>JBAIAC010000002.1:61732500-63150000 GCA_037349315.1 Chelydra serpentina | reverse complement strand
TTTTGAAAATTATTATTTATTTTTCAGTAGTATCTAAGAACCCCCATCAAAGATCAGGACCCCATTGTGCTAGTCAGTATAGAGCAAATAAGACAATTGCAGCCTCAGAGTTTTCAATCTAGGTAGTGGGAGGCAAAGAAGTTTCTGATGTGTAACATCTCTCTTCAAACACTGTAGTCTTTACTGAGAAATGTGAAACTTTGTAGTATCATTACCTAGAAACCTCATGAATCAGGATTTCACAGGCCAAAATGTATTGCTGCTTATCAAAGAGAATTCCTGGCTGTAGGCAATAATAGGTTAAGGATTGTTTCTGAATGTGCTAATGAAATTCCTTTAGGAACAACATTTCAGTAAGATTTTTCTTGTGGTACATGTAATTGGTAATCTCCAAACTCTTGTAATTTTGTTCACCCTGCAATAGATTTCAGAAAGGTGATATTCTACTCCTGCCCCTACGGTTTTCTAAAAGTATACTTTTAGTTGTACTTTAATCAATCAACCATCCTGCCGTTTTCACAGAACATGTCAATCCAACAGAAGTTGAATCTCAATTACACTGCCTTGTTTTTTGCACTTAGCAAAACCCACTGGAAAGTCCCGATAAAAATTTGCTTCATTTGTCATAGGAAGCACATTTTTAAATATATCAAAAGGTCTGTTTATTTCTCTTTTTGTTCTTCAGTGGCTGGAAGGAATCATGATGGTTAAATTAAAGCATATTCAGTCAGGTCTGTGCCAGTCTGTTCCCTAATAAGATGTTACCTGGAATATATTGCATACATTTGCACAGTGTTGTCTTGGTACTGTCTCTTAAAGTATGTTTTAATTTGTGTTGACTGTATAATAACATAAGATGCTTCTTAGACGAATGCTGTAAAATTTGCAACCCCTCTCAATTGTCTGCATTTCACATCCAAGGATCTTTCTCCCATCCTGTATTATCATATGTATTCATGTTGTATAGCTGTTGCACTCATCTGCATTTCAACAAGAAAACAATTCTCTCAGTTATTTTTATTAGCATTACACTTTTTTGTTCTAATTTTTGTTATTCTCTGTTTATGCTAATTGAAGTTGCTTATTTTTGAGCCTTGCAATTTTGTAGTCTCCTAGACTGAATATATGAGGGAGGGTCGTGGTCTTTGAAAGAAAATAATTATTACTTGTAATTTGACTTTTCTAATACAAAAGCACAATTATCTGCTCTTTACGTTTTCAAGGGCTTGAACTTTATGGTGTAGTTAGGCATGGAAATGAAATGAAAGTTATAATGGCTTTCTACAATCAGTATTTCTATCTGCTTTACTGCCAGGTAAGCCTTATGTAAAAGAATTCAGTAATTTTACATATTTTTTTAAAGAAACCTGAGTTTGAGGTAAAAGTGACACCAACATGAGACTCTGTCAAAAATATGGCCGTCAAAGAACTCTCATTAACACGAGTAACAAAGTTGGTCTAGTAATCTAGTGGTATCTGTTTGTGCTGACATACCAGAGACCCAATTTTTTTCCTCTTCTTTCCTGCTTACTGGGCCAGCTAGAAGTCGGAGGGTTGCCATTGATGTCAATGAGGATGTGATGCCCTTTCTTTCATAGATAATCAGTCATCCATGGTATTCATAGAGTGCCAGTCACTGCAGAGTGTTTAGGCAGTAGATTCCTTCTAGTGATTATACTTTTTCTTAATGTTTTAAGAACTAAGGTCAAAATTAAAAAGCACATATTCAGTGTTGCCTAACTCTAAAATGGACATAAGGCTGTATTTATCCATGTGATTCTGCTGTAGTTTATAAAACATAGGTGAGTTTTCATGGTTTGTGATGTCAAAAGAATCCCTCCAATTAATTTTATTAATTTGTAATGAATGTGAGGCCTAATATTAACCCTTCTTTGTTTATTTCTAAGAATAATGAAACTTGTTGAGGCTATTTAACCTGTGTGGGGGGCAAGAATGTATAAAAGCAGGTGCACTGAGCCATCAGAATGGTGAAAAATCTAGATACTAAGGGCTGGTCTACACTAACCCCCCATGTCGAACTAAGATACACAACTTCAGCTACGTTAATAACGTAGCTGAAATCGAAGTATCTTAGTTCGAACTTACCTGTGGTCCACATGCGGCGCGCAGGCTCCCCCGTCGACAGCGCTTACTCCTCGTGTCGAGCTGGATTACCAGCGTCGACGGGGGAGCACTTCCTGGTTCGATTTATCGCGTCTAGACAAGATGCGATAAATCGAACCCAGAAGATCGATCCAGCGCCTCCGATCTATCCGGTAAGCGTAGACTAGCCCTAACAGAGATTCCTTCCAGCATGAGAGACATGTATTACCTTGTCAATGCCTTTGGTATCTTTATACGTTTTTGTTTTCTTTAATCACTATGTTGCAGACACGCTCTTCTTAAATGTACTGTTATAAATGGCTATTGCTATGTTTTCATTCATATATGTGTGTGAAGTATATAAAAATGCATTCAAATGGCTATGAAAATGTAATTGATACTCTTCAAATACAAGCAATTCACTGTCAGTCTAAGTACTGCTACTTCTCTTATCTTTAGTTTATTTTAAATGTACTATGAAATACCAGAGAAGCAATTTGTTTGAAATTTCATAACTGTTCTAGGGCAGTCTTTGTATGTGAAATGTACTGCACAAGCTGACCAATTTACTGGATATTTTTAAGGGTACATATCCATGTGCAAGTGTTTATTAAAAAAAAAAAAATCCTGAGGATAGGCTAGGTAACATTAAGCAGCCACTGCAACTAATTTTCTGCCAGAGGTAGACTGGAGATGATCCATTGATAATATAATCCTTATTATTTATGAGTTTTATTGCTCGCGCTCTCTCTAATACATCAGTGTAAATATTGCTAGGCTGTCGCTGCTTTTCTTCTGCAATAGCTACAGATTCCTTGCCTTCTGAATATAAAATCACCAAGTTAAAACAAGTAGGATATTTTTGTACAATTAAGGATTTTTTCCTAGTGCACATTTTGTAAAATATAGACTAAAATTGAATCTCTAGATCTAGATTTCTATTTTACTTAAGTTCCATTGTACTCACAGTTTGACTGGAAACACTGATGCATAAGACCAAGTACACTATATTTAATACTTGTATATGAGACAGCTGTGTCAATGTTTCCCATTAATTAAACTTTCCGGGAGTTTCACTAGACTCTCTAAAGAACTAGTTTGCTATTTAAAAACAAGACATCTTCTGGAAATTAAAAGCATCCCCAGAACATATTACACAACACTGTTGCTCTGTATTAAAGATTAATAGAGGTCACTGCATTGTCATAAATATTTACAGTTTCTACAATTTTGACCATGGTGTGTTGGAATCCCAGGGGCAGGTCTTTTTGATTGCGCCAGACTAGGTGAGGTTGGGCATAGGACAGCTGACAGAGAGACACAAGTCAGGTGGAGAGAGCAGCATGAGCTCTGGTTCATTGCATTCCTCCATCACAAATATGCACCTCTTTCAAAGCCTAAAGAATCAGGCAACTGCTGAAAAGATGTCTGCCTTCCCTCACCGCTCCCACAGCAGCCGGCTGAGGGAGCAACTCAGATATATAAGGCTCCAGACTCAGACAGCAACTCGCAGAACTAAATGTCTTCTGCATGCTGGGCTGTTTGGGGAGGGACTGTACTTATAAATATAAAGTCCCTTACAAAGTAATGAATTAAAGGCTGAAATCTTGGAGACCGCACTAAAATATACATTTTAATGCTCATATAGCCTTGGGTTGTAGGACTTGTTTTAGTTATTGCAGTAATGTTGGCTAGAAAGTGGTGAAAGACACACTTAGTCAGTGTTTCATTTTGGGCAAATCATTTCATCTCTATCCCTCAAACTCCTACTGGTATAATGAAGATGATGATACCCACCTTCTTTTGTGAATTGTTTTGAGATCTACAAATGGAAAACTTCTCTATAAGAGCTAAGTATGATGATAATGATTAAGACTTTGTCTACACTAGAACTTTTGTCAATCAGGGGTGTGAAAAAACACACCCCTGACCAACCTAAGTTTCACCGACAAAAGTGCCGGTGTTGAAAGCGTCTCCCGCCAACATAGCTACCACTGCTCATTGGGGTCCATAGTGTAGACATAGCCTAATTGTCAAGTAGTCCATGAACTATAGAGAGAATGTCCATATTTAAGGGCCTGTCTCAGCATCTATGTCAGTTTTATACAGCAACTCTTTTTTTTTCTGGTTTTTTAAACCCCTGCAGACTCGCCATTTGGGAGAGCTGCCAGCCAGCTCTGCTGGTGAGATTAACATAAGAACCGAAGAATGGTCATACTGTGTCAGACCAATGGTCCATTTTATCTTCTGACAGTGGACAGTGCCAAATGCTTCAGAGGGGGTTACCAGAACAAGGCAATTATCAAGTGATCCAATCTCTGTCATCCAGTCCCAGCTTCTGGCAGTCAGAGGCTTAGGGACACCGAGAGCATTGGATTGCGTCCCTAGCCATCTTGGGTAATAGCCATTGAAGGACCTGTCCTCCATAAATTTATCTAGTTCTTTTTTTGAACCCACTTACACGTTTGGCCTTCACAATATCCACTGACAACAAGTTCCACAGGTTGACTGTGCGTTGTGTGAAGTACTTCCTTTTGTTTGGTGTAAACTTGCTGCCTATTAATTTCATCGGGTGACCCCTGGATCTTGTGTTATGCGAAGAGGTAAATAACACCACCTCATTCACTTTCTCCACACCATTCATGATTTTTATAGACTTCTATCGTATCCCCTGTTAAGTCATCTCTTTTCCAAGTTGAACAGTCTATCTTTTTAACCTCTCCTCATATAGAAGCTGTTCCATGCCTCTGATCATTTTTGTTGCCCTTCTCTGGACATTTTCCAATTCTAATATATCTTTTATGAGATGGGGTGACCAGAATAGCTGGCAGTATTCCAGGTGTGAGTATAGCATGGAGTTATATAGTGGCATTATACTTTCTGTCTTATGATCTATCTCTTTCTTAATGCTTCCTAATGTTCTGTTAGCTTTTTTGACTATGGCTGCTGCACATGGAGCAAATGTTTTCAGGGGACTATTCACGATAAATCCAAGATCTCTTTCTTGAGTGGTAACGGATAAGTTAGCGCCCATCATTTTGCATCTATTGCTGGGATTATGTTTTCCTGTGAGCATTACTTTGCATTTATCAACATTGAATTTCATCTGCCATTTTGTTACCTAGTCACCCAGTTTTGTGAGATCTCTTTGTTACTCTTTTCAGCCTGCTTTGGACTTTAACTACTGTGAATAATTTTGTATCATCTGCAGGTTTTGCCACCTCACTGTTTACCGTTTAATCCAGGTCGTGTGTGAATATGTTGAACAGCACTGGTCCCAGTACAGATCCTGGGGGACCTCACTGTTTACCTCTCTCCACTGTGAAAACTGGCCATTTATTCCTTCCCTTCGTTTCCTATCTTTTAACTAGTTACTGATCCATTAGAGGACCTTCCTTCTTATGCATGATTGCTTACTTTGTTTAAGAGCCTTAAGACCGAAGAGGGACCTTGTCAAAGGCTTTCTGAAAATCCAAGTACACTTTATCTACTGGATCACCCTTGTCTATCTGTTTGTTGACCCCCTCAAAGAATTCTGATAGATTGGTGAGGCATGATTTCTCTTTACACAAGGCATGCTGACTCTTCCCCAGAATGTCATGTTCATGTACGTATCTGATAATTCTGTTCTTTACTGTAGTTTCAACTGCCTGGTACTGACATTAGGCTTACCAGCCTGTAATTGCCAGCATAGCTCTGGAGCCTTTTAACAAGTCGGCATTACATTAGCTATTCTCCAGTCATTTGGTACAGAGGATGATTTAAGCGATAGGTTACATACCACATTTAGTAGTTCTGCAATTTCATATTTGAGTTCCTTCCAGAACTCATGAGTGCATACCATGTGGTCCTTGTGACTAATTACTGTTTAATTTATCATTTCATTCCAAAACCTTCTCTATTGACACTTCAATCTGGGACAGTTCCTCGGATTTGTAACTGGCCTGCCTAATTATACTTTTACATTTGATTTGCCAGAGTTTATGCTCCTTTCTATTTTCCTCTGTAGGATCTGATTTCCAGTTTTTTAAGAATACATTTTTGTCTCCAAGTTCAAACGTGACTCTATTGTTTAGCCACGGTGGCATTATTTTTTGTCCCCTGACTTGTTGTTGTTTTTATTGGGAGGGGGAGGATAATACGTATAGTTAGAGCCTCTATTGTGATGTTTTTTAAAAGTTTCCATGCAGTTTGCAGGCATTTCATTCTTGTGACTGTTTCTTTTAATTTCCATTTAACGAGCCTCGTAATTTTTGTGTAGTTCCCCTATTTCAAGTTAAATGCTTCTGTGGTGGGTTTCTTTAGTATTTTCCCCCTAAAAGGATGTTAAATTTAATTACATTATGGTTGCTGTTACTGAGCAGTTCAGCTATATTCACCTCTTAGACCATATCTAAGTACTAAATCAAGAATTGCCTCTCCCCTGGTGGGTTCCAAGACTAGCTAAAACAGTGTCTAGAAATTTTATCTCTTCATCCCATCCTTTGGTGACATGTTCCCAGTCAATATCGTGATAGTTGAAATCCCCCATTATGACTTAGTTTTCTGTTTTTGTAGCCTCTCTAATCTCCCTGAGCATTTCACAATCACCATCATCATCCTGATCAGGTGGTCAGTAGTATATTCCTTCTGCTATATTCTTATAGTTTGAGTCATTTAAGATTTTGACTGTATTTGGCTCCATGCTTTCTCTTGCATACAGTGCCACTCCCCCCACCAGTGTGATCTACTCTGTCATTCCTATATATTTTGTACCCTGGTATTACCATGTCCCATTGATTATCATCATTCCACTGCCTATTATATCAATATCCTCATTTAATACCAGGCACTCAGGTTCACCCATCTTAGTATTTAAACTGCTTGTATTTGTACACAATCACTTATCAAATTTGTCAATATTTAGTTGTCTGCTTTCATATGATGTAATTGAATGGGATTCTTTTTCATTTGACTGTTTCTCAACAGTTCTTATCTATGCTTTTCAATTTCTCTCCTCTCTTCTTTACTACGATACAGAGTATCCCCTTTAATAAATCGTCCCCTAAGGGATGTGTCTGTCCAAACCATGTGTTCCTCTGTACCTGTTGGCTTTCCCCCAGCCCTTACTTTAAAAACTCCTCTCTAACCTTTTTAATTTTATGTGCCTGTGTTGGCTCCCCCTTTCCCAAAATGTTCCACAGTTCCTAACACACCTAAATTTGTCCTCTGAACACCATTGTCTCATCCACGCGTGAACAGTAGCTTGACTGAAAGCCTATGTAGCAACCAAGGATCAACGCACCAGGCCTGTTCTCATACTGCTAAGCCTACAAAGCCCCACTTCTCAAGCCATCCCTACCCTATACTTAGAGTCAGATCACATGAAGTGATGGACTCACTCTGACTGGACATGATTGAAGGTTGCAAGCCTACTGGCAGGACAGCCACAGCATCTCCATTTAGAGTGGATATTGGACATTTTGTAAATTAAAAGGTGGGGCAAAGAGAGGCTAAGTGATAGACAAAATCATTAAAAATATGAAAACAGAAAACTCAGGCAGAAGGAGAAAGTAGGAGACAGGGAAGAGCAAAAAATAAAATAGAACTTGGAGCCTGAATATATAGAGATGGTGGCAAATACAGTGCAGGAACTGGGGCTGGGAGAAAATAGCAAAGGGGACACAGACACTTACTCTCTTCTGGACCCTGGGCTTTTGCATTTAAGGGTGGGGTGGGAGAGCTGTCGCTTGCATTTTCTAGGGATGACTTAAAACAAACAGGTAACATTGGTTGTTTTCCTTTTACAATTAAATATTTAATTATTTTTATTGTAGTTAAACAGCCTTCTAAATTCAACAGTGTGCTGACAAGTAGAAGCATCTCAGTTTCTTAAACCACAAAAAAATTGCCTTAGAAAAGAAGCCATTATTTTAAAATATATTGAAGACAAAGAAATGTCCCTGCTTAGAGCCCTGTGAGGCGGGTCTGTTTTCTGCTGGCTATGTGTAAGTCTACACTTTCCCTTCAGTCTCCTGATCTCACTGTTCAACAGATATTCCCCTTTAATTACCAAATTGGATTTTAGCAGTTGTAGTGAGTGCATTGTGGGCACATGAGATTAGTGTTTAATCCTGCTTTTTATTACTGTGTGGGATTGTGTACTTGAGAAAGTATTGCAGGTGTATTGCACACTCCAGAGTACAGAAATGATACTTATTACTGAGTTTTCTTCCAACTGGCACCAATTTGAAAAAATTCCAGCAGAGCTCTGCAGTGATGCATATCCTTATATTTACCAACAGTATATTAAATAATGTGAAGGAGGACTGCAATCTCTTAATATGTATATATTTTAAAACTAAAGTAGTTGTCTAAATATAAACATTTTCCCTCATCACCCCAAGATGTTTACTCTCTTCTCTTGTATTTTATTTTTTCTGAAATAAAGACAAAAGGGATGTCAGAGCTCAGAAAGACTTTGTGTTAGTGAGCGGTAGGGAAAAGAACTGAAAAGGATCAGTGAATCAGATGTAATTTGGGCTCTGTTTGAGATACCAAATCTGTGTTTTGCTGACGGCCAGTATTCCTGTTTTGAAAAGCTGCATAGGCACTTCTATCAAACAGAAAGAACTTTATCCCTATTTTCATTCTGGCATGCCTATTATGACTTTGTTCAGCAAGCAAAGAGGATTATGGGAAATGGAAAGTAGGTGACATGTTTTATTAAAGAACTGTGCAAGTCTTTCACTGTGAATTGAAGGATTGAACAGCCTTGTGATAGTATTTTCGTTCACAGGTAACTTTTAAAAATATATGGCCCTTATATTGATTTAGCTAGCTTAAGAGGAAACCAAGTAGCATTGAATGTGAAAATTTGCTTTTAAAAAGTGACTGTAAGGCATGCTTTAGGTTCAATAGTTCTCATTTACGTTTTGCAACAAAAATATTCAGTACAGCTGAAAGTGTACTTTTTAAAATTAAAAACTATAAAACTGCACAGAGAATAAGAAAAATAAGGGTGAAACTTCTGTCTGTGTGTGTCTCTGTGTGTGTGTGTGTGTGTGTCTGGCATAAACACCTAAATTGTCTTGAACGTGCAATATTTTAGGACAACACATATACCACAATGCCTGGTGTGATGCCATCAACTGTGGGCACTCTGGCTGGCACAACAGTGCTTAGTATACTTTGTGTGTTTGATGATGATGTTGCATATATTGTTGTTGCTACTTGGAAACAAATTAGCTCTTGTACTGAATGGCAAAAAAATAGCAGAAACTGGCACAAAGTATTTTTGCCAGGATATTGCCCTTATAACTCATCCACAGTGTAAAAGAGCATAAATGAGTAACACTTGTATTCTAGCAGTAGTTTAAAACTGATACATACCACAACTTGTTTTTAAACCATTATATTAGTACTGTTTTCAACTGATGAGATAAACAAACCCTGTGACTTAGGTCTCAACTCTGCAAATATTTTTTCCCCCTTTTAGTTAGGCAATTTTATTTTATTTTATTTTATTTTATTTTTTTACTAAAGGATTAGTGAACTGAGTAAGGGAGCCTTTCAACATGGAAATGTGGAAAGCTGAGCTACTAAGGATCAGATTGTGGAGCCCTTAACACTACAATAACTCAGTCGAATAGTCCCACTGATTTCAATTGTATTGCTTGTGTGATTAACTCCACATCATCGTGAGTAACACTTTCACAATGTTGCCCTGAGTTTGTACAAATTTGCAGAGCATTATGTGAGAGTGGAGAATTTGCAATCAAAGAGCTTATAAGGCCCTTAATAAGCATCTGAACTCCCATTGTATCATATGTACTGCATATGACTAATTGAAGTTAGGTACTACTCAACATGAGTAAGGATGTCAGAATGTAGCACATAGAGTATGTCTACACAGCAACTAGACACCCACAGCTGCCCTGTGCTAAACAATTTGGGATTGTGGCGCTCAGGCTGTGGGGCTGTTCCATTGCTGTATAGACTTCTGGGCTTGGGGTAGGACACATGCGATGGGAAGGTCCCAGATCTCAGGCTCCAGCCTGAGCCTGGAAGTCTACACAGCAATGGAACAGCCCCGCAGCCCAAGCCCCATGAGCCCAAGTTGGCTAGCATGGGCCAGCCGCAGGTTTTTCTTTGCTGTCTGCGTAGAGATACCCTAAGAATGTAGACCAAGATTTTTAAAAGGGACTAGTGGATTAGTATGCCCGCTTTTCTGACCGCACTAAGGAACTTCTCTATGACAGTCCACTGAGGTGTCTCAAGTTAGGCACCCAAATAACAGAAGCACTCAAAAGTAACTAGACTTTAAAAAAAAATATTTTTGGTAGAGCATGGACTAATTATAAAATGTGGTGCATGTGTGTAAGGACAGAACCAAAAGGTGCTACAAAAAGGGATTAAATAACATGTTCAAAAGAATACTGATATTGAAGCATCTGGGAAAGATACAGTACAATGAAAAGTTTAAGTATAACATTTAAGCATGGTTATAATCAGAAAAGTGACTATGTAAAAATGACCTAATATTTTGGATTTATTCTCCAATTAATGATTTCCCTATCAAATTTGCTTGTCTTGCAAGCGAAGACAAGGTTAGAATATACTTCTTCACACCTGCAATAATCCTACACTTCTGATAGTATAAAAAAATCTAATTTTATATATTACTTAAAGATTACCTATATTTGTATTGAAAGATGTCTCATGAGCATTTCTTTTGTCAATCTGGTGTACCACGGGTTGAAATATGAGTGGTTCTATTCAGATGTTTAAATTGGGAGTAACGGATCACCTTACAAAGAAGGGGGTAACCAGTCTGAACAAAATACAATGTTATAAAGCAGTGTATTTTATTTTAAAAAAATATTTTTTCCAATTTCCCTATCCATGAAACAGTACAGTGTTCAGATGTTAAAAATCTTTAGACTGTCGGAAATCAAGGTAGAGCATCCCTAAATGCTTTCTTGTACTGTCAGAAGTAAAGAAACATGACTAGAAGCGTGCAAACTGGGTAATTGATGTGTAATTGTACCATGGTTACTTTTGTTGCTATTTGTTTGATTCACTGAGAAGTTATCCTGCAGGGATAAATATATCTGGGTTTCCCATTTTATGACATATTTTGTTTGCTATTTTGAGGAAATATGTGTTTAATAGCACTTGGAAATTATAATCTCCAAATATACACTAAGTGGACATTAGCTCTGAGGACAACATTAGGCTAAGATAAGTAATGTTTTTTCTGTAAAATAAAACCAATGTTGAACCATATTTCTGCCTTTAACCTCCAAGCATGGATTCATGTTTTAAAGCTAAAAAATCCAAATGGCAAACTACCCCTGACTGTCATGGGTTTAGCACATATAAATGAAGTTACTTTCATACAAAATATTTATATGTATCTTTATTGATTATACGAACATAACCCATTCCTTACACACTTTTCTTAGTCCTTAGTTAAAACTCCCATTGATTTTGGTGAGAGTTTTGCCTGATAAAAGATTGTAGGAGCGGGCTGTCAAATTGCAAACCAACATGTTAATGGAGCAGCTGAAAGTATATTTTAATTGTATGAGAAATGATGCTAGGTAATTGAAACTTACTAGTAAGGTACATGAGAGTAGAGATGTATTTTACAGATATTATGAATCATTCATTTCATTAGACACAAGTGTGTGAATGGTTTAGTTCTCTAGTGTACTCTAAATGAAATTGCATGTTTAGTAGTACTTCAGGTTTTGTACACTACACATTAAGACATATGTTTTTGTTAATTGCATACAAGAAAATTTAATTTGAGAGCTTTATTTAATGCCACAGAGATGCAGGAATTACCTTATCTTTTTGTGGTGCAGAGATTAATTTTTTCCTTTTTAGGCAACAAATACATATTTGTTTTGGTTGGCATATAGTAAAAATCAATCTCCAATTAGTAAATTTTATTTACTCTCTAAATTCAAAACTGTCAAATGGATTACCTTTCAAAATACTCCATATTTAACAACAAAAGTATAACAATACAAATAACAATAACATAAATATAAATGTTGCTTCTGAATTAAGGCCCATATCCTGCAAATACTTACACACAGGAATAACTTTAAACTCATGAGTAGTCCCATTCGCTTCAATGGGAATATTCACATCATTAAAGTTAAGTATGTGCGTAAGTGTTAGTAGGATTGTGGTCTAAGACTTTTTGAAATCTAAATTTCAGACTTTCATAATTAGTCTGCTTCCCTTAACTTGCATAGATTTATATTTGATTATTTATGTGGATACCACTAATAAAGAACAATAAAAGACTATGTAAATATCAGTCATTTCTGTTGTAAGGTGACCAGATGTCCCGATTTTATAGGGACAGTCCCGATTTTTGGGTCTTTTTCTTATATAGGCTTCTATTACCCCCCACCCCCATCCCGATTTTTCACACTTGCTGTCTGGTCACCCTATTTTTGTTGGCATAGAAACAACAATGTGCTGTAAAAAATATAGCTGATAAATCTTTTTAAAAAGTGAAAAATATCCATTATAATTCAATTTTTTTTAAGTAACATTGTTTTGGAAATATGCATCACTTTCAAGGTGTTTGGAATGTGATTAGTACCAGTAATGTCTATTCTCAATGAAAAATATTTCCTTACTTCCTCTACAAAATCCCACTACTAATTAGCATTGAAAGCAAATAATTAGGATTCCATCTTTGTTGATACCAGTTGAGCACTGAAAAATGAAGCAAACTAAACTGAATCAAATTTACAAGATTAATAGCCATGCAGTTGGGGGAAAGGTAGCTACTACTCAACCTGTACTCTGTCAAGATAATTTAATTATGAACAGTTATACTTCTCTGTAATTTGTTAATGTGTGT
The DNA here is from genome assembly GCA_037349315.1 of Chelydra serpentina. Lineage (NCBI taxonomy): Eukaryota > Metazoa > Chordata > Testudines > Chelydridae > Chelydra > Chelydra serpentina. The sequence goes on along the minus strand of JBAIAC010000002.1, from coordinate 63,137,027 downwards.
TCTTTGCAGAAGGAGAATAATTCTGCCAGGGCACTGACAATTTTATACATTTTAGGCAGGTTGCTGTCAAAAGACAGCAGTTTTCATTGAATCTCATAACATATAGTTGCCTGGAGGAAGAATATCAATGAAGTGGATAGCGGCTTAAATTTTTTTTTGAGTTATTAGGATCTATATGAGAGAAAGTGGGGGAGGGGGGAAATCTTTCAATTTCTCATGAATTTTAGTATATAAAGTTGGATGCATCAAATTACTTTTTTGCATATCATTATATCTTAATAGTTCTTTTGAACCATGCTCATTGCAGTGTTCATTTTAAGTCTTACCTTTAAAAAAGAAAAAAAATCAAATTGCAATTTACATGTATTCCCGCCCCCCCACCAACCACACACACATTTGTCAAGAGTTAGATCATGCCCCCAAGATCCACAGACAAATATCATTATTCACTTCCCTTGCAACGGGAATTCCCTGTTAAGTAGGAGTCCCCAGCTGGTGTGGGAAGGCTGACAAAGACCCATGGGTCAAGTGCATGGTTCTGAGTCTTTCCTGCCCCTTTCAAACGTAACTGTTTTTAACAAAGTGTCTTGCAGGGCTCCTTCTCTACTAGGAGTTCTGCATCTCCATTGGAGCAGAGCCAGCATGAAGACATGCTCTTGGGTACCCTCGCTTCTGTCCCATTCTGTTCTGATTGCTCACTTTCTTCTCCGAAATGATTTAAAAAATCATTGAGAAGATCCTCACAGAGTTTTACTCTCCACAGAGCCCTACAGCTGATCCGATTATTTGTAAATAGGATTCGCAACTGCTCTTAATGGCATTGTCTAAAGCAGAATGTCGAATATTGTTAGCTTAGTTTATTTGAATGCTGTTTTGAGGATATTACAATAGTAGATTTCAGGATAATTAAGAAGACCCATTCTGGGTACTTTTATTCTTATATTTCTATAATTAATAGAGTCTAGTGTGGGGTTGTATTCTGGTTAGAAGGTAAGAACACAGAAGTATGTCTAATTAGGACTGTAATGATTTCTTTATAATGATAGAGTTGCTGTAACCAATTATTTTACTTGATTTAGAATGCATGTATTTCTTTGGCTAGCTGTTGCAATTAAGAATATGAACTTGCCTTCGTAAATTGGGTCAAATAATAAAGTAGTATGGATAAGAGAATAAGAAGTTACCGGCTTGGCTCACATCTAGGAAGGGGATCATCTACATGTGGCTTTCCTTCCTCCCATGCAGAATTGGGGTTGTATTGCCTCATGTCACTGTGCCTTCCTCCCACAGAGCCCTCTTTGTAAATCTGTGGATCCATCTGGGAGAAGGGGTAGGCTGTACCTTATGAAATAGGCGGGACTTGGGAGGTACAGACCAGGGAGCTTACCTAGAAAAAAAAAATGGAGTCCCAATTTGGATGAAATTTTTGGTGGATCATCCCCCACAAACAGCAGGGGATCTCTGCGGCAGTATTGTCAAGGAACCAGGCAGGGATAATGGGCCAGAACTAGTGCAGAGATTCAGAGCTTCTGCATGGATAGCCTTGTCCTTCCCCAGATTTGGTGAGATATGCCAGGTTTGATGGCCATTTGTGTGCCTTTTTCCCTGGAGGAAATGAACCTTGCACCCTATGGAATGATATGGTGGGAACTTCATGAAATATTCCTCAAGGAGATTCTCCCCCCTCCCTGAACAATTCAAGCAGGTTTTACTGCCGGAAAGGGTGATCAAGGCCTGTATTCCATCACAGCTAACTGTCTATTCTTGTTTAATCTTCCTTCAAAAAGCTGACATTTAAAAATTTCTATTAAATTTGCTGTATTTTTGAAAAAAGAAATAAAGTTTCTATATATAATTGTCCAGTCATCATCATCTTTGTGTGCGTGTGTGTGTCAGAAGGTCACAGGGAGGCATGTGGGAGACCCGGCACAACACAAAAGGATTAGTGAGGAAACTAATTTTATCTGTCATTTGAATGTCGGTCCCAATCCTTGGAGTTCATGTTCCAAAAATTATAATCTCTCTTCTCACTACCTTCCTTATAACTACAGTATTTTTTTTAAAAAAGCATATGATGTGCAATGTTTAGCAGGGCTCTCTTGAGGGGAACCTTTCGATTTTTGGAGACTTATAGTTTGTGCATCATTCATTTCAGTGTAAAAGTCCAATAACTGGAATGAGGCACAAGGATAAGATTCATCTTCACTGTCTGCATTTCAGCCCAGCCTTTAATAATAATGCTTCGCACTTCTGTTGCTTATACAATCTAAAGGTCTCAAAATGCTCTGAAAACATTAAAGGAAGATCATCAATTTTAAAGCCACATTTCCATCTAATATTTTTTACTTGCTATTGTTACCAGTAACACTAACGATAACTAGAAATGAAGGGGATCAGAGAGAAAAAAATCTGTTGTACTTTGTGCATTTTACAGTACTGTGTATGTATTCTGTTTGTTTCACTGTGGATCTTTCACATAGCAAAAGAGGAGAGGAAAACGTTTGTAAATAGGAAAATATTTTTAAAGTAGGAAAATTTGATTGTTAAAGGGAGCTTATAGGCAGGACTAGTACCTGCAACTGCTTTAAATCTACTTTTTGAAATTGACTCGATTTCAAGTGGTTTGCATCCCTTTAAGACTTGTAGGATTCCTATGAGGTAAGTGTATATTATAATTCCCCTTTTACAAATGGGGAAACTGAGGACTGGAGCTGTTATGTGATCTGTCCACAGCATGTCAGTGGCACAGACAGGAACAGAAAGTGGATCTAACTCCCAGTGTTGTGCACTGATCTCTAGGCTGCTACTTCACTGCCATTAGCACTGGAGGTGCTGAATCTAAACCAAGTTTGTGATGACGATTGCCACGTATGAAAAATGTCCAGGGCATTTTTTTTTTCAGTCCATGGTAGCAGTTTGACTGCTTTCTCTTCACTCAATCCTTTTCACTAGTTTTAGGTGTTCATAAAGGGGAAAAGACAGTTTTTTAATTTTCAAATTGCATATTCTTTTGTGCGCTTCTTTTGTCATTCTCTTCAGAAAATCTAATAAGGTCACAGTGAAATCTAACTCTGGATATGAAAAAACTGCCCTTTTTTTTAGAAGTAATGAATATAAAAATCTCCCTTTGACAGGAGTCTTCTGTGTCGGTTAGAAGAGCCCCAAGTTTTCTTCATTTTAATCCCCGATTGCCTTTGCTACCACTTGGGTTCAGCTATCATATATACTTATTAGTGATAGTAATTGCAGTCAAGGTCAAAGAGGCTGGAGCTGTATTTGGAACCAATCAGTTGTGCTCCTTTGCGAGACAGAGCGGGTGGTTGTTGTGGAGCTCAAGGACTCTGTGTGGAAGACGGGCAATCTGATTGGGAAATAGAACTTGGTCTTCCTTCTCTGAAGGATGCCACTATTATATGGGCTGATCCATAAAACATGATTTTTAATTCCTAAAGAATGTGTGCACTTAACACATGATGAAATGACAGTGAGCTTATTGTGACTGCGGAGAATAGGCTTTTAAGATACAGCTTTTTGTTCTTGACCTAATATCAGCTGAGTTTAAGCAGGCGCTGTCTCTTTCTGTTCTTATATTCTCGATGGTTTTTGTGTTTTACAGTGGGTTTTAGAAGCTGTGATGAAAAGAGAAAAGTACAGTTTGAAAGCAGCGAGCCAGCAGATTTTAGAGTAGGTGAAGATGGTGTGGTATATGCATCAAGAAGCTTTCAGCTTTCTACAGATCCCACAGAATTCATCATATACGCTCAAGACAAGGAAACCCAGCAACAGTGGCAAGTGGTGGTGAAGCTGAGCACTGAGCCAAGATTTGCAGAGCATTCAGAGAAGGTAAACATTTGCCTTGGGAAATGTCTCTGAAAATAGGTTTTAGACTAGGTCTGTCACACACCTCCACATCTGACTCCCTGCTACTGGGTAACTAGTGCATAAATAACTGTAAAGCCGTAGTCTTTAAAAATAATGTTCCATAATCTATTATTTTGTGGCCCCGCTAAAGTCATGGAAACCCATATCTGTTTAAAGATCCAGAAATCATTTGTATTTGAACATATTGTTTGTACAGTTAGAGATTTGTACCTGAATTTAAATGGGAAGTGCTCATTTCTTTATTTTAAATTGCTGGAGAGCATTTCAGTATTTATTCAAGCAGTTAAATTTAACCACAAAATAAACAAATCTCTGCTAGAATCCATCAATCAAGATTAGACTGGAACTGTAGATTTACAGCAGTAGCGGGAAAGCATTCCTGGCTACAGAGTATTTGTATTGTCCCTTAATAATCAAATTGGGGACTGGAAATTATTTAGGATTCCAGCACTACTTTTAGGGAAGATAGTCTCCCTCTGGTGGAAACCAATATAAGCCAAGCCAAAATAACACAAAAGTGAACCTACCAATATACAGTTAACCTAATATACTACCTTTAGTAAAATATTATGTGATATTTATGCTACACCCACCCCTTATTTGCTGCCTGCTTTTTTTACTTCCCTTTACAAAGCATCTTTTAAAAAATAAATATTCTTCATAGATTGATATAGCCACACTAAAATTATAGTTACACATCAAAGACATAAGTATCTGTTTCAAAACAGATTGCATTTAGTCATGCTAGATATTTTTCTAAGAATAAGCAATTGTTCTGGGGTTTTGAGATATTTAAGGCCAAGTTTTAATACAGGAGCATGTGGTGGTTCACATTAAATACGCACACAAGAAACTGTTCCTTTCAGAGGACATGTCTTTTCTGCGAAGAAAGTAGTGTTCTTAACTTGGATTTGCTAACACAAGTTAAGAAACTCAGGCTAAAATAACAGTGACACCTCAGCTTTTAACTTGAGTTAGCAGCTCAAGGTAAAGCCTCTAAGAAAGCCTGGGGTTGAATTCCAGCTGTTAACCAGAGTTACAAGCCAATTTGCTGTGTCATCACTGCTATTTTAACCCAGATTACCTAACCTGATTTAAGAGGTCACATTTTTGCAGTGAAGACAAACCTTTGGGCCCAGTTCTGGTGCCGTCAGTCACACGGCAGGTAGTGCCTTACATGTGAGGGTATGTCTACACTGCAAAGAGAAACCCGCTGTACCAAATCTGAGTCCAGGTCAGTTGACTTGGGCTTGGGCAACGGGGCTAAAAATTGCAGTGTAGACATGGAGGCTTGGGTTAGCAGCTGGGCTCTGAGACCCTCCGCCCTCACTGGGTTTCAGACCCGGGGCTCCAACCTAAGCTCAAACATCTACAATGCTATTTTTAGCCCCACAGCCCAAGCCCTGTAAGCACAAGCCTGTTGACTCTGGCTCTGAGACTCAGCCCAATGGGTTTTTCTTTGCAGTGTAGGCATACCTTTACTAGATTGGGGCTGCTCACTTGTAAGGCACTATTCAAAGGGAATGAGGGTAGCAGAAACTGGCCCTCAGTTTGCACCTGCGGTTTTTAGCCTCTGACACATTTACTTGATTAAAAATAACTTTTTTCCCCAAAGTAACCGAAGAATGTATTTTGGGCTTTTTTCCCTAACCAGAGTAATATGTCTGTGTGCACATGTGCATCAAGAGCTAAATGCTGAAATAACTGCAGATGTAGAGAGGAATATAAAGGCAATGTTGACACCCAGCAGAGATTAATGCCCACTGTGCAAAGTGGGTCATCTGCAACATCCATCATGGGTGACATAGGTTTAAAATAATTACAGCATTAATTCTATGGGATTTAATAAGGTCATAAATATTTCAGACATTCCTTACCAGCATGTATTAAACTTCTCTTGAAACTCAAATTATATTTTAGCACACCCAGATCTAAATTTAATATACAGTTTCACATTACCTGAACTGTAGTTCCAATTAATGAGATTATATACATATAAAGGCATCCTATTAAAATTCTGCACAATATTAACTACTATCCAACTGGAATATAGAAAGTGGAAAGCAGTTTACACAGCAGTACCGGGTAATAAATTGCTTATCGTTCCATTTGACCTCCAAGTGGCATGCTGAAAAATGATGGAATTGCTACTATTTCATAGGAAAAATATACTAATATTGCTTATTTCCATATTGTACTGTGAACCCCATAAATAGCTTCATAAACATGGAATGAAGAGTGTGTCACAGGCAGTCATGTTATGGTATGAAAACCATTCTTCAATGTTCACATTTTTACCAATTCTCATTCTAATGTCTGTTTTAAGGACCAAAAGAAAATTGAAGAAATATTATTTCCACGACACCAATATAAGCACAGCAGTCATCTGCAGAGACAGAAGAGAGACTGGGTCATCCCTCCAATCAACTTACCAGAAAACTCCAGAGGGCCTTTTCCTCAGGAATTAGTTAGGGTAAGGTAATTAACAACCAAGAAGGCAGATGTGTGATTTCAGAATTCCTTGGAAGTGAACGTCTGGCGTCATTGATAGTTCTTTCTGCTTATCAAATATTAAAGTACCAAATTCTGCTGTTACATCTATACATAAGATATTGGGCCAAATTCTGTGGTCTGCCAAGCTCTCCTTGTTCTTCTTGCATTGAATTACAGTAAGTTTAAATCAGACAGCAATTGCCCTGAAGTAGGGGGAACCTCGGCTGGTGCCAAAGGTGGCAGTTGTGACTCAGCCAACTCTGCTGCGTCCTGCACTGGAACCTCCCCACTTTTGTGTGTTTGTGTATGTGTTTGTTGAGGGGGAAGTGATAGGCATGTCATAGGAGGGGAACAAGGGGAAGGGACCTGGCTGATTGAGGTTACGCTGCCTGCTGTACTATTACCAGACATTCCTGCCTCTTGTGCAGGAGGAGCAGGGGGGAGGTGTTCATTTGTGAGCACAGTCAATTTACCAAAAGAGGGGTGGGTGTGTGTGTGTGTGTGTGTGTGTGTGTGTGTGTGTGTGTGTGTGTGTGTGTGTACAGGGTAACAGATGTGACTATGGCTCTACCCTGTCTATGCACTTGCCAGGGACTTCCTTAAAGGTGTAGCAAAGGCTACTGTAAAATCAATTTCTACTTTATTTGTTAGCCAAGAACTCAATTCAAAGTTTAGTATTTCCCCTGCAGTAACCATGCGATCACAAGCACCTAAATGGTTGCAATACTATCAAGTATTATAAAGGAAATGCAGAATGCTGAACACGGGTCTTGAAAGGTAAATGAAAGAGACTGTCTTACAGTATATGTTAGGGTTCACAAATCCTGTGTACTGTTTTAGGAGTTAAGCAATAGATTTAAGAATAAAACTTTTTAATTATTTTTAGTAATATAATTCATCCCGTTGTGGGAAAAGTGAAGGTTTATAAGAAGGGTCACTTTACATGAAAATTTTCTGAAAAATTCAGTGACTGATTTTCTGACAATGTATTATACTATTGAAAATCCCAAAAATTGTATTAGTGCTCATGCCTCTGCCATTATTTTTTTGTAAATATAATTTCAGCCTAAATATTACGTTAAAAATGAATGCCCATCTACTGCTCTTCACTCTCAGTTCCAATTTCTTGTTCTGTTTAACTAACATAAACCTCATCTTCTTGACACTTAGATTAGGTCTGATCGAGATAAAAGTCTTTCACTGAGGTATAGTGTTACTGGACCAGGAGCTGACCAACCTCCAACTGGAATCTTCATAATCAATCCCATCTCAGGTCAACTGTCAGTGACGAAACCTTTAGATCGGGAGCAGATAGCTTCATTTCATGTAAGATTTTAATTTACCATGAACCAGATTATCAAATCAAAGTTTAACATCTGCTTCAAATTTGATTTGTGCATCTGGCACAGTTTTCTACAAGATGTGATTTAAAGAGTTTATACTGGATTGGAATTTATATTATTCTACTTATTGTACATAATACAGGGAACTCCTAGCACGTTGAAACAGCTTAACAAATGTGTTAGTGTATTTAGATAATTAAAGAAGGCTGAAATGTGAATGCTGTAGTTTATTTTTTCAATTTATACCATTGATTACAAATTCCACCATATTGTTTGTTTGACAGAAGTTTATTTTTAATATAACACCCCAATTTGAGCGTAATTATACTGGAATTGCAGCAGCTAAATTTTGAGAAATGGATGAGAAGAAAAACTACCAGGTTTCATTTTCAGGGCAAATCTAAGCATTTTAATGGAATTATAATTGTAAATTAGTCTCTCTGCTTATGAAAGCTATGTTCTTTGCTCTAGAGAAATTGCAAAATAGACCAAATATTTCTGCAGCACTAGTAGAAAAAAAATATTTGTTTGCAAAGCAGGAAACCAAGGTTTGACCTGAAATGGCCTCCACTTGAAACGATAGGGAAGAGAGAGTTCCTGGAGATAATTTCCGGAGTAAAATAGTTTTAGTGCACAATTTGTTGGCCCATCTGAGGAGCAAGTGTAATCCTACTTTCTGTACAGAGGATTTAGCAGTTGTTATTCATAGATGGAGTTTGACCATGGTAGGGTGCAGCAGCTCTAGAATTCATGGGATTTTACCAAGAATTTGGATTATCCAATACAATTTGTTTTAGCTTTTTCCCTTTCAGTTCCAGTTTAAGTATTAGCGACTACGGAATTTTCTGACAACCTCTAAAACCATTTCCAGAACATGGTAGATTAATCTCACCCCCTGCCTCCTATAACTCTGTGTCAAAACTACTTCTGAGCTACATTGACAGGTTTTTACCTCCCGGAGCTCCAATTTAGGATATATCTACACTACCGCATTTACAGCGGCACAGCTGCACCAAGGCAGCTATGCCGCTGTAATGCTTATGGTGGAGACACTCAAAGCCGACAGGAGAGAGCTCTCCCATTGGCTTAATAACTCCTGCCTCTGTGAGAGGTGGTGGCTATGTCGGCAGGAGAAGCTCTCCTGCCGACATAAAACTGTCTAAATCAGCTTCTTTAAGGTGTCTCAGGTGGGGCACCCAAATATCACTTTGGAAAATTTAGGCATAAACTTTAGACTCTTGAATTTTCAGTTGTTTAGTGAGAACAATTTTTGCCAGAAAATACCCTGCCAGCAAAATAAAATAGATATACACAATTCGTCTTTTTCATTTTTAGACTTTAAATTAAGAATATTGTCTCGAGTCCTACCTGTCTTTTGAAATATTCTTACAATACAAGTATCAGAGGGGTAGCCGTGTTAGTCTGGACCTGTAGAAGTGACAGAGTCCTGTGGCACCTTATAGACTAACAGACGTATTGGAGCATGAGGTTGATGGATTTCCACTCCATACAGCTAAATGCAGAGCCTTGCATGGTGTCAAGTATCCAAGGGGAAGCCGTGTTAGTCTGGATCTGTAGAAGCGACAAAGAGTCCCGTGGCACCGAAAGCTTATGCTCCAATACGTCTGTTAGTCTATAAGGTGCCACAGGACTCTTTGTCACTCTTACAATACTTTTTCCATAATACCATTTCAAACTTTCCAAAAAATAAGCAATATTCGTTCCAGATGGATTACCAACAAAAAATTTCTGATAGTGCAGGATTAGGTGTTCCTGGAGATTTTCCATTGGCAATCAGGTTTAAGAAGTACAAAAGCCTATAAAACATTAGGTAGTATTATTATTCCAAAAGTAATTTGGAGTCCGTAAATTAGGCTGTGGGGAGTCTGAAACCTGCCCCACAGAAATATGTCCCCTCTTGGTGAACTATTCAGATTTTTTTTCTTTCTCAACACAAGAAATTTCCAGAAGAAAAAAGGCCTTCAAAAATAGAAAGAAAAAACAAAGAAATTGGTATCTTTCCTTAAATGTAAAGGGCTCAGTTTTGCCCTCTATTACACATGTGGTATGCCCATTGAACTCAGTCTACAAAGGCTCCTTCAATAAACTGAAAATTGAAGTAAACAAGTGGGGGAGCAATAAAAGATACTGAAATAGATCAGGCTAAAATGGTTAGTGTAAAATTTCCTGTCGTCTGTGCTAATGTCCATGTATGTTCATATGTTTTGCAAACATAATAATTCCCAATGGCTTTTGCAGCTGAGAGCACATGCAGTGGATGTAAATGGAAACCAGGTGGAGAATCCTATTGACATTGTCATTAATGTAATTGATATGAATGACAATAGGCCTGAGTTCTTACACCAAGTCTGGAATGGGACAGTCCCAGAAGGATCAAAGCCAGGTAAAATATAGCAGGTTTTCTTTGTGAAAATAGATTTTTTTTAAATTTTGGATAAAAATACATTTAGAAGTCGTAACATTTTTCAAAGATGCAATCGACAAAAGTTTCAGGATGCTATATTGCCACTACCCTTAATTTCTAATTTACATTTTTGCAAGCTAAAACTTAATTTAAAAGAAAGCTGCATTACACATGTTAGGGAACGAGTAAGGGACAATGCAGAGAGAAGGAAAATGGGGAAGGACTACTTTATTTGGACAGCACCCAAATATTTATATTATGGCGGTACCCATTCAAGATTGGAGTTACCTGAAAAATAATGGAGGCCAAACAGCTGTTTTGTAATTTTGAAGATTAGCTTGTTGCTAGACAACTGATTAGTGACCTTCTAATATACCTCTTCCTGTAAAATATCTCTCTCCCCTGACTAGTCAGGTTTTGAACAAAAAGAACACTAGGGGATTAAAAATAAAAACTAAAAGAAGTCAAACAGACTTACAGTAATGATACCATACATGGTTGTGGAACAAATTTTTCTCTGCTTATCCTGTGGCAATTTTGGGTATTTGTACATCCTGAAGATTTGTATGTGTTGTACTCTAGCAGCCTACTTGAGTGTCTTTTTCAAATGAAGAAAGAAACCAATGACCCAATGTCTAGAAATGTCAACATTTTAAAAACAAAAGTTTTACAATAGCTTCCTCAATAGAAAGGAGTCTATATAATTCTATATACATTTTAAGCTCATTCTCTTTTATATGTTAAAAATACACCTAATATAGTATGTATTTCATAATAGATGATGTGATCTATATGATTCAATTTATTTAGGGCAAGACTGACAAAAATGAGTCTAAAATTAGCGTCTATATCTATATACAGATGCAGTCATGCAGTTGACAGTGCACAAGTGCAACAGTACAGTCCATGCCATTAATTGCAGGAATGGAGCCTATATATAGTCCTGGATGTGAATCTCAGTAATTCTGGGGAAGTTTGGATTTGGAAGCAAACCGTGCAATTTAGAACTTTCTCCAGAACCAAAATTATGTATCTGAACCACCCTCAAAGTTGGAATAAGTTCAACGTCTAGATGCAAATGTTGTGTCAGAAGCCATTTTCTTAGCAGTGCAACAAGGAATTTTTAGGACAACTGACGTGTCCCTTCAGTTTCTCTCAAGACATATTATGCCAAGTTCAAGTGCCAAGAACCAACATGATTTTAAACAGTCAGGATTGCAAAAGGAAAGAACTAGTATCTAGAAAAGCCCTTGTTTTGATTTTGCATTGATTTTCAATTAACATGTGCGACACATTTTAAAATTTAAACATGTTTTAATTATCAAATGTTTCATTTGGCCCAGTGATTGAGCCTGCTATATAAACTTTAGACGCTTCATTGTTAATTAAATATGTTTATGGCAGAATTGCAGGGTTTGATTGCCTGTGGAGCTTTTTCAGTAATAAGCAAGTTTGATACTTTATAAACACCAGTGTTGTTATCTTCTGTTATGTATCTTAATTGCTTCATTAATCCTGGGACTCAGGCCTACTCCGTTTCCTTTGGGTAAGAGAAAGAATGTATAATGTTTATCAAAAGAAGTAAACGTTCTGACCATTTTTTGTGCTTGTAAGTGACCTTGTGTAATTCAAGTAAACTGTTTATTTAACGCTAATTATGTATTGTGCTGTTAGGCACCTATGTGATGACTGTTACTGCTATTGATGCCGATGATCCCAATGCACTGAATGGGATGCTGAGATACAGAATCTTGTCACAGGCCCCAAGCACCCCCTCACCGAACATGTTTACAATCAACAATGAGACCGGTGACATTATCACAGTGGCAGCTGGACTAGATAGAGAGGTAAGGTGGGCCTGAATTGTGTAGGTTGTGTTTAAATGCTGTCCATTTTTGTGCATATGTAAAATAGTTTTCAGGTAATTTAGACATTTTTTTCAAATGTGATTTTTTTCCCCCTGCACAGCATTGTCTAACCAGTACTCCCCTAGAGCTGGCCAGCCCCAAGATTTGAAAACTTGGATTTTGGCAAATATCCTAGGGGTAAAGGATATTTTAGTGCTTTGTTTTGCATAGAATGTAAAGCATCTGGTCTCCCTCACATTCACTGGAGTTAGCTCAGAAAGTGGAAGGAGTCTTGGAGAGAAGGAGTAAGGAAAGTGGGGTTCTTGCTGTGGGCCGGTTGGGGGGAGAGGATGAGATGGCCTAGAGGGGAGTTTACTTCAGTCTAGAAACAGACTCATCCTGAGGTTTCCAGCAAACGTCCTTACCGTATGTTGGATAAAAAACACTGTCCGCGCCATTTACTGAGCTTAACTAGTTTTAAAGGTTTAATAAAAAAAATTTAGGACAATATTTTACCACCTTAATTAAGCCTAAAATATAAGTAAAGCAGATGAGCAGGATAGTGTAGTGATGAATTACCCAGTCCTTGGGCACAGGTAGGCTGTTTCTGTCTTTATTAAATCCATGCTGGTCCAATCTGGTGTATGTCCTGTGTTGCTTCTCTCTCTCTCTCACACACACACACACACACACCCGCCTTTGTTAAACACACATTTTTTATACTTTGTCTCGTAACAGCGCACAATTTCAAATTATTAAAATCACCTCATTTATAAACATTCCATTCTAAATATATTTTCTAATACATTTTTACTTTATTCTGCTACACCTCTAATTGGTACTGTCTCTTTTTTATTTTATTTTATTTTATTTTTTAAACCATTGCTTTTATGTATTCATTATTTTTACAACAGTTGTCTTATTGTTACTTATCTGCTTCTTGTAGCCTTCGAGTGGTTAGCTAGTTCTGTCCAGTCATTATCCATTTTCCTTGGTCTGTCTTGCTAGAGAGATTAGGGCCTGGCTGATAAATTAGTCATTGTTTGCCCTGTCATCTGCACAGACCAAGAATCTACCGTCGATAAGACAAAAACAGACTTTCTGATTATTTTTTTACAGCCTTTGAAAGCTGTATCAATAAGACACATACAGGAAACATAAAAGTTCCCTTTTGCACTTTCTTATAAAAATATATATTTACTCCTTTAACATTATTTAATATATATTTATTTAACGCAGCTCGTTTTACATTTCTTTGCACATAACTCAAAACTTTTTGTGAACTGTCCCGTGACCTGTATTTTAGTGTTAATTAATTTACACAACCGTGATATAATTGCTCACCCTTCACAGACACGCTTGCCGGCTTGCATTTGTTGAATTAAAAATCATACGGCATGAATGCTGTGGCAGAGAATGCTGTGGCGGTGCTGAGAAGACAGACTGAGCTAGCTGTGACTCAGGAGTGGCAGTAGTTCCTCAGGAGAGAGGCTCACACAGGAGCTGTGCCGCTGTAGCCACTGTAGTGTAGACATAACCAGTGATTCTTACCTTGTGTCTGAGGTTAGCTAGGTGGAGTGCTCTTTTCTTTCACCGCCTGCCTGGAGTGGGAGTGGAAAGATTTCACCCAGTGGGACTGTCTTCTCTCCCTACCTGACAGTTCATTTTCAGGGGTGTTGCTGTAAAGTTCCTATAGAGGCTGAAGCATGCTGGGCTGTTCCTTTATTGTGCATGCCCAATGCCTCCCAACAACCTCATCCCAAGTAGTTCATCTTTCATACATGAGGGTCAGACTAAGCAGAATATTTAGATTGCACGCTCATTGGGGTGGGACCTTATGTTTGCTTGAAATGTGGGGTGCGCATCAAAAATAAATAATAAGATTCTGGGAAAGAGGAGGACTTTGGATAGCCATGTAATCCTAATACAATTCTCTAGCGCTTCAGGATTTATGACTTCAGAGCCAAGATGGGTCATAGAGCTCCTGCTATCTTTCTGCCACAGAAAAATCTGGGCCCAGGATTTGGCCTGATATTTTTATGTTATGTTTATTGTTTTACAATAAGCAATGCACAGTTGTTCCATAGCATAAATGTAACAAATGTATTCCTTTGATTCTTTCATCACTACGTCTTGTTTATGTGTCATGAACAAACCCTTAAGAGGATTTTTTCTTGAAGCACAATCAGTTTTTTATATCAACAGTATTGTTTTATTAAGAATGACTTGCCCCCACTGTCCAGGCCCCAGTACAGAAAAGGATGCTTAAGGGACTTAAACATGCACTTACGTGCTTCCCTAAATAGGGATGATTTCGTGAATTGGACCCTGGATCTTTTGCATGTGAAAGTCAGGTGCAAGTGTGCATACAAGCAAGTGTACACACCTTTAAAAACTTAGGCCAGTATGTATATGATAATATCAATCCAAGATTTGAAGGCAAATGGGAAATTTTCACTGAATGGACCCTTGTTAGTTTTCTTAAAAGTAATTACTTTGTGGCAGAGGGGTTAAATCAAAGATTTCTGTCTTGTAACTTATCTTGTGAAATAATCAGTTGCATACCTCCAATTTACAAACAATTAGGAAGTGCTAAAGTTTGAAGTTGAATTGGTAAATGAAGTGTAAAGAAAAATAAAAATTTATTTACATTCCACAGTAGAAATGTACAGAAAATCTTCGTAATTGCTTTTAAAAAATCTTATAAATTTAGTAGTAAGGTCTAGCTAATTTAGAGATCTAATCTGTCAGGCAATTCTTTTTCATAGAGCTAACACTGAGCCTCAGAAAGATTTGGCATGCTTCCAGCAATGATTTAAGAATACAGATTCTCTGTACTGTGTGCTGTTTTTAACAACACATAAATCAACTGGCATTGGCAAATTGGGAGAAGGAAGGGAATATCTTGTTTGGAATGTTTAACATTTATAGAAATAATCAGGGATGGAGGGGAGGGAGTGTTCCAGTTACTTGACTAGTTTCTGTTAGCCTTGACAGCTCCAGTTTCCCCAGTGATAACAAGAAGTTGCAGCTACATTCTAATACTTAAGCTTCACTACAATAAAGCCTTGGCAGTTGTAGTCATTTGGCCAAAAATATTCCCTGGCTCAGATCTCGTAAAACCCTTTACGATTTACTACTTATTTAGGTTGAACTACTATACTTTTTTTCTATTTAAAACAAAACAAAAAGTTTAGTCAAAATTCTACCTCTGTGGTAATAACAGTAACTTGTATAAAGTTCTTCCATTATTCATAGTAAGAGCATATCATGCAAGTCTTCCCAATCACAAGTGATGTATGAAAAATGCAGGCGGTTTAATATATTAAGATGCAAACCACTGCTGTACTTCTGGTGATGTAAACTTTGCTTCAGTCATTTCAACTGATGTTAACTGGAATAAACAGTATGATAGGCTCTTTGCGTAATAAAGCACAATTTATGGAACACCTGCTGTCCTACTGGAATGTTGTTTTTGTCTATAACTTATGTTGGTGTCATTTTGTGTTTTAGAAAGTACAGCAGTATACATTAATAATTCAAGCTACGGACATGGAAGGAAACCCAACATATGGTCTTTCAAACACAGCAACTGCTGTCATCACAGTGACAGATGTCAATGACAATCCTCCAGAGTTCACTGCTATGACTGTAAGTACAAGTAGAGAAGTAAATGAAGGGTATGAATGTTTATGGCCATTATTATGGAATTTTTCACATTATTTATTACTTATCTAATAGCCTGCTGTGTTGCAAGGATTTAACCGAGAGGAGAATCTGTCCCTTAGGACAGACCATATTTATTCCAAAACACAGAATTTAGCTAAGGAATCAACCCCCTAGTGTTTCTAGGTGGTTTCAGATAGGTTTTAGTTTGCAAGCTCACATTACTGTTTGATAATCTTAGATTACCAGGTGGTGTTCTCCTTTATTAAAGTATTTGTCAGATTTTTTTTTTCAAATAAATGGATCACAGAGAATTTTGATTAACTTGACCAAAGCAAGACATCAGGAATCCTCACAGGTTTTCAATCCTCAGGTGGTATAAATTGTCATAGCTCCATTGAAGACAATTTACACTGGCTGAGGCTCTGCCTCTTAGTGTACAATTGGACTAAGATGAATACCAGTTTCTTCTGCCAGGTGCCCCAGGGGGAATGAACAGAACAGGTAACCATCAAGTGATCCATTCCCTGTCACCCATTCCCAGCTTCTAGCAAACAGAATGTAACGTGTAAAAATGTATGCTTTTTTTTTATATAGTTCTATGGCGAGGTACCTGAAAATAGAGTGGATGTCATAGTAGCTAATCTAACTGTAACTGATAAGGATCAGCCACACACTCCTGCCTGGAACGCAATGTACCGAATGACTGGTGGAGATCCTACAGGCCGATTTACTATTCTGACTGATCCAAATAGTAATGATGGGTTGGTAACTGTTGTGAAGGTAAGTGATACCCACAACTCATTGAATTAAGCAGAGACAGATAAGTGGAAGAGCACTGAGAATAAATATCTCCCTGCTGTTTAATCCTGAGGCCAGTGTGAGATTTGAAATTAAAATTAATGTGCACCATGCTTGTTCTGAAGTAACTTGTTCACCTTTTGAATGGTCCTCCTACTTACATTATCATGAACAATCTAAAATACCAATTCTGAAAATCAGGTTAGCTAGCTTTTAAACGACATATTAGAAAACCTTTATTTGCCAGAAATAAAAATTAGCCTGTGAAAAAGCCATTCGCCTAGCGGTGGCATCAGAACTAGAATTAACGGCTGTCTGTTGGAGTAGTAAACAAACTGCTTTCTACCTTTTGGTCAGCATTGGTCTTCCAGGCCTAGGGATGCCTTTCCCCACAAATATGATGCCAGTATGTTCCCATTAAGCAGCTGACACAAAATAGCCAATCAGGGTGATATCAGAGGGGAAGGAGAGTGGTGTTAGTGATGGTCGGAGGCTACTCTTCAACAGGCTTCTAAAGGACAATGCTATTTTTAAAACCTCATTCAAAAGCCTTGTATGGAGCAGGTTCTTCATCTTCATTCACCAGCCAAAAAAGTCCTGGACTGAAGGGATGACTTGTTTTTAAAGTTATGATAAAAAGGCAGTACTACAATTTGAATCTGTCAAGAAGTAGCCCCCTTTCCTCTCATCTGTCTGATAAGTGTCCGGACTCTTAGTTTGTCTGGTTCATTTTTGGATCCATCCACTCAAGTGGGTGACAGGATATGAAATCCAGCACTCAGGCTTGAAATGCCTGTGTTCCAGTCTGGGATATGGTGGAATTATCATTTATTTATTTATTTTATCCTTTCAGTACCTTGGGGGGAAAAATCTGTGGCTTTATACAGCAATCTAGGCTACATTGTATGCTTGTTGTTGGTTTTTCCCCATAAGTCCCTATACTGTATAATTGGCATTTCTTGAGAGATACCAGTTATGTTTGATTCTGCTGACAAGACACACTTGACTGTGTGCCTTGTATTTAGGCATGTATAAGTCCATTTCAGATCTATTGACAGTTAGAAACTTGAAACATCTGAAAGAGCAAACAAAATGATACTCAAATCAAACCAGCATAAAGAGAATCAAATGAAATTCCCAAGGGCATAATCTGCTTGAAATACTTCAAATTAAATTATTTTTTTAAACTGACAGAAGAGAGGCAAAAAAGTGTCATTTATTTATCTAGATTTATTCTGAGGAAACCCCCCAGAAAAGCTGTAAACACTGATTAGAACTAATTTGGCTTAAGGACTCTTGAGGGGGCAGACGTTGGCAGGAGATTCTTCACCAGCCACACTGAAAAGGGAACACACTCCTTGAGGTACAAGGAGTGGCTGAACCCACTAAGCAGAGGTCAGGTGTGCTATCATTGCCTCTTGAATCCCTTTGCCTATGGCTGTTCCTAGCTGTCCTTGGCACTAGAAGAGCTGCTGCAGAAATTGTCATGAACTGCTGCAGAATTACGTATTCCAGAAAAACATATAGAAACGTTATATGTACTGGTTTTGCAGTGGTTCTCTTTTGTTTAGGCTCTGTGTTCATCTAGCTCAATATAAGCATTATAAAAACAGAAGAACTTTTAAAGTAATTTTTTGTTTGCATGCCAGTCACTACTATGAACAACTGCTAATATTTTCCCCCTTTTGTTTTTGCCAGCCAATTGACTTTGAGACCAATAGGATGTTTGTACTTACTGTAGCTGCGGAAAATCAAGTGCCTTTGGCCAAGGGAATTCAGCATCCTCCTCAGTCAACAGCAACTGTATCCATTACCGTCATTGATGTGAATGAGAGTCCATATTTTGTCCCAAACCCTAAGCTTATACGGCAGGAGGAAGGGCTTCTTGCTGGTAACATGTTAACTACTTTCACCGCTCAGGACCCAGATCGTTATATGCAGCAAACTGCTCTAAGGTATGGTGTAAAGCACATTCCTCTCTTATCCCATGCTGGTAATCTCAAAACTGGGCCTAATTCCCCAGCTCTCTGCACAGACTCTGAAGACTTGAAACAGAATACAGAAAGCTGTATTTCTCTTTGGGGTTGGCCATGAAGAGCCCATGTATGATTTCTCTGTTTACTACAGCACCCCAGAGTGAGAATTATGGGTGGGCTGAAGGAATGGTGTGGCAAATAAGTCTGCATCTAGTGCGGATCTGCAGGTACAGCAAACTGTGGCATCTTCTTCTGCTCAGAGGGCTCAAATTCATCACGGTACCTAAACACATACAGAACTTTAAGCATATGGGCTGTCCCAGTGAATTGGGTGGTATCTTGCTGATCAGGGTCATAGGCTGTGATTGCTGTGGCTCAACTTTATGGCTGCCCTGCATCAGACCAGGATTCATTATCCCATCCCCAACAACTATGGAATTCATGCAGGCAAAAAAAATCTTTCATTTGTGCTTTCCTTGTAAAATGAGGCTTTGTATAATTTTACTTTTTCTGTATTATTTAGGGCTGGTCTACGCTAGAAAATTATATCGACCCAACTATGTTGCTCAGAGTGTGAAAAAATCGACACCTCTAAGCGATGTAGTTAAGACGACCTAAGTTCCCTGTAGACAGAGCTAGGTCAACACAAGAATCCTTCCATCAACTAACTACTGCCTCTTGGGGAGGTGGATTTACTAGAGTGATGGGAGAAGTAAGCAGCTATGCCACTGTAGCGTTTTAAATGTAGACATAGCCTTAGTTAATTAGTTATTATTGCTCATATTTGCTCATTTTGGGCCATAAAAGTCATATATAGGTCTATAATTTTGTAACCTAGTACTGTTTTTATTTTAAATATCACATGAGCTAAGATAGTTTGTAATTTATTTAAACTAATAATTGATACAATGACAACATCTTACAGGGAAGGGTGGTTTTGAATGACCCTATTCCTTCAAATCAGAACAGAGAGTACAATAAAACTAGTTGGGTACACTGAGGCATCCATAGAGAACCAATGATTTATTGTCATCAACTGGGACTGAAAGAACTTAAAATAATAGGGTCACTTCTGTCAAATCAGAATTTGTCTACTACCTCCTCCCTCTCTTTGCACATGTACGCACACATGGTTAACAAAGTTGAGAAGGCCACATAAATGGCTCTCATGCTGTAAGTCAAGTAGGAGTTCCTATTAAAATACTTTAATCATGGTTGAATGTGAAATCTGCATTCTTGTGGTGAATTAGTCATATGCAGCTTAAGAAAATTGTGCATTTTACTAATTTATGACGTGTGTGTTCACTTTTCAGACAGTTGTATATAACTTATGTAAAATAGAGTTATGTAACATCTTACTTACATGGCAAAGCTTTTAAAAACTTTCTTTATTAAAACAGTACATGTATCCAAAAAAAATTCAGGAATGCAAGCGAATAGACTGAAACTCATAAAATATTGTTATGATACCAGATGTATGCGTTTTCAGAATCTGAGTTAAAATATATTTGTTATGTTTCTTGAAAAGCTTGTTGGAAGATAAGTAACATTTTCTTATCGTCAAATATGCAGGTACTCAAAGCTTTCAGATCCTGCAAACTGGCTAAAAATTGACCCAGTTAGTGGACAGATAACTACAATTGCAGTTTTGGACAGAGAGTCACAATATGTGGAAAATAACATGTACAATGCGACTTTCCTTGCATCTGACAATGGTGTGTATTCACATTTATGTATATTCAGAAAGTTTTAATTCTATATATTTGAATGACATTGTATTGTACTAACACGGAAAGCAAAAATTTAAGCATAAATGGTCAATTTTCACCATGGCAGAAGATACTAATCTTGGAGTTAATATATTGATCAAATATCTGGAAAATGGGTTAACCCGTGAGGTTGCAAATTTTGCAGATGACACAAAATTATTTAGGACAGTCCAGCGAAGGCAGCGAGGAACTGCAGGAGGCTCTAATCAAGCTTGGTGAATGGGAAACACAATAGCAGATGAAATTCAGTGTTAAAAATGCAAAGTAATGTACATTGGAATGAAAAAGTGCACTATATCTTTCTAGTTCTAAACTAACTACAACACCTTGGGGAAAAGGCCAGGCCATCATTATGGATTTCTCAGTGAAGACCTCTTCTCTATGTTAAGCTGCAGTTAAAGAAGCAAACAAAATTGTAGGATGCACAAGGAATGGGATGGGGACTAATATGGGAAATATTACAATTCCATTAATCAATGATATACTCTCATCTGGGATACTGTGTTACTTACTAGTCACCTCATCTCCAAAAAAGATTTTGCGGATATATTCAGAATGTGGAGGGAAAATCTCATATGAAGAGAAAATTTAGAAGAGATAACTAAGAGGTGACATCATAAAAGTATTTAAAATAGTAAATAGTATAGGGAAGGTAGAGCAGAAACTTCTATTTTCCTTATTTTATAACATAAGCACAGAAGGGGATTTAATGAAATTGAAAAGTGGCAAGTTTCACACAATGGAATATATACTGTGGAACTTGTTACCATGGGTTGTCATTGTAGGTAGAAATTAACAAGATTTAAAGAAGTATTAAACACTTTACAGATAAGAATATCCAGAGTTAGAAAAGTAAATACTAAAATAATGAGTTTTGGAAGGGATCTAAAATGTCATGCTTAGGGGCTTAAGTCAATCTAATTATTGGGGGTTAGGTGGAGAGGTCTCTGGAGGGTGGGATTATCTCAGATCTGCCTACTGCAAGGTTGTTCGCCTCTTTCTCTGAAGCATCTGGTGTTGGCCACTGTTGGAGATAGCTTAATGGACTGGATGAACTACTGTTCTGGTCCAGTTTGGCAATTCCTTTGTTCCTGTATTCACCATTTTAGGCCCTAATCCTGCAGACACTTGTGCCTTCAAAGACCATTCCCTGTGAAGACAGTGAAACTACTCATGTGCAGGTTTGCAGCCTCGGGGCCAAGCACCAGATTTTGTTTATAAAGCCAGAGTCCTAAAATAGAGGTGTGCGGAAGTGCACTGCCCCAGCGTGAGCTCCCGGAGGCATTTTGCTTTGATGGCAGGCCAGCCCCTTTGTGCTTTCAGAGCATGCAGAGGGTACACACCAATTCCAATCCTGTTCAGTTGGCTCCACTCTTGTCCTCAGGGAACACTGACACTGCTATCAATGCTAGGCTCAAGCAGTTCTTGGGCAGGCCCAGTCAGAGTCTAGCTTGCAGTGTTCACAGTTATTTCAATAGCATGTTTAAGGTTTATTCATAGGTGACATTCTGACATTAAACATGAAAAACATAAAACAATGTGGTATATTTTGAGTAATGTAAGGCCGAAGAAGCATGTTTTGTTGTTGTCGGTGTTTTAATTATCCTTTCAAATCAAAATTCAGTTTACATTGTACAACACACGTACATGGGTAGCTAAAATATGCTTGTATGACATATTGTAAATCGGTTTCTAATCGGAAGCAGAATCAAGATACCCATTTTTGTTTCTTTAAGGAATTCCTCCTATGAGTGGGACTGGAACTCTTCAGATATATTTGCTTGACATTAATGATAATGCACCCCAAGTGCATCCTCAAGAGGCTACAACCTGTGAAACGCTACAGCCCAATGCAACTAACATCACAGCAACAGACCGTGATATTGATCCGAATGCAGGACCATTTGCCTTTGAACTGCCAGAAACTCCTCCCAGTATTAAGAGGAATTGGACCATCATTCGTATTAGTGGTAAAATTATTTTACACAATGGAAATTTTAATCTTTTTAAATGAACTACTGGCTGTATTTTGTTTTGTTTTGTCTGGCGATGGGTATTTCCCTAGATGCTCGTATTTTTTTAGATTAATCTGAATGAAATGTTACCAAATGCCATTAAAGCGAGCTTTCTTGAAAATGAGACAAAGATATTTTAAAAGTCAGATTTAGAAACTAATGTTCACAGTAATAAGAAGTCTGTGGCACCCTTATGTGGCATCAAGTGCATCCAGTAACAAAAGGTTAATAAAGAGTTCAGAAACCTGTAAATTTTCCATCATTGTTTAACATCCACATAAGCAGTAAATTTTATTTTTACACCTAATGTATTTTCTCATATAGGTGATCATGCCCAACTTTCATTAAGGATCAGATTCCTTGAGGCTGGTATCTATGATGTTCCTATAATAATCACAGATTCTGGAAATCCTCCCAAGTCCAGCACATCTATTCTGAAGGTGAAGGTTTGCCAGTGTGACATAAATGGAGACTGTACTGATGTAGATCGGATTGTTGGTGCAGGACTGGGCACTGGGGCCATCATTGCAATTCTGCTCTGTATCATCATCTTGCTCAGTAAGTACATGGGTCTTTTGAAAATTGGGTCTTTAAGCTCTTCTCATAGTATTTCACAAGAGCAAACCTAAGCAGGCAACATGGGGTTTTTTTCATGTCTGATTTTTATGTGTATAGTAATAGTATACCTACCCCTCAGCCATCCAAGTGCTGATATACAGATTCCAAGGCCAGAAGGGACCATTGTGATCATCTGGTCTGACCTCCTGTATAACGCAGGCCATAGAACTTCCACAAAGTAATTCCTAGAGCAGATCTCTCTGCCATGAGCAGGACCAGGCAAAGATCTTGCCTCCTAAAGAATCGCCCATATTCAACTTTATAGCTTTGATTCAGTGTTAAGATTTTCTGGTGACAATTACTAATACAATATTAGGAATATGTGAGCCAGATGGCAGCTGGCCCTTGCGTGGGCACTTCAAGACTGGGGGTTAAGGAGCTTCCCTTTTGTGCTTACCACACTCTATGCTCATAGGAGTGCAGAGACTCCTCCCTCCAGGCACATTACGGGGCGCACATTGCCTCATGTGGGTGAAGAAGAGGAGAGGCCATGGCCCTCAGAGGCCCAGTCTCTCCCCAGGCTGCTGCAGGTGTGACTCCACACCATCCCCAACAGGGGTCAGTGCCTGTAAGGCACAATTTGGCTTTGTTATCTCAAACCCAATGGACTTAAGTAAAATAATTTATGATTTGGGAAGGTGGTACATCACAGTCCCTCCTACAAGGCCTGACAAGCAGCTAGTCATGCAAGAGCAGAGGTATGTGTTTGTCTAAGTGCTGCATAAAGCTGAAAGTGGTATTCTGTTTTGTATCTAGTGCATTTGATGGGGGAAATGACTAAACACCATGACTGTCTGCCCAGTGTAGTAAAATTAGACTCTGTAGCTCTCTTACATATATGGTTAGCTGATCTCTGATTGCAGTGGAAACACAAGAAAGGGATTCACCTGTTAAGAGTACTCAGCGCACCAATCCAGAATATACCGAATGATGGAGTGGAGTCGTAAAGAAGAATAAACTTTCCATGGCTGGCAAAGAATTGCATAGTAGCAGTTTGTCCAGGAAAAGCGGGCTGTGCACAGAGATGATACATTAAACATGTTTCCATGTTACTGAGACATTCTTAAAATGTTAGCCGTTGATTTAGTGAAGTGCTATCATAATTATCAAATCAATTACAAATGTTCTTCAGACAGTTACATGGCAGATGAATTGAGATTTCTTGCCACCAGGATGCTTTTTTAGTTCTAATTTGAAATGTACATTCTGTACTAGGAATGAAGTCACCCACCTCCTGTTACAAGAATTACCTTTTTATACTACTTTTGTAAACAACTTTAGCTTATAAACTAACAAAATAACTAAAGTTTGAGAATTGTCAAGATTCAAACTAAAAAACACAGCTTCCCTTTCCACTCTTTTTTTCGGTCTCCAAACCCAAGTCTAAACTTAGACCTCATTCACGCAAACTGATCTGTTCAGGTGGACCCTGCACCATGCATCCACATGGCTCAGACTTCTGGATCAAAGTCAAAGACCGTAAATCTTCAGAGCATATGATGTGCCATGCACTGTTGTGGCACTGTATAAATAAATAATATATAACTTCAGAGCTCAGTTTTACTCTGAGAGAGATTCCCTGGTGAATCATCTCATTGTGAAACTCAGTCTAAATCATTCTCGCCCGCAGTGTGCATCCTACTTTGCAGACTTGGCTCTGAGACAGGTTTGTGACCCTGTATTGTTGGAACGAGCGATTGGTGTTCAAGTCGTTGCTTAACTGGAGCTAGGTCTAAGCATTTCTGAGGTGAAGGTTTCATTAATGAGAAATGCAGATGTTACAGAGAATATCATCCTAACTAGAACTAACATTCTGTTAAATACTTCTGAACTGAAACACCAGTGTCACAAAAAGGAATGTAAAAGATTGTACAACAATGAATTATTAATTTCCAAATCACAAGGAAGCAGCTTGGTCTAGTGACTAGGATACAGGACTGGGAGTCAGGCGACCTAGATTCTGTTACTGGCTCGATCCCTCTGATCTTGGGGAAATCACTTAACCTGTTTGTTAGTTTCCCCATCTTTGTAAGAGTTCTTTGAGAGCTATAAATGAAAAGCATTATGTGAAGTCCAACTAATATTAGTAGAGTTGGACAGCCATGCAGTTGGGGGCAGTGTAGTAAGCTCCACCTTGTGTGGGAGTTAGCAAGCAGTGGTTGCACTTGCTGCACACACAGGCTCTGGGAGGCATTCTTCCTCATTGCGATGGAATACTTCCTGGAGTGATGCAACTCTGTAATGCCCGCAATGCAGGACTGTGCCTTAAAGGCACAATTGAGTCCTACCTATACAGAAAACACACAAGCACTGGGGCCCAGAGGGAGATAGTATTTTAGGTACTGAGTTCTGAACTGTGTTCCTTCAGAGTAACGCCACTGAAGTCAGTGGAAATAATTTGGAGATAGACTAACATAGCTGAGAGCTGAATTTAGCTCTTAGTGTGTTTTTATGTAAAGTAACTATAAGTCTGTTTCACAATATTTCCACTGATTCTCCACTAGTGAATTACCTCCTTCTTGAGAGAGACCAGAGATAGTCCAACACTTTGAAAGGATACCTAGGACTTCAGCCCATGAGTCATCTGCAGTGTGCAGCCATCTTTGTCACATGAGTTTACACAAACTTTTTATTTTTATTTTGAAAGAACAATTCTCAACTTCAGAAAACGAAACTATGCAAACTACCCTTATAAATAAGATTAGAAAAGTCAGGGTTCCTTCATTTTCTGAAACACCCCAACTTTTGAGCGCTTAACTTTGCAGCCTTAACAATATTCTTTTAACACAGTTTCTTTCTACGATAATTAATATAATGTGTCAAGTATCAGAGGGGTAGCCGTGTTAGTCTGAATCTGTAAAAGCGGCAAAGAGTCCTGTGGCACCTTATAGACTAACAAACATATTGGAGCATAAGCTTTTGTGGGTGAATACCCACTTCCTCAGATGCGTGTCATAAATTTGGAAATCCTATTTCTGGGCTCTGCTGCATCCCTTTTACTATACTAATTCAGCTAGCAAAGAGGGGCCAGAAAGATGGCTTAAATAATCTTCCAGCAAATACCACATGCATAGGGAACTTCACCAGGTCATGTAGGGCTAGTTGATCAGTTACACACTGCCCTCACCCCACA
The DNA here is from genome assembly GCA_037349315.1 of Chelydra serpentina. Taxonomy (NCBI): domain Eukaryota; kingdom Metazoa; phylum Chordata; order Testudines; family Chelydridae; genus Chelydra; species Chelydra serpentina. The sequence continues at coordinate 63,111,059 of JBAIAC010000002.1, read as the reverse complement.
CAACACCAAGAAGGAGAGGTGTTCTGGCAGAGGGAAGGAGGTGGGTTGAAGGGAAGGGAAGTCTGGCCAGACTGCTCTGATCTCTGGCTATTCTGGGCTGTTGGAGTGACCCATCTGTGGACACTTAAAGCCACCATAAAGTAGACTAGTCCCTAGGTTTAAAGCTACCTCTAACTTAAAACTACTTTTGCCCCCTTTTCTTTGGCTGTACTTGCAGAAGGGTGCATCTCAGAGTCAGATCATTATATATGCCTCCGATCCTGGATAATTAGTGTATGGATTGTGAGACGCAGTGTTTTTCAGCTACCAAAATAATTCAGTTAAATCTCTTACTCGAAACCTTGTCATGAGGTAGAATTCTGCTTTAATATCCAAGGGGATGATTTAATATGTATTTTCATAAGGTGTAAACTATAGTATAATGTGGAGAGTAGTGATGTTTTTGTTTCTGGTCTTCCCCCTTTCCAATATAGTTCTAGTTTTGATGTTTGTAGTATGGATGAAACGCCGTGATAAGGAGCGCCAGGCCAAACAGCTGTTGATCGATCCAGAAGATGACGTAAGGGACAATATTCTGAAATATGATGAAGAAGGTGGTGGAGAAGAAGACCAGGTGAGAAATGTGGTTAGTGCTTCTAATATGTAGGTTTAGACCTGAAGGTGTAATAAATCTTCTTTTCCATTGCCACATTATGTAACATAGCCAGTTCTTGCAATGAATTATACACATGCTGAGTAATAGATAGAATCCTGAAAGCTGGCACTGTTTTCCAGTGAGGTCCCATCAGTTTTACAAGTGTCCAACTCCTGCCTTTTGCATGAAATGTAAAACCAGTATCTTGTCCACTTATAGGCATTAAGCGTCCCTTCACATTCTGGCCAAATTCCAACTTGGGTAATTACATTTAAAAGAAAATTAAAATACCTTGTCATTTCAATTTTTAAATGTTATTCTTCACTACCTCTCTAAAATACTGTTGTGTAGAGTCACTGATGCAGAATGGCCAATGCATTCCACTCTGAACATCACGGTTTTTCCTATATTTTAAAGTCAGTAAAACTCTTTGAGGTTCTTGTGGATGAAAGGTCCTTTGTAAATACTTGCTATTCAGAGATTGGCCAATGCTGGAGCAGCATATTAGAAACCCTTTACATTTCAATTGGGTATCAAGGAAGACGGCGTTGGGTGTTCCATCCCCAGAGGAGAATGCTGCCCTATGATATGTTTATAAGTTGACACTATATGCATCCATCCTCCCTTCCACCTCTGGAAGCACCATCATTGGAATACCAGGATGCTGGGACAGGTAGACATATCTCTGGTGAATGTGCTGTTTTTAACGATGGGGTAGAGTCAACTAAGCAGTGTGAGATGTGGGGTCATGTACTGCAGGCAGCCACTAGGAACAAAAACTGCATACCCTCTGTCATAAAATGAAGGGAAGGGGGAGAGGGTCTGATGCAGTGCTATAAAATCCTCTTTCCAGTAAAGGGTTAAGAAATGCAGGTAGCCAGACTGACACCTGACCTGGCTGGCATCTGACCAATAAGGGGACAAGATACTTTCAAACTTTGGGAGGGGGGGAAGGTTTTTGTGTGTGTCTTTGTCTGAGTCAGAGTGATCTTGGAAGACAGAAGGAACCTGCAGAAAATCAAACCTCCCTTTTCTGAAGTAAGTTTAGATAGCATAGCAGCAGCAGCCGATAAATCAATACAAGAGGCTCAGCCAGAGCCTGAATTACCACATTGTGCACCAGCGGAGAGCGGTTCACAGTCAACGGAAACAAACCCATCACCTGCATCGCTTCCAGAGGGACCCAGCCCAGGTCCACAACCCAGTGAGGAACTGATGTCTCCAGCATCTAGGGAACAGTTCCAAGCCGAGCAGGAAGCAGATGAAAGCCTACAGAGAGCTTGGACAGTGGGACGGAGCACCCCACTGCCTCTCAGCTCTTCTAATCGATCCCGGTTTGTTAGAGAAAAAGGACTTCTATATAAGGAGACTCTTTTTGGTGGACACCAGGAAGACTGGCGTCCTCAGAGACAGTTGGTGGTTCCGACTAAGTACCGGCTAAAGCTCTTGAGCTTAGCCCATGATCATCCTAGTGGTCGTGCTGGGGTGAACAGAACCAAAGACCATTTGGGGAGGTCATTCCACTGGGAGGGAATGGGCAAGGATGTTTCTACCTATGTCCGGTCTTGTGAGGTGTGCCAAAGAGTGGGAAAACCCCAAGACCAGGTCAAATCCCCTCTCCAGCCACTCCCCATAATTGAAGTTCCATTTCAGCGGGTAGCTGTGGATATTCTGGGTCCTTTTCTGAAAAAGACACCCAGAGGAAAGCAGTACATACTGACTTTCATGGATTTTGCCACCCGATGGCCAGAAGCAGTAGCTCTGAGCAACACCCGGGCTAAAAGTGTATGCCAGGCATTAACAGAGATTTTTGCCAGGGTAGGTTGGCCCGCCGACATCCTTACTGATTCGGGAACTAATTTCCTGGCAGGGAGCATGAAAATCCTGTGGGAAGCTCATGGGGTGAACCGCTTGGTTGCCACCCCTTACCACCATCAAACAAATGGTCTGGTGGAGAAGTTTAATGGAACTTTGGGAGCCATGATACGTAAATTCGTAAATCAGCACTCCAACGATTGGGACCTAGTGTTACAGCAGTTGCTCTTTGCCTATAGGGCTGTACCACATCCCAGTTTAGGGTTTTCACCATTTGAACTTGTGTATGGCTGCGAGTTTAAAGGGCCATTACAGTTGGTGAAACAGCAATGGGAGGGCTTTACGCCTTCTTCGGGAACTAACATTCTGGACTTTGTAAGCAACCTACAAAACACCCTCCGAGACTCTTTAGCCCTTGCTAGAGAAAACCAAAAAGGGGCTCAGGAAGAGCAAAAGGCCTGGTATAATAAACATGCCAGAGAGCGTTCCTTTAAAGTAGGGGACCAAGTCATGGTCTTGAAAAGTAGGGGACCAAGTCATGGTCTTGAAGGCGCTCCAGGCCCATAAAATGGAAGCGTCATGGGAAGGGCCATTTACGGTCCAAGAACGCCTGGGAGCTGTGAACTATCTCATAGCATTCCCCACCACAACTCTCAAGCCTAACGTGTACCATGTTAATTCTCTAAAGCCTTTTTTCCGCCGAGAATTTAAGGTTTGTCAGTTTACTGCCCAGGGAGCAGAAGACGCTGAGTGGCCTGAAGGTGTCTACTATGAAGGGAAAAATGATGGTGGTGTGGAAGAGGTGAACCTCTCAATGACCCTCGGACGTATGCAGTGCCAGCAAATCCAGGAGCTGTGCACTAAATTCGCACCGATGTTCTCAGCCACCCCAGGACTGACCGAACGGGCATACCACTCCATTGACACAGCCCACCCAATTAGAGCCCGACCTTACCGAGTGGCTCCTCACGCCAAAACTGCTATAGAACGGGAGGTTCAAGACATGCTACAGATGGGTATAATCTGTCCCTCTAGCAGTGCATGGGCCTCTCCCGTGGTTCTAGTCCCCAAACCAGATGGGGAAATACGCTTTTGCGTGGACTACCGTACGCTAAATACTGTGACTTGCCCAGACAACTATCCAATGCCTCGCACAGATGAACTATTGGAGAAACTGGGATGTGCCCAGTTCATCTCCACCTTAGACTTAACCAAGGGGTACTGGCAGGTACCACTAGATGAATCCGCCAAGGAACAGTCAGCCTTCATCACCCATGTTGGGCTGTATGAATTTAATGTACTCCCTTTCGGGCTGCGGAATGCACCCGCCACATTCCAGAAACTGGTAGATAGTCTCCTAGCGGGATTGGGAGAATCGGCAGTTGCCTATCTTGACAATGTGGCCATATTTTCTGACTCATGGGCCGAACACGTGGAGCATCTCCAGAAGGTCTTCGAGCGCATACGAGAGGCAGGACTAACTGTTAAGGCTAAAAAGTGTCAAATAGGTCTCAACAGAGTGACTTACCTTGGACACCAGGTGGGTCAAGGAACTATTAACCCCCTACAGGCCAAGGTGGAGGCTATCCAAAAGTGGCCTGTCCCAAAGTCAAAGAAACAGGTCCAATCTTTCTTAGGCTTGGCCGGATATTACAGGCAATTTGTACCGCACTACAGCCAAATCGCCGCCCCTCTAACTGACCTAACCAGAAAGAACCAGCCAAATGCGGTTCAGTGGACTGATGAGTGTCGGAAGGCCTTTAACCAGCTTAAAGCAACACTCATGTCTGACCCGATGCTAAGGGCCCCGGACTTTGATAAACCGTTCCTAGTAACCACAGATGCGTCCGAGCGTGGTGTGGGAGCAGTCTTAATGCAGGAAGGGCCAGATCAAGAATTCCATCCTGTCGTGTTTCTCAGCAAGAAGCTGTCTGAGAGGGAAAACCACTGGTCAATCAGTGAGAAGGAATGTTAAGCCATTGTCTACGCTCTGGAAAAGCTACGCCCATACGTTTGGGGACAGCGTTTCCACCTGCAAACCGACCATGCTGCACTACAGTGGCTTAATACCGCCAAGGGAAATAACAAAAAACTCCTTCGATGGAGTTTAGCTCTCCAAGATTTTGATTTTGAAATACAACACATTTCAGGAGCTTCTAACAAAGTGGCTGATGCACTCTCCCGTGAAAGTTTCCCCGAACCAACTGGTTAAAATCGTCCTTGCAATGTGGACAATATTGTTAGTCTTTATCCAGTTATTAGTATATTTGGAGATTCATGTGTCTTATTACTTTTGTTTTCTTTTAGAGCTCCAGGAAGAAATCACAGCCAGTGTTTCACACTATCGGTGATTTGGGGGGCGTGTCATAAAATGAAGGGAAGGGGGAGAGGGTCTGATGCAGTGCTATAAAATCCTATTTCCAGTAAAGGGTTAAGAAATGCAGGTAGCCAGACTGACACCTGACCTGGCTGGCATCTGACCAATAAGGGGACAAGATACTTTCAAACTTTGGGAGGGAGGAAGGTTTTTGTGTGTGTCTTTGTCTGAGTCAGAGTGATCTTGGAAGACAGAAGGAACCTGCAGAAAATCAAACCTCCCTTTTCTGAAGTAAGTTTAGATAGCATAGCGAATAGATTTCTGTTTAATGTTGGCTTGGTATATTCCCTGTGTTAGAAGGGGCAGGGGGGAATGGGGGGTTATTCATGGTTTTCTGTAACTTTAAGGTTTTGTCCAGAGGGGGAAATCTCTCTGAGTTTGGAAATATAGTGCCCTGTAAAATAGTTACCATCCTGATTTTACAGAGATGATTTTACCTTCTTTATTTTTAATAAAATCCTTCTTTTAAGAAGCTGACTGGTTTCTATGGTGTTAAAACCCAGGGGGTGGGTTTTTAGATCACTGTGTAACCAATTGGTTGGGAGCTTGTTCTCAAGCTTCCCCAGGAAAGGGGGTGTATGGCTTGAGGGGGTATTTTGGGGGGAAGGGAAGTTCAAGTGATTCCTTTCCTGGATTCCTGTTAGATACTTGATGGTGACAGCGAAAGAAGCATTTCTCAGGGTGCAGGGAATTTTGTACCTTGGGGGATTTAACCTAAGCTGGTAAAAATAAGCTTAGGGGCTCTTCATGCGGGTCCCCACGTCTTTACCCTAGAGTTTAGAGTGGGGAGGGAACCCTGACACCCTCCATAAATGGAGCTTTCTTACCAGTGCTGAGTACTGAACATGTGGTAGAAGAAGGAGCTGCAAATGATAACAGCTGGGAAGGAAGGGAGAGTCTCCTTGTCTCCCATTGAGTCAAGGTGCACAGCTGCAAACAAGAAGGCTGGGGCGTGTTTTTATAAAATTGAGGGATTTTGACCATGACTCCATGGACACCTCCTGAAGATAAACCTTGGGGTTATTGTTGAGAACCAGTGTTCTAATTAATACCTCACAGGGCTCAGTACACAAAGCCCTGTCACTGCAAAGTTCCATTGAGTAATGTTAGGTTCTTAACCAAAATGTACACTCAAATACTGAGGGGTTATTTTGGGGGGGAGTGGGAAAGGAAGGGATCCAAGAAGACATTTTACCATGTAAAATCTAGAGTTCCATCTGAGTTTAACTGGGTAATAGGCATTTGTAGTTCTCTTTTTGTACAGTGTAATGCAAAATGTAGATATCGGAAATGCATGTTTGAAATGTCCCAACAAGTTCCCTGCAAGTAGCAGTCATATCGGCCACAGGTACTGGGCATAGCAAGGTGTTTCAGATGCAGAGTTACCTATACAACATTCTAAATGATAGATGTTAGCTATTAGCCATTTCTTAATGTTTGCGGCTTTGCCATAAATGATAGTATGAGAGCTTTCTTCCGCTAGCTCCCGTATGTCCAGCATTTTCAGAATAGCAATTGAAATTGCAGTTCTAGTCTGTTTTCAAAATAAGGCTGCCTAGAGAAAACTGCAGCCCTTTTAGTACGATCAAGGTCAATCCAGTGTGAAATTAAACAAGGAGAAATTGTATTGTTAGCCCACATCCACAAGTGACCAGTGAATGACAGCGAAAATGCTTTTTATCAATACTAACATTAAGCCAAAAATGTCAGGATTGACTGAGCAAAAAACTTTGGTGGAAAGCAATAATACAGCTCCAGAACACCGAGGAATCAAACAAAACCTTGTCTTCCACAGCAGAATGAGGTGCCATGTTCAAAGCTTCTGTCACAGCTCAATAAAAGCACTGCATATTTTAACAGCAATAGATGTTTCCCCAACCAATGGCTTTTTGACATTTTATTTATTTTTTCCATCCCAGTCATTTAAAAATTGTTTAAGCTGTATACTTTTTTGAACAGCTAGTTAATGATGTGCGTGGCATTTTGGTTTTTTTCCCCCATGTACCTCGGGGCACTTGAATTACCTGTGGTTCATCTTAGTGCTCAGATATGGTGATCAGTGCCATAAAAATGTCAATTAATTCATTAAATAGTTGTAGTGCAAGCTGAAACTGAACTACTGTGAGATGTTCTTTTATTATCAGTCATGCAGTCTTTTTTTTTTTTCTGAGCTGCTATTGCAAACTTTGCAAAATTCCCAAAAGACGTGTGTAATCTTCTCTCTCATGGTCTTCCTACTAGGAATCAAAATGGAGTTTTTAATAACCAATGGCGTTACTGGCTGCCTTTGGATGTTGTGTCCAGCTATTGCTCTCATTCACAAGTCATGTGAATGAATATCTTATGCTATTTGTTGTTTGAGATTTTTACAGTGGTATTTGATGGGATGGGATGTGACTGTCAGTATTAGAATACAAACCAAACATTGGTTCTTTCTCTAGTTAATAGAAATCTCTTTCAGATTAGTATTGAGCGCAGCATCATGTTATTTTTAGTTTTACATCTTGTACATAATAGTGATGGTTCTGTGGCAACCATTCTGTGGTTCTGTGGCAACCATTCTGTGGTTGGTCATTTTGATTTTTAAAAGAGAGGCAGCCATAGCCTGTATTACAAACTGTATTACAGATTCTGCTTGTATTGCACTTTCTCCCTGTGTCCCAGCACTGGTGAGGCGCGTGATTTCTGTCCCGTCAGTGCTGACTTATCCTGTGGTAGGCAGAGGGCTAGAGATGAGTGTGACGGTTACCATGGCCAGCACATCAACAGATACATCCTTCTGATGTCACCACTGTATCATAGGCAAATACATTTAGATTAGCAAGAGAGACTGCCAGGCATGAAGAGGTGATGTTCCATTTAAGATGGGTAGAAAGAGTCCCCTAAGTACTGAAGACAGCTGCTGACTCTCGGGGCGGGGTAGTTGTTTATTTTCCAATGTTTGTTAATATGGTCAATTGAGTACAAGACAGCAAGCGAGATAGTCAGCTGATATAAATTGGAATAGTTCTGTTGACTTCAAAAGCTGAGGATTTAGGCCAACATTTTTATAGAGAAAGAAAATTGTTACAATCTGAATATTATCTCATACTTATCTCCTGAAATTTACGTATCTAGTTTAGGCTTTAGACAAGTTCTGAAGTCACCAATGACAGCACTGATATCAACAGATTACATGACTTTGAGGTTGCCATCGTTAGTACATGTGATAGGTGTAATAGACAAATGACTGACACTATAATGCTCTCCCTTGACATGATATGCACTCAATTTGTAACCACTACAGTCAGCTCTAAATATCAAAACCTTATGTTGACTCAGTGTTAATGCACTTAGCACATGCGTGCAACGCAGTTGATATATATAGCTTTCACAACCAATGAACATCAGTAATTCATTTTAAAATATAAATCAGGACACTGATGTGATTTACATGGAGCCACTGGGATATTTGACGTGGATGTCAAAGTAAATGTTGACCAAATAACATTGAACCGTTCCCTTCTTTTCTCATTGTATTAGGTTATATAACTATTTTCTTTAGTAAGTTACATAAGTTGATACTCAAATCCCTATTAACTCTGGGACCAATTCTGCAATCCTTACTCCTGTTGAATAGCATTTATGCAGTTGGTCCCATTGAAGTCAGTAGGACTGCTCAAGTGAGTAAGTGCTACTCATCATATGTGTTGCTGGATTTGGACCTATTGTTTTAGACTTATATTTTTATCTTGCCTACAACCCTCTTCATTCCAAGAGTTTCTAAGTCAATGTTAAGATTTTTCTGAGTATATTTTCCCTTAAGATCTTAGTTCTCTACAAGAGACACTCTTATTCAAAAACTATCCAGAAAGCTTACAGCTAAGAAGTTTGTCATCATTTTGATTATAAGAATTATTTTGTGTATGAGAGGGGGAGAGAGAAATTACTATACTTAGTAGTATTTATTTTAGAGGTGATAATCAGAACATAAAAATAAAAACAGAATGGATTTGTGCAGGAATGGATGTAATTTCCAAAGTGCACATAAAGTATTTGGCATGTTACAGAATGATCAAGCTTATTTATAATTCCTGATAATTAGAAGAACAAACTTGTTCCAGCACTTAAGTAGTGAAATATACTTGATATTTGAGTAGCCCTCTTAATTTATCCAGCCAGCCTTTGACTCTTTCTGCTCTCCCCTTTAATATACCAAAAGAAAATGTACTTCGTAGATACCTAGATCTTAACACCTGACCAGTTTTGTGCTGTGGACCCTACTGGCATTTTTCTTGTATTTATTAAGATATTGCTCATTTACCCTATCAACGTGTAAACTCCTACTATCATTTATTTTCACCTTCCTATCAGACAAGTGACATAAAAGGGCTTATCAGATCATTTCCCCTCATCGTTTAACCTTTGTTTTGTGTCGTATAAGATTGGCATTCATTTTATATCAAGTTCTTAATGATAATGAATAAACTAACCGTTGTAAACCAGTAGGCCTCTTCAGTATTATCATTAAAAGGAAATTCCTACTGGGATCGAATCTGTGTATTAAAAAAGTTGACTTTGTTTTCTGAATGATTTCATAGAATGCTCATGTGCAGGAATTATTTTCATTCCTTTGTGAACCATTGCCTCGTGATATAAAAGGTAACGTTTTCTTAATTCCATTACAAAAATCATTGCAATATATTTTATCCTATCTAGAATCTGGGGCCTTGTATAGAGCTTTATCTGCAGCTTTGGTTTAACTTTCACTTTTTATTAATAAAAAAAGATAGCTGGTTCCTATGTTATCTTAGGAAATTATAAATTTGTAGTGCTCCAGATTGATTGATAATAAAACCAAATGGGAAGAACCAAGGCAGCAGAAGGTAACAGAAAAGTGAATGGAAATTTAAAAAGCCATAAACTATTGGTGCAGATATGGCTTTTCATAAATAGCAGCACTCCTGCAGAACTGCACCTATGTAGATCACTGCACGCCCTGGGGCCTGTTGACTTGAGCCAATGTAGGATTCAGCCTGCAAAGTACACCTTGTAGGACGGGGGCCAATATTTTCAGTGTAAACTCCCTCCCAGGTTAGGGTTTAGGAGTGTTTTGATATTATTTAAGAGGTAACGTAAGCTAAGTTGGTACAACAGCAGACAAATTCTGCTGAAATTGATAGATCTTCTAGTGAATGGGTCTGAGCCTTAGAGATTGGTGCAAGTCAAATTGCAATATGGAGTGTCTGGGTATGATTTCTAAAAGTCCTACATTTAAAATAAAAGGCAGCTGTGATTCCACACATAATTACTTTGGCTGTGCATGCAGCTTGGGTAATTGTATATGAAAATAGCTAGTTAGGTGGCCAACTAGACATTTGTATATGCAGTCATGCAGTTTACACACACAGTCAAAGGAATTGTGGACAGTCGTATTTGAACTTTTATGAGTTTATTCATGGATCTGAGCATTATCTTTTGAAAAATTGGCCCTGCTTGTGCACTGTGTTTTGTATTTTTACAGAGGTTGCTAGCCCGTTCACTTGATTGAGAATCTGGCTTGTGCAGTTATGATACATATTCATGTAGACCAGATCCAGTTCTCTAATTTACACAAAGTGTAATTCACTGTATCACAACAAAAATCTGTTAAACTCTTGATAATGATTTAAGTACATATCTTAACATTCAAATACAGCCAGAGCAGCTGGTCCAGAACAGGAAGAGTAAGTCGTAGCTGCCCTGTTCATCGGGAGTCTGCACAAATCTGCAATTCAGACAGAAGGGACACTACCCAGTCTGAAGACACTAGTAATACTCTGTCAGGTTTACCTACCCATTTTTAGATGTTTCTAGTCACAATCAAACACAGCAGGCATTGTCTTTTAGCATTTTTTAAAATTACCTTTGGTTGCTCTCAAAGCCATGACATTGCTTCCACTTTAAGAAAAAACATGGTATATAAAAATCCTCTTTGAGGAAACTTCATCTTGAAAGGTTCCAGTGTTTTGCTGTGCATGTCTCTAATTAGATTACATTTAAATTATAGATGTATGCATGGTGGAACTTTGTGGCATGAGAGGCACCTTCTTCTCTGGAGTAGTGTGGAAGGATGCATGCTAATTGTGGCATGTTAATGGTGTCCCTAGCCTCTGTTTGCCAGGAGATGGATCAGGAGATGGATCACTGATGTTTAGCTGTTCGGTTCATTCCCTCTGGAGCACCTGGCTTTGGCCACTGTCGGAAGACAGGATACTGGGCTAGATGGACCTTTGGTCTGACAATAAGGATACTTCCAGGGGTCCCAGCACAGTACCTCTTGCTACACTTGTTGCAAAGATATAGCCTGCACTCACGGAGACATTCCCCTGTAGGTATATGCTTGTGTGCTGGGGGAAGAGAGGGCAATGGCTCCATCCTACTGAATTGTACAACCTCCCCCTCAGCTGCTAAACTTGTTCCCCTCTTTCACTCTAAGACATGCAGACAGGATAAGGCATAATTTGGCCAATTTCAGAGCTACAATCTTCCAAACTCTTAACAGCTTTCAAGCACTGAGCTTATCAAAATATTTTCTATTATTTTGTTTTGTTCCCATTAGGATTGCACAGATGTATCAAATACTTGCTTTGCCCCAATCAGTGCAACTTGGCAGTTTTCACACATTAAATTTGGGATGCACCTGAATACCTGGGAATATAACCTTATACTTTGCTTAATACTATAAGCTATATAATGTGTGCCTATCCCTATAATTTAAATATGCATGGCAGCAGTCCAATCTTTAGGTTTTACTCAGGAGAACTGAGACATTGTAATTGGATTCCCTTCAAATACATCTGTTTTGGGGGTTTTTTTTATTAATGGTAAAATTTCTCCTATCTGTAAATCATTTTGAGATGCTTAGTATGAAAGATGTTGCATAAAAGTACTTTGTATTGTATTCCTGATGCACTTACTGAAACCCAGTTTCCAGTTATATATTCCTTGGCATAATTAGTTTTTTTTCCCCACTTGCAGCGGTGTCATATACTTATTAGAAGGTCAGTTGTTGGTCCTTGAAATTACATAAGAGATTGTTCTTGATAGTATTCACTGCAGACAGCACCATTTGTTAAACTGAACCACTTGCAAACATTTTTCATTCAGTTATCAGTCAGAGATAGTTGTCAGACAGCTGTGAGACAGAGAAACTATATGTGCAATGTACATGCTTTCCCCCTTCATAATGAAAGCATTACAGGCTCTAGTAACCATCAAATGAGTATTTATATGTACATCTTTAATTTAGTTTACCATACTTTCCTGAGTTAAGAACCTATTACGTTTAAATATAGGTGGGCTTCTGGGACCATACAGCTGTACTGGAATGCAGCACATACATTAGATGTATCTATTCCAGAAAAAGGTCTGCCCACTGTCCAAAGCAAAATACATTAGAGGCGCTCGAAGCATCTGTGTTGTGGCCACTGAGCACCACTATTCCTGATTCCTGATCTGTCTCTTCATCTTCTGCTGGGATTCTGCCGAGATCCAATGGTGAAAGAGGCAGTTGCTTTTTATAATCACCTTTCCTGCCCCCAATTAGTGATAAAGACCTCATCCCACAGTGCTGTTATAAGAAGGGACATTTCACCTGCTTAGTAGTGAGTTGCTCCTTTCTCTTCCCTTCATTGCCATGATGTGAAAGAGCCTTCGGTTGGATGCGCTCCCAACCCAGTCTCCTGTCCCTCAATGATATTTGTAATGAAGACATTAGCCAGGGAGAAACTACAATGACAGCACTTTCTTAGACTGCTGAGAAAACTACTGTCTTCATGTAATTGAACTGCTGAGGGAGAGTGTTTTGTTGCTGTGGGAGAAGTTGAAGCTTTTTTTATTTGTATACGTTTACTTACCCCTTTGAAGACAAGTGAACATATCCGGAGGCCTTCCCCGGTTTCCTACAGTCAGGTTTTGGTGCTCACCGACCTAGGTCTTTGGAAGGAAGGTTGACATTGGATTGCAGCTGTCCTACACCATGAAAGGGGAGAGATTTTCAATTTAGGAGTAAGGACTGATGGGTGACAACTGCCCTGTAGTCTCAAGAGGAAATTGTTTAGGCACATGTCAACGGGTTAGGGGAGGAACCTCTCTGTTTGGATTGGGGAATACTCTTGGATGAGTGATTTGTGGGGATTGTAAAATGGCATTTTTATCTTATTTTGGTAGTTGATAAATTTGGTATGTGCTTCCAGGTGCTATGGAGCTGGAGATCCAGAAAGGAATCCACTTTGGTGTTTTGGACCTTTTTACCCACCTCCTTGTTAGGAAGCGGTTAATTTCTAGGACTTGGTCAGTTGGTTGACATTTAATGCCTGTCTCAGCTGGTGTCTGGGTTCAGGAATGCAAGGCGGGATCTAACAGTGACCCAAATCTCCCCTCAGAGCTGTCCATTGCAAAGTCACCACCATCCATGATTTAAAGGGATATTATCAACTTTATTTTTTTTAAATAGCCTAATTCAGAAATCTCAAGTTTCTGTTAGCGCACTCTTTCAATAATACGTTCAGATATTTTTTTTCTTTTACCTTTCTTTTTAAAAGGAAAAGGAAAAAATTTAGATTTTTCTGCTTCAGTGTTGATGTTTACAACGGTCTTTTCAGCAAGGCTGAGAAACAATACCAGACCTTTCTTTGCTATACACCCTAGACTCTGGCTTCTGACCCTAGTTTGTCCCTAACTCTGCTATTTGCTTGCTGCCTATAACTTGGTGCCTGACACTGACTTCCTGGTATCCTGACCTAACTTGACCCTGACACTGCTACTCATCTCCTGACTGCAATTTAGTAGCTGACCGGTGCACACAAGCCACCCACAGCTCAGCCCTGACACTAGGCAGCTCTTGCACTAGATCAGATACAAAAAGCTATATCTCCTTCCCAGCAATCTCCCAGGTCAGGCTCATTGCACTACCTCTTTGGAAGAAGCTGTGCCAGTATTGTGCCAACCAAATTATCAAACCAGATCTCCATAATATAAACCGAAATGACTACATTATACTATCAACTTGAAAAAAATGTTACATTTTACTAAGAAATATTTTGCCTATTACTGCTGCTAAATACTGAAATAAATTTGCTAAATATACGATTTCTCACTATTTTTCAGTTTGTTCTCTTGGTGCATTTTGTGGTACTTTGTATATTCTCACTGTCTTGTAGATACATGAGACAGGAAGCTCAGGTTGTCTTTGGTATTGCTTCTCAGCCTTTCTGAAAACACCCTTGTAAACATCAACACTGAAGCAGAAGCAAGCAAGCAGTCTTCATTGTTGCTGAGGGGCTGCCAATCAGGCCATGCAGAGCGGTACATCCTGAAGAGCCTAGCTTCAAAGGGTCCTCCAGTGGAAACCCAGCCCAAGCTCCTAATGGCGATGCAGAAATGTCACTAGCCTAAAATGTCCCAGGATCTAGTCCTGCTATTTCTTCTTCGAGTGCTTGCTCATGTTCATTCCATATTGTGTGTGTGTGCGCTCGCCACATGCACCGGTGCCAGAATTTTTTCCCTCAGCAGTATCCGTAGGGGACTTCCTCTGGGGCCCTCTGGAGTGGTGCCCGCATGGTGCGGTATAAGGGGTGCCAATGGCTCTCTCCCTCAGGTCCTTCTTGCCGCCAGTGACGGTGCTGGAATGTCTGCTGCTTCGGCTAGTGTTACCTGTTCTCCGTTCTTGTGAATTTGCATAACCTGTAATTTAGTTGTATATAGTTAGTAGTTGAATTAATTACCCTTAGTAGTAGTTTAGAGTCTTTATGAGTTCTGAATGGGACTCAGCCTGGGGACGAGGCATGTACTATCCCCGAAAACAAAGACTCAAGGAGGCTGGATCTTTTTGGATGCAAAGTTTATTCGTCTTCCAGCCTGCTATTGAGAGTGGCCAATCACCAGGCCTGCCTGGGCCGCTATGACTTTAACATGTGGCAGGCCATGGCCAAGTTCGAGGGTTCCCTTCCTGAAGGATCCTGGAAGGAATTCCGAGCGATCCTCGGTGAAGGCACGGCTGCTGCCAGGGTGGCCCTCCAAGTAGCATCTGACATGGCGGATTCTGCCACTCACTCCCATGCGGCAGGCTTCCTGACTGCTCCTCTCAGGCTTATCCAGTGAGGCTCAGCAGTTGATGCGGGATCTTCCCTTCGACGGCCAGGCCCTGTTTGCAGAACAGACAAACAGCAACCTGCATGGTTTAAAGGACTCCTGTACCACCCTGAAAACTCTGGGGCTTTATGTCCCAGGCCAGACGCGTAAGCGGTTCAAGCCACAGCAGCCTCAGGGCCAAGAGAGCCAATCTCGGCAGTACCTGCCCCACAAGAAAGCCAAGGGCTACACACGCCGTCCGAGCCACACTCCTCCACCCTCTGCTCAGTCGGGCTCAACTCAAAACAAGCAGGGGGCCAAGCGATCATTTTGAGGGTGTGCCTGAAGGCAACCTCCAAACCAGGGGTGGGCAACCTGTGGGCCGCATGCGGCCCATCAAGGTAATCTGCTGGCGCACCGCAAGGCAGTGTTTACATTGACCATCCATAGGTATGGCTGTCCGCAGCTTCCAGTAGCCGTTATTCACCATTCCTGGCCAATGGGAGCTACGGGAAGTGGTGCAGGCTGTAGGGACGTGCTGGTCACCACTTACCGCAGCTCCCATTGGCCGGGAACGGCGAACCGCAGCCACTTGGAGGTGTGAGCGGCCGTGCCTGCAGACGTTCAATGTAAACACTGTCTCGTGGCCCGCCAGCAGATTATCCTGATGGACCGCGTGGAGGCCTCAGGTTGCCCCCCACTGCACCAGACTACTCTGCACCAGACTATTCTGCACCAGACTGTTTGCCAGAAGCTGGGATTGGGTGATAGGGCATGGATCACTTGATGAT
The DNA here is from genome assembly GCA_037349315.1 of Chelydra serpentina. Lineage (NCBI taxonomy): Eukaryota > Metazoa > Chordata > Testudines > Chelydridae > Chelydra > Chelydra serpentina. Next base: position 63,095,350 of record JBAIAC010000002.1, on the reverse strand, counting down.
AACCTGTCTGTTCATTCCTTTTGGGGCACCTGCCATTGGCCACTGTCAGAAGATGGGCTTGATGGACCTTTGGTCTGACCCAGTATGGCCGTTCGTATTCCCCAGATCCATCTTGGGAGTCATCTAATATGGAATGGACATGAGCAAGCACTTGAAGAAATGACAGTTACCTTTTTCCGTAACTGTTCTTCGAGATGTGTTGCTTATGTCCATTCCATGACCCACCCTCCTTCCCCACCGTTGGAGTTCCGGCAAGAAGGAACTGAGGGTGGGAGGAGCTAGTGGCGCCCCTTATACCGCGCCATGCGGGCACCACTCCAGAGGGCGCCAGAGCTGGTCCACTATGGATACTGCTGAGGGAAAAACTTCCGGCACTGGTGCATATGGCGAGCGCACACACCTAATATGGCATGGACATGAGCAACACATCTCAAAGAACACCAGTTATGGAAAAAGTTAACTGTCTTTTCTTACACCTAGTCACAAAGTGTGGTTAAATTGATCTACCTGACATGAAAGCCCCTGGGAGGGCTACACAGAAGATGATGATGCTGGTAAGTTAAGGGAGCCTCTGAGGATATGTCTACACAGCCCTTGGCAGCAAATCTCTCAGCCTAGCAGAGCCGGGGCAACCACTAGGCGAATTAAGCTGCCACCTAGGGTGCCAAGTGGTTGGGGGCACCAAAAAGCATCGGCTTGCGGGGGCGGCAAGCCCCAGGCATGGAGGCGCCGGCATGGTACAGGGTGGGCAGCAGCCCTGCAAAGGCAGCAACACTGCTAGCGGGGAGCAGCTGCGCTCCCCGCCCCTCCTGCCTAGGCTGCGGCCCGGCGCGCCCCCCCCCCCGGGGGGCTCCTGCAGGAGATGCAGGTGGGCGCCAACCCCCGTACGCCCCCCAGTTCCCCCCTCGCCGCACTCAGGCTCTGCTTTGGGAGGGGCAGCGGCAGTGGCTCACACTCCCGGGAGCCGCAGAGCCCGAGCGCGGCGAGGGGAGAGCCGGGGGGCGCACGGTGGCCGCCGCCCACATATATCCGCTACAGGAGCCCCCGGGGCGGGGCGCCAGGCTACAGCCAGGGCAGGCACTCCCCCGGCTCTCCTCTCACTGCACTCGGGTTCTGCAGCTCCTGGGAGTGTGAGCCGCTGCTGCCACCCCTCCCGCTACCTCAGCGCTCTGCGGGGGAGCTTCTGTGCGCACGGCAGCCCAGCAGCCTGTTTTGCCTCCACGTGGATCCAGCGGCGTGGGCATGGTAAGGGGAGTCCCAGGGGGGCAGTCAGGGAGCAGGGGGTTTAAATGGGTCAGGAGTTCTGGGGGTCCTGTCAGGGGGCGGGGAGTGGTTGGATGGGGCGTGGGAGTCCCGGGGGTCTGTCTGGGGGTGGGGGTGTGGATAAGGGTTGGGGCAGTCAGGGGACAGGTAGGGGGTAGAGTCCTAGGGGGGCAGTTGAAGGAGAATTTTGAAGGAGAAAGTAGTTAAGGACATTGAGGTCAGTGGCAATTGGGACAAATTACAACATGGTTTTACAAAAGGTAGATCGTGCCAAACCAACCTGATCTCCTTCTTTGAGAAAGTAACAGATTTTTTAGATAAAGGAAAGGCAGTGGATCTAATCTACCTCGATTTCAATAAGGCATTTGATACAGTACCACATGGGGAATTATTGGTTAAATTGGAAAAGATGGGGATCAATATGAAAATTGAGAGATGGATAAGGAACTGGTTAAAGGGGAGACTACAGCGGGTCATACTGAAAGGTGAACTGTCAGGCTGGAGGGAGGTTACTAGTGGAGTTCCTCAAGGTTCAGTTTTGGGACCAATTTTATTTAATCTTTTTATTACTGACCTCGGCACCAAAAGTGGGAGTGTGCTAATAAAGTTTGCGGATGACACAAAGTTGGGAGGTATTGCCAATTCAGAAAAGGATCGGGATATCATACAGGAATATCTGGATGACCTTGTAAACTGGAGTGATAGTAATAGGATGAAATTTAATAATGAGAAGTGTAAGGTTATGCATCTAGGGATTAATAACAAAAATTTTAGTTATAAGCTGGGGACACATCAGTTGGAAGTAACGGAAGAGGAGAAGGACCTCGGAGTCCTGGTTGATCACAGGATGCCTATGAGTCACCAATGTGATATGGCCGTGAAAAAAGCTAATGCGGTCTTGGAATGCATTAGGCGAGGTATTTCTAGTAGAGATAAGGAGGTGTTAGTACCACTATACAAGGCATTGGTGAGAGCTCATTTGGAATACTGTGTGCAGTTCTGGTCTCCCATGTTTAAGACGGATGAATTCAAACTGGAACAGGTACAAAGAAGGACCACTAGGATGATCCGAGGAATGGAAAATCTGTCGTATGAAAGGAGACTCAAGGAGCTTGGTTTGTTTACCTTAACCAAAAGAAGGCTGAGGGGAGATATGATTGCTCTCTTTAAATATATCAGAGGGATAAATACCAGGGAGGGAGAGGAATTATTTAAGCTCAGTACCAATGTGGACACAAGAACAAATAGATATAAACTGGCCATCAGGAAGTTTAGACTTGAAATTAGATGAAGGTTTCTAACCATCAGAGGAATGAAGTTCTGGAACAGCCTTCCAAGGGAAGCAGTGGGGGGAACCTATCTGGCTTCAAGATTAAGCTAGATAAGTTTATGGAGGGGATGGTTTGATGGGATAGCATGATCTTAGTCAAAGGTCAATTAATTGCCATAAGTGGTAAATAGGACCAATGGTCAGTGATGGGAAGTTAGAAGTTACTACAGAGAACTTTTTCCTGGGTGTCTGGCTGGTGAGTCTTGCCCACATGCTCAGGGTTCAGCTGATCGCCATATTTGGGGTCGGGAAGGAATTTTCCTCCAGGGTAGATTGGCAGAGGCCCTGGAGGTTTTTCGCCTTCCTCTGCAGCATGGGGCATGGGTCACTTACTGGAGGATTCTCTGCATCTTGAAGTCTTTAAACCATGATTTGAGGACTTCAATAGCTGAGACATAGGTGAGAGGATTATTCCAGGAGTGGGTGGGTGAGATTCTATGGCCTGCATTGTGCGGGAGGTCAGACTAGATGATCATAATGGTCCCTTCTGACCTTAAAGTCTATGAGTCTATGAGTTAGGGGGGGGGGGTCTCAGGAGGGGGCAGTCAGGGGACAAGGAGCAGGGCGGGTTGGGAGTTCTGAGGGGGGCAGTCGGGGTAGGGAGTGGATGGGGACGGGGAGGGGAGAGGGGAACCTGGTCTGGGGAGCAGCCCCTAGGCAGGCTGGCCCCTGGGGTCTATAAAGGCCTGTTGGGATTTGCCCCTCAATGAACCGATGTGCGGCGGGGGGAGGGGGGGCGCAAGGTGGAATTTTCGCCTAGGGCACAAAATATCCTTGCACCGGCCCTGCAGCCTAGGTCAACAGACTCAGGCAAGCGGGGCTCATGCTAGAACTCGAAGAATAGCTGAGTAGAGTGTGTGTTGATTGCACTCAGGCTCTGAATCCTGCCCCCCTCCATAGGCATCAGAGCCTGAGCTCCAGCCCAAGCTGCAACTTCAAACTGCTGTCTATAGATCTATTCTTAGAGCGCTAGTGCGAGCCATTCATACCTGAGGCTGTCAACCTGGGCTGTGTCGAGATCCCCTGAAAGATTTGGCAGGCATTGCCTGCTGTCTTTGCTGATAGTCTTCCAGCCTTGTTCATAATGTTCGTAAGCTAGGGCCAAACAGTGATTTGTTTAAAGAGGGAAAGAGGAAATGTCTTAAATAGAACCCAAACTATATAGGGCTTTCTAGATTAATATCAACTCCATGAATTGCAAAAAGGAAGCCAATGCAATACATGCAGCACATGTGGTATGTGCTAAACACGATTGCGCTACTAAATAGCTAGGCCATAATTTTCTGCACTACATGAAGCTCATGAGCAGTCTTCAAGGGTAGTCCTAAGCAGTTTGTGCTAAAACAGTTAACCCCAGACCGTGACAGGGTCATGGAGACTTGTGGCACATCTGAGAGAAAGGACACATCAAGCTGTGGTGGCTGGGTAAGAACCGCCGAGTCACTGTTTCTAAGCCTGCTGATTCCAAAAGCCTACTGAAGTCTACCATTTCCCTTCATTCAAAAAGTAGAATTGGTTTTAGACTGAATGTTCTTGGTGTCGGATACTCCACTCTGGAATTCACTTCTGTTGTCTGGTTTCCAGAACTCCATGTCAAAGTGTAAAACCCATATCTTTTCTCAATCTGGTTGTAAAGTAGGGTGACCAGATGTCCCAATTTTATAGAGAGAGTCCCGATTTTGGGGTCTTTTTCTTATATAGGCACCTATTACTCCCCCACCCCCTGTCCCGATTTTTCACACTTTCTGTCTGGTCACCCTATTGTAAAGCATTGCTGTCTGTAGCAACAGGATGGACAAGTGGTTGGAAATGCTGCTTGTGTGGCTTTGGGCCAATTTAGAATGATTTTGGTGGCGTGGTTAGGATCCTGCCCATGGCTCACTGATATAGATAGTAGGTATTGATTTTAATGATGTTTTAATGATATCAGAGAATATATGCTGATAATAGGCACAATATGTACCTTGGTGAATGCCGTCCTGATAATGACATTCTTGTGAGACCAGTTTCCATAGCTGGAAAACAAGGCAGGGGAGTATCATAGACTGAGCCCTGGGACCCAACAGATCTAGGTGGCTGTGTAAAGAGAAACTTGGCGTTAGTAGTACTCACTTGCAATAGGGAGTAACCTCCGTAGCTGTAGAGACCAGGAATGTTTACAAACTCACCAAAAAAAAAGAGCCCTAACATATTTAAATTATTGTGTCTGACTTGTTTGTTATTGTATTGCTGTATGATTGTTGTTCAAAAAATGCCTTTTTTTAACATCCATTATAAAAATTGAGGGCCTCACAGTTGTATTAAATTGGTTATTAGCCATATTTCCTTAAGTTCGTCCTCATGAAATGCTGAGTACAAAAATCAAGGAATTTTTTCATTCCTCTCTGTTAATGTTTTCCACCATTTGTCTTCCGTGAGGGTGTGGGAAGTATATTTAAAGTCTGTTTTCATAATTTCTAAAATGTAAATCTAAATTCTGCTTTGCCTCTACTTGAATTTTCTGATAGTGACGTACCACTAAACTATTTTGGCTTATTTTACTTAATAGAGGGAAAGGATGAAGAGCTCTTTCTTCCTTTTGTATACCTTTCATCAGTTCTTACATTGTATTGACCTCACATACTGTGTAGTAGAGACTGCTTTATTATTCTGTTTTGTGTATTAAGCACTTTAAAGAGGAAGAGTTTACAAGCTAATTAAAAACCAGGCAATAAATTTTAAATGTATGCAATTCCATTCCCAGAGCTCATCAATGCTGTTCCACCTTTTTAACTACATGTTTATGGCCATCAAAAGGTCTCAGTCCCAAAGATGAGGGACGGTAACAAATTTTGGGATGGAGAGTGCAAATGACAATTTGTTACAATTCTCCCAAACAAATGTTACTGCTATCAGCAACCCTGTCCACCCACCCATCTGCATGACCCATTTATTAGTCATCTTCTGAGGGTCACAAAGTAACATTTCCAAAAAAGACCCTATGTCACATTTTCTAAAGTGCCTTTAATGAGACCCACTACATACAAAGAACTTCGATTATAAATAATAATCTTTAGTGGCCAATTCTATGTGGAAAAGTAATGTTAAATGATATCATGGGATTTTCAACATTTCCGGTAAATACAGTTGGTATGGTTTAACTCCTTACATCTTCCTCTGAAAGTACCTTCAGGAACATAATTTTAAAAAACAATCCTTATATTTAATTGAGATGATAGCCAAATATGGCATAGTCCTGGTCTAAAGATTCATGGGCCAGATCCTGATCCCCACTTCAGTGGTGCAAAGCATCCAGAAAGCCAATGGATCCAGCTCCATGAGGAGTTCGTCTATACAGGGGATGCTCTCTGATGGCAGAGAGCTCCTACGCTCCCCACAAGCCAAGTCCCAGCATAGGGGGCATGTCTCAGAAAATGTGGGAGTGAGTGGCCGGGTGACCACTGGCTGCTGGAATGACCTATGGGTCAGTGGCCAGCTAGCATAATGTAGAGTAGCCTTGAGGTTATGCTACTTATATACCAGGGGATGGACTAGCTGCTGGATGCTATTCAGATGCAGACCAGGAAGGGAATTTATATCTTAAATCTATAGATATTTAACTAATGGAAGATTTTTTTTCTCTTCTATTGACATGGAATTCATAATGCTATGCTAGTGTCATCAATCAGACAGAGTTCTGAATCTGCAGAATCAAGTACTTAATGATCAGATCCAAGAGTAATCTCCAGAAAGTGCTTAGAATTAAGGCCAAATCTGAGAAGCTTTGTACTTTTCATGACATTTTCCCCCTTTAGCTTTCCTGTTATGGAAGCCACATGAAATCAGCAAGCAGTCTTAAACTTAGTCTTTGAAGGTATTATAAAACTGCAGCACTCTGCAATTGCATATGTCTCAGAATGAGGGCGTCTGGCATTTATTTGGTTTGAAAAATACAAGTCAGATTTGGCATCTGTGCTGCATGCTGTAAATCAGCATTTACTAGGCAAATTGTTTAGTCGCTTAATAGTGCTACTCCAATTCTTTGTTTCTCAATGGAAAATTGATGAGATGCACTATAAAGCTGATGAGATATAGTCATTTGACATGGTATTGCAAAGGTAGACACAGAATATAAAAGAAACGATGGTTTTATTCAGTGTTCATGAATGTAAATGGCAAATTTCCATTAGGATACCTACAGAATCGTTCTCAATAAATGTTATGATTTTCAAGGTATGTCTTTTGCTGAATGTGTGCTTTTTATTTTATTTTCCTATAAAAAGTGTTGAAAAATCTCTGGTCCCATTTTCTTTGTTTCCTTCTTTTCAGGACTATGATTTAAGCCAGCTTCAGCAACCCGATACCATAGAACCAGATGCCATCAAACCTGTGGGGATCAGACGGCTTGATGAAAGACCAATCCATGCAGAACCTCAGTACCCAGTCAGATCAGCTGCTCCTCATCCTGGGGATATCGGGGACTTCATTAACGAGGTAAAGGAGAAAAAATAGTTTCCTTGCAGGATGGAATAGGCTTTTATATGTTGCTAATTGCACTCTGCATGAATAGCTGTTACATTTGGAACATAATAACTTTAAAACTTGCTTATACAATTAAAATGACCTTGGTAGATAGAAATAAATATGGCCTTTTTAAGTGCAGACAAATTTAATTAACTCATTCAAATAGAAAGGGGAGATATGTCAATTAACTTTTGTACATTTGTATTCATTTCATTCATACTATGTTATCAGCCTTAACCACAATATCTCCAAGAGGGATTATACCAGGGGTTCCAAGTAATAAATAGACTAACAAAATTATAATTTAGCCTAAATTCATTTATTAATGCAGATTAATTTAATAATGGAAGAAGTTCATTTTGATTTTCCTCACACATTACCCTTTGAATCCAGATAATAGTGGAAATTCAGTGCCTTGAAAAGGACCAAAAGAGTTCCAGCAAACAAGATTAGTGAGTAGGGCAGCTAAATTAAATGTTATGTAAGTGCTTTAAGTACTTTCCTTGTCAAAGAGTTTTTAAGAGGCTCTCTGCCTTTTTGATTCTTGTCAAGTAACAGAAAGATAATTGACAGTGAATGAAGATTTAGAATTTACTTTAAAAGATATTTTCAGTTAAGAAAGAAATATTTGCCTACAAACACTTTTTAAAATTATCATTGACTAAATGTTCGGGTATATTTAATTAATTTGTTTTGTGGAATTTAAAATGTTAAACATTTCAATTTGTTCTTTATGCTTATTACTTTGGGCAGAAGAAATATTAAAGAATAACTTGTCATTTATATTCTCCGATTTCTCAAGTCTTTGTTACCTGAATAAACAGTTTACGGTGACTGGTGATTGGAGCTAGGAAAATTTTGCAAAAATGCTCTTGTGAATATTAGAATTTTTTAACAAAATCCCTGTTGGGATGTTCATTCCTCGTTTGTGTTTGCTAGAATATTTGTTGGATGCAACAAGTTTACCCCCAGGAATGAACACAAAGACCTCCATTTCTAAGTGACCATTGAGAGAATATTAGTATTCACTTTCAATGAGCATTCAAAATCTGCATTAGAAATCTAATTCTGAGAGTAGCATTCTTCAAATCAGGGGGCAGAAATCAACCATGTGACAAGGTGGCCAGTCACACAGCTAATATTTCAAATAATAAATATTTGAGAAAATCACAATCTGCTTGTGGACAGTATGGAATCAAGTGAGGAAAAAGGTGAAATTCATCATGGATCCCTTGTCTCCATACCCTCTCTGGGGATGGTCCTAACTTCCTTGCACAGCCAAACAAGGGCTAGAGATGGTCTACCTCCATTTTAATTATTTCTTACATATTATTCATCCAGCTGTTCTTGTGACATAGTTTCTGCATGCTGTACAATGATGTTATACTATCCAGCCGTGATTTATTGTGAATGTGGACATGCTGGGCCCAGTAGCGTAGCCGGGGGTGGGGAGCAGGGGGAGCAGCCGCTCCCCCTGTGAGGAGAAGCGGCGCTAAGGCGCCGCCCGAGCCTGGCTGCAGGAGTTAGGCTCGGGGGGCGCTTTAAAGGGCCCGCGGCTCCCCGCAGCAGCAGGAGCCGCAGGCCTTTTAAAGCGCCCCCCAGCCCGGCTCCGGCAGCGCCACTTTTTATAGCGCCGCTCCCCCTGTGCTCTAAACCTGGCTACGCCACTGGCTGGTCCATGGAAAAGGGAAATCGAGGCAGGGAGCCTACCCTCAAGGCACCTTCTCCTTGTTGCCTCAGGTTGACTGTGAAAGTGGTTGCCTGCCTTGATTTCCCTCTTCTGATGTCTTCTGCCCAAGGGCGGATTGCCTGCCTGCATCCTCCTTCATAATGTCATACAGCAGCCCTGGGTGGGTGCCCTTCTGCAGCAGGCCACGGCATGATTGGACTGCCTTCCTCATTTGCCTCTTGCATAATGGAGTCCCCAGTAACTCCACAAAAGCTCTTCACGTATAAATAGCTCTTCTCCAAGGTTAACTTATTTCAGAAGTCCCACAGCCATAATCCAGAATTCCCCAGCACAGTCCAAACATCGAGTCTTTCAAGGCCCAAGAGTCCATCAACACACTAAGTACAGCTCCGGCATCTCAACGCACTCCAGCTCCACAGTACATCTCCAACGTCTCGCCTCACTTAGCCTTTCAGATACGCTTCTGGTGTCTCTCACCACTCCTCATGCCAACCCTACTAGTGGGGTGCTTCTCCACCTTGTTTCCTTCCTGGGTAGGGTTCCAGCACTTGCCGAGAAATACCAGCAGGCTGACCCCTCCGTCATTCCCCAGACTCGACCCTCTCTGGCCCTCTGCCTTCAGCTCTCTTGCTGAAAGAGCCAGCAGGCATCTCCCTCTGCTGCTCTATCTAGCCTGGGGACATTTGTAGGTGATCCCCTGACTGCCTTCCTGCCTTCCGCTTTCACCAGCTCCACTGCTCCCTGTATTAGGGGCCTCCCCTCCCTGAAGCGCTGAGGTCTTTCTCCTCTCAGAACTCTGGATTCTCTCTAAGGACTCAGCATTCTAAACTCTCCCTTGCCTTTGGAGTGTCTCTCACTTCTAATTTCTAGGGATATTACACCAAACTAGGGCGCACCTGGTTTGGAACAGGAGAGCTGGGCCAAATTCCATTTAAGGGGCCAGCTACCCTGTTACAATTATGCTTCACTGTTATGCTTTTTTTTTTTTTTTTAACTTTGCAATGTAGGGAGTTGTTCCAGCAAACCCTTACATGAGTAAACTTCTACAGATGTAAGTGGTACCATTGGCTGCTATGTACGTACCGGTTGGTAGACTGATCCTTGAATATGTAATACATTTCAGAAACACATAATTTTTGTTTTAAGAATTCTTTATAACAGTTACTTTTCTAATGGTGAAAGCATTTTTAGACTCAAGTTTTCAGCACATTTCTTCTGCAGGCCTCACCCCAGTGCATCATTCTAGCACGTAGCATCCCCCCCCTCAGCCATAAACAATGAGCTACACCTCTTCTTTGTGGAAGCTGGAGACAGTCCAGTTTTGTTGCTGGGGCTCTTCAGACTAAGCCATGCCGCTCATGACCATCTGCCTCAGATTTTGCCAACTTGAACAAGTTGGAAGTTTGGCTTCTCCTGAAGCCAAACTTTACTAAACTGTATTATAGTTTCAATTCTTATTTGTTTTTCAGCAGTGGGAAGTTTCTTTCTGTTCACAAAACGCTTAATTTTTTATTTAGCAAAGCCCCAAATGCTCATAAGTCTTTCCTTAAGTACTCAAATGAACGTTAACGAGCTTGGGAAAAGCAGGAAGATGTCTTTTCAGGTGGTTCCCAGGGCCCCATGGCAAGCTCTTTGTCCAGTCAGGGTATTGCAACCTCACCCCCATTTGCACAGGGAAGCAGTAACTTATGAGAAAACTACAACAAAAGAGTTCCCTTCTCCCCCCTGGCAGTGCTTCTGAGGAAGGCAAGGTCTCTTCATCCGGCAATGACCTGGAGAGCCATACACTCACGTTTTTCCCCAAATGCTTTAATACTACAGCTGCAAGGCACTAAACCAGGCAAAATGAAAAGAAGGTCCCAAAACTAAGGAGAAATATCTTCCCACCAAACAAAGTTAGATGTTTCCCCTCCTTTCCTCCTTGGAGGACACGGCAGGCTCCGAATGGGAAGTCCCAGTTAAAATGTTAAATAAAATCATTAAAATCTCATACATTTACATGAACTACCAGAGGTCCCTAAAGTCAGAATGGAAGTAGCCCTCACACAGACTTGTATCGAAAAATATCACTGAGACTTTAAGACAAGACACCTTGTGGGGAGTTCTTTGAAACCCTCATCACCAGCCATGTAGATAGTGGTAGCAATCACAGACGTTGCAGGATCAGCAACTTTACAAGGTGTGGATCTAAGGATCAAAAGGATTCTTTGTCATTATTCAGGAAAATATATTTATGATAACCTGGTGGCTTATTGGTCTCAAGATTATTCTCACTTTGTGCGAATTTGACTGGGTTCAGATTTTGGACAGGTCCATCCAATGTTTATGTAAATTATTGGCCTTAATGTGATTTGCTTCAAGAACAAGGTCTCTAACTCAGTGGCTACAAGGAAGTTGTGCCTACATCCATGGACAGCAGATAGTCATCAGAGTGGATACTCTGCACATTCAAGTCACAGGTGAAAAGCTGTTGGGAGAAATGCTAGAGAAATTAGCAGCAAAGAATGTAAAAGGGCTTACACTCTCTTAACCAGAATTGGCAACACAGTCCCTTTGTCCCTACCAGCACCAAAAAAGGTCTCTGGAATGGAACGTTGTAATGTGCATTTGCATACAGGAGCTTCAAATTTCTGTCCAAGCCTCTTCCTTTCATTCTACCGTCTGCGCCGAGAATCTTACAAAAATGCCAGTAGTGCAAGGCTTAGATTCCTAGTCATAAGAACGGCCATACTGGGTCAGACCAATGGCCCATCTAGCCCAGTATCCTGTCTTCTGACAGTGACCAATGCCAGGTGCTTCAGAGGGAATGAACAGAATAAACACTCAAGTGATCCATCCCCATGTCATCCACTCCCAGCTTCTGGCAGTCAGAGGCTAGGGACACCCAGAGCATGAGGCTGTATCCCTGCCCACCCTGGCTAGTAGCCATTAATGAACCTATCCTCCATGAACTTATCTAGTTCTTTTTTTGAACCCTGTTATAGTTGGACTTCACAACATCCTCTGGCAACAAGTTACACATGGTGACTGCACTGTGTGAAGAAAATCTTCCTTTTGTTTGTTTTAAACCTGCTGCCTATTAATTTCATTGAGTGACTTCTGGTTCTTGTGTCATGAGAAGGAGTAAATACTTGCTTATTAACTTTCTCCACACCAGTCATGATTTAATTGACCTTTATCATATCCCCCTTACCCATCTCTTTTCCAGCTGAACAGTCCTACTCTTTTTAATCTCTCCTCATATGGAAGATTTCCCACCCCCTTAATCATTTTTGTTGCCCTTCTCTCTGTTTTCCATTTCTAATGTATCTTTTTTGAGATGGTCCAAATTACTCAAGTAATACGCAAGGAAATCTACCTAACTTGATGAGGAATATGTAACTGAGTATGCTGGACCATCCTAATGACTTGTCAGTTAAAAACAACTGTTAAAATATGCAATGCTGTTAAAACATTCAAGCATTTTGAAAATATTTATACAGTTATGCTTAATAGATAACCACTTTCCAAAAAGAAAAGAATACCGGTTGTGACTTACAGTTATAATATGGTTTGCGGCATAAACAAAAATTACCACAGGGACTTGCTTGCTTTGTCTGTTTCAATGGATAGATGAATCTCTAATTTTAAGGAAAAACCTCCTTTTCTTCCAGTCCAGTGTACAAACAAGTTGGTAAGATAAGTCATGTGTTATTAGGAATCCTCTGTAGACATTCTGCATTCTATTTTGAATTTTTAAAAAGTGGAACATTATTAACACTTAGAATACTTGAGGATTTGCATACCAGTGTAAATTAAGCATACATTGCAAAAGCTTTATTCAATCTAGAAGTACATTTTCAAGAGTCACCTGTCCCTGAACAGAAATCTTAAATTGTATTATGGTAGAGAGCTTGAGGCTAAAGATCTATTTCTAATCAACAAAGGACATAGCCTGACGTAAATTACAAACTGAAGGCCCCATCCCATGAGATGCAGAGGACCCTCCACACTTTGAAGTAAAATTGTTGTTGATGGTGTCAAGCTCTTTGCAAGATGGGGCCCTTCTATGTGCTCTCTCTTCAAAAGCCAACCCTTAGATTGTTACAATTGTTCATATAACCCTTACGCTTCCCTTCCTTATTCCCAATCCCTCTCCCAGCACCACCAAACATCTCTCAGACCCGATAAAGAACTAGAATTTATGAAAATATAAGCACAAGAACATTGATTCTCTAATGTTCCCCATTCCTGTTCAGGATTCTGTAGTTTACCCTTTCCTGTCATTTGGTAACAGTAGATAAAATGAGAACATTGTGTGTGCTTAGCTTATGTAAACATAAGGTTGCTGAATCTCCTTGGTCAACTCTGGGTGCAAATTCCCCTTCCTCCTTCATGCCTCCTCTGAGTAACAGGCTGGGGCATGGGCAGAAAGAGGGGAAAGTTGCAGCCAAATTTGTCTGAGTAAAGTTTACATCTCCATTATTGAGGCAGCTTATCCATCTGGCAAACCTCCTGTGGTTCTTCAGATGAGAAATCCCAGTCCAAATGACCTTACCGACTCTTTTAGACAGGGACTCCTTCTGGTAATGAACAGATCTGAGGAAGGCCTGGAGAGCTAGCTAGTCATAGAAATAGCACCAGACAACAGAAGTAGATGGCAGATTGGGTTAGTGTGGTGATTATATTCACCAACAGGAAGGAGAAATTGTCTCATTTTCAATTTCCTCTGTAAAATTTAGTAAATATTTTGCCAAGGATATATTGTGGAAAATTCACTTGTCCTCCCAAGAGTTGCAGTGTTTAAATTTGGAGCATTAGAAGATGAAATAGAGGGATTTTTAATCTTGCTTTAAGTGAAAATGTCAACTTAAGTTTAACCATGTTATCTCCATAATGCTGCCTCTTGGTACCTTTTCTCAAGGAAATAGTTTGCACATTAAGTATAGCCTCTGGAACCGTGAATTTTTCATTGTCCTTCTATCCTGTAAACTCAACGGCACAGAAACAGTTTTATTTCATCCACTGCCAGCAATAGATGCTGCACCAGGAAAATCTAAGTACCAACTTGAAAAGAATGAGATTGTTCAGTCTGTAAGCCGAGCTTCATGCTGTAGATGCTGGTGCCTGGCAGAACTTCTACAGTTGCATGGGGAAACTATTTTTATTTATAGATACCGATTAGGCTAGTATCCCAGAGTCAGACTCACAAGCTGGCCATCCTGAGAGTGGAAAACTGTAGGAATATCTCCAGAATTTCTGCTCCAGGCCAGCATTGTGAATGGCTTTTACAAAATAGCTCTGATACTTTCCACATAACCTCTTCAGCTGAAGCAGGACTGCTCTTCCTTCCCCATTGCCTACATCCAAAACGATGGGAGTCTGTAGCCCCGAGCAAGCTTAAGGGACTGACTGAAAGGAAGAACATTCAACAGTGTAGACCCAGCTATATATAGCTCAGTAAGTAAAATTGTGTTTCTGTTTCAAGAGCAGAAATGAACAAAAAAAGGCTAGAGCTTTGAAGTTGGACCAGATAAGACATTGCACTCCAGATACAGACATTTAGGATGATGGACTCATTTGTCCTTATTATAGCTATCAGGATGGAAAACTCAGAAAAGAAATACAACAAAGGCTACCAATTATCCTGGTTAGATAATTTGAAAACATGACTGGAGTGCTGGCTACTAATTACCAGCTCAATGACGTTGTACAACCCAAAGCATTTATTTAAATTCTAGAAATGTTCTTGGCTGAGGTTATTAGTATCATAATGTAGCGAGGTGAGACTCACTGGCACGGCACCTCCTGCTGGTCGTCTTGGGAATTAGCTCTTTCCAGCCTTCAGAGTGCCCTCTGCCGGCGGATGTCTCACCTGCCTCAGGCCCCATGTCCCTTCCCACCAGTACCCCCTCTCTGCTTCTCCCCTCCCAGGGGAACCCCCAACCCTCTAAACCCACTTGGCCTCAGTGGCTATTTCCAGTCATCATCTAGCCCCCGCTCACTGGGGCAGACTGCAGTCTGTAAAGGCCACTCATCATTTGCAAGGGGTTAGGACCTGCTGCCTTTGCCTATTTCCGGGTTGCCCCTCTGCAGCCCCAGTACCTTTTTGTGCCTTTAACAAGGCCTGCAGCCTGGGGGTTTACCAGGCTAGAGCTCCCCAGCTGCCTTTGCCCTTCCCCAGGATTGTTCCGCTTCGGGTACCTTGCTCCCAGGCAGCAAGCCCTTCCCACTCCAGGGCTGGAGTGAGACTCTCTCAGCTCCTGGCCCACAGCCCTCTTATCAGGCCCAGCTGGGCCCGTCCCCCTGCCCGCCCTAATTGAGCTGGCCACAGCTGTGGCTGCTACCTCCAATCAGCCTAGCTTGGCTGTTTTAACCCATGTTCTTCAGGAGTGGGGCAGCCACCCCACTACCAGGGCCGGCTCTAGGATTTTTGCCGCCCCAAGCAAAAACAAATTTGCCCCCCCCGCCCCGTTTTTTCTTACCCCACCCCCGCCTCAACTCCGCCCCTTCCCCAAATCCCCAGCCCTGCCTCCTCCCCCCAGGCTCTCAAGCCTAGGAAGGAGGGAGGGAGGGAGAGAGGGAGGGGGAGAAGCGGTGTGAGTACCGCAGCCGCTCAGGATCTCCCCCTCCCTCCCAGGCTCTCAAGCTTGGGAGGGAGGGGGAGCAGCGGCGCACGAATCAGCTGTTTCACGCGCCGCGGCCGCTCGGGCTCTCCCCCTCCCTCCCGGGCTCTCAAGCTTGGCAAGCCCGGGAGGGAGGGGGAGAAGTGGCACGCGCGCCACAGCTGCTCAGAATCTCCCCCTCCCTCCCAGGCTCTCAAGTCTGGGAGGGAGGGGGAGCAGCGGCGCGCAAATCAGCTGATTCACACGCTGCGGCCGCTCGGGATCTCCCCCTTCAGCAGCGGCGCGTGAATCAGCTGGCGCGTGAGCCAGCGGCGGCAGCGGAGGTGAGCTAGGGCGGCCGGGGCACATTTTTAGGGGCGGCATGGCTGGCGCCAGAATGCCACCCCTAGAAACGTGCCGCCCCAAGCACCAGCTTGTTTTGCTGGTGCCTGGAGCCGGCCCTGCCCACTACACATAAATAAATATCCTGAGGCGCTTTGTGTAGTTATGTATACCCATGCAAAGTGGGCATAACATGCTATTAAATCATATTGGTAGCACTTTACACTCATTTTGCATATTTGTGAATGGTTACACAAGGCAATAGGGAATCAGGTGCATAGTTTTACTGGTGTTTCTTTTCTTATGCATACATGATATGTAGCCTAATTAACTGATTTAGCTATACCGGGGTGTTTTCTAGAAAAATCAATGCCCGTGCAATAGGCTGTTACGTCACATGATTAGACCTACAACATGCCATGTCAAATCATATTGAATGAATTTTACTGAAAAGGGATAATCTCCAAGGAAATACTCAGTCTTGCAGATAATCTATTTTGTCAGGAAGCTGTTCTCAGAGAAATTTCTAAGTGCTAATTTAAGAGTGAGAGGCTTGACAGGGCCCTCACTCTTACATTCTTCACTAAGCCTTCTAGCATTCTGGCTGACAATTTACCTGTGGACAGTGGCTGCCAAAGTAGATACTTCAGCTGAAGGCCTTGAAAAAATTCTGCATGTCCAATGGAAGAAACCCTGAAGATGAAAACCCCTGAAGATGGTGACTCTATTTTTATTGTCTTCCAGACTTCAACCCTCTTTGTTGAGCCTTCATGGCCATTCCTTTCAGTATCTCTGAGAGTCTTGCAAAGGGTGCTAATTTAACCTTCTAAAATCTGTAAGGCTAGACTGAGCTTTTAGACTTAACCCTGGGTAAGAAGATGGTGCAGGGAGCACCAGGAAAGAATTGTTTCGGAGAGAGAGCAGGGGAGAAAGAGAGAATTTTTTCTTCCCTACTCTGCCTTTGCTTCAAGGGAGGAGTGCCTTGGTTGTAGTTGTTTTCAGCAATGGCTCTGTTAATCCCCCGCCCACTAGCTGTTGAGGAGAAGTGTCAGGCATGTAGCCAAGGTCTCCCATGGTCTTGCCATGACCCTCTAAATCCCAAGTTTCTTTGCGGCCACTCAACACTCTCACTCCCCGCTGCAGCCCCTGGGCCATGGCAGGGGGACAGAGCTTCTCTGGTCTTGGGGCCACAGTGCGGGGGCCAGAATGGTGCAGGACTGTGGGCAAAACAGGGGCAGGGCTGCAGGGGAAAGGAGCAGAATGGGTGGACTTGGGTGGGGTTGTAAGCGGGGCCACAGGCAGAAGGGGAGGGGGCCACGGTTCTGGCATGGGGCCCACCACTTGTTCTGGCCTAGAGTAGGAGACCTTAATCCGCTTCTGCTTGCAGCTCATTTGAAGATGTATCCCATGAGCTGAGAAGCCCTGCTGTAAAAGTCATGGAGCATTCTGGCTCTCTCCTTGGCTGGCAGATATGGATGGCCGCCACATCTGTCCTTTAACGCATCAAATTGTTTCACCAAAATACAGTCTCTCCTTAAAAGCCGAATCCTGGGATGTGCTCCAAACCCTTCAGGACCTTCCCCTAAAAGTGAAATTCAAGTCACTTACTTCCTCAGGACAAGCTATAGAAGTGATCTTCTAAATCATCTTCAGGGTGTTGATAACTGAAATCCTTCATCCACAAAAGAAAACATAAGTCGTGCCCGGCTTTGTATTTATTTCAAAATGTCCTCAGAAAATGAAATATTTTCATCCCTCCAGAATGAGATTGGCAACAGCTGTCTGTTATCCCTGCCTTGAAATAAACCCCACCAACAAAACAAACCCAGGCTGTTGTATTTGCCAGACCTGTCTTATTACTACTTCTTCACCAAACCGTCTAGATCCATTGATAATTATGGTGACACCCAAGGTGCTGGGTTTCTTTAGTTTATGTTGCTCCGCCTTAGAAGCGGAATTTTAAAATTATGGATTGTCTTTTGACTGTCTGATAGATTGAAGAATTTGAAGCAAAGGTTACAATCACAAGAAAGCAATAATTGAAAAAAACATTAACACATGTCTAGATTTTTATCATACATGTAGCTTTGATCTCTTGTGAAATATATTATTTGCACTTGTGAAGTGATGTACATGTGTGGTCATGGTAAAACTCATAAAACCTATGCCATTATGAATTAATGTTCTCTTCCTCATAGTGGGGCTTAGAGGTAGGTGACCTGAGTGCTGAAAACTAGGGAGCAGGAGTGAAGTTAAATATCTGCCAATTACTTATGTATGGAGTTACCAGTGTCTTGTGGCATGTGCAGATTAACCAAAGGCCTACTGTCTTTCAGTGGTTAGGTGGTGACCATGTGAGGCCACTGTTGTAATTAATCTATACAAACACACTTGTCTGTCCTATAAACTTTCCTTTTTTTACCCCTCCACACCCCTGACTCCAATGGTTTGTGGTTTTGTTCATGTTATCATAAACTGTCCATATCTTAGTTCTTCTTCAAGTGATGGTCCCTATTGTATATCTTAGATTGTGAGCGCTCTGGCTCAGGAAATGTCTATACTGGTTTGTACAGCACCTAATCCCCGTTTGGTTGTTACTGAAATAGAAATAACAGTAGTAGCAATGTTCTCTAAAAGATGTGTAACCATATGTTCAGTTAAATTCAAAATCGGCTAATGCTGGAAACTTGACCATAATAACGGAAGACTCATTATTTATATTTTTGAAGTTTCAAAAATATGAATGCTGTTTCATTAGTTGAAATCTGAGAAAATGGATAAGAGCAAGCATCTGGTTTTCTCAGCCTGCAGTGGATGTGATAGACTTGAGATATTCTTGTTACATTTTTGCTCCCTATATCACATATAGAATTTTGTCTTTCTTCTTTTCTCCTCATTTCAGGGACTTAAAGCAGCTGACAATGACCCTACAGCCCCACCATATGACTCCCTCCTAGTCTTTGACTATGAAGGTAGTGGCTCCACTGCTGGATCTTTGAGCTCTCTTAACTCCTCGAGTAGTGGTGGTGAGCAAGACTATGACTACCTAAATGACTGGGGCCCACGTTTCAAGAAACTTGCTGATATGTATGGTGGAGGTGATGACTGAACTTCAAAGTGAACTTTGTTTTTGGACAAGTACAAACATTTCAACTGATATTCCCAAAAAGCATACAGAAGCTAGGCTTTAACTTTGTAGTCTACTAGCACAAGTGCTTGCTGAAGGCTTTGGCATAGGCTGCAAACCAATTTGGGCTCAGTGGGAATATCAGTAATCCAATGCTGTTTGGAAAAAAATACTGAGCTCAGTTACACTTGAATTTTACAGTACAGAAGCACTGGGATTTTATGTGCCTTTTTGTACCTTTTACAGATCGGAATTAGTTTTATGTTTAAGGCTTTAATGGTACTGATTTCTGAAATGATGCATTAAAGAGACAAAATATGTTGGGGTGGGAAGGAGTAAATTAAATCACAGTATGCTTCAACATGCTTTTGTTACATTGCATTGCTTTTATTAAAATAAGGAAATTTAAAAAAAAAAACCCTCATGGAGCCATTTTATTATCTGGGGGAGAAGACCATGAGATTGAAAAATGTACATTACTTCTAGTTTTAGATGTTAGGGTTTTTTTCACTAAAATTCTAAAACTTATGCAGCTGGTTGCAAATAAAGGGAGTTTTCATATCACCAGTTTGTAGCAGAATTGATTTTTTTTTCTTATGGTAGAATGTTAGGCACATTTTGGTCTTAATCCATGTACACTTTTTTTAAACATTTCTGGTACTGTTTTTTTTCCACTTCACTGTAAAAATGGTATGTGTACATAATGTTTTATTGGCATAGTCTATTGGGAAGTGCAGAACTTCAGAACATGTGTATGTATTATTTGGACTATGGATTCAGGTTTTTGCATGTTTATATCTTTCGTTATGGATAAAGTATTTACAAAACAGGTTGCAAACAAGTGACATTGATTCAATTGTTGAACTGTAGTTAGAGTACTCAATTTTATTTTTTATTTTTTATTGTTTTTTTTTTTTTTTGGTTTGGGGAGGGAGAAAAGTTCTTAGCACAAACGATTTTACATAATTTGTACCAAAAAGAAGACAGGGGTGGCCTGATACTGGTGTTACTAGTAAATATACAGTATGTTGGAAAAAGGAGTTTTTGAACTGGAGAGACTTCTGACAACAGCTTTGCCTCTGTATTGTGTACCAGAATATAAATGATACACCTCTGACCCCAACGTTCTGAATAAAATGCTAATTTTGGATCTGGTGGCTGGTTTGGACTTCTTTTGCTCTTGAGCAGCTCTGATTGTAGCAAAAAAGAAAAAAAACCAAGATACTAAAGCTTCATTGAATAATAGTGAAAAAGTATGTGCAGTTTTTCATCATTCAGTACACATGATCTGTGAATAAATTATATGTAGACTAGAAGAAAGTCTGAATTTTGTTATAAGTTTGGAAGCAAAGTGCCGAAATGAAATAGGAATACGCTGCGGTGTTACTATTAAGGCAACCTTCAGAACTCTCATTTCAAATGGATGTATGGCTCTTCAGTTTTAACATACGTTTTCCAAAGAATCAAATTGGCATGCGCTCTTAATACTTTCTGGTTTAATAATGGGATGATTATGATACTGGGTTATATAAATATAATAGGTTGGAAGGGCTTTGCAGTTTCTGGCAAATCACCCAATGCCTAACCTTGCTTATGTTGAAGTCAGCGTCCATACTTCCCATACGAGTGAGATGAAGCCCTTCAAATTGTTCCTTAATATCATACGGGTTTATCAGTAGAATAATGATATTTGTAAAAAGGACTATTTGGTAGGTAATAATTACTAGGTAGACTTTGAACCTAACAATTGATTTACAAACCAAATGAATGTAGTAGGCACAGAAATTCATTTACTCGCTGCCCATTTTTAATCCATACTTTTCCAGACATTGAGAGCCAAATTCTGAAAAGCACCTGAGACTCAAAATTTAGCAGAAATGTCACATTTTCTCTGTGTGCTGAGAGAATCAAGCAATGGAGGTCTCCATTTCCCTTAGATAGTGAGGCAGCTGTCTCTGCTCTGGTACAGGTCAATGTGACATAGCCTGTGGGTCCCCACACATCTACATGTAGAGGCTGAGGATTCTGTTCTTCAGCCCCATTGCCTTCTATACACATTTCCTGCATTCATAGGCTCTTTACAGGATTTGGACACAAGTTCTAAAGGTGTAGCTTGCAATCTAAGTAACGGAGCTTTATCTTTAGCCTGTCCTATATCACTGGGATTACCAAACAGACTGTATTTTCTTACATGGGCTCCTCGTGAACCTGTTCATTTTATGGCCCAATCCTGCTCACATTGAAATCACAGAGCAGGAAACTGGCATAGATGTGCATGGGATCAGAATGGATCCCTTTAATGTCTCCACATCCCAGGCTATTTTATTTAGGTGTTTTGCATGTTTGTAATTAATCGTAACTAAATCTGAATGTCTAATTTTTAAATAAGGTGTGAAAGTTAGCAATGAGCTTTTTCCTTTATTAAAAATGTGTGTATATTTGTTACTTAGAGATGAGGAAAGATGTATAAACAGTTGAAAATGAGCAAATGAAGACATGATGGCCTGTGCGTAAGTGAGCAAAGTTGTCACGATTTAGGAAGCTAGATTTATACATGCAAATGATACAGGTCGACAAAAGGCCCCTATTAACATACAGCAATCTTCATTGCTTTCCTAGCAGCTGTAATTTACGCAGAAATGTATTTAATCACAGTAGCCAATTTTATTGCTGATTTTCCAAGTAGCTAAGAAATGGAAAAGTCAGTCTAAGATGTTCACCCTGTTGACATTAAATACAAGAAGAGTGGGGAGATATGTGAAGGATGCCCAACCTCCTACACTACAACTATGCTGTATCACATTTTTCTTTTGGAATATGATGGGCATCTTCTCTCTCTGAATGCAGAGCTCTTACGAACAGCAATCGGAGTTACATACATCCATTGGGAAGAGATATATCCATTTATCTTGATCAGAGTACTCACACAATTCAATCTAAAATTACTTTGGAATTCTAGCACTAATGGATATAAAACTCATTGCTCTGTCTACTGGACAAAAGAAAGGTCCTGGCACTTATGGCCATTGAAGATTTCATAACATATTTTACAAGACAAAGTGTATTGATTCTATTTTGTCTGCTTATATTTCCCCTGAATTTCAAGTTTATTCTTCCTTACCTAAAAGCATGGTGGTAGATTATGTTCCCATATTTCATCTCCATGATCTGTGAAGGGGAGTTGGTCAGCCATCTCTCTAGCACCATCCCTTCCTCCAGGCCCTTTAGAGGTGCTCCATGGAGTTGGGATCTGGGAAGATGAGAATGGGCAGCCTCATTTTTGGTGGTGGGTTTTCAGCTGAAGAACATATATTCCCCCCCCTACAAACACACTCCATATTCTTTGAAAATTCCTGGCAAAAAGTAAAGCTATGTCATCTTCCCCATCTCAGCCTCTCCACAATGGCTATTCTCCTAAAAGGGGAGTCCGTTGTAGCATGGATCCATTAGAGCCACATTGCCAGGGCGTGATCAGTGGGGACACAGAACCAATATGGATACACAGTGCCTATGTATGGATGGATCTGGTTTCCTGTGGATCATCTGAGGTCCTTAGGACTTGGAGATGAACTCAGCTGCTCATTCTACAAAGGAGAAAATTACGTGCCTGTCACATACCAACAGAATGACATGGCAGAATCTACACAAAGGGATCCCTTAGCCTCCTCCTGCAGGTTTCACCAGAGCAGATGCTGATCCAACTAATGGCAGTGCAGTAGCTGTAAAGTGCGTTGGGATCCTTCTGAATCATAAGTACTCTATAAATCTGTACTGGCAAGATGGTAAGTGCTAAACACTTACAACCTGAACTGTTTCCCACCCACCCCCAGTTCTTTTGGCATTACCTTTATAAAATGTTTATAACTACATTTTAAACAGAAAGAAATGTTTAACTTAGTGCTTGAATTGCACTAGTTTGAGGGGAGGCAATGTTTCTCTATTCATTGTAAATGAAAACATTTTAGACAGCTGCTTATTTTCTCTTACTTCACCTGTTTCAGTTCAAGGGCAGCAGGGTTGCTTTGGTGTTGAGAGCCATTTGAAATCAACTATTGCTCAGGAGGTTGGCTGGTTCGTTTTCTTTCGTGTTGCTGTTTTTTTCCTGTTTCTGGGGCCCCAGATTTCCTCACCCAGCCAAAAGAATATCTACATTTGCACCCTCTTATTCACATCCACGTCAATGGTCCTATGCACCAGTCTTCTGAGAATTGGATGCAGATTCCCTTAAGACTCTCAAACCACTCTACTTTATTCAGGAGGTCAAGGTGAAGCACTCACATGCCTTATCTTAGGAACAAAAGGTGGGTAATGGGTCCTATTCTGGGTGGGCAGGTGGAATCTTACCTCATAACTGTCAGGCTGGCCTCGATTGGCTGGGAATGGAAAATGAAGGCACTTAATTGACTGTCCTTTTGCCCAGTAGTGAACTCACCCATTGTATCTAATCCAATTAGAATGAATTTGTCAAGTACAATTTAGCGTCACTCTGAAATGCCAAATTCTATGATGGTATTTCCTGCATCTGCTCATTTTGTAATTCTGTCAAAGGTGACCAGCTTTGGTATGTATTCTTTCTGAATTTGTACCCTTTACTGCTTCTGGTTCTGGTGGTCTAGATAGTAAAGGATCTGGGATTGCGCCAATATTTATTTAATAATGTATATTCATATATTTATACAGTTTTTAGTATCTCAGAACTATCAAGTCATGCATACTGTAGCCTATGGCTTACACAGCAATCTATTCATATCACTACCCTTGGCTTCGCTTATCCATTTCTGCCACCCACCCCACCCCCCTATTTGTTACATCCATTTATCATGTCGTCTTAGATTACAAACTCTTTCAGGCAGGGACCATGCCTTCCTATGTCTTTGTATGGGACCTAGGACAATGAGGCTCTTATCCTAACTGGGTTTACTATAATATAAACAGTTATAACAGGATGGAATTCACCCTTACACACACACACACAGCCCAATGGGGAGGTGAGTGGGGGTGGGGGTGGTAAGGGAAAGCAGAATATACTTTTCCAGCCTATGCACATGCTACAGGGACTCAGCAATGTCCCTCCATCATCGCTTGTCTGGTATATAAATTGGAATAAGGGGCATTACCCCTGTGCACACCTGTGCTCCCATTCTGTTTTGGTCAACTTGATCTGAATAAGTATCAAATCAGCAGCCCCTACACTGGCCAGCCTCTTCCACAGTGGCCTATTTGTGGCTGACATGGGGCCACTTTCCATGTGATAAGGTGTTCAAAGACTCCTCTGCAAAGACTCTTCTCCTCTGGTGTATTAGCCATGTGCTTTAGGTACTTTGATTCAGCAATGTCTGAATGCTGTATTTGTTTCTATATTACGCTGAAGACGGAAGGGCGGGAGGGATAGTTCAGTGGTTTGAGCATTGGCCTGCTAAACCCAGGGTTGTGAGTTCAATCCTTGAGGGGGCCATTTAGGGATCTGGGGCAAAAATCTGTCAGGGGACAGTACTTGTACCTGCTAGTGAAGGCAGGGGACTGGACTCAATGACCTTCAAGGTCTTTCCAGTTCTAGGAGATTAGCATATCTCCATTTATATAATTGCCAGGATAACAGTCTTCCTTTTTTGAAGTTTAGCACCACAAATTACTTGTCTTCCTATATACTGGTACCTCTGCAGATCTCTGTGCCTGGTAAGAATACTGTAGAGAACAATTGCCAGTAATTCAGTAAAGTAACTGCTTGACTCCCTTCAATGCTGAAGCCCCTTATTCAGATGCAATTTTATTTTGATTTTTTTTGTCACACAAAGGCATACACTGATGTTGCAAAACCAGCATTAATACGAGCCCTTAAACTCACCCAGTAACTCCCTATAGGCCCCCCGGTAGGAATAATCTGGATGAGACGCTAGACATGTGCACTGCCCACATACTCTGGAATGCCCTTCTGTAGCTCCATCTGTGGAGGACATGAATAAAGTGAACTCCCAGGGTTTGGGGAGAACCCAGAGTGGTGTACAACTGCTGCACCTCTTTAATCCCTCCTTTCCTAAGTACGCCGAGGCCACCTCCTCCTTACCACCAGGAGGCATAACATTCAGATTTGCTGACACTTTTACATATTCCGTACTTCCTAATATTCCCATAGTGGCTTTTTAATCAACAGCTACATGGGCAAAGTCAATTATTTTCTCGTTGCCTGTATCCTTGATTTATTTTTTCCTTGTTAAAGGTTGGTTTTTTTAAAAGCATTTTAGAATAATAGTTGTTTTTTTTTCTCTTCTCCCTTAGTAACACATGATATTTCTCTCTAGTCCTTTTTATTTTTCTCTGCTTTCATATTTGTAAAACCCTTTTGGTTTTCATTAACTCATTCTGCTTTTTTAATTTCCTTATCTTTTCCTGGCAAGCCTGACTTTGTATTTTTATTTTCTTCCTTCCCTTTGATTACAGGTTCTTTTATTTTTATTCTCAGGTTCTCTGTAAATAAACCAAGTTCTCCATGTTTTTTAACTTTTTTAATGTGATGCATCAAATTATGTTTCTTCTTGGATTTAGTGTGATTTCTTGTTTCAGTTTAGATTTTTTTTCCCTATTCCACCATCTTCACTGGGTTATTTTTAAGTTTTTTTAAATGTAATATTCTTGTAATGCTGTGATTTTTATTAACGCAGGCTTTAGTAAGCCTCATGGCGGTATACGTTTATATAATTTAATGAAATTACCTTTAAGTTGTTCACTTCCTAATGCGTAGACTAAATATTGATACTGAAAGAAACATATTTTGCTCTAGGTATGAATAATGAATAGGAGCATTGTGCAACTTATTTTTATATCCCTCCCTCTGAAGATAAAAGTCCTTGGTTGTGTGTGTGTGTGTGTGTGTGTGTGTGTGTGTAGATAGACAGATCTATAGGCACACTCCTTCTGTGTTCCATGTTACAGAAGTTTGATTATTGTATTACATTTGTTATCTTCAATACAGCAGGGTGAGCTTATAAAAATCCAGCTGTCTCTGAGCTCCAGAAACCAAAAGTAATGGCCAGATAATCAAAATTATGTTCCAATTCTAAAGCATTCATTACTGATGGTATTATATAAAGGAGGTATGAAACCAAGCAAAGTTTTTCTGCTAGGTTGACTATCTAGAGAGAATTACTCTAAAAACATATAGTCATTACTGGTATATTTTGGATATAGCAGTAATAGGGGGCTGTTTACACAACGGGTTATTTAAAGGGTGAATTCTGAAGCAGCCAAACAAAATGAAGCCTTTTAACACTGCTATATGATGTAAAAGCCAGAGTTTCAACTTTTTTTCATTACATGATTAATTTACCTTTTTTTAGGTGCTGTAGTGGGGTGGTCACCATGCTCCAGCCCGGAAGGGGTTAAAACAGCCCTGCAGAGGGCTGTGGCTGGGGAGAACAGCAAGCCTGGGCTGATTGGGGAAGCAGCCCCAGGTGGGCCATGCCCCAATCAGGCAGCAGCAGGCCCTTATAAAAGGGCTGCTAGTTTTGAGCTAGGGTAGTCTCCCTCTAGCTGAGGAGGGAGATGGACCTAGCTGCCTGAGAGCAAAAGGGTACTGAGGGTGAAGCAGTGCTGGGGGAGGAACAGGCTGAGCTGGGGAGCTCAGGCTGGGTTACCTCCCAGGCTGCGGGCCTGATAGAAAGGCCTGAAAGGGGTACTAAGCTGGAGGAAAAGGCAGCAGGTTCAAAAAAACCCTTGTCTGTGATGATTGGCTCTTACACTGCAGTCTGCCCCAGGAAGCGGTGGCTCGTTGATGACTGGCAGTAGCCACAGACTGAGGCGAGGTGGGGATGGTGGGTTGGGGGTTCCCCAGGAAGGGGAGACCCAGGCAGAGTGTGGGAATTTTGCAAGGGGGCAGCACCCCAGATAAAGGGGCACTGGGGTCTGGGAGGGACACGGGGGCCAGCGACGGCGAGACACCAGCAGAGGGCGCTCCGGAGCTAGTGAAAAGAGCTAATTCCCGGATGACCAGCAGGAGACGCCACTGGGTGAGTCCCGTGCCGTTACAGGTGCTCATTTCTGTCTTTATGACTGGAAGAATCCTGCAAAATCTTGGAGCTCTATTTGGCTGAGAGATGTCACCTGAGCCACCAGTTGGATGCCAATCCAGCAAGGCACTCAAGCACATGGGCATAAGCTGAAAGTTACACACATGCTCAAGTGAATTGGGGCCTTGGAGGCTAGGACATGAGCTGCACCTCAGGTTTCACTCTTCCGTCATGTTACCATGCAGATACTCCAAGGACCTTGCCGATGTTCCAGCAAAAAGGAGGGCGGTAAAGACCTGACTGTTCCAATGTAACCACCAACAGGAACAAACAAAACAAGACCATGTCTGGTTCATAATAAAGATGCCATGAAAGGAACTAAGAAAGCTGGAGGATAATGGTGTTTACAACTGATGCGAAGAGTATGTCAACATGTGTCTCTGTCTTTACTTACTCTCATTTCAGCCCGTGTTGCCCCACCAGCTATTTCAGTGGTTTTAGCTATGGGTTCAAATGACTGAGCTTTGTGGCCCGGTCAATAAAGGAACTTAGATGCTCTAGCCACCCAATGGAATCCACAAACCCTGAATTAGGTGCTAATCTCTCTATACAATGCATGGGGAAAGAGAGTTGCCTAAGGATGGTACTCACCAAAACCAACATACTAGGTGGGGAGCCATGTAACCTAGTCAATAGTAGATGCCAGGGAAGAGGATGTGTCATAACCCCATCCCTATCTGGGAAATAGGCCCCTATCTCTGCTTGGGATCGAGAGCCAGGAACCTGGAGTTAGGCATCTAAGCCATTTTTAGCAAGAACAGTGGCAGCAATGCCTAACTCTGTGTAATAGAGAAGGAAATGGAAGCCTCCTGGATGAGTGTTAGTGGGGTGGTTAAGGAACTCACCCAGGATGTGGGAGAATTCCCCCCTCTGCTTGATGAGGAGAAGGGATTCAAATAGGAGTATCCCATCTCACAGGTGAATGGCCTAACCACAGGGCTGTAGAGTCATTCTCACTCACACTCTCTGGCCCAGTGTATTTTTTATTGTTACTTATTTATACAAAAGTAACAGCTTCAAAAGGAGGAAGTGAGAGAGCTCCACACAAGAATAGCCAATAGTACACCCCTGAGAGGTAGGAAATCCCTGTTCAAATCCCGCATCAGGCAGAAGGGAGAGTTGAACTGATATCTCCTACTTCTTCTTTGAGTAGTGCCCCACCATCTTGGTAGAGCCACCCATGGGCACTTCCACCAGGCCCTATGCCACCACAATGGCCATACTGGGTACCTTGGGTGGCACACCGACATCCTACCTCACAAGCTTCAAGCATCACCTGACAAACCTCCAGGCACGCTCGTTCGGTTACAGAATCAAGGGCATCAGAGGAGCAAAAAGGGAACACGGAGGAGGAGGTAACACCTAAAGCCATATCCTCCTCTTCCCCGGATAAAAAGGTCATGGCTTCACCACGGTCAATGTCAGATGATTTCTGTCTGTTCCAGGAGCTGGAAAAAAGAGTAGCGGATACCCTCCACATACCACTGGAGGAGGTCAAGGACACACATCATCAGCTCATTGATATCCTCCACTCTTTATCCTCCTCGAAGATCACCCTCCCTATCAACAAAGCCATTGTAGACCCCACTAAAACAGCATGGCAAACCCCGGCATTGTAGCCCTGGCGTGCAAGCATGCAGACAAGAAATATTATGTCCCCAGAAAGGAATCAGCATTCCTTTTCTCCCACCCACCACCCAATTTCATTGTGGTGGATGCTGTAAACTCTTGCGGCCAACAACATCATTCCAGGGCAATGCCCTACGTCAGGGACTGGAAGCTCCTTGGTCTCTTTGGCTGGAAGACACATTCCTTGGCGACATTACAATTTTGTATTGCCAATTACCAGGCACTTACAGCAAAATACGATTACATTAATTACAATAACCTGAATGACTTCATTGATAAGTTGCAAGAGAGTCATCAGGAATCCCTCAAGGCCATCATTCAGGAGGGACAACTGGTGGCAAAAACAGTCGGCCCTCGACACTGCCGACATGGCTGTGGTGATGAGACGAGCATCATGGCGCCACTTGTCAGGATTCCCGAAGGAACTGCAGACCACAGTGGAGGACCTCGCCTTCAAAGGTGTGAAGTTCTTCTCTGAGAAGACCGACGCCTCCCTCCACACCTTGAAGGATTCCAGAGCCAATCTCAGGTCGCTGGGAATCTACACAGTGGGCCAAAAGAGACATTTAGCCCTCAATCCCAACACAGACCTTCATTCATAGGGGCTGACCTAGATACCAAAGCCTTCCTACCTCAACACCAGTTCCTATCCCGGGTCCCACTCATAGACACAGCTCAATGCAGTCCTCAAGTATCAGCCAGATCCGCCTCCAACTGTTGGGGCATATGGCGATAGGCACAGCGGTGATACCACATGCTAGATTCTTCATGCAATGCCTCCAACTATGGTTCAGTTCAGTTTACAGAATGAACAGAGACCATCTTGACAAACCCCTATCACTACCTACCAGGAACAAAAACTCCTTGTATGCAAAGGGATCCCCTTCTTGCAGATGTCACCATCGTTACTCCTTACCACTGACTCATCACTCATAGTAGTGAGCATTTAAAGGGCGCGCATTTAAGGGCCTCACAACACAAAGCAAATGGTCATGTGCTGAGATATCCCTACACATCAATCTCCTTGAACTGAGAGCGATCAGGAATGGTTGCACCATTTCCTCCTGCTGATAGCAGGATCACATACAAAGATCGCAACAGACAACATATCCTGCATGTACTACATCAGCTGCCAGAGAGGGGCACCTTATCCACATCACCTTATCCACGGCTTACTTCCCGGGCACGCCAAACTCAATAGAGGACAACCTCAGTCACAAATTTCCGCATGGTCGTGAGTGGGAGACGCAACCGTCAGTACTCACTGTCCACAGACCTGTTTGCCACTTACCAGAACAAGAAGTGTCCACACTACTGCTCCAGAGCGGGGATGGGCCAGCACTCTCTGGGTGATGCTCTCCTTCTCCCCTAGGACGAGGACCTTCTTTACGCCTTTCCCGCATTTCTTCTACTGCTGAAGGTCCTGTTAAAAATGAAAAGGGGCGGAGCTCACCTCTCCTGATTGCTCCTACTTGGCCAAGACAGACCCGGTACCCTTACCTGACACAGCTCGCAATATGCCCTCCAATCTCCCTTCCAACCATTCTTCACCTCATCTCACAGGACAAAGGGCATATCCTGCATCCCAACTTGCAGGGGATTCTCCACCTCAAAGCATGGCTCCTGCGTGGTTCTAGCACCTAGAAATCTCATGCTCAAAGGAAGTACAAGAGGTTCTACTACACAGTAGTAATATTAACTTCATGCAACACACTTACCTGCAGAAGTGGTTCAGGTTTCAGATCTGGTGCACATCCCAACAAATCTCTCCAATTTCAGCAACTCTTCCACATATTCTGGAACATGCTTTGACCCTTAAATATCAGGGTTATGCCTAAACTCTCTTAGGGTCCATCTAGCAGCTATCGCAGCTTTTCACCAACCCATAGATGGGTATTCCGTACTATTGCAACGAACCACTAAAAGGTTCCGTAAGAGTATAATAAACCTCTTGCCTCAACCTTGACTCCCTACCCCCTGGTGGGACCTATATCTGATACTGAAAGGGATGACTATGCCCCCCCTTCGAACCCATGGCCACCTGTTCAGTAACGTACCTATCAGTGAAAATGGCCTTCCTGATAGCGATTACCTCGGCTAGAGGAATAGGGAAGATAGCAGCATTGATGATGATCCCACCTACAAAGTATTCTTTCCAGACAAGGTTACATTCAAGCTGAATCCAAAATTCATCCCTAAGGTAACCTCCCCATTTCACATGAATCAGTCAATCCAGCCTCACCAAGACAATAATGCTATATTACATACCTTAGATGTTAGGAGAGCCCTCACATTCTACCTTGATAGGATAAAGCCTTCAGGAAGTCCCCTAGATTCTTCCTCTCTGTGACAGAAAGATCCAAGGGCTAAGCAATATCAGCCCAAAGACCCTATAAGTCGGTCTCGAATTGCATCAGACAGTAATGTGACAAATTCATAATGTTACACCTCCCCCCACCCCCAACTCAATCCATAAACATTCTACAAGATCAATCTCATCTATCGTCGTCTTCAAAGATGTCCCTATCTCTGAGATTGCCAAGCAGCGACATGGGTGTCAGCCCACACCTTCGCAGAACACTAAGCGATCACTGGGGACTCCGCCTCCAATGCCATCTTCAGTTCCACAGTACTATCATCTGTAACTGAGCTGACAGCCATCCAAAAGGGATACTGCTCAGGAGTCACCTACAGTGGAGCACCTATACGGACGCTACAACAAGAAGAAGAAGTTGTTACTAGGGCTGTCAATTAATCGCAGTTAACTCCCTCGATTAACTCAAAAAAAGTAACTGCGATTAAAAAATGTAATCGCAGTTAATCACACTGTTAACCAATAGAATACCAGTTGAAATTTATTAAATATTTTTGGATGTTTTTCTACATTTTCAAATATATTGATTTCTATAACACAGAATACAAAATGCACGGTGCTCACTTTATATTATTATTTTTATTACAAATATTTGCACTGTAAAAATGATAAAAGAAATAGTATTTTTCAATTCACCTCATACAAGTACTGTAGTGCAATCTCTTTATCATGAAAATGAAACTTACAAATATAGATTTTTTGTTACATAACTGCACTCAGAAACAAAACAATGTAAAACTTTAGAACCTACAAGTCCACTCAGTCCTACTTCTTGTTCAGCCAATTGCTAAGACAAACAAGTTTGTTTACATTTACGGGAAATACTGCTGACTGCTTCTTATTTACAATGTCACCTGAAAGTGAGAACAGGCATTCACATGGCACTTTTGTAGCTAGCGTTGCAAGGTATTTACATGCCAGCTATGCTAAACATTCATATGCCCCTTCATGCTTCAGCCACCATTCCAGAAGACATGCTTCCATGCTGATGATGCTTATTAAAAAAATGTGTTAATTAAATTTGTGACTGACCTCCTTCGGGGAGAATTGTATGTCTCCTGTACTGTTCTACCTGCATTCTGCCATATATTTCATGTTAGAGCAGTGCCGGATGATGACCCAGCACATGTTCGTTTTAAGATATAAAATGAGCGCTTTACACTTTGTATTCTGTGCTGTAATTGAAATCGATATATTTGAAAATGTAGGAAACATCCAAAAATATTTAAATAAATGATATTCTATTATTGTTTAACAGTGCAATTAATCGCGATTACTTTTTTTAATCGCTTGACAGCCCTAGTTGTTACTCACCTTGTGAATTACCGATGGTTCTTCGAGATGTGCATCTGTATGGGTGCTCCACAGCCTGCCCTCCTCCCCTCTACTTCGGAGTTTCTCATAATGACTCTGCAGTAGAGAAGGAACTGAGCGGGGTTAGCCTGCGCTCTCTGGCTAGCCTTGTGGCTCAGCACAAGGAGAGACAGAGCATGTGCAGGCCCAGTGGACACTGCTACCGAAGTTCTCTGCTCAGCAGCGCAGGGATGAAGACACACCTACAGTGGAGCACCCATAGGGATACACATCTCCAAGAACCATCGTCACTGCATAAGGTGAGTAACTTCTTCATTCCGGCGGAGTATACTAGCCACTGGGCTAAAGCTTATAAGGAAATGCTCCTCCCCCAGCCAATATGTGTAGAGTTAGGTATTCTCAGATCATGTCTATGGGTTGGGCCCTGCAAACTACGTAGGCAGGGCAATGTGGATCTTCATCCGGCTTGAGGGTCATGCTGGGGATT
The DNA here is from genome assembly GCA_037349315.1 of Chelydra serpentina. Classification (NCBI taxonomy): domain Eukaryota; kingdom Metazoa; phylum Chordata; order Testudines; family Chelydridae; genus Chelydra; species Chelydra serpentina. The sequence goes on along the minus strand of JBAIAC010000002.1, from coordinate 63,062,644 downwards.
AGACATGAAGCGGACAGCTGGACACCTGCCCGAGTCCAGTATGCATGCTTGGTGGCAGGAATGTAGGCTGCTACAGGACTTTTACATCAAAAATTTAGGCTCCTACAGGATTAGGCAGCAGCTGAGTGGGGGTTATGTGGATCGCAGTGACACTTAAATCTGGCCTTTAAATGATTAAGTCCCTTTGGGGCTCTGGGCCTTGGAACTACCCAGGTGAGGGCTCTGGAGGTAGGGAAACAGTAGCTCAACATGTCTCTCTGTATTTGGTCTGCAAGGAAAAACCTGAGTCACTTCAGGGAATTTCCATTCATTCTTGCCGCTTCTTGAAGGCAGGACAGTAGTATTTGGTGATCAATGTCAAATGCTGCAGACACGGTGAAAGTGGACTGATTTTCAGGTGTGCGCGGTGCCCATAGCTCCCATTGACAGACCAAGCATGAACTTTTTTGGCCAAAGTGTTTAAGGTAGATTATTAACTGCCAGTTGATTCTGAACTGAATAGAAGTCCACTAACTTATGTTTTTGTGAAAAATATGGGCCCAGCTCTGCCACTCTTACTCGCATTGAAATCAGTGTGGCTACTCAGGGAGTCAGGCACTACTTAATCAGGGCCGGCTCTAACTATTTGGCCGCCCCAAGCAAAAAAAACCAAAAACATCCTAAGCGCCGCCCCACCGAAACAAAAAACAACAACCCCCCCCCCCCCCCCATGGAACCCTCCCCCCAGTGTTGCGCCGCAACAATTCCCTCCCCCCCCCGCCAGCACCTCTCCCTGCTGGAGCGCCGGGGGAGGGCGTCCAGCCCAGTCCGGGCCCCGCTCTCCCGGCCGTGGCCAGAGCTCTGCGGCCAGGGCAGTCAGCCCGGCCCCGCTCTCCCAGCTGCGGCTGGAGCGCCGTGGGGAGGGCAGCCATAGGGGGCCTTGCAAAGCTAAGTTGCTCAGGCTTCAGCCCTGGGTGGTGGGCCTGGGACCCTGCAAGTCTAATGCCAGCCCTGCTTGGCGGATGCCCTGAAATCTCCTCTCAGCCCCCCAGTGAGGCCTGGACCCCTGGTTGAGAACCACTGTTCTAGACAACACTGTGTAGATTGAATTTTTACAGAATTCCATTTCTGGACAGTATATCTGGCCAAGAATTTAGAGTGCAACCTTGCTGCTTGACTGTGTCACAGTCTAAAAGAATACTAGATGTTATGACCTTTAGTAGCTGTCACAAGAAAATCAGGTTTGTAGCCATCTCGCTGGAGGAAGCAAAGTTTACTCTAAAAAAAATGACATCTCAGAACTGTCTCGGTCATATATACTACTCTAAACTAACATATGATCAAATGCACAGTGCTGGCATGCGAGATGTATATTGTATATATATTATGTAACATCTCATAACAATCTGCTATATATATAGCTGCGTAGTGATTATGGCACTACATAAATAGGATTAATAGGTACTAGAAAATCCAGCATCATACTTCTTGAAGAACTCCATAAAGGTGTATTGTCTTCCCATTTCATACGAGTAACGCGCATTAGTGTTTACTACATATTTACACACATCCTCTTTTACTTCCTCCTATTCAAACTGAATTGAAAGAGTGCTAGCTTTGTGCGTATATTTTATCTATACGGGTATATAATAATACTGTGTGGGGTCCTCCAACAAAAGGCATTTGCAAATGTGCATTTAGTTGAGTATATAGTTGAAAATGTTCAAGCTTACTAATGATGCCCTGCTTCTTCAATATTTTAATTTGGTCATTGTTTTATATGTAACGTATATGCTAAAGGGATGTTTCCTGGGTTTTGTTACACACTTTATCAAATTTTAAAAACATGCTATGGAAGGGGATCATTTTGGAAACAGATAGGTGGGCAAAGAACTAGTGTTTCTTCTCTGTCCATGAGGATTTGAGATCTGAGGCCCTCAATGATATGAGATTGTTAATGTCAATCCATTCCCTGGTGGGCAACATCTCACATCAATATTATACATAATTCATCACAACTGACGGTCTTTTGAAGACAAGTTGGAGACTGATATGTTATGGAGGCTAAATTGCCTCTCCCTTCTGGAAAAGACGGTCCCTTGCGGCCAAGATTACTGTTTAGCGGTGGGGCAGTTGTGACACTTGCAATGAAACCTGACTACAACTATAGCTGATGTGATGATACATACAGTACTGCAGTTACACAGTCAGGAACAGCTCCCATAGAAATTGCTGCTGTTGCGTGACACTCAGCAAAATCTCTCTTTCTTGCCACAAAATGTAATAAAAGAAACTAGAGTGCTTTACCCTTATTGAATTGTGCATACATAATACCAGAAGTATTGTGTACATTATTGGCTGGCATACAGCCCATGCTAGCTCTAATAAACAGAAAAGAAAATTAGATTGTTGAAATTTTGCATTTTTCTTTTCCTATATGCTCGCCTACTTCTGTTACTGACTGATGGTCATGGACTCAATCCTACCCTACCTCATGCAGAACTGGGAGTGCAGAGCCGGGCCTGTCATCACTGCTCAGTGACACGAGCAGGAGAGCAGTAGTAATAGAATCATAGAAATGTAGGGCCTGTGACAGGGAGTAGGGAGTTAACAGGTGAGCTTGCTGACATCCATTAGTTCTCCTCCCCCAAAGCTGACTGGGGTAATTAAAGATAATTAGCTAATCAGGCTGGTGGGCTGGGTGAGATACTGAGCCATTTAGCGCAACAGCTCAACACTGTTAAAGAGGCACAGGAAAGCAGTGCCAAGTGGGAGAGGTATAGGGCTGACTGATCCTGTTATCACAGAGGTCTCAGCGAAGGAAGACCTCTGCTCCCCTCAGGCCCCGAGGAGAGGGCTGATGAAAGCACAGGGGATATTGTAAATAGCTCTCTTGCTTTGCCCCCTGAAGGTGTGGGTGGAGGGAACTCAAATAGATGGTATCTGGGTACACAGCCAATGGCGTCTGAGTCGGTTTCTGTGGTGCAAAAATCCAGGAGCAAAGCTGACCTGCTACAATGACCTACACCTTCCCTGCTGCTAAAGAACCTATTCTTAATGCCTTTTATGTCCCTTGCTAGATATAACTCATTTTGTGCCTTAGCTTTCTGATGATCTCTCTACACGCTTGTGCTAGTCTTTTGTACAGCTCCTTAACAATTCGTCCATGTTTCCACTTTCTATGGGGTTCTTTTCTGATTTGCAGGTCTCCTGATGGAGTCATATTGGCCTCCTAGTATTCTTCCTAGCATTCCTTCATAACAGGAGAGTTTGCAGTTGTGCCTTTAGCACTGTCTCCTTGAGAAACTGCTAGCTCTCCTGAACTCCTTTGTCCCCTAGAATTTCTTCCCAGGGAACTTTTCCTAGCAGTTCTCTGAGTTTGTTAAAGCCTGATTTTTTTTTAACGGTTTGGCATTTCATTTGGAAGCTTGGGACATAGAATTGCCATACTGGATCAGAGCAGTGGTCCATCTAATCCCTTATTCTGTCTCTGACAGTGGCCAATACCAGATACTTCAGAGGAAGGTGCAAGGAAACCCTACAGCAGGTAGTGTGGAATAATATGCCCACAGGAAATTTTGTTTCCTAACCCCTTTATTGTGAGGTTGGCCTAATCAGTTCCAAAACTCTTGGTGGTTGATTTTTACTATTGTAACACCAGCTATCCTTGTTACCCATATAAATGTCTAATCCGTCTTTCGATCTTTGCAAGATCATACCAAGACAAAGAGGAAAGACCTGTCCTTTACCTGCATGTCCCCCAAATTCCTTCTGTACTGTACGTTTTTATTGTGGTTAAGTACATAACAAAAATGTCCCTGCTATTTGGGGGGAAATTAACAATTGAAAACCAGTATTCGACAGTCAGATTTTTCCTTTTCTCTTTATTAGAGTTAGTGAGCAATACATGCCAGCCAATAATGCAGACAATATATCTGCTATATGCAAAACTCAGTATGAGTAAGGAACTCTATTTCTTGCAACCTAATCAGATAATCAGAGGTTTTGTCACAGTCTCATACTGTTTAATATAAAGTACATTGACTGATGATATGACAGCTTATCTCTGACAAATTTAATAGGCTGACTATATGCATGCTGTAGGTTTGGTTTAATTGGGTGTCCTGAGATTTACTACAAGGAAGAAAATATTCTCTGTACACCAGCAAAAAGCTACATTTATTCACTGTCCTCAATATTGTAACTAAAGACTAATTTTCCAATGGGCTCTCTCTTTTCCCCAGCGATGGAGTCTACCAGAAAGAGGCATAAATTGATCCTACGTTTAGAAATGAAACAATTTCTGCAGACAATGTGTTATGCAAACACACAAGCAGTCCAAATGGCATTTCATGCAAACATACGGGTAAGAAAGAAAACTGCATTTTGAAATAACATGAATTTTATTGAAATGGCAATGAGTTCCCTGCCCTTTTATTTAGCCTTTATGATAGCAAATCAAGCTGATTTGGCTTGCCAGTCAGTCCTAAAAATGGGGAGAAAAAAATCCCTGAATGTAATTTCAAGTCAAATGACACTTGGATAGAATACAATGCAATTTATTTTTATATGGCATCCTTCATACAGAGTATATCACAAAACAGTTTACAGGGAGAGTCAATCATCATAAGTTAAAGGAAAAGGAAGGTTTTAAGAGAGAGAATAATTCAGCAGCTGAGAGAAAGTGTGTGAAGAAGAGAATGGGAAACAAGTTCCAGGCAAACCCTTGTATCTTTTGTTCCTTTTGGTACCAAAATACTTGGTGCACTTGTGTCAGAAAATCATGTCTCATTGCTGATGGCACTACCTCCGAATAGCAAATTTGGCCAAAGACATGTCGGGGATGATATCCAACCTCAGATATGTTCCAGACCAGTTCTACACTGTAGCCACATTAAAAATTCTTGCCCTGAATAGTAAACATTACTGCCTGGGTATAGGAATCGCCTGTTTTGGAAATGGGAGTGATTCACTTTGGTTTACATTTAATTGGGACGTGACTATTATATGTATGTATTCACCTGTGGTAAACCGGTGCAACTCCATTGACATGAATGAAGCCAGGTGGATTTACACTAGCTGACGATTTGGTCCTTTGCATTTGTGTGTGTGTGCATGTATAGACAGATAAACAGTTCTTTGTGCATGATTTTCTTATTGTTAAACAGGTATCTGAACCTTGTATGAAAAGAAAAAGCATTCAAGGATGGTCTGTCTTTTATGTTTTTTGATACCTCAGCACTCTTCCCTTGTCTCTCCCACCTCCCTGCACTATGCCTCCTTCTATCCCTCCCAGCCAGTGGTTAGCAACCCTGGATGGGGAGAGGAAGGGATGGGGCTGGCTAGGATTGGTGTCAGGGTGGACATGCATTGTCCCTCATGCTCTCCTCTCCCCCGCTCTGCCAACCCCCACCTACTCTATGTAGAATCAGCAGAAAAGTTAATGCCACTTGTGTCCGTGCTAACTTTCCTGTGGTGTCCCCTCTGCAATAGGAAGAGGCAGTGGTAGCTGAAGATGTCCTTGCCCACACAGGTCCAATTGAACTATACGACCAGGAAGCCAGAGTACAAGGGTCCCCAAACCAGTGTGGTGGCACAGGGCCTCCACACAGACTGGCATTTCACAGAATATCTACTACTTCCACAGACACTTTTCTGGTTGCTTCTTAACTTCCTGAAAAGCTTGGAGGGGAGGGGAAGGAGAGATCACCACTCTTCTCACCCTTCCCATATCCAGTCAGAGCCCTGGACTACATAGGAGCTTCTTCATGGATTGTGGAGAGCTACATGGAGTTCTAGTGGCTTCACCTCAACAGGCAAGGTTTTTGGCCACAGAGTGCTGAATATAACCTCTCTTCAGTAATTTTCCCACTCTCACACTTCTCTCTCTGAGTTCCAGAGTAGTGCTGGCAGGTTGCAGAAAATAGAATTTTTCCTGATGTCTGTTCTGATTTCCCAGTTGGGAATGACAGTCCCTGAAGTTACTGATAATACTAATTTGACAGATATGTCCATTGTTATCACAGCAGTAGTGAGTGCTTTTGTCTACTGTCTTACATAAGCCCTGTTATGCGCTCTCATGAAAATACTTCTTTATTTCTGAGTCCTTCTGAAGCTTCAGCTGGGGAACCTGGGAGAAGTGGACCAGCAACTTTTTGCCATAACCTGATTTTTAGTCCTCCTTGCTGTGCAAACCTTTCAGAACCTTGTGTTTGAGGCGTTCTGAATAAGAGTCCAATGTACAAGTGTGATGGGAATAATGGACCCTGCATCCTGAGGGAAAGGAAGGGGGAAGAATCATAGAATATCAGGGTTGGAAGGGACCTTAGGAAGTCATCTAAGTCCAACCCCCTGCGCAAAGCAGGCCCAATCCCCACTTTTTGCCCCAGATCCCTAAATGGCCCCCTCAAGGATTGAACTCACAACCCTGGGTTTAGCAAGCCAATGCTCAAACCACTGAGCTATCCCTGGAGATCTGAGGACAAAAGGAGAACCAGCTGTGGTCAATTACAGCTCAACTATAAACAAAGGGAGAAGGGAAAAGCCCTTCTTGGGAAAAGACCTCTAGATATACATGCTGATGGGCCTTCAAAGGAGGTGAGCTAGAAATAAGGGGGTACTTGGGATGGGTAAAACAATGGGGTTGGATAGGGCAAGCCATCCCATCTCTCTTTCATTTTAGGACTGGACTACAGACACCCCAAAGAAAACTGGGTTTATTAGGGACTCATGATTGATGGGGATGGTTTATATGGGGTTGAACAAATTATCAAATATGTTTTCCCTTATGAGCCCAAATTAAAGTCTTGATCGTATTTGTTAAAAGGGTGGAACAAGTCAGGGATGATATCTGCTGGAGAGAGTCCTCTACAGCTACCTATGGAACAGGATTCCTTCTTATGTGTGAGTTGGAGTTCACTTTCTGTTACCTGGCTGAAATACATTGTAAAATGTTGCCTGTGTGGTACAGCACCCTTGGTTAAGTTCACAGAATAGACAAGAAGCTGGCCCTTCCTCTGCCGGAGGCCTTTTGGAATGCAGGGTCCCTTGAAATGTTTGCTGGCTGTATTCTAAAATGCCATTTTAGGATTAGGAAATACTGATGTTAGAAGATGTTATGCCCAAAGTCTACTGCACAAACTCTTTAATCTCGACAGCTCCAGAGCACCTGCTTTGTTACACAACAATCCATGATGGGTATCTGCAGATGCGGTGGGACTGATTCTGGGTATGTCTACAATTCGAGCTGAGGTGGGTGATTCCCAGCTCGAGGAGACACTCGTGCTAGCCCTCATCCAGCAAGCAGGCTAAAGATAGAGGGTAGCTGTGGCAATGCGAGCTGTGGGATGGACTAGTTCCTCCAAGTACAGCCCTGTCTGAGATGCTAGATGCGTATTTGGGGTCACTCGGCCTCCGCCACTCATGCTGCCCTGGCTTCATTCTATTTTTAGTGGCACTAGCTTGATAAGAGTTAGTGTGAATGTGTCACCTTGAACTGGGAACTACACCCCAGCCCCAAGTATAGACACACCCTAACATTTTGGCTACACTAGTTTTACACAAATGTAACTTCTGAGGCTTTACTTCTGATTTACTCTAGTGTAAGTGGTTAGGAGAATTGGGCCCATTGCTCCCTCTGCTACGAAACACCAGTTTTAGCAGATGGACAATTTAGAGTTATGACAAATAAGCAAAATAGACATACTAGGCATTACTTTGCTGAATCCCCTGGGTGGATCTAGCCCTAAGTGTTTAACCGAACAACTTTAACAAGAGAGTAACACAAAATGTGTGTATTGTGAACTTCTGTTAGAACATCCCAAGTGAACTCAGCAATGTTAGTTCATAAACCTAAGTGTGTTCGCATTTCTTACTGCTGCCAGGATCCCCTCATTAAAGATAAGCACACCCTAATAAAAAGGAGAGAGAAATCTCAATTCTCTTCTCCTCCCTACTTGCTCTTGTGATGTTCCTGCCCTCACTTCTCTCCCCATCACAGGTTACTTTGCTCTCTCTGCTCAGAGTCTGGCTTTGCCCAAACTTGTAGTTTTTGCTGACAAACCTAGTGTAAGTCATCCCTACTAGGTGTGATGCTCTGTCCCGTTCTGGGGGGAGGTGGGGCTAGGCCAACAAACAATTGATGAACCTGCTACAGCCTTGGCTAGGTGAAGTAGGTCTTTTAGCTCAGGCAGTAGAGTCATGTGTTAAGATCTAAATGTCCCATGTTTAATTTCTGCTGCCAACGACCCAGCAAGGGGCATCCATGTTACAAGTGGTGGCCTGTGCAGAGACGTGACCTAGAAAGCCTATGGCCCTATGGCCAGGGGAAGGGTACAAGCCATGCCTCCTCAGTGTTGCACTCTGTCCCCAGGGCCGGCTCCAGGCACCAGCTTTCCAAGCTGGTGCTTGGGGCGGCATCGAGAATGGAGCGGCAGTCCGAGTTCTGCGGCGGCAATTCAGCGGCAGGTCCGCCACTCTTCCGGCGGCCAAATTGCCGCTGCAGGATTCGAACTGCCGCCCCGTTCTCGCCTGCCACGGCGGCAATTCAGCAGCAGGTCCACCGCTCTTCCATCGCCGAATTGCCCCCGCGGGACTCAGACTGCCGCCCCATTCTCTCCCACCGCAGCAGCAATTCGGCGGTGACTGCTTGGGGCGGCAAAATTGTTAGAGCCGCCCCTGTCTGTCCCCCTCTAGTGGACAACAGCCAAAGATCAGCATTACTCTAGTGTAAGTAGTTCTAATTTAGGAGTTTAAAAACATAGGGCTGGATTGTGGATCCCTTACTTACCCTGGGGATCACAATGTGTGAATTCCAGTGAAACTACTGTGGTTATCTGAGCCCGTAAGGGCTGCACAAGCTGGCCGATTAAGTTAGTGTGCCATTATCCACTGTAGACTTGGCCTGCTCTGGCTTGGTGCCAGCAATATGGGCTGCTCTAACCTTAAGAAATTGGGTTTCTAAAGGTGTGCTTCATGCTCCTCTAAATTCCTGGCATCTGAAATTCATAGCACATTTTTTTGCAATCTGTATATCATTCATATAAGATGACTTCTGAGTGCAAATATCATCTGAATCTCAATATTTGCCTGTTTGTCCAGTCCTAATGGCACATATGTTCCTTAGTTTTCTTTTTTATGTAGTTGTAAGTTTAGGGCCAGTGAGGCAGGTATAATAGGACACCAGTGATTATGGAAACCAAAAACTGGAAGAAGAGAGTGTAAGAAGAAACATAGTAAAAATGATTAAATGGAACCAAAGGATTGAATATCTTAAAAAAATAGAGAGCATTTCGAAGCATTAACCAGGAAAAAAGGTGTCAGTTCAAAAGCAAACTTCTCTTGCCACTGTCTATGGCCCATTTAGAGACTAATCAACATCTCATGTTAATACATTTTTGGAGCAAATATTAAAAACAATGATTGCTTATTTTAAAAGTCAATGACCAAAACCAAATTACACCAGAAATGGCATGTGGATAATGAAGCTTAGTGAAAGAGAAGTGAATAATCTGCACTGAATAAAATATCTTGTGCGATTGCTTTTTATCCCTGTATGTGCCTGTAAAGCACCCTGCTGGCAGACATAAAGAGTGCCAAATACAAGGGAAAACGCTTCTCCCATTTGATCAAGACTCCTCTTCAGACTTTGCCATTTCCCACCCTTATTTTTAAAATAGTTGTTGGTCTGATAAATGTGTGCCGGGTGTAACAAAAATCATTGTCTGGTACTGAATTGCAGGGGACTGGTGCTCTTCCTTCGGGAACAGAAACAATTCAGAAAAAATGAACTGGTTTTGCTGAGCAGAGTAAGGTTTTCCAGCTAATACAAGTACCTATCAAATATCACTTTGTGAAAGGTAGGGAACAACTTGAACTCTCTCTGTAGAAGCAAAGAGCAGAATGTTCCCCGCAGGGCTTATGCAATACTAATCCCTTTTCCCTTAAAGGAACATTTCTTAAGAAAGTAGTTTTCATCCTAAACTGGAGCTGTACATTCCTGTGCTAGGAGCATCCAGCATTGAGTAGTTCTAGCAGCAAAGCACACCAACATCCCTAAATCAGGTATCGGGTAAGGATGGGTTCAAGGAAATATTTAGACCCCGTAATACCAATGCACTCCCAAGTCAAGCATCCATTTCTCCCCTCAATAGGTTAATGTATTCTTTAGTCTTAGCTCCTCACTCTCCCCCCCACCTTGCCAAATACACACACAAACAATTCATCTTTCCCTTCAATAGGCCATGGTCCTCTTTCCCCATAACACCATCACCACCACCACCACCACACAGGCACACAGCTGGCTAGGGCTCTTTGCCTTTAACATGATGCATTTTCTGGGGCTGGTCTGGTCTTGGGAATGCCCACCTCTGACATCTTCAGTGGGTGACCAGCCAGCCCCTGCCAGGACCTTCAGGGGCAGCTAATATTCTTAGCCCCAGAACAGATATTGCTTTGGATATTAGATGACCACTAACGACACTGGTGGGTTTCTAAGCCATCTCAAAACATTTTACCCTGTTGTATGGGTGAACAAAAATTAGTGCACAACCTGTCCTTGGATACCATGACACCACACGAGGTAGGTAATCCAAAAGACAGACTACTGGCCTCGTAATCAATATCTAGCATTCCCTTTTAATGTCTGTATAGTGCAATTGTTACACAAATGGGCTGTGTTTCTTGGATATTTTTGGTTGTCCATGGGAACCAAGGGGTTTGGCAGAGTTGGGAGTTACTTAGGGTTCTGTGTCCTCAAGAGTAGCATGTGGGAACCACCGGCTGTGTATTCAGCAGGGGAATTTCTCATCACACCTTTCTTGAAATGAGAATTGGTGGTTTCCACTAAATACAAAGTAATATTTATGAGAGCACATGGTCATTGTGGCCCATGAGAGAGAATGGACTGGTAATTATCCATGTATTTTGGGGTCCTAACATAGCATTTTGTACAAGTATTTTGTCTGGTCAGTTTTAGCTGGGTAGTCTCCAGATTACAACAGACAATGACCTCTGGGCTTGTTTTCTTGATTTAAATAATTGTATTGACTGAAGGGAGGAAAGAGATTGGGAAAGGCCACTTCCACCTTGATTGGATGGAAATTTTCTTTTTGTTGGTTTGTGTGTGTGCAGTGAAATTGATGTTTATCAACATTTACCAGTAAAAATCTAATCCTTCCAAGCCTATTTACCATCTATGTACATGACTTGCATTGCATGCCCACCATAACATGCAAAACCTGCATTTTCATATCCAAATTGGCAACCAAATGTGAAAACTATATAACTGGACATCTAAGAATCCTTTGCCATAACCAAATCTACACAGGAACAACACAATCAGCACAATAGCAGAATCAGAGGCCCTTAAATGTTTTTTTCATCAATTGTTTGATAATTAAATAAGTTAAATTACCACGGTGGGTGCATGGATCCTCTGCTCTTTCTGTCCCAGAAGAGTTGGGGCTAAGGGTGTGGAGCCTGTATGCTTTGTGCTCTATGTCCCTGTCCCTGCACGCAGCCCTCAATGACTCGGGCTACCCACCTCAGAAATCACATGGTGCAGTGGCAAGGAAGCAAACAATTTCGACCCATAAGATTTCTGTTCCATGAAACACTGTGGGAGTAAGCAGTGCTTGTAGGATGAAAGAAAATATGAACAGTAGCAAAAAGCTTTTCATATAATGCTTCAAAGAAGGGTCACTCCAAACACTGATGAACAAATTAAATTCTATTAAAAATACAGTGAAACCAGCCCTGAACACCGCCTCCAACAGGCAACCCGCTGCCTTAAATAAACACTTTAAATTATCCCCATGTGGCTTTCAGTACAATTTTGTTTGACCTTTATTTAAAGACCACCAACGAAGCAACTGATTGTGGTTGATCACCTATGTGACTCAGCTCCAACCTAGATTCGGTTCTCTTTATCTTTGCCTGCCTTTCATGATATATTTCTCTTTTTAATTTTTTTTTAATTTATCAAAATCTACTGCACTTTTCTCTTTTTGTGATCAGTGTTCTCTTGGGTTGTTCTCTTTGAGGCTTTTTTAACTAACCCATGATTTTTCTTTGAGTAATCCAGCTTCTAAAAAAGCATATACAAATATTTGTCAGCTGTTCTAAAAATCAGACTTATAACTATTCAAAAGATATAGGCCCTGATTTAACTTCCTGGGTGGCCCCAGCTCTGCTGTCATGGTCCCGGGAAAGGATTTTTTTTTCCTTGTGAGATGCTCCCTAGAGCACTGCCTGACTATCTGCATTAGGATTTGGGTCTGTTTGTGATATGTCTATACTGACATTTGCTCTACACAGATATGCTCTAGACCTAACTGCCCACTGTCTTGCCCTTTGTGTAGGCATGTGCACCTGTGCAAAGTGAATGTAAAATGCCACCATATCAGAATTATATACCCCTTTTGTTTGTAGTTTGCACAGGTGTAAACAGGGACGCTGCAGAGGACAACTCACTTAACAATTCAGAGCCCAATCCTATTCACCTTGTTGGGGCAGACTTCAGTGAGTATTGCCTGAGTGAGGAGCACAGGATAGTCAAGTTATACTGGCAATGCAGACAACACCTGTGAATAACCTTGGGCTTTCAGACATCCATTCAGTGCCTTGATTTCCCTTTCTGTACAAAAGGATGCTACTACTTCCCTCCAGTATAAAGCACATTTTGATCCTCGGAAGACAAGCACTATCTATGAGTGATGTAGTATTACTGATAACCTTTCCTATTCTTCGTCTTCAAATACAGAAGAGCCTAAATATACTAAGCAGCGTTTAGCCACAGACTAGTCACCCATTGAATGAATGCTGTAAGTAATGGAATATGCAGGTGGTAATGAGGCTATCTGTCTGTTGGAAAGTGTCCCAAGCGTACCAACTACAGTAGTGAGCTTGGACATCAGGAATGAGTTGCTAAACAAGGAGCTGCTGCTCGGGGGTAACTCAAAGGGTAATGGGATAGACCTGTCTTTTTGTTCTGTGTTTGCACAGCGCCTAGCACAATGGGGTCCTGGTCCATGACTTGGGCTCCTATTTATACAAATAAATAATAATATGGGAGGCAATTGCCAGCAGGCTCAGTGCTGTGAATGGTCACATGATCTTAGGATAAAAACAGATACAGTTGGCTGTAACATGCCTTTTTGACACAATATGTTGTGACCCTACCTCCAAAATTCTCTACCATCTATTGGTAAATTCTGTAGTGTAGCACCGCTGGAGAAACGTGTGTCACATGTGAGTGCAGCAGTCATAAGTAGGACCTGAGATTTGGTGGTAAATATGACATGGTGGCCAAGTTGTTTACAGCTGGTGTATACTATAGTCAGAAAGCCAAGCCTAGCAAGATAAAATAAAACACAGACAAAAAACGACGTGAAGACCATATAGAATGATAGAGTGTATATCAACTACATTTGTAATAATCATGTACATGGGTCATAGTCGAATGCGCAAAGATGTGACAATACCAAGAGAGATGCATACAGCAAGTTGTGCTGTGCATAGCTATCAAATAACTTTCTAAACTTCTCTTTAGCCTAGTAAAAAACAAACAAAAAAAAGATTTTTGCCCAAGTAACATAACCGTATGATTTAGCATGAAAAGCATTTATGATTTGTAATGGTCTCTTTGCTATGTGCTGACAATCAAAATGGGAATCGACATTAAGGAGAAAAAGAGAATTTGTTTGAAGTAGACAGCTGAAAAGGTTTTGACCATAGGGAGGATTCATTTGAGTGCCATCACTTTTGATACATAATTTAAAATATGAAAGGTGGCCACCAGATCATAAACCTGATCATGCTTCTCATGTCATTTTAACAGGCAGAAAACCACAGTGAAAGTCATGTTTCTTTACTTTCTTGATAATGTAGTTGGATAAAAATACAATATTAAAAATCATCAGGCATTTATTCGAAAAAGGGTTGCCGGTGTTTTATTGTCAATGTAATCCTGATACAATTATCATATTCTGCATCTCCCTTTGCCTGTGTCATCACTATATCTTGGATTTTTTTTTTAAAGAACTGATATTTTAACTTACCCTTTTAAGTAATCACATTAAAATTTTGCATGAAAGACTGAGAGCAAACTATGATGCTCTGATGCATAGTCACAGAATACCCAAACTGAGGCCTTGGCTACACTCACGAGTTACAGCGCAATAAAACTGCCTGCAGCGCTGCAACTCACTAATTGGCTACACTCGCAAGGCATGTGCAGCGCTGCATCTCCTCAGGTACAGCGCTGCATGTACTCCACCTCTCCGAGAAGAATAACGTTTGTTGCGCTGCTGCTGGTGCGCTGCGGCTACAGTGTGGTCACCCAATGCGCTGTTATTGGCCTCCAGAAGTATTCGGAAGTATCCCACAACGCCTGTTCTAGCCACTCTGGTCATCAATTAGCACTCTACTGCCCTGGCCTCAGGTGACCAACCGCCACTCCGACCCTTTAAATTCCCTTGGAATTTTAAATATCCCCTTCCTGTTTGCTCAGCCAGGCGTGGAGTGCTCTCAGCGCAGCTTTCCAGGTAACCATGCCTCCACGTGCGAGACGAGCCCCAGTATGGAGCAATGGCGAGCTGCTGGACCTCATCGCTGTTTGGGGGGAGGAAGCTGTCCAGTCCCAGCTGCGCTCCAGCCGGAGGAATTTCGATACTTTCGGCCAGATATCAAGGGCCATGATTGAAAGGGGCCATGACCGGGACGCAATGCAGTGCAGGATAAAAGTAAAGGAGCTGCGGAGTGCGTACCGCAAAGCCCGCGAGGCAAACAAGCGCTCGGGTGCTCCCCCCACAACCTGCCGATTCTACCAAGAGCTGGATGCAATACTTGGGGTTGACCCCACTACTCTTCCAAGCACCACCGTGGACACGGGAGAGCGGGAGGAGGAGGAGGAGGAGGAGGAGGAGGGAGAGAAGGAGGAGGAGGGGGGGGTTGAAGAAAACAGAAGCGAGGGTGCTGTGGCTGGGGGAGACACCCCTGACTCCCTGGGTGCATGCAGCCAGGAGCTCTTCTCGAGCCAGGAGGAAGGGAGCCAGTCGCAGCAGCCGGTACGCGCTGGGAGAGAAAGAGAAGAACAGGTTCGCGGTAAGCAGCTTTTATTTTCGGGAATGAGTTTTTTCGGTGTGTGGTCCTTGGGCGAGGAGGGTTTGGGCTGCATGCATGCCTAGATGTGGAAGAGCGCATTGATGTGGTCTATCACATCGGAGAAATCGGCCACTGTAATCTCTTCGAAAGTCTCAGCCAGAACGTGGGCAATGCGCTTGCGCAGGTTCATTGGGAGAGCCGCCGTGGTCCTTGTCCCAGTCAGGGTAACGTGTCCGCGCCACTGTGCCGCGAGGGGCGGGGGGACCATTGCTGCACACAGGCAAGCTGCATATGGGCCAGGGCGGAAGCCGCATTGCAGTAGAAGACCCTCCCTTGCTTCCCCGGACACCCTCAGCAGCGAGATATCTTCCAGGACGAACTCCTGTGGAAAATGTGGGGACAGTGTTCAGTGTAGGTTCCCCCTGCAGCTGTTGGCTCTCCCCAAGGCACAGAAACCCGTCGGACAGTACATCCGCGAAACAATCAGTCCCCCTTTACCCTGTGTTTACTCACCATTTTGGGGCTCCCGTGGGTTCTGTGCGCTCTGTTTGGGACGGGAAAATGGTGCTGTTTTGGAGACTGTGTGCCCCCTCCTTAAGTGTGGGGGAATCATTGCTCTGTCTGGCATAAAACAATGATGCCTCTGTTAAATGTTGCATTTTGCCTTCCAGATGCAACCTTGAGATCTCCGCCATCCTTCTTATCACCGGCTGAGAGACTACAAAGGCTCAGGAAGAGGCCCAGAAGAACGAAAGAAGACATGCTGCAGGAAGTTATGAAACAGTCTCTTAAATAGAATCAAAAGGCTCGGGAGTGGAGGGAGAGTGAAAGCAGGCTCCGCCAGGAAAACGCAGCGGAGCGGCGGCAAAGCATGCAACTCCGGCAGGAAAGCACAAAGGAGCTGATTAGCATCATGGCGCGCCAAGCGGACTCTATCCAGGCGCTCGTCGCCATGCAGGCGGAGCAGTACCGCACCCGCCCCCCCCTGCAGCCAGTGTCCCAAAACACTTGTGCCCCCATGTCACCACCTGCCCACTTCACCCAACATACTGGTTCTTATCGCCCACAGCAGATGCCCCCAACACCTGTAGCTTCACCAGACAGCCCTGGAAACTATGACCCTTACCCACTGCACTCAACTCCCATCCCGAATTATAGACATCCTGAGGTCCAGCAGTCAGTGCACAGCACTCCAGACAGGAAGCCCGAGTATGAAAGCAGGACATACCATACCCTGTGATCGAACCCTTCCCCACACCACCCACCACCCCCTTGCCCTTTCTGTCTCACAAGCAGTTGTGTTTCTTTTTAATACATGTGTTTTCTCTGTAATAAACGGATTCTTTTGATGTGCAAACAATCTTTATTATTGCATAAGGAAAAAAGATACCTTAGCCCAGGAAAGAAACAGGCAACACAAGTGAGCTGAGCAAACACAAATCAGTTTAGCAAAGACAGATAACTGATAACATTGGAACCACTTTACTTCAGGGTCGTGCAGGGCAGCACACATTACTGGTGGTTGTCAGCCTCAAATTTCTCCCTCAAGGCATCCCTAATCCTTGCAGCCCCACCCTGGGCCCCTCTAATAGCCCTGCTCTCTGGCTGTGCAAATTCAGCCTCCAGGTGTTGAACCTCTGAGGTCCAAGCCTGAGTGAACATTTCACCCTTCCCTTCACAAATATTATGGAGGGTACAGCAAGCGGATATAACCGCGGGGATGCTGTGTTCGGCCAAGTCCAGCTTCCCATATAGAGATCGCCAGCGGCCCTTCAAACGGCCAAAAGCACACTCCACAGTCATTCGGCACCGGCTCAGCCTGTAGTTGAACCGTTCCTTGCTGGTGTCAAGGCTCCCTGTGTAGGGTTTCATGAGCCACGGCATTAAAGGGTAAGCGGGGTCTCCAAGGATCACAGTGGGCATTTCAATTTCCCCTACCGTGATCTTCCGGTCTGGGAAAAAAGTCCCGGACTGCATCTTCCGGAACAGGGCAGTGTTCCGAAAGATGCGTGCATCATGCACCTTTCCAGGCCAGCCTGCGTTGATGTCAATGAAATGCCCACGGTGATCCACAAGCGCCTGGAGAACCATGGAGAAATACCCCTTCCGATTAATGTACTCGGATGCTAGGTGGGGTGGTGCTAGAATAGGAATATGCATCCCATCTATCGCCCCACCACAGTTAGGGAAACCCATTTGTTCAAAGCCAGCCACAATGTCCTGCACGTTACCCGGAGTCACGGTTCTTCTGAGCAGGATGTGATTAATGGCCTTGCAAACTTGCATCAGCACGATCCCAACGGTCGACTTTCCCACTCCAAACTGTTTCGCTACTGATCGATAGCAGTCCGGAGTTGCGAGCTTCCAGATTGCAATAGCCACCCGCTTCTCCACCGTCAGGGCAGCTCTCAATCTCGTGTCCTTGCGCCGCAGGGCGGGGGCGAGCTCCTCACACAGTCCCATGAAAGTAGCTTTTCTCATTCGAAAGTTCTGCACCCACTGCTCGTCATCCCAGACTTGCATGACAATGTGATCCCACCACTCTGTGCTGGTTTCCCGAGCCCAAAAGCGGCGTTCCACGGTGCATAGCATGTCCGTGAATGCCACAAGCAAGTTACTGTTGTACGCGTTTTGCATGACAATTTCATCGTCATCGTCATCGCCGGACTCCTCGCTGTCACTGTGGATCTTAAGGAACAGCTCGACTGCCAAACATGACGTGCTGGCGAGACTCGTCAGTATTTTGCTCACCAGGCCGGGATCCATTTTCCCGCTGACAGAAACGGAGCACAGATCATGCTACAAAGAAACCGTTGAAAGATGGCGCAAATTGTGGCCGGAAACACAGGGATTGCTGGGATGCGAAGCGATGCATCACGGGGCGTTGGGACAGGACCCAGAATGCACCATACCCCACGCCCCCTTCCCACAACCCACGGCGCCAGAATTGGAAGAGGTGTTCTGTGGGATACCCGCCCATAATGCACCTCTCCCAAAACCGCTGCAAGTGCCGCAAATGTAGCCACGTCAGTGGTAGTTACTGCGCTGGCGGCTGCCAGTGTGGACAGGCTGCAGCGCATTCCCTACTCAGCTGTACGAACACGGGTTTAACTAACAGCACTGTACATCTGCAAGTGTAGCCAAGGCCGTAAGCAGGAAGGCCGTAGTTTTGCTGCAGAGGCAGTGAGTGGTGATAAAGAGAGTCCCTTCCCTAAAGAGTTAACAATCTGAATTAATGGCAAGATGTGCCAGGGGACTGAAACAAATGGATAGGTCCAGTCTTTTCTTTATGATAGAAGGCGCTACTTTTAACTAGTAGAATGACATCATAAGAACCAAAAAGAAAAGATGAGCAATGGAGGAGCAGGGGTTTTTAGAGAGACAAAGTAGGGGAGGTAATATCTTTAAAAAGATTGATTATTACCTCACCTCCTTGTCTCTATAATATCCTGTGACTGACATGGCTACAACAACACTGTATACAAGGGTTTTTTAGTCAGCTTATTGTTAGTCTTTGTTTTTTGTTTGCTTGGAAAAGGGAAGTCTTTGTTGAAGATTCAGAGCCTCCAGCCCTTTAGTTAAGGTCTGAGAACTGTGTCACCTTGTGACACTTCCACTAATTCCTTTAACAAACCCAGGAATAATCAAAGCTGACATACCTAATAGATGTATGCGGTGTCGTTGTAGCCATGTTGATCCCAGCGTATTAGACAAAGTGGGTGAAGCCAGGTAATATCTTTTAATGGACCAATAAAAATGTAACTTCACACACCTTGTCTTTCTAATAACTAATAGCTATAAGATGAAAAAAACAAAACCTTTCTGACCTTCTTTGTACATCATAAAGAAGCAAAATAGGATATGAGCCAATTTAAAACCAATAATTTATAAGTCTCCATCGAAACCACTATGTAAGGCCTGAAAACTTTAATGAGAGCTGCATCAAGCCCCTACTGTGGTGGCCACTACAATATAAATATTTACCACATTATCACCCAGCAGTACCCAAGGTACCACAATACTTTCTATTAGGATAGGTAATAACCAAATATCTCTAGCATCACTGTATGGTGAATGCTGGGAATGGCAAGCATGGTAAGTATAATGTACTTATTATATAAATCCCATCAGATGAAGCACACGGCCTTTCTCTGAGGCAGTCAAATTGCAATAGGCCTGCAATGGTATAGTGAACAGGTACTGCACCAACATCCCTTGGATACAATTATTAACTCTACATCGATGATCCGGAATAATAAAACATTGTCACGGGATCAACGTTCAGTGCTTTGGGGGAAAAAAAAGTCTTGCCCTCACCAGGACATTTATTTTCCATAAATGCCTTGGCTTTGCCTTGGCATTCTTGTAGCAGCAGGAGACCATTATCCTCTGAGAATGTGCTATTCCGTTGACAATTATCTCTTAATTATTTCTGTCCTTTCAATAGTGGCAGCACCTTGAGGAATTTTCATTATGAGATGCAGTTTTCGCCTGTGTACCTCCTTTATCTTTCGCTGACAGGAGTGGATTTGCTATTAACCCTTCACAGTGTGCATAAAAGTGAGTTTAGGAAGCCGGTGGAGCTTTTGGTTGGCTGCAATAGGATGGTCACTATACATAGCAACTGGTTGGGAACCAAGCAACTTCCATTTAAGCAGTCAGCTGGGACAATAGAAATCCCAGGGTTTGGAAGAAACTAGCAGATTTAGGCCTTTCCCACCTGCTGGGTTCTCAATAATGTAAGCTTTCATTAAAAAAAAAAAAAAAAAAGAGTTTCTAGCCTCTCCAGTTGCAAAACCACTATGTAAATCCTATCACTGCTGTTTTGTTGAGTCTGCAGCCAGACAGCCTGAAACAATAGCACCCAAAGAGCTGAGAATTCCCTCCATGCATTTTAATAGGCTGTTTGTTAACTTCAAAGCTGACCATTTAAATGCTAACACCATTAGGCAAGTAAGCCAAAACATAAGCACTCAGCTTGAATCATTAGCATTTAATTATCTAACATTTTCTCTTGTTTAATCTATAATCCAATGTAAACTGGGTTTTTAATTTTTTTTAACACTTTAGCTCTCTTGTTTGTGGCTCACTATTTGGGAATGCACAGTCCCTCGAGGTAAAATGAATACTTTGCGTTGAATATTTCTGTTTACACCGGTTACTATGTGACCCATTTTAATAGCACATTCTATGTCGTTTATTGCTTCCTTTGAATTCTGTAGATTGTGACATGGTATTGGTATTTAGTGACTAACCCTAATGTCACCTGTTAGGGACCAGGCGTGTTATTCAAAACGAGATATTAGGTTAGCCGGGAATGAAAGAGTTCAGTGTCTTCCCCCCCTCCTCTTTCTTTGAGCAGCTGGAAGAAAAGAAGCTGCCGGTGCTTTTTCAAGGTAATGTAAAGGTCACTGACAATAGCCAACCTATAGATGGTGATGTGTGACATTTAGACTGAATACAAGAGAAGCATGATAAGCTAAAAAAAAATAAAATTTGGAATTACTTTCAAGATAAAGCTGTTTATCAAACATGCCTTCTTCCTCTAAATAAAACGTAGCATTTAACTCTATCTCCTGAATCTTACCCAAGCATACAGCATGTCTCCTGAATATGTAATGGGAAGGATAGCTAAGGCGATGTTGGAAGCACTAATTACATCAAAGCCATTAGCAATGTGCAATATGTGCCCTGGACAAAGACAAGCCAACGTTCAGAAAATGATGTCTGGAGTGGATATTTAAGGTTTGTATCTTTTGTCAGGAGGCCTTAAGTTCGGGGTGCGAGAATGGAAGTTTCTTCCAACTCCGCAAAGAGAGAATTTATCATTACAAGTTACCCCAAAATCCCTATTTATCATGAAAGACGAGGTATTCCTATTTGAATGGTGGCAGTGCGCAGCGGCCCCAATCAGAGCTGGGAAACACACACAATGTTTATTTTCTGTGAAACCCGCTGACATGTCATTCAGTACAACTAATAGTTCTTATTTATTATGTAGATAGGGCTCTTCAGACATTTCGATTCAATAATACTTTATTGGCACGACAAAATGTTGCCTGGGATCTAGGGAAAAGAAAAGAGAGTAACAAACAAGGGAAGATGAACGTGGCAACAATAAGATCGTGTGCTATGTACTTAGGATTTTACACCTTCGAAGTGCTGTTCAGATGTTAATTCATCCTCTCCAAGGTGGATGAAGATATTAAACCTATGTGTGTGGAAAAGCAAAGTTATAGCATGGATTTTTTTTTTTAAATAGAACTATTGTATATGGAGAAGTCAGACACTAGTATGGAGAAGCATCCTGTACGTTTGTAGGTTTACCACAAAAAAAGTAGATGGTTGAATGAGCATGCAGATGTTGCTGAAGAATGCTCGATGGGGGAGTGTGCTGAGCAGGCATCCCCAAAATGACATCACAATTAGTGACTGGGAGACGTTTAGGATGGATGAAGACCTGAGGGAGACCAAGAGAGGGAGGGGTTTGATTGGGGACCTTGAGAGGTTGGGGCCACAGTCTTGTGAGTTAGAGTGTACTGCTTCTCTCTGGCTTTTCTTTTCTCTCTTTCCCCTGTGCCAAGCAATCAGTGTTCCCCAGTCATGTTCCTCAAGGGGCTGTGCTCAATCCCCCTTCCTAAGAGTGGAGCTTCTTTCAAGGGCTCTCTCCTCTTTCCTGTCCTTCACCTCTGTGTCAGGTTCTTTGGTCAAGCTTTGAATGCTGGCTGAGCTTCACAAACTCACCTAAAGCCACCATTTCACAAGGTTTTGGGCTGTTAGTATCACACTTTCTTTAAAGACAAGAACAATGTTCTGCAGATTGGTTCACTGAATTGCTGCAATGCAAAATTGGAGGCCACCAGCAGATGGTGACATATTATATTGTTGTGAGGATAATATTGAGGAAAAGATGCCCTGGGAGCTGTGGAGGCAGCTACAACTGGTCTATGTGACTTTGCAACTATTCCTAGTAGTGTCGCGCGCTCTCTCTCTCTCATTATTTCTAATTTGGCCTGTTACAATTGGTAGCAGCTGTGTGGAGACTGTTTTTTCTACCAGGCAGACAATTGTGATTGGCACTGATGCCTGAGTGGTTGCTGCAAATTACCTTGGACTCCCTTCTGCAGAGTGTGTCTACCTTACACCATTTTTTTCAACACTTATTACCAAGTGGGCTGCTACCAATTGCTATTTATTAGAATTACAGCAAAACACATGGTGGTATTAGCTACAGAGATAGTATACTGAGGGTTAACAGGTGAGAAATATTAATCCCCATTGAATTTATCATTGCCATTTACTGGCACAGATGGTCAGAACTTAGTGCATGATGGTCTGAAATGCTATTTTGTGTGCAAGCTAATACAGATTCTACAGAGGAGGGGTTGGCAAACCCATTCCCAGCTCATTTAGATTGTGCATCACTTACTGTTTAGAATAGCCTCTCATGCAGAGAAAAAACAAAACAGATTTCAGCTGCTGACCACCTCTCCGAGGTGATTTTGAGACAGAAGAACTTTGCAAACTCCTATCAGTGCTCAGTCATGGCTATACAGTGAATGCCAGGTTTATGTTGCAGAAATACCTTGGCTATGTAGCTATGTACCCCCAAAGGTACTGTGTTATACCCAAATGATTCCTGAATTTGGTTTTGGTATTAGCACCTGGTGCCTGCTTCCCCTGGGAAATAACCAGGAAAGATAGTTGCTCAACCAGAAATTCCACAGGTAATTGGGTTTCTCGAACCAGTAGCGTAGGCAGGTCTGGAGCGCAGGGGGAGCGGCGTTATAAAAAGGTGCCTCCCCCGTACTCATCCAGCGGTGTTCCGGGTCTTCGG
Source organism: Chelydra serpentina (assembly GCA_037349315.1). Classification (NCBI taxonomy): domain Eukaryota; kingdom Metazoa; phylum Chordata; order Testudines; family Chelydridae; genus Chelydra; species Chelydra serpentina. Next base: position 63,039,726 of record JBAIAC010000002.1, on the reverse strand, counting down.
CAGCACTTTGGTGGTGGGTCCTCACTCACTCCGGGTCTTCAGTGGTACCCGCCGCCGAAATGCTGCTGAAGACACGGAGCGCCGTCGGGTGAATGCAAGAAGCGGCGCTTAAAAAGAAGCGGCTTTAGCTCTGCTAAAAAAAGGCGCTGCTTCCTTTTTAAGGCACCTCTTCTGCTCACAGGGGGAGCGGCCGCTCCTCCTGCTCCCCCCTTGGCTACGCTACTGTCTCAAACCATCAAGTGGTGTCCCACAAGGTGACACACTTATTCGGAAGTGTGTAAAGAAGGAGAGACTTGGATTTTGAGGCTAAGCAATAAATAAGGCAAATGAGCTAAACACATTTTTTAAAAATGTAAACGACAGCAACACTGATGTTGTCAGAGTTCGCCACATGCCCACTTATCAGAGGGGTAGCCGTGTTAGTCTGGATCTGTAGAAGCGATAAAGGGTCCTGTGGCACCTTATAGACTAACAGAGGTATTGAAGCATAAGCTTTCGCGGGTGAATACCCACTTCTTCGGATGCACATGCCCACTGTGCACGCCTACCAGCAGCATGACTTGCCCTGTTCTGGATTTGCTTTCTGTTGGCAAGTGGGGTTTCTGCAGCTGGACAGGACTCCTTCGATGCTGTGTTGGGACAAGAGCAATTGCTCTGGGTGGAACAAGGTCCAGCTGTGCTGGTACAGGGTGGCTTATCTTTCCTGTTTCCCTTTGGGTCTCTGTTTCCCAGCCTCAAAGCCTCGCCCACTCAGATAGAAAGGGAATTACATCTTCATATTGCTTGACTCTATCCTTCTCTTTTGGAGACCCACTAGGAAAGAGGTAGATCACACAAGGAAAAGAGTCTGCCAGCCTTGACACATACAGACTGAGGTGCGGTGACAGAGGAAATCTGGTTTATGCTTTTTGCACTGTCCTGCAGTCTAAACACCATGAGCTTGTGCCTGATAATGTACAGGATCTACTGTGGATTGCTGGCCAATGGGAGCAAGCAAGCGGCATACTCAAGGTTCCTTTTCTCTCTGCTTTAGATTGCCCTGTCATAACAACTGACCTTTCCGTGTAACTGAACACAGTTGCTTCTGCAACCCAGTAAGGGTTTTTTTTCAACTGGCCAAGTTGGGTGGGGCCCAGCCAGTATCCAAGAGACCAAGATGGTCCCAGACATTGAGTGTTCTGACTTCACAGTGCTCAGGAGCTGGAACATACAGATCGTTGCTGCCAGATTAGGTTTGACAATGTCCCTTGAATTACAGATGGGACCCAGTTCAAAACTGCAATTCCAACTGCTCACAAGCTGTGGGGACGTTCAAACTTAGAAGCAAACACTGTGGCTCAGGCCTACTTTCCCTTTTAATATCTCCTGTTTTTTCCAGTTTGGAGTGAGTAATTTTTCAGTTTTCATTATTACCATTTTTTAAATAACACACATCATCTCTGTAGTTTCAAGATTATCCTGTGACAAGAAGACTTTTTATCTACATAGCAATCACTTTTTAATAGCTATTTTCTCTTTGTCACTAGTCTGATTGCCCCTAACTGTTGTTCACTCCAAGACCATTGCTATATGGAGTGTATTCTTGTGTGTAGCAAGTTCAATGGACATGTTTTTGTACTGCTAGTAACAATTATACTAATTCCAGATTTGCATGGTCTTTTGTCTGGGTGTATAATGTACCTGGGTAAAAGGGTTTATGTTGTTCACTTGTGGCCCTAGTAAAAAAAGCCAGCCTTTTAGAAGAGAACTTGATACTGCACAGCCCAATACAGGTGTGACACTGCATATGTGTGCAGAGCTGAACAAGGTCAATCTAGAGGGAGGTAAGGTAATTTAGCCTAACCTGATTGAATGAGAATTGAACACTGCTTTATGGCCATCATGTTACCCCTGTTTGGAGTAAAACAAAAGGGAAAGTGTGTCGCTAAGAGAAGTATGTGTACTTGGAGGATTTCAGTGAGACATTGATTCTGCGAAGCCTTGCCTGATGTACAGCACAAGTGTGAGCCTGCAAACAAGGTGCTTAGCTACCTACTCCCCATTTCAGCCTTATTCTTGCTACTTAGTAGGAGTACTTGGGTGGCCACACAGCAGTCCTTTAATGTAGGCTCAAGTTCCCCTGCAATCCCATGTTGAGCATCACTTTTAATTTTGAATTTATTCATGCAGTGCTCCACATCTCTGCCATGCAGGATCATCGCCTTACACCCATGAATCTCCTCTGACACGTTCATTCTCCGTCCACCCCATGACCAGATTTTTGCTGCCACCTTGAGAGTAAGCAGGCAGACACAAGAAGCTTGGTTTTTTTCCTGCTTAATAGTAAGGAGTCTCACTAACCTTACTTGTATCCTTTGCTCACAGCTGCACTAAGGTGCCAAAATCTTGCACACTGTACTGTGTAGCACACTACAATTTGTAGGATTGAGACCAGAGTATGATTCCTTTGAGACAGAGTCGATTTCTGCTAGACTTACATTTTATGGGTACTCCCATGTCCATTTAAAAATTATCTATATAATATTGTTGTCCCTTTGGCCTGAGCAGTTAGCCAATATTTGTGGCCTTGCAGGGCCTTTTGGCTAGGATAAGAAATTGATAAAAAGAAGGTATAATCTTCTTTATTTACACAAAATATTTACAAAGTCCTGTTTCCCTGAACACAATAGAAACAAACAGTAGGCAGTTTCCTGGTTTAGAAATGCCCAAGTCTGCCAGTCCAGCAAACTCTATGCCCAAGTAGTTCAGTCTCTCTGCTTCCTTTCAGGGTCATGCTCACTACTCCTTCTCATGGCTTTCCTGTCTCTAGCACACACAAAGCCTTTAAACAAGGATTCTAACCCTGCATTTGCCACCAGGGAAATCCCTCAGTCCCTACAGCTTAGTTTTGACCTGGCATGGTAAGGGTAATCCAACCATTTTCTGTAGCTGTCTTTAATGCATAAACGGGCTTGACTACCACTCCTGTTGAACCTAAAAGAGTGCTTGGCACATCCATTGGTTTTAATGATGTCTGTGATTGTCTTTGGATCTAAGGTTCACCCGCTGGCAGCTATTGGCATCTCTCAGCATAACAATATCCAGATTTGCATACAAGGAATTGTGAATTCATTCTCATTGTCATTACACAGAAAGAGAGACTCTATTTCACAGTCACTGATAGTCTCATATTCTATTTTGAATATATACATTTTTCAAAATGGCTACCCTGTATCACTTTTAGCTCTTTTATCATGTCTCCTGAACCCTACTTATTATTTGTATTGCAGTAGCACATAGAGGCCCCAATCAAGTGTAAATGACACGGCCCCTGCCTGAAGAGTTTACAGTCTAAATAGACAAGACAGGCAAAGGGTGGAAGAAAGGAACAATTGTCTCCATTTTGCAGATGGGAACTGATTGATTTTGCCATAGGTCTCAGAGGGAGTCAGAGACCAAAGCAGGAATTGAATACTGAATCTCCCGAGTCTCACTCCACTGCCTTAAATGCGAAGCCAGTCTTCCTCAATGTTTTCACGTATGTGGTTTCTTGGCAACTCATAATTCCTAGCTCTGTTTGGGACTTTGGCCCCCTAAGCTCATTTTCTGTCTTATATACAAGCATGCATTTGTTTTCTTGATGTGGTATCATATGATTTTCTTTTGAACAGAACTTACTGCACAATCTTATCTCAGTTGTCATTTGTTATTGTGCAGTACCCGTAGTGTCTCTGGCCCTGCATGCATCTGTGCACTCTTGTAGATTAAAGTTGCTCTTGTCCATGTTCTCACTGCCTTGCCTCATCACTTTTAAACCCATCTTTAACACTATTACAAATTATTTCTCTATAAAATGTCCCCACATAGGTATGAAGGCTATTTGAAAGTCTGTGACAAAATGATCAGATGTCTCGTGTGCTCTTTGTTTGCAAGTGTCGAACACACGGTGCTGAAATGGGTATTTATCTTAAGGGTGCAACAATTTTCTAATATTTTGATTAGCACATTCATGGTGTTCACTCCCCCAACTTCAAAAGTGAATAAATTATGTTAATCCTGTTCTCCTGCACAGCGTGTATGCGGCTTTGCAGCTTTTCTCGGCTGGAGTCTTTTTTTCTGCTGTGCTGATATATATTGAAATATTTTATCCGGCTTCTGCAGCATGTTCATACCTTCAAATCTTAACTGCTTGGGCGGATGAATTTCATCCATCCACTAATATCCTTAGTCGACTATCTCGTATCTGCTGTATTCCTTCACCTTTCCCAATGGTCACTTTCTCTTTTGAAGTCAATGTGAGATGATAATGTGTGCTGTCAGTGTACCCCTTTGGGGCCAATTTTGGAGGGCCACATTGGATTGTAGCCCCTGCAGTGGCCCTAGACTGTGCCAGAGTTTTCACTGGCCCCCACAAAACCTGAATAGGGAAAGCAAAAGCACATGCTACATCTCCTCTGTCCCCATGACAGTACCTCACCTGCACCAGTGCAGGGGTGATTCTATTCCAATATGCCTGCAGCTGTATCACTCAGTACAGCAGTCTCCTCCAATTTCTCCAGCTAAACAGGGAGCTCAAGCCCCTTCATCCAATCTGGAGAGACAGGATCCTCAAGATCTGCAGTGGAAGACTTGACTAGAAGAACCCCAAAGGCTGGGTTTGGCTCCATTATTCTAGCCTGAATTATTAAAGGGGGGGGGGGGGAAGAGAACAATCCTCGGGGATGCCAAAGGAAAATAATTTAGCAGTGTCTTTCCTGTACCCAAGACCCTGGGCTGTCTCCAAATCCCTCTTCTCATCTCTGCTGCATGGAGCGACAGAGTTTAAAGTCAAATTTCCCTCACCGTAGTCATACAAAGCAATTGTATGTCCATGGCCAGTTCTGGTTGTGAAGTGCTGTCAAGTCCTCGTCTGGTCCATCTGTTTGCCTCCGTGCCAAGGCTGCAGTGAAGGGTTTAGGGAAACTTGTCTGCTTATTGTGTCAAGCACTGTCTCATCCTGTATAAAGTATGTCAAGTGTAGTGTACTTACTCTTTAACTTTCTGTCATCACTACCACAATAACTCGGGCTATGTCTTCACGGCAGAGTTAACTGAGACTCTTACTCGGGTATTGTCCCTAAACTGGCTCCTGTTCATACACACGCCCTCTGACTCAAGTTTAATGGTGTTTTCCACCTAAGCTAGCTGGCCCATCCTGGAGTATAGGCTGAGTGAAGCTTCCAGAAGGGGTGGTAACACGACTACTTTACAATGAAGACTCAGGCTAAACCATTTGAGTGCTGATAGTCCTTCAGTGCCTTCCCACAATTCTTTCTGTGTGTCCAGAAGGACAGACAAGTTATCCCACAATTCACTGGGAAAGGATCATAGAGTGGCTCAGTTTGCTGCAGTGCTAAGAACCATGAGAGATGCCCCGAGAAGTCCTAGCAACATACTAGGGTGACCATCCATCCCATTTTTAAAGGGACAGTCCCGTTTTGGGGGACTTTTTCTTATACAGGTGCCTATTACCCTCCATCCCCTGTCCCATTTTTTCACAGTTGCTATCTGGTAACCCGATACACAGGTGAGTGCAGCACCAGAGAGGACACAGTCATTCAGGTGTACAGTAACTTTGTGGTATGACCACTGTAGTGGGGCAGTTACCCCGCTCCTGTGAAAGGCTAGGCTGATTGGGGAAGCAGCACCAGCTGGGGCCATGCCCCAATCAGGCCACAGCTGGCCCTATAAAAGGGCTGTGAGCCAGGAGCTGAGTCAGTCTCTCTCTCTAGCTCTGGAGAGAGAAGGACCTGGCTGGCTGGGAGAGAAGGGTACCTGAGGTAGAGTAGTGTTGGGGAGCTCCAGCCTGGTAACTCCCCAGGCTGCAGGCCTTGTGCAAGGCCTAAAGAAGGTACTGGGGCTGTAGAGGTACAGTCTGGGGTTAGGCAGAGGCAGCTGGTCCAAACCCCCTTGCCAGTGATGAGTGGTTTATAGACTGCAGTCTGCCTCAGTGAGCGGGGGCTAGATGATGACTGGCAGTAGCCATTGAGGCAACTTGGGGATAGAGCGGTGGTTCTCAACTGTGGTCCACCGCTTCTTCAGGGAAAGCCCCTGGTGCGCTGGGCTGGTTTGTTGACCTGCTGCATCCGCAGGTTCGACTGGTCACGGCTCCCACTGGCCACAGTTCGCCGCTCCAGGCCAATGGGGGCTGCAGGACGCGGTGTGGGCCAGGGAATGTGCTGTCCGCCGCATCCCACAGTTGGCCTGGAGCAGTGAACTGAAGCCAGTGGGAGCTGTGACCGGCCGAACCTGCGGACGCAGCAGGTCAACAAACCGGCCCGGCATGCTATGCCAGGGCCTTTCCCTGAAGAAGCGGTGCACCACCGTTGAAAACCACTGGGATAGAGGGTTGGGAGTTCCCCTGGGAGGGGAGACCCAGACTGTGGGTTACTGCTGGGGGCAGAACCCCGAGGTAAAGGGGCACCAGAGTCCGCGAGGGACACAGGGGCCAGCGGCAGGCGAGATATCAGCCAGGAGGAGGCGCTCCATACGCTGGAGGTGCTAATTCCCAAGTCTTCGCTTTGCTACACCACTCACCCCTGAGCTAGGCTAACCCAGGTGCTCAGACCCAGGTGCCAACCATCAGAGTTAACTCTACAGTGAAGATGTAACCTCACACAATGAAACTGCATCTGCAGATCTAATTTCAAAAAAATGTGGCTAGGGCCTTTTCTAAATTATATCATCGCCTCTGTGCTAGGGATCTGCTAAGGGTTTTTGAAAGATGAGTTCCTTGCTATGTCAGCAAAGTCCCATATCATAAAATATTATACTTCTGGTGTGAATACTTGAGTAGTTCTTCACTTTCCTTGAGCACTTGTGTAACAAAACTTGCTTGCTCATAGGCTCCGGGGCTGGAGCACCCACGGGGAAAAATTGGTGGGTGCTCTGCACCCACCGGCAGCTCCCCGCTATCCCCGGGGCCCGCCGCCAGCTCCCCGCCAACCCCGGGGCCCGCCGCCATCTTACCTTAGCACCGGGAGACGTTGCGGGGCCCCGCCCCCGACGCTGGGCGACATTGCGTCGGCGTCAGGGGCGGGGCCCCGCAATGTCCCCCGGCGTCAGGGGCGGGGCCCCGCAATGTCACCCGGTGTCGGGGGCGGGGCCCGGCTTCGGGGGCGGGGCCCCGCCCCCGACGCTGGGCGTGAGCTCCCACCGGCACCACAGAAAGTCGGCGCCTGTGTGCTTGCTTAAAAGCATGTGGAAAGCTAACACAAAAGGGGTTGGAGCATGGCCAGAGCAAATTCACTTTTGAATTCAAGAGAATATTCTCAGGCAATGATTGCCCAGTACTAATCTTTAACCTTCTTTCTCATGAAATGAGAGAAAGAAAGAAAGAACTTGTAACATTTTTTAAATCATCCAGTGAAAAAACACTGTAGTTTCACCCATCTCAATTACTAACATGTCTGTGGGATGCAGCCGCATCCTTTCAGTATCTGCACAGCCATTATAGAGAGGTCGAACAGCCTTGTTTAGCATTCTCAAGGGTATGTCTACACTGCAGCTGGCAACATGCCTCCCAGGCCAGGTAGACAGATATGCACTAACTCTGCTCAAGCTAGAGTGCTAAGAATAGCAGCATGGACATTGCAGCACAGGCTAGCCACCCGAGTACAAGCCCTCTGACCCTTGGGTCCATACTCAGGTGGCTAGTGCTGAAATCTCCACACTGCTCGTTTCACCACATTGGTTCAAGCTAGCCTGTATCTGTCTACCCAGGCTGGGAGTCACGCTCCTAGCAGCAATATAGACATACCCAGATAGGCCAATCCCACACGTGGCTTTTCAGTCCCGAGCTCCTCGGTCAACCATGCCTCTGTACAGATGTGCTATTCCATAGTTCATATTTCTCATCTTCCAAAACCAGCTTGCAACCTGACAAATACTGCAGAGATTTACTGTATATTCACGAACACCAGTTGCAGATGTCAGTGCCAGGGCCGGCTCCAGGCACCAGCTGACCAAGCACGTGCTTGGGGCGGCACCTTCTAAGGGGCGGCCAATCTCGGGGCGATGGGGCGGTGCTCGGGTTTTTTGGTTTTTTTTCACTTCAGCGAGGCGGCGCTCATGGGGGGTGTTGTTTTTTTGTTTTTGTTTCGGCTGGGCGGCGCTCGGGGGGGTGTTGTTTCGAAGGGGGAGCGCTCGGATGATTTTGTTTTTGTTTTTGCTTGGTGGGGGCGAGGCTCAGGGGTTTTTGGGGTTTTTTTTTTGCTTGGGGCGGCAAATAAGATAGAGCCGGCCCTGGTCAGTGCCATTGAACGAAAAATAAAGTTTAACTGGACAAAATGAATAACAACATTTTATAGTCAAAGCAAGTTTCCTGCAAGCTTCAGAAGAACTGCTGGTCTCCACAGCCCATGACTGCACCTATGTTTTTTCCCCCCAAGGAGTGGGAAGCATTTATATGTTCATATCTGGGTCCTGTCGTTATGTCTGGGATTATCAACTCTGTTTGGTATGCACTCTCGCAGAAGCTGGGAAAGAAGTAACTTTTTGCTTTCTGCACTCTGAAGCATTAGCCAATGTTGTCACCTCTACTACAGCTTCCCGAGAATCGGCAAACCAAAAGTATTTGTTTTTTAAAAAAGAAAAGAAAGAAAAGAAAACATCTTAAAATAGGCACCCAAAAACTTAGCAAGAGTAATTTGGTTTTAGCATGAAAGGAATGTCTCACAGTGGCAGCCAGTAATCTCCAGGCTGCATTGTGTACTGCTCTCATTTGTGACATCTGCATGCTGAATAGTCTGGCATGCAATGTGTGATTCCCACTTCCAGATTTAATTAACAAGAGAAGGATTTCCGGAAGCATAAATGAAGATTTCAGGCAGTCTAATAATTGGAGTTAAATTATTCCTGTTAGATGTGAGATAAGTGAGAGCTGTTATCAAACTGGGGCATTCTAAGCCACTTTTGTAATTCCAGAATTTTCAGTGATTGAGAAGAAGTGATTGGAGTAATGTGACTACAGTTCACTATCTCCAAAACAATCACAGATCAGCAACCGCTGTTTGCCCTGGCCATTCAGTGTCTTTTCAGAGTGAAAATCATCAAAATCTTCTACAGGCGGGTGTGTGCGTTGGGGATTTTATCGTTTGTATTAGGAGTGCGTGAGCACAGCTGCTGCTCAATTTGCCATCTAGTTTACAAGTGCATAATGTTTTTATCAATTGCTATTTTAGCATCATAAGAGTTAGAGCCCAATAGGGCACACCAAGTCAGAATCCATTCCCTGCCATGCGCACACATGTGCTTTCACGCACCTGTGCCTTAGAATCAGAGAATTATAGAACCAGGGGGTTAGAAGGGATCGCAAGGATCATCTAGTATAATCCCCTGCCAAGATGCAGGATTTGTTGTGCCTACACCATCTAAGACAGATGGCTATCTAGCCTCCTTTTGAAAATCTCCAGTGAAGGAGCTTCCACAACCTCCGTAGGCAGTCTGGCCCATTGTTCTACTGTTCTTACAGTTAAGATTGAAGGCATCACGGTAGAAGTGGATCTTGAGATGTGAGTTGAAAGAGAAGAGCGTAGTGTCTTAACAGATTAGTTTGGAGAGTGCATTCCATCTGTAAAAGCTAGTATGAAAGGAGTAGAGGCATTGGTGGGAGGAGTGCCCAATAGGGCAGCAGAGACTTGCATGGTTGGCGGAGCAGATAGGGTGGCTGGAGGGGATTTAACTGAGCAGCGGAGTTGTGAAGGAAGATGATCATAGAAGATTTGTTTGAATGGACCAGTGGGGGCAATGTGAGTGTCAAAGAGGCCAGTGAGGAAGATCCTGCAGTAGTCAAGAAGAGAGATGATGATGGTCTAAATGTGTGGACAATCAGTACTGAACCAATTAACACTGCTATTAGCCTAATATTACTAACCCGGTATTAAGGCTGCTGGATATAAAGCTAAGGCCCTGACCATTTTTTGTAATTAAAGATCCCAAGGCACTTCTCTCAAGAGATAATCTCTGTATCCGGGCTGCATTCCAGCTTGAGTCAGATCCTCTCTCCTCAAAGTTTCCCCTGTGGTTTTAATTAGAGAAGTTACTCTTTCCTACGTTCCTCCCTAAAATCTGATGTGCCGTGTTGCTGGTGCAGAATATCGGTTATGGTCCAGTTCCAGAGGTGGCCGCATTTCAGGGTCATTTGAGATTCTGTGTATACTGCCTGTGAGATCTATGGGATTAGTTCTGGGAAAATGTCAGTAGTGCCATGTTTTTGTTTAGATAAAGCCCCTGAAATTCCGATTTTTTTAACAAAACTATCTCAACTTCTTGAGTTTGGGGAAAAAACAAAACAAAACAAAACTGGAAACTTGGTCAGAACAGTCTCTCATGAAATTGCTGGTTTCCTTGCTTCTGAATTATCCATAAACAAATAATTTACACTTTTTTTTGGTATTTCCAATGCTGGAAGCACAACATATGTAATGCAGGTTCAAACATCTGTGCGCAAGCTTTAGTGTAGGAGTTTAAAATGGGTCCCTGCAAAAATGGTTTATCTCAAAGGGGGTTTGCGAGTGAATTCTAATACACACTACTGCCTCCCCCATGGAAGTCTTGTGGGAGCAGCTCTCTCATGTTTCTAGCCTCTATGCGCTAACTGTTGTGTGGGTGGGAATGATTTCAGAAAAGGCGGCCAGAAACAGAAGAAGAAGGCAGCAGAAACCTTTGGATATGAATGGAGAAAACTGCACAAACTGCAAATATGGAAGACGGGGCAACAATAAGAAACTCCTTTATTAGAGGTAGGAAACGTTCTGCAAGGAGCTGAGAGATGGCAGATGCCTTTACTCGGAACAAAACACAACCAGTTGTTCCAGGTGGAAGTCATTTGCTGTGGCACCTGTTCTTCTATCGTGCCACTGCTGTGCTGTGGTACATGCAGCTGCCGCTGCCGCCAAGTACCATCCTAATTTAGGGAACCCACTGTGCGTCTGAGCCTGAAATGTTCAGGGAAAGGACAATTCAGCTTCATTTTGTAGGAGACAACACTCTAGCTGTACCCAGGGCCGGCTCCAGGCACCAGCAAAGGAAGCAGGTGCTTGGGGTGGCACATCTGAAGGGGCGGCATTCTGGCCATTCCTGGGACAGCACATTTCAAGGGCTGGTTTTTTGTTTTTTGTGCTTCGGCGGCTTGGTGCTTGGAGCGGCAAAAAAGCTAGAGCCCTGGCTGTACCACCTGCTACACATTTCTGGACAGTCCCTCCTGAGAGACGTCTAAGGAAATGAAGCAGTCATAGGCAGAGCGGAATGGTTGTGTCATATATTAGTTGCTGGTTAAGAGGTGGAAAACAAATGGTGGCAATACATGGTCAGTTTTAGCATGGAAATAGGTTGAATAGCTGGTGTCCCAAGAATCCATGGATTGGCATTATTCAATATATTTAAAGATTTGGAAGAGGAGGTGAGGAGTAAGATGGCAAAGTGTGTGGTTGATACAAAATTGCTTAGTTTAGACAAGGCAGTCAGTAGGAAACCCATTTAGGGACAAATCATAACCTGTGGCATGTGCTCCCCAGCATGGACTACTTGCAATGTGGGTCACAGCGAAAGCGTGGAGTTCAGCATTGGTGGGGTTGCTGGTTCCTCTCCCAGACGTGTAGATGGGGGAGTGGGCAGGCAGATTTGTAGATCCTTGACTCCACACTCCAACTAGAGCTGGTGAGGAATCTTTAAACTAAAATTTTTCTTGTAGGAAAATGCCGATTTGTTGAAACCAAAACTCTATATGGAAACACATCAGGTTAAAGGAAACTTTAATCAGGAAGGTTCCTCAAATCTAAAATGCAATTTCTTGACAAAATAAGAGAGACCAACCCCTCCCAGAATAACCAATAGCTTGGTTATCTGGACATCTGGATTGTGGGAGTCTGTCTCTTAATCTCTCCTGTTGGCGCTGTTTTACTTTGTATAAATTAAATATTCATTGGGCCAGAGAGAGAGACTGATTGACTCTGAATTAGGCAGAGCAAGGACTTGAAATTGGGTCTCCTACATTCCAGGTGAGAGCCCGAGTTGGTATTCTGGAGCGGGTTGGTTAGTCTCTCTGTTTTTTGTGAACCTTTTTGAAAAGTCTTGATTTCGCTCTGACATGGAATGGAAACAAATTTTGAAAGCTGCAGAAGTTTTTGGAAATCTTGTTTGTTGCCCAGTCCTACCCCAAATGTGCTTGTTACCACAGCTGAGTGGAGGTGGATATCAGCTGTGGCCAGGGCCAGCGCTTCCACGAGGCGACCCTAAGCGGTCGCCTAAGGTGGCAGGATTTGGGGGGCGGCATTTCGGCGGCGACTCTTCCTGGCGGCGATTCGGTGGCAAGAAAAGCGGCCGCTGAAACGCCACCGCCTAGGGTGGCAAAAACCCTGGTGCCGCTACTGCCTGTGGCAGGATAAGGACTGGAGGAACTATAGACTGAATTGTGGCTGAGGCACAATTTGGATTCTGGTCTTCTGGATCAGTGCAACTAAAAGCTTATCTGCACACTGTGTTAGTCTGCATCAGTGGTGCACTAACTGGCCATTGTGCACCCTGCTGGCTTGCACTAAAAGTTCCCTGGTGCTCATTAATGTAGCACTGTTTGAAATGGGACTATGTTAACGTGCATTTAGGCGACTTTTAGTGCATTCCTGCAAGGTCTACATAGTCTATACCAGCATATCATGCATTAACTGGCCAACGCACTGTGTAGACAAGCACACAAGTCTTATTCAGGACTTTTGGTAACTTCATGATCTAGGCCTTAGGTTGGGGAAGACAGTGAAGAATTCTAGAAGTACTGAACAAAACTAGGCAGTGGGGAAAATGCTGACAGATGAAATTCAGTGTAAACAAATATAAGATAATACAGATTAGAGGGAAAATGTTGGATCACTTTTACACTGATCAGGTCTAAATTAACTGTAAATATTCAGTAGATGGATTTAGGCCTCATTTTGGACAGCTAAGTGAAAACTCCTGCTTGGTAGTAGTAGTGGTTTAAAAACCCAAACGAGACCTTAGTTTGTATTAAAAAGGGGATAGAGAATACTGCTATAAATATATTATTATGTAAATTGATGGTATGCCCTCACCTGGAATAGTGTTTACAATTCTGATCCTGCCAGTTCAAAAAGGGATACAGCAGAAATAGAATAGGTCCAGAGCAGGGCAATGAAAAAGATTGGAGGCATGAGGAGTAACTTTGACTGTATGTGAAGAAATGATAAAGGCTAGGACTTTAGAGAAAGAGAGAGACAAATAAGTGATGATATAATAGAGGTATATCCAATACTGAAGAGGACAGAGAAGGTCAGTCACCAGCACCCATTTGCTCCCATAATACAAAAATAAGGAAACACAATGAAACTACAAAGAAATAAATTTAAAACTGATTAAAGGAAATACTTTTGAAGATATTTATCATTCAGCTTGTGGTACTCATTGCTACAAGAAAGGGAACTAGTAGGATTCAATAAAGGACTATCCACTTAGAGCCTGATTCAAAGCATATTGTGGATCAGGCTCTAGGGCAGGGGTGGGCAAACTTTTTCACCTGAGGGCCACATCGGAGTTGCAAAACTGTATGGAGGGCTGGGTAGGGAAGGCTGTGCCTCCCCAAACAGCCTGGCCCCTACCCCCTATCTGCCCCCTCCCACTTCCCGTCCCCTAACTGCCCCCCTCAGAATCCCCAACCCATCCAAACCCTCCCCCTGTTCCTTGTCCCCTGACTGCCCCCTCCCGAGACCCCCCCAGACCCTAATCACCCCCCAGGTCCCCACCTCCTATCCAACCCCTCTGCTCCCTGTCCCCTGACTGCCCCGAGGGGAGGGGCTAGCCTCCCCATCCGGGAGCTCAGGGGCCGGGTAGGACGGTCCCACGGGCCAGATGTGGCCCGCGGGCCGTAGTTTGCCCACCCCTGCTCTAGGGGCACAATTCTGCAAGGTGCCGAGCACCCTGGCCTTGATCCAGCAAAGCTTTTAGGCATATTCCTAACTTTGAGCATGTGAATCATCCCATTGATAAAGACCATATAAGTCATATGCCTAAAGTTAAGCACCTGCTTAAATGCTTTGCTGGATCAGGGCAAATTGCTCAGCACTTTGCAGTATTGAGCCTTATACAGAAGTGCTAGAACAATTTGTATAATGGGGGTGCTGAGAACCATTGACCCAAACTGTAAACCCTGTCTATGATGGAAACCACTGCAAGCCTGGGGGTACAGCAGAAGCCCTAGTTCCAGCGTTGGGAAAATAAATATCCAATAATCCCGTTGCCAACCAGCAACAATAACAATTATATAATAAGATACAAGAAGGATTGACTGAGATACTCAGGAAGAATTGAGCACCAGCTGGAAACTCACTTGTTCTACCGACTAGAAAGATGTTACCTTTATCTTAAAGCTGCATTTCACTCACTCAGTCTGACACTTACTCCTGGAAGAAATGAATAGGCTGCTGTCAAGGCGCTTCATTGAAACAGCCATTTTCTTAAAAAGACACCCACATCTAGAATCTTCAGCAGGCTAAATAAATGAGTCAAGACACAGTAAATAGTTAGGAAGAGGACGTTCTACTGGGATCATTGTAGAGTGATGTTAATCTCTCCATAGTTCAGGTTCCCGCCATGTCCTACTACCCATCTGATTTTCAGCCGTGTACTCACTGCAAATATCTAAATGCTCATATCTGGAAAATGTGCAAATAAAGGCTCATTAGGCAGAAGAATTTTTCGAGCAGAAAACAAGCAGGTCGAGCATATCATTTGGAGGATTGATTTAAAATGCCTTTAAAAATTGTAAAGCGTGTAAATGTGAACCAAGGCCCTCTGGGTGGCAACTGGCAGAGGGCGCAGTGGGTATACAGACTTTTATAGGGATCCCCTGGGACAGATATATGCACAATAATCCACCAATGGTAGCAAAGGGTGAAGTCTCTACCGAGAGCCAGTAGCCTACTGATCATCACAATCGCTGTGAAATGTAAGTACGGATAATATTTAAGGAGTTAGGTATCTGTACTGAAAACTATGTTCTTAAGGCAAGTAATCAGGAGGTGAAGGGTCTGAGACAGGTTCCTTTCAAACAAGAGGTAAAGATGCTTATCTCTGTGGCTAGTCATGTGTGTAGTGGGCATTGTATGTCTCACAATGGATGCCTGTCTGCATACTGAGCCAAATGCTAATCAAAAGAATGCAAAAATCTTCGAGAGGAAATTGACAGGTAGAAATAAACAGCAGGAGGGGACTAAAGATAGTGCATTGTTGGGGTATGTATGTCTGAGTGTGCAGAGGTACACCCTGGATCCTTCACTGAGGAGGCAAGCTAACAGCATATTTGTCTTATGAACAAAGGGTCACAGACAAGTCTGGCTGTAAAACACTGGAAGGATGTGGGTGAGCATTGCTTTGCAAGACATGAAAGTATCCAATCAAGTACGTTTAGCTTCTAGAATGTGTGTAATAACTTTATTTTATATATAACCATTTCTTTCCAATACATCTACTTGCTATCACTTGGATCTCTATACTTCGTTAAACAAACGTTTACTTGTTTTCACTATAAACATATCTGAGTGTTGTATGTCCGGTGGAGAAGTGATCTGAGGGGAAAGTGGTAAGCTGGGGTGTGCTGCTATATTGGAAGCAGCAAATCTGTGATTGCTGTGAGTGCCCAGTGCATACAGGGCTGCAGGTTCCAAGGTGACGCGCCGAGGTCTCTGGGGTTGGAATTTTCCAATACTAACCTGCAGAGAGAGAGAGAGCAGGGCCTACATAGGGCTAGAGGGGAATGCTTGTGTTGCCTGTGGCCATTGGAGTTGGGGAGCTGACCCTGGCAGGCACAGAACAGGTTTACTCATCTTAAAGGTGAATGGTCACCAGGTGCCTCACAGCACTGAGGACCCCTGGGAAGCATCCCATTAAACTAAGGCCCATATATTAGAGCACTGATGGCAGCAGAAGCCTCCTCCTCATGCATTCAGGGAGTGTGTAACATAAGCCACATCACACAAACATTAGTGCGCAGTGGCTGATGGCAGATCATGTTATTAATATGGGGAATAAAAATACCTTCATTTTACAACACGTTTTTCATCCATAATGTTCAAAATGCCCTATAAGGCAAGTAGCATTAACCCAATTTTATAGATGGGGAAACTGAGGCATAAAGATTTGCTCAAGGTCACCGCACAGGCCAGTGGCAAAAATAGAACCCAGGTTTCCTGAGTCCTGATCCAGTGCCCCAGTCCTTGAGTCCCACTAGTCATGGGAACAGCTACACTCACTTTTTGCAAGTGAACAGATTTAAGCTAGCAAAAGTATAAGCAGTAAAAGTATTCAAACCATTATATGCAGTCCTTTAAACTTATTAGCTCTTCCACACTTTTGTATGGCTCTGGTTTTATTTTTTAATTTAAACACTTTTAGCATTTTGTTTGTCACACTGGGAACTTTAAGTTACAGTTACTGTGTCGAAGAATTACACAAGAGCTGAAATACAGATTGCTACCAGAGAATGCAGAGCACGTGGTATTTTGCAAATGAAGCCTGCGAGATCTGCGTACAAGTATGAGCACATTCCTACTCCAGGCACTGTAGTTAATGAATCAGATGATGACTATAATACATTATATTGTCTGTCAGAGGTTAATTGCTCTTGCCCTCTTTGTCTTTCCTCCATACGGAGCACAGGTTTTTCCTTCTCCTTCACTCCTGCCAAGTGACAACTGTTGTTGAAAACAGCTTGGTGGTTTGTTACTCTGTATCAGATGTGCCGTGCACTGTCTGTCCGGCCTAACCTGCAGACATTTGGTGATAGCAGCGTGGCGTGTTCCAGTTTGGATGCATCGTACGCGATCCAGGTGTTAACTCTTCCTGCCCTCTTGGACGTTCTCCTCTGGGGCGCCAAGCTCTGTTTTTCCTTTCTCCCTCCCCTGACGCAAGAGACAATGCCTGTGTCAGCAGCTGTAAGGTTTCTCCCGTACATCAAGGATTGTAGAGGGACACTAGTGGCTTCATACTAGAGGTTGCATTTTGACTTGCACTCACCACTATAAATCAAGAGTATTATCTACTTTGCTATAATGCCCAGATTGTGCTAGATGTTCTACAGAGGCACAGGAAGGACCAGCCCCTGCGCCTGCCCTGAAGAGCTTACCATTTAAAAAGACAAATTGATGAACAGACCTATGTGGGGGAGGTGAACGTCCTGCAATGTATATAATAATTAGGGCTGTCGATTAATCACAGTTAACTCATGCAATTAGCTCAAAAAAAATTAACTGCAATTAAAAAATTAATCGTGCTTGACCGCACTGTTAAACCATAGAATACCAGTTGGAATTTATTAAATAATTGTGGATGTTTTTCTACATTTTCAAATATATTGCTTTATATTACAACACAGAATACAAAGTGTTCAGTGCTCACTTTATATCCTTATTTTTTATTACAAATATTTGCACTGTAAAAATGATAAACGAAATAGTATTTTTCAGTTCACCTCGAACAAGTACTGTAGTGCAATCTCTTTATCGTGAAAGTGTAACTTACAAATTTAGATTTTTTTTGTTACATAAATGCACTCAAAAACAAACCAATGTAAAGCTTTAGAGCCTACAAGTCTATTCAGTCCTACTTCTTGTTCAGCCAATTGCTAAGACAAACAAGTTTGTTTACATTTACGGAAGATACTGCTGACTGCTTCTTATTTACAATGTCACCTGAAAGTGAGAATAGACGTTAATTAAATTTGTGACTGAACTCCTTGGGGGAGAATTGTATGTCTCCTGTTCTGTTTTACCCACATTCTGCGATATATTTCATGTTATAGCAGTCTCAGATGATGACTCAGCACACGTTCATTTTAAGAACACCTTCACAGCAGATTTGACAAAATGCAAAAAAGGTACCAATGTGAGATTTTAAAGGATAGATACAGCACTCGACCGAAGATTTAAGAATCTGAAGCACCTTCCAAAATCTGAGTGATGAGGTATGGAGAATGCTTTCAGATGTCTTAAAAGAGCAACACTCTGATGCGGAAACTACAGAACCCGAACCACGAAAAAGGAAAATCAACCTTCTGCTGGTGGCATCTGACTCAGATGATGAAAATAAACACGCATCGGTCCACTCTGCTTTGGATCATTATTGAGCAGAACCCGTCAACAGCATGGACGCATGTATTCTGGAATGATGGTTGAAGCATGAAGGGACATATGAATCTTTAGCGCATCTGGCATGTAAATATCTTGCGATGCTGGCTTCAACAGTGCCGTTCAAATGCCTGTTCTCACTTTCAGGTGACATTGTAAACAAGAAGTGGGCAGCATTATCTCCTGCAAATTGTAACCAAACTTGTTTGTCTGAGCGACTGGCTGAAGTAGGACTGAGTGGACTTGTAGATTCGAAAGTTTTACATTGTTTTATTTTTGAATGCAGTTATTTTTTGTACATAATTCTACATTTGTAAGTTTAACTTTCATTATAAAGAGATTGCACTACAGTAATTATATTAGGTTAATTGAAATATACTATTTCTTTTGGTTTTTACAGTGCAAATATTTGTAATAAAATAAATATAAAGTGAGCACTGTGCACTTTGTATTCTGTGTACTTGAAATCAATATATTTGAAAATGTAGAAAACATCTAAATATTTAAATAAATGGTATTCTATTATTGTTTAACAGTGTGATTAATCATGATTAATTTTAATAGCTTGAGAGCCCTAATAATAATAAGCAACAGCTTATTATTTTGATCTGTCTATATAACTGAATCCCATCTATCTTCCACCTAGGCATTATTAGGCAGCTGATTTCTTGTGGGTATTGTGGCAGTAAAGGGTCCTGAGAGGGATTTGAATGAGGAAAGAAATAAATGAGATCCTGAAGACCAGCTCTGGTGTCCTGTGGAAGAAACCATCAAGGTTGTGGGAGGAGCAGATATATTGGACCCCAAAGCTGGCATAATGAAGTAGAGAGGGTAGGAGGCAATGTGATGAGACCCGGGGCAGATAAGTAGGTGAGACACAATTATGCTGGTCCTTCAAAGACAATAGGTATGAACTTGAACTGGTGGAGAAGGGGAAGTTAGTGGAGGGCGATGTAGTCAGATCTATAACAACACAATGATAGACAAGGAAGGTGATCTAAGCAACTACATTTTGCATAGACTGGTGGGGAAGAGTTGTCCGTGTCAGGGAGTCTGGCAGGTTTTGTTAAAAACTGTGAGGTTTATTTTGAGTTTCAGGTCCATCAAAGTCAGAAACTCCAAGTTAACACCAAGAAAACCCAAAGATTTCACCCAGTTCCACTTTTGCCCCTCATGGGGCAAGAAGATGACTCATTCTCTACCCATTTAGTCATCTCTCCTTTGGGACTGCCTACAGTGTGTCAGTCAGTTGTGAGAGTGACACACTTCTGTTCACTGGGAAGTGGATGATGAAAAACCCCATGACAGGCCACGAAGCTACTGTTCAATTTTCCTCATCTGAAGGAGCAGAGGAAGATTGCTGAAGCAAGTTTCACAGAAACTGGTGCTGGGGGCAAAGGTGCACCTGTGGTAAGTGTGGTTCAGTGATGTCGCTGACTGGATGGGATGCAGTATGACATGCTTCTCCAGGCTGTGTGAAGACCGCAAAACAGAGGAAGATTGCTGGCCAATGACTCTTGTGTGTTGTGTGTTCAGTGTGATGTGACTCTGTGGTGGTCTGAAGTCTGAGAGAATGTATATATATATATATGACAGCAATTGTTAGGTATTCGCTTTTGATACCCAGTGATGTCGGTTGTGCTCAAAAGCAAAAGTGGGGAAATATTCAGTATTCCACAACCAGTCTATACCCCAGTTTTTGCAACAAGCTTTTGATGAACAAGAGTTTGGAAGTCTTTAGTATAAGCCAAGCATAAAATAGATATTTTACAGCAAGTGTCTGATCCAAAGCCTATTTAAATCAATGAAGTAAATGGAAAGATGCCTCTTGTCTTCATAACTATTAGCAATGGTGATTAGTTTGGATATATGTTACTATGTGGGCTGAGTTAGTACTTTAATCCTTATGCACCACTTACTGCTTTACATCTGGAGTAGCGGCACAGGGAGGTTACTGAGAAGAAGATGGTTTCTGTTCCTCTGATCCCTTTACTACCACTCAGCACTCTCAGGAGATAATTTTATTGGTTTTACTAGTAAGAAGGTCACATTCCATTATATTTATCCAGTTAACTCCGTCCTCTTTCCTCTCAAACTTCCCTTAAATGAGGAAAGGTTGTAAAATTGAAAACTTTTTTTTCCCAAAAGGATATAGATAGAGTCATTTTTAAGGGTGATGATAAGATTGTGTGGTAGCAGAAGAGCTCTTTACTCCCAAACATTATTTGTAGCCATAGACTTTAGAAAGGGGGATTGCAGCAAGGGGGGGGGGGGAAAAACCCTAAAACAACTTTAAATCTTTTTTCATTTCTATGCATTTACTTTGAGACATCTGGAGTTGGTGGTCTTTCCTGACTGCATCTGCAGTGAATATTACATCAAACAGTCCAGCACAGCAGTGATCTCGCACCACTGTCTGATATTCCCTCTGTGCACCAGGCAGGGGGAGATTTCATTTCATGCATCATTCATAAACTGCTGGGATTCCACAAGTTGCTACATCTCCCATTCCTACTGCAGTGGCTTAACACAAAAAAGATAACCATATACTCTTCTTTTGTGGAGGCTGTAGCATACAAGATAAAGAGGAACTATGTATTATTTGGTTGGTTGCTTGAAAGTTTTGCTCAGGCACATTGTGTACTGTCTTGCAGGAATATTTCACAAATGTGCTGACAGAGGAGTCACTTGTAGCCTCAACACAAAGCACAGGAGAAAACAAAATCTGTTTTGGGGTGTGAAAAGAGGCTGCTTGAGAATTTCAGTGCATAAACTTAAATCTTGCAGTCAGTCAAAATCGTTTATTTTAGCAAGTAAAACCCATAGATAACAACCTCCTCTCCCTCAAATCTAGCATAGGACTGTATTCTCTGCATTTACCAGACTACTTTATGTCTCTTTTCCCTCCTTGTCTCTCAACAGTGGGTGGTAGATCCTTCTCCCCTGTTCCTTCCACCATCTGGCGTAGCCTTTCTGGTACTAATTGGCTCTTTCCATACTCCATCTCAAGAGACATCTGTTCTCCCTGGCCTATTCTTTCGTTTCTAATAGAATAATTAACTCTTACCCCTTGATCCTTCTCTATTTCCCTTATCAGAGTTGAGGTCTCTGAAACTTGGCTGTTTTCCCCATCTTTCACTCCTGCCCTACCATAGGTTCAGGTGTTTTCTGCATGGCCCATAGTAACCAAGTACATTTGTGTTTGTGAGCATAGATTGTAGCCTGCTGGATAGTGTTCTCTCATGTTCTGTAGGAATGATGGTGTATAAAATCTATTGTAATTGTTTGTATTTTGCAGCTGGGTTTCAAGCTGGGCCATAAATCAGATTCCCTTTGAGCCAGGGCTGGATGAGATTATAATGAGACAACTCTCCTTACCTCAGATGTCTTCCCCAGAAGTTGCTTCGCCTGCCGAGGTAGACAGATCTTTCACTGTGCTCCTCAGGGTGGGAGACTAGATATGAAGTTCCTGACTGTGGAATCAGTTCAGACAAATGGAGCAGGAGGGAACTGGGTGGAATTCCCCTCCCTGCAGGAAAACCTCTTCTCCTCCCCTGCCGAAATGTAACAATCCCCATCTCCTCATTAAGTGGGCCATGATTTAGCATTATTTGAAGACAATGGCAAAGATCCCATTGATTTCAATGGGAGCAGGACTGGCCCCTACCTTAAAATGGACCTTGCTGCCTATGCTAAATCCCGGTGGTTCTCCACCACCATCTGCCTTTCCCTCTCAGTTGTGTATGCAGTAAAGTTTTGGAGGATACAGGAGCTCAACATAGCCCTTATATATGCTATGCTTTGCATATCAAGTTTAAACTCCATTAATAATGACTTCTTGTAACAACAACCACAGCATTTGAAATGGACACACCTCATAACACAAGTACACTAATCACACAGTTACAGTACAATTCTCATTTTTGATATCTGTAATTAACTCTGATTCATATAACTGGAAACTTGAGATGAAGTCAGGGGAAGTTTACCATTCAGTGAGGCCAGAACTTCACTCTTACGCATGAATTACTTGCTATCACCCCTTTTGTTCCATAGGTAATAGAGGTACATTAACTACATGGTAGCAATTGCTCTATGTATTTTAACCTTTCTGTGCAGGCCAGAAAAATCCTTGCATAGCACAATTAAGAAAATTCTTTAACCAGTTGAATAGGCTTTTAGAATACTTTGTGGCCTTAGCCTGTCACACAGTCTAAAAAACCCAAACAGTACAAGTATTACCTTTGTATGCTACCATGACCCAACAGCTGCATCTCTTGCTGCAAAGTGCAGAGAGCTTTGAGACCCACAGGATCATCACTGCCAAAATCACATTGCTAAGAAACCAAAAGTAAAGGTTAAGAGCACAATTAAGAAGACTTTCCCTCTCTTTCTCCCTTTTGCTTCTGTCTCTGTTCTCTTTCATGTGTTTTGTGCGGATTTACTCATACATGGCATAACGCTGGTTTGAATACAGAAGAGACAAATCTTGTTGCAACTTCAGTCAGTCATTTTTTCAGGTCAGCTTGCTGGTTCTGATTACTGAGGGAGAGTACCAAAGGTTGCTCAGAGACCTGAGGTATAACATTTCAATATCCCTCTTTCTAGCCTTCCATTATCTTTTGCTGTAGCAGAGCTGTTACATTGTTTCTTATTTCTAAATAGTAATGGTAAAATCCTAAAGCCTCGGAATTTTCTGCACTCTCTTTAAATTGTGGCTGAAATTCGGTGTTTAAGATGGAAGTAATGAGCATCAAAGAAGATTTGGGGGTAAGATGTTGTAATATTAATAACAGCTTTTTTCTTGTTCCCAAACATGTCACAGGTCATGTTGCCAAAGATGTGATGGAATTTCCTCCATGCAGTAGTTTATACAGAATGTATTTTTTACTGCTGTCACAGTTCACCAAGGAGGAAAAAAGTGCTCTGGGCAAATTTGTACAGAAGAATTCATGCCTATCGATTGGGGAGATCCTTACTCATACGTTATTAAAGATGTGAAAGGTTTTCCTGTGATGGTGGGTCACAGCCTTCTGCATTCTGTGGTCCTGTAATTGTAACTGCTTGTTCAGTGTCCTTATAGGTTTGTGTGAAGGGTAGCGTAGTGTGTGTATGTGTTTTTCCCTTGGGTAATACTCTGCGTTCTGTAAAATTAAGACATTTGGCACTTCTCACTGTGAATTGAATGACAGCCTTTCATTCAGCTCCCATGGCATTAACTCAGTGCAGTGAGTATAAAATGCTACCATTCTGATTTACACTCACTTTGCCTGGGTGTGAATAGCTACAAAAGGTGGAGGGCAGTCCTCCTCTTCCTCCCTCCTCAGTGTCACACACAAGCAGTATCTCCGGGCAGGTCTACTCTACACTTAAAACGCTACATCGGTGCAGCTACGCTGCTGTAGCCCTTTAATAAAGAAGCTCTAGGCTCTCCCCTCGGCGTAGTTAATCTACCTCCCTGAGAGGCAGGAGAAGCTCTCCTGTCAACACAGCACTGTTTACACAGGGGGCTAGGTCGGTATAATGATGTCACTCGGGGTGTGGATTTTTCACCCCGCCCCCCAAGTGACGTCGTTATACAGACATAGGTTTGTACTGTAGACCAGACCTCAATGTCTTCTTAGGCAGGTATTACACATTAAAGTAGATCACCCATTGCCTTCATAAGATTTACTTCTTATGTGATGCCTGCAATGCATGAGGCAATTATTATTCATGTGTATTTAGAACTGAATTGAATGGTCACAAGGGGCAAAACTCATTCTTCCTCACCCCCTCCCCTCCCATTTACTTGTTGTCCCCACTTGCCAGACCTAAAATAGCAATGCTCTGAGAGCTCTTGCGGGGGCAGAGACTGTTTGCCCTTATACAAATCCATAGTGCACCCACATCTTAAATACTGCGTACAGTTGTGGTCTCCTAATCTCAAAAAGGATATACTGGCATTAGAAAAGGTTCAGAGAAGGGCAACTAAAATGATTAGGGGTCTGGAACGGGTCCCATATGAGGAGAGATTAAAGAGGCTAGGACTTTTTAGTTTGGAAAAGAGGAGACTAAGGGGGGATATGATAGAGGTATATAAAATTATGAGTGGTGTGGAGGAAGTAAATAAGGAAAAGTTATTTACTTGTTCTCATAATAAAAGAACTAGGGGCCACCCAATGAAATTAGTGGGCAGCAGGTTTAAAACAAACAAAAGGAAGTTCTTCTTCACACAGCGCACAGTCAACCTGTGGAACTCCTTGCCTGAGGAGGCTGTGAAGGCTAGGACTATAACCGGGTTTAAAAGAGAACTGGATAAATTCATGGAGATGAAGTCCATGAATGGCTATTAACCAGGATGGGTAAGGAATGGTATCCTTAGCCTCTGTTTGTCAGAGGGGGGTGATGGATGGCAGGAGAGAGATTGCTTGATCATTACTTGTTAGGTCCACTCACTCCAGGTCACCTGGCATTGGCCACTGTCAGTGGACAGGATACTGGGCTGGATGGACCTTTGGTCTGACCCAGTACGGCCTTTCTTATGTTCTTAAAGGGATGCAGTGAAAATAATGAATAACTATTCCTTTTGGTTTGGGGGACCATGGAGTTTGGAGCTAGTGCCCCCTCCTCGTTCTGCGAATCCCTGTAATCTGTAGGTAAGAGACCCCCTCCTCATGTGGAGAAAGGAACTATATCATGAAGGTCCCCTCTCCTGTTGTCATAGCTCCACTGGCTAAGTCCCCCTGCAGCTGCTCAGTCCCAGCGGTGGCAGTGTAGCTCTAAGCTGCATTACCTCAGGACTGAGCTGTTGCAGGGCTTCCTTTGTTCCACCACACCTTCCAAGCCTTGGCACTGCACCCAAAAGGTACCTCAAGGGCATTTCCTCTGCAAGGTACCTCTGGAAAGGGAGGAAGTGATGCTTCAGTACTTTCCACACAGGAAGGGTACATTCAAAGTTTGTGCTGGATTGACATCTCTGTGGACTGAAGTTCTCTCCTTACACAGGATGAGTGCAGTGGAGCCTTCCTCACATTATTGTGCTACTCCCAGGACTGAAAGGATAGCGTTGCTGCCCCACCCCCATACATGTGTAAACTTTCTGCCAGGTGGAGCCGGCAGAAACCAGGGCCGGGTTCAATATCTAGGGGTTCCTTTTCAACAATACAACACAGAACAGGCTTGAGCCCCCACCCAGTAACCTGGGAAAATTACACACCACCCCTGGACGCCTCTGAGAGGCAATACTTCCCCACTCGCAAGCACAGAGTCTGAGTGTAGAAAAGAAACTTTGAATGAAAGGAGGGAAGTCACCTGACATTAATTAGGGAAAATGCCACAAGCAGGATTCATAAACCTAAAACTGTGAGCAGGACACCCACCCCAGAGTGCATGGGGCAGAGTCTTCTGCCTCATGTTCTTGAGTTCTACAACCAAAAGTTCTTTTTCTGTGCCCCTCTCTGCTCCCTCACCATACCCCACTCACTGTGGTTGTCTTTGATCAGTGAGGACCCAGGGTTCAGAAGTGCATCTGTGTGAGTTCACCTCCCACACGGGGAAGAAGACACCCGGCTTGTTCCACCATCTGAGCACTTGCTCTGGCTGGCCGCCCTGCCAGCTGCTGTTCCTCACCACCTTGCCCACCCCCGCCAGCCGCTGTTCCTTGCAGCTTGCCTCCAGACAACTGCTCGCTGCCTCCCGCCACCCGACTGCTCACTGCTTTTGCCAGCTGCTCCTGCCGGCCAACTGCTCGCCATGTTTGCCAGCCACCCGTCAGTCACCTCCCGCTGCCACCTGCCTCTCTGCTGTGTCCTCTGTAGGTCAGTCTCTTAGTGATTTTTTTAAGCTCTCAGCAGGCTGGGCAGAAATACTGCCCCACCACAAGTGATTTCAGCTCTCTTTGAGTACTTAACATAAAAAAAGTCTCCTAATGAAGCCTATTTAGCTCTATCATTGAGCAGTGGGGAGGAACAGGTTAAACCAGTCAGGGGACCCTTAGGGAGGGTCCACACCTCTTGGCTGGGACACCTGTCTCTATCCCTCTTACTTTCACAGGGGTCTGGCATTCGAGCTCCTGGCTTAACAAGATCCTTTCAGCTGAAGGTGACTCCGTCATTTGGGACAGGTCCATTTATTCATACAGTAAAGACAACAACATTTCCCTACCCCTGCATTCAGTATTAAGGTGATGTGTAACCCAACACCAGCAAAAGTTGATCACTTTGAGCAGGGGTGGCCAACCTGAGCCTGAGAAGGAGCCAGAATTTACCAATGTACATTGCCAAAGAGCCACAGTAATACATCAGCAGCCCCCATCAGCTCCCCGCCAGCCCCAGCACCTCCTGCCCGCTGGCAGTCCTGCCGACCAGCACCTCCTTCTCCCTCCCCGTGCCTCCTGCCCACCACGATCAGCTGTTTTGCAGTGTACAGGAGGCTCTGGGATAGAGAGAGGGAGGAGCAAGGGTGTAGCAGGCTCAGGGGAGTGGGCAGGGCCTGGGGTAAAGGGTGGAGTGGGGGCTGGGTCTGGGGTTGAGCAGTGGAAAGTTGGCACCTATAGCTCCAGCCCCGGAGTCAGCACCTATGCAAGAAGCCACATATTAACTTCTGAAGAGCGAGCTGCATGTGGCTCCGGAGCCACAGGTCGGCCACCCCTGACTTTGAGCAACACCACTCTATCTGCTGGATATCTAAGCAGAGTAGGTGTGTTCATGTAAACACAGTTTGCTCCTGAAGTCTCTCCCCTTCCCAGCTTGCCACTGGGGAGAGTTCATTCAGACCCTGCTTACACACAGGCCGTGGGCGGCGAAGAGGGAAGAAAAGACCTGACGCCGCAGTGGAGGAGCTGCCGCTGAAATGCTGCAGTCACCGCCGAAATGCCGCCGAAGAGGAAAGGAGGAGTCGCTGCCAAGAAGAGGAGGGGTTGCCGCCGAGGACACAAAAATGCCTCCCCCAAGAGCTTGGCGTCGCCTAGTGGTTGCACCGGCCCTGCTTACACATACATAACTGGGGACTGCAACACATCGTATGCTCTCTGGATCACACACAGAGGGGAATGCATAACATTCACTGACTAGTGGACTACACAGAGCACATAGGCAGCTATTTGGCTGCAGGTAGTTAGGCAGCACATGGGAAGGGCGCATTACTACTATCATCAGTGCTAGCCTACCCAGTTGTAGGGAAGAGAGGGCAGTTGTGATGTTTTTCACCTGTCCATTGACTAAGCTGCTCAGGCAGAACTTCAGCACCTGTAAAGCAGCCTAGCTCCATTGAAATCAACAGAGCTATCTCAGTTTTTCCCATCTGAGAATCCTATATTTTTAAGATACTGCAATACTACAGAATTTCCTGTGAGACAACTTGCAGTTCGGGGTGCTCCAGCTGCAAAGAACCTATAATACCTATATGCCTTTCATTGTAAAACACAGAGGGAACAGTGAGAGAGAATAAACAGGGGCATATGAAAGGAGAAAAGACACAGCATGGCATAAGTGCCATACAAAGATATTTGATGTGTTTAACGCCATTATTTTTTGCGATTTACTAGTTTGGTCTGAAGTGTGGACAACAAATCTGCTGTAATAGTAAGTAAAGGAATATTCTTTATTACAGCTGTAAGAGATAAATAAAATAAAGCTCTAGCATAATGCTGCCTCTTTCTTGCTGCAGGGGCTGAGAGGAAAATCTACTTTGAAGAGCTAAGCCTTCGATGAGGTGAAAGGAAAAAAAAAACAGACAAAGGCTGTGCAGAAAAACCTCAGACTGGGAGATGGGGCAAGTCCTGGGAGGGAAAAAAGGCTTTCACTAAAGTTCCAAACACCAGCTCTTGTGCCACCTAGACTATATGTTTTGCTTAAAAAGATGAACATCCGAGGCGAGAGGAACTAAGAGGTGAAAGTGCAAGTGTCAGGAAGACCAAGTGAAAGAAGCCCTTGAGCTAGGAATAAAGAAAGCAAAAGAGATGAAAAAAAGAAACAGAGAAATAGTAACTAGAGATTCTTTTTCTTTGTGAAGACAGTAGCCTGCAGATTCTTCCCACTGCACCAGATAAAGTGTGTTGAATGCAGTGAATTCTTGTTATCAAAGGAGCCCAAGCAAAAACCTTAAGAGACATCAGGTGCTGTACCCCGCTGACTGCTGGCCACAGGTGAGATTTTGAATTGTCATTTGACAACCCATAACAAAGAGACCCAAATAAATAAATAAATAAGTCTGCTGGATCTTCAACTGTCTTTTGTTCTAAAGTTGGGAAGTTTTATGTTGAAAAGCACAGTTAACTATTTCAGTCTATAATATTGCCATTTGACTCATCTGTCCTCAGGGCTTTCTTTCTCCTAGACACCTCCCCCTATCAGGAGTCAGCTTCTGTCTTTGGCACCCCCCCCCCTATGAGTTGGTAGGGGAACCTGGCTCACCTTCTCTCCTGGATTCCAGTCCAGGGCCCATTGTAAGATGCTAAGTCCTGCACCCCCAAAGTGCTATTTGGCTGTCTTCCTGGCAGACTCCTCTTTCCCAATAGGCAAAGTACTTGGAATCAAAGTTAAAGTCTCAGACCTTCTGAGACTCACAAGTCTCTTCCCTTTTAGTTCGGCAACATTGCTACAGATAGAGCACAGTAGCTCCTGCAGTGTGCCTTCTCAGAGTACAGCTCCATTCACCTCCACTGTCTGCTCTCCTCCTGGGCTGGGCTGCTTTCCTTTTGAGCTCCTCCTCCAAGCCATGCAAGCTCTGCCTGACCTCAGAGCAGCTGCTTAACCCCTTCCATATGGTGCAGAGTTTGTATATTATGGGCAAAATTATGCTTCCCACCAACCCAACCTGGGGGGAAGGCCTGAAGCCCCTTGCCTAATCTAGAGGGCTCCCCTGCTGGACTCTTTATATACTCCAAAAAATGTGTAACCAGGCTGGAAAGCTGAGTCTCAGAAGGGGCAGACCACCGTGAGACCAGCATGGCTTTCAATTGGAGGGTGCCAGGAAAGGAGATAGCCTGCCATGAGCTGTCTGACCACTAGGTGGCATCTGTGGTGTGTGACCCCCTTCACCAGAACACAACTGGGACCAGTCATCTATCTCAAAATCTCTACAACCAGTAGTAAATTCTTCAAGCAAACAGTCAAGTCATCTACCCAACTGGAACCTGGTTCATGTTAAGGTGAAATTTGGTTTGCGTTCTACAAACCTCACTCTGTGTTTGAACCAGGGAATGCTCAGTGGAGATCCCACACGTCTGTCCTGGCATCGTCCCCAAGGCACCATACTGAAACCTGGGACCGAAGCATCCTATACTTCTGAAGGGTTTGAGATCTGGATATGAATTCTGCTGCTTCATCCTATTATTAAAATATTAACGTGGTCCAGGTCTGGATTTATTAGCTTACTCAATCCTGATCACAACCAGTGTTGTTGGCTACTTGCCATTCCTAGCAATGGTGCTCTTTGTAACTGAGTATGCCATGAGATTCAGCTTTTGTTCTTCATAGCCATTTCTGTTGCTTGGTTTTTCTATTCTCTGTTCTGTTTCCAAAATCATCTCGCATTCATATGGACTATGCACATTCAACGTTCCTCTTATTATTAGCCTTTTGTTTTCTGACTTGTTTTCAAGTTGAACTTTCCTCTTTAGGCTGTGCTGTTACTCATTATTAAAATGTTGGACTTGTGAAACATTGCAGCAGAGGCTCATTATGTTGGTTATCCAAGATGGTTTGAACTTAGTCATTTTTCACTATGCGTTTCTACTAAAAGAAGGTTTTGTGGGGAATTAAGCTGATGTTCAGTCATGAAGAAAATATTCAAAAAGTTGAGCCTAGGGAGGAATGGATGATTCAGAGGGTTTAGTAATAGGATATACTATAGAGCTTTCCCCCTATAGTTCATTGATTCAAATCCACGCTGGTCAGTTGTGGCCAGAAATTATCACCATCTGACAGCTGTGGGGAGAGGAAGGATCATTTTGTTGTTAACTCACAAAACTGGGGGTGAGCAGCATTAGGTTGTATAATCTGCTCTGTCACTCTCCTGTGACAATAGCTAAGAATCACAGAAAAAGTTGCTTTCTTCTATTATTCAAAAAGGAACTTTATTCTAGTGCTGAAAAAAGTTATCCCTAAAGCGTTTCTCTCAGTGGGGATTGCTGCACTGTAGACCCTCTGCCTTGAACTTTTCTAGTCCTCCTCTTGCCCATCTTCTTTCTTCATATTAAGGAAATAGTAGACACACACTCATGCCTGTGTGTGATTTCCTGTGTGTGACTGGGCAAGTCACTTAACATCCATGTGCCTCTGTTTTCCCACCTGTAAAATGGGATTTTGCCTGCCTCACACTTTTTTTGTGAAGTTAAATTCATTAATGTTTTTAGACCACTCTGAAAATCAAGGGTGGAAGTCACTACAGAAAGGCAAAGTATAATTACAAATCTGTATGCAGAATCTTTATAGAGAAGTGACAATGGGAAATAACTGGTACCTTTCTGTTATGGAGCTGGGTGAACAATTTGTATTGAATTACTTACTCTGGGCTGGACTAGGCTAGACTAGACTTCTGCTTTAAGTAAGGGGCAGCATGTAGTTGTCCTGCCCCAGGAGCAGAGCAGGTACTGAGTTGTAGCTCAGAGTTTCCTCACTTCCCCTATGGAGCAAGGCGTAAGCAAGCTGTGCCAGCCATTTCCTAGCCCAGCTTTGAAAGTTTCCTCTCATGATAGCTCAGTTGTGCTTGCTGACATGTTTGAGGGAGAGGGGCAGAGCCAGGGCTCTAGAAACTCCCCAACCCTGCCTGCTGATCCCCCGCCCACCTGTGTGGGACAGGTCTCTGGGCAGCTACTCTGGGTCCCATGATGCAGATAACCCACAAAGGGGAGTAAGCGGGTGTCTTTTTTCCACCTTGCTGCTCTGAATGGCTTCATAGGCCATCTTGTTGTAAGATATTTGTATCTTTTTGTCTAAGATTGTTGCATCTTTTTTTTGTTTCTGATCTGTCTGTGAACACATCACAATGTAGGTGAACTTATATGATATTCAAACCTTACTGCAGAACAATTTCAGCAGATACTTACTGGTCAACACTGTAAGTGTTTGAAATGTGTCCTGTTGTGCTTGGATATGTATGTTCCATGATGTTCTAGCCAGGTGAGTCATACTGATTATAATCAGGTTTCCGCTGTGAATTTTTGCAATTATGAAATTAAATGTCCTCTTCTGTGATTCTTCTGCATACATTCCCAGTCAAGTCATTCACGACAATATTCACAGAAAGATGACAGAAAAGTGGTCCTAATTCAATTAATTAAAAATCCAAATAGCTATTCCCAGACTCTTCTTACAGTATTCACTTGGCATGATCAACATCGATGTCATGGACTGCTTCCGTATGGTAGCTACCTAGATGTTGTCTCTTTAAAAGAGCCTTGAGATACATTAGTATCTCTGGAAGACAGCTGCTTGGCATGGAAGACAGCTGCTTGTCACTTCCCTGTCCTTATGTAATAGGGAAGAATAATTCTCTCCACTGAAGGAATTACTGGGTGAAGTTCTATGGCCCGTATTATACATGGGGTCAAAATAGATGGCCAGAATGGTCCCTTCTGGCCTTAAAATCTATTAGTCTCTGGGAATGATAATCTGGCACTTTGCATGAATACTAAACTAACTTTAAAAAACAAGTGTTGAGTATTCAACACATTATTGAATAATCCTGCAGCTTCAGAGCAACAGGGCAGCATAACTGTGTGAGTGGCATATTTGCACCGTGCAATATGACCTAAATAACAAATCAAAGGCTCTTTAAAAAAGGGAGAAAATGTTCCTGTGTTCACCAAACTGTTGAAGCTACATGACAGCAAGCAAGCATTTAAAAAACCATGAAAAAGGAGGGCATCGCAGTCTATAATACTGCATAATTAAGCATTTTCTCAAAACGTGTTCTCAAAAGCCTTGGAGTGTTTGTAAGCTGCCAGTAACCTATTAATAAGGCACCGTCAAAATGGAAATTAACTCTTTAAAATATAGAGGTAGATAAACTGAAGGTTTCCGTGGGATACAATTAGGCAGAGGGCATGAATCTCTTAGCATCGTGCTCATTTAGAAAGAATTGCTGAATAAACATAACCTTTGATTTAAATGGAAGGTGTGCACAATGGTGCATAGGATGGTAATTAGTTCTATGGCGCAGGGGAAAGTGTTAGCACAGAAGCCATGCAATCTAAAAATAAAAATTATGGCTTTGGTTTAGCAGGCTGGGTAAGCAGCACAGTGTCTGAATGCAGAAACGGCTTCTGATCAAAAAACCCAAGCATTCATTGGGACTTAATGATCTTTTCCCATTGCCAATCAGAATGCGTGTTTTTTAAAGGTTTACAATTCATGCTCACAGTTTCGCATATTCAAAACATCATCTATTAAAAGAACATTAAGGCTATAAAAGAAGCCCACAGAAGCAAGAAAAATTAAACCTCTATGGTTTAATATTAAGGACACCACAGGAAAACATTAATGTGGAACCTAATTTTGGAAACGTAATGATAATGATTATTCTACCACAGCTGATAAGAATCATTGCCACTTATTCTAGTGCCTGGCATACACAAGATCCAGATCTGTTCAGTGCCACTGAAATGAAGCCACCACTCAGGTGAACAGGAGAGTTGTGGGGATAACCGTTGTGTAGCATGCTGCAGGAGAGTGGCTGGAAGGAACATTTTGCTCCAAACTCTTCTGATGTGCGAGAAATGCAGTGGATCTTCCAGACGGGGTTTCCCAGTTTGGTGAGCAGAATTAAACCAACGCTGAGTGCTCTTGGAAAATCTCACCCTAATGTTCACTCATGCAGAATGGACCTTTGTGTCTACCTCTTAATATAATTTGTGCTTTGTGAATTTTCTTCATAATTTTTTAAAAATAATTTTTAACTGCTTATTAGGGCAAGTAATTATTGAAAATAGGTTGCATTATCTATTTAGTATAAATTAAATTAGATAAGAACATGTAATTACGATGTGTGACTATTCTATAAAAAATTCCTATTAAGCTTCATGGAAGAAACCTACTGTGCATACACATTGGGCAAATTCTAAAGTTCAGCATATTAGTCATTTCTAATTTTACTTTTGCAAAATAGCAGAAGTGATTAAATATAGATCATATGGCTGTAGCAAATGCCTCAAAACCTGGGTTTTAGAACAGAAAACCTGAAGGGTTTGTGCAGCAGTTTAGGGACAGATTCTGATTTTCACTTCTAGGCCACAAATACTGCATTGTGACCCACATGGGTTCCCTGCACCCATGATGAGCCAAACTGACGTCTACTGGCACAGATATAAGATCTACACTGGTGGATTAGTTTGCAGGATGAGGGCCCAGAAGAAAGGCAGGAGAGCTGCAGGTCATGAGGCATCTGCTTTGGCAGTGCTAGGATAGGGAAACTCGCTCAGTGCCTGTCATCTGGGTGTTGTGATCTACGCCATCTAATGCCAAGCGAATGCTATCAATCTGTCACATTTGTGAGTGCTAATGTTCGGTTCAGATGAGTTGTATAAGAATGAAACTAAGGGTCTGGAAAATTCTAACTCAGATTTTATTTTTTCCCTGCTATAAAATGGCTGAATGGACTTTTTGAAATTGAAAAAAAAAAAAAAGACTGCTGTGCTGAGATCTGGATGCCAAGTTACAGTTCAGAGCAAGGTTTTATGACTGGGTATGAAACACAAACGTTGAGCGAATATTAATTATAGTGTCACCACAGAGCACATATTATCAGTTGCCAATAATTACCATACTCTATGAGGAAATATCAGCATCTAGTCCTGCACTTAAAAAAATCCCCTACCTTTAATGTTTCTCATTTGCATATACAGCAAAACCTAGATTTTAATTTTATGTTTCTTATGACAGTGCTTTACTGCAGCTTCTTTAGCTCCTCAATTAAAATCTTGGGGAGTCAGAGAGAGGCAGACTCAGTCAGATCTCTGTTACCCTTGTGCCATTTCAGTGAAGTTGACAGCATGGCATGTCTGAGACACAGTTTGGCCCAAGGTATTTAAACACCACTTAATCTTCCTGCTTAGAAATGGAATCAGGAATCACGTGAAATAAACCTAGCTACTGTAAAATGCATTGTTGATGAAAAGCAGGTGAAAACCTACTTGTCTTTCAATACCACTGTGTTAGGTAGTTGCCTACTACTTCAGTACTGTATGTGTGACGGTGTAGTCTGATCAGGATAAGGGGTATCATGCAGCATATCATGTGGAATCCACAAAGCTACTTAAGTGCTTAAACCAAGATTTAGGTGCCAAAATCCCCCAAACTCCCGCTGAACCCTGTATGCACCTAAATTCACTTGGTGTTGAAGTTTTTCAAAGTAAATATTCCCTGGCCTAGGCACTTAAGTTTCTGCCTCTGGGCATGCACATTGGTGCCTCACCTACCATATTAAGCCCCTTTAAAAATTAAGAAGCAGGTGCCCATTGTGACGAAGTGGGATTTTTTCATAATATTTTGTAAGAATATTATGTGTGCCTCAGTTTCCCCTATGTGCTGCATGTTTAACTAGGAGATGAGAACAAGGTGGTTTATTCTTTGTAACAATCCAGGTGTGATTGTCGCCTAGCTGCCTGGGCCCAGACATTTTGTAACCCCGTAACTGATGACTCTAGGGCCCACCCTCTCCAGGAAGCCAGCGAGTTTTGGCCAGCGGGAGAACAAAGAGCTAAAGGGAATGACCAGGTGACTCTGGTCACCCTGGAAGAAGAACAAAGACTGAGAGGGGCCGGGGAGATGGTACAGTGTAGGCTGCTGGAAGCAGGACACAAGCTTCTGGACTGGGACTCAGGATGGGTCAGAGGAGAACCCTGAGCTCAGGGTTCACCCAAATGGAGTTTGCTGTAACTTTTCCATTTTCTATCCTGACCTAAGGTCTTTCTATGCTGTGTTCCAGACAACTCATAAATCCTTCTGTTTTACAGTGCTAGCTGAAAGTCACTCAAGATTGAGTCAGAGGTGCATTGCTCCCTTAGGGCATGTAAGTCTCCCCCAGGTGTGCATTTCAGCTGAACTCACTGAGGGGGGCTCACAGTGTGAACCAGGGGCACTGAAGGATCTGAAGTTTGGTCCCAAAAGGCAGAGATGCCAAAGGGCTTACCTCAGTGAGTGAGACCAGAAGGAGGCTTAACACATTACTGCAGGTTCCTTCTAGGGCTGTTTGAGAGCACCAAAACTTGGAGAACCATGACATCCATCTTATAACTTTTAGTCCAGTAATAAGAGCACTCACCTGTGATGTGGGAGACCCAGGGTCCAGTCCCCGTGCTGCAATTACTCTCCCGATATGTTATATAGAGAATCTAGGCACCTAACTGGGCTTTGTGTATCAGTGTTCTTGTGATTTTTCTAGGTGCCATGTTGCTTAATGTTGCAAAGTCTAAGTCCCTTCAAGTATTCCAGCTTACTGGCTATTTTTATAGTTCACAGAGTGTACAGACCAATTTCATCACAGCTGTAGGTGGACCCAACACCACTGTCCTCAATGTTGCTGCACCCATATACAACAGCAGCAATTCTGGCTCCATGTCTGTGGACAGTGCTGTGATTAGGAAGAGCAATAGCAAGATGGGAAAAGAACAGCTCTTCTAATGGCTTTGTATTGAGATCAGTGATGACACATTTCAATTACAGCATTCGTTTCTGATGTCAGAGAGAGGTTAAAATGGAATGACTCTTGTGTGCATTTGGAGCAATTAGAGGTCTGAAAATGTCTTTTCGCAACTAAACTATAATTGCTTCTGAATAGTCAAAGCTGCAGAACCTTTTCTGGATTGGAAGCTATGTTTTAAACTTTTTATTACTCATCTACACAGACTTAATTGACTGAGGTTCTAAACCCCAACCCTCTAGTGAGTACTGATGAGGTTTGAAGTTTTTCTGAATGGCTAGCATTTTAAAATATAGACAAGGAAGTATGGTATGGAAATACAGCCTAGCAAGTAAAATGATTACGATTATTTCAATTTCACAGCTGCACACGAGAGTGCTTGGCTTTTTTTACCTTAAATGGTTCGGGTCCTAGCTCCTTTAGACACCCCCTCTGGGTTATGGCACGAGTGATCAGCGGTGGTGCTCATACACTTTCAGTGGAGGACCTTGTGGCTCACACTCTAGCTTAGTCAATGAAATCTCATGTGTGGCTCTTCAAGGCATGCTGCAATGGGAATGAGGTGGAAGAGGAATAGCTTAGTGGATAGGACTGAAGCTTGTCGATCCAACTATCTTTTATCTTTGGTCTAGGCTAGCCCTTCACATAACAGATCCAGATCGCCATTTCGCTCCATGGAGGGGCTTTTCTAGTGGCAGGGGAAACAAAGCTGTAGAGGGAGCACTCCCGCAATCTGCTGGCTTTCATCTCCTTCGCCCATGAAGATGGTGGGGTGGGGAGACGATCTGGTCCTATATTATATTCTAGAGCCATTTTACCTCCTGTTCCTCAGGCCACAGAATACTTTTGAATGTCATGGCTGGCTCTGATGACCACAGCTATAGCCCCTGTTTGATGAATGTAGGAATTTATGCAATGCTGACATTAATAGGAATGCTGATGTTCCAAAGATGTTATATTACGTGGTTGGGGCCATGCTACATAGAGATTTTGGACCAGATTCTCAGCCCCTCTCCACTCCTCGCACCATTCAAGTGCCTCAAAGAGAGAGGGTGTTTCCCTTAAATGTCCTATCTGGGATTCTCCAGAGCAGGGGAGTCTTCGGCAGGCACAGAGCTGGTAGAGCCAGCTCTCACGCTTCCCTCCTTACAACCTCCAGTGCTGAGAGTGTGTCAGAGTCAGGAAAGGGGAGTAATTGGAGTGTACTCTAGCTGTCAGGTCATGTAGGGTCAGCCATGTATGGCTGGTGCAAAATAGCCCTGAGGCTATACGGAGAGCTGGGGCCAGGCAAAGAATCAGCTGTAACCGGATGCTGGACAGTCCCCCTCTCTCTTGTGTCCAAAGTCCATTTCAAATAGCAGGTGGGTGCAGAGGTTCGTGTTGCACGGAATTGGTTAGTGTGTGAATATTGCAGTCTTCTGATTCCCTGCCAAGGTGTTTGGATGCAATATTGCAAGGTCATTGGGGGCAGGAGTTCCTGTTAGTGGTATACAGGAGTATTTAGAGAATACAGGAGTATTCACGGCTGTCAAACCTCTTTTCCTCTTCTCTTCTAGTTTTGCAACTCACTTTTGATATGGTGAGCAAATTCCAGTGATAGACATGACAACAGTCGAATACTGACAGCTCTATAATAAACAGCTACCTGTCCAGCTATAATACTCCTGTCCCACGTGTCAGACACAAGAGACACAATGCATATCAGCTTGTCTAAATCATCCTTCCTTTTGATGTGATAGAGCAGGCATGCGGCAATAAGCACCAGTTTAAGTATTCCCGTGATTTTCTTTGGGACATAGGGACATGCAGAGACCTAGAAGTGTCTCAGCTAAACCTTTAACAGTAAGAGTCAGGTACCCATAGGTATCTAGGCTCCTAACATCCACTGAAATCAATGCAGGATAGGACCCTAAATACCCTTTGAGGATCTAGGCCTAAAATTCGTCGCCACTGTTCAGAACTTCAGGGCAGTACAGGAGCACAAGCTGAAAGCGGGTATGTGGACTAAAGACATTATGTATTTCGCTATCATTTTAGCAGCTGTATTAGATGCTCCAGTTCATCTTCTACAGTGCTAATGAAACCTCCTGAAAGCATGAGGTCTCTTGACCCTGAATGGCAATTGCCTCATTCTGCACACTGCACAGTCACATTTGTTAGCGAGAGAGCCAACAAATGCTTATGACTAATTTAATCGACTGCAGCCAATACCCGTGGTGTATGGAGTAGCGGTTAGCAAGAGTGTCGAGGCAAATTTAAAAAAAGAACAACTGCTTTTTTTATTAAGAGGCAAATTAAAGTGAATTTGATTGAAAGGCCTCAAGTGAAAGTGCGGACTATTCCAGAATTCCACCCACACACTACTCCCACCAGGATATTAAGTGACAACACATTCCACCAATGAAACACAAGAAAATATCATAGGCAAGGCTGTCATTAAGTGCTCAGTGATCTGAGGGTAAGATACTATTACCTGTAGTAGCCATTTCTGAGAGTTGATTAATCCTTTTGTGAATGTCAAATACATTAAGTATCAGAGGGGTAGCCGTGTTAGTCTGGATCTGTAGAAGCGACAAAGGGTCCTGTGGCACCTTATAGACTAACAGAGGTATTGGAGCATAAGCTTTCGTGGGTGAATACCCACTTCATCGGATGCAAGCGATGAAGTGGGTATTCACCCACGAAAGCTTATGCTCCAATACCTCTGTTAGTCTATAAGGTGCCACCGGACCCTTTGTCGCTTCAAATACATTAGGATATAGTCCAGTTCATATGTTTTTAGAAGTCACAAGCTCTGACTCGTTAGTGATAGTTGATAACTCATCTTTTCCTCTTGATCATGTTTTCACCCATGCAATCTTTACAGCAATTTTCAACTGATTTTATAGCAGGCGAAAGCCACAGGAGACAGCACAGATGGTTGCAGCAAAAGTCTAGTAATTAGAAACCCCTTGGTTCAAAGTAGGATTAGCCACTAACCTATTGTGTGATCTCAGACATGTTTCCTAATTCTCTTGCTCAGTTTAGCAATATAATTTGTTGTTTTAAAACCAATATAACACAGAACCAAGAAATAAAAAAGCCTCTGTGAACTAAGATATCCTGGGGAAAATACATTTCAAAAAGAGAAACACTAAAAGAAGGTGAAGAAGAAGCTGACCAGTGCTAAAATAGATACCAAGATTGGAGAGAGAATTTTTTTCCTTTCTATTCAGGGAAATACCTTGTTGGTTTGCCTGCTTTCTAATACTAAACAGCCCTCTTTCTAAACAATTTCATCAGCATCTGTGTTTTAGGATTTTATTTTTTACTCCCAGATTTGTTTACCAATAAATCTGGCATCCAGGTTCCTTTTAGAATTAATATAAGCTGATGTCTGGGGGAACTAAGAACAAGTAGCTTTCAACGTTTGGAAATCTGGTGGCTTGCTCAGATCTGCATTTGGCAGCTTCAGATCATATCAGTTGTTATACCAATAAAATAAAAACCAGCAGGATCTTTTTTAAAGGGGGTAAGACAGAATGTCACATTTATTGTGAATACAAAAAGAATTATAGTAAGCAGTCAGTTATAGCTATAACA
Source organism: Chelydra serpentina (assembly GCA_037349315.1). Taxonomy (NCBI): domain Eukaryota; kingdom Metazoa; phylum Chordata; order Testudines; family Chelydridae; genus Chelydra; species Chelydra serpentina. Next base: position 63,000,376 of record JBAIAC010000002.1, on the reverse strand, counting down.
TTTCATTCAATTTCACATTCATTCATACACACACACACAGGTTCTGCATAGATGTCATAGTTACCAGCCTAAAAGTTGCTCATGCCAAGTTACTGGCCAGGTAACCTGGGCATGAGGGTGGAGCCGAGTCCTTGTCAGATTCATCTGATGCTCCTGGAGGTTGGCAGCAGAACCAGAGACTCAAAGTCCTCAGTTTTTAGAGGCCATTCTTATAGGGATTTATTCCTATGTCAGTCTATGGGAATTGCTTCATCATGCTGTTGCTGATGGTGCCATCATGCTGGTTCAATCAGCAGATGGCACATTCCTGGTGGCATTCCTGGTGGCTCAACGCTGTCCAAAGTTTGTTTTTCTCATCCTTCCAGGTGGTTGGGTGGATCCCAGTTTTACGCTCCAGGGATTGTATCGGTCCACTTGAAACCTTTCTTCGGCCGATGGATACTCCCTTTCTAGGCTGGCACCTCCCTAGCCATTCATGTATTTCATGCATTCATCAACATACTTTCTTTATCACAACTGTTAAAGTATTGCTTTGAGAACAGGCTCTTTGTCTTAGGATGTACTAACACAATCAACAGCTTGCAAGTTTCACATAGTATCTTTTTGAGAACAGATACAATCAATGATTTACAAGCTTTACATAGACACAGACAGTAGCTTGTAAATTAACAAAAGAGACCCAAGAGATCTTTTTACTTGGTGAAGCTGTTGGATTTTAGACAAGTTATGGGGGGGGGGGTGTCACTTTCACTTGGTGAAATCACTGTCCGTACCTTCTTTAATATCCCCCCTACACAGTGACTTTTCACCAGTAAGAATATGAGTCCAGTATGTGATGTTATTTTAGCTGAACGTGTGGAAGTTACGTGTGTGGGGATTCTGTGAGCCTAATCTGCATTTACACCAATGCCCTTTTACATCATTACATCAGTGTAAAGGGGCCTTAGTGTAAATGAGACTCGGACCATATCTGCCTCCTTCATGCTGTGCTTTATATGTACATCATTTGCTTAGCCTGATATTTTTTCTTGAATGACTTTCTCTGTGCATAACCATATTTGTAATATTGCTGCAGTCTACCTCCAAATCCAAAATCAAACAAATGTTTAAAAATGTTTACATTGTACATCCAGGTTGATTATACCTCTTATATTTCTCCCTCCCACACCCCATCCCAATGCCCACGCCTCCTGGAGGAGGCACATCTGTTGGTTGGTTCTATGCACATGTTTGTGCGATATGCACTGAGACTTGCTTAATCTATTGCCCTTCTGAGCTCTGGACCATTCCATTGCACTGAAGTTCTCTTGTTGTTCCCGTTTGGCTCCTGCCATGGATAAAGAATTGTGCAATGAGTTGGATCCATCTGTCGAAGCGTCTGGAAAGTAGATATGCCCCAGCATCCTCTTTACCAGAAGAATTAGTAATTATTAGATTGTAAATCCTGTCCCGGCAGGGCAATGTCTTACTAAGGATATGTCTACGTTGCAATCAGGAGGTATGACTACAGCTCATGTAGACATGCCTGAGGTAGCTTGGGTATGTCTACATGTGCTGCAATAACATCTCCAGATTGCCGCATAGACGTACTCTACGTCAGGGGTTCTCAACCTTTTTCTTTCTGAGCACTCCCCCCGCCCCCAACATGCTATAAAAATTCCACTGCCTACCTGTGTCACAACTGTTTTTCTGCATATCCAGTGGATTAAAAGACAGGGACAGTGTTAGGAGGTAGCAAGCAGGGCACTTGCCCAGGGCCCCACACCACAGGGGACTCTGTGAAGCGAAGCTGTTTGGGCTTCGATTTTCAGCTCCGGGCAGTGGGCCTCAGGCTTTGGCTTTCTGCCCTGGGCTCCAACAAGTCTAACGCCAGCTCTGCTCTCTGGTTGATTTTGGCAGCCCCCCTGAAACCTGTTTATGTCCCTCCCCCCTCTCCCCCACCCCGCCGAGGACCAGTAGCGTAGCCAGGGGGGGAGCAGGGGGAGCGGCCACTCCCCCTTGAGCAGAAGCAGCAGAAGCGGCGCCTTTTTTTAGCAGCACTGAAAAAGGAGCCGCTTCTTTTTAAGCGCCGCTTCTTGCACTCACCCAGCAGCAGAAGCTGAGCGGGGAGCCGCTCAGGTGCTGAGGGCAGGGCAGCGAGGTGGCTCCTCACTCAGGCGCTGAGAGGGACGCAGCAAGGCGGGGGGGCTTGCGGCGGCTGCCCTGGGGGTAGAGGGGCGGCTGCTGAGCGGGGAGACAAGGGGAAGCCGCAGCAAACTGCCCCTTGTCTCCCCATTCAGCTGGGAGACAAGGGGCAGCTGCAGCAAGCCGCCCCTTGTCTCCCCGCTCAGCAGCTCAGCCGCTGAGCAGGGAGACAAGGGGAAGCCACGGCAAGGCACCCCTTGTCTCCCCGCTCAGCAGCTCAGCGGGGAGACAAGGGGAAGCCACAGCAAGCCGCCCCTTGTCTCCCCGCTCAGCAGCTCAGCTGGGAGACAAGGGGCAGCTGCAGCAAGCTCCCCTTGGCGCCGCTCCCCCTGTGCTCGGGACCTGGCTGCGCTACTGCCGAGGACCCCTGGAGAACCACTGCTCTAGGTGTTTGTATAACACCTAGCTCTTACATAGCACTTTTCATCTGTAGATATCAAAGAGCTTTAGAAATTATCTCTGCTAGGGAAAGTGAGGCCCCATGTGAGAACCTAGGACAGTAATGATCTCGGGAGTGCTATAATACAACTGATGCAGACAAAGAAGGAAGGCAGCAGCATCCCTGACCCCTTCATTCAGTGTCATACTGGGATTCCCCCATCTGGTTATTTGCTACAGGATGAGATCTTTCCCAAACAGGGTAGTAATTCCAGACACAAACTTCCAATGATCAATACAGAGACATCAAAGAGCAGCTAGCCATGTTAGAGAAGGACTACAGATGGGGCAGTATGTCAGCTTAACTATGTTTTCATATTTATGTGGCTTGACAAGCTAGCGTAGATCCAGGCCCGCACTGGGCTTTGCGGGCATGTCTTCCCTTCCCCCTAAGGTGACCAGACAGCAAAAGTGAAAAATCGGGACAGGGGGTGGGGGGTAATAGGAGCCTATATACGAAAAAGACCCCAAAATCGGGACTGTCCCTATAAAATCGGGACATCCGGTCACCCCCCCCCCCCACCCACCCTCCGCCTGGTTGCCATTAGGTTGCTTCTGCTTTAGCTGTCAAACTTCAAGGTCAAGCTCTGGAGCTGGGAGTGGGCAGAACAACAACTAGGCCATGGAATGCAGCCTCCTCCTCCTTCCCTTCACCTTTTGTAGGGGCTCTTGTGGTGTCTATTAAAGCACAAAGCGGGATGTATGAAAGCACAGAGCTCAAACAGCCATGCTGGGATTAGGATGCTGGCTTTAACTTTTGACAGGGTTTTAGACAGTGTCGGTGAACAACAATAAGAAACCCAGCACAGGGCAGCTATTGAAAAAGCTTAAGTGATTCCATGTAATGGCTCTGCAAACTATAATAGAACAGGGAGTATCAGACTTGTACTTGCTAAAATTTACAGGGACAGGAGCCTACCATGTATCATAGCTTTCTTCAATAAAAGTTACATTTTTTAATCCAATTAGGCTGAGTTGTTTTATTTTACTAGTCACTGACAGCATCAGCCTGGGGTCTGTCAGTGAGGTAACATGGGGCATAATTCACTCTCAGCTTTAAACGAAATATCCCAAAATTGGATGGCAGATCCGAAGCATTCAGTAATTCACGCTTTTGCTGTACAGTACTGAGTGTCCTTGCATAGGAAGGGGAAGGGAGACATTGGATTTTAGTGTAAAGCCTATTTTATGTGACTGGTGCAGACTGAAAATGGTGCTTAATTTATCAAACCTCTATGTCCTTGAATGAATGTGAGGTTATGGCCATCAGAGGGCAGCACAGTAACACTTTCCCACCTGCAAGTACAAGGATTTTGAGACGCACTCTCACTTTCCAGGGGTACAGTTGTCATGTCAGATATCAAAGAGCCTCACATATTCCCCATTAAGAATGACTGATCTTAAAGGCAAGGGGAGACAAAAGATGGGATACTGTCAGCAAAATAGGAATAGGAGGGAGAACATTACAACTGCTTATAAAAGTTTCTGACCTTCCTGGCTATATTAGCTGAGTCCTTTGTCCTCTTTGGCTACCTTTATTTGGCTTACCTTGTGCCTTTAGTTTAGAGTTTTGTTTTGTGTAGTATTGATTGGGAACGATGCTTAATTTACAAATACAGTTGTGATGAGAACGTACAGTGCCATCCCAACGCCCGCATAAAAAATGTGTGTTGTGGAAAGGGCAAATTTAAACAGGGAAAGAACTAATGATTTGTAATAATGATAAAGCACCTTGCATGTTATTTAATTTACTAGCGCCAGGAAGCACAGAAATTTCTGCCCTCTGAGCGAGAGACAGGATCTCAGTAAATGATCCATAATTACCCTACAGGCCAATGAAGATTGATGTGAGGAGACCATTTTTTATCCCTCAGGATCTGAAGGATTTATTTATTCATTTGTGATTGTCACTTTACATGTGACAAGATAAATATGTACAGTATATACAGTATACATGAAAATATCACAAAAAACATGAATTGCTTAGAGCCAATTACGAGCCAAGACTCCTCCAGGATGAAACAACCCCGGCTTCTGAGTGGGTGTAGCAAAGAGCCCTGCTGGAGCCTGCTCTGAGAGTGACCTCAAGACTGTTGTTCCAAAGGCCACTGGACTGGAAACTGGGGTAATGAGGAGGTGATCATCTTGATCTTGAAGCAGACACAGCTTCCATCTCTGCCTAGCACAAAGCCCACACTCCAAGCAGCAAAGCAGCAAACCCACAGAGAATCAGCACTGAGCAGAGGCAAATGCGGAACACCCTGCACCTTGCCATGCAGGCTTCAACTGTCCTGAGGCAACATAGCTGGGAGAGACTTAGGAAGCAGGAGAAGAGAAAAAGGGCATGCCTAGAATAAAGGAGAGCAAGAAAATTCTTTCACAGCTAATTAGCGTGGCATGGTGTCCTAGCTCCATGTTTCAGGCAGACGAGATGTTCTCTCTCCGCAGCAGGAAAGGAAAAAGCCTGTGAACAGATGCCTGGGGCCCCCACCACACATTCAGAAAAGGTAAAGGAGGCGGGAAGGAAAAGTATATTCTCAGCAGAGCAGCTGATTGAAGGCTTGTATCATTGAATTATCTTTTAAATCAACTAGAGTATCCAGTAGTCGAGGCCAATGCCTTCATTCTTGTGTACTCAGTTTGACATCCTTTACCCGCTTTTTCAAATACTACCAGCTATCACCGAACTATGCTGCAGGGTGCTTGACAAAACAGTGAAGAACAAAAAACACATACAAATAAAACTTGGCATGATATATCTTTCTGCCTATCTTAATCAGTACCCTTCCCTTAAATGTAAACGTCCTCAGAACAACTTTCCCTTTCAGAAAATTTTAATTTAGTAGTGTGCATGCGGGGCTAAGTGGGAATAACCATAGTAATTTTATGTACACGTTGTATTCTGTATAGATTATATTGCTTGATTGGGCAAATGTACTGCTCTAGGCACCATGCTCTGTGGAAACAAAGCATCAAGTCCTGGCCTTCTGTAGGCTTCCATCCTGCCAAGACTTACACGTGTTAATCCCATTGGCTTCAGTGGGACTATTCATGTGTGTAAAGTGTGTGCATACGTGTTTACAGAATTGGCGCACATTTGTGCGGCCCCATTGAAATCAGACACTGTACTGATGAGTGCTATATAAGTACTTAGGGAGAGAGGCAGACCTGACTTTGCCCCAGATTTCTTTAACTGCACAGTCAGTATTTTTTAAAGATTATTTTTAAAAAGAAAAACTGACTTTTAGCAAGCTCAGAATATAGAACGAGTCGACAAACAAATAGGCCTATGGCCTAACAAATGAAATAACCGATACACCCAGAAAAGAAATAAAGGGAGGCAAGAGGAATGCCATTTGTTAAGTACATTTTATGGTCATGAAATAATGCTAGCATAAAAAGCATGGAGCCTGAATTGCTCTCTTTAGCCAGACAACCCAGACAGCTGCAGTGCAAACTTCCCCACACTGCTCTGCTAATATGTATTGACCTTGAGAAACCACTCCTAGAAATACATATATATGCCCTTTACCAGCTCCAGTCAGCCTCCATGCCTCCCTGCTGAGATTGCTGACAGTACCACTGATGGGGTTTTGACGAATGGGGACACCCATCCATTAAGAGCTAGTCAGAGAGCACTAACTCTTACACAGTTGTCCCCAATCAGCAATCTGATGGAAATGGCTTTCATTCAATACTAATCTGGTCTAGATTGGAACTAATGACTCTGGGCCTACTTATGTCGGATACTGAGTGCTTCCTGTGAGGAACTGAGTGCTCTCAGCCTCTCACTGAAGTCAATGGAAGGATTGTATCATTGGAGAAGAAGATGGTTCAAAGGGAATTCTTCTCCTGCGTTGGTTCCTGTATGAAAAAGCCATTAAAGAACCACAAGAAGCCAGCTGCAAACTCCCCCACTGCAGGAGCTTTGTACACTTTTCTTCAGCCCTTGGTCAACATGTGGGCAGGAGGTGCAGCCCATAGCACAATATGGGGATATTAGGCTGTGGGGCAGACCTTAGGCAGCCTGGGTAAGGCTGCCATAACTTAGAGCTGTCCACTTCAGAGCTGGGCAGCCGGAAAGCAGCGGCTGTTGGCTGAGTGCCCAGCTCTGAACACAGTGCCCCACCAGCAGCAGCCCAGAAGTAAGGGTGGTAATACTATACCATGCCATCCTTACATGTGCACTCGCCTTGTACTCACCCGGCAGCGCTCCAGCTGCTCGGCGGCACTTTGGCGGCAGGTACCATCAAAGACCCCGAGTGAGTGAAGGACCTTCTGCCAAAGTGCCGCCGAACAGCTGGAGCGCCGCCAGGTGAGTACAAGGGGAGGCACCTTTTTTTCGCTCTGCTCCCCCTGTACTCTGCACCTGGCTATGCCACTGATTGTATCCCCATGATGAACTGAGTAGAGCTGGTTGGAAAAATTTTCCTCTGTTTTCTATCATAAAATGCCATTTTAATTAAACTGATTTTTTGGTAAAATCAAATTGATTTTGATTAAATTTGCCACAGAAGCAAATTTTCCCAAAACAAAGTTTTTCATTTCAGAAAATTTCATTTCAGGAAAATTTTGTTTTGAAATAAAATGATTAATTTCCAAATGTATTTTGTTTTTAAATTTTTTTATATTTTTATTATTTTCACATTATTTCATTAGCTGTAGCAGCAGTACATGACATATATGAAAGTTGAAATAGTCTACTACGTTATTTTATTTTTATATTTTTTTAATAGTTAAAAAAGTCATTATGGGCAACTGCTATTTAGCACAGCTTGAAACATCTTATATTATTTTCCAAATCAACATGTCCCTGCCATCTGTCCTATCTAGCCAAGGGGATCTGAGTGGGAAGGTGTGGGAACAGAGAGAAGTTTGAATACCTCTCAGATAGACCCCTTCCCCAGCTACTTCGAGGGGAAAGACAGGCAAATCTCTTCCTCTTTACAGGGGGGTGGGGGCGCAATGTCAAACAAGCCTCTTCCTTCCTCCTAACAAATACACTGTGATGGATATGGAGAAGGAGTGGGCACTGGAGACCTACCATAACACTAGCTCAAGGGTACAGACAGACATTGATAGTTAATGAACATGAATGACTGAGGCTAAGAGGTGTTAATAATGGAGCTGGGTCAAATATCCCTAATGAAAATGTGTTTAATTGAAAAGTTCCTGTCTGCACAAACCCCCTACACAGAAGTAATGTTACTACAAAATAAAATGTTTTCTCTCGGGATGACTGCAAACATGTTGTGAGCTAATTCCTCCCCTCCCCACCTCCCAATCAAATTTTGAACTGGTTTCATTGGTTAATTGGTCACAAAAAGCCCCATTGTATTGATTTTGATTCCCTGATTGGCTGAGCCTAACCTATAAGGTCAGAAGCATTAGTAGAAGCCATTTTGACTTCTTTTCTCGTAGGTTTGGTTGGTGTGTGTTTTAGGGCATTTCTCTGAGCAGGAGCTAGGAAATAACCATTAAACTAGCAGTGTGATTTTGTGACCTTTTCTGGTGAATCCTTAAAGATACTGGAGATGACAGAAGTTATTTCACCAGAGATGCTATAGGTTTCCAGTCATACCTGCAAGAAGAAACAACACCAGGTAAGTTGGAAGAAGGGCTGCATGAGGGTTAAGGGGTACATGGCTTGATGGGATTCTCTTTAGGTCCTAATACTGTGTAGGCAACCCTCTGGTGACTTCTGTGGGGTCTGCCTGCATGGAGCATCTTGCAAGATTGGGTCATAGGTTTAAATAAACATCCAAATTCTAGCCCCCTTTCTCCTCCACCTATCCCCTCCCCCCAGATTTATTTAAGGAAATGCTGTAGTTTATAGCAGGTTTTTATTGTAGGTATTGTTTGCATATGCTTATGTTGGGATGTGAGCGGAGGGGGTTGCTTTGTTAATCTGGTTCTTCATGGTGCATGGGTGATAAGAATAAGTATGCAACTTGATGGTGGTGGTCAGTGCACTGGCTTATCTGCTACTGCACCATAACAACAATACAAGCAATTAATATTACACCTTCAGCATCTTATTGGCTGTAGCTAAACTAAAATTCTGGTTTGAAGTCCCACCCAATCTTGACTGGAATGAGCAGGGCTTTGTTCAGATCGTTATGCTACTTCTCAAGGTGGAACTAGTGTCTGTATCTTGGGATCAATGCCTGTGCTATCAAGAGACTCCCACAAATGTTTCTCCCTGAGCCTGTGATAAACTCTATGTTCCAAGGGGGTGTGTGCGGCACAGAAAATGACTGATGGAGAGGGGAAAGCCTCCTTTAAGCAAAAACTCTCTCCTCTTAACTATAAGGATGGAGGCAACATCACTTGGTAAAAACCCTAAGATACACTTTGCTACAAATATTCCTGAAAAATATGCTCCCTGTCCTTCTGAGGAGAGGGTGGTGTTGAGGTATGTGTGTACAGAATCTATGAACAGTAGGAGTGGCAGGGCATCTTTGTGCAGTGTGGATGGGAGATGGAGGTAGGCGTGAACGAGGTATGAGTAGAAGGTGAGAGACTGGTGGATGAAGTCAAGTAGTGAGAAAGGGAAAGTCAGAAGAGAGAGCAAGGGGATAAAGAAGGAAAGAAGTAGTAAATAAATGAGTGAGGATGGGGAAAGAGGGGGAGAGATGGAAGAGGAGGAAGAAGTGAGAATGTTGGAGAGGAAGAGATGACCCCAAAGGGAAAAGTAGGGGGAAGAAATTACTGAGAGAAAAGATCCTAAAATTTTGGGGAGGGGGCTAATAGGTAGGGCCTTACCAAATTCAAGGTCCATTTTGTTCTCTGACTGTGAAATTGGATTTCAAAAATTGTAAAGTTCATGATTTCAGCTATTTAAATCTAAAATTTCATGGTGTTGTAATTGTAGGGGTCCTGACTCAAAAAGGAGGTGGGGGGTTGCAAGGTTATTGTAGGGAAAGGGGTTGCGGTACTGCTATCCTTATTTCTGTGCTGCTGCTGATGGTGGCGCTGCCTTCAGAGCCGGGGGGCTGGAGAGTGTCGGCTGCTAGCTGGGAGCCCAGCTCTGAAGGCAGAGCTGCCGTCAGCAGAAGCGCACATGTAAGGATGGCCTGGTATAGTATTACCACCCTTACTTCTGGGCTGCTGCTGGTAGGGCGCTGTGTTCAGAGCTGGGCACCCAGCCAACAGCCACTGCTCTCTGGCCGCCCAGCTCTGAAGGCAGCACAGAAGTAAGGGTGGCAATACTGCAACCCCCTAAAATAACCTTGCGACCCCCTGCACCTCACTTTTGGGTCAGGACCCACAATTTGAGAAACGCTGGTCTCCCCCGTGAAATCTATATACAATAAAAGCTTTATCTGGTATGTTGGAGGAGTGGGGGGTGCTGGTAAGTCAAAAATTCTGGTTAACTAAGAGGGAGGGAGTTTGGGTGCAGGAGGGGGCTCAGGGCTGGGGGTTGGGAGGAGGTGCGGGGTGCAGGCTATGGGATGGAGTTTGGGAGCAGGAGGGGGCTCAGATCAGGGGATGGGGCATGGGAGGGGTTTTGGGGTGCCGGATCCGGGTGGTGCTCACCTTGGGTGGCTCCCCACAAGTGGTGACATGTCCGAAGAGGGGTGGCCAGGCAGCCCTGTGTGCTGCTTCCGACTGTGGGCGCCACACCCGCAGCTCCCATTGGCCAAGGCTAATGCTCTTAGGGGGAGGAGTGGCCACAGGGGCTCTGTGCACTGCCCCCGCCCTGAGGGATGGCTCCGCAGCTCCTATTGGCTGGGGACTGCGGCCAATGAGAGCTGCAGGGGTGGTGCCTGTGGGCGCAGGCAGTGCACAGAGCCACCTGGCTGCACCTCTCCGGATATGTTGCCACTTGCAGGGAGCCACCTGAAGTGAGCGCCGCCCGGATCTGGCACCCCAAAACGCCTCCAGTGCCCAGAGCCCCCTCTCACACCCAAACTCCCTCCCAGAGCCCACGCCCTGCACTCCCTCCTGAAATGCCATTTATAGAGCTTTCTGGTTTATAAAGTGCCGGATAACTCAGCTTTTCTTGTAGTATATGGTAAAAGGACACAAAAGACCAGATTTCACAGTCCGTGATGCGTTTTTCATGGCTGTAAATTTGGTAGGGCCCCAGTAATGGGGAAGGGAGAATTCCCCTAATGTCAGAAGATTTGGAGATAATGGAATGAGAGAGAAAAGCAAGTGCTTACTTTTAATGAAACTTAATTCAAAAGTACTACCATAAATACACACAGGTTTCCCTCCTTAGCTTCTTTCCCAAACCACCCTTAAGGCCCCTCCTCTCTCCTTTCCTGGAAGGCTCTTACCTACCCAACTGGACACTGGCTGGAAATAGCCTAATGCAGGCAGCCTGATGACACAGAGCTCTGTTAATTGTTGTTTTGCTACATATGTCTCAGATTTCTATTTTTCTCCCTCTGTTTGTGTCCCTGAGTAAAGAAAATCTCGAACCTGGCAGAACTTCCAGAATTATGTGGGGGTGGAGGGTGGGGAGAAGAGAGGATTAGCAGGGTACAAGGCATCATGTACTTCTCCGGTAGCATAATACAGATCTTGCCAATCCATTCAATCCCTAAATTAGAGCACAGAAAGCTGTCTCTGTTGCGCTGAGAACTTAAGCTGCTCTTCCTCCACTGCAGCCAAAGGGATCGATTCCTAGGAAGTATTACTGTCATTGTTTTACACACAGACTCATTAATTTTAGAGCCTGCCCAGTAGGCTCATGATAGTGCAGGTATGTCCTAATTGCTACCCATAATGCACTTCTAACCCCAGAGAAGCTAATTTGCCTTCTCTTTCTGCTGCATTTTGTTAGGTTGTGGGCTTATGTTGATGTCAAGCAAATTTAAATGAGAAAACACTCTTCTGCCATGTAAAGATGCTATCTAAGTACCCAGGAGAGGCTAGCACTTGATTAGTGCTCCAAGTGTTTGTGAATGCAGGATACCAAGGGCAACAGGGATACGATAATGTGGTTTTAATATGGGGCGCTTTGGCTTGTCTGTACTGCAAATATATTACTTTGGTTCACATGCTATTTTATTCTCTTGTCTTACATTGAAATATGTAGATCTCAAGCACTAAGACTTCAATTTTCAAAAGTGACCAGTGGTTTGGAGTGGTCTTATTTTTGGGATAACTCTGAAAATTTTTAGCCTCTTCTGGATTTTTCAAGTTAAAGTGCTAAATATCTGCCATTTGAAAAACCAGGTTGGACCCCAGAACCAAATCTATATTGCATAAAAATGGAAGAGACCACATCAGCCTTCGTCATCAATACAGAGTTGCAGTCTACTGAGACTACAGTCCCCGCTGCCAATGTTTCTTCTTGATGTAAGTGGGCTTCCACCTATATCGAGCAAAAGGGCCAGTTTCTCTACTTTCGTTGTGGCTTTGCCATTGGTGTGAGTGGTGAATTCTGATTCAGTGGTGGTTTGGATCCAATTTGCATTCACGTCACATAGGTATAATTGACTTCCCATGGTCCAAAGCAGTGGAGAACCAGGCTGAAATCTCCACAGCCCATCTGTGTTGTAATGATGAGCCCCTTGCGATCTGCTCCTTTCTTATAAAAAACAGATATAGATCTGGGGCTCCCAGTGTGGCTTTCTTTTCCTTTGGGCAAAATCTATGTGCCTTTGACCTAATACATAAAAGAAAACTGACACACAGTTCCCTGATGGACAGTAACAGTTCCAAAGCTATAGGAGTATTATTCTAAGTGACCACAATTAAGCCATAAAATAAATCTGGCCCTGGAAAATTAGCAGTGTCCTGTGTGTAGGTTGACAGACACACGGTATAAGGGAATTAGTGGCTTGGAGATAAGTTACAAAATGCATTGCTTTTTGGTACTCTTGTAAGAATGGTCATTGGGGAAGGATTGATCTTGACATGCTGCACCTTAATTTAAAGCATCTTTTGTGCATAAAAGGATAGTGGTAGCTTCATAGGACAGAAACAACAGTCCTAGCACTTATGTGAGTTTAGACACCGAGACCTCCAAATCTGCTATGTACTTTTACTTTGGCACATTATCAACATACTAGATAGAAATTTGGGCTCAACAGTTTGGTCCAGAGAGTAAATCTGTATCTAGCCCCAGGATGGCAGAGAAATAAACCACTGTCTTCAGACAATGATACATTTGGGGGGGAAAATTGAGCAGATAACATAAATACAATTCCCAGTGAGAGTTCACAGTTTGTTACAGAGAATGAAAAAAGGCAGTATCCTAGGTGTAACAGGGTGCTGGCCAGGAAGTCCTGAACCAGGCCCCTGTTAGCCCAGCTCCAATTAAGAAGTATTAATTGGGGCTGGCTGAGTATGCCATGCCTAATTGCTGGAAGAGAAGCACCTGTGGGCCTTATTAGCCAGGGGGCTATATAAAGCTGACAGGAAGGAAGTGACGCAGGGGTGGGGTGGAGAGAGGCAAGGGAGGAGCTAAAGGCTGTGTATCCCTGCTGGCTGGAGAAGCTAGCTGTCCCCCAGATTGCTGGTTTGAAGCACTCTGTAAATAGAAGGTGGTGGGAGCTGACACTGAAAATAAAAAGCACTGCTGATTGCACTCAGAAGAGGTCTCTGGCTGATTTGTTGCAAGAGCAAGTGAAGGACTCGTTACACTAGGGAAGAGCCATAAATCACTGTGGCAAGGTACAGGGGTTTATAGCAAAGCCAGCATGCAAAGGGATAACTTGCTTCCCAGTTTTCTCACTCTGAGTAGGTGGGAATACTGACCAATCTAGTCATAACCCCTAGATAAAGGCCTAAGTGGTAGTTCTGTGATTTACAGGTTGCTTTATAAGGATACCTGCAAAGCAGGAAGAAGGTAGGGAATGTGAAATTAACAGAGAAATGTACTAAGTAAGGGTTTCAAGTAGATGCTCAAAACTGGGCAGTGGGACTCTGCTTAGTGCCTTTAGAAGACTTAGATATGTGATATTTATTTAGGTTGAACAGACCTCTCTTTATTTTGAGATATATTATTATGGATCTCTTAGGATTCCCCCCACTCCCCCCCCTTTTTTTTTGGTCCTTTTTTTGACATCTTGGGGGGAAATAAGGATGAGAGTTGGGTCCAACAAACTGCAACTGGCTACCAATCCTCAATACCAGTTTATCTCAACTGCCTGTTTTCCCTCCTTTTGCAGATGAAGCACATGGAAAGATGTTTGGCATTGAATAATATCAAGTAAAATACATTTGTGGCAACATTTTTTTAAATTAACGGTTAGTGCAAGTATCGTAGCCAATACGTATTCTATTATGTCTACTTCTGACCAGGAGTCTTGGTCTGTTAATAACTCGATACTCTTTCCACTAAAATTCATTGCTTCTGCAGCTGATTTTTCTATTTTGTCAAACTACCTCTTGGTTTCTTTGTGAATTCATCTAGCAGAAGTTAAACGCAGGCTGGCAGAAAGTAGACATGACAGAGCTGTTACAAAGCACCATTGGCTGTGGTAAAAGACAAAAGGGAAGTATCAAGGATTGGCCTGAATTTCTGATTAAACATGCGGAACTATCAAGTGTCAATTCACTGTCCCTCTTCTGCTGTTCTTTTACATAGATGATTTAAATTGCTCTTGTTTGGTCGAAAATAAGAATCCTCTTGAAATCCAGAAGGGTTCTGCTCCAACACTGACCTGTTTTACTGATTCTTTACAAACTTTCTGACAGAGCAGCTGTTACTCAGCTCCCAGCTGATAGTGGTGCTGGTGCCTGGAGCTCAGCTTGCTCTGGAGATTCACCTCTGGGATACGCATGTTGATGTTACTTAAAGAGGCTGGATCGCCATCTGTCTTGGATGGTTCAGACACAACAAACCCTGCATCTTGGCAGGGGATAAGACTAGGTGACCCTTGCGGTCCCTTCTAACCCTATGATTCTATGAATACCTTAAGGCTTAAATCTGAGTTTCAAAGGCAGTTCATATGTATTACGTAACACCTATTTTCCTAGCTGCTTTGGTAATATTGCATAGAACCTTTTCAGATGTTCATAAACACAACCATGGGAATTTGTACATCTTGCATTCAGAGCAGAGAGATTTTTTGTTAGCTGTGCCTTTAATGATAGATTTATTGCATTATGTTATACTCTAATGTCAAGCTATTGGGATTGCCACTTGTTCACATGGTGGTAGTTGTCTGCCAGCTGGTGGCTATATTTTACTGGACAAATACTAACATTCCCTATCTGGTGGATGCATTTACTCTGTGTGCATCCTGCATGTTATCACATCTGAGACTTGTTGGTAAAAGGCTCTCCCAGGTGATCCAAAGCAGCCTTCTTTTGTGCAACATTCATCTGGAAGTCATGTTTTGCACTTCTTGGAGTGACAGATGTGCTGCTTAAGTAGTTTATGATGATCCAGTTGGGTTTGGGTTCTTTTAATTTCTTTAATACTAAAGTGAAAGAGAGATGGTGCTCCTCCTACTATAAATAGTGTATATTTCCTCCCCATCTAACTCCTATCTTGTGATCTTTTATGTAGATGTGATGAGATGTGGTTTTAGTGGTGGTTGTCTCATATAACCCAGTTATCACCTCCATGTTGCTCCAAATTAACATAAAACCAATGACTACAGTGTTTTGCATTGCTTCAGAATTTGCCCCACTACACCTGCCAAATTCCAAATGATCACAGAAGTCATGCTGTGCATCCATTTAAACTGAAAAGCTCACAAGCTTGGTTGGGCCATTTCAAAGTTTGCAGGGATTTAGCTCTAATCCTCTTAAAATATCAGGCCATGTGACCTGGTATGCCATACTGTCAGTGGTACAAAGGTCTCTTTGATTTTTATTTACATTTCTGCTCCTAGCAGAATGCCGGGTGATTCATTACATCTCATAGGGCACCCTTCCCTTCCCCCACTCCTCTCAGTAATTCAGTTATGAGGGAGTGTACTGCCTGGGATAACAGTGATATTGCATTTGTTAACATTGTTTTTCTGAAGCCACATTTATAGGATTCAGGCTTTTGCAGGCAAATGGCCTGGGGTTGGTTTCTTTCTTTCTTTCTCTTTCCTACATAGGATAAAGTCCCTGCTATAGACAGGGTAAAGCTTTTCATTATAAATGTTTCATGCAGATGAATTCAACAACAAGCCGCTTGCTTTTGCTTCACAGCTTTTCAATTAAACACGTTTTAAAAGGTTGCTGCAGTCCCAGCCCGTTGTTATGATTTTTGCCTTGATGTATTTTTTTTAATGTTTATAAAGCTGCAAACAGAAGGTATAACTAGTGTAAAAAAGAAGACTGCCACAACCTTTGAGGATTGTGGGTCTGAAAAAATCTAGCGCAGAGAAGGCCCTGGCCCTTATTTCCAATTCCTTGGACTTTATGTAGAAGTTTGCAAAGTGGGTGTAAAATGTTATCATTCTTAGCAGTAGAGCTTTTGGGGAAATGAGGGGTTTTTTTCCCCCATGGAAAATTTTTGAGTTTTGAGTTTTTGCCCTACTTTGTAGCAATTTACGCTAACTTGAGACAGCTCTGAACAACTGCACAAGAGGGAAAGGCAGTAGATATGCAGGCCCTATGATAAAATATATCCTGTTTGCAAATGAAGTTATAGCAAATTTAAACTAAAATATCAGTCCCATATCAAATCTATCTGGTTGTTTTCTGAAGACTAAAATATTCTAATGGGGTATGTGGATTCAAACACTAATCCCTGCTGACATTGAAGGCAAGGGATTCCTTTGTCTTATGTCTTCTTATACAGATGCTTCCTACTGATGATTCTACTCTCGTGTTTACTTTACTTTATTATCTCTTTAATGTAACTTACATTCTCTAAAGCGCACCTGTTAAATAAACCAAAGGCATCCAAAAAATCTGGCAGCACTTGGTTAGATGCTGCTGTTATGTATGTACAAATCTGTTTATATTTCCAAACCTAGGCCCCAGTCCTGGAAGAAGTTCTGTGTGAATGGACTCCTTCACCTGTGAGAAGCCCACATGTGGGCTATGGGATCTGATACCACAGAATACATTTGCGGGATTAGTACCCAAATCCAAGACTGTACTTTGCATTTTAAAGAGACAATGCAACTTAAATATCACTTTGCTCTAAAAATGTTTTCCCTCTTATTGCTGCAAGTAATACGTACGCTACTCTGATAGAGATAAGAGAAAATAACTTTCCTCTTTTTTTTTTTTCCTGGTGATTTTAGACACTTGGCCGCACTCTGGGTATAATAGACCTGATCGAAAAATGGGGGGGAAATTGTATACTTTGTGAAAAGGTGCCATTTTTCAACAAGCTCTAGTGCATAGTCACTTTCACTGTTTTTCCCCTATACAGTCAGTTATTCCGTTTTCTCTGTTCATTTCTCTGTTCACACAATAAGGCAGAGGAGAAGAGAAATATTTGAAGAAAAATGAGATGGTAAATTGGCTGGGAGATGTGGGAGCAGATGTAAAAACTGAAACTGCTTTTAATTCATTATCTGAAATTGGCTGGATGGCAAGTTTACAGTGTTTCCTAAATACACTGCTACCAAACAGTTATATAGCACATATTAGAATGTCCTATGTACATCACTGTTCTGGAATGATATACAATCTGTACTGCAAATTAAATGTCATCCTATGTTTAGTACTTGATTCAGTACAGTCTGACAAAAGAGACCTGGGCAGAGAGCTGAGGAGAGTGTGAATGCTGGTGACTTTCATTGTGATCTTGCTCATGCCACATGCGAATGAGGAAAAGAGAAGATGGATAGTGGAGAGGGAAGGGGTAACACACACTGTTCCCAGTGATGAGAGGTGATTGTTTGGATTACAGATTCAGATGTAGACTAGGTTACTACTTTAAAGCAGGGAAGGAGAGTGCACCAATTTTGCAGAGCTGTCAGGTTTCAGACTAGAGTGACCAGATGTCCCGATTTTATAGGGACAGTCCCGATTTTTGGGTCTTTCCACCCCCGTCCCGATTTTTCACATTTGCTGTCACCCTATTTCAGACACTGGCTGGAGAGAGAGATTTGGAAAGGACTGAAAGAATTTTTTATTTCGTTGTTGTTGTTTTTGTTGCTTCATCCAGACCTCCCTCTCTCTTCCCTTCCTTGTCATCAAGGCCAGTGTTCTTTAATGATTACAATCAACAGTGCTCCCTGCTCTTCCCGATACACATTCCTTGAGTGGAGAGCCGAGCAGAGGAGAGGTTGCATGTTCTGTTTAACGCACACTCTGATCAGTGTTTGGATCCCTGCTCTGCTTATATTTCAGGCACTGTGAGTAGTGCTGATGAGAGAAGCAGGCTGGTAAAGCACTCTGACACTGCCAGGAAAATTGGAGCCAAGGGGCTGTCCCTGTCCAGAATCTCACAAGCATGGGAATTATTTCTAGTCTCACCCGCAGCACTGTCCATTGTCTGGCTTCCCTTCATCCTCCATACCCTGATTCAGAGTATCTTTCTCTTTTTGCCCCTACTCTTCTCCTAGCACTCTATACCCAGTGGGACTTCAAAATGTGACTTGCGAGGTAGTCGTTTTACTTTGTCTCCAAGCAGAATGAGCTCAGCGCACAGGGGAAAGGAGCAGAGCCCAGTTGTCCCAACTGTGCTGTGCTGAACATACAGCTGCTGGCTCTAAGGCAGAATGAAACATATAGAAAGCTCCACTTTGTAATCCTTCCAGGAAGAGCATGCAGCTGGCTTGGGAGCAGCTGGGGAGAAAGAGGAAGCTGGTTGGCCTATGTGGAAACCAAAAAAAAAAAAAAGGGTAAGGGAGGGGGAGAAAATTCCTTTGTCTAAGAGGAACTCCCGCTTCTGCTGGGAGGCGTGACAAGTTGTGTGTTCACAACGTGACAAAGCTTTTTATACATGCTGTGAATTAGGTAGAGAGGGTTAATTAACTCCAACACTTTGGTATGGATTTTCAATTTGAATAAAGAAAAGAGAAATGATTTGTCAAACAATGGTGATGTAACGAAAGGAGAGTTTCTATGCACAACTGCAAGAAGTAAGGGGAAATTAGCAAAAGGAGCTAGGAAGTAATACTAAATGATCGAGAGTATCACCTGATGAGCAGCACTGCCTGACACTTGGAAGAATGATTCTTGGAGCTGGAAGGATGATATTGGTAGATACAGTCTATGCAAAAGAAGGAAGAAGTGGTAGAGTGTTAAAAATATTTACAAAACAAGAGAAACACAACTCGATCATGAAAAATGGGGAAATGCTTTAGTTTAGCATACAAGAAATGAAAAACAAAGGTGAAACCATAGTGGGCATCTGCTGGAGAACCACAGGCTTATAGGGGATAGTCTGAGAAAAAAGGATTTCCTGAATCAAATATATCAAGTAATTTGAAACCAACTACTCTGACATGTGTTGGGCAACACAGCTAAACAATGATTGTCAAAGGGATTCCTAATCTGAGCAACGCATGATTTATTAGTCCAGAGAGAAGAGAACTCATCTTGAATCGTCCTCTCACCACTGGAGAGGAACTAGCCCATGAAAGCTTATGCCCAAATCATTTTGTTAGTCTCTGTGGTGCCACAAGGACTCCTCGTTTTTGATTGAGTGTGAAGATGCAAGAGAGAAGCTTGGTTAGCGTGACCATGAACTATCTTAGTTCAGAATGCACGATTAAGGGAGAGGATAGCTGATACTTATTTCATCACTAAAGGGTCCTAGAGCACATGGAACTTTAGAGGAATTCAAGGAGTTCATTGCTGCCTGCTGGTGGAGGGAAAATCCCCACAGAATCCCATCAATGTCTGCTGGAAGTGGAAGAGGGGCTCCTCCATTGCTTCTCCATTATCCTCTTGAAAATTCTTGGATGCAGGAAGAAGGCCCTGCAGTCTCCCTGAATGAGGAAAGGGAGAGAGAAGAAACAAAATAGCTAACAAAGATAAATTCCCTGATCACCTCTGTAGACAGAGGGTGTTTCAAAGAATATATGGCCCTGATTACCACCCAGAAATGTAGAAGAAGGCTGGATTATAAATACAGAGCAATAAGAGCACAAATTAAGACAATTACACAGAGAGAGAAAAATGCAAGGGACCTAAAGTGACCTAAAGAGGATTTATGAAGCACTGCTTTGTGATTTTTTTTTTTTAACGCTTTGTGAGGGTAAAAAAAAAAACAACCAAGAGCCTGTGCTGGAAATTAAGAAGGGCCTAAGAAACTAAAGTAAGTAGGACATGCAGACCTGGTTAATGCTTGCATGGAAAAGATGAGGGCAGCTAAAAACCAGGATAAATTATTACCGCTCCAAGGGATTAAAGAGAAGAACGCATTTACAGCTCTATCAGATGGAGAAAATAAATACTATAAATTAGGCACATGAATAAAAGAACTGGCAAAATGGTTCAACAACAGCTATATATAATTCCTATTAATAAAAATAAAGAAAAGGCAGCATGGGCCATTGGTAAATAATGACTTTGCCAATAAGTGTTTGAGATAAACAGAAATGAAGGCAATAAGTGGGAGAAATTACATGTACATATATTTGCAGGTCTGCATGATTTGAATCTTAGTCTTAATTTAGCTTACAAATTTTCCAAAATAAGGGCCAGTGATGTAGTAAAAACAATGAGAAGTCCTTGTGGCACCTTTAGAGACTAACACATTTATTTGGGCATAAGTTTTCATGGGCTAAAACCCACTTCATCTGCTACTCTAAAACCTGTCACTATGTTTCTTCTGTCACAATACCCCCTGTAGTTTCAACTGAATGTTTTTCTAGGTTGCAGTGCTACTGTGTGCTGTTAAAGGGTTGCTATGCGCCATGTCAGTGGTGGCTGTGTTTTACAGTCAGAAATGTTATGGTCAGGTGGGACCACCAGATCATCTAGTCTGACCTCCGGTATATCACAGGCCAGCAACACACCCAGCACCCGCGCACTAGCCCCAAGAATTGACCGAGACCAAAGTATTACAGCCCATGGGAGACTAGATGATTATGTGCCACAGGAGGAGAATAGGAAGGGACCAAGACACACCACTACCTGAGGCCCCCACAATGGCAGGGAAATGATTACATGAGAGGTCCCCAGATAATCTGGACAAATGACCTGCACCCACAAGGTCACTCCCAGTCTGAATGGGGAAAAATTCCTTTCCAGTCTCACATATGGAGATCAGTTAGACTCTGAGCATGTGAACAAGAACCAGACACCCAAGCACCTGAGAGAGAGAATGCTCAGTGCCACCTCAGAGCTCTGACCCACCCTGTCCAATATCCCATCTCCAGCCATTTCTGATGCTTCAGAGAAAGGAGACCAAAAGAACCACCCTGTGATGAAGCAGAAAAAATGCCAGCCAGCAAAGCAGGGGTTAAAGAGCGTCTTTGGACCCAGCTAGCCCCACCCCACTATACCTGTAGCCACTGCCAAGCCTGGAGGGGGGGATAAAAAAAGAGAGCATGCTCAGTTCAGAGCTGACTGGTGAAGAGACAAGAGCTAGCTCTCCTTGTGCCTGAAGGGATGGAATGCTGGCCAGCCAGCCAGGGCAGTCACCTGGAAGTAAGCACTGGTTTCCCAGCCAAGGGAGACACTGTGGAGGAACCCCCACCACATGAGGTAACTGACTGAGCGAACCCCAGAGACATTGTGGGGCTCACCCTTGCCAGTTTGCAGCTGCCCTGCCCGAAGGAGCTGGGATCTCAGCAAGGCACTGTCTAGACTACAGAGGGAATCCTGTGGGAAGCAAGCCACCTGGTAGATGGTACTAGAGGGGTAGGTACAGATTGGTAGGAAATAGCCCAGGGCAGTGGATTCTGACTCCCTGACAAGAGGGACACCAACCTCTGTTGTTCAGGGGTTGAGATACACCGGGCCCTGGGCTGGGACTTGGTGGAGAGGGAGGGCTTGAGACCCCCTTACCGCCTGCCCCACTCAGCCTTAAAGCCTGAGGCCACTCAGTCAGCAGGGGGATTGAGAAACAGGTGATCTAACCATTAGGCTGCCTGGCCACCCAAGCCCTGTTACACTCCCATAATACTTTTGGGAGAGGGAGGAGGAATCCCTTCCTGACCGTTGCAGCTAGCCAGCAGAAACCATGAGACATGAGCTTTTAGGAATGTAAGACCTACATTTTAATTGTGGATGAAGTTATACTGCAGTTTATAAAATGTTTTTGATGCACACTGTTACATAGAATATTGTTCTTAATTACTCCTGACAAATCTAACTCCAAATTTTAGTAAAATAATAGAACCAATATTTGTAGAGAAATTCTGTATGCACCTAGGAAATGACAGAACTGCAAACATCTTGCAGCATGGCTTATACAGAACAAATCATGTCTGAACAATTTTACCCATCCCAAGGAAGTGAACAACAGAATCAATGGTTGAAAGAAATGCAGTAAGTGTAGTAGTAATAATACCCACCTCTTATATAGTGCTTTTTATCAATACATCTCAAAGAGCTTTAGTAGAACACAACGAGTGTCCTATGAAATTATACTTTTGAATGATTTTTTAAACAGTTTGGAACTAGCACTGCCATATAGATGAAATATTCCAAGAAATAGATTGGGTTGAGAGAAGATTTTTGATTGTTAGGCCCAGTTTCATTTAGCACCTTTTATTAAAGATAGAAATAAACTTTTTGCCTAATTAACTCACTGCCTAATTTTGGCACTCTTACTTTTTGAATAGTCCCATTAAAATAAATTGGATTATTCACAAGATGCAGTATCACAGAATTCGATTGAGTGTGGCATAATTGGGCCCATATATAGCCCATAGCTACACAGGTTGTCTTAAAGAGAGAGAGGATGCAAAATCAATTGATGGGGAAATAAAGGAAACTAGAGAGGTTAGAGATATGGACACGAAATAAAATGAGAAGCAGTTTGAAAAAATGCATGGTTGTACAACTTGGGGGAAGAATAATAGATATATATTTGATTGGAGGGAGAATCCTGGAAAGTAAAAATGACAGATTTCAGAGTGGTAGCCGTGTTGGTCTGTATCAGCAAAACCAACGAGGAGTCCTTGTGGCACCTTAGCCCAGGGCTACACTGGGGGGGGGGGGGGGTGTCGATCTACGATACGCAACTTCAGCCTCGTGAATAACGTAGCTGAAGTCAGCGTATTGTAATCGACTTACCTGGCCGTGAGAACGTGCCGAGTCGATCGCTGCCGCTCCCCCGTCGACTCCACTTCCGCCTTTCACCGAGGTGGATTTCCAGAGTAGACAAGGAGCGCGTTTGGGGATCGATTAAGTGCGTCTAAACGATTGCTCCCTGCCGATCCGGCGGGTAGTGAAGACAAGCCCTTAGAGACTAACAAATTTATTTGGGCATAAGCTTTCATGGGCTAAAACCCACTTCATCAGATGCATGGAGTGACAAATACAGTAAGCAGTATATATATTTTACAGACCAGGAAAAGATGGGAGTTGCCTTAACAAGTGGGGGGTCCGTGCTAATAAGGCCAATTCAATTAAGGTGGGCGTGACCTATTCTCAACAGTTGACAAGAAAGGGTGAATATCAGCAGACGGACTATTACTTTTTGTAGTGACCCATCCACTCCCAGTCTTTATTCAGGCCAAATTTGAAGGTGTCCAGTTTACAAATTAATTCCAGTTCTGCAGTTTCTAGTTGGAGTCTGTTTTTGAAGTTTTTTTTGTTGAAGAATTGCCACTTTTATGTCTGTTATTGAGTGTCCAGGGAGATTGAAGTGTTCTCATACTGGTTTTTGAATGTTACAATTCTTGATGTCTGATTTGTGTTCATTTATTCTTTTGCATAGAGACTGTCTGGTGTGGCCAATGTTCATGGCAGAGGGGCACTGCTGGCACATGATGGCATATATCACATTAGTAGATGTGCAGGTGAACGAGCCCCTGATGGTGTGGCTGATGTGGTTAGGTCCTATGATGATGTCACTTGAATAGATATGCAGACATGCATCTGATGAAGTGGGTTTTAGTCCACGAAAGCTCATGCCCAAATAAATTTGTTAGTCTCTAAGGTGCCACAAGGACTCCTCATTGTTTTTAATGATGACCAAGATTGAGAGGTGATAGTAGGCAGCAAATTAGATATGAGCTTCATGCAGTTTTCAGTAGCATTTACAGGGACATCATACCATGGAGTAGGGCAATACCAATCTGTCTCTCTGCACCACTGCTGCAGCCACACCCAGCATTCTATGAGAGGTTCTGGCCACAACTATGCTAGAATAATGGTAATTAAATTGGAGGGAATTAATCATGGTTCCTCCTCTTAAGGGACTTTTTTTAACTGCACTGTAGACCTATTCAGAATTGGATGTTTTTCTTAGCCACTGCATGTATGGCAATTTAGGGGCTTCTGTTCCATTAGTGGCTGGGAATGAGAATTCCACCCTGGTTGTGTTCAGCTGCAACCAGCCTGCTGACCTACATCCAGTGGGGTAGTTGAGGGTAAACATTGGCCAAAGGAGTTTACCCACTTCTCATTTGGGGAATATGAAGGTTAGTTTAGGTTAGTTTACCCATTTTTTTTTTTTTACCATTACATTACCTACATGCATGTTCCCCACACTGCTAGAGGGCAACCACCCAGCACCTGCTTCCAGGAAGCCAAGGCGTCATGACACGTGCAAGGTGTACATCAGAGGAAAGAGGCAGCTCATTTGGTGAAATGGCAAAGTATGCCTGTCCAGCACTGTAGCCACCCAATGTAATGGAACCACGGCCATCTACTCTGCTAGTTGCTGGTGGAGCGTGGGGCGGAGATCTGATTCCTCTCACTGCATCCAGCTTCTTTATATCATCCCCCCCCCACCCCAATTCCCATTGCTGGATGCTTTCTGTGCACTGTGGATGTGGAGGAGGAATGCTCGTTGTTAGGAATAGCTATATGGGCAACCTTCTAGGTTGAGGGTATAACTAATACTCGTGTTTCCAATGGCTGGGTCTTTGCATATGACAGAGACTCACACCAGCCACCATCACCGACAAGTTATTTTTTTTTCTTTTTCCAAAAGCAGAGATGTATGATATCCAATATGGGGGATTCCTGTAATATTTATTATGGGAGGCGGAAAGATCTTTATTTAGAATGAGATCTGTAGCTTGATTCTAGGTAGAACTGGTAGCTCCACCCAGTGGCGTAGCCGGGTTCTAACACTAGGGGGAGCGAGCACATAAAAAAAGGCGCCACCGACCCGACATATCAAATTACTAATTACTGCTGGCCCCACCAAGGGGTCTGTCAGCCCGCTGCCAACCTGGGTGAAAGAACCCAGGCCAGCAGCGGGCTCTTGGTGGGGCCAGCAGCGAGACCCCGGCTGGCAGGAGCCCGCGCAGGGAATCCCAGAGCAGGGCAGGCTGAGTGGCTCAGCCAGCCGCCACTCTAGGATTCCCTCCGCGGGCTCCTGCCAGCCGGGGGGTCTCAGCCGGCTGCCAGTCTGGGTTCTTTCACCCAGGCCAGCAGCGGGCTCTTTGTCTCCACCCTTTCAAAAATTAAAAAGGCACCACTTTTGTAAAATGTGCTCAGGGGGAGCAGCTGCTCCCCCTGCTCCCCCCCTAGCTATGCTACTGGCTCCACCCGTTAAGAGTGCCTGACATGTCACATTTTAAGATCCTGTTTGCAGTTGCTTATAACTTTGCAAAACTTTAACATCTTGGGCTGAAAATTTTTGGAAAGCTTCGGTCAAAACAGTTCAGCTGCTTGAGTATGAAGCTCAGGAAAAATACTGTCATGAGCTGGATGAAACCTTGCTATGGAATTAATAGGTGTGAACTCCCCACCCGCACCCCACACACACACACTTAAGAGAAAAGGATTGTGTGAACCCATCCAGGAGCCTTTTGCTGGGTATTAGTTTGGTAAGAGGTGTGTGTGTGTGTAACTTAAACCAGAGAACAGACAAGAAACAGAGGGAGTGAGCAAAAAGTTGAATGCTAAATGCCCTCAGCCTGACCCTGGAAGAAGCCTGAGTATGGTTGCAAAAGCGTACTCTTGATGCTGTGAGCAAAAGAAGCTGTTTCCTAATGTTTGATTCCTTCTGTTTTCAAAGACACAGGACTTTGTACATTCTTTCTAAATAAACAAAACTGCATCAAAAAATACCTGACTGCCACCAATTTCTACTCCCAGCTGGAACATCAGCAGTACCCCAAACTTGGACTAGCCACTTGGGTCAAAAAGGGCAAGAATCTATTGATTTTTTTTTTCAGTCTTTTTTTCAAAAAGCTCTAATGCCCACCTCTCCTTCACCAGCATTGGAGCAGGAATTTGGAATAATTGGTGGCCTTTACATCAGGTATGTGCCGATGCTGTTCCTATGAAAATGTGCCCACATTGGCCAAGTTTATAAGCCTTTGAAAAATCATAGTTTCTATGTGTACAGTAGAGATCATCAGCTAAAATCTACAAGGAGTCTGTTCTCTGAGTGTGCTCAAGCCTCCCACAGCTCCCACAGGGCCGGCTCTAACATTTTTGCCGCCCCAAGCAAAAAAAACCAAAAAACCCCAAGCTCCACCCCACCAAAACAAAAAACAACACCCCCCCAGTATTGCGCTGCAACACCCCCCGCCCCCAGCTCCTCTCCCAGCTTCAGGAGTGCCGCGGGGAGGGCGGTATGCCCGCCCACGGCCCCGCTCTCTCCTGGCCTGAGGAATGCCGCGGTGAGGGCGGCATGGCCACCGCCCCGCTCCCCTGGCCGGGGCGCCGGCGGGGAAGAGCGCCGCCCACCCGCAGCTTGCTGCCCCAGGCACGCGCTTGCTGCGCTGGTGCCTGGAGCCACTCCTGAGCTCCCAGTGCTGACCAGACTGCTCCTCTGCCATTCCCTTCACTGATCCGACATGTGACAGAATTGTGCATATATCATCCTCTGTGACTGAGCATGCTCCAGCCCAGAGCTACAGGAGGGAAGCCAGATTTTCCCTGTTGTTGCTGCTCCAGCGGGAGTTGGACCAGGCTCTAGAATTGAGAGCAGGGATCCTGTCTCTCCTGTGCTCTCAGTGACATATCTCCACCCTCCAACTGGCACCCAGGTAGTGTGGAGGAGGAAACTGCCTGAATGGATTGCAGAGGAGACAAAGGCTGGACTGGGAGGTGAGGGAAAGAAATAGATTGAGACAAAGGCTGGCGAGACTGGGACTGGAGGTGGGGGGTGGGCGAAGAAAGACTGGGAGTGTTGGGCAAAGAGACTAGGCTGGGAAGTTGTGGGCAATACTGGGGGGATTCGGAGTGAGTTGGCTGGCAGGGGAAGACAAAGAGATACAAGGAGGGAGGAGACTGGGACTGGCTAGACTAGGGGACTGGGAATCTGTCAGGGAGAGGGTAAAGGGGCTCAGCACTGACAAAGAGCTGGGATGCAGGGGAGGACTGAGACAAGGAGCCCGTTGGGGGAGACTGAAATTGGTTGAGAAACCTGGGGAGGTCACAAATGGGAATGAAAAGGGACAACTGGAGGCTGGGGTTGGGGAAGAGAGACGGATCACATGAGGAGCCAGGAGCGGGAACTGGGATTGGTTTGGCAAGGAGACTGGAGCTGGAATGAGACACATGAGGGGTGGAGATGGGGTTGGAGGGAAAGTGTCAGAAGGGGTCAGGCTTTGGGCAAACTGGCAGAAGCATCTGTGCCCATTAGAGCACACTCCTCTCCACAACCTGGAATGAAACACAAGATTCCCGAGGCTATGGCTACACTACAGCTTAAGTCGATATAACTTATGTCACAGTTCAGGGGTGTGAATAAGCCACTCCCCCTGAACGACATAAGTTATACTGACCCAAGCGCCGGTGTGGACAGCGCTATGTCAGCGGGAGAGCTTCTCCTGCTGACATAGCTGCCGCCACTCATTCGGGGGTGGATTAATGAAATTGATGGGAGAGCTCTCACCCGTTGGCTCAGAGTGGTAACACTAGAGTTTATAGCAGCGCAGCTGCATCGATGCAACTGGGCTGCTGTAAGCTCTCTAGTGTAGACATAGCCTGAGCCCCCCCTTTCCTCTGTTAGCGAAGGTCTGTGAAACCTAGTGGCAAAGCATATTCTCTTCTCCCTCTAGTACTGTTCTCATCCTATATGTGGACCCTGCTATTGCTATCAGTTACTTCATTAGCTCAACTGGCAGAGGTCTGTGTGAATCTAAAGGTTCCAGCTCTGCTCATGACCCATGCGGGTGGCATGATGAAATTTCTTTTTTCTGATTCCTTTTTTTAAATGTCTAGGCTATTACACACACAAACCCTAGCCTTAATTCTGGGATTTTCTAACTTTGGAGTTCTTGACTTTGCAACCTTATGTTATTTTCATGTAGTTGTGTGTGTGTGTGTGTGTGTGTGTAATAGAATATAAAGCAGAAGAGGTTTGTACCGTTGTACAGAACTGACAATAGGGTTGATGTCTGTAGTACTGGGCAGCACAGAAATGAAGTGTAGCCAGAAATCTATTAATTCAGGATTGAGACAGACCTTGCATGGTAGCACCAGGCAGTGAAATCTGAATTCATCAATCTTCAAGTTAAAGAACCTGGCAGAGGCTGGGCCTAATTCTTCACTGCCTTTATGTTGTCACTTAGGCCCAGATCTTCAAAGGTGTGTAGATGCTTAGGTCCCACTGATTTCAATAGGAGTTAGGTGCCTAAAAACCTTTGAGCATCTGGTCTGACAGAATCCGAAATGTGGCACTGGATACCCACTCGGCTTGGGTAGAAATGATTGCACAAGGGGCAAGGCAATGAGGAACTGAGTCTCAGTAAAGAGGTCTCTTCCCCCCCCCCCCCCAATGTAGTAACACAATGAAGTCCTGTCTCTTCCCTTTAGCAACGGACACAGCAAGATGGTATGCAAGTGAGGGGAAAATGTTAACGCAAGAACAGTAAAGAGTCTGGCTGGCTGAACACTTTTGGTGTTTTCTAAGTAATAAGGAGTGCTGCCTCTGTAGGAAGTTTGTGTCACTGACTCTTAACTTTTACGTCTTGGATGATGATTCTCCCACCATCTCTGAAATGGGAAAGACAGAACAAGGAGACAGACAGGATACTGTAATGTGTAGGGTGAATGACCAGGGTGCAGTAGGCTTCACTAAAGCCACCACAGGTGTGTGCCTTATGTTAATCGGGAGGCAGGTGCACAGAACTAAGGAGAACTGATGGGAAGGTAGGGGGTAAGGCAATTTGAACACAAAAGGCTATAGCACAAATAAAGACACATTTAAATTTCCCTGGCTTGCGCTGCACCTTCTGCATGTGTGTGTGGGCTCTTTTCTCTCAGTATGCTCATGTTATAACTATACCTATTTGTGGGGTTATTGGGGAAGTAATAGATCCTCCTCTCTCTACTCTAAGAGCCAGATTCTGCCCTCTTCAGATTGTACCGTCTTCTCTCTTGGAGGCACCATGATCCAAATGGGGGAGGGGGAGACTAAGCTGCCCCCCTTCAGGGTGCAAGTAGGAGCATATCTAGCCTCTGCAAGCTCCAGGGACCATTTTGAATGCCTCAGTGTTCGCCTTGAAGTATAGCTATGCACTGCCCCTGATTACATGCCGTGTCTACATAACTGCACAGCCCCAAGACAGACCTAGAAACCTCTATTGATTCCATTGATTTAGGATGAAAAATATCCCAGACATTTCTCATCTTTCAAAGCATTCATTTGCAATAGCGATGTACCCAGTGTTGCATGCATACGATCATGATGATAACATGTTCTAGCCTTTCACGTGCTGTGATAACGAACTGAGGTATAAATTTGCAGCACAAGTGTACTACAGGGACTGTGCAAATTAAAACTAATTCCAGGAGGAGACCGGGAGGGTACCAAAAAGGAGGAAATGAAGAATGGGCAGAGGGAGTGATATAGCACCAATACAAAAAATAATCCAAGCCATCTTTATAGATCAGCCAGTACATTTACAGCTACTGCTGAAAGATGAGTTATTGAATGATCCCTATTTTCACCCTGGCCATGGATCTCAGAAAAGCATACAACTACAATTATCGTCACCCAAGCGGTGAACATGTGGGCAGTTATCAAATTTAAAGTTGTTTATGAATTGATTTTTGCCTCCTTAAGTTCAGCTCAGCTACCCTTGCAGCATACAAAGTGCTATAACCAGGCTGACAGATTACATTGAGGTTACATTTTACATTTGGAAGTCCACATGCAGCATTCAATCTGAAAAGATGATTTATAGAAATCTAGGCGGGGGAGAGGATTTATAGAAAATGTGCTATTCTCTTATATAAATATAGTTCTAAAGGTTTTATTACTTAATAAAAGGCCTTGGTTATTGTGCAGAAAAGTCTAGGTATGCTTCTCATTTGTCTTTATCAGCAATATAAATTCTGAAGATAATCAGTGCACCATTTTCAGACCAGGCCAAATCCTGTAGTCCTTCCTCCATTTTAACTCTGGACGCTCCTATTGAAGACTCATAGACTCATAGACTTTTAGGTCAGAAGGGACCATTATGATCATCTAGTCTGACCTCCTGCACAATGCAGGCCACAGAATCTCACCCACCCACTCCTGGAATAATCCTCTCACCTATGTCTCAGCTATTGAAGTCCTCAAATCATGGTTTAAAGACTTCAAGATGCAGAGAATCCTCCGGTAAGTGACCCGTGCCCCATGCTGCAGAGGAAGGCAAAAAAACCTCCAGGGCCTCTGCCAATCTACCCTGGAGGAAAATTTCTTCCCGACCCCAAATATGGCGATCAGCTGAACCCCGAGCATGTGGGCAAGACTCACCAGCCAGACACCCAGGAAAAAGTTCTCTGTAGTAACTTCTAACATCCCATCATTGACCATTGGTCCTATTTACCACTGATGGCAATTAATTGACCTTTGACTAAGATCATGTTATCCCATCAAACCATCCCCTCCATAAACGTATCTAGCTTAATCTTGAAGCCAGTTAGGTCTTTTGCCCCCACTGCTTCCCTTGGAAGGCTGTTCCAGAACTTCACTCCTCTGATGGTTAGAAACCTTCGTCTAATTTCCAGTCTAAACTTCCTGATGGCCAGTTTATATCCATTTGTTCTTGTGTCCACATTGGTACTAAGCTGAAATAATTCCTCTCCCTCCCTGGTATTTATCCCTCTGATATATTTAAAGAGAGCAATCATATCTCCCCTCAGCCTTCTTTTGGTTAAGGTAAACAAACCAAGCTCCTTGAGTCTCCTTTCATACGACAGGTTTTCCATTCCTCGGATCATCCTAGTGGCCCTTCTTTGTACCTGTTCCAGTTTGAATTCATCCTTCTTAAACATGGGAGACCAGAACTGCACACAGTATTCCAAATGAGGTCTTACCAGTGCCTTGTATAACGGTACTAACACCTCCTTATCTCTACTAGAAATACCTCGCCTAATGTATCCCAAGACCGCATTAGCGTTTTTCACGGCCACATCACATTGGCGACTCATAGTCATCCTGTGATCAACCAGGACTCCGAGGTCCTTCTCCTCTTCCGTTACTTCCAACTGATGCGTCCCCAGCTTATAACTAAAATTCTTGTTATTAATCCCTAAATGCATAACCTTACACTTCTCACTATTAAATTTCATCCTATTACTATTACTCCAGTTTACAAGGTCATCCAGATCTTCCTGTAGGATATCCCGATCCTTTTCTGAATTGGCAATACCTCCCAACTTTGTGTCATCTGCAAACTTTATTAGCACACTCCCACTCTTGGTGCCGAGGTCAGTAATAAAAAGATTAAATAAAATTGGTCCCAAAACTGAACCTTGAGGAACTCCACTAGTAACCTCCCTCCAACCTGACAGTTCACCTTTCAGTATGACCCGCTGTAGTCTCCCCTTTAACCAGTTCCTTATCCACCTCTCAATTTTCATATTGATCCCCATCTTTTCCAATTTAACCGATAATTCCTCATGTGGTACTGTATCAAATGCCTTACTGAAATCGAGATAGATTAGATCCACTGCGTTTCCTTTATCTAAAAAATCTGTTACTTTCTCAAAGAAGGAGATCAAGTTGGTTTGGCACGATCTACCTTTTGTAAAACCATGTTGTAATTTGTCCCAATTGCCATTGACCTCAAGGTCCTTAACTACTTTCTCCTTCAAAAATTTTTCCAAGACCTTGCATACTACAGATGTCAAACTAACAGGCCTGTAGTTACCCGGGTCACTTTTTTTCCCTTTCTTAAAAATAGGAACTATATTAGCTATTCTCCAATCAAACGGTACAACCCCTGAGTTTAGAGATTCATTAAAAATTTTTGCTAATGGGCTTGCAATTTCATGTGCCAGTTCCTTTAATATTCTTGGATGAAGATTATCTGGGCCGCCTGATTTACTCTCATTAAGCTGTTCAAGTTTGGCTTCTACCTCGGATATGGTAATATCTACCCCCACATCCTTATTCCCATTTGTCATGCTGCCACTATTCCTAATCTCCTCATTAGCCTCATTAAAGACTGAGGCAAAGTATTTGTTTAGATATTGAGCCATGCCTAGATTATCCTTAACCTCCACTCCATCCTCAGTGTTTAGCGGTCCCACTTCTTCTTTCTTTGTTTTCTTCCTATTTATATGGCTATAAAACTTTTTACTATTGGTTTTAATTCCCTTTGCAAGGTCCAATTCTACATGCCTTTTAGCCTGTCTCACTTTATCCCTACATGCTCTGACCTCAATAAGGTAGGTTTCTTTGCTGATCCCTCCCACCTTCCACTCCTTGTATGCACCAGAGATTTGTCTGAATACGGGCCTCCAGGATTTTATTTTTTGTAAAATGGTCCACAATGGTGTCTTTACACCATCCTCTAAAGAATTCTTTGTTGGCCAGCGTCAGTGACAGAATGCATAGCTAGATGGACTTGTGGCCTAATGCAAAGCATGTACCTCATTATTTTGATTTTTTTTTAGGTGAATGAGCCATCTTCCTGGCCCTTATATCTGAACTTATTTGGTGCCTGCATAGGCTTCATTATGTCACTGAAAGGGCTGAGGTATTTGCTATTTGGCGTTTGCTTGGCAGTACTGTTTCATTTGGGAGGATTGACATCCGGCAGATTCTGGTTCAGTAAATAATATGTAGGCTGGTGTAGCAAGTAGGGGTAAAATGTGGGGATGTAATAAACTGTCCCACATAACAACAAATATAGAGCTAAATCCAGAAATCCTTATGCAAACATGAATTAGTAATAACCATAGTACTTAGCATTTCTTTATGTTCAAAGCACAGTACATGCATGAACCAACTAATCTCCCCCAGACCCCAGTGAACTAGGTGGGCAAGTCATTCCCATTTTATAGTTTGAAAAAGTAAGACAGAAGGTGAAGTGACTTGTTCAGTGGCACAGTGCTTCAATAGCTGAACTGGACTGAAGAACAAATGACCTGCTGGCTACCAACCTTGTGCTTATTCCCTAGGGGAATATTTTACTTTTCAAAAAGCTGCCTCATTTTTTTGGCACTCAGTAGCTGTCTCTCCAAAGAGAAGGACTCACTCTAACAGTGAGTCAAAACACCTGCTGGAAAGCAAAACTTCAACAGAATCATTCAGATATGAAGCCATAATCTGCATACATTTTCCCTGGTGGTCTGCTGCTGCAAGCCACTGACTAATAAAAGAGGGGTGGAAAATACTTTTTGACTGGACAACATTTTTCTTTGTCTAGCTAATAGAAGAAAGAATGTTTACTAAAGATGCCCATGGTACCATGTATTTTGCCAGAAGGTCTGACTGATATCTGCTTTGTCAAAAAACAGGGACTGTTTCCTCGATTGTCAGGAGCGTGTCGAGCCAAATATGCAGTCAGCCATTCAATTACTTGATTCCTGATGTATTGCCAGCTTGTTCATACACTGATCTTTCTTCAGCCTCCCTCTTGACAGAGCATTTCATACCAAAGTTAGAATGAAGCAACTGAATATTTTCAGGTTGGATATGACAGTTATTCACAGAATTATTTTAAGTTATTCTCTGTAGGTCTCCCTTCCCCATCCCCCTAATAGATTGTATATTGAATAGTGGAGTCAGAATTATATATCCCTACTGGATTGCTTCTAACTGCAGGGGTGAGTTTGCTTGAGTCATCACTTTTAGTTTCCATAATGAAAAGAGCCAGGTTTTTATTTCAACAAGTTTCACCCTGTTAGAGGTTGCTGAAATAAGTTGACCGCGATTCTCTGACAGTGGAAAGAGTGCCAACTTCTCCCTTCTGTTTTGGGGAATGCCATTCATTGGAGAAAACAACTCTCTGCCTGTTGGTTTGAGAATCCAGCTGCTTGTCATGCTAGACCATGTGGCGCTTGCATCTGAGTCCAGCTGTACAGCCAGGATCTTTGCCCTAAGGACTCAGCACAAAAACACTTTGATCCTTTGCAGTGACAGGGTCTTTGCTAACAAGCCTCTAGACATTCGAGATGGTATGTCACCACCCTTGCTAAACTAGCACAGAAGAATGAAACAGAAGTATCTCTAGAGGCCTTTAATAACATCAAATGGAAAGGATACAAGTAAAACATCCAGGTGACTCCTCTTTAAAAAGCCTTAGCATCGTGTAGGTTGGTGTGTGTGAGGCTTTTCTTCTCCTCCTGCTCCTCCTTTGGAGATGAAAGGAGCAATTGGGAGTGATGGATTGTGAATGATGATGAGCACAAATAATTTAACATACTTCAAATATCAGGTTAGGGTCAGAATGAGACAAGCTGCCTAAAAGGATCTGAAAAGTCCTAACATATTTTATGTTGAGTGGTTCAAATTTGCAAATTGCCCCTCTCAGTGATAGTCAGATTAGTGGAAATTTTCCACACTGTAAATAGGAACTGAGAGACAACTCCCATGGACAATGGTAGGATGAATCACTTAATTCCATTAGCACAGCACTTAAATGATTCAACCCTGTCAGATCTGAACTAAAAGTATCTGGTATGTATGTGAATTGCACACCTTCAGCACAGTCATGACTTTGGATGGCTGTTTCAAAAGATATCAGAGGGGTAGCTGTGTCAGTCTGGATCTGCAAGAGTGACAAAGAGTCCTGTAGCACCTTATAGACTAACAGATATATTCACCCACGAAAGCTTATGCTCCAATATATCTGTTTGTCTGTAAGGCACTACAAGACTCTTTGTTGCTCCTGTTTCAAAATAATTTGCTACCTGTGTGTTCAGATAATAGTGAAGAAATGAAGTAATTACATGCGAGGATTAAACACTCAGGCTGGTGAGTAATTTACAGGTACCACTGAATTATTCACTAGACATCTGAAATATGTGTTTTTTATAAACCAAATATATTTCCTGACAGGCATACGAGAGGGTTAGCTGGATTATCAACAGGAAAGCATGTGATAAGGATTATCAGGTGAATGATTTTAACAGCAGAAAATGCAAACGACGGGGGGAGGGTTAAGAGTCATTGTCTTCGCTAAAGGAGGAGTCTAATTCAAGAATTGGTCTACAAAATATTTGCTGTCTACTGTTTTCACAGGATCTTTTTCCTGAGACAAAATCATTTGCATTTTTTCTTTCTCCTCATCTTATCTCACAGAACAAATGTTTTTGTGGGGAAAATGATGATTCATATTAAGATTGATCCTGCACCTCAATGACTTTAATGGAGTTTTGCATCAGCCTCAAAGGGGGAAGAATCAAGCTCTATACTTTCAAATAAAAGCGGAGAAGAGCCCCAACCCACCAAAGCATTTAAGCCTGGGTTTTAATGTTAAGACTGAGTTAGGCTATGTCTTCACTGCAACAAAGGTGTCTTGCTGTAAAGATAGCTATCTTGATAGCTGTCTTGATGTAAAATCCTAGTGGAGACAAGGTGCAAGGAGTTCTTACAGCAATATAGCTAATCAAGATCAACCCTATACCTCCCATCGGGTTTACCTCAATTAACTATGTGGCTGTAATCAACTCCTGTGCCTTGTCTCCACTAGGATTTTACACTGACATCTATCTCAGTATAAAAAAAATCACTTTTTTTTTTTACAGTGAATTCAAAGCCTTGGTCCTGACAATGTCAATGGAGTTATTCATGTCCTTAAAGTAAGCCCACACTTCGGTGCTTCACTTTCCTTCAGCTCCTAGGTGACCATCTCTGCAAAGAACAGTAGGAAAAGGAAAACTAAGGTATGGTTCCTCATGTTTTGCCATTTTGATAGTGATTTGGGAACTTAAGGTGCCTTGACGCGTGCCTATGGAATCATTCTTGTTGCAGTGAACAGAGGACATATTTTCACCTGACATATACAGGCCTCTGTGTGTTTTCCACTTTGCTTTTCAAACTCGGTAGTTTCTTAAAATCATGGCTGAAATATGCCGGAAAGCTCAAATATCCTATATTTCTTAGCAAACCGAGCCCCAAGTAATGTTTCCATGCCAAAACTCTCAGCTGTCCCCTCTCCTGATGGAAACTATTGTGGCAGTGAGTGCAAATAGCTCAGTAAGTGGTTTTTGGGTAAATGTAAAAACTCTCCCACACTGCCAAGGGGGGAATTCTCAGGAGCATTTCACAGTGTCAGTCTCCACAAACATCACGGAGTGCCTGGTGGCAGCTGGACTGGCACTGCCTGAATATTTCTCCTCGTCTCTGTATAGTGCTTTGACAGGTTAGGGTTGTTGGGTTTTTTTTGTTAGTGGCAGCATTTGCAGGGTTTGTTTGTGCTCTGTAGGTAGCAGCTCCTCCCACCCCCATTGTGTCAGTCAATCTTCAATGCATTCGTGAGGCTAACATCTTCCTGTCTGCTAGGACTCAAGGGTTACCTAGAATAGACCCCAGACTAAGATCCAGGCTTACCACTCTGTTTCCCCCTATTTATTATACAGCGATAGAATACGTATCAATGTTGCATTGAGACCCTGGAGGCATTCCATCATTGCCTTCATTTGTTTATCCTTAACATCAAATGGCAGCACCAGGTACTGAACTCCAAGATGGCTCCAACTCACCTGAATTAAAGCTAGGCTGGGAAAAATCCATGATGGATTTGTCATGTCATTAGGCTGTCTGATGATCAGATGCTCTTTTATAGTCAACTAAGACTATAGACTACGAATATGCACCCAAACAAAACAGAATGCATGTTTTAAATAACTCTAGAGGACAGTTTTCAGTATTCCATCATGACCCCGGAAACAAGTTGTAAATAGCAGTGGGAAAATGGATGGGCAGTTTAAAGAACACTGCATTTTAGATTCATGCAGAAAACGATAGAAGCAGCACACCCATTAGACTATTCTGATCTGACCTTCCTGAATCTGTGCATATTACATTGTTTGTTTGTTTCTGTTAATCGTCCTAGGACTCCTTGTAGGTCCAAAGTTTAAATCTTAGCCATAAAATCAACCATTGTTAACTTTAGCAGCGAAGGTGAGAGTGAGTTTTACAGTATCTGTATTGCCTCCTATGCATGCATGCTGAAAACTGAACACTGGGAGGTTATACCTCATGGTCTATAGCTCAACAAGGGCATGGTGACCTTAACCTCTGGTACTTCTTTTACCGAGGCTGGTGAGCTCTTTCATATTGTTACATTACTCAAATATAGTAACTTTTTTTTTCTGAAGTGGAGTTTCTAGGTTCAAAGAAGGAAGCAGTGCTGTGATATTTACTTTGACAAGCCTTTCAAAGCAGGTACCACTTTTTTTAGTTTGTGGTCCTCTTCTAGGCAAAGCACAGTTTTCTGTTAAACTATACTGCCAATTCTGGAGACATTGCATCCTTTGGTAACAGCTTTACAGATCTGGGGGTCAGTGGAAGTAGTGGGGGGAAGTCTCTCTAATCAAGATAGACAAGATGGATGAGATGATATATTTTACTGGACCAACTTCTGTTGTTCAAAGATAAGATTTCAAGCTCCACAGAGCTTTTCAGGCAGATCTGATGAACTTGTGTCGCTCAAAAGCTTGTCTTTCACCAACAGAAGCTGGTCCAATAAAAGATATTACCTCACACATTTCAGCTCTCTAATATCCTGGTACCAACACAGCTATACCACCAGTGAAATCAAAACCTGATTCACTCAGGTCACTGGAACTTGCGGCTTCTCTCGCTGTTGATTAGACCTGTTAATATCAATATTTGCCACCTTTTTGTTGTAACTTTTGGTGAACATTCAAATGACCGGGATTTACTAGAACAAACGTGTGTAGAAAATGAATTTCAGCATCTCATTTGCAAGCGTTCTCAGAAACCAAATTTTAAATTTTCACACACAAGCAAATGGTTGAATAACAGTCCCGTGGCATTGTTTCTAGTGTGACCAATATCAGCTAAGCAACACAGCTTGAACTGATTTGTGATCAATCCAGAGTAAAAATTCAAAGACTGTCAAAAACATTTGACAATGAATAAACTGAAGGACACTGGGCTAATAGCAGATATTCAATGAGCAGAAAAAGAAGTTGAATTCGAAAAATATTTGCTTAGATCTACAGCAGATCTATTTCTTTTCAGGAATAGTCTTCAATTAAATCTCTCTGCCCTTCACCCCCTATAAACTTTCATGGTATCCAAATCAGTTCATGCATGCCTAGTCCTGACATCTTTTCTTATTGTGACTAATACTTAAATGTCCTTTGTGAGTTACCCTATCCTGTGGCATGGCTGGAAGAAGCTGTATCAAATTTTAAATCTCAAACAAGAATTTCTTAACTTTTATTTTTTTTAATTTAAGTTCCTTCCCCTGGACATCCTACCTTTGCTGAATGGCATCTTGAATCTCAACTGGTTTTGCTGTCCCGCCTGACCTAGTTGTTGTGTGTTAACTCTCATCCAACGGAGAGGATTGAAATCACTGAAATATGAAGATGGTCCTTAGCCATAGCTCAGCCCTCCTGACTATCCTGCTCTCCCCCTAAAGCATCTAGTTGAAAGATACCTCTTAGATACAGCTGTGTGTAGGCCATCCACTGGACTGTACAAAGGCACCTCTCACACTTACTGTTGGTTCCTCGGGACTGTTGGGATCTGCATTCAGAACAACTTTCCCTATAAAACACATCACTTATAAACTGTTTGGTACCTGACACAGACTAAAGGCAAAGAGCCAGCTTCCTATCTGTCATGGGCTTTATAACAGTTTAACTCAGTGCAGTTACTACTGGCTTGCACCAGTATAAATAAATCGGCTCAGAAAACACCCCAAGGCGTGGAGCTGTACTAATCTAGGTTTAAGTGTAGTAGCCGTGTTAGAATTTTCTAGAACTATTACTGGGTTTGGATCCAGTCTTTGTTGGTTCTTACACAGGCAAGAGTTCTTCTTACTTCAAGCTGAGTTTTGCTTTAGTAAGGATTGCATGTCTGAGCCCTGTGAAAGCAGACAAGGGAAATCTCTTCTGCATGGAAAATGAAGAAAGCTGTCCAATTATTTTCCCCAAACCAATTCCTAATTCCACAATGGTCTTTCTAAGAAGGTCATTATGAACAAAAAGCCTCTCCAAGGAACAGTTTGTTGAATTTCACATTCCTGAGGCATGTGTCTGTAGTCAGTCAGGCACTCAGCATGCCTGGAAAAAAAGTGACACACTTAGGAGATTAAATTTGTGCAGCATTCTGTCTAAGATTAAAAGGAAAAATAGATATGTTTAAACGCAGTAGGTAATCCTAAACAGGTACCGTCATGCTCAAGACAAGACTCAGTTTCATAGGCAAAGTAAAGAGATTTGGAGTCTACAGTGATTTGATGGTTCCCAAGTCACAATCCCCTATCTCTTTGACACTTATCACATGCATAATGCTGTAACATTCCCAGCCGGCAGGCAAGCTATATGGCTGCAATCAGATGTCTGTGGTTAGCTAATGAAACAACCTGTCATTCTGTAACGCTATTGAGGGGGTGGGTGGAGGAAGTAGTATTTACTTACCTTAATTCCAGGCTGAAGTAAATATCCTTAATACATAATTAGAGTGTTAAATAGTCAATTAAGAGACAAATGTTTCTATATCTGGAAATGTGGCAGTATTCTAGGTAATCCCTAATGATACTGAGCAATCATATTAAGCTTATTAAACTTCATAGCCAAAGGCAGTATATTTACTACAGGGGCTTTCATATCTAAAGTGAAATTCTAAGAGGTTATCTTTTAATTGGAAGGTAAATACTGATGGATTCATCACTTTACTCAGAGTCATAAACCTGAATGAAAATGAAACAAAATTATGTAGATAAATGTCTTGACTACACATCATCATCAATGTTCTGGCATATGGTTATAGTTTAAATATCACTGAGACTTGGCTGCAAATTCAAAAATACAGAGAGAAGTATTGCACATATGTATTACATAAAGACAAGTTATTTGAGTAGTGTGGCGTGCAAAGCCAAGTCCGTGAATTCAGGCACTAAAGTCAACAAATACCAGTGCAGCCAGACCATGGTGCTTAGCGATAGCAGCAGCAATTTCTCTGTTGTACCCAGCCAAAGCAATATAAACTCAGTAAGCATGAAGGTGACAACACGAGCAAGACCAACAGTTAATGGGTGAATGAGACTGACTTCTCAAGCTTGGAGAGGGCTTGCTGACAAGAATTTGAATCTGCAGTGTATAGCTTGCTGTAGTAATAGAAGTAGTTTCTTCATAGTTTATACCCAGAATAATTTGCAATGGCAAAATGGTAGTCCAGTGTTATTACATTGTGCTTCAACTGGTATTCCTAGCAATGTTACGGAGTACTGTAGTTTCATATATCATGAATCCTGTAGCCTTCTGATTAATTTGGGGTGCAAAATGCACTTGTCACTAATAAGAGGTTCATTCTTTGGTGCAGTAGAGATTAACTGTGAAGAAGATAATTGGTGAGATGTACATAGAGACTTTGTTTTATTAATACCACAATCAATATATGCAAAAACCACAGAACTAGAAAAAACAAGATAACAGCAGAATCTTCATCATGTACTCTCAAACCTACAGGGCTGTGGGTTCCTCTTAAAGTCAGATAAGCATCCTGACATCCCAAGGTCCCACTGAGGCTTGGATTTCATGCACATATCCCTTATAACCACTTATTTCCAAGACCATATTTGATTGTCTTGGTCTCTTATCCATATTTGTCATTCCTGCTATCTATCTTTGGGGTTCTGACTACTGTTGTGAGCATTTGCGCAAATAGATCATAGAATCATAGAATCTCAGGGTTGGAAGGGACCTCAGGAGGTCATCTAGTCCAACCCCCTGCTCAAAGCAGGACCAACCCCAACTAAATCATCCCAGCCAGGGCTTTGTCAAGCCTGACCTTAAAAACTTCTAAGGAAGGAGATTCTACCACCTCCCTAGGTAACCCATTCCAGTTCTTCACCACCCTACTAGTGAAAAAGTTTTTCCTAATATCCAACCTCAACCTCCCCCATATATAGAGATATACCTATCTCATAGAACTGGAAGGACCTTGAAAGGTCATTGAGTCCAGTCCCCTGCCTTCACTAGCAGGACCAAGTACTGTCCCTGACAGATTTTTGGCCCAGATCCCTAAATGGCCCCCTCAAGGATTGAACTCACAACCCTGGGTTTAGCAGGCCAAT
Organism: Chelydra serpentina; assembly: GCA_037349315.1. Lineage (NCBI taxonomy): Eukaryota > Metazoa > Chordata > Testudines > Chelydridae > Chelydra > Chelydra serpentina. Next base: position 62,959,355 of record JBAIAC010000002.1, on the reverse strand, counting down.
GCTCAAACCACTGAGCTGTCCCTCCCACCCTGAGAAAGGGGCTTGCTAATTGGAGGAGTCTCTCCTTCTTCCTCACATGGGTTGGGATCTGTCCTGGGATCTTTGCTGCAACTTGCAATGCCTGGTGCCTCCACCCAAGGTGTCTCCTCACTGTACCTGGGTCACAAGGGCTGCTGCCCCTTGGGGACATAACTGATACTACAATTCTTAACAAGGATTATAACCCAGCTCGCCACCAACAAAATACAATAATACAAATCCCAACAAATGAAATGTCACAGCCTAACAAAAGGGGACTTTACTGGGGACAGGAAACACAGGAAAGGATTAAGATTAATAGAAACATTAACACTACAACAAATTCTCCACCTTCCCAGACAGATGGAATGCATTAACATTACAACAAATTCTCCACCTTCCCAGGCAGATAGGATGAATCCAGAGATGGATATAGTAGTGCTGAAAACATTGGATGGATTAAAGAAAACCAAAGGGGCCCTCTTATATTGTTTTCACAACTGAGTGGGGTCCTTTCCTGGCTCTCTGAGGTCTGGAGTCCTGCGAGGTCTTGAAAAGCCTCACCTGTTCTGCTTCTCTCTCAGCTCCAAACTCAAAAGCTTCAGAAGTAAAACTAAACCTACTTGTCCCTTTGTCCCTGGGTCAGGCTGTTCCCTCCCACTAAACTGAGCCATCCTGGTTCCTCATTGGCCGAGCAAACTGTATAGATCACCCCATCAAAAGCCTCCGTATTAGCTTTTGCAGATGTTTCCCATCTATTAATCTCCATCCCAGATTCTAAGCATGCTGGGAAATGGTGTCTGGAGGCTCTGGAGCCACTGTGGTTGTAGTCTATAGGGTAGGTGGTCCCCTCAAGGCTCAAGCCAGGTTGCACTCATGAAATTAACAAGTATAGTCTCTGCTGTACCATTGCTATTCATCGTTCCATACTGTACTAATGAAACATTCTCTCAAGCAGTAACCACTAGCTCTAATGGGTTCATAACTTAACAGTTTTGATTAAGACATGGCATGCAAACTGTTGTGTAACGTTTATGTGTTCTTGTAAAACAGCTGCTATGTTCCATGGCTGTATGTGAGTGCTGCAAGTGACTCCTATATGATCCATAAATGTTTTGGAGTCCTTCTAAAGGAAATGATCTATAAGGTCTTTTATATTATTACTCCTAAAATTAATGTAAATAGGAGATATTATGGAGAGAATGCCACTCGAAGATGTGGGTTTTCTCTAGCAGTCCTAATTGTTGTACTCTGATATCTTGTGCCTTATAGCAAAACCATTATCCTTCCCTTTCTTTACATTCAGAACTTTCTAAAATCTCAACTGAAATTTTCCATTCTTGGCTTTGCTGAAAGGTGATAAGATTTTTATGGGTTATAACTGAGTAAAATCCCTTCAACTGTTTCTTGTTATTGAGAATGAAAAGTATAATCAGTAGGGCCCTACCAAATTCACGGCTGTGAAAAATGTGTCACAGACCGTGAAATCTGGTATCCCGCCATGAAATCTGATCTTTTGTGTGCTTTTACCCTATACTATACAGATTTCACAGAGGAGACCGAGTTTCTCAAATTGGGGTCCTGACCCAAAAGGAAGTTGCTGGGGGATTGCAAGATTATTTTAGTGGAGTAGTGGTATTGCCACCCTTTCTTCTGCGCTGCCTTCAGAGCTGGGCGGCCGGAGAGTGGTGACTATTGGCCAGACGCCCAGCTCTGAAGGCAGTGCCCCGCCAGCAGCAGCACAGAAGTAAGGGTGGCAATACCATACCATGCCACCCTTACTTCTGCACTGCTGCCTTTAGTGCGGGGTGGCCGGAGAATGGCAGCTGCTGACTGCGGGCTTAGCTCTGCAAGCAGCAGCACAGAACTAAAGGTGGCAATACCATACCATGCCATCCTTCTGTGCTGCTACTAGCGACCGCTCTGCCTTCAGAGATAGGCTCCCTGCCAGCAGCCACCACTCTCCAACTGCCCAGCTCTGAAGGCAGTGCCACCAGCAGCAGCAGTGCAGGAGTAAGGGTAGCAGTACGGCAACCCACCCCTACAAAAACCTCGTGACCCCCCCCCCCCCAAACTCCTTTTTGGGTCAGGATCCCTACAAATACAACACTATGAAATTTCAGATTTAAATAGCTGAAATCATTCATGAAATTTACAATTTTTAAAATCCTATGACCATGAAATTGACCAAAGTGGACTGTGAATTTGGTAGGGCCCTAATAATCAGTTATAAAAATATTCCAACCACACTTTTTAGTGTAGCACAAACATTGCAAAACCAGTTGCAGGTGGAAATTTCACAAGGGTTAGGCTTCTGGTGTGTTGGGACAACTTATGCTGACCATTATTGGCTTATTTCCTTGTGCTCTCCTCGTCGGTTTGTCTGTATTCATCTATCTCTTGTCTTGGACTTCGATTGTAAGTGTTTTGGAGGAGAGACTGTCTTTTTGTTCTGTTTGTACAGCACCTAGCACAGTGAGACCTAGTGCACAAGTGTGGCTCATAGGCACTACGGTAACACAAATAATAACTAATGGACATAGACCTCCCTGAGAATTAGTGTATTTGCATGGCTGTGGGAATTAAAATAAGAGTTAGTTTCACTTGAAAGAATATCTCTGCATGCTCAGTGGGCATTTATTAAGATTTCAGCCTAGCATAGATAAGCTTCCCCTTCTTACCTACATCACTGAAATTTCTCTCTGTCTATCTGGACCAATTGGCTGGGCAAGGATAGGAGCCATTATGCTGAAGCTGGGATAATTTGCATGTCATGAGAAACATTGTAAGGGTTTCAGAGTGGTAACCGTGTTAGTCTGTATCTGCAAAAAGAACGAGGAGTACTTGTGGCACCTTAGAGACTAACAAATTAGGCCCAAATAAATTTGTTAGTCTCTAAATTGCCACAAGTACTCCTTGTTCTTATTGTAAGGGTTAAATTCAAAGCCCTTTGAATTCAACAGAAAGGCTTCCATTGACTTCAATAGCCTTTGGATCTAGTCCTGTAGTCAACTGAAATAGTTTTATATCCTCCATAATCGACCCATGATCTGATCTTTATAAAACACCTTCTTGCCTTCCTCAAAGGAAGCAAAACACTGTAAATTGACAAAGTATCCCAAGCCTTAAAATTTTGTTATGAACTAATTAAATTCCACTGCTGGGCAGTGACAAAACCAGTACTAATTTGAGAGTATTTTTGGCACTATTAGGTGATGCATGTGAGTGTTATGCTTGTGCTTTCCTAATATTTATTAATCCCACCAGCAATCTCTCATCTCAATATTATAAAATGAAAAACCAGTGGATAAGTAGCAATAAAATGAAAAATCATTTGTTGGATGCAATTATTCTATCGTTTTTCTGAACAGCTTCTCCTTCCCCCCCCACCCACTTCCCAGTACACACTTTATCTGATTCCTGTGTTGATCTGATCCAACTCTTGCTTGGTTGTTCTCTTCCTCACCTAAAAAATTGATTAATTTTCCCTTCAAAACTGAACCACTCTCTTTGGCATCTTTGTTGCCTCGCCCTTATCTTGCAAAACACATCTGTAAATGATATGTTATGCTGGCATGCTACAGAGAGGGCATGAGAATCAAAGCAAAGAAGGAAGGCTTCCAATCCAATGAACAGATATTAAACACAAATAAGTGATGGATAACAGGATAATAATTTGCCACATCATATATCAGTCCAAGCTCAATGAAACAACTGGAACAAGTTTAACAGAATGACCAGCAAGAGGGATAAAAGCTTTAATTTAAAAAAAAAATAGGGAGGAGAGTAAATCCAACATAAAGCAACTGAACTTGGCTCTTACTGCATAGGCTGATACTTAGTGACATCTTTATTCTAGATGATAAAACTTTGAGTTGCAATGTCTTGATGTTTTTGCCATTGTATCACATTGCAATGCCATTGCTTTATGAGGCAATGTCACAAAATGCTTCAATTGTGGCTAACCCAAAGGTATTTTTCGATGCCTCTAAAATCCTGCTGGCTTTGTGGTTAGGGTGTCAAAGTCCAGTCAAAATCAGGACAGGCTAAAAATACCATACCCACATGCTACCCAAGATGAATGTGCATTTAAGGAGCAATCCTGCAGATCACATATTTGGACAAATAATCTGTACTTCCTAAAGAGCATCAGACTATAGCAAAAATCCTAGCTATTTGGTACTTGGTAGCACCAGTAACTGTAAACCCATGGTACTTCACCATCATGCAGGGTGCCATACAGTCAAACACAAAGTATTAAGTTCTACCACATCACTTATACTATGCCATACTGCCCTTTGGGTGAGCTGGCAGGATATTTAAAATATATGCAGGATTTTTGTACATTTCAGTAGCTACCAAACTACAATAGACAAACCAGACAACAAAGGTAGGTCTATTGTTTGCTTTTACAGAATTCCTGTAACCAGCCATTGTTGATTCTACTGTTGGAGCCAACATCGTGTCTCTCTCTCTCTCTCTCTCTCTCTCTCTCTCTCTCTCATATATATATGACCAGCATGGCTGTATTACCCGCACACCACCTTCAGAAATGCTACTGGATGTGTTTTTATATCTATCGACCAAATCCTCTTGAGGTGGAGAGGGCATGGGTGAGGGAGGAGAGGGGCTGAGTGGAAGTGTGGTTAGTCTGTGTAACTAATAGACAAGGTATTAACTAAAAATTAGGCCAAGCTCCAACACCCTTTGGCATTGAATAGAGAATATATGCATATGCAACCTGTGGTTTTGCATGGATTTGGCATGAAACCAATAAAAACTCCTCAGTCTTGCCTTGAGTTTTTGTGTTCATTTAAATTTCAAATCTGAAAGTGAAACTTGGGGATTGTGGAGTCATGTGCTCATAAATGAAGTAAAAGCTTTTTGCATCAGCCTATGCAAAATGTAAGCACCAAATTTCATGCAGCTCTAGCTGTTGTTCTCTTCTGCCTGTGCTCACAGGAAGCACAAGCTGTAAGATGGTGAGTTGATACTTTCTTCCAATAGGTGCTGAGTGCCAGCACTTACCCTGAATTTAGAAAATGTATTTTCCTTTACTTGTTCAAGAAAAATGATTTGTACGTTGAAAGAGTTAAGTGTAAGGTTTAGAGGTAATAATCTAGATTAGAACTCAATTAAAAAGAATAACACAGAAGGAAGGAATGCTTTCTCAACAGGAAGTTGTGATAGCACTTGATTTTTCATATGGATGCCTACTTTACCACATCCCTTAGCTCCCCTGTGCTCCACTCACCAGCTCTGACCACAACACTACACACACGATCTTCCTCACCCATATGCATTTTTCCCTCCTACTTTGAGTCCCGTTCATACACCATCTTTTTTTTGTCCAAATACAGCTCTCAGAAAATGTCCCGCTAGTGCTATAATAATAGCAAGCAGTAGTCCAATTGCTAGTGAGAAATAGAACATTTATAGCAAAAAGCATTGTTGAGCCATTTGTAATAGTTTCCCATGGTAGCCAGTTTTGCACTTCTCGCCTGCCAGTATTTGACAGGCAGAAGAGCTTTGTTGCACTGTGATTTTAATTCATTTGTATGCTCTTTTTTTTTTTTTTTTAACCTCCATCTAGTCATCTTTTCATAAATGCACTACAGTTTCTTCCTAGAAAGACTGCCAGCTGAAATGGCAATATGGGACCATCAATGGGATAATTTCTTCCTCCACTATGAATGAAATGTTCATTTTTTCTTTAGGTCTGAGCATAAGCATCACATACATTAAGGGACACCAATCACCTCTTGATCTCCCTGCAAAAAGCTGTGACATAGGTCACATCCAGGAAGAGGGGGACATTCTAACTCTTTTCTAGTTTTGTTAGCCATTTGAACAATAAAACAACTTCTGAATCTGAAGTAATTTGAAATGACCCAATGTAAACCATCTTGCAACAGGGATGCTTCTGTCTATTCTCTCCTACTTCGGTTATATGATGCTGGAAAATGTACGCAGAATTGAGCAGGGAGGGAAAGGCAGAGAGGTACTGCATCTCAGCTCCATTTCTTTATTAAAATACTGACATTTTCCATAAGATTACTCCTGGAAAATTACAGCTTTACGGCATTGCACGAAAGGTCTGTCTAGGTTCAAGATTCACTCGTATATTGAGAAATTGGATCAGATTGTGTACTCTTGTTTTTCAAAGATAACACTTCAGTTGTTTTAATGGTTTAATGGTTTCCAGGCAAACCTCAAAGGGGCCTTGTTGGTCCTAGCACTCACTGAGTGGGTCCCAAACATGGAAGTGTCACTATTAATCCAGAATGGGGCCCATCTGACTCAAAGAGCAATGGTTGTCATTGATACTAGTAGATGGAGGTTTCAGAAATGTCAGCACCAGTTGTGATGTATGAGGAGGGCAGAAAGAATGAAACCTGCCTTCCTTATCCTGAAGACACTGAACCACACACAGGAGTGGCTCAGTACTGAACACTGAGCAGACTATAAATGACAAAGCCGTCTTTGTGCATCTAGTCCACTTCCATTGTTGTTTCGGAAGCAAAAGAGGCCATTAACTTTCTAAAGGCAAAAGGCTCTGAATAACCCAGACTTCTCTGAATGTAAATAATTCACACTCTCTAGTCATTCATTTTCTAAACTCATTAAGACGTGACCTCGGTGAAACAATAGAACAAAAAAATCCTGCAATTTGTCTGAGTTTTGCTAACATAGCAGTGATATATGTGTAAGTGTAACAGGAGGCAAAAAATGAGTTTCTTACTCTGTGTAAATGATTACAGGGATGTGAAGGGCAGCACGGTGAACACTGAATCCTAAGGAACATCTGGGGACATTGTAAATTGAGCAGAAGATCCGCCGTGATGGGCTGTATCAGTGCACAATTGGAACCCTGGAATGTATTTGTACAGTCTATGGTAGGCTTATGTTAACATGCTGGCTTGGCAAGAGCAGTCAGTAATGGCAAGTGATTATGGAACATTTGAAAGCCCCAGGTAAACGACCTTTCAGAATTGGCAGACGTCAATGGATCGTTAATTATTTTTATTATTTCCTTCTTTATACGATTAGCAATCCTGAATCCTGGTGGGAAATCAGGTGAGACAGTTTGGATACAATAAAAACGGCAATCTGAGCAATAAGAAAAGAAGGGAAAATGGCACTTAGAACATTTCTGACAAACTCCATAGTGCTCTCAAATTCCACACTGATCAAATGGATTTAGATGAATAGCTGGACAAACTGAAATGTGGTTTTTGTAAGCCTCCTAGAAAGCACCAACTAATTTTGTTTAGCATATATGCCAGCTTTAACAATAGTCTTAAATAAATGTAATTCTTTAATAATAATGTTTGTAATGTTCTGAGGAGGTGTAAGTAGAAAGTAATTAAGCTGGGTTTTTAATAAGACATGCTGTGAGTTGTTGACCAATAATTCACATTGGACAAAATGTGTTAATTCAAGTTATTATGAAAAACATCCATAAAAAGTATGGATGCTGGGCAGGTAGGGTACATTAGCTGGCTTGGATTTTCCCGTCAAGATACATGCATGAAAAGAGCTCTCTCCAAATGAGGAGTCCCTTCACGCCCCTTGTGAAATCTATCCGTTTGAATTCCAGACTTTCTGGATGATGCTGTGCTAGTCTGGTGTCTAGGTGTGGGAAAGGGGTGGAGACTGGGTGTGGGCTGTGGGAGGAGTGGGTGGACAAGAACCAGGTCTGGAAAGATTCTTATTGTGGATCCCCATGTCTGTGGTGCTTATCTAGAAAAAGATAATACAGTCTGAGGAGTTGTGGAGTGAGGCCTACATGGATTTGATAATACAGCCCCAGGCTGTATTAGCTTTTCTGAGTATGCTCTGCATGCCCAGAGGATGAAAAATGTGCATACGTCCACCTGGCTGTATCCCTAGGCTCTTTCCCTTCCCTGATTGGTTAATTCTCTGCTTTCTTCTCCTACCAACCTCAGACCTGCAGAGCACCCTCCTCAGATCTGGAGGCTGGTGGGGAAACAAATGTCACAGAGGAACTAAGCCCCCTTCAACCGTGATCTCTTCAAAAGCAGTGATCAGGTCAAATTGGTGGATCTCCACAAGAAGTTTAGGAGATTTACTCCTCCACCACCTGGAAATTTGAAGATCTTGCAGTAAATTTATCATGCATTTCTGGTTCAGAGTACTGTAATGAAATCATTCAGGTTAAACCACTCACTACGGAGTGTAGTTCCTTAGTCATCATCAATTCATTGAAATGGCTGACAAATAAGCTGCTGCTTTGGATAATCCAATGCCCATTTCTCCAAAAGTTTTTTGACTGACTGATTTTCTTGTAACAGGAACAAATTAGCTACACCAATATTATCAGAATGAGGTGAGATTTAAAGGTTTCCCCACTTCATAGCGCATCCTTATACACTATAGACAGTAACATTGAGATTGTGAAATTAATGTGTCTAAATTCTCTAGTGAGCTTTGAAAATCCTAAGACAATGGTCTGCAAAATGGTTGCTTCCCATAGTGTTGTTAAAGGATTTTGGATACTGTGGAATATTGTACTAATTCATCTTCTAAGGGCAGACAATGGACAATAACCAAAAGAGAAACTCTAGCACTAGCTAATCTACAACCAGCTAATTTTTCCAGGATAAAACTGAGCATGGGTTTCCTCTCAATTACCAGGATTTCTTAACAAACAAATGTTCTATTAGACTAAAATCAGAAATGAACGTAAAGGGCTCCCAGCTACACAAGAACAACACATACAGCTTTTAAGGAAGCTTTTAGCAATCAAGGACTACAGGATTCTGTAGTTATCGCTAAATATTAAATCAATACATATATAACCTTTCTAGCAGCAATTTATATGTTGTTCTCTCAAGCCCCATGAAAATGTTCCATAGAAAATGTCAATATTGGACTCTCTTTAAGCATCTACAATTACCAAAAGCCGTGTCTACAACAGGGCATTATGAATTTGACAACCTATGACAAGCACATATAATTGCACTGTCAAATTGTGACTAACTAAAAACAATGATTTCATTTACCATTATCTTGCACAAGCTAGCATGTTGCACTGCTTGCACCACTAAAAGCAGCTTGCACCACTCATCATTCACAATTAAGCCTATTTGGGAAGTGAAATTAGCTGGAAAGATGCCTCACAAAGAAAAATCATTACAACCAATAACATAAAGGCTGTTTGGCTTTCAGGGGCATTTGACACAAAGGAGACATTCACAGGGAAATTATCTCTGGTACTTGAATTCTTTTTATATAAAAAAGAAAATACTCAAAAACCTAAAGTCAGATCCTCCGCTGGCGTAATCTGGCATAGCTCCACTGATGTCAGTGGAACTGCCCTGATTTAACCAACTGAGGGTCTGTTGATTGTGTTTCCACTGATGTATGCAAATCAACACATCAAATCATTGCGATATTACAGCAAAACAAGTGATGAACTTTGCAAGGCATATGCAACCATACACAGATACCAGTTTCCCCTCTCATCCTTTGCCTATCTTGTCTGTTTAGATTGTAGGCCTTTAGGGCCAGGACTTACTATATGTTTATACAGTGCCTAGAACAATGCGGCCCTAATTTCAGCTGAGGGCTTAAGCCCTGCTATACTGCACTGTCTTCTTGTACACACTTGGCTTTGTAAAGAAGCCAAGTAGAGCAGGCAGTAAAAATGGAAGCTTCTGTAGACTGCCCCAGCAGCCACTTGAAAGAAAGGGGTAATCCTTTCTATAACTTCCTTACTGTTGTTTTGGGTGTGTACTATTTGCTACTGAATACTGCAGGGTACAGACTTGAGATTGTTCCTCCTAGCTCATTTTTCATGGTACCCGAGAATGATCTTAAATCATGTTCTTAGCAGGCAAGGAACTCTCCTTACTTGTTAACTTACCCAACCAATTTTTTCATAATTCTGCATTCAATTCTTCATTTTGACAGTTGCCTAAACATCTGAAGTCTGTTCACTTTTCCTGTACCTCTAACACTGGTCTACAATTTTTGAGAAGTCGTCTGTTTCAGAGATAAAATGTGTTATTTAGTATGTATTTTGATGTGCTGAATTCAAATATGACAATTAAAACAACTGATTGGCTACTGTTTCTAAGATATTTAAGTTTTTACATTTTATGTCTATGTATATTGTGTAGATAGTAGAGTTTTAATCATAAATTGTAAACCTAGGTCTTTTCATGTGTTTATGGTTGCTTTACATGATACTATTTCACCTGTCCTGTTTATGTAACACTTTAAAAATCAGCAAAGGGGTTATATAAATAAAATGTATTATGAAACAAAAGGCAAAAAACTGTTATGTACATAGTTTAGTCCTATTCAGTGTCTACTCGGCGCTTCTTGGCTTGTCTCTTGTATTCATTAAATGAAGCATCTCTTGTCACTGTCCAGCAATAGTCTGCAAGCATTGATGGGCTCCATTTGCCCTGATAGCGTTTCTCCATTGTTGCAATGTCCTGGTGAAATCGCTCGCCATGCTCGTCGCTCACTGCTCCGCAGTTCGGTGGAAAAAATCTAGATGAGAGTGCAAAAAATGTATCTTTAGTGACATGTTGCAACCAAGGCTTTTGTATGCCTTGAGGAGGTTTTCCACCAACAACCTGTAGTTGTCTGCCTTGTTGTTTCTGAGAAAATTTATTGCCACTAACTGGAAGGCTTTCCATGCCTTTCTTTTCCTTGCCACGCAGTGCATGGTCAAATGCATCATCTCGAAGAAGTTCACGAATCTCAGGACCAACAAAGACACCTTCCTTTATCTTAGCTTCACTTAACCTTGGAAATTTTCCACGGAGGTACTTGAAAGCTGCTTGTGTTTTGTCAATGGCCTTGACAAAGTTCTTCATCAGACCCAGCTTGATGTGTAAGGGTGGTAACAAAATCTTCCTTGATTCAGCAAGTGGTGGATGCTGAACACTTTTCCTCCCAGGCTCCAATGACTGTCGGAGTGGCCAATCTTTCTTGATGTAGTGGGAATCTCTTGCACGACTATCCCATTCGCAGAGAAAACAGCAGTACTTTGTGTATCCAGTCTGCAGACCAAACAAGAGGGCAACAACCTTCAAATCACCACAAAGCTGCCACTGATGTTGGTCATAGTTTATGCACCTCAAAAGTTGTTTCATGTTGTCATAGGTTTCCTTCTTATGGACTGCATGACCAACTGGAATTGATGGCAAAACATTGCCATTATGCAGTAAAACAGCTTTAAGACTCGTCTTCGATGAATCAATGAACAGTCTCCACTCATCTGGATCGTGAACGATGTTGAGGGCTGCCATCACACCATCGATGTTGTTGCAGGCTACAAGATCACCTTCCATGAAGAAGAATGGGACAAGATCCTTTTGACGGTCACGGAACATGGAAACCCTACCATCACCTGCCAGGAGATTCCACTGCTATAGTCTGGAGCCCAAAAGCTCTGCCTTACTCTTGGGTAGTTCCAAATCCCTGACAAGGTCATTCAGTTCACCTTGTGTTATGAGGTGTGGTTCAGAGGAGGATGGGAGAAAATGTGGGTCCTGTGACATTGATGGTTCAGGACCAGAAGTTTCATCCTCTTCCTCTTCCTCGGCTGACTCAAGTGAGAATGATTCTGGTGCATCAGGAACCGGCAGTCCTTCTCCGTGGGGTACTGGGCGTATAGCTGATGGAATGTTTGGATAATGCAGTCCACTTTTTCTTCTTTGACACACCTTTCCCAACTGGAGGCACCATGCAGAAGTAACAATTGCTGGTATGATCTGTTGGCTCTCTCCAAATCATTGGCACTGCAAAAGGCATAGATTTCCTTTTCCTGTTCAACCACTGGCGTAGATTTGTTGCACAAGTGTTGCAGCATATGTGTGGGGCCCACCTCTTGTCCTGATCTCCAATTTTGCAGCCAAAATAAAGGTGATAGGCTTTCTTAACCATAGTGGTTATACTGCGCTTTTGTGATGCAAAAGTCACTTCACCACAAACATAGCAGAAGTTATCTGCACTGTTCACACAAGTACGAGGCATCTCTGCTCACTTTGGCTAAACAGAAATGTGTCCCTTTGCAAAATCAAACACTGACAAATAAGAGAGCACGACACTGTATGATTTCTAGAGCTGATATAGGGCAATTTCTTCAGCAGAGTGATGTAAGCTTCGTTATGATTGCATCATCCATGACTTCTAGGAATAACATGATGCAATTCATATCATGTATGAGGCAATACCAGCTTCAGATTGCATCATTCATTGTTTTGCCTAAAAAGCAAGTACTGTCCAAACCCAGTCATAGATTTATTCATAGATCCAGTCAAAGATGTATTTTAGTCATTTCTGGTTTAAATTGAGATCCCTTCCCTTTATAACTCACTTATCCTCCGCCATTCCCAAGTCAAGGGTCGTATATACTGACCCAATAGCATGTCTTGAAAATTAGAGCCAATCAACAATTTTAAGCATCATTTTCATTCTCAGTGACCCAGAATTTAGTAAAGTTTGACTACATTTATTTCAGAAGCATTTTGGCTGTAGAGCAGTGTAATCAATAATTCCTCTAATAACGCCATAGAGATGATAATGATAAATAATTTCATTCTCCCTCACTTTAAAATAAAATCCATATTAATTTAATCAACTGGGAATTATTAATACACCTTACTTAACTGAGAATTGATTTGATTCTGACAACTTCTTGATATCTTTTAAATTGTGGTAAATAAATGCTATCCATATTGCACCTAATCTTCTACTAATGGCAGTTACATTTTTCATACCTTGCAGAATATTGGGTAAAACCTTTCCCTTGCAGAGAGGCATTTGTCTTTTGTATAATGCTTGTGCTGTATTGCATGTATGGACAGGTATGCCAATAAACGGGATCCACTCCTCCAGCCATTCGGAGTTCCAGGCACTCAATATTGAGAAGCAAAGTCAAGTTTGAGGCCTTTAGCTTATGATTCATGAAACTACATTCAAACACTAAGGTGACCAAACTTCTTAGTCTGATCTTTTTTCCCCACTTTATTTCATAATAGCCTGATGCAAATGCAGTGGTCTCTTGCATAACTGGGTTGTCTAGGTAGTACCCCCTTGAGGCCCATCAGGGCACAACTCACTCCACTGCAAGGCCCTGACAGTCAGTTATCACCCCGCACAGAACCAGTGCTGTAGTGCCTTAGCCATCCCGCTATGGTATGTGTGAGCGCCACCCCTTCTGGGGCATTAGAGCTCAAAACAAAAATGAAAACCATCAACTTAAAAACCAGGATTGTCCTTGGATTCTTTGGTGGGACCCTGTCCTTTGGTTCTGGGCTTATCTCCAAGCAGCTAGTGCCTTTTTGTCAGTCTCTCTGGGCCTTGTCATCCCATCCACCAAATGGGTTATCCAGGTAGCAAGCTGCCTCAGGCTCTTGGCTGGAACCAGCTTTCCCTCATCAAAGAGATAGCAGAGCTTTGCTCTCCCTCCTGCTCAGTCCTGAACTAGGCTAGGTCTCCTCCCTTTTACTCCCTCTTTCAGCTGCACGGGTAGTGGGGCAGCTCTCCTTAGGCCCCACACTGCAATGAGTGGGTTATCTGCCCCACCACATTTTCCTTTTAAGAAGCGTCTATCCCATATTGTTTGTGATATCCCAGGAAAGAGAGTCACATGCAGGGAGCTCTGTCTTTCAACTTTCTTTTTTCTGACAAAGAGAGTGGGAAATGAGGACATGTTAGTGCCCCCAATTTACATGGATGGCTTTAAGCTGCCCAGATACTGGAACATAATAAAAATCCTGTTTTAAATTCACAAAGTGCTTATAAAGAAGTGCTGCGTGGATTTAGCAATTTCTTTATTTAAAACGGTGTTGCGAGCATGAATTTCAGCAAGCCTGCTGGGGCAAATTATACTTAAGTGGGCGACAAGTGTTCTTTAGGCCCTGAGACTTAAGCCTCCTCTCAGCAGGACAGCTTACACAAGCCTGTTGGAAAAATGCTTGTAATGCAACAACAAATCTAAATTCACGTTGAGTATTAAACCTTGGTATAGTCTGAAATATCCTACTTGCAGATATATCCCATAACGATACCAGAGCTCACATTAATCATGTGAGCTAGGACGATGGGTGACCTTTTCTAATAAGAACTGAGGCATCTAAAAACAGCCATTACATTTCACAGTAGCCCTATTTACTGTACATCTGCAGCATTCATCATCGGTGAGATGTAAATGTCCTCACACTGCTGACATTTGCCAATCATCCTTCACTGAGGGAGATTGTTCTGAAGTGTGTAGGATGCTTGTTCCCCAAATACTGGCCGTTACGGCTTCTTTTCAGCCTTCTAATGAAAGGAGAGCAGCTACTAAGCAAGCAAGGTTAATAAACCTTGGAAAAACATTCAAGCTAGCTTGGTTTTAGGGCTTTTCTAAGCACAAAAGTTGAAGATGATTGTCTTGTGTGGAACCATTACTTTTTCAAGAGTCAAATCTACAAAGCCTCTAGTAAAATTTCTATACTTTGGATTTACATCAAAACTCACATGCATAGAGATCCGATTCACTGGGCGGGTTGTAATAAATGGAGACTGTTATACTGAGATGTGGGCATAGCTTAAACTTTGCAGTTTCACTTCAACCTAGGGACTGAACTTATAATCAGAAATGCTGACAAACATATGTACAGTAACTTGGGGTTTGGGGAAAGTTTTCGCTTGACAGATTTATAAAGCCCCAGGGTTACCTCACCATCACTTTGAAAAATTATAGACCTACAACTCCCACAAGATCTAGCTTCACTGGCACTTCACTTGTGGCTGCCCTATTACACATTTCCTGCTTTTGATGCTTTCACAGCTTGGAGAAGTGGATCCAAAACAGCAGCTAGAATGTTGCTGATCATACAGGATCCTGCAAAACCCTTCACTCTTTCTGTTGGGTCTGCCCCACATTTTGACTAATGGCCCCAGCTTGTGATTAAGAATTTGATAGCAATGTTTTTTCCAGCTCCCACATGATCTTATTTGACAAAATCACATAGCAGATGGTAGGAGGATGACTATCACAGCATCTGACCTCAGCCACCATCTTAGACCCTCTCCAATGAAGCTTCAGACTGGTTAAGGTACAGAGACTGCCCTGGTATCACTGATGAATGTCCTGCTTGTGGCTATGAAGAGATATGAGACATCCATGCTAATATTGCTTTACTTTTTTAGTGGCTTTTGACATGGCTGACTTGCCTGTGAAACTTCAGGGGCATGGATTTTTGCTTTGAAGTCTCCTCTCAGGTCTGGGGCTTATGGTGGGCAACTACATTTTCTCCCCTCTAGCTCTTATCCAGGAAATATTCTAAGATTCCATCCCATGTCTCTTATTCAGCATCTGTGTAAGAATGTGATGGAAGGTCACGTGACTTCACAGATAATGTCATCAATATGACAATAACTGTACGCTGAAGCTCACGAAGCATCTAGAAAGAGAAATAGACTAGTGGGCAGATTTCAGGATGCTTTCAAAGATGCCTTACTATCCTTTGGAATCTCTGTGGATGATCAGGAAAGGAGTGCAGAATGCTCCATCTACAAGCTGGTTGGTGAAGTCAGCTTGTAGATGGAGCAAGGCGTTGAAAGGTGGACTGAATCAAGCTTTGCGATGACTGGCATCAGAGAAGGAAAGAATCTGCTCATCAGATTCAGAGCATTGCTAGTGCATGGGTGTGTCCTACCTGTGGACGGAACTGTTGCTCATGCATTGGACTTAGCAGCCACCAAATAATTCATCGGTGTATACACCATGCTCCATAAAGAGCGACAATGCCATTGATTGATTTGGTTCAATTCCCATTCACGTCTCACACCTTCTCTCTCAAACCACCCCAACCTGTACCTCGGCTCTGGGGGAAGGGGAAAGACTGTTACAGAATGGTTCTCTTGGGCATAGAGATGCAGACCTGGGCCCCTGCAGTGGCACAGAAGAGCTCGCTCAATAAGAAGGAGCTTGTAGTCATATAGGCCTTATTTCACAAAGCTGAAAACAATTATGAACCAGATCAGTTGGGAAGAAGAATTTAAGCAGAAAAATGTTCTTAAATGATTCCTCAATTATCATTCACACCTTACTAGGTGCCCCAAAAGCCACAATCCCACAACTGAGAGAGAAGACTGTCCTGGTTTAAAAAACAACCTGTTTTAGAGGGGAACTGAAGAAAGCTGTAAAAAAAAAAAAAAAAAAAAAAAGTACAACCAATGGGAAAAAAGGGGAAGTTGTTAGTAATATAACTCAGAAGTTAGATATTGTGAAAAATTGGTAAGGGAAGTCAAGAGGCACAAGGAGACATCTACAGCCAGAAGAGAGAAGGAAAATAAGAAGAAGTTTTTAAAAAATATTAGGAACAATAAGAATCCTCACAATGGTATTGGTCCATTACTAGATGGAAATGGTAGGATTATCAATAATAATGCAGAAAAGGCAGAAGTGGTCAATAAATATTTCTGTTCTGTATTTGGAAAAAAACAGATGATGCAGTCTTATATGTTGACAACACTCTTTTCATTCCACTAGTATCTTTGGAGGATGTTAAACAGAAACTACCTGTGTTAAACATTTTTAAATCAGCAGGTACAGATAACCTGCATCCAAGACTTTTAAAAGAACTGACTAAAGAGCTTGTTGGATGATTAATGTTGATTTTTTTCAATTAGCCTTGGAGCACTGGAGAAGTTCCAGAAGACTGGAGGAAAAGCTCATATTGTCCCAATTTTTAAAGGGGTAAAGAGGATGACTGGGTAATCACAGGCCTGTCAGCCTGACATTGATCCCAGGCATAATGGAGTGGCTGATATGGGACTCAATTAATATAGCACTAAAGGAAGGTAATGCAACTAATGCAAATAAACATAGATTTATGGAAAGTAGATCCTGTAAAATTAATTTTATCTTTTTTTTTTAATAAGATCACAAGTTTGGTTGATAAAAGTAATAGTGGACATCTGTAAAGTGTTTGACTTGGTACCACACAATATTTTGATTAAAAATAAGAATGATATAAAATGAACATGATGCACATTAAATGGATTAAAAAACTGGCTAACTGATGGGTCTCAAAATGTTAATGGAGAATCCTCACCTAGCAGGTCTGTTTCCAGTAGGATCCCACAGAGATTAGTTCTTGGCCCTATGCCATTTACCATTTTTATCAATGACCGGGAAGAAAACATAAAATCATCGCTGATAAAGTTTCCAGATGACACACAAATTGGGGGAAGGCAAATAATGAAGAAGACAGGTCACTGATTCAGAGTGATCTAGATCGCTGGGTGAACTGGGCACAAGCAAACAATATATGTCTTAATATGGCTAAATGTAATGTATGCACATGGGAACAAAGAAGTAGGCCATACTGATAGAATGGGGGACTGTATCCTGTGAAGTAGTGACTCTGGAAAAAAAATTGTGTGAGAGCAGGTGGGGGACAGGGCGAGAATGGATAGTCAGCTGAACATGAGCTCCCAGAGTGAAGTTGTGGCTAT
Organism: Chelydra serpentina; assembly: GCA_037349315.1. NCBI lineage: Eukaryota > Metazoa > Chordata > Testudines > Chelydridae > Chelydra > Chelydra serpentina. The sequence continues at coordinate 62,941,844 of JBAIAC010000002.1, read as the reverse complement.
AAGAGTTATTGCCATCCTGGGGTGCATAAATAGGGGAATCACAAGGAGTAGAGAGGTTATTTCACCTCTGTATTTGGCTCTTGCACAACTGCTGCTGGAATACTGTGTCCAGTTCTGGTACCCACAATTCAAGAAGCATGTTGATAAGTTGGAGAGAGTTCAGGGAAGATCCACAAGAATGATTAAAGGATTAGAAAACATGCCCTATATTGATAGAGTCAAGGAGCTCAATCTAACAAAGGTAGCAGAACCAAAGTGGTTTAAAAACGTAGACCATGGCGCACAGAGTGGGCAACTGTTCAAATCAACTTTTTTTCTTAACGGAATTTTACATGCATTTTGCCTTCTTTTTTTTTTATTGGCCTTATAGTTGCTCTTTGTCTATAGAAAACAGAATACAGACTTTGATTTGTACAGTGCCTCAGTATTCTAATACCTGCTGTATTATCCCTGTTTCACTATAGGGATATACAGTATAAAATGGTTTTAGTTTGAGCTTAAGAATAATTCCACACAGAAGCAGCATTAATGAAAAGTCAACCGTCTTTATCACTCATTGTTAATCCTTTCCCCTTCAGTTCTCAATTTCCTGCCTAGCTATTTCAATATCCCAGATATTCGTCGTTCTATATAATCATACTTGCATGCTGTCATACTGTATATTTCAAATAACAGGATACTTACACCTAACTCCTGAAAGAGTGTTTAATACACTACAGAGAGTCTCACAATGCCATTGGAGTTCTGCCAGAAGGATTTAATGAATAATGGGCCCTGTCTCCCTCTGTATTTGACTTTGGGGCACATCTGCATTTTTATGTAATTATTTGAACACGGACAGCTGAGTATGTTAGCAGTACTGTATTCATCAGCAAGAAATCCCAAATATGCCAGTGTGCTGGCATCTAGGCAGGCTTTAGATAATGCCCTAGTGATGGGGGATTTCAAGAGAAAAAAGAAGGAATCTCTTCTTTTTGGCTGTATCCATTAACTAACTGCAGAAGTTCAGTTTGGCCTATAGACTTCACAGCCTCCATAACGGGAATGAGCTTAACGTGAGTCAACTAGTCCTGAAATTGCTATTTTGTTGCTTTTAAAGCTTCAAAGCTTTAAAGATGCAGCATTTTTCCTGGATGTCTGCAACGATGCCTCTAAAACAGAAGTATAGGCTGGACGGATTCACCAAACACCCCAGCAGTAGCCTTATGACTATGAAGGCATGAAAATTACTACAAACCCAGATGTAAGACTGGAAAACTGCTTTACGTGAATGTCAAGTTACACTACAGTACATGAGACATGTAAGAACTCAAACACACCTGAGAAGTGTCATTTTTTCTAATGTTGGTCATCACAAATACATTGGGTCATATTCTGCTGTCATGTGTGAGGGCAGAATTAGATTCTCTTCCATGAGGATGCCTGAAGAGAGAAGAAGAAGAAAGCACATGCATTACACTGTCATTGAGCCAAGGCCCATCAACTCATACCATAACCTGTGTCTTTTGTTAGGTGAGGGAGGCTGCAGATAATATCCGGGGACTTAAACTGTAATAAATGTGAGGCGAAAATTATACTTGCCATCCAGATTGTCAATGTGTCTTATTGTTTGTATGAGTTTGAAGGTAAACTCGAGCTAATATGTGCCCTTAGTTGGAGGAAAGACTAGAAAAAACAAGTAAAACACACAAGAAAAAACAAAGCTAAAGTGACAGAGCAACAACCTGGGACTGATGAGGATCCAGCATCTGGTCCCCACCTGACTCTTCCCTTTAAATTAATACACTAATTGGTCATATACATGTGATAATTTTATGAAGTGTGCGGCGGCCTCTACTGGTAAACTGAAAATGTTACATTAATGTGTATGTGTTTGCACAGCATTCCATCAATGTGCAAGATAAGAAAATCTTATGGGTTTGGCTGCTGAGTCTTCAGAGGCCGGTCATAGCAGGTTTAATTCATGCTTCTTATTTCCTCTCTAAGATAAATTGGAGATAAGTTAATTTATCTGTTCCAACCAAAGGGTCCTTTTTCCTCAACTGTGACTCCCATTAATGTTGATAAAGTTTATCCCTTGTATTTTGGAGGATCTATAAACTCCTCTCTACAGTGGCCTCTACCCAAATGGGATACAGAGGTGTGGCCACTCTGATTTTTATCTGATTTGCCCAATACATTAATTTCTATCCTATGCAGTTTTTGAGATGAGTCTTTAGATAGATGATGAAGAAAATGTAGTAAAAACCAGTTTCACTTGGTTTCCTGAATCATCATTTTATGGTTAGGCATTTGTGTCTCATCATTATGAATTCATCTTGCATTTCTTGCTTTAGCACCTCTCATAAGAAGTTCATTTGGCATTCAGGTGGATTTTACACGCCCCATTATAATTTATTATCAACGAAGCAATAGTTAATGGATATTTAAAAGAATGTTACTGCTTGTGCTCAAACTCTGTTAACACTTTATTTGCTCCATCCTTAATTAATTTGCTATATCTTTTACAGTAAAAAATCAGCCATAACTTCACAGTTAGATAACTGGTACTTGAATAAACTGTTTCTTTTCCTCTCTCGATTGTTCTAAATCTGCATGGAGTAACAATTTTACCACTTTTTTTTTCTTTTTGAAGAGGGAAAGATCGTATGGTAACAATTAAACACTCAGCAGGCAGTGTGGTTCAAGGGGTAGGGCACTGGACTGGAGTCAGGAGATTTGGGGCTGTCCCTTGTTCTGTCACTCATAGAGCTGGGTAGGGGGGACAGAGAGGAGATAAAATTCCTGATGTTATAACAAAATTCTCCATCTCCACCACCCACATTTTCAAAATGTCTGCATTTCAAAATTGAAATGTCAACCACTTGTAGCCTGTGTGACCTCGGGCAGGTCATTTCTCCGCCCTGTACATCAGTTGCCCCATCTGTAAAAGGGGGTAGTGGTACTTACTTTCCTTTGTAAAGTGTTTTGAGATTGATGGATAAAAGTTTGACATAAAGGCTAATCATTATTAGGACAATCAGTGTGAAAGAGCAGCGTGAAAGATCATGGATCCAGCTGCCTCCTTTTCCTCTGAGGTTCTTCGAAATGTTTTTAAGAAAAACAAAATCTAAGTACCTTCTTCCCTCATTACCACTCTTACCATGCCAGCCTGACTTCGGACTTGCGACCCACTCACTCAGTTGAATCTGTACAGGCACCCACTGGCGCATGGTCTCTTTCTCTCTCTCACCCTGAATCACATTTCACTTTTGCAGTACCTGATTGGTAGTCCCCCTGTTAACTCCTTTATCTGAGGCTTGCTTTTCACGGCAAGTTTAATTGGTGCATCCAGGCTGCTCACTTTGCAGGAACAAGCCTACAAGGCAACTAGCAGTAAAATTCATGAGCGCTGTGGGGCTGGCTGGATACAGCTCTTGATTTGAAATCCACACATCAATACAAACAACAATAGTAATGTGTAGTCTGTGCTTTTTCCAGTAAACTTCACTCTAGTACAGGGATCGGCAACCTTTGGCACGTGGCCTGTCAGGGAAATCTGTTGGCGGGCCAAGATAGTTTGTTTACCTGCAGTGTCCACAGGTTTGGCCAATCACAGAACCGACTGGCCGCAGTTCACCGTTCCAGGCCAATGGGGGCTGCGGGAAGCGGCGGCCAGCATGTCCTTCAGCCCACACTGCTTCCCGCAACCCCCATTGGCCTGGAACGGCAAACCACGGCCAGTGGGAGCTGCAATCGGCTGAACCTGCGGACGCGGCATGTAAACAAACCACCCTGGCCCGCCAGCGGATTTCCCTGATGGGCCGAGTGCCAAAGGTTGCCGATCCCTGCTCTAGTAGGAAAATCCCATTTATGAAGTACCACAGATGACCAGTTACACTGTAGAACATAGCTCCCCTTAACACACAGCACTTACACTTGCTTCCTCTACAAATCTTTAAACAAATCTAAGTATATTTAACAAAGAACAGAGATTTGAAAGATAACAGAAGCATTGGAAACAAAGAGTGACACACAAAATAAAATAGTAATGTGCATATTGGAACCTGAATTTAACTACCAAGACATTGTCATGTCATACAGAGCAAACATTCACCCAAAATCCTTCTAGCATATCACAGCCAAAGGCTGTGATCTTCCATTCATGAGACCAGTCATGCTGTTGTCTTGCCTCCTCAGTGGAAGGATGCACAGTTACAATCCAAAAAAATCCATCATCTGTGCTTGCAAAAAGGATAACCACCGCTGCTTGTGTTTTCATGTCTTAGATCTCCCCTGGAGACTTTGCAATCACTTGATTAGCCCTTTGCTCAGACTGTGAACCATACAATACTTAATCTACACGTAGACAGACTGATTAGATAAACATCTTCTGCCTGAAAGAAACTTGTTTATAAACTGCTGGCGACTGCCCCAACTCTCAGACCTTAAGAGCAAAAAAATTTTCATCTGTACAGAACTCCTTACATATTACCCATACATACATTTTGCAGTGATTATGAAGACCATTGTGAGACAGACTTTCATAGAGACCTTACATGACATTCTTTGGTGAACTAGTCTGAGGATACCAGACCCCAGGGATCCCTGGAACCCTTATGCTCCCTGGTGCCCTCTGGCAGGTGGCATCAAGGAGTCTTTGGGGCACAGCTGCTACGGTCCGCACACAAACACTTGCACAAGTGAGTGAAAGGGTGCAGAGAGCCTGTAATTCCACCTCCCCCAACATGTCTCGTGGCCTAGCTATGCCAACAAATTGGAGCATACATTGTAACAGGTACAGGCCTGTCGAAATTATGCCTTCCCTAGAGCAACACAGAGATCGTAAATCCTAATCTTCCTCCAGGGTTGCCCCAGGGGTAACACAGCAATGTACAATCCCTTATTATGGGCATGACTGCAAACGGACCATCTAGGTAAATCCTCATCCCTTTTATATATCGCCAGTGTAATTACGTACTTATCCTTCCCCTTGTTCCTCTCCTGCATTCCTGCTCAACAGCGCGAAGAAAGCAATGTTAAAAACAATTTGTGGCACTGAAAAATACCTTGCTGTAAAAACTGATCACAATGAGGGTGTTCCGATAAGCAGCAGTTTCTCAGCCACGATGCATTTCCAACAGGAAAATATTTTTAAGTTACATTTTGCTGCGAATTGTCTTGAGAAAAGCCTTCTGGCTGAAAAGTTGACATTCAGAAGCTGCATCGTCTTTAATGATCTTGGATAAGATGGTCAATATGGAGTGCAATGTAATTTAGGTGTCTGAACACTACTAATCACCTAGAAAATCACAGTGAACATGTGCCTTTCAAAGAGAATCTACTCCTTGGCCTGCAGATCCTTCCCCAAACTGTGACATGCAACTTATCTATTTTGCTTAACAAAACAATGTCATTAAAGAAACTGCATGAAATGAAACTATAGGCTCAGTTTTCACAGAGATTCAATTTTACATGTGGCATTTTTTAAAAAAAAGTATACATTTGCCTATACTTTCCAACCAGTGGTTCTAACATACTGAAGATTCTTCCTGTTGTAAGTGTAGAGAAATAACCACAGTGGTTTTCATTTTGTTCTATCATGGTTCTTTTACCCGCCCACCACCATGGTATCCAAATGCCTTAGATACCACCGTGCTGTAGGTGAAGGGTAAATATTGACTTATAATGGTGAACACTGTTTGTTTGTATAAACACTGTCTAGTGCAGTGTTTTTCAAAGTTCGGTCGTGACCCAGTACTGGGTTGTGGCATAGAATCATAGAACTGGAAGGGACCTCGAGGGGTCATCTAGTCCAATCCCCTACACTCAAGGTGGGACTAAGTATTATCTATACCATCTCTGAAAGGTCTTTGTCCAGCCTGCTTTTAAAAATCCCCAATGATGGAGATTCCACAACCTCCCTAGGCAATTTATTCCAGTGCTTAACCACTCTGACAGAAAGTTTTTCCTAATGTCCAACCTAAACTGCCCTTGCTGCAATTTAAGCCCATTGCTTCTTGTCCTATCCTCAGAGGTTAAGATGAACAATTTTTCTCCCTCCTTCTTGTAACAACCTTTTATGTACTGGAAAACTGTTTTGTCCCCTCTCAGTCTTCTCTTAACCAGACTAAACAAACCCTATTTTTTCAATCTTCCCTCAAAGGTCATGTTTTCTAGACTTAATCATTTTTGTTGCTCTTCTCTGGACTTTCTCCAATTTGTCCACATCTTTCCTGAAATGTGGTGCCCAGAACTGGACACAATACTCCAGTTGAGGCCTAATCAGCATGGAGTAGAGTGGAAGAATTACTTCTCATGTATTGCTGACAATATTCCTGCTAATACATCCCAGAATGATGTTAGCTTTTTTTTCAACAGTGTTGCACTGTTGACTAATATTTAGCTTATGATCCACTATGACCCCCAGATCTCTTTCCACAGGACTCCTTCCTAGGCAGTCATTTCCCGTTTTGTTGTATGTGTGCAACTGCTTCTTCCTTCCTAAGCGGAATACTTTGCATTTGTCCTTATTGAATTTCATCCTATTTTCTTCAGACCATTTCTCCAGTTTGTCCAGATGATTTTGAATTTTAATGCTATCCTCCAAGCACTTGCAACCCCTCTCAGCATGGTATCATCCACAACCTTTATAAGTGTACTCTCTATGCCATTATCTAAATCATTGATGAAGATATTGAACAAAACCGGACCCAGAACCGATCCCTGCGGGACCCCACTCGTTATGCCCTCCCAGCATGACTGTGAACTCTGATAACTACTCTCTGGGAACGATTTTCCAACCAGTTATGCACCCACCTTATAATAGCTCCATCTAGGTTGTATTTCTGTAGTTTGTTTATGAGCAGGTCATGCGAGACAGTATCTAAAGCCTTACTAAAGTCAAGATATACCACATCTACCGCTTCCCCCCCATTCCACAAGGCTTGTTACCCTGTCAAAGAAAGCTATCAGGTTGGTTTGACACGATTTGTTCTTGACAAATCCATGCTGACTGTTACTTATCACCTCATTATTTTCTAGGTGTTTGCAAATTGATTTCTTAATTATTTGCTCCATTATCTTTCCAGGTACAGAAGTTAAGCTGACTGGGCTGTAATTCCCTGGGTCCTCCTTATTTCCCTTTTTATAGATGGGCGCTATATTTGGAATGTAAGGCACTGGGTCACCTTGCTCAGTACCCAGGGACCCTAGTGGCTCTGGTCAGCACCGCCGACTGGGATATTAAAAGTCCCATCGGCAGTGCTGCCCAGCTAAGGCAGGCAAGTGCCTACCTGTTCCGACACTGCGCTGTGTCCCGGAAGCGGCCAGCAGAGAATCCGGCTTCTAGGCAGGGGGGCCACGGGGCTCTGCGCGCTGCCCTCGCCCCGAGCACTAGCTCTGCACTTCCCAGCCAATGGGAGTTGGGGAGGGGGAGACGGTGCCTGCCCTTGTGCGCCTCCGCCTAGGAGCAAGACCTGCTACTGGCATCTTCCATGGTGCAACGCTGTCAGCGGTGCCAGGACAGGTGGGAAGCCTGCCTCTTCACCCTAGCTGCACCACTGACCAGGAGCTGCTGGAGGTAAGCCTGCGCCCCAATCCCTCATCCCAATGCCTGGCCCCACCCCAGATCCTGCACCCCCAGTCCAGAGCCCTGACCCCCTCCTACACCCCAACCTCATGCCACAGCCCTGATCCCCTTCCTACACCCCAAACTCCTCATCCCCAGCTCCATTGGGTCATGGGCATCAACAATTTTCTTCAACTGGGTCCCCCCCCAAAAAAGTTTGAAAGCCACTAGTATTGTCTGTGTGTGTGTGTGTATGTGTTCAGGATATACTTGAAAATGGGACCTGTAGCATATTGATAGTATTCGAAAATAAAAGTTTCCCAAGATGACAAATTAAGAGATGTTGTCAATAAAATTAGGTGGTCTCTTTTACCATTAGAGTATTTTTTTATTTGCCCAACATCCCTATAAATATAGTATTTCCTTCCACTTTCCTGTGAAATGTAAGGATTTTTTAAACAATTGATTGAGTATTAGTGTGTAGGAAAACTGTCAACAGCAGCATCCTAAAGAAAAGTAAATAAACACTGAGTACTTTGAATGTATTACAGAATACTGCAGAAGGCATTCTATTTACACTTCTTCATCCATACACAACATTTCTTAAAGCTATTGTGTCTTGTAAGCAGGCAGAAGCATTCATCCAGATGTCAGATGCCTCATCTGTGGTGCAAAAACCATTCCTGATAGGGTGACCAGACAGCAAGCGTGAAAAATTGGGACGGGGGGTGGGGGTAATAGGCACCTATATAAGACAAAGCCCCAAATATCAGGATTGTCCCTATAAAATCGGGACATCTGGTCGCCTTTTCCTGATGAGGTTGTTAGGTGTGTTGTTTACAGCTGAAATGCCAAAAAGAGACACCTAATTGTTAAAACCACCTAATACTTATCCAGTTTAAAATAAAATATCTATATCCACTGCCTCCACTTAATTTTTCTATCATCCCCAAAAGCACAATATCTCATCTTTTAAAACTTCCTGTTTTGCTTGCATAATTTATTTTGTCTGTTCACAATATAGGCCACACGGGAGCAGCAAGGTGGCAAATGCTGGTACTTTACCACTGGGTGGCAGCAATGGGTTTCCAGCCAAGTAGTGCGACTCTAGGAATGCTTCATTGGCAGAAGTTATGAAGACATATACATTGATTTTTGTTTTGATTCTTTGATTCGTGGCTTATTTCAAATCCAAATGTCTTCAATCTGTCTCAATTCATGTCTTACAGTACTGGATTCCAGCCTGTACGCTGACCTAACGTTTTAAGAGCTGTACCAAGTGTCACAGTACCTGACTTGCTGAAGTGTATAGGGAAGGATGAATTACATATGTATAAGCTGCTGACTGTTAGGGATCATAGCCAGTGCTTCGCAGATGGAGGAGAATAGCCAGAATTTCATCCTTGGAGCATACTTCATGTTTACCTTGATCTGTGACACTGCTGCTAACATGACAGACACATTTGTGACAGGTTTTTCAGACTAAAAACCTTTACAATCACATTGTGTGGTCTAATTAGGATGACCATACATCCTGTTTTGCTGCGAAAGTCCCTTTTTTAAGCTCTCTCTCTGGGATGTCCCGACTTTTTTTTTTGGCAAAACTGGGCATCTGTCCCATTTGCTCTTGCCAACTGATCACCAGTTGACAAGAGCAAATGGGACAAATGCCCAGTTTTTTCAAATTGTGGGGCACGGAAGAATGTTCAGGGACCAAGTGGCAACATTCAGGGGGGATGTTTCCACACACCCCCTCCCCCCATGGGTAGCCTAAGGCCACCACTGAGAGGCTGCGCAGGTGCTGTGCTCGGAGCCCTGCAGGAGCCTGGCTGATGTGTCTCTGCTTTGCCCTGCCCCTCCAATCAGGGAGCGATGGGGTCCCAATCAGAGGTCAACACAGTTGGGGTCCTAATTCAAAATCTTCTTTGGTTTCCGCCTCTTGTAGTGTCTGGTTTCCATGGAGACGGCAAGGCCAGCTGGGCCATGGGGCAGCAGCTTGTGGGCCCCAGGCCCTACCAGGCAACCCAGCTGGTACGTGCCCGACTAGATTCCGCAGCATCTGCTTGTGCCAGGACGCCAAACACGGCATGCCCCGACCCTCCGAGTCCCCACCCAGGCCTTGGCCCCCTGCCCTCGAGCTGTCCCTGGAGCACCCACCCCGGCCTCATGTTCTCCCCACCCCTCTGTCCTTCAGGGCCAATTCCCAGAGGCCTCTCCAGCCCCCACATTGCCCCAACTGGTCTCTTTCCCTCCCCACTCCGCCTTCAGTCACGTGCTTCTGCCACATCCTGGCTTCCCCCGACCTTCCCAGGGCTGCTATCTGGAGTCTCCTTGATCCCTCCCACTACCCGGAGCCTCTTTCCTGCCCCTCTTCTATCCCAGCCCCCAAAGGACATTGCACTGCTAACAGAGTCCAATAGCTTCGCCTCCTAGCTCCGAGCCCAAAAGTACTTACACACACTTGCACACACACACCCTGCATTGCTGCCCAGATCCCATACAATGCCCATTCCTCTTCCTCATCTCTGCTACTTGGCTCAGTTGGGGGCGCGGAGGAATTTTCTGGATGGGGAGTGGCAACTCCAGGTGGCTCGGGTCAGCCCCATGTGTCCCGTTTTCAGTTAAGGGAAATATGGTCACCCTATGTGTAATGCAAACCCAAGGTGTGCACGTGACCCACCTTAAGAACAGTGAATCTACCTCCAAGTGGTTCTTTCTTTCCAGGACCCACTTGTGCTGGACGTGGCTAGTTACTTGGCAATAGAGCTCTTTCAAGAGGAAATCTGATGGACTGCTTTTTTCCTTCAGGGTTTGTTATATCCTGCAGTGGATTGAGGTGCAAGTGAGGAATAAGGGGTGTGATATTGGGACTGAGGACTGATGTCATCACAGAATAAATATTCATTGCCTGGTGCTGTGACAATTCCCGGGTGCAATCACTTTCCTGATGCAGAAATCAAAGGATAGCACCAGCTTGGGGGAAGCAGAAAGGACCACTCTCCCATAGATTTCTGAGAGCATCTTGCCACGGAATGTATGTTTTAAATCCTAGCCATTGGTCAAGCATCTGAACCGTAGACTGTATGGCTGCAGTCAGAAAGCACAGAGGATGGGACTCTCTCTGTCCCAAGCATTAGTGGAACTGTTGAATGCTGAGTACCAGTATTATTTTGTTTAAAACTTATACTGTGTGTGTGTCTTTTATTTATATATATATATAAATATATATATTTATATTTATATAAATATATAAAATATATATTTTCCCTGGAACCTAACACCCCCCACCATTTACATTAATTCTTATGGGGAAATTGGATTCACTTAACATTGTTTCACTTAAAGTAGCATTTTTCAGGAACATATCTACAAAGTTAAGTGAGGAGTTCCTGTATAGGCACCTCTTGCAGCCCAGACATAGGCACCTGTCTCCGAGAGAGGGGCAGAGCTTATCGCACATTCCTATTGTTGACATCTCCCATTGGCTAGTTTAGGCAGCTCCCTACCTAGTGTGCTGACTGTTGTGGATTTCATTCTAAGGTGCCTATCTCCCCCCATGCATTTTATAGGGATCCTAGGTGCCTAAATCAGGCTTTGTGGATCACAGTGTTATTCCTGTGATTTTTTTTCTAGGCACCTTAAAGTTAGGTACTATGATGCTCAGCATTGCAGTGCCCAAGTCCCTGTGTGGATCCCACCCTCAGTGCTTTAATCCAAGGATATAAGTGCTTTACAAAGGTGGGTACGCATTACTGTCCCCAGTTTAAAAGTGAGGGGACTAGATAGTTTACGTGACTAACTCTGTTATTCAGCCAACCATGACAGAGCCGGGAATAAAAGCCCATGTTTCCTGGTGTCCAGGGGCTTGCAATTACTGCTAGATGGTATTTATTATTTGTATTACCATAGAGCATAGTAGCCCCAGGCGTAGACTGGGACCCATCGTGCTTGGTGCTGTACAAACATAAAACAAAAAGATAGTCCCTGCCCCAATGTGCTGATGCTGCCTACCATATTATTACCATTCCGACAGTATAATACTGTAATAATGTGACTAGAATTTCCTTAATAATTAGAATTTAAGCTGAGACATCACACAGAATAAATGACACTGCTTCTGATAGCATGCAAAATTTATCACCTAAATGTGCATTACTCGCATTATTTGCAAGTCCCAAAGGGGCAATTGAGTTGAGAAGGCTAATTCTTCAGAGTGGGATTAGTATATCCCATGAGATGCCATGTCACATTACATCCAATCGCTTAATTTTTAAAAACTGCATTCACGTTGGTTTCTGGGTATTGTACATGCTCTGTTTTCTCACATCTCACATTTCAGCTCCGGGACAGTAATCACGGGGGAGGATTTCTAATCTCATGGTTTTTATTAAAACACAAGAGCAATAGCATAAACCACATTATAGCTGAAGGAAAGCCATTGAAGCTAATATGAGAAGCTATATTCCCAAATGTATGAATAAGTGAATTACTAGTTAATCTATGTGCAAAGGAGTTTTAGTGATCTCTGCTGCTTCCTGTGGCTTCCATTCTCTCTGGAAACATGAACTAAGCAACATTGCAAACATATATTTTCCACTATCAAATATTTCACATTTCTAGCAAAGCCCCTACTAATCCAAAGGTGTGTGGGTTTTTTTATTAATAAATTGCTTAAGAAACTGATAGTCCAACAGGCGTAATCTCCTGTAAGTGATTGTGGCTGGCAAGTTTGCATAGCAAGTCTGTCAGTGAATGTATCTGAGACATTCACACGTCCTTCACTGTGTGACCACATCTCCCAGCTTGGAAACAGAATTCTCCATGTGCCCCCCATGTTTAGCAACCTCTGCCAAGCTGTAAATCAGGGGAGATCTCAAAAATAATGCAAGATTATTAGCAGATTAAAAATGACACTGTATGCAGCAATACTCAATTTTAAGAATGTTATCATTCTCACTGGTTTGCTGAGCATTTCCAAAGAGTGGCAGAGATTGTGCGTCAAAACATCGACCTCTTGCTGATTCGTATGCTTGTTTTGTGAGTCATGCGTAGGTTTCAGTTGTTTCAGAAATTGCTCAAGCATGTAATACATAGAGTTGTAGTGAGAGGCAACCTTCTGATTCAGGTGATGCAAATGATGTTCTAGCCATGACAGAACACCTGAAATTGACACTGATTTTCTGCACAATGTTTCTGTTATCAAGAAAAAATCAAGGTGGTAGAAGAAAGGTGAGCAATGCCTCCATATTTCTTTTTCACTGGTATAATTTGGTCCCTCTGTCATGTTTCTGAAGTAGGTTGAAGCACATTTTCCTCAGAAATAAAAATATGGACCCAGTAGCAGCAGAAGCCAGAAATACCCTGCAGTATAGGCCACCTAGCCAATGATTACGCAAATATTACTGCTATTGCATGGAATCTGGAGGACTTTGGAATAACTTAAAACAGGCTGGGAGAATGTGTTGAAAATACTGTCCCAAACAGTTTCCGCTCTTCTCTTTCTTTCTCTGTGTATAGTGTGTGTGAAATATATTATATAAAATACAGACTACAGCTCTATCAATTCTGGCAAATAGTTAAGGGTCCATCAGTGTTTCTGGAAAAGATTTAATATTTTGAGGAGTCTAAAAATCAGCACCTTGGGTGGCGTGAAACTCAGTAGTTTCTGTACATGCAAATGTCTCATTAAAGTTTAGGTGACTTTGCACATTCATGCTTTTTTGCTTTGAGTTTCTGGTTCAAAACTCCCCCAAACTCAGCATGAAATTCTGCTGAAAGCTCTGAATTTTGCCTGAGTTACACCCATAAAACATAAATTGGCCCATATTAACCCAAAATATAGTCTAAATTAACTGAATATCAAAAACTGGGGACTCTGGCCCAAGTGTCAGGTTTGAAGGAAACTATTGCACAGCTGCATACTGGACCCAAAAGCATCCTTTCCCTCAAATCCTATTCACCTGCTGGTGCTTCTCCCTTCTAGGACAAAGCAATAGGACCCTGAGTCCAGTCAGGCCACTGGGTGGCACCTGGGTGGATTAGGCATAATTGATTATCAAACACAGCTGTGGAGAAGCTGGTTCTTCATAAAGGAAGGAGCACAAGGCAGTGAGAGGGTAGGCAAGTAAGGAGACCTAGCTGAGAGGTAGCTGGGAGTTTCCTCTCCTGAGCTAATGGCTGGGGGAGCCCTGACCCAGAGTAAGCTGCAAGGGAAGCCTGGGAGGGAAATGAAGCCTGGGGCCAGAGATGAGTTGTCCTGACCTTGGAGGAAGCCAGATCAGTGAAGCCCCAAGAGGCAGAGATGGTAAAGCCAAAGTGTGTTTGGACTGAAGTTTGAAGGGTTGCAGGGAGAGAGGGAAGAACTCTTGGCACTAGAAAGGGGAGATACCTGGAAGATGCAGGATTGGCATGATCTCCTGTGTCTGCCCCTCATACAAGGACAGGAACTAAACCTCTGAGGAGAAGCCAGAGGAGGTGTTGTTCATTACAATGAGCCCAGGAAGGGGCCGGAGAAGGCCTCAGGAAAGACTAATGGTAGGAAGGAAGCAACAAGGTTTGTGACACAGCAGACTTTGGCTGATTGTCCCAGGGTCCCTGGACTGGAACCCATTGTAGAAGGAGTGTCTGGGTTTGCCTACCAGCCACTAGGAAGCCTCCTGACATAGCAGGGATATGGACAACTCAGAGCCTGGGGAGAAGGGTATGAGTCCACTGGGCCCAGTGTCAGGGGCTGGAGGCCTTGACATGAGGTCTTGGAATGATTTGTTAGACTTTTGTTGGTTGGACTTTCTGCTACTCTGGAAGGGGAGACACTAAATGACCTGGCCAAGGACCCCAAGACATGAGAAGAAGAGGACCACTGCAGGGCCAGAGCAACTGTCAGCAGGGGATACTAGACAGAAAGAGTTGCATTGCTGTGCCCAGCCATGAGGGAGCACATCAGTAGTGAGTCTTCCACAATGACAACATGTGATATAGAGATTGAAAGTTATTTTGTCTAAAGGCTTTTATCTCATACATCTAATAATTGCTGTATGTATAACTATTATAACACTAGGTAATTACAAGCAATTTAATTGCAACAACTAATTTGTATATTTAGCTAATTGTTTCCGTAGCCACACTATGCTGGTTGGATATATTGAAGTCTGCAATAGAAGAACAAGAAGTAGAGAATAGAAAAGGTTAGTGGCTTGACTCCCCCCCTCCCCCTGTTTTGATGAGTCCCCACAGGTTCAGCTCATGTCAATGCAAGTGACCCAGAAGTCAGGTACAGAGTCCCTAGTATGGATCCTTGAGGAATTCCAACAGCAAAGGGGGGAAAATCAGAGGTGAACAAAGTATGCTGTTATGCAAAAAATATTAGATCGAATCGATGTCTTTTATGTAAGTGAACTCCCACATGTATCATGAAGCTAGGCATGAATACACCCTTGTCTGTCTCTTTGATTTTATAAAGAACATAACATGACTTCTGCTTCAGGTTACAGTATACCTTTCTTTCTTTTTGTTTGAGAATAACAGCATATGTTAAAACACTGAAATAATCCTGATCACTCTGTGACGGTGTACCCCATAAAACTGTATGGGGAGATGCTTATAAATGTATACATGATGTAACTGGACTATGCTTTATGCTACATGTGCCATGTAACATATCTCTGTGAAAGTTATGACCTACTGAATTTATTCCTCCTGTTTATATGCATGTATCATTGTTGTAGTTGAAGTTATTAATATTGGTTGTATTTATTGAGAAAGGAATGGGCAGGTTAAGTGCCCAGTCAAGAAGCACTTAACAGACAATAGAACTTGCAGACCCCAATCCACATCTGAACTTTGCCAGGAATGTGGCTGGTCTGAGAAGGAACTGAGTTGTGCATAGACAGGTGACTTGTCCATGTGACCCGAACTCCTTTTGGTAACTGGATGCCACACAGGGAGGGGTGTCCACCCAGAGGTGGAAAATCTATTTAAACCCTGAGGAAACCCCTCCATTTTGTCTTCAGCTGGCTAAAGAAAGAAGCTCTCCACCCCTCAAGGACACCTGAAAGAGACTGAAAAAAGAACAAAGACATTAGGGGGGTGAGTGATTGCTGGACCCAGGCTAGAAGGAAGATAGCCTGTTTACTGGACCTAGTGAGGTTTTTATCTGTACACAGGGTGATTAGACATAGAACTGCGTGTTCTATTTTATTTTATTTAGTAATTCATTTTGTTCTGTCTGTCACTACTTGAAATCACTTAAATCCTATTTTCTGTACTTATTAAAATCACTTTTTACTTATTAAGTTTCCTGGAGTATGAGCTGGTACCTGGAGAAGGCAAACAGTTGTGCATATCTTTCTATCTTTGAAATAGAAGGCGAACTATTTATGAGTTTACCCTGTATGAGCTTTATACAAGGTAAAATGGATTTATTAAGGGTTTGAACCTCTTTGGAAGTTGGACACCTGGGTGTCAGAGGCAAGAGCGCTTCCAGGAGCCTTACAGTTGTTAGTGGACTTGGCTCGGACCTGGGTCTGTGTTTGCAGCAGATCAGTGGAATCTGGCTCAAAACAGACAGGATTTGGGAGTCCCAAGCTGGAAAAGGCCTGGAAGCCGGGGCAGAAGTAGCCTTGGCACACCAGGTGGCAGCACCAAGCAGGTCTCTGTGGTCCCAACCCGTCACACACTCCATTTCTTCCTGCTGGTAAACAAGATCTCAGACATATATATCTGCTTTCTATCCTTCATGTAGGAATTGGGTCATTGCACAAAACTCATGCTGAGAATGGTGTCCTATCACAGTAAGGAAAGGACTGTAATGTTCAGCCGAGCTGATCGAAATAAACTACAGCAGTTTCTTGAACATATGTGCTGGTATAGTACAAAGCTGGCTACTTTTAGTGGTGACCTGGGAATGCAAACCCAGTGACCATTTATGGCATTACCCCTGAGAATCCAACGTCATAGCTTTAATAATCAATTCAGTACTCTTGCATGGTATTTTACAATGAACTAAGATGGTTGTTAGTGTTGCTTCTCAGTACATAGGACTGGAAGGAACCTCAAGAGGTCATATAGTCCAGTCCCCTGCACTCATGGCAGGACTAGACCATCCCTGACAGGTGTTTGTCTAACCTGCTCTTAAAAATCTCCACTGATGGAGATTCCACAACCTTCCTAGGCAATTTATTCCAGTACTTAACTACCCTGACAGGAAGTTTTTCCTAATGTCCAACCTTGCTGCATTTTAAGCCCATTTATTCTTGTCCTATCCTCAGATGTTAAGAAGAACAATTTTTCTCCCTCCTCCTTGTAACAACCTTTTATGTACTTGAAAACTATTATCATGTCCCCTCTCAGTCTTCTCTTCTCCTTAACAAACAAACCTAGGGTGAACAGGTGTCAAGTTTTGGACTGGAACACCCAGTCAAGAAGAGATTCTGGAGGCTCTGGTCAGCACCGCTGACTGGGCCACTGACTGTCCGGGTGGCTGCGCCACGCAGCTCCTGAATCGGGAAACAGCTGGCATGTCCAGCTCCTAGCCTTAGGGGTGGCCAGGGGGGTCCGCATGCTGGGATGTATTTCATCAGGCCCTGGTGACTTGAAGACATCTAACTTGTCTACATCATTTTTAACTTGTTCTTTCCCTATTTTAGCCTCTAATCCTACCTCATTTTCACTGGCATTCACTATGTTAGATGTCCAATCCCTATGAACCTTTTTGGTGAAAACTGAAACAGTCATTTAGTACTTCTGCCATTTCCACATTTTCTGTTATTGATTTTTTCCCCTCCACCCCCACCCCATTGAGTAATGGGCCTATCCTGTCCTTTGTCTTCCTCTTGCTTCTAATGTATTTGTAGAATGTTTTCTTGTTACCCTTTACGTCTCTAGCTAGTTCAATCTCTTTTTGTGCTTTGGCCTTTCTAATTTTGTCCCTACGAACTTGTATTCATATTCATCCTTTATAATTTGATCAAATTTCCACTTTTTGTAAGCCTTTTTGAGTTTCAGCCTATTGAAGATCTCCTGGTTAAGTCGGGGTCGTCTCTTGCAAAACTTCCTATCTTTCCTACGCAGTGGGATAGTTTGCTCTTGTGCCCTTAATAATGTCTCTTTGAAAAACTGCCAACTCTCTTGAACTGTTTTTTCCCTTAGACTTGCTTGCCATGGGAACTTACCTACCAACTCCTTGAATTAGCTAAAGTCTGTCTTCTTGAAATCCATTATCTTTATTGTGCTGTTTTCCCTCCTACCATTCATTAAGATCAAAATGTAGCTTTTTTTTTTTTCCTCTGGAGTTTTGATAAACTGAGCGTCTGAATTGCACTGGCTTCTAAATAAAAAGCCAAATACAAACTGGCAGGGAGAGGTTTGAAAGAAATGATGTTGCAAAAAAACTTTCTTCTCACCTTTCCACAAATAAGAGGAAAATTTAGTGGTATCTTTTGCAGGACTGTCAGGTTGGAGCTGCTTGGTCTAATTGCTGGCCTTGAAGCACCATAGCAGCAGTGGCTGGAAAATGGGCAGTCAGCAGGGTTTTTTTGCCTCAATAACTGGGCATTTTGGGATAGCAAGGGTAGCAATAAAAGGCTTACACCCGCTTCAGGAATAGCAGATAAGGTGAAAGACTGATGACAGAGAAAGTAGACGAATCCTGAAGTCTGAATTACTGTCTCTTGTATGTATGATTTTTATTACTTTCTGTCCAAGTCTTTTTTTTTTTTTTTTTTTTTTTTATTAAACTGTCTGCACCATAAGTAAAATATCCCAGTCCCCTTTCCAGAACTCTAAGGAAGAAGAGTAGGATAACTGCCATTCTTATGGTCTTTGTGGAGTGAATTTCTAGCTAGCATGAGGATTTTTCCCATTATGGAGAGAGATGAGCATGTTGCCCTCTGGTGGATGATATAGTTCCAACACTTTGGGGTGGAGACTGAAGAGTCAGTCTCTGCTCTGCAAGCTGAGTGCTACCCTGTTGCATAATAAAGTAATCTCTCAATGAGTGCAGTCACAGCCCCAATATGTACAGCAGGTTTTCTTGGCCCTTATAAATGTGAGGTAAAAGGAAAACTCCTCCTTGCTTTCAATTCTTGCAGGTTTAAGTCCCATTGGAAGCTTGAATGTTTCTGGAATTTTCGATTATGTTCTTTTTGAGATTAAGATGGCTTCTCTTTGAAAACTCTGTCTTTGCAGCCTCATGGTCACTGAAATTGCATTACACCACAACATCTGAAGCACAGGTAAACTTTGGCATTGCCTATTACAAGGAGCAATTTCCAAGAGTAGGAATAGTATACTGGTTAAGAAATTGTCACTATACGAACTACAAAACATGACCTGTCAATTAAGTCGTTAAGGAAAAAACATAAATGGCACCTTCTGCATTGGGCAGAGCTGCTTGACAGCATGAGAGGAAATTCCAGAGTCCTTGGTGAAGTGTTTCCTGAGGCATATCCTACCAAAATGCCCACATGGCTTAGGACTTAACTGACTTACCAAAGGTGTTATAGAAATTTTGTCAGAGCTAGGAACAGAACGCTGCCCTTTGAGGGCTTGATTGTTCTTTGCAGGCTCAGTCCCAGAGTAAGGTGCAGTGCAGAGCTAGCTAGAGGGAACACCAGCAGGAAATACTCTCCCTGGCACTCTAACCCAGAGAAGCCACACACCCTGTGCTCTGATATCTCACTGTGAGTGTTGCAGCTAATCTCCTCTGCAGATAGAAATCTCTGGCTAATGCATAGTAGAGGGTAGAGCCATGCCCTGCCTCTTCCTCATGATTTTGGGGGCAGTGTACACACCAGGTGATTAGCGAGGGAGCGCCTTACTTCTTCCCGATGCCTAAGTGGGCCACACAAGTGGGAAATCTCCTTAAGCTTTCCGTACCCACATCCTCAACGCCCCTACCGATATGAAGCTGAGGCAAAGTTTTTGATAGCAAAATTGAAGAAGCATAAGGTAAAACAAGGTACCTATTTGTCTGAATGTTGGCTATCTCTGCACATTGTAGATGATACATAGAAAGCTCACCAATTTAAGCATAGACAGGTAAAGTCCAAATATTAATGGTCCCTTATTTACTAAAGGGGAAATAACCACAAATGTAGTGACAAGAGCAGGTCAAAACAGTTTAGAACTGTTTCTTGAAAAACAGGTTTGTGGAAAATAAACAGTTCCCAGGAACATGTCACTTTTGACAGTTTTTCAATGGAAAAAAGTCAATGTTTCATTAGTGTCCTTAGATTAACTTCATTTTATTAAAACACTTTATATATTTAATGTTTTAATCAAAATTTGGGACCATTGGAACATTTCATTTTGTGGGGAACTTTGAAATGTCATCACTTTATTTTTTTCAGAACGTCAGTATTTCACATGGAACAGAAATTCTGGTACCCACTAAGGGTGACACAGCAGTAGGATTATCTTGCACACTGAATCGTTATTGAGAAAAGTACATCACTGTTACCGTTTTGCCTCTGAATATCCTATGCCATTGTCATATTTTTAAATGCATTGTATTTAACTGAAAAGTCTCTCCAAATATCTATATTGGAGGTGTAGGGCTGCCATTGTAAAGAAAGCAGGAAAGACACAAAGGGCCAAAGACAGTATAAAATGGAAGCTGGAGAACAGGAATAGTCATAGTAGCATTTATCTTGGTAGCAGCTTTTAATGCATGTAGTTGGCTTGGAAGAACCAATGTATTAGGTTTCCAAATAACCCATATATCAATGACATACTAGACTATTTTTTGGCTGGGTGGATATCCTGTTTCTCACCCCAGATGTTGCTAAGGTACCCACTTGGGGCCATTCAATCTCCCCCTTCCTCTATCCCACATCCAAATGCTCTGAATCAAGGCTATCAAAGAACATGTAGCATCAAACTAGTTTCATTTCCTTTTCTGGGGTTAGCTGTGGGTATTATTGGAATCCTACTGTATGCCTAGAGCACTCTATTAGGCTCTTTTTAAAAAAAACAAAAAACAAAACACAATAATATCTTCTGAACCCTGATCCTGCAATGGCCTTAGCACTTATATTTATGCAACTTAAGGTCTTTTTCCATGTGGTTGTATGGTACTCTGAGATCAAGTTCTACATCTTCATTCTTGTCTTTGTTTGTGATGCTCTGTCATTGGTTTGCAATTATCAACGTGTTTACCTTTTTATTCTGTTATGCAAAATATGCAGCTCTAGCAATATCCCCTGTCAATGGCTTTGATCCTGAAAAGACTTATCCACATGCCTAACTTCCTTCATAGGAAATAGATCCTTGTCTGAGTCTCCATTTGACCTATCCCTGAGGGCCTAGAGCTAAATCTTGTTCTGCTTTTACTCACGGACTTTAGTCGGGTTGCATAGACCATCAAAAGGACATAATTTGGCCCACAATGGCTGTTCCAGAGATATTGAACCAACCCTCATTATGCTACAGTGTGCTTGGATGTTCACCAAATATGAGAAATACTGTCCAGAACAAATGCTTGGCCTGATCGTACAGTCCTTTCTCAAGCAGAACACCCACTGAAGGAAGTTAAGGTATGCTAACATCACATGGACAAGCTCTCTAATGGTGGCATGGTAGTTTCATAGTCAATGGGAGGCTGCAAGGCGGGACTCTTCATCTATATTCCAGGCCTACAAGAGATGTCTGTGTACATTTTTTTTATGTGATGAGATACATGGTATCTAGTGTAAAATAAATAGTTCTGTTGCCCTGGAACCTCTGATCATCATCTAACTCAGCCTTGTCCTGAATATACACATGCATAACTCCTGAAATGATGCTGACTACATCTCCTGTGGTATCTGACAAAATGTGAAGAACCCTCACTGCCTTCAAAAAGAAAGTAAACTTCTGCAAAGAGCCTGTGAAGGCTGGCTTATTGAAACCTAGAAGAGCAAAAAGGTATTTTCAAATCCCAGGCACTCAATGAATGAGATGTGAAATTCATTTCACATGGATCAGCCCCCTGGAGGCTTGTCACAATAGATAAGGCAAAGAGGATAGATGCTGCATTAGTTCATGTATGCTACTGAGTAGCAGAGCTAATAACTGAATCATAATTTCACTTCAGGACACAAGGGCTACTATATAGTGTCCTCCTTTGATCTCTTCACCCATAGCAGCAAACCAAAAAATATATAACTTTCAAAATGCATCCACTAGGAAAATGCCCCATGACCAGTTAACCCCTTCAAAGAGTGGCTTCACACATTTTTTTTAAAACTGTCCTATATACATAACCCTGTTATCAATGAGTTGTATATTGGACAGCATAAAGATTGAAAGCATTATATAGATTAAACAAAATCCATAGCCTGACATGAATCAAGCCTTATAATTTTTCTGAGTGGTGCATTATAAAGGTGTCCAGGTGTCTCAGACAAGACTGACCTGTCTATTCATCCTGTCAATTAGACAATCATTGAAAAGTGTTGGGGTTTGGTTGGTTGGTTTGTAAAAGACTAGGCTAGAATGCTGTAGGCTCTCTGTGTAAAAATGAATGTTTGGAAATATATTATTTTTATAAGGTCGAGCCAAAAGCCTGAGTATAAAAAGATGAACAAATGTGACACCTTCCTACCATGCCCAGCCAGTTGCCTAAGTAATGGAGAAGTTCATCTAGAGTGCACCTGTACAGGCAGCTAATACCTTCTAGTAGATCTCCTGGATGGTAGGACCAAGAACCTGCTTTCCATGTACCTTCCCAGTCAGTGACACCCTTAACGACCTGTGCTACCACTGACTTTTCCATGTTCCTGCATCTTGCCCCCATGCTCCAGGTAATGCTACCAGGAGCAATGTTAACTCCGAGGCAGACTTCTGCTTAGAAGGCTCAGAGTGATAAGGGAGCATATTTAGTGTTAGTAGTCCTGACTCCTGCTTCATCGCTTCCTGCCTTGGAGGTGTGTCTCTCCTGTCCCCCTTTCTCCCCTATCCATGTAGACCCATCCACACTGTAGTCCTGTGAAAGGGCTATGGATGGTGGAGCATCCAACAGTGCTGCTGCTTCCGCAATTTCTATTGGCTCTAGAATCTCTGTCAATATGAGATGATCTACCAGGCTGCAGGAAGGGTCCTCTGGATTTTAAAAAGGCAAAAAGTATTATACCCACATCCATCTTACCCCACTTCCATTTGGAATGGCACTCTTTCCTGAAAGAGGCACGTACAAAAACTTTGTTTCTGCAATCACAGATCAACTATGGAACAAATCTTTATTTTATGTCCCTTTTGCTTGCTTGCTTTTTGTGTGTACTTTCCAGTGGATTTACTTCTGCATCATTAGGGAAAAGCTTGGCACAGAGCATATTGGCAATGGTTTAAGGTTCTGGGTTATTTTATTGCTCAGCATTGGGTTCAGCAAACAAAGGAGGCTAGTGCCTGTAATATTGTTGCCTCTAATCTAAGCTCCGCAACAAGCAGCTACTGAGGAAATCATTATCTTTGCACACAGAGATAAAAGTATTTTACAAACCATCATCCCTTTTGATAGGCTTCTTACTCTGACTAAAGAGAGACAACATGTAATCTTAGCATTTCAGTGTCCTTTTTATTTAATAAAAAACTTTCCAATAAAATGACTGTGATTATGCTAGAATCTATGCATCAGTGTGGATATAAATAAAATTACCTTCTAACCAGTTGCATCCGCACAAGCTAATAGAATTCTACTCAAACCTCTTTTTGAATGTTCCCTAAAAGATTTAAAATGTGGTTTGGGGTCTGAATAAACTGCAGCCTGGAAATGTATAAATCGTTAAACACAAATTTTGAGCAAGAAAACTAATTTAAATCAAAATCTTCCTCTTACCTAAAATAGGTGAGGTCCAGGATGCTTCAGAAATCAAGTTCCAGAATCAATGAGTTGCTTCAAGTTATGATTCGATAGATGATTCAAAATCATGTGCCTAATTTCTGGAGAATAAAATCAAGACAGTGTAGTAATTATCGTATACAGTTCTTTCACTTCTACTCATCTAGGTTATACAGTACCCCCTCACCATGGCAACAGCATCATGACTTGAGAAGCAAATCCAAAACCCATTTTAATTCTTGTTCTGTAAATCATTATTTTTCCATATCGTGTAGAAGACAGGCGTTTCCTTCACTACCTACTCATTTCAGAGCTTGCTACTGGCCCTATAGGATGTTACATTCTGTTCGCTATGGGTCATGGGGTATTCAGATTCTTTTTCAAATTGGCTACCTCCTTTGAGTCCATTAGCACTAAACACAGTCCAGGCTCTGAGTACCTTCTTCCCTTGTGATTTAAGAACTGTCTGGGCAATTCATACAAATATCTACTGATGGGCAAGGATTCTGGATTGTTCCTTTTGAAATAGAGTAAAGAGACATTTTGTGAGTGGTAATTCAAAGAGGAAACACTTGTTAAAAGTAGAAACCACAGGATTTTACAGACCTAAGACCAGATTTTCAACCCCACTAAGTCCCCTTTGCATTACTATAGTGAGCAAAGCTGACTTAAAATCACCCTAAATAGGCATTTTTCTGGCATGGGATTTCTTTGGCATGGCAGAACCCCATAACCACCTCTTTCTCCATATGTGCTCCTCTCCCCCACTGCCTAGGGGAAATGGTATACTGGGGACATGGCTGAAGCATGCTGTGTTCCATTACTCGCACCACTTCCGGGGCTGTAAACGGTGGAACTTGGAGCAGCCCTGAGATTGTACAGTGAGGCTGCTCTAAATGGAACTGGGAGCAGTCCAAGGGACCGGGCAATGTAAAGCTGCCTTTGCTATCCCCTCTTCCTCAGGTTCATAGATTCATAAAGCTTAAGGCCAGAAGGGACCGATAGATCTAAGAGGTCGTCTTGTATATTACAGGCCGCTACATTTTATCCAGTTAACCCAGTATGTGTTTGACTAAAAACATAATGTGTTTGGCTAAAGCATATCTTCCAGAAAGGCATCCTGTCCTGATTTTGAAGACCTCAAGAGGCAGCGAATCCACCACTTCCCCAGTAGTCTGTTCCAATGGTAAATTGTCCTCACTGTTAAATTGTGCCTTATTTCCAATTTGAATGTGTCTGGCTTCTGCTTCCAGCCATTGGTTCTTGTTATGCTTTTCTCTAATAGATTGAAAATCCCTTTAGTACCCAGCATTATCTCCCTGTGAAGATACTTATACACTGGAAACAAGTCCCACTCCAAGTGCACAGTGCTTGTATGTTGAAGGTCTGGCCCTTAACTTTGAGATGCAATAAAAAGAAAACCTTACTGCATTCAAAGGCCTTGATTGTCTGTACATGTTTCCTGGTGCAAAAGTTACACTTGAATATTCAGATTTACCTGTCATGTAACTGCATTCCAATTAATCCACCAATAATTGTATGTTCTATTCAAGTGGCCACTCTGTAAATGGTTCTAACCTAATGTGGACAAAAGGAGGAATGAATGCAAATTTTGAGTGAGCAAAAAAGAGAAGGCCTCTGAAAACTTTGTCCAGTTCCAAGGTATTCTAACTTTTACGCTGTAGAGTATGAAGGAGGTCTGGATGTGTATTGTGAATAAGTTGGTTCATTTACTTAATGATAATACTTAGTTCTGCCTTGAGTGCAGGGGTCTGGACTAGATGACCTCTCGAGGTCCCTTCCAGTTCTTTTGATTTGTACTAAATCATAGTTTTCAACATCTAGTACTGAGCTTTTTTGATCATTCGGACCCAAGTACAGGTACTGAGAACTTCTGAAAAATCCTGCAATAGATTTTCAAAAACATGGTTTCCATTGTGTATTTACTGCTTTAAGGACCTAATTTTATGACCATTGACAAGAATCCTCTGTGCATGCAAATAGAATGTGCATGTGTAAGCAGGGTCTGAATAAGCTCTCCCCTAACAATCTACTGATGAACTGGGAAAAAGACTGCAGGAACAGACGGTGTTTGCATAGACATGCCTACTCTGCTAAGATGCACAGCATGATGGAACTGCTTTGCTACAAGGATCACTTCTGGCTGATGTAGGTTTACAGATCACTTTAGTATTGAGTGCTGGGGTAATGTTTTTTATCCTTATTGTCTGAGTAAAGGGCAGTAGAACTGTACTTAGCCTGCCCTCTGTGAGGCGGGGGGGTCACCCTAAACTGAACCTCACTCACTAAACATGGGGTAGGGATGCCAAATCCCAGTGAAAGAGAGAGAAGATGGGGACAGGTGTGCCTACCTGGTGGTGTGGGCTCTGCCTAAGGAGTCTTAGACACCAGTTGATTCCACGCTGTTTAAAAATGGAGCAGGTTAGGCTCAATTGAGTCCTTGTTTGTTCAGTAAACACAAGAATTGAAATAATTGATAACTGTGTGAGCCTTAGATATTGGGTTGGACTATGTGGCAGTGAAAGACCCAGTACAAGCAGTGAGGTTCCCCACTACACACTGAAATCACTGTCTGCTGGGTTAAGTGGTGGAACCTCAGAATCTGATGTTGCAGCAGAGAAACAATGGTGGCAGCAGGACAGTGGCCAGGAGCAGTGACAGAGGGATGCTGACGGCAGCAGCAGTGGCAAATGTGTTTGCAGTGGCAGCTGCAGCAGGTAAGGTAGGGTGTCCAGACAGCAAGTGTGAAAAATCGGGACAGGGGGTGGGGGGTAATAGGAGCCTATATAAGAAAAAGACCCCAACATCAGGACTGTCCCGATTTTATAGGGAATCTGGTCACCCTAAGGTGAGGTGTTGCATGACATTTCCCCCCTCCTCCTGGGTGGGAGGTGAACTCACTTGAATGCACCTCTGAACTCTGGGCCTTCACTGACCAAGGATAGCAACTGAGAGAGGGATGCAGTGGAAGGAGAAGGAAGTGACATGTTAAAGGAACACTTGTTTGTCAAACTTTCTCACTCGGTGAGAAGCTGAGGCAAAGGACACTGCCTAGTGTACTCTGGGTGGGTGTTTGTTCATGGCTCTATGCTTTCAAATCATAATTGCGATGTTCCCCAAAATTAATGCTGGGTTCCTCTTCTCTTTTAATAAGTTTTCTTTGCTATACACACTGTGACGGTGTTCCCCATAAAACTTTATGGGGAGATGCTTATAAATGTATATATGTAACTAGAATATGTTTTATGCTACATGTGCCATGTAACATCTCTGTGAAAGTTATGACCTACTGAATTTATTCCTCCTGTTTGTATGCATGTATCATTGTTGTAGTTGGAGTTATGAAGATTGGTTTTATATTTGCTGGTTTTGTACATAGCCTTTGTAAGTGCATGGGATCATCTTTGGAGCAAAGAATGTGCCTGTGAAGGACGAGCACTTAACAGACAAAAGACGTTGCAGACCCCAATCCACACAGGGGCCGGGTCTGGAATGCAACTGGTTAGGCTGGTTGCCGAAGGGTGCATGGACAGGTGACTGGTCCAGGTGATCCCAAAACTCCATGGTAACAGGATGTTACACAGGGAGGGGGAAAAGACTATAAAAGCCCGGGGGAGACCCTTCCATTTGGTCTTCAGCTGGCTAAAGAACGAAGCTCTCCACCCCCCAAGGAGACCTGAAAGAGACTGAACAAAGGACAAAGACATTAGGGGGGTGAGTGATTGCGGGACCCAGGCTAGACCCAGCCCCAATGTGGATTGGGGTCTGCAACGTCTTTTGTCTGTTAAGTGCTCGTCCTTCACAGGCACATTCTTTGCTCCAAAGATGATCCCATGCACTTACAAAGGCTATGTACAAAACCAGCAAATATAAAACCAATCTTCATAACTCCAACTACAACAATGATACATGCATACAAACAGGAGGAATAAATTCAGTAGGTCATAACTTTCACAGAGATGTTACATGGCACATGTAGCATAAAACATATTCTAGTTACATATATACATTTATAAGCATCTCCCCATAAAGTTTTATGGGGAACACCGTCACACACACTTAGTACTTGAGAGAGGGGAAGTATTGCCTCTCAGATGCCTAGGGTTAATGTTTAATTTTCCCAGATTGCTGGTTGGGGGTTTGTTAAAAGGAACCCCTAGATATTGAATCCAGCCCTTGTTGCTGCTGACTCCACCTGGCAGAAGGGTTATGCATAAAAACATAAATGGGTTCTGCATGCATGCATACATACATACATACATACATACATTCAGTCACTTGTATGCCTAAACAGTAACTTGTGTGTGTGTGGAAGACAGCACACGCTAAACTGCACGTGTACAAATGGAGACCAAGTTGATGCATTAATAGACTTGTGAACCAAAGTCTGTAGTGCTCCTGTAACTAATATAAACATTGTATAATTGTTGCCTTGTCAGCTAGGCAGATTTTGATGTAATCAGCAAAAAGTAACAAGTCATCTATCTCCCGCTTTCCCTTCTCCCTCCTTCCCCCAATAACTGGGGTTACTGTAATAATTATGGCAACAAAGATTTTCAAATAATGTTAGTGGCACAGGACGTTTTGTCTCATCAACAATGAACTAGAAAGGTCTGAACTTTAAATCAAGTATGTGGTGGTAGTGTAGAGCATTCGTGCTGTGCAGAATGTCCTGGGGGTTGTAAGATCAATTCAGCTTTGCTCAGCCATGTCGGCAATGGCTGTCTTAAGATGCTGACATGGCTCAGCTTGATAGGTTGAAGAAATTTAACTGCTTTGATAAGGTTAAAAGGGGCATCCAACCAAGAATAGAAAACAAAAGAAAACACTGCTTAGAAGCTTGATTGCACTCTCAGGCAACCTCTTGTCAACTGACAACCTAACCAGCACAAATTTTTTTTCTTCTGAAAGGGAGACAAACATACATTTACAAAAAAAGAACTAGTTGGTCTCTAGAAGCTTTGCTTCTCTAACTGACATCATATGATGGCACCCATAGAACATATTGCATTGCGGCTCTTCTCAACATCATGAGGCCCATCAGCATTTGTTAAACTTCTGAATATCCGAGTTTTAGAAAACTTCACTTTGGGTTTAAAAATTGCTTTATTGGACAGGGTGGGTTTGATTTGAATCGGGATTTAAATCATTAGTCAGGAAGACTGGATTTAATCATGGATTTTTACATAAAAGTGCGTTCTTGTTGGTTGTTATAACCTAATACATATTCTTCACAACTCAGATGTAGGTTTCATTTTTAGAAGGTACACACTATACATTTTTAAGTGATTTATTTTGAAAACTTTTCAGATTACTTTTACAGCTATATCAGAAAATGAATGATTGTTTGGTTATTTCATTTACTAAAGCTAATTGATGCAGATAGTTCACCTCCTGATGACTTCATAAATATCTCCAATTCAACAGGTTAATCATTAATATTTGGAGGATTCTCTTGCCATGCTTTATTAGGAGGAGATCATCACCAGACAGACATTTAAATTGGTTTAACTAAAACAACATTATATATTCTGGATTTTTTTTCTACAACAGCAAACCTATAATATTTTAACAAAACAAGCATATGAATTTTTGAATTTAGTTAAACATTCACGTTTTTTAAAATAGGTTTGTTTTTGTTAAAATTGTTTAACTTAAATAGTTAAATGAAATATTTTTTTTAAAAAATCTACTGTCAGCCAGGTAAACATGAGAAACTTAAAATATTGGCTTCTGCAGCTAACTCAGTCATCTTTGCCTTCATTTTCCTGTTGGTTCATAATCTGGAAAAGAAAAACCAGCTTTCCTGCTTTTTCAGGTCCCAAACAATTTCTCAATTTGGAATGAATTAGTCCAAAGGAAGAAAATATTCTTTCTACACCAGCAGAAGAAGCTACTGCTGTTAAAAGTGAGATTATCACTTCAACGTAGGGTGACCAGATGTCCCGATTTTATAGGGACAGTCCCAATTTTTGGGTCTTTTTTTATATAGGCTCCTATTATCCCTACCTCTGTCCTGATTTTTCACATTTGCTGTCTGGTCACCCTACTTCAACAGTCTCTGAATCCAAGTGCTTAAGTGACTTCCACCAGTTCACTGGTGTGACTTTCTTTAAAACATCATCAGCAAACATATATTTCTGGAATGGTTCTTATTCCCAAACTGGGTCTCTTTTACGGCCTGCTGCCATTCTAGTGAGAGAATGGTACGGTAGAGCTCAAATCAATGAAGGCTACCCTCATAAAAACCTCAAGACTTCTGGAACATGCTGCTCAAATAGTTTCACTTTTGTTTCTACTGACTGTCCCTCCCTTCTCACATTTATCTCCAGACTTCTTCTCCTTGTCCAGATCTATTCTACCCCCAACAATCTTCTATTCATTGAACTTTTTGAAACTTTGCACTTTTAGAGCAAGGTAAGGGATTGACTCTGTGTACACAAATTTGCAGAGGAACAATAGGGTTGAGGTCTGTTATTTCTCACCTCTCTATTTATTTAAAAACATTTTTGCTGATAACAAGCATGTTATCTCTGGAGACACAAATCCACAGTTTGAGAACTGCAAAACTAAGCATCTCTGATGGTATGTTCTAGACTAAGCACTAAGTCCTATTGGGTAGATAGAAAGATTAACCTAAATAATTTATACAGAAGCTCCTGGAACCCCATAAGATTGGGTCCCTAATCCACAAACTATTGGAACTCATTTATAAAACGTTTCTTAAACATTACATGAATATATTGTCTCATACTATAGAATTAGAATTTATAATCCCTATTCCTATGATGAGATATCTTTGAGCTATAATGTACCTTAATTAAAACTATCTTTAGATTGTGGTTTTTTCCTCAAAGCATTTTATCAAAAAAAATCCAATTTTAAGTTTAAAAAAAAATTATTTTTTAAATCATTGATTTTTATCCACCCTGTTATTGGATAAGATTTCAGCCCATGAGTTTGTTATTTTAAACAGTTTTATGGGGAAAATAGTTTGATCACTTTTTTTTTTTAACAGTTGCATTCATCATTTAAGTGATTAATCCCAATGCCCACTGGTTTGGCCTTTAGTTCAAACCCATAAAAAAATTGGTTTCTAATGCTTAAGTGTGTGTGTGGTTCAAGTCTGACTTTAATTTTTAAAAGACTTTAGGAGCTCTTAGTCTATAATATGAATTAGATCTTTGATGTTGATCTGTATAATTTAAATGATAGGTATAAATCTTCTACGCTATTTAATAATACATATATTCATGTCTTAATTTTAATACTAACCACTTAACCAACTGTCATTTAAAAAAAAATCTCTTGTAAATGTGTTCTGTATCGTCAAAGTGACACGCAGCTATAACACCAGCCTGATCCAAATCCAAACATTTGAAAAGCTTGGATAAGTTACCTGTCCACTACCCAATACACAATCTAAACCTAACAGTGATCCCCTTCCTTTGACATCTCAAATTCAATGGAGAGAACTCATCCTGTCCAGCTGTCTGCATTATTTGCTGCTGCCGTCATATCTTCTGCACTTTGGGCTTTTCCCAGGCTCAGAGGCATGCAGTGAATTATGAATATCTCAGACCCAAGTAATGAGATACTTGGCAAAACTATCAGATTTCTTGAGACCTGGGCTCCATCATAGATCTGGCAGAATACTAGCTAAAGTAAGGTGGTTGGGGCTCAAAAAACATCCTCATTATGGTTATTAACAAATAAAGTGACCAGATGTCCCGATTTTATGGGGACAGTCCTGATTTTGGGGTCTTTTTCTTATCGAGGCTCCTTTTACACACCCACCCTCACCCCTTGTCCCAATTTTTCACATTTGCTGTCAGGTCACCCTCTTAAGAGATCCCCTAGATAGGGGATGGGAGCCACCAGGTTCAGGGTTAGAGAAACAATCGGAACGGTTGGTATTTGTAGAAAGGAAGATTGATCAAAACCCCAGGTTTGCTCAGATGAATTTAGGACCAAGGAAAGTTGGGATAATTAAAGGAAGATGGTCTGAATTAATGAGAACAGAACATGGAAAAATGGGATGGAGAGACATGACCGCAAAATAAATCTCTAAAATGTAGAGATTATCTGGACTTGAGGTTTGCACATCACTATAAAGTCAAGAATATTTCTTTTGAACAACTGTTTAAATATGGCTTCCAATCACTTTTGAGTATTTGAAGGGCACAAGAACTAAGATGGGAGAGGAAATGTATCCGGTCACTACACATAATTAGGAAGAAAGGAATGAAATGGAAGAAAGGAAAGCTGAGGCTGGATATCAAAAAGATTGCCACATAGTGAGATCTGTTAAACAGTGGAATAATATTTGAGGGAAGTGGTGAAAACTTGCACTCTTGTGACTCAGCCTGATTGGTGCCAGGGCTTAATAACATCCCAGGCAAAACAATATGGTATTGGCAGCACCTAAGGATAGGCAAGCCATCCTATTCCTAAATGGTCTCTCCCATCTAACTTCAATTATATGAAAATCCATCCAAATTTTGAGACCATAATAGAGTTTGTGTGGCTAATGAATATCTTTTTAGTTATGGGATTTAAAGTTAAACTTCTGTTAGGAATTGTAGGATTTGCCACACTGAACCAGAGCAGTGTTTTGTATTTTCCAATATCCTCCCTCCAGCAGTGGCCAATAGCTGATATTTGAGAGTTCAGATAAACTCCTCCTAATATGCCTAGTCAAGTGTCCTGCTACTTATTGATGGGAAGTGGACTCCCTTCTGACACCAGCACTTTTATCTAATGTATTTTTAAACTTCGTGATAGGGCCAAATTCAGAAGCAATGATGTATACACCACAAAATCCACTAGAAATGTAACTGATTTCAGCAAATTCCTCTTTCTTCAGGAAAGCACACAATTAGGTGTGATCCCACTTTGCTTATGCAGCCAGAATTGCCATTGGTTTTCCTGGAATTCAGAAGCATTCTAGACGTGCAAGGAATGCAGGATTAGTCCCTACACTTAACTTTGGTGGGGGGGGAAAGCTGACCTTTTCCGCTGAAAACCCTGAGGTAGGGCAGGTTGAAATACCGCCCATGGGGTTCAAAAGGATTAGTTGTGCATGACGATGCAAATTGGACTTTTTTGGACTAGTTTCTTTGACCAGTTTGGCCCATAATGAATTGACTTTTATTTTCTTGTCACTGGTCTTAATGTTCTAGTTTTATGTATGACACCAGGTGAATCTCTCTCAAAAATAATCACTTTCTTCTTTGCCTGCTGGTAGCTAGAACAACTGTCTTCTGAGCCTCTTAATGGCCTCAGTAAAACAGGATGGGCATCTAGAAACAGGTGCTTAGCTAATCTGCTGCATCTCTTATCACCATTTGGATCAAAGTTCCATCATTCAGGAAGAATACATATAGCAATGGGGGCTTTTTTTAGCCACATCAGGGAGCATGCTCTACAGGAAAGCTTTCCTCAGATGCCACATCTTATTTGTAGGGTAGTCTCCTGCACAACAGTAGAGTTACAAGATAGGACAGAATGGCATGACCTTGTCTGCTGCTGTTCTTCAACTATTTTTCTAGCATTTCTATATAACACAATGACTTTTCTCACATTACATCTCAATGCCCTGAAGAACTGCACGTCAGTTCACCCAAGAAAATCCTGCTGGGACCTGCACAACGTACCCTGTGTTCTCCTTGGTATCCTCTTTCTTGATTTAATCAAAAAAAGATATGAGGAAAATGTCATTAAAAACCAAGTCTCTTGCTGTTCTTCCTTTAACTGTGTAGGTTACATGATATTTCCTATCTCTGAATTTCAGGATTATGTCATGCCCCTTTAAACTAAGTATATTGTCAATTTCTTTTCCCTTTCATCATGTTAATATATGCAGACCTATTAGGGCATTATTTGTTAATCATGTAACTATTGCTCACTTAAACTGATGTTTTGAATTATTGTGTAATCCAGAACTTCTATGGGAGGCAGTGTATCCTAGTGAAAAGAACACTGGCCTGGCATGCAGGACACCTAGGTTCTATTCCTTGCTCTGCTACTGGTCACTAAGCTTCAAGTCACTTGACCTCCTTGTATCTCAGTTTTCATATCTATAAAATGGAGCTATTGATACTGATCTCTGTTAATGAAAAGTACTATGCAAGAGCTAGGTATTATTACTATAACAATAAGGATTGGATCAAAGTAATCCCAGAGAATGGCAAAAACTGATACAGCAATTTATCAGACCACTTAACAAA
Source organism: Chelydra serpentina (assembly GCA_037349315.1). NCBI lineage: Eukaryota > Metazoa > Chordata > Testudines > Chelydridae > Chelydra > Chelydra serpentina. The sequence goes on along the minus strand of JBAIAC010000002.1, from coordinate 62,908,231 downwards.
TTATAGAGATAAACCAATACAATGGGTGTTTTCCCAGTAAACAAACAGATACAGTAGAAACTACAGTTTGGGGGGTTTATAATGCAGATTATTGAAACATAAAATGCAGAACACTGAGTCTTATAATTGGGCTCTAGGAAACTTATGATGGAATTCCTGCTCTAGCTTCATAGAGGCTTCATTCTTCTGTTTTTATGATCCCACTGTATATGTGTAAAGTTGTAAGGACAACAAACATTTTAAGGTTTTGTGGGTTTCTTTAAAGATGTTTTGAGGTGTTGAGGATCCGGTATATCAGGATTACTGGAAGTAACGTGTATATCCATGTGGTCAAAACAGTGCGATCGGATTTGTCATACAAAAGCTGGGTTCCTGCTTGGGGGTTGAGGGAACCCACTGGTTGTAGTATAACTGCCATAAAAAAAAGCAGGGCAAAGTTTGAGAATATTTATCAAATACTACATAGGTGAAGTTCTGCCCCTGGACATCCACGGGAGTTTTGCCATTGATTTCTATGGGGCCAGGATGTCACCCAAAGTTCTTTGAAAGAGCCCCATTACTGATGAGTACCCAAACACTGAAATGGTTGATAGCTATGCTCTTCTTTTTTTTCCTTTTTTTTTTTTTTTTTTTTTTTTCCCTTGAGAGTTTGTGGTCTGAGTAAAACAGTTTTGATTCCTGCTGTGAAATGGGGAAATATCAGAGGTATAGTAATTTGATAAATAATCTGTAAATCCTATCCTCTTTTTTTTTTTCTTTCTCTCTCTCACACTCTCACACACTCACACACAAACACCCCCCTCACAAACACACTATATTTCACAGTAGTGCTTTCTACTTCAGTCTGTTGTGAATATAGATGTGTGTATCATGCTGCTGTTTGGGTATATTTAACATTTTATTATAGCAAAAAGGTAGAAGGACAGATTTTTGGAATTGTTCATTTTTGTACATTAAATCATAGAACCATAGGGTTAGAAGGGACCACAAGGGTCATTTAGTCTAACCCCCTGCCAAGATGCAGGTTTTGTTGTGTCTAAACCATGCAAATACAAATGGACTGACAAATGCCATCTGCTAAATGTAACCTTTAGCAATAAGAGCTAAGGATTTAAACACTGAATATCCCACATTTCCCATTAAAGTCAATGGGAGCTTTTGTGTGCTCAGCACTTCTGAAAATTTGGCCACTTATTTAAGAACTTAACTTTGATTCTATTTAAAAAAAACCACTTTTGGCTAATATGAACAAAGGCATCATACTTCCCAACTCTCTCACCTTATCTGACCAATTTGAGATAGTCAGACTAGGTATTTCAACCTATCACTCTGGTATCTAACCAATTGTGTGCTCAAATTAAATAGAGTGTATTTAATTTGATATTGTACTTCTCTCAAACTTTCTCAAGCTTTATCACTATTTAAAATTGAGACGTTAAATAGCAGGAGCAGACATTGTCTTGAGCTTTCTGGTCTGGCAATTGTCTTTTGGATTATACAGCATACCATCAAAGGTGGTGAAACTGCCATTTAAACAGGCATCAACCACATTTACAGGCAGTGAAAAGCTTTTTGTAACTCAAGACGATTGCATGTCAGATAATATAAAAAAGAGGGAAAAAATGAAAAGATTGTTTAAATGATCAAAATCAGAAAAAGATGAATGGTGACATGATACTGAGAATTCCTGAGCACTGAACCAGTAACAAAGCACACCTCTTAATTCTCCTTAAACAAAGCCTGTAAGAAAAACAAAGTAGAGTTAGCATTTGCTGTTCTTCTTTCTCAGTTTTGATCCTCTGCCCATTACTTTGAAGGTTGGGTTGAATAAAAGCTCAGGTGAACTGATAGCACCTTAATTATTGAAAAGGTCACTTGTATGGGGGAGGGCTGTGCTAAAAGCTAGAGGAGAAAACTTGAAAATCAAAGAGAAGCAAGACCGGGAAGAACCTGTTAAGTGCAAATGAAGTGAACAAGTTGACTCAACAGGAAATTCTGAGCTGAGGCTGTTTCCCTTAACCCAGTTGCTTGTGCATGTCACTGGAGAAATTACAGTAATATTGTTAGATCCAGTGAACAGTATTACTTATCCTTTTAGAAATTATCTATCCCCATACTAAGCCATTGATAAAATATACAACTACCTTTTTTAATTTTTAAAAACATATAGCACAAGTTACCACCTGTCACTTTAAATCTGGCCTCTGGTTGGGGCTCTGAGACCCTCAGGCCAAAAGCATTTGTGTTAAAGGTAAATAGGATTTAACCTTCCATGTCTCAATAGTTTGGGACCAGATTCACTGACGCAAAAGGCAACAGTTCCAGGACAACAGCAACAACTTCACTATTCCCAAAGCAGTTGGGGATTATGTGCCAGTTGTGTCCTATAGCTCAATAGTGCTGACAGCTGTCACTGAGAACAAGCCTGTTTCCCTGATCTTGCAGGGTGGTGATGGTGGTGGTAGGAGACAACCTGATACCCTCCAATGTTTCAGGTTTCATGGCAGGCAGCAGCTTATACAAGGCACCTCTCCAAAGAGCCTTGTAAGAGGAGTGCATGCCCAGAAGTTCACTTATCTAGATTTTCCTACGGGACCCTTCACTGTGGAATTTGTCCTCTGAGACAGTGGGAGGGGGAGAAGGCCATCGGGCTTCATTTTCAACAGTAAAGGTAAGGGATGGGAGGAGAGAAAAGAAGAGTTCTAGTTATTAAAGTGGAAGGGTGGGTCTGTATGTATGTGGGGGCGTTGGGATCCCTCTTGGAATTTCAGGATATTTGTGCCTGGCCAGCCCCTGCAAACTGAATTTCAGGGTTAGTCGGTAATTTCCCCTCATGAACTAAACCTGGCCGATTTCCAAAAGCCATATTAAATTAAGAGATGGGCCTGAGGCATAAAGTTCACATCTGAATTTTCTCAGAGTTCAGGGGTTCCTGCAGCCAGCATTTTGGTTTGTCCTATTAGAGAGATGAAGGCCAATCCCTTCGGCATGGATTTCTGTTGGCTCTGATTACACTTCTCTGTAAAATGAGCAAGTGTGTTTTGCCATTGCTGGCAGCTACTACAAGATAGGGCATATTGTACCTAGGGCAGAGGAGGAAGAAATACCATTCCCTCCCCACTCCAGCTCACAGTGCAAGGGTGGGGTGTCTCTTATTAGTAACCAGGAACTGGTCTAACAGGTTGCCATTTTCTGACTGCTCCAACCCCACAGCCATTGGTGTAAAGAAAAAGCCCCTCCCAGCTAACTCCAGAGCTCCTGCTCCCACCTTACTGGCTTGTTTAGACCCCCATTAAGGCCCAGAAAGGAAGGTGAAAACCACCCCCATGCCCTGATACAAGGTTGGGGTGATGACTCTCCAGACTTTGCTAAGGCCATAAGGAGGCAGAGACTCCTGGGCCCTACCCTTACAGACTTAGGAGCTGATGAAGAGCCTTTTGCAGTCCCTCTGCATCAGGCCTGGGAGGGTGGAGCTGAAAAGTCTCCCAGAAGTCCCACTAGGTCTGAGTGATTCTTTCCCCACTGTCTCATTTACCAGGGCCTATGGGGAAGTAAAAAGCTTTATGATGGTGGTGCTGATAGCTGTATGACTGAATAGTGTTTGGGGGCTATCTGTGTAGGGGAGGGAGACGGGGTGGTCTGCGTGTGACAGACCGAGTGAGAGAATGATGTGAAGGGTGTGTATGTTGGAGGAGAGAGAGATTCAGAGGGTGGGTTGGAATAAAGCAGGGGCTTATTTTAAAAAGGAAACAAATCTCTTGATCTCTCCTTTCACCCTACCCACCACTTGGTACTCTCACTGGGCCTCTACAGTTAATTTACCTTCTGGGCCTACTTCCTTGAATTTACCCTAGCTAATGAATTTTAAAGGATTTTGTGAAGGGGGAGCATGGAAAATTATTGGCTGGAAGGTTTTACTATCAGTCTCTCAACAGCTTAGTAGGAAGGTAAAGGAAAGAAAGTAGTTGTTTTTCTTGCTAAGAACTCGATATTTTTTTCTTTTCAGAAATGTTCTGAGCTGAATATTATAGCCAGAGCACCATGAATTCCCTGATTCTGCAGCCACAATCACTATAATGAGATTTTCATGCAATCATTGCTTCCCTTCTCCCCTCCCTCCCCACTTCCTCCATTCAGCAATCTTTCACAGAAGAACAGACGTGCTACTCAGCAGCACTCTGCTCACTCTTCCTGGGTTCAAGAAGAAAAATCTGTGCTGAGATAAGTTTGTTGGAACTTTTTATACTGGCAAAGCCTCATAAGTTAAGACTTAAGGCTCACGCAGTGAGCGTTTGCATTCTGAGCAAACTACTGTGGTCTCCTCTGAGGCTTTGGAAGGCTGCTGAACCAATAGAACTGGTGCAGTTCCACTGGTTGGAAAGAGAGCAGAACATGAGCCGAACATCTGCACACTGTGCGTGCAGTAGAATGTGCTCTATACAGGCTTCCTCTGTGAACCCTGAACAGCAGCATTTTGATAGCAAGACAAAGAGAGGCTAAGGAAAAGTGGGAGTAGACTGGTGGATCCAGCAGCACGAAAGATCTTCAAGGGCCAAGGCACCACCTTGCCAGACAATGGGAGAATAGCAGCTTCAGGGGATACTAGAGTGTTAAGGCTGCCACTCAGAAGCCTTACAAAAAGCATTGCTCCCCACCAGCACCCAGGAAAATCTTCTGCACCTGGCCTGGTTTCTTAGGCAGGGAGTGGGGACAGGAAGATTTGGGTCTGACCTTGCTCATAGTCTTAACCTTGATTTAATTGGGAACAATTAAACCCTAAGAAAAGGTTTTTGATTTCATAAATTTTCTAGCCACAGAGTTGTGATTAATGTGGCACATATGGCAAATATTTCTTTTCTAAACACAGGTTAACTCTGTAGTGGAGCAGTGTAGAAATGGAACATGCTGTACCATTGGGGATGCTGAAATATGAAGTAACACTGAATAACTTAACGTGTGTGTTTTTCTTTCAAAAATGTAACGTAAATTATAGGTTAAATGATATAGTAAAATCACAGATTCCCTAAACAAATATTTATTTTGCAGGTGGTTTATATGTGAAGATCATTCTTTTTATAGAAAAAATATAAAGCAGAAAAGGGAGCTTCTGATAAACTAACTCAGACATTGTTATCAACGTAAATGACTCAAGTCGGAATTACTATTGCTGTATCAGCTGCTGGGGCTGAACTGTTTTCAGTACTCAGCTTGCTGAAGCTCTTGGACAATCAGGGGGATCACTCTTCTAGGAGACCCTCTAAAGCTGATGCTTAAAGCAGTGCCACTGTGATGCTCAGAGTCATCAGCACCAAACAGAGCCAATAGTTCAGGACATGAACCTGACTATGAGGCTACGTGGAGTCCAGAAAACCTCAGATTTTTTTTGCCAGACTCAGCAAGCTCCCGCCCCCCTTTTCATTAATTAAATAACTTCACTGATTTGCTGAAAAAGATGCATGATCTCCACATATTGGCTGGGTACCAGGCTCCCTCAGCAGATATTTCTATCCAAGGGCATGTCTACACTACCGCATAAGTCGATGCAACTTATGTTGCTCAGGGGAATGACAAAATGACAAAATCACACCCCCTGAGCGATGTGAGTTACATTGACTTAAAGTGCGGTCTACACTGCGCTGTGTCACTAGGAGACACTCTCTCACTGACATAGCTTCCTCCTCTCATTGAGGTGGAGCAATTATGTCGACGGGAGAGCGGTCACCCATCACCATAGTGCCTCTTCACCAGACGCACTACATCGGCACTGCTGCATTAATGTAGCATGGTAGTGAAGATAAGCCCTCGGTTATACTTCATCCTTGCAGTATTCTAGCATCCTGTAAGACCCTGAATTTTGCCAGTATGAATGTTTTTAAAATAATTGTCATGGATGAGATCAATGTTTTATTTTTAAGCACCTTTTTATTTTTATCAACTAAAATTATTCGTTGTGCACAATTATGGGGGAAGGAGTCGGACAATAACTATTTAATGACTGGATGTTGAGATTCAAATGGTTAAAGCTTTATAACCATTAAAACATAAACTGTCAAAATATACAAAGTAAATATCCTTAAATCAAAAGAAGTCCTTAAGAAGCATTTTTCTTACTTGGCCTATCTGTACATTTCTTTTATTATTGAGAGAAATATCTTTTCGTGTGTGTGTGGTGAAATGAACATTTACTGACATTTACCGATAAATCTAATCCTTCCAAGCCTACATGTAAACAGTAAAAATCTGAGACCTGATTCTTGCAATATCTCTGAGTTAAGGAACTTTTATTAACCTCCTTATACAGACAGTAAACTGAGTCACAAGGAGCTTCAGTGACTTGCCCAAGAACACATAGGAGATTTGTGATTGAGCTGAGGACTGAACCCATATCTTCAGGGCCCAGTTCAATTGCTTAACCACAATGTAGAGCTATGTTTATGAAATATTGTGATTTGGAGATTCTCCTTTATAAGGGACTGTGAGTGTGGGAATTTGGAGATGTGCCCCAGAGGAGGCGATTGTGAACACCATATGGCCGTGTGCAGCAGTTCACCAGAGATGCTCTCCAGTTCGTTTTAATTAACATTTTATTCCTTTCTCATTCACTAGTTTGTTATTGAACAAACCCCAAGATCGTTACACACAAACCATGTTTTTCTTCTCCTTAGAATTTAGCTGAAAGGCCTCATGCAGTAACCATCTGCATATCTTAACCCCCTGCACTTAATAATTAAGAGTTGACAGAAATGGTTTAAGCAGAGAGTGATTTAAGGTTAGGGAGGAGTTGTGGCTAGTACAGGGGACCTGGGTATTAGGATGCCAAGGTTCTATTGGTGGCTGTGCCACTGACTTGCTATGCAAACTTGGGAAAGTCCCTTAACTGCCTGTTTCTGTTTTTCCCCCCTAACATGTACTTCAAAGACATATTATAGTGTTTAAATCAGGGGTAGGCAACCTATGGCACGGGTGTCAAAGGCAGCACGCAAGCTGATTTTCAGTGGCACTCACACTACCTGGGTCCTGGCCACCGGTCTGGGGGGCCTTTCCAATTTAATGTTAAGTGTAGCTTCTTAAATATTTTAAAAACCTTATTTACTTTACATACAACAATAGTTTAGTTATATATTAAAGACTTATAGAAAGAGACCTTCTAAAAACATTAAAATGTATTAATGGCGCATGAAACCTTAAATTAGAGTGAATAAATGAAGACTCGGCACACCACTTCTGAAAGGTTGCCGACCCCTGGTTTAAATAATTAACATTTTAAATCTGCTTTGAGATCTTTGGATGCAAGATGTTATAAAAGTGTGAAGTGTTCCACTTTAAACTAATTACAGTCCTCTCTGACTCTAGCAGTATAGTAACTTTAGAATGACATATTTATGTATTGAAACTTCTGACACAGGGTTAAGGATTCTGGAGGGAAACATGAAGAGCACAACTGTATTTACAGGAGAGAGCCAAAAATGCTTCCTCTGGTTCTACAGTGACTTACGGGAGCTGAGCCTTGTTTGTCTCAGTGTTTTGCTGCTTGTAAATTTGAAAATAAAATATAGTGTACAGAGGACTATAATTCCGTTCTGTACTATTTTTCACCTTTTCCCCCAGTCACAATAATTTTCTTTGATAACAGAGTAGGGCAATGATATATATACACAGTGTAAGTGAATAATACACTGTGCTTGTCAGCATTTTGGTACCTCTGCCAGAGAATAAAATCAGGCTGCTCCTTTATGCTCAGTAAGAAGGGAGCGAAGAGGACTTCACACACCCACAGACAAAGTCACAGGCCACTTCCGGAGCCAGAAAGAGAGGGAAATGAAGACAAACTTGGCCTCCTTTTGTCACCCTTCAGTATTCGTCATTTCTCAAACTCCACCTGCCATTTTCAAAGCAGGAGAATCTTCCCTCCTGCCCTTGTATTCTGAAAACTCCAGTGGACCCTGAAATCTTCCATGTATCTCTGTGAATTCAGCAGGGTGAGTAAAAGGGTTTAAGTTTTCTGTGTGAAAGGTGACCTTGCAGTGACTCCTACAGAATGCCATAGTTGCTATGTGTACTCTACACACCCAGTCACAGCAGTGTTGGGGGAGGTTTTTAGCTGAGTTTTCTTTTTAAGGAGCCAGAAGCCAATATAGAAACAAGTTTTTCTACTCTTTGAGGTTTGGGTAAATGATTCAGATTTGAAGGTGGCCCTTTTATATTCCTATTCTCATTTCTTCCCACCTCCTGCAAAGGCAAAATATAGTCAGCCTTTTTTAATTTCCTAGGATGAGCTAGGAAGGGTTGTGGCAGGGTGTGTATGATGTTGTTGTTGTTGTTGTTGTTGTTTACAAAAGGTAAATCTGCAGTGGCACAATACATCTGTTAGCAATAATTTTCCCCACTGCATTATGTCCTGGAGTTTCCCCAGTCAGCACAGATGAATATTTCATATTTTCCAATTGTAAAATTGGAAGGTTAGAGGAAAGGTGGATGGAATTGAAAGGATTGTCCATTCGTTAGGTCAATAGGCTAGAGCTTGAGAGACCTGTGCTGAAGTCCCTGCTCTGTCCCAGACTTCCTGTGTGACCTTGGGCAAGTCACTAGCTTGTCTGTGCCTCAGTTTCCCATCTGTAAAATGGGGATGATAGTACTACCCTACCTCACAAGGGATACATACTAAAGATTGTGAGGCACTGGTGATGCTGTGAGGCACTGGTGAGGCCATACAAATATTCAAGAGATGAGAATGAGCTTAAAAAGAGACACGCGCTCGAGACTACCAACAGTGTTAGTCAGGTTTTCAAAAGCCTCTCATGTGTGCCAATATTAACTACATCGGATTTTGTTCATTCAGATGCCCCCCCTCCTCAAAGCTGCTTTGCATGTATGGAACTCTGCATCCCCACAGAGCTCCACTGACAGCAGGATTGGGGCCTAATAATATTAAATACTTAGGCCAATGTGGAACACTTCTGGAAAAACCCACCCTAACGCTGTTCCCGCTGAAGCCAATGGTAAAACTCCCATTGACTTCACGGAAGTGGAGTTGGGCTAATGCTGTATGCTTTTAAAAATCCTACCCAAAACATGGATTTTCTCTTTTTATTATTGCTGATGTACTCTGATATCTATATCAACAGATGTTGTTACCTTTCTAATCAGCCTACTTCTTGGAAAGAACATTGTGTACCAAAACCAGAATTTGCAGTAATAAGTGAGGCAAGAGCATAGTCTAATTATGTGGAAATTCAAAACATCTATAACCAGGCCCTTTAGAAACTATGCCAGCGTTTTCCCCCTCCTCCCCTCCCCTTGAGTTCTTATGACTCTGATACTTGGGGGATCCGCCACCAGAACCCACAACTTTCTTTAATTACTGTAGGTCAATGCAATTCTCTGTACTAGCTCCCAGACCCTCTCTCCCCCCAGCCTTTCTACTCTAGCTGAATAACACGCCCTGGGAGGCCTCCAGCTGGCCACTGCAAATTCCTTCCAAGTCTGCCATTTTCTCACACAGCCTCATTCACTACAATGTTCCCCTGGGGAAAGAAAGGCGATTAAATGGGGTCTTGAGAAGACAATGTTGGCGAGATTGCACCCCTCACTTTCATGCCCCCAGGTGGAAACCTATAGAGCTTTTATATGAGGTTGTTGGGTGCCCTAAATGTGCATTTCTGTACTTTAATGTGCTGAGACTTCTTCTAAGTTTAACTTAACTTTAAATCTACTGTATTTTACCCTAAATTACTGATTTATAATCTCCACCTTAACTCCATTTAATACAGTTTGTGTCTGGGAATATGTGTATATATAATGATGGTTGTCTTTGAGGTAACATTCATTTTTTCAGCTTCCCATGTAGAGCTGTGTAGAGGAATGGTAATTCCATTTCACTGAGGCCACGTCTACATGAAAAACCTAAACCTTACAGCCGCCACAGTAATTATTGCAGTAGTTCATGTCCACACAGCCCTCCTTCTATCGGTGGTGCGCATCCTTACCAGGAGCACTTCCACTGACTTGAGAGGAGCAGTGTGGGGGGGCTCAGAGCCCAGGCAGGAGCCCAGCTGGGAGCGGCGAGCCCGGTGCGGGGAGCCCGGCTGGAAGCCGCAAGCCTGGGGGCAGGGAGCAGCAAACCCAGGCAGCAGGCCATGAAATTGACAAGAATGACCGCCAACAGCCAATGTAAGTACCAGTGTCCATACAACAAAGCCACTAACCCAAGAAGCTATCCTTGCAACAAAGCCCGACGCCAACTCTGTCCACATATCTATTCAAGTGACACCATCATAGGGCCTAATCACATCAGCCACGCCATCAGGGGCTCATTCACCTGCACATTTACCAATGTGATATATGCCATCATGTGCCAGCAATGCCCCTCTGCCATGTACATTGGGCAAACCAGACAGTCTCTACGCAAAAGAATAAATGGACACAAATCTGACATCTGGTTTTTGAATGTTGTGATTCCTGTAGGAGAACACTTCAACCTCTCCAATCACTCAGTGACAGACTTAAAGGTGGCAATTTTGCAACAGAAAAGCTTCAAAAACAGACTCCAACGAGAAGCTGCTGAACTTGAATTAATATACAAACTAGATACCATTAACTTAGGTTTGAACAGAGACTGGGAGTGGCTCAGTCATTACGTTAATTGAATCTATTTCCCCTACTTAACTATCCTCACACCTTTGTGTCAGCTGTCTGAAATGGGCCATCTTGATTATCACTTCAAAAGTTTTTTTTCCCCTGCTGATAATAGTTCCTCTTAATTAATTAGCCTCTTACAATTGGTATAGGTACTTCCACCTTTTCATGTTTCTCTGAATGTACAAATATCTGCTTACTGTATGTTCCATTCTATGCAGCCGATGAAGTGGGCTGTAGCCCACGAAAGCTTATGCTGAAATAAATTTGTTAGTCTCTAAGGTGCCACAAGTACTCCTGTTCTTTTTGCTGACACAGACTAACATGGCTGCTACTCTGAAAAGTGTCTACATGGACACTGCTTTGCCCTAACTACACTGACATAAGCCCTACACCTCTCGTGCACTTACATCGGCGGCAGCAAAGCTGTAGTATGTACACTGATATATTAGTTTGACGTAAGCTGCCTTACATTGACCTAACTCTGTAGTGTAGACCTGGCCTGAGGATTTCAATCTTTCAAAATTCAGTTTTTCGTTCAGTTTTGGAATGAAAACCAAAATTTTTGAAATTCTCCTTGAAAGGCAATGGAGCCCTGGCTCTTCAGCAGCCTACGAAGTGGACTGATTAGAGCCACAAATGATGGAAGGGAGGCTGTCCTGGAGCTGCAGAATCTGCCTGAGTTCCCAGCCCCAGGCAGCCCACTTAGCAGGTTGTTGAGGAGCTGTGCAGGCAAGTGATGGAGGAACTTCGTCAAAATCAAACAGTCGTCATGAAATGTTTCCACTCTTGCCAAATCAGAACTTTCTGACAAAATTGTTTTCTTGGAGTTTTTCCAACCAGATCTATTTCCATGTTATATTTGGCCCACAATATTTTCAATTGCAAGTCTTGTTTTATTACTGTCTCTCAGTGGTAGCGTTTAAGTACATGTTAATTTCTTGTGGGAAAGATGATTTGAGTATACTGAGCCTACACCTTGTATTCTGATGGCAAAATTGGGCCTTAAAACAAAATTATGGGCACAATCATTTCTAACAAATATTTCATATGGGTTGAAACTAATAATATTTCTCTTTATAAACCTTGGCAATATGGCAAACTGTAATAGCAGGGCCCTTGAAAATCCATTTTTAGTTCATAAGTTTTGGTTGCTACTTGCCACTAGAATTCAATTAAGTTACCATGCTGCTAGTAAAATGTGGAATACCTTTTCATCTTCCTCCATTTGTAGTCAGAATATCAAGTGTATCAGAGTTTCTTTCGTTTCTGTCTGGCCCCATAACTTCACAGCTACTCAGTTAAAAAATGAGTGGATACGTTAGGCCAGCCATGATGTTGGCAATTAGAAAGTTTTGGATTAATTCAGACCTTCAAGACAGGATTCCTCATAAGGTGGTCTTAAAAGAAATCTTGAACATAAAAATGTGCTGCAATGGTTTTTAGCCTAAAGCCAGAAGAGGCTTACATCTTCACAGTCCCAATTTAATTTTGGCCTTACATGCTTGCTTTTGCCTGGCTTGCTCAATACATTCCTAGCTACTTCAGATACGCAAATGTTGCTTCACTGATGGATATAGATTAGTTTGGCTACTGAAAACATTTCTAAATAGAGTACAGGACAGTATGATATTGAGATGAGGCTTTATTAGGGATGGATGAAGCTGTTTGGGTAAAATAAGAACCAGCCTAAATTCTGTAGGATGTTTCAGAATTTGGAAGGTGTGTAGTCCATTTCAGGCTCATTCCAGAGCAGGGATATGAATGTGGGTCTCCCATGTCTAAAGTTAGTGTTCTAACCATAAGGTATGTAGTAAATGGGGCAGAGGATTTCAGTAAGAGAAAGGATGGACTCCTCATATAGCAGTTATTCTTGGCAAAGCACTGAAACCAGCTGTTCACTGATGGTCACTAATTGTATGTTCTATTTTTGGGAGCCCAATTTAAGACCCCAGGGCTGAGCACTCACAGCTGCAACTGAAGCCAATGGGCATACAAAATACTATATAATGCTAATAAATACTCTGAAAAACCAAGCCCATGGCATCTCAGACTGGGTACCCAAAATTAATGGATGCTTTTAAACTCCGTTCCTCCATCTGTAGAATGGGCATAGTAATACCTAATCACCTCAGATTTTAGTGAAAATAAATTGTTAGTAAAGCACTTGGGTACCATAGTAATGAGTGCCATAGAAAAGCCCCAGAGCAAATAAAGAATTCTGTCTTCAGAACAAGGTTTGAAAAGTGTGCAGTAAATAAGTCATAGGACCACACATTGATGAGGAGAAAACAAAATATTGAGTAGTTGCTCATTTAGTGAGCATCATCTAGCCTGTGCACTGAATGAGGAAGGGAAAATAGTATGTGATCATGTAATAAAGACTGTATCATGAATGCATACACATAAGGGGGCTGAATTAAGGTTGCATAAGGCAACCTTAATTCTGGCATTTCCTAATTTTTGAGTGCTGAATTTGCAACTTTAATGTTCTTTTAACATAGTTTTGTGTGTTTAATACTATATGAACAGCACAAGTGGCTCAGCTCTGAAGCTGTGGTCGCAAGTTATCTCTATCAGTGTGCAAGGGTTCCTCTTTTTGACAGATTGTCTCACAGATACGGCTTGCTTTCTTGGCACTTAATCATGCATGAAGCATAAACAGGGTAAAGTGTTCTTCATTTCAAAGTCCATGAATAGTAATCTTGCTGGCTGCTGTATAGGCCAAATACCTTAGGATGTTACTAATTCTATTGGTTCAAGTGGTAGGCTTGTAAATCTAATATGATAAATGCACAGATCTTTGTATGCTCGTGCTGGTCTTCGCCACCTGGACCTGCCTCAAACTGCTTTTGAACACTAAGTCAGCAGATCTATGTAGCTGTGTTCGCACCCACATCAATCATCTTCCTGACTACAGTCCCTATCTAAGCAAAGCTCCTATTGACTTCAACAGAGTTTTTTTTGTCTGCGTATGGACTTCAGGATTTGTATTAATAGCGATTGGAAACAGTGGAAATATGAGCTGGGTATAACAAAATGTAAAACATGGCTAATATTTTAAAATATCACATGAGGCCTCCCAGTGGTCTAGTAATACATATGTAAAGAAATGTTCAGTGATAGCATGAGCCATCTTCTCCATCTCTGCAAGGTCTCCTACCACTGTTAACCTCTTGATGCCTTGGCCTACTATAGTAGACATGACATTCACATGACAGATTATGCTGGCTGAGAAAAAAGTACATATGTCACAACTGTGAACAGTTGCACTTCATACAAATTATTTCCTTAAAGTAATAAAGGGCTGTCTGTCTGCATGTGTGGAGAGAGGTGGTTGTTGTTGTTGCAAAATCAAGTAGCCATTTTAACTTTTACCATAAATACTATGTTCTTTGAATTATGCTTTTACTTTGTAAATGGCCTCTTAGCAGAGTAAAAAGCATGAGCTGCTACAGCTTGAGCAGAATGACCAAGTCCTGTAGTTGGGACCAGGTCTGTAGAGCTCTGTGCAACGTAACACACACAGTACCATCCTCCATCTCTGTGCATCTGTTACTCCTTCGCTCCAGCTATCCCTGCAAACTTTCCCAGGCATTAGTAGCAACCTCTTACCCTCTATAGCCTTTAGTGATGCTCCCTCCCCCGCCCTTTCTCTCCCAAACACATGCATGGTTCAGTAAGCCAGAGTATGGAACCAAAGCATAATTTTCCAAGCAGGAACTGGGGAGAACAGTCAAGGAATTAGATCTTTGCAATTGCAACAGCCTGCTGCCATCAGAATCGGACAGGATAGTGGATGGGGAGCAAGGATTGGATCTTTGGCTGGCAGGACATGTGTGGGTTTATGTTGCAAAGGGACCTGAAGTTCAAACAAAGGATGTGTAGGCCGGAAACCACTGTTTCCATTTTAAACTTTTGTCACTGGAATCCTTGCTATCCTGGTTGAAATGCCCCCTAAAATAACATAGGTGGTCTTTTGTTTTGTATACAACCCTAGGTCCTCTGATCATTTAGGAATATCCATACTAGATCAGATCCAATGTCCATCTAGTCCAGGACTCTGTCTCTGACCATGCCCAATACCAGCTGATTCTGAGGGAGAAAAGTGGAAGGTATGGGATAAATTCAAATTGCACCTTCTCATCCCTAACAAAAGGTTTGTTTCCTCGCTTTTCCCTACACCCACAATTAGAGGTGCATTCTAAAAGCCTTGTGGTGATGGTTCATCAGCACCCGGAAGTGTGCTAGGCCCTGCATAGAGAGATGCAGTGTAAACATTTGTTGTTTGCTTCTGAATCGAATACTCATGAAAGTGGTAGAATTTTCTAAGAGCTTCCCTTACATCATTAGCTCATTTTAGCATGCACACACAACTCTACAAATGCATCTTAATCCTGATCTCAGTGTTCCTACAATTCCACTATATGTATCTCCGTGAGTAAAGGCTAGCCAGCAGTTATGTATGTTACGGTATGTCTGTACTACCCGCCGGATTGGCAGGCAGCGATCGATCCAGCGGGGGTAGATTATCACGTCTGGTCTAGACGCGATAAATCGACCCCCGAGCGCTCTCCTGTCGACTCCTGTACTCCACCGGCGCGAGAGGTGCAGGCAGAGTCGACAGGGGACCGTCAGCAGTTGACTCACCGCAGTGAAGATACCGCGGTGAGTAGACCTAAGTACGTGTAGACCAGGCCTTAGACTTTATTAGTTTTGTGATGTGCCGAAACTGAGTCTAAGGCTAGGTCTACACTAACCCCCCCTGTCGAACTAAGATACGCAACTTCAGCTACGTTAATAACGTAGCTGAAGTCAAAGTACCTTAGTTCGAACTTACCTGTGGTCCAGACGCGGCGCACAGGCTCCCCCGTCGACTCCGCCTACTCCGTTTGTCGAGCTGGATTACCAGCGTCGATGGCGGAGCACTTCCTGGTTCGATTATCGCGTCTAGACAAGACGCGATTAAATCGAACCCAGAACATCGATCCCGTGCCTCCAACGCGAGAGGTAAGTATAGACGTACCCTAAGCTGTAAGCACCAGATTCACTTCTACTTGTATGTGGTGGATTCTCCATTAGATTAAGTCTTTATAAACCACAATTCAAGATCTTTCTAAAATCAACCACAAGATATTAGGTTGTGGTTTTTTTGTTGTGTTTTTTTTTTGTTTTGTTTTGTTTTGTTTTTTGCAGGAACTGCTGGGTGAAATTCTATGTCCTTCATTGTACAGGAGGCCAAAGTAGATGAATGCAACGATCCCTTCTGGCTTTAAAATTGAGGACTCTTTAGAATTACTAGAAAGGGGTAGCATACCCTGCCACCTCATCAACACGGATAATCTATTTCCTGTATCCTTATGTTAAACCTGAACACTGTAACATGACATGGGTGTTTCATTGACATCATAATTGAAGCAGCATTTTTTCCAAATTAAGGATGACTTTGTAATAATTGATTTTGCTATAAGTAAATAAAGGGTAACTATGTAACCCACAGCTCAAGGTGTTGCATGATCTGTTCTAGAGCCTGATCCACAAAAGCTTCAGTCTGCTACAGCTCCCCACAAGAAGAGTAAGTCTTTCCGTTCTTGTAGCAGATACTTATGCTTTTAATGCAGAAAGTGGAAGGTTCAAGCCCACTGTCAGCAGAACCATGATTGGTTCTTGGACTTGTCAGTATCCAGAAGTCATTCACGGGTGTTGTCGTTCCAACCCCCCCACCCCCCCGATAGTTTAGACACCCTGCCCACTTCTAATTTGAGAACAAATCTATGTAAAATTGTTTGATATAATGTAGCGGTTTTCTGTTGAGATTCATTATAAGCCCAGGTTACTTTTAGCACTTCTGAACCAAAATTTAAATTCTGGAAGCAAAGTGACAGCCAGGAACTGGAATAAGAACATTGATTAAAAGGAACAAAAAAAAAATATATAAAAATATTGCTTTTTCAAAGGTGTAAATTGCCAATCAGACCATGGTGACAGGCTGCCTACCTGAGCTGTTTAACAATAAGCTTCATATATCAAAGTTCCTTGAGGAAAGCAGGCAGACTACTAGAGCTGTAGTAATACTGATGGACTTTCTATCCTTAGTTCATTTTGATATGTTTCCTCTCTCTATTCAAGGTGCTTTCTGGCTCACAAGAATAGGGGCAATACCTTGGGTATACTGGGCCCATTTGTTCTGCTCTGTGTAACAGGCATATCGTTGATTTTTGTTGCATGAGGAACACACGCTTTTTGGATTTTAATATATTCTCACTGGGCTGCATTCTGTATAGTGCCTTCTGAAAGGTCCTGCAAAGCCTGTTTTTCAGCAGAGGGTAAAGCTTTAGGAAGGGAAACTGTGATCATATATAATTAAGCCTGATACCTGTTTACATTTCCCTATATGAATACACAGTTTATATGCCATATAGAGGACTTGGGTCATATTCTGAGAGGATCTGTAAGGTGGTGTGAGTTGGACTTCCAGGTGATTGACCATGCTGGAAGAAGATGAGAGTTAAAATAGCTCTGACCTGCAGTGTAATGTTCATTGATGCAAATGCTTCTTGGTGGCTATTCTGTATAGGGAATGCGCTGACTCATTTGGTGGGAAAAGCAGCTAGTTATGTTTGCTGAATCAGTGAGTTTAACTGCACAGATTTCTAATTCTAATTTTCCCAATGCCAAACAAAGGAATTGCTGGAAAATGACATGAGGGACTTGATGACTGTAGATGGATTTGTAATTAATTTTGCCAACCAGTTGATCGTTCCCAACAATCTTTGTAGAGTTGCTTTTCATTATGGAGTGAGCATTTCACCTATTTTTATTTGATCTAGATATCAGCCATTGGGCTATCTTTACTCATTCTACATTCAAGAGAGAACTCTACGAGGTCATTTTCTAAGTTCAGGAGTCTCTCCTAGTCTCTTGAATGTTTGCTGAAGTCCTACAGGATGTTCTTTGCGGTGTAGTGTATAGCTACGATTGTCTTCTGTGCATTTATGTTTCAAATAGAAGTGTGCCTGCTTCTCTGCTAGGGGGTGGGGCTCTGAGAAGGCTCATAGAGAGCAAGAGGCACATTTTGCTTTCTGTTTCATGGAGTTTTTATATTTGATGTTGATTTCCTTTTTCTACCATGGAAATCCTGTAGACTATAAGTGTATGTATTGTTCTTTGTGAATGGAAAGCATACACCTTCACAGGCCTGTCAAGTATTACATTTCACAGCCCTGTCACACCTGCTTACATCTCAGCTGGGTTCTTATGCATTCAGCGGAAGCATAAGGAAGGCAATTGGGATTTGCCTGGAGTTGTACTTTCCAGGTATATGGGGCCACTGAGAGGAGGGCCACCTGAGCCAGCACTCGGGCACCTTCTTTGCTTCCCCTGGCATTGCTCCTCTGACTGGATCACAGCCAGGAATGAGAAGCTGGGAGGTGGCAGCGGCAGCAGGAGCGCAAGGGGAGGAACACAATACTGGCCTCAGGCTTGTGCAGCCAGTGAGTTGCACCAGCCTCCACCCCTCACAACTACCCTGGTAGTTTCTACTATTTGTTTGTGTAAAGGTGAACCACATTAAGTGTCATGCGAGGCCTGGGGTAGGACTGCAGCCTTTTCTCTTCAGGGTTATGGGTTCACTTCTAAGGGCGGCTGGTGCCTCCACCCCGTAGTGCAGAGAACTCAGAAGACTTGTCAGAAGTCAGAGCACACAAAAATAGAATAGTTATTACAATTCCCAGAGTAATAAAGCAGTAACCAGAGCTTTATTAGGTCTGGGGAACTCAGAATAGGGGGGAAAGGGATCGGGATAATAAATGACAAAAACAACAATACATAAACTACCCTTCCCAAGATTTACCGCCTGTACAAACTACCCAGTGCTTCCTCCCAGCGCCTGCATAGGCAAATAGTGAGTTGAGGCCCAGTTTTGGATGGGTGGTGCAGCGCTGACATCAGTACCCCCCTTAAAACAAAAGAGCAAAATAAATAAGCAACGATGGTCTCTCAGAGTATTCACACCAAGGATGGTAAGGTAATCCTTGTGGTTCTCAGGTCTGGATTCCAATGTGCAGTTAGACTGGCTCTTGGTAGCTTGGTCATGACTCTCCTCAGCCTCCTGGATTTCTGGTCTCTGCAGAGATGACACTGTTTAGTGTCCCAGAATTCCCCCAAGGACTCACTCTTCCCTTGGGTAGAAAAGTGGAGATAGAAGGGTCCTCCCTGGCTGTGATGGTTCTCTCTCTGCTATGCTCCGAACACAGCTAAAACCAAAAGTAAAACCAAACCCTTTTGAGTTCTGACTTTATGATCGGTTCTAGTAATGTTGCTAGCCAGTTTCATCTCCACCCTAGGCCAGAGGTTTTCAACCTCTGCTCTGTGGACTCCTCAGGGTCCGCAGACTATGTCTAAGATTTTTAAAGGGGTCTGCACCACAATTTGAATTTTTTTTTTTTTTAAATGGCTGCCCTAAACAATCTGGGAAAGCGAGTTCTGAACCTCTGCCATCATTGCTGTGATAGTCCAGGGGCAAGTCCCCTACAGTGTAGCATTTCAGGAGCACCCCCTCCGATGAAGTTACACAAGGATCACTGTAGCAGTAGTTTATGCCCTGTTTCAGCAGGAAGATGGAAGATCCCCGTAAATTGGAGTGAGGAGAAGGGGAGCTACTGAGATTGGGGAGGTGTGCAGCCCAGCACCAGGTTACGAAAGGGCATCATGGTAGTTCCTATTGCTGTTGCTACAGCAATTCCTTGGCTGATGGTGCCCAGTGTCCTGCGCTCCACCCCCCAGCAGTGGCTGTTGCCCTGTGTGACAACATCTCCTCCCTCCCCCAAATATCTATGCCTTGTCCCATACCCCATCCTGGAGCCTGGCACACATGCTCCTGGTCTCCCCTGGGCCAAGTATCTCTGCCAGGACCCACAGTGACTGGAAGGCAGGACTAAGCTGGTCTGAGGAGACCTACCTCCTCCCCTGCAGCTGGCCTGATCTCATGCACCATGGTGACCTCTCCAGCCTCTCCTACAGATCCTGCTCTCATCTCTGCACCTCCTCCCCTGCTAATGAGTGGAACATAGCTGAGTCCCAGTCTCACCTCTGAGATATGATGAGGTCAAACATAGATCTGCCTCCCGCAATGTTTCTATTGCAGGGGTGCTAACCCCCTCATGCCCTTTTGATTCCAGCATCCTGGGTTTGAGGGTAACTGTGTTGCTCCATTATGATAGTTGCTAACACTTCCCTTGGGCTCTGAAGTGCTCTTTCTTGATCTGAATCCCTTGCCTTAGACCCATTCTAATGTCAAATGTGCAGCTTGAATATGAAGCCACTGAATAACTTTGACCTCTACAAGAAGACTTGTGTGTAGATTGTTACCTGAACCTGTTCTCCTATTTCCTCCTCAGCCATCAAGTCTGCTTCAACGATGACATTGCTATTTTGGTATTCTCTGGCTGCGGTCCCTGTTCCTGGTCTCTAGACCTGAGCCACTGTCTCTTTCTATCTTCTTGCAACTCATGGTTGATCACTGGACTGTCATTCCTGTTTGATTTTATTTGTTTCGCATTTGTGTTGAAAAGCCCCAAACACCACAAGCCCCCCCCCCCATTGAATCAAGCACTTGAAAAGGTCCCTGTCCCAAAGAGACTACAATCTTGCAAGCTGCTCTGCACAGGTACCTTCTGTACCTTCGTAGAACCCTGTTGACTTCAATGGGCCACCATGTGATGGTGAGTGTCTGCCTGTGAGGAACAGCTTGGAGGAGCAGAGCCTAATTTAAGATAAAACTCATCAAATGAGTTTTAAAACAAACAATAAGGATGGAAGAAAAGGGTTGAGAACAGTAATATGTTCCTACACTTATACATGTTAATTATAGGCCTGATCCTAAACCTGTTGAAGTCAGTGGAGGTCCTAGGTGCACAAATGGATTGTTCCAAATCCATTACATTTATATTTGCTGTTCATTTACTTTCAATAGCCGCTAATCCTCCAACTAGAATTATCAGTTCTTAGTTTCCTTTAAGCATCATGGTAGAAGTTTGGAGAGAGGTTTGAAGTAGGAAAGGCACTGACTTTTCAGACTGCTTTGGAGAGGTCACGTGATAGATACCGAGAGTCAGTCAGCCCAGGACTTTATTCCTTATGCTGCCACAGGGCTCCTGAGTGATCCTGAGCAAGTCATTGAACCTTCTCTGTAAATAGAGTTCATGATTCTTGCCTATTTTGCAGGACTGTTGTGAGGCTGTCCTATGTTTGAAAAATTTGAGGTCCTTGGATGGAAGACACACTGTGTGAAGCTGTAACAATGTACTTGTTTGTAGTCTGCTTGTTAGAATTTTGCTGACTAAAGATCTGTTATCCAGTGGCGTCGGCTCTCTCACCTACTGATCTGTTCAAGGATATAGGACTCCCTCAGCTGAAGCTGTGAGCTGCCATTGGCTTTTGGGACTTTTTAAAAACATGTTTATAAGCGTGGATTTCAAAAAAAGTGCTGATTGCTATTTCAGCTTTGGAACATCCAAGCTGCTGCATGAGCGTATTGTATTTTCAAAGCAATCCTCTTTATTTTATATAGTTTTCTTACTAAGAGCTAGAGAATTAAATATTACACAGATTGTAATAGTAATAATAGAGAAAAGTGAATGATTTTGGCCATCCCTTGGTGAGGACACCAGGGTGGGAGGAAGAACACTCTCCCCTTATTCCAGCCCCTGGTCAAATATGTGCAGGGGGCAGCCAGAATCCTGGAGAGGCATCGTACTGCCACTGAGGGTAGACATTCCAAGTGGGATGTGGATGGGAAAAACCATGGCCCCTGCTGCCTTCTTCACAGTCAGGGAGACCAGTGCCAATGCTTGGGAAGTGTATACCTCCTTTCCAAATGACAGTGGTAAGTGACATCCTTCAATGTCTTCCCCCAATGCTTCTGGAGCAGGGGGTTAAAATGGAGATGGGGAGTGTAACTTCCACTCCTTGGCTAAAATCAGAGGGGCACGCTCCCTCCTTTCCCTGGTTTGGGTAAGCAATGCCCCACTCTAAGTTCCCTTACTGCTCAGTTGGTGCAGTGAGAGCTCCCCCTTCTGCTTCAGTCTACTTTAACTGCTGCCCTGGAACATTCTACGTGCCTAAATAATACATGTAAGACTTCAGTTGGAATTGCAGGAGCTTATCACCGCTAAGATCAGGGCCTTACAGTGTAGCACACAGAGAGGCCAAGGAATAGGCCAAGCAAAAGAGACAGGATTTTGTATGTGTAGGAGATTTGGAACTGGTACCAATGAGAGACAGATCCAGGAAGGATATTACAAACTGCAGGTGGCGAGGTATATACAGTGCAACTTTTAAAAACCAGAGAAGAGATTATAACAGGATTCTGAAATGACTAGGAAGCCAAAAGAGAAGTCATGAAGGGGGTGAGAGATCTATTCTCTTTGGATCTGTATTTATGGCATACTGAGCATTCTAGGGTCTAGAAAGCTGGTGCTAGGAAGGGGGAAGAAGGGAGTTGATGAAGACACAGTAAGATTTCAACTGAGGTGAAGTCAAGGTTGTGTCACACATTGCTCATGTGGCAGAGGTAGTGCAACTGTGAGTAGATCCACAAGAATGTGAGATGGAAAAGGAGAACTCAAGATCAGAGATACAGGAGAGTTGCTTTAGCATGGGTATGAAGTTTTGCTTGAGGGTCAGGCTACCCAAAAAAAGCATTCAGTAGTATAGAGCTTTAGAATGACACCAGAATTAAACATGCTAATTCACAGTTCTGGCAGATAAGCAGGGAGGACTTCAAAAAGATCATTCCCATCTACTCATGGCATTTTCAACAGGTGATCTATCGTAAAGACAAACTTAAATACTACACTACTCATTTAAAGAGACTAGGCCATGTTTATTCTTAGTGTTCCTCCATTGAAGTCCATGGAGTTACACCAGGCATAAATATGACTCAGTGAGTGCAAAGTATCATTGTCATTGGGGCTCAGCTGTCCCACTGCCTTCCCTCTGAAGACCCTTTAAATAGTGAAGACAATGGGCTCAGTTCTGGTACGTGCTCCAGCCCCAATATGCTGCTCTGGGGAGAATTTCTCCAGTGCAGGAATAGAGTAGGGTAAGCATATATGACCCTATACTGTCACCTTCACAGCTTCCAGCACAGGGGTACACCAATTTGGGAGGGAGCGAAAGTTGACGTGGCTGTAGTATGTTGTACTTATGGATGTTACTGGGCTACACTGCAGACTGTCACGGAGTATAGGGGAGTCCGGCCCTGCACCCCTCTTCCCCGGATTCACTGGGAGTCTCAGCCAGCCAGTAGAACAGAAGGTTTATTAGAGATGCCAGGAACACAGTCCAACCAGAGCTTGTCAGTACATCCAGGACCCCTCAGTTGGGCCCTTCCGGGGGGCAGGGAGCTTAGACCCCAGCCTGGGGCTCCCTGCATTTCACCCCACAGCTCCAAACGGGGCAGGGAGGCCAGACCCTGTCTGCCCCCCTCCCCTCCTCTTCCCAAGCCAGCTCCAAACTGAAACTCACCAGCCCCTCCTCCCCCTTTGTCTGCTTCCCGGGCCAGGAGGTCACCTGATCCCTTTGTTCCAACACCTTCAGCTCATACCTTTGCCGGGGAGGGGCCGGGCCATCTGTTGCCAGGAGACCGAGTGTCGGCCCTTCTCTGTGTCCAGGCCTTTGCCTTCTAGGGCTTTGTAACAATCATGCACCGTTGTCCCACCACCTAGATACTCAAGCACTGCATAGGGGAAACCGAGGCACCCACACAGTACTCAGGGAAACCTTAACAACAGTCCTAGTTCGTCACACAGACTATACCAGTCCCTGTAGTATACAAAATCAGAGCCCCCATAATCCTGTCCTCTGGCCTGTCAGACTGTGCCTCTTGAGAGATGTACCACAGAATCTAGCCAGTTGGCTGTAACCTATGCCCAATTCCCCACCCTAAAGAATTTGCTGAAGGGGGTTGTCCCAGAGTGCTCAGTGGGAGTAGCTCACCAGTTCTGAGGTTGGAGTAAAATGGGAGCAAACCTCTGGTCTTTCTGTAGGCATTTAAGGTAGGAGTGGGGACTCAGAATTTGTTCGAGAAGGAATGGAGGGCAGGTCAGAAAGAGGGGATGTACCAACTGGTCAGTTAGGTTTGCAGACCTTATTACCACAGGTTTATGATTACAATAAACTTCAAACCAATGCTAAGTTGCCATGGGTTCAAGGTTGGTTGGAAGAATTTTACAGAACTCAGTACGTACCATATATCAGAGTTGTAACTTGAAATTGAAATTCCATTTCCAGTTGTGTCCATATTTAGTAGAGAGACTATGCAATTCTGGTGGTTAAATATTCTGTGACCCAGTTTAAAAAAAAGGCATGTTATAAGTAGGATGTGTCATAAATATAGTCATTATTTCCAGCACTTACTGAGAAATACCAGTATTGACAAGCATAAGAACACCTTCAGAAATTAAGCTTACATAATGAGGGCCTCAAAACAGAGTAAATAACTACTCTTCCAAAAGGAATATGATGGAATGAATCTCTCAAATGCATTACCCAGTCGTCTGGACATGCAGCTAAATATAAAATACAGCACAATTACAGATCCTTTCCTATCAAATCAAGATAATTCATTTTAGGATTTTATTCCTGCTAAACCAATGTAAGTATTTTGTTTATATTAATCTTTCATGCTGAATATTTTTTCTCCTGACATTGAACCCGCATTGTGAGATTTATTCGCCTTTATAAGTTAGTTCTAGAAGGAGGGTAAAATTACTTTCAAGTATTTTTTGTCTGTGTTGCATAAACATCCATTCATTTTAGGAAAGCATATTTTGAAAATGAAATTTCCTTTGGAAAACAATCTTTTTAATTAAAGAGAAAATATCCTGTGAAACTCAAAACTTTCACGATACACAAAACTGCTTGTGTTTTGGATTTTGAGAAAAAGATTTCCTCAGTTTTCTTGAAATCCAAAATCCAGAATGTAATGCAGAGCTTCTTGCATTCCTAGGTACATGCTGTTTGTACAAAAAAATCTTAAGAAAATAATAAATGAAAGATAACAGTGTCATAATTAGGAAGGGAGGAGCTTAGTGTTCACAAATGGTTGATTCTGCAGTCAATTTACAGGTCACTTAATACATTTTCTAGTGTTTCCCTAAATTTTTGTAGCTAGCCACGTATGATATCCCTAGATTTAATTTTTTTTTTCTGGGGAAGTGAAGACTTGCATCCATCATGAGATCACCCCTGAATAATATAATGGCTTTTGAACTAACAGCTACATCTGTATCCCTGCACTGTTGCTCTCCTAGTACATGACAAGGAGCTCCAATATACTCTGGCCTCGTATCTGGTTTGCTATTATTTGCATATT
This sequence comes from Chelydra serpentina, assembly GCA_037349315.1. Classification (NCBI taxonomy): domain Eukaryota; kingdom Metazoa; phylum Chordata; order Testudines; family Chelydridae; genus Chelydra; species Chelydra serpentina. Next base: position 62,883,219 of record JBAIAC010000002.1, on the reverse strand, counting down.
ATTAGATGGGACTATCCAAGACGTAATGACTCCTATAAAGTTGTTAGGGTTTCTGGAACTGGTTGATAAACATGTTGATGTTCGTCATAGAAGGAAGATGTATTATATTTCTTTAGCTCAATTAGATGCACTTAACTACAGGTAGGTGACTTTCCCCCATCAGCTCTAACATCCAGTCCTGATGTCCAATTTAGGGTCCGACCTAATTTCCTACCTAGGGTTTGACTTCAACAATAAGACAACATAAAATCCAGTCCAAGCCTTCTACCCAGGCTTGGCTGTTCCTGGGGTTTCTTTTTCAGGTCTATTCAGCCAACTGGTAGGTTTTCTCCATCTGAGACCCAAACAAATATCTTCCCACTGTATGTTCCATTCTATGCATCCGACGAAGCGGACTGTAGTCCACGAAAGCTTATGCTGAAATAAATTTGTTAGTCTCTAAGGTGCCACGAGTATTTCTTTCTTTTCTTTTTGCTGACACAGACTAACATGGCTACTACACTGAAACCAAACTTCTTTGTAAGACTGAGAAGATCTCAAGCACGTTTCTTCCATTTTTACTCCCTCCAACTTTAGAGCCATTCCTCCAGGTTGGTATTACTGGCAAGTGTCAAGATGAGGCCTACTTTAGCCCTAGTTTTTAGAACACACCATATGTCCTGGTCTAGTGTGCAATTTGTCTACCTCATTGCAGAGAACCTCTGAGTGACGTCTTGCAGGAAGGATTAATTCAGTAATGCATTAATTCAGTTCTCTGCCCCAGTGGTTGAAGGAATGCTTCTTTTTCTGAAATGTTACCTGGGGGAGGACAAGACAGCAATGAGCAAAGTGTCAGTTTCCTAGTTGAGTGTGGCCTGGCTGGGACATAACACACACTGCAGTGATATCCGAATAGGTAAAGTTGCCATCAATTACTATTGCTGCTCCTCTTTGTGCTGCTTCAAAGACCGAGTGCCAAGCATCTGCGAAGCTGCAATAAAAACATTTGTCTCATGCTACAGAAACCAGTGGCTAACAGCTGCACATGTTGTCTCCAGTGTTGTAAACCTGTCATCAGTGCTGTATTGTTTACATATGGCTACAAGGCCTTGTAGCCTAGAATCCCTAAGCTGTGGAGCAGCAGCAGCAAATGCTTACATGACAGCTGTGTCAACTGGAAGCAGCACAGCGAGCTTATTTGTTTCATCGGAAGCTTCAGCAGCCCCACACCCCAAAGACATCAATCTGAATTTTTCATTTTTTTAATGGGCTTGTTGTTAATAATAGAACAACTGCAGTGCAGATGCTGGAAAGGAAATAGCTGGCATTTCACTAACAAGGCTCATAATTCTACTAGAAATAATGGATTTCAACTGAAATAGCTGGAGCCAGGAAGGCAGCGGTTATAATTCATGACTGAGCATCCAAAATGAAATTCAAAATCTGGGAAACATGCGAACGCTCTAATTTTCTACATCAACAGAATGTATCAAGTTCCCATTGATTAATACGAAATGTGGTTTGGTTGTTCAGTTGACAGAGCGTTATTTTGCTTGCACAGACATTTGAAAGAATTGATTTGACTATTATTGTAAACATCTGGATTTGCAAAATGCTTTTAAAACTGTAAATCGATTCCCTCTGAATTGCAAGTGATGGTTATTTAATTTCTTCACTCCCATCTGAGTGCAAGGCTCCTATTTACTGAGGAAAATAACTGTCTTCCTGGGATACACACTTACCACGGCATTTCTCAGAGAATTGGAGGTTAATTCATTATTGCTTCTTCTACGAGCTCTCTTTGTAAATATTTATTGTGTAATGATGATTTATGTGGTTCAAAATGGCTCAGTTAGCCAAGAAAATGTTTCTATTGTTCTGTGTGTAATATGACTTGAAGTTGCTTGGTAAGAGGAGGACTATAAAATCATTTACTTAAGAACAATATCGTACTTACCCAAAACAACTGTAGAAGTATTGGTGCTCCCAGATATTACAATTTTTAAAAAATTGAGGTTAATTTGATTAACCTCATTTAGCTAGTGTTACTAATCCCCACCTTAAAGGGAAAGTGCAGGCACATGGTATGCAAACTGCCTGAGCTCTGCCACCAAACCTCCGTCTTGACTTGGAACATTCTGACCCTGGATGAGTCTGGTGCAGAAAATGTCCATTATGCTAAATAATGGAATGGGTTTGGAATGTGAATAAATCCCCCTAGATTCTTGGATAAGGCTCCCTGTGTAACTTTTATGTACACTTCCTTTCACCAACTGCTGTCTATCTAGATCGTAAACACATTGGAAAGTTTAGAACCTGTTCCTGCAATATGTTCAGTACCTCCTGCAAAGTGCCCTCAACTCCCACTGAAGTCAGTGGACACTGAACGCCTTGCTGGAGATGCTCAGCACCTGACAGCATCAATCCCTTAATTTTCAACTCCCCAAGCATTACTAATGCTACCGTTATCATGGGAGGGCTACTTAACAACTAATATTGTAGTCATCGTTTTCCTGTTCTCTAACAATTTGGACTGTGAAAGCCATGGCTTTTCACAGTCCTTAGATGCTTATCAGAATACAGCAGGACTGAAATACTTTAAGGGTAACAGAGAACTTCAATATTAGCAATAACTGGGTGTGTGGTTTGTAGTCAGGCCACATCCACCCCCATATATGCAAAGGGGATAAAATCTGAAGCTATTGTCCATAACAGGGATTCACCCTGGGGTGGGGCAGGCTGTGAATCTACTGCTTGCCATTCCCCAGGGAGTGTGCCAGAGGAGAGCAGTTTTAAATGCTGGTTGGGGCTCCATAGGAGCTCTGCCGGTAGAGGTTGCCTGGGAGAAGTGGCAAATCTCCTGGTCGGCCTGGATATGTGTCTCCTAGGTTGTTCCTAACTGCTTTTGAGGCAGTGTTGGGTGGCTGTGGTGTCTCCAATGGAGCAGGGTGGTAGATGGCTTCAACGCTGCTCCCTGTCTCCTGCTGGATTTTCTACCCATGCAGTGACTCTGGGCCATTTTATCTAGAACATTTTGTTTATGTAAACCTGTCAATTAGTTAGTCTTTCAAAATGGATTTAACCAATGAGCCAGGAATAATTTTCTTTGTTTAATCTGGTGTATTAATATATTAGTCTAAATTGCATAGGACAAGACAAGTTGCCGCTAATGGGTATGTTTGCACAGCCTGTGTAATTGACCCTCCTAGTCTAGGTCAACATAATTGAGCTTGCGTGACTGTGCTACAAATAGCTGTGTCAACAGAGGTTTGCGTCTTGGACTGGAGCTCGGGCTCTCAAGGCCACCCCACTCTCTGTTTCAGAGCTCAAGCTCCAACCTCAGCTGCAATGTCTACAGGAGCCCGAGTCCGTCAATCCAGGCTCAGTAGAACACTTGATTCCGCAGGTTTATGTAGACATACCCAAAGTGTCACGTAATTATCACTTCATCATCCAGAGTCCTCCAAAATCCTTGACATATTCTTGTTTTTTCAGTGGTTTGCTTTAAGACCCTTGATAAAGCCTAAGACATTTTTAATTTTCCTACAAGAAGAACAAAATCTGGCAGCAAAAATGCAACATTTTTGAAGAAGGACCCCACTTCAGCCCTCTGTCTTAGCATCTGGCATGATCTGGCATTTTGAAAGGGAGAATTACTTTACTCTAAAGGCTTTGTCGTCTATCAGATAAATATATGTCAACATCTCTTAAAAATGTAGATTGACTAGTTAAGGCACAGGAATAATATCTTATGTAATTCTTATTTAGGATTGTTTACATTAGGTCTTAATGTCATTAATTTACATTAATGTCAGGAGTACCCTTCGTGGGCACTAACTAATTAGCTGCTTCTTGACACGAGACCATAATACTACCTCTTTATGAGCAATTACAGTTGCTCGAATTGGTCTATTTAGACTTTTAAATTCATGGCTTACTGATAAGACAGTGCAGCTTTTATTCTTGGTCCTATTGCTGCCATTTCATGTGTTCAGGCTAAAACAGCTCCATATAAATTTTTTGCTGGAAAAGAGACAGATTGTAAATTTAATACTTTCTTTTTTGAAACCAAACATTCAATTGGTTATTTGTACCCCAAAAATATAATCTTAATTACTATTGTCTAATGTGAACAAGAAAGTTGCAAAATATGGTGGTCCTTCATTTTTGGATTTTAAGTCTTTTTGGAAAAAATCTGAAATCTTTTTTTTACCCTCTAAATTTAAAGTGGTTTTCATTTTTTCATGAAGAACTTGTTCAGGGTCTGAAGTCTTAGGCATGGCCAACGTGAATGGAATTAATTGCAGAACTCTGGTTTTAAAAAGTAAATTCATGTCCAGAAGAAAATGTACTGACGGGTTTCAAGCTCTTGTCAAATATGGGGTTATACTTAGAGGTCAAATACTGTCCCATTTTGAATTTTAGTAGAATTTTTATTTAAATTTATGGGAAAAAGGGAATAAAGTTTTGTGAAAATTTGATTTCCCCCCCCCTCCTCTTTTCCAATCATCTATATTGATGGAAATGTTGATGGACATTTAGCTAGTGGTATGAATAGTATTGGTTTAGACTCAGTCTCCGTAGTACTTGAAAAGAGGAAGTTTGGCACTAAAAATAATGAACAAAAGTACAAAAAATGTTGGTACATCCAGCTATGGGAGTGCATAAACAGGTAGCTGGACTGACCAAAAATCTAGTTCCAAACTCTTTTACGTATTTTTCAGATGGTGGAGCCACAAATGCAGAATTTTTTTCTGAGGCCTTGTCTACGAACAAAGTCTGTATTGTTTTAAATACACTGGGATAGTTAAAGCAATACAACCTCTCACCCATCCACACACTGTGTGGTTACAGTTATACTGTTCATAAAAGTGCTTATACCAGTGTAGTTTATTCTCTAATGAGAATGGCAATAAGCGATGCTGGTATAAGGCACTTTTATACTGGCATAGCTAAATCAACACTAGGGGCTAACTCTGTGTAACTACAGTGAAACCCCACTATAACGCGATAATTGGGGTCCAAAAAATCCCATCGCGATAAATGCGGGGTCGCGTTATAGGGGGGTTACAAAAAAATTACCTTTTCAAGCCGGTCTCTTCTCCTCTCGCCAAAGCGGAGAAGTTTCAAGCTGGTCAGTTTCAAGCCCGTCTCTTCTCTTCTGGCCATAGTGGAGAAGTTTGACCAGCTTGAAACTTCTCCGCTTTGGGGAGAAGAGAAGAGAGGGCTTGAAACTGACTGGCTTGAAACTTCTCCGCTTTGGGGAGAAGAGACCAGCTTGAACCTGACCAGCTTGAAACTTCTCCGCTTTGGGGAGAAGAGAGAAGAGACTTTCAAGCTGGTCAGTTTCAAGCCGTCTCTTCTCTCTTCTCTTCTCCCCAAAGCAGAAGTTTCAAGCTGGTCAGTTTCAAGCTGATCAAACTTCTCCGCTTTGGGGAGAAGAGAAGAGAGGGCTTGAAACTGACCGGCTTGAAACTGACTAGCTTGAGTTTCAAGCCGGTCTCTTCCCTTCTTGCCAAAAGGGGAAGCGGAGGCAGGGGGGAAGGGGCAGGGGGAAGGAACAGGGGAGATGGGGAGGAGATGGAGCCAGGGTTGGCTCCAGGCGAGGAAGCACGCTCCGGATGCTTTTTTTTTTTTTTTTTTGCTTGGGGCAGCGGGAGCCACCTTATAATCGCGTTATAGCCGAATTCGCGTTATGGCGGGGTGCGCTATAGGGGAGTTTCACTGTATTGTGTAAAAATCACATCTCTAACAAAAATAATTAATTTATACTGTTATCAGCGCTGTGTCTAGACCAGACCTCAGTATGTCTAAATTTGATGATGTGTAAATTCTTGCTTTATTCTGCCACTGTGGTTTGTGTATTGTGATTGAAAACCCATACAAAAATCAGAAAACTGTCCACAAACCATTTAACTACCTCCATGAGATTGGATGGCTTGTGTCCTGTTTTCTAACTGGCCTAGTCCCTACTCAGTTAGGGAAAAGGGGATCTTAACTTTAAGTAAATGTGTCCTTATTTCAGGCACCAAACTACTTTTGTTGCTTATTCTCTGTGGCAACTATTTTAGGCCTGATTTATACATGGTTTTTGTGCCAATTTATTTCAGTTAAGGATGTGATTTTTTTTTTCACTGAACTTATTAAATCTGTGCAACCCCTAATAGGGGTGCAGTTGCACTGTACAAAGATGATATATTGATACTACTTACTACTATAAATGTCATTGGTTTCTAAACCAATATAGTTAAAGCAGTACAAAAACTGTGTGTGGACAAGCCTGTAGTTTGTCTCTAATTGCAAAGATAGGCACAAACTCCTGGGTCACCTGAATATTGTAATACTCGCTTATAGAAATCAAACCATTTATTGGAATACTACCAGTAATAACTCCAGTACACACAGGCAGGGTTAAAACTCCCTGCAAAATCCACTGATCAGATACAACAACGTGACATGAAACCAAAGTAACTTAGCACTGAGATACAGCACCACATATTGATGGAGGTCTACACTAATCCGTACAATATTTTTCATACGTTGAAATCTGCCAGTTATATTGGGTTGACCGCACCTGTTTATAATAGTTCTCAATTTCCTGGGCCTTACTGAATCATCTGAGTTGTAGTTCTGTTGACAATAAGGAAGCTGCAAAACATAAAGACAGCCTTCCAATGCAACACCAGGACCATATAAACTGCACACAGGCATGATCATGTGAGAATTCATGGCCTTGAAAGGCTCTCTGTGTTGGAAGCACCCACTTTCACAGACTTGGAATAAGGAAAATGATATTTGGCAGTGATATGTGAAGTTGTTTTGTGCCTGCATCTGATTTCAAGCAAACTGTGTCATTTTCATGGCACTCTGAAATTCCATCCTCTGGAGTCTTAATGTGTGTTTGGTTACCATCCTTTGCTAATTTGAAGTGGTTACCTGAGACTTCAGTGGTAATAAAGCAAATACAGACTACTTGATACCCTTAGCAAATATATCTGCAAATCTTGACTGAGAACATGGAAAGTGAATTTGAAAGCAGGCAAAAGAAATAGATACAGTAAAGCTAACAATAAACCTAACTTCTAAAGACCCTAAAATCTCTGTAATATTTAGAAGGAAAGAGAACATATTGTCACATTACTTAATATATGTCTCAAACGTAAATAGTTTGAAAAAGAACCTGTGAGAAGTTGACACCATATTGTATTTCAAACCTACACAATCATAGATGAGTATCTCAAAAGGTAGGGGCTTAGGGGTGAACTAAAACCTGAAGTACAGCACACATCTATTAAGACACAAATGTACAACTTCAACAGGAGGGGAATGTAGTACCTTCCACTGTAAGCTCTTTGTATCCTTTCCCAAGGGGTACATCAGTGATGGTTCCATCTCAGAGCTTATTTAATGCACCCACAACAAATTGGAATTTAGAAGCTTTCATTCACCCTCTGTTGCCTCACCCAGCTGATTGTCCACCACATCACACTGCTGACTTGATATACCCCACGTAAAGACGAGGTCGCTTAAAAATAAAAATTGCTCTTTTCTCCTGAAATAGTGCTCGGAGAAGTCACTGGATTCATGTTCCTCCTCCTCCTTTTTTTTTTGGCTAATTGATTGCCTTCCCCCTTTAGGACTATGTCATAGAGCAGCCCCACCTGCAGCACCCTCCATTGTCAGGCCACAGTAGAGAACTTCACCAGCCTCAATTTCCCTTCAATAAAAAGCACAGTTTCTTTCACGGTCTGAAACAGTCCCGACTCTGGGTATAGATTTATTCATGTACATATACAGTAATCTGCCAAACCCTCATGATAAAACTCTTCTCCCACTTCCCCCAGTAAAACATTTTCAAAATGCAGAGGTTATCCATTCACCTCTCCAGGGCCATACTTCCAGGTCACTACCCATGAGTCCACCAGCACTTGGTTCCTAGTTCCTTTCTGCTCTTGTGCTAGAGCCCCATACTCCAAGCCATCCACCTGAGGGTGTCCAGTCTCATGACTCTTCTATCCTAACGTAATCCAACAACTCAACCCTGACAGCCTCCTGGAAGTGGTTCTCCAGCTCAGGAAGGTCCTCGCCAATTTCTCCTTCTTCCAAGAGAGAGCCTGCAGATGTTTGTAGAATTATTATTTTGTTTATGTATTTGACTCTGACGAAAACAGAGCAGGAGTATGCATTTAATAACACAATATGAAATATTCATAGATAAATAATTCCCTAACCCTCCTCCTTCCCCCCACAAAATAGCTTCAGAAGCACAATCTACCTGGAGTCAGTTTGTAATGTTCTCATGAAAACCAAGTGTCTTCATAGTGGGGTCTTGTACTCCTATAGATTAATGCTGGTTTTTCCATGAGGGTGGTCTTGGTTAGCTCAGTTATCCAATCAAAGAATGTGGGTGGAAAATGACTCTTTGGGGCACAATAAGTGTTACAGCTATCCTTTTCCTGGCATTACTCAAACAGGTAGATCTGCTAGAATGCTCAAAACCCCTACCCCAGTCACCTTAGAGCACCATGCATTTTCTTCCAAAATGTGAATATACTTTGACATTCAAAGACTATCTGAGACAGGTTTGCAGTGGAGCTTTCACATCACCCCCAACATTTACTGTGTAGGGTGTCACAGAGTGTGGGGGAGTCAGGGCCCTGCCCCTTCCCCCCACATCCCCCCCCGCCACTTCCTGCGATTCACCGTGACTCTCAGCCAGCCAGTAAAACAGAAGGTTTATTAGATGACAGGAACACAGTCCAAAACAGACCTTGTAGGTATAGAAAACAGGACCCCTCCGTCAGGTCCATCTTGGGGGGAAGGGAGCCCAGACCCTGGTTCTGGGTCTCCCTCTGTTTCCCCAGCCAGATCCAAATGGAAACCCTTTCAGCACTTTCACCGAGGCACACACCCCGGCTCCTCCTCCAGGCTTTTGTCCAGTTTCCCGGGCAGAAGGTGTCACCTGGCCCCAACCGCCTCCTGGGCTCAAGGTACATGCTCAAGTATCATCCCCCAAGTGAAGTCACACCCTTCTATCCCACTACCATCTAGTATCAATGCAGACAGTAAACTAGTAATACTCCCATGCAACATTACCAGGTTAATCCTCCCTACTCCATCACAGGGGGTGTGCCCAGCTTTATGCAATCTCTATTTAGAATTTTGCTCTGAAAGAAATACAGAAACAGAGACCTGGATGTTCTGCATATATTGTGCCAGATGCTATCCCACCTGTCAGAAGAAATGGAGGTGCTTACCTCCTTTTCCATTTTTCTTTTATGGCACAGCCAGTAGGATAAATGAAGGAATTCAGCTATTTGTATGTGTTACCCATAAAATGTTTTTGTCTAACATACTTTTTAAGGTACACTTCAAGTGGAGTGTTATTTGTGGCCTGCCAACAATTCTGCAGATCCTTTATAATTCTGAGTCAATGCTTATTGTAGAAAGGACCGTGCTTTATTGGTAGGTGATATTTATCACAAAAATATGAACAGGAGGCTAAAATTGTCTGTTCAATAATATCTTTTATGATTAATATGCCCTTGGTTAGCCAGGCAGATCTGAGTTGCGAGCTACTAGCAAATTTAAATTGGGGATTGTTTCAGATTGGCATGGAACGAGCGTTGATGAGATTAGAAGTGGCAATGGGCATGATTTTCTGAAGAACACTCCAAGAGGGGGTAAATATTGTTTTTCCTTAAAGGTGCGGGCAACCGTTTTTAAAATGGAAGTGCAGAGAGAGAGACACACAAAGGGGTTAACTAATTTTTTTCAATCTCAAAACACAGTGAGGGTTAGGAAGAGTTGGTGGGACAGAACCATTTTATTAAAAATCTTAATAGAAAAGCCAGATGATATAAATACAAATCCAGTAATCCCACTTCCCATTTGGTTATGATTTCCTAAGTATCTTGTGGGTCTGTGATGTCTTCATACTCCATAAGAAATGTTGCATAACTCTGTTTATTCCTGTGAAAGTTGAAGAAGGAAATTTAAGTAGAATTAAACGAAATATATATATTAATCATGGTCCTACATTTATTTTAATAGCTTCTACTTTTCCCAATAAAGATATTGGGAGTGAACACCATTTCTCCATGGCTTTTGTCACTTCTCTGAGAGTAACATCTATGTTTTCAGTGACGGTTTTTGATAAATCAGAGCATGCCTGATGCCTAAGTAGGTTATCTCTTTACATGAATGAAAGGAAAATGATTGTATTTGAGATGGATTTGGTCTATGAGAAATATCCATCACTTGAGACTTCTTCCAATTTATCTGAAGTCCTCATATCTCATTGAAGTATGCTGGAGTATGCTGGAAGCAGTATTAACTTTTCTACCTGGATTATCTACCTCGATCTCCATAGGTTTTGAGGACAGCATGTCTGAACCAAATTCCTCACACCCTCAAAAATCATCCCTTAAAGTCGCACTGAACTCCTACAGTGTGATGGGCTTGAAGGAGATTCTGGGCTTTGGCATGGTAGAAAGGAAAGGGAACCACGTTGGTTTGGTTCCACCTTTCCATTGATTTTGATGCCTTCCCATCCCATTTTTCTTTCATTTGCTCCCTTCTGTCTTTCGCCGCATAGGGCTCATATACAATACAGCTGCAGTGTTACTGCAAAGTTATTACATGGCTACTTGTGCCTTGTAAAATAAAGCAATAACAGTGTTTTCAGTGTGTCATGAATTCAGTTTATTATGACCATAAAAAATAAATATGGACTAGGAATACTGCTAGCTATGTGTTTTTTCAATCCATTTTTCGTATTACTGAAATAATGTTTTAACTAAATTGCAGTTTTTTCATGTTGCATACTTCCTGAACTCATTTTCATTTGTTAATGTACCTGGGAAAGTTATGATGCTGAACTGAAAACTTTCTTTCTCACTTTTTTTTCTGTAATGAAAAGGCCGCATGTATTTGTTGCTAAAGCTTCATTTTCTGAGTTGAAAGAGGACCCAAAACAGAATCCTATTGAAGGTCAAAAGCAAGGACTATTAATAAATCAGAAAAGGCATCAGACTTCTTACATTATTTATTTTTTAATTATTGTAGTTAGTAATATTTTAATGTAGCCTAGAATAAATGAATTGATTACTGATTTTTATGATGGCTTCAGAACTGAGAGAACTTCTGAGCCCAGGCTTAACAAATAGGGTGATAAACTGTGAATACATTAGCCTGGAACTGAAAGATAAGAAGGCACATGCTTTGTCTGCAGATCAAGCAAGTTGTCAGTCAAAGCTGCAAAAACATAGCTGAGGAGTTTAAGAACTGAGGGGAATCTAAGTTCAGGATCCAGGAGGGGAAACATAAGACCAGACAATATGCCAATTAATGGAATTAAACTGAAAGGATTTAAAAGGGGCTTCCCTCAGGAGACTGTATGAAAGAAAAGACAACGGTTAATTCAATAAGCACAAAAGCATAAATGAGCTAACTATAAGAGAATGAGAATATTAGAAATGCTGTCTGAAGAATTACGGAACACTAGCTTGCAATTACTGTGAATTTATTATGCTCCAGTAGCATGTTCTAATCTGGTCTCCTCTCTCCTCTGAACAAACATGCTCTCCTTAAATTCCAGTGCAAAAGGAATAATCCCTTTCAGTTCCCGTCACACTATGAAACCGATTATGATCAGTAAAAATTCAAAGAGTTTAACGAACAAAGGAGACATCACTCAAGTTGTCTGTCCATCGTTTGTATTGACATTTGCAGGCTTCACAGCAATATTTGATTTATTTAGTTGTGTTGGTGGCATTCATGAGCAATGTGGGCCCCAGTGCTCCATTCCCCATTAAGTACAGAGACGGAGAGGGGCAAGATAGTAGGAATGGCATGGAAGCGGGGGGCGGGTGGTTCAGAGCCCCTCCTGCCTCCACCCAATTTCATGCATTTAGGACTCTGTTGGTCAGCACAGGGTATGTAGGGGATGGAGTTAGAGAGAAGCAGCTTTCTATGGTACGTTCCCTTCCTAACTTGACAGATATCTCCATGGAAGCTGAATCTCTTCAGTTACAAGGTATGGGGCAGGCAAGAGTGCTACAGTGTGCAAGAGTGCTACAGTGTCCAGAGAACAGCCTGGGCTGCCCAGCTCCCCAGGGAGCTGGTTGCTTGTGGAGTTGTCTAGCCCTGGGAGACAACTCACTGGGGAGTCGGGCACCTGTGAGCAAACCAAAAAATCTGTTTTGATTCTCCGAAAACAATCTTTCTTCTCTCCAAAATTTTGGACCTGTCTGGGAAGACCTTTTGTCCCATGTGAGGATGAAAAGTCTTTCCAAATAATCAAAATGTTTTGCGGGAGGGAAACTCCATTTTCTGACCAGCGCTAACTGCTTCATAGCGAATCAGAACTGCTAATTACTTGTGCATGTTCTCCAGCAATATGATTGTAATTAGCTATGGTGCTAATTAGTGGCACTAATTAAGGGTACTATCCATCAGGAAAAGTTCAAACTTCACACCACCCCCATCACCATGACCTGTAAGTAGCATCTTTTACAGGAACTTTCTGTGAAGTAGAGGGGATACTTCATAGGAGAAACTCCTTTTCTATGCAGTTTATCAATTATCAACAGGGGTGGAACGCCTCTTTTTGTTAATCCTTCTTCTAGAACTTAGACAAAAATGCCAGCTAAAGCAGACTGCATTGCTTACTAATGCAAATATAAAATAAGTCTCTTCAAAAGAGTGATAAAAGAAAACCTTATTTGTCCTGTTAGGAGACCCACTCTTCAGAAGGGAAACTCCTGTCTACCATGCAAATCCATGCTTAGAGCTACTGCATGCATTTATGGACATTGAGAATTCAGACCAGGAATCCTTATAAGAGCAGATAATCTCTGCATGCATGTTAGTTATTTCTCAAAGTTAAAATGGCAGCTGTTGTACTTCCTTCTCCTCCCCAAAAAGAATTCCAGAGACAATTACTCCTTGTTATGGACTAATCATTTGCCAAATTAATTTTGATAAATCAAATCCCTATTGAGTCCTGTGCAAGGGAGGGGAATGTTGGCTCTCATAAATTTTCAAATGAGCAAACTGATATTTTTTAATTTGCTTAAATGAAGATTGTTCCCTAGATGTAATACTGTGTGCCAAGTTTGAGCCTGGAGCAAATGTTTACGGCTGAGTTATACAATGGGAGTTTGACATCTTACAGCACTGCACAAGAAAAGCCCTGCTTCTGTCCAATTGCTTTATGTCAGATTACATCTCTGCCATCTCAGTTGTTAGTGGGTATCTCAGGAAACACTCTCCTAATCTTTCATGGGGTGGTACAGGTGAGAAAAGGAGCTTCATGTAGTATTACATTCCTCTTGTTATGTTTTCCATGGCACTAACTAATGCTTCAAGTAACAGCACAATGTATCAACAATAGAGTAGGCATGTCCAGAGGAAATATTTCAATGTCTCCCAGAAAAGCAGGCATTGTGTTTTGACTTATTAGAGGATAGTTCAAACCACAGATGAATCATATCTGACCCACCCATCTTTATAGACAATATTAACTGAGAAGAACGCTGTGATTATTACCCATGCCATTTCACAGAAGCATAAATGATAAGTGCCATCAATAATTCATCTTATTTATTTTCTCCTTTTACAATGCCCAAGGAGAAAAGTAAATGGCTGTTGCTTCCCAGTTCTTCTCTTCCCCTTCCCCTCCCCATATATACTGTATAGGAGGGGTAGGCAACCTATGACACAGGTGCTGAAGGCGGCACGCGAGCTGATTTTCAGTGGCACTCACACTACCTGGGTCCTGGCCACCAGTCTGGGGGGGTTTCCATTTTAATTTAATTTTAAGTGAAGCTTCTTAAACATTTTAAAAACCTTATTTACTTTACATACAACAATCGTTTATATATTAAAGACTTGTAGAAAGAGACTTTCTAAAAATGCTAAAATGTATTACTGGCACGCAAAACCTTAAATTAGAGTGAATAAATGAAGACGCGGCACACCACTTCTGAAAGGTTGCCCATCCCTGCATGTATAGAAACTGATCATTACATGGAGTAACGCCAGCTCCTAGTTCTGCAAATGGCAAATGTTGCGGAACAGCAGCTCATCAGTTGTCTTGGTTAGTGTTGCAAAACTTTCTTTTTGTATTCTGAGCAGTGCTCAGTACTTTGATGCAACATAAGCTATTTTGCTTTTATTGTATAATGAGTTTAGTCACCAAGGTATGATCAGGGGGCGGGACTTTATAAAGCAGCGAGCAAGCGACCAGGGAGCTTTGCGAACAGGGCTGCTAACAGGGAGTTTTGAGAGGGAGTTGGGAAGGGGAGTGGGAAGGGGGCGAGGTATACTTGCCATTCCTAAAACCTTTAACCCAAACTATAACCAGAACGTCTTGATTTAAACAAATACCTTACTGTTAGCCTAGGTAGCTGTAAAAGAGAATGCAGGCAGAAGCCCAGCAGCAGAGCGGGAGCTATCCAGTTTATTGCACTCAATGTAGCATGTATGACTACCTGCCCTGTGGACGGGTGGTGTATGTGTGCATTCGGTGCAAGGAGCTCCTAGCCCTCAGAGACCGCATATGGGTTTTGGAGGTCAGGGTGGTGGAACTGGAGGAGCTAAGGAGGGCAGAGAGGTATGTTTATGGCTTTCAGGGACACTGTAGACTTGTCCCACCTCCAGTCAGACAGCCCCTGCGCTGTTGAGGAGGATGAAAGCCCCAGGGAAGGAGAGCAGTCAACGGGAGCAGAGGGAAACCTTCCCATAGTTGGGACCCTCCTTCCAGGTAGTGTTGAGGTATCCTCTCGCACTGAGGTCACCTCTCCGGGGGAGGGAACTCCAATCAGTAGGAAAAGGCAGGTGTTAGTAATGGGAGATTCGATCATTAGAAACATAGATAGCTGGGTTTGTGATGACCGGGAGAACCGTATGGTGACTTGCCTGCCTGGTGCAAAGGTTGCAGATCTCTTGAGGCATCTAGATAGACTTATGAGTAGTGCTGGGAAGGAGCCGGTGGTCGTGGTACATGTAGGTACCAATGACATAGAGAAGGGTAGGAGATATGTCCTGGAGGCCAAATTTAGGCTGCTAGGAAAGAGACTGAAATCCAGGACATCTATGGTGGCATTCTCAGAAATGCTTCCAGTTTCACGCACAGGGCCAGGTAAGCAGACAGAGCTTCTGAGTCTTAATGCATGGATGAGACGATGTTGTAGAGAGGAGGGATTTAGATTTATTAGGAACTGGGGAAGCCTATACAGGAAGGATAGGCTCCACCTAAACCAAAGTGGAACCAGACTGCTGGCACTTAACATTAAAAAGGTTGTAGAGCAGTTTTTAAACTAAGAGATGGGGGAAAGCCGATTGCTGCAGAGAAGCACATGCATCGGACAGAGATTTCTCTTACAGGAGGGTCTACTGATAGAGATTCTCTAGGTTTTAGTCAGGAGGAGAGGGTGGAAAATGATAAAGGAGGGGCCAGATCAGATGAGAAACTTTCACATAAAAAAGAATCTCACACATCTGAAAAAGGCAGACAATTAAACAGTGACCAGTTTTTAAAGTGCTTGTACACAAATGCCAGAAGTCTAAATAATAAAATGGGTGAACTAGAGTGCCTCGTGTTAAAGGAGGATATTGACATAATACGCATCACAGAAACCTGGTGGAGTGAGGACAATCAATGGGACACAATCATTCCGGGGTATAAAATATATCGGAAGGATAGAACAGGTCCTGTGGGGGGTGGGGGGAGTGGCATTATATGTGAAAGAAAATGTAGAATCAAATGAAGTAAAAATCTTAAATGAATCCACATGTTCTATAGAATCTCTATGGATAGTAATTCCATGCTCTAATAAGAACATAACAATAGGGATCTATTATCGACCACCTGATCAGGACAGTGATAGTGATGCTGAATGCTAAGGGAGATTAGAGAGGCTATCAAAATAAAGAACTCAATAATAGTGGGAGATTTCAATTATCCCCATATTGACTGGGTACATGTCACCTCAGGACGTAATGCGGAAACAAAATTCCTCGATACTTTAAATGACTGCTTCTTGGAGCAGCTGGTACAGGAACGCACAAGGGGAGAGTCAACACTTGATTTAGTACTGAGTGGAGCGCAGGATCTGGTCCAAGAGATAACTATAACAGGACCGCTTGGAAATAGTGACCATAATATAATAACATTTAACATTCCTATGGTGCTAAGAACACATCAACAGCCCAACACAGTGGCATTTAATTTCAAAAAGGGCAACTATGCAAAAATGAGGGGGTTAGTTAAGCAGAAATTAAAAGGTAAAGTGACTAAAGTGAAATCCTTGCAAGCTGCATGGACACTCTTCAAAGACACCATAATAGAGGCCCAACTTAAATGTATACCCCAAATTAAAAAACAAAGTCAAAGAACTAAAAAAGAGCCACCGTGGCTTAACAACCATGTAAAAGAAGCAGTGAAAGATAAAAAGGCATCTTTTAAAAAGTAGAAGTCAAATCCTAGTGAGGTAACTAGAGAAGAGCATAAACACTGCCAAATCAAGTGTAAAAATGTAATAAGAAAAGCCAAAATGGAGTTTGAAGAACAGCTAGCCAAAAACTCAAAAGCTAATAACAAAACATTTTTTAAATACGTCAGAAGCAGGAAGCCTGCTAAACAACCAGTGGGGCCCCTGGACGATAGAGATACAAAAGGAATACTTAAAGATGATAAAGTCATTGCGGAGAAACTAAACGAATTCTTTGCTTCGGTCTTCACGGCTGAGGATGTTAGGGAGATTCCCCAACCTGAGCCGTCTTTTGTAGGTGACAAATCTGAGGAATTGTCACAGATTGAAGTGTCAGTAGAGGAGGTTTTCGAACTAATTGATAAACTTAACTGTAACAAGTCACCGGGACCAGATGGCATTCACCCAAGAGTTCTGAAAGAACTCAAATGTGAAATTGCGGAACTATTAACTAGGGTTTGTACCCTGTCCTTTAAATCAGCTTCTGTACCCAATGACTGGAAGATAGCTAATGTAACGCCAATATTTTAAAAGGGCTCTAGAGGTGATCCCGGCAATTACAGACAGGTAAGTCTAACGTCCGTACCGGGCAAATTAGTTGAAACAATAGTAAAGAATAAAATTGTCAGGCACATAGAAGAACATAAATTGTTGGGCAAAAGTCAACATGGTTTCTGTAAAGGGAAATCATGCCTTACTAATCTATTAGAATTCTTTGAAGCGGTCAACAAACATGTGGACAAGGGTGATCCAGTAGACATAGTGTACTTAGATTTCCAGAAAGCCTTTGACAAAGTCCCTCACCAAAGGCTCTTGCGTAAATTAAGTTGCCATGGGATAAGAGGGAAGATCCTTTCATGGATTGAGAACTGGTTAAAAAACAGGGAACAAAGGGTAGGAATAAATGGTAAATTTTCACAATGGAGAGGGGTAACTAGTGGTGTTCCCCAAGGGTCAGTCCTAGGACCAATCCTATTCAACTTATTCATAAATGATTTGGAAGAAGGGGTAAACAGTGAGGTGGCAAAGTTTGTAGATGATACTAAGCTGCTCAAGACAGTTAAGACCAAAGCAGACTGTGAAGAACTACAAAAAGATCTCACAAAACTAAATGATTGGGCAATAAAATGGCAAATGAAATTTAATGTGGATAAATATAAAGTAATGCACATTGGAAAAAATAACCCCAACTGTACATACAATATGCTGGGGACTAATTTAGCTACAACTAATCAGGAAAAAGATCTTGGAGTCATCATGGATAGTTCTCTAAAGACGTCCATGCAGTGTGCAGCGGCAGTCAAAAAAGCAAACGGGATGTTAGGAATCATTAAAAAAGGGATAGAGAATAAGACAGAGAATATCTTACTGCCCTTATACAAATCCATAGTGCGCCCACATCTTGAATACTGCATACAATTGTGGTCTCCTCATCTCAAAAAGGATATACTGGCATTAGAAAAGGTTCAGAGAAGGGCAACTAAAATGATTAGGGGTCTGGAATGGGTCCCATATGAGAAGAGATTAAAGAGGCTAGGACTTTTTAGTTTGGAAAAGAGGAGACTAAGGGGGGATATGATAGAGGTATATAAAATTATGAGTGGTGTGGAGGAAGTGAATAAGGAAAAGTTATTTACTTGTTCCCATAATAAAAGAACTAGGGGCCACCCAATGAAATTAGTGGGCAGCGGGTTTCAAAGTAATAAAAGGAAGTTCTTCTTCACACAGCGCACAGTCAACCTGTGGAACTCCTTGCCTGAGGAGGCTGTGAAGGCTAGGACTATAACAGGGTTTAAAAGAGAACTGGATAAATTCATGGAGATGAAGTCCATTAATGGCTATTAGCCAGAATGGGTAAGGAATGGTGTCCTTAGCCTCTGTTTGTCAGAGGGAGGTGATGGATGGCAAGAGAGAGATCACTTGATCATTACCTGTTGGGTCCACTCACTCCAGGTCACCTGGCATTGGCCACTGTTGGTGGACAGAATACTGGGCTGGATGGATCTTTGGTCTGACCCAGTACGGCCTTTCTTATGTTCTTATGTTTACTAAATGAAGCAGGCAGAATAATAATTCAGAGATTGTGCTGACTACAGTCTCTATATACAGCCTAAAACAGCCTCTGTGGCTGCTGCCCACAAATACTCCCCAGAGTTATGCAGTAGCAGAGCTGCGCCCTATTCTGATAGGTATCTCCTCAGAAGCAGCTGTATAATGTCTGAAGTGACAGGAAGACTGCGTCCTTCCAGTGGTGGGAGCAGTCTCCACCCTGTGCAATGTCATACATGGCAATCCGACTCATAGGAATGACATATAGAACTGGAACTGCACTAGGGGGTAGATTCCTCAAAGAATTTTAGAGATAAATACAAAGTCTCCCCTACTGATAGGTCCATTATAACTGAGGACTGGAATCCTACCATCCCTCCCCAGTACTTAGGTTTGTATAGGATATTTCACCACACACACACACGTGTGCACGCACACACACACACACAACCAGTGACGATTTGGTTTTTTTTAAAGACAATCACCAAGTAATGGTGTTTTTTTTTTCACCTTCTAGAGTCACACAACCCCTTCAAAAATGTCTCCAGCCATATCAGAAGGGAGTGTCATTATTTTTTAACAAGACCCCAACAAAGTTGTTGTTTAATATTTCTAGAGCTGGCACCGTACAAGACAAAAAAGAAATCCCTCCTGGAAATACTTGCAGTCTGAAAAATGAAATAGAGGCTTCACTGGGAAGACTACTGAAGTATTAATCTTTGACTTTATGTATATTAGAGCTGTACAGAAGAGAGAAGATCTGATTAGCAACGGATTTTGAGATTTTGAAATTTGGCTTCACTTTGAGTTGGAGGGAAATCCAAAAATTTCTAACTTCTCTGCAAAGGAAAATTCTGAAGAAAAAAAAAACCCTTTGTTTTGGGTCAATCCAACATTTTGTTTCAACAAAATCTAAAGTTACAATTCAATTTTAAACTTTTTTCTGTTTCTATTATTATAATGTATACTAATAGCAAATCAAAACAATTTTGAAGCAAAAAGTTTTTTTCAAAATGAAAAATTGAAATGTTTCATGCTAAAAATGTCAAAATGTGATGTTCTGTCATTGTCAAAACTTCTTTCTGTTTTTCTTTAAGACAAAATCTTGGTGAAATTTATCAGATTTCAAAAAACACAAGGGTTGTGAACACAGCAATTAGTTAAAAAGTATGGATCGAAACTCACAGATTATTTTTTCCAGTGTTTATCCCACTCTAAAGAATTCTAGAGCCAGCCTGATAAATGTTGAATCATACTTATTTATTTAAGATTAGCCACACTCTTTTCCCTGATCACACTCTTTTCCATGGGGATACTTAGCGCCATCACTTTACGGAATTATCAAAATATTGCCAAACCAAGTGAAGACTAAGGGGGGACCTGATAACAGTCTTCAAATATGTTAAGGGCTGTTTATAAAGAGGAAGGTTATCAATTCTTCTCCATGGTCATTGAAAGTAGGACAAGAAGGGCTTAATCTGCAACAAGGGAGATTTAGATTGGGTATTAGGAAAAACTTTATAACTATAAGGGTTGTTAAATTCTGGAATAGGCTTCCAAGAGAGGTTGTGAAATCCCCGTTATTAGAAATGTTTAAGAACAGGGTGGACAAATACCTGTCAAGGATGGTCTATGTTTACTTGGTTCTGCCTCTGTTCAGGGGGATGGACTTGTCCCTTCCAGCCCTACATTTCTATCATTGTATAATTTTATGAAACTGAGTTGATTTCATTGGAATTCTGTTTTGGGGGGGAAAGGAAAAAATCTGAGAATATCAAAACAGTATGTTTTGACAGCTGCCTGAATAGCAATATTTTGATTTTTCATTTTGAATTGACTTTTTGTTTTCATTTTTATTTAGTGTTATAAACTACAGAATAAAAGTCCAAAATGAAACATTTCAAGTGACACAAAAGAAGAAATGTTTTGGAATTTTCCTTCCTGGAAAATTTCACAATTTTCTATCTACATTCCAATTCAGAACAAAGCCAAACTTCAAAAACTAATCCTTTGCAATACCACACTTCCATCCTCCACGCAGTTCTGCCTGCGATCTCCTCCAGTTCAAGTCAACCTCTGTTGATAGTTGTTATAGTCGGTAGAGTGTAGTGGCAGTAATTGGTTATGTTTGTTTATTAATTACAGGCTAGTAGTTGGGAAGCTGAGGTCTAAGGGTGAAAGGAAACAGGTGCATTGCTCTACAATGTTTGATTCTGTAGGTAAATTCTATTATGCAAGAATCTGGGATTCTCCTTGTGTGATCATCAAAATGCCTAGCTGAATGGTTAGCCTATAACTAGTAGTTGGTGCACCATCAAAAGGTTTGGACATCCAGTTCTTATAAGCATGAAGTATCTGATTTAGCAAGGTATTTAAGCATGTGCCTGTGTAATTTCAAGCATGTGTGTAATCTTATTGACTTTCAAAGGACTATTCCAGTGCTTAAAGTAAGGTACATTTTTCAATTCCTTGCTGAGCTAGGAACTAAAACATTTTGTGCTTATCCAACCTGTGACAGATATTGCAATCTCATGCCATTTCACTGTGGGCCAGGAATTGTAGCAACTTTGGAGGTATAGGTTACCACAAAAACAATGGGAGGTGAGGTGATAAAGGTGAATTACTCGTGTTCTAAAAACCTCCAGAGAGGTACCACCCCATGAGGAAGCTTGCATATACTGGTTCAAACTGGGTTTCCAGAGACCAACAGACTAAGAGAAGGGGCTTTTGATATAAAAGTCTGGGCTGAGAGTGACTCGGGACTTCTTCTGTCCAAGGGGGGGGGGAAGCTCTTGTAGAAGTGTTGGGAAGTCTTCACCCTAGTAGGTCCCCATAAGACTGAGAGGTGACCTCTGGTAATCTTTTAGTATGGGCATAGGTTCTTGGTGGTAGTTTTTTTATTATGTTTTCACTAATGCTTTTGTCTAAAGCATAAATATGCTTGCTTAGCAAAAGCTTGTAACTTGTAACTGCTGACAATACGCTCTTTGTAGCCTTCAGAGAGAAAGCAACCTTCGGGCACTAGCTTTGAGGCAGTCTGGCTTGCTGGGGATATCACAGTATAAGGCAGGGAGCTGTGCAGCCTCAAAATCCTCCGGCCAGGAGGGTAAGAGAGATATGGGTCTCCACCCAAATGAGGTGATGGCTGGGAGCTGGAAACCTTAAATGCGTGCCCTTGAGGGATCACAGAGGTGGAATACAGGGACAGTTACCCTGAAGCTGTGGCATGGACGATCTTCGATCTGCATAACTGGTCTGGAACTCTCATGGCAACATCCTTTCCTCTTTAGACTTTCATTATTTTTTGCACCTGGTCAGTCAAGATATCGCACAAGAGGAGCTTTTCTCACTGTATTTTGATATTTCTGCTGCCTGGCCTAGGCTGGAACCTAGAAATGGATGAATATACAAAGCAATGAATACCTTTCTTGAACCTCTAAAGGTTGTGTTAGGGTTCAGTTTGAGCAAATGTTCATGGCTTTTATTTTTTCCAGACTGGTTCCTCCATCTCTGTTTACTGTGCATAACATTACAATTTTTGGGGGGGAGGTGGGTGCATTTTGTGCATCAAAATAGCCATCCTCTCTTCCCCACCTCTTCCTTCTCCCTTCACTTCCCCCGACCCCACCCCACCCCCAAAATGGTGTTAGATATTTATCATGTAAGGGTAAAAATAATGTGACTTTCTGCATTGGTACTATTGGTCCATTAGCACTGTTGCTGATTCCTTTTGTGTTTATTACCTTCTAACCAGATTTTTCCATTGAATAGTGCACATCATAAAACTTCAGTCTGCCACAAAGACAAGTAAATGGTATCAAGTTAGAGAGGTCCTCAGTGAGTTTTATTTTGTTTTTTTCAATGACCATTTCAGTTAACGAAAAAATCATTTTAGTAGCCCCAGTTTAGTTTCTTATGTTTATACATTAAGACAACAACAACCATGATTATTTTAAATGATTCTCTAGTTGCTAGATTGAATAAACTATTTTCTTTAAGATAAATTGTAGTTGTGGACTGTTGGGATTCTTGTTGTGAGCCATCCAGAAGAGAGGTAAGTTTGAAGGTAGCCAGTCTCTTAGGTGAGTTTGAAAGAAGGTCTGAACCTTAGCTCAGTTTGGGTTCTTGATCATGGCGGACGTTGACCAAAGTGTCCTATCCCACAGGGTGCTGTTGTCACTCCATCAGAGTAAACCCAAAGCACAGAAGTCATCTGAAGAAAACATAAACTTGTGTTATCTGAGGAGAGACAGAACAGAGTTTAAGAGTATCTGACCAAGAGCAGAATGGAGTGCTTTCCTAAAAGGTGATGCCAAGATGCTGTCTGAGGTTATTTAGGAGTATGTATGTAATAAAGCTGGTAACTACAATGAGTTGTGGTAACCAGGTACTTGAGATTGCAAGGACAAAAGGATCAAGCCCTTTATTTGAGATTATGCTGGCAGACGAAAGAGAATGAATAGTCATTCTCTTTCGTCTATACTACATCCTTTCTGTAGTTTCTATACTACATCCTTTCTGCTGCTTTCTGAAATTTTGAATATATGCTTTCTGGCACTGGAATTTTAATATATAGCTACGGCATGGCAGCTCTTAAAAGTGGAGAACTTCCAACTACTATCATAATGTACATAACTCTTTAGGCCTCAGATCATCCTGACACAAGTCAATCAAACTTGACAAAGTTACACCAGGGTTGAATTTAGCCCATTAAGTCTCAGGCGAGAATTTATGGTCCATCAAACATGGCCTTATAAACCCAGAAGATAAAAATCCACCTATACTTTATCGCCTCATCTTAACTCTCGTAATGCTGTCATTTTTCAGCTGCCTATTCAGTTGATTTAAACTATTTATATTGATGACTTTAGCGCTTTGTTCCTTTTGTGTTAAGAAATCTGTCTGAATTGCTTATTGGCTACTCACTCCTTTAACAACTTCAGTGCCATAGACAATCTATGTGCAGGGGCTTTTCAGGTTGTATTGCATGTCATTGCTTTCAATTTAATGCCATGACTCATGTTGTACAATCGTATGAGTGTCATGCTGTGCTTCACATCCAATATACTGATGGGAGCACATTCTGATGGGTGCCTAGGACAGCTCTCGCATATAAGGAGGATAAATCTTTACCAGAAGAGGTTTGGAAGGAGGGTGCTCCGTTCCCTTGATCCTCTAGCTGCCCTGCGGGAATTGATCTTCAGCCTGATAGCTCTATGGCACCTAATAGACAGCTCAGTTTCTGCACAGTCAATCCGTTTTCCTCTCTTTAAGCCAGTTGGCACCTCATGCTCTGTCTGGCATCCCCAGCATCAAGTTTTGTCTCTTCTTTGTTCTAGACTAACTATGGCCTTTGCATGTTAATTGTCCAGGCTGGAAGTGTTAACTAGAATCTACTTCACTCTTGCTCCTTAATGATACAGAGCTCATAGCATTGTCTACACTAGAGAAATACACTGTTCTAGCAGCTGTTTGCCCCCTGTTAAATGCTTGGGAAACACCTGTGGCCATACACAAATTGGCTCCAACCAGCTTACATGTGTTCCAAAAGATGTTTGCATTATTCTTGCTTTGAGAAGTCTAAGAGCCATTTCAATCTAAACCATTCTATAGTGCCCATGTGGACGGCACTAAAACAATTCATACAGAAATGGTTTAGCGAGTTCTCTCACTACGGATGAGCAGTTCAGTGGTGGCCTTTCCCACCTCTTCTGAGATACCTGCTACTAGCCAGAAAGCACAGCAACTGAAAGGGTTTAGAACAGCGCTAGTGGGGACATGGCAAAGCTGTAATGAATCAGCAGAGCTAGTGTGGACACACTGAACTACTTGTGTTTAAACCAATGCAATCAAATGAGTTCAATTAGGAATGGTTCAATTCTCTAGTGTAGACATGATGTTTGTTCTACACTGTATCAAATATAAATGTCAAGATTAATTTTGATCTGCAACAGACCTGATCTGTGGCAGGGTAGAATCCATTCTGCTGAGGTACCACAATCCAGCAATATGTATTTACAGTAGCTTATAACATACCCAGCTCCATATTACCTACTTCACAACTGAAAAAAAAATGATTACGGAATATTATAGAATTTGATGTAAAAGGAGCAAGCTGAGAAATTTCTTCATCATCATCAGGTTTTAGGCAATAATTTCCATATGCCATTAGTGGGGCTATTCACTGGGATGACTAAAGAAACATTAATGGTTTTGCCTGTAAATCATCTCTATTATTACATCTTTCCAAAATGTTTATGCTAAATCCAGAGCAATTGTTATGTTATGCATATATCATATTAGGTAAACCCTATCATTTTGCTCAGTCCCTCAATGACTGACTTCAATGACTTTGTTTTGTATCAAGAGTAAAGATGTCGGCATCTGAATATGTATAGTTACTTGCATAGCGCAGATAGAACTATGACCCAAGAACTTAATGCCAGCTTGCAAGGCGGACCAGAATGTCCTGATTCTAGAATGTACATTGTGTTTTACCAAAGAATGTCATATACATCTTAAATGAAAGCTGAGGTCACACCGGTCATTACTAGCTTTGTGAAAAGTATGTACAGATACTATATAAGGAATGATGTGTGTGTATATATACTGAAAATATGTTCTTAGAGTCTGTATCAAGGTATAAATCACCAGCAGAGGTGAAAACAGGTTTTCCTCCAGTCAGGAGGGAAGAAATTTAGAGCTGTCTGTTGGGAAGTAAATTAAGCACTATAGGCTAACACAATGGATGCCTGTTTACATATGAAGTCAGATGTTAATGAAAGTTGTGAGGTCAACAGGGAAGCAGCCCACAGGAAAATTAAGCCACGCGTGGTTATCCTGTTTCTGAGGTCAGATAGTAAGCTTTATGGGTATATGTAAGCGGAAAAGAAGACATCACCACATCCTGCACCTAGGAAGTAAATGGGCAAAGTGTTTACAGTCATGAAATCAGGATCTCAGCCAGCCTTGGTTGAAAAACTGCAAAAGACATTGGGGTGAGAAATTTCTTTAGACAGGGGGTTAACCTGTTACTTAAGTTTAGTCTTTAGAACGCATCTTATGATCTTGTTTTTAAATATAATCTTTTGTTTCCAGTGTCCTTAGTCACTATCTCTTGAGATTTGAACCTTTGATTATAAACTTAGTCTTGTTTTCATGATAAATATATCTAAGTGCTGTGATGTTTAGGAAAGTGCTGGTCCAGAGCTGAATCTTACAAGTTGATTTGCATGCTGATCTTTTGGGGGTATTTATGTGACTAGCTAGTGTCAGTGGCTGGATAACACAGGGGGACACTTCAAATGGACTCAGGAACTGGGGTGCATCTATTGTTAATCTGCAAGCATAGGCGCTGACTCTGTGGGTGCTCCGGGGCTGGAGGACCCACGGGGAAAAATTGGTGGGTGCAGAGCACCCACTGGCAGCTCCCCGCCATTCCCGGGGCTCGCGCCCAGCTCCCCACCAGCCCCGGGACCCACGGAAAACTCACCTCAGCACCGGGAGACGTTGTGGGGCCCCGCCCCCGATGCTGGGAGACGTTGCGTCGGCGTCGGGGGTGGGGCCCCACCACGTCGCCCGGCGTCGGGGACGGGGCCCCGCCAACGTCACCCGGCGTCGGGGGCGGGGCCCCACCAACGTCGCCCGGCGTCGGGGGCGGGGCCCCGCCAACGTCGCCCGGGGGCGGGGCCCCGCCAGCGTCGCCCGGCGGCGGGGGTGGGGCCCCGCCCCCGACGCCGGGCGTCAGCCCCCACCGGCGCCACCGGAAGTTGGCGCCTATGTCTGCAAGGCAAAGTGAGGACTGGCGTAGCCCAGAGGAGAGAACTTGAGTGGCTAGAAGGCTGGTAGTGTTAGGAAGCTGACACCCAGGTAAGCACAAGCAAGACTCCCTCATGCTGGAGACAGCAGGTAACAGGCAAGATTGAGACTCACCTTGAGAATTGTCACAAGGACATGACCTGGTTTCTGACTGATCACCTTTCTCCCCACATCTCCCTTGTAAATTTCACCTAAAAAGCACCTAATGGTCAATAAATCAGTAGCTGTTTACATATGAAGTCAGATGTTAATGAAAGTTAACATCTAACTTTAACTTTAAAGTTAACATTTAACTGGATAGTGATGTACATAACCAGAGCCATTGAGAGAAATCATTTTCATGGCACTCAGAGTAAATCTGTGGGGAGGAATATACACCCAATGACAGTGGGGTAAATTTTCATAAGCCTGCTCTTCATTTTGAGGGTGCAATTTGAAAATCTGACTACTGGATTAGCAGACAGAGGCCTAGCCTCAACCTGACTGACAATATGTCTGTCTCAGTGTACTGGGCTACAGGAATGCAAAGAATATCCCTATGTATAGCTTAACAATAAAGTTCATGTTCCTTTGGCTTTGTGCTGATAGCTGATGCATAAGAATAAATTCCTAGTTTGTAAAAATGGTCTGTTTTAGTTAAGGTTGATAGCAATTCCAAATTGATAACTGGAAGTGCATTAATATAAATTTATAATAAGAATGTGCACTTCTATTAGGAGAAATGAATATTGATGTCCATAGTATATAGAGACAAATTAAATTCTAATGATTTCGTAATAAAGTAATTTGTTCATCGATCACAAGGGGATACAAGCAAGAAACTGCTAATGGTGAGGCCAAAGTCATTATTTTTCAGCATCTAATTACACCTACGCAACTGATTTGGGCTACATTTGCTGAGCTAAATGATGATACAGAATGTCTCACTGAGCTTCCAATTCATCGTTAAAAGCAAGTTTCTGGCCTTTGACAACAGGGCAGAGCTGTTCCTGAAAGGTAATTTAATATAATTAGGAGGATATGATGTTTACTAACTGCACAGTGTGCTTTCTTTAGATTAAATCAAACAACTGGAGAAGGCTGGGATATTATTCCTAATATTAATTTGGTCATCTCAGATCAAACTTGCCCAGTTTTCTGCAGATGTTTACCCTGCTTACCCCTCTGACTTGGGCTTAATAACAGGAAAGATGCAAAATCGCAGAGAATCAGAAAGTTACAATAATAATGGGGGTGCTGGAGTGTAAAAAGAGAGTCATACAGCTTTAAAGAGAAATGTACTCCTGACTTACTTTACTTTGCTGGGACTTTGAATGAAGTATATTGGGAAAATTCAAATTTAAGGGAGATTAGGATTTTCATAGTGCTCTGGTGAACCGTTCATAGCAAACAGTTTATTCAGTTAATTTTGCCCTACAGACTGATTTTTATAAATTTGTCTATGCAAAATAATTCAACCAGCTAACAGAAGGTTGCTCAAGGGTGGCGTTTACCACAGGCTTTTGCTATTTGTTATTATTGCTACCTAATTGGTCACCTTATTCACATGGCATTGTTTCTGCTCCCTGCCTGGATGACTGTAATTGTAATAAAGAGAGGAAGCATATGGAGAAGTCACTGGGATGTTTGAAGAAGAGCAGGTTAATCATTTTTGAAGTTAGGAGAAACCACCAGGAATAGATTTTTAGGATATTTTGAAGGTGGCCTGCAAAGGATTTTAATAAACAAAGCTTGGTTCTGGGCTGGGAGACTCACTCTGAGCTGCAGTGTAGACATATCCTATAGGACAGGGATCGGCAACCTTTGGCACGTGGCCCATCAGGGAAATCCCCTGGCGGGCCGGACCAGTTTTTTTTACCTGCAGCCTCCTCAGGTTCCGCTGATCGCAGTTCCCACTGACCGCGGTTCGCCGCTTCAGGCCAATGGGGGCTGCGGGAAGCGGCGGCCAGCACATCCCTTGGCCCGCACCGCTTCCCACAGCCCCCATTGGCCTGGAACGGCGAACCACGGCCAGTGGGAACTGCAATCGGCCGAACCTGCGGAGGCTGCAGGTAAACAAACTGTCCCAGCCCGCCAGAGGATTTTCCTCACGGGCCACATGCCAAAGGTTGCCGATCCCTGCTATAGGATCCTGTTTGTTCCAGGGCTCACTGTTCCTTCGCTCCAGCCAGACTAGGGACAGATGAACAAGCCTGGAGATCTTCAAGGAAGGGAGACTACCTGGTTCAACTCCACAGCTACATCATCCTGCAGGTGGTGCACTACCAGCTGGTGTCCCACCTGCTGCTCCTTCTAAGGTGGATGTTGCCCCAGGTGCTGATGAGGATTAGGAGTCTCTCTCACCTTTGATTCAGTTTATCCCTTTGGTGAGTCTGCAGGGGAAGAGCCTATGGAGTTGAAGTGCCCACCTTGGAATGGGGATTTTTGGGTCCTTGGCTCACCAGCCTTTCCCAGAGTTTGCAGAGCACTTGTTCCCTGCAACCTCTTTGAAGTGGGTTCATTTAGGTAATGAGTGGATTCTCTTTCTGGCCCCCCTATTCCTCTTCCAATGTACCCTGCCTCTTTCCGTGCACTCTTTTTCTGCACCAGTGCCTACCCTTCACCCCAAACAACACAATCAGATTCCAAGACGGCCATTACACTACTTCCATTTCCAGCTGAAATTTAATGAACATCATCCAAAATTCTGGCTGTGAGCTTAAAATCCATTTCCCACAAACATTTGTATGAACAAAATTTGGCTTGAGGGGATGTGATCATGGAGAGTCAGGAATTTAGTTTGTAATTTGCTGAAATGTTTCAAATAACATTTCTCTTTATTTGCCTCTTTTGATTCAGCATAAAAAAAATGCTCTGCAAAGGTGGGAGACAATATGTATGCCGGTTATTAAAAGGAAAAGCTTTCCTGTTCCATATATATTTCAGATATAGTATTGCTTAGGATAGTTTCACCCCGGTGAAACGTATTATCCCTGTGCTGCTATTACGGATGCTATCAAAATGCCTTATCTGCTGTGTAAGTAGCAGTCACATAAATTAAAGATGCCCACAGGCAGTTTACATTGACACCTAACAGTTTTGAAAAATGACCTAATTTTGATTGCAGTCGGTGTAACTACCTCTTTTGCGTGATAGTGCTTTTTTATTCTCCTCATTCTCCAGCCTGTTTTTGGCATCTACAAACACTTACAAAACAGTATTTATTTTATAAAGATTTTTTGAAATAAAAAAAAAAAGGCTTTTCAAGTTATTTATTAGCTGTATACCTGTTTTAAGTAGGAAACACTGAATTAAAAGAAAACTGAAAATAAATAGAATTTCCACTAAACCCTCCTGTGGTTTTCTTTAATGAAGTTGTGAATCAGCCTTCAGGGGAAAAAATGGAAGTTTTTTTTTTTTTTTAATAGGGCTTTCCTTAATGTTGAAATATCTCACCAGCCACAATAACCATTCCTCCTCTTTTCCCAATAACACCCCAGTGGAGCATCTGTTTAGAGGTAATGGTTTGACGAATATGTACCCTTATGCATTATTAGTAGGGGCACACATACGGTGAAACATATTCCTTGAAAGAAGTCAAATCACCTTGTAAATGCACAGGACATGATTTTTATTCATAACGGCCCCATCCCAGGAGCAGACCAGAGAATGAAGTCTGACTCCGTCACAATTCCTCCCCTCATAGTCTGACAAAGGAGTAATTTACTTCACCCCTTTTCACAGAGTGGCTCATTCCCCTCTTTGTGTCTAGCCTGCCACTCTGTCAAATACACAGGTGAGCCAAGCTAGGACTCCTCCCACTCCCCCATCCCTGCATGTCCCCTCCCCACCCACTTGCTCACAGCAGACAGTGTCCAGCGAGTGTCCTCACCAGAGCTGTTCTCTCAATATGAGCACAGCTGAGCAGGGGAGTAAGAGGAGGGGCCCTACTCCTCTCACTGCCAATTTAGGGCTACACCAGTCTAATACACACTGAATTGAAAAGCATGAACATTTATAAAGAAAATTAATATTTGTAATATGAATTTCTTAATTTTCAGCACCCAGTTGGCTTTAACGTCTCTGTGGCCCAGTTTCCCTATCTATAAAACAGGGATGATTCTATGTTACTGCCTCACCAGGTCTTTGACGAATTTAGCCTTACAATGTAGTGCTCCGAGATCCTCAGATGGAATTTGCTATTGGGTATAGGGTATTATTAGTGTACAAACGATATAAAACATGCATTGTAAGCCAGCCTAACAGCCAAATCCTATAGCCTTCACATGGCTAAAGAGCATCTGAGTTTGACTCCTGATTCTGGTCTTTCCATTACAGGAGGTGAGAGTGTTACAAAGGGGCCACTCTCAACTCCTTAGGGAAGGGAATACTTCATGCGGTTATCTTTGTGTCCTCTAGTCTACAAGATAGGGTGACTATAGTAAGTGTGAAAAATTGGGACAGGGGGTCGGGGGTAATAGGCACCTGTCTAAGACCAAGCCCTGAATATCAGGACTGTCTCTATAAAATCGGGACATCTCGTCACCCAAATACAATACAGATTTGTGTGAGAAGCAGTGCTGTGAAACAACCCCCATCTGGAAGAGGATGTTGCCCACAAAATGCCATCTGATAGAGGGATTGATTGTATGCTGATTTGCATCAGCAGCGGGTCTGGCCCAGAGACCCACAGTCCCTTCACTGGTATTGTATGGGTGAAACTGCAGGCACAATTTAACCCACAGTGTTTATTATTTATGAGTGTGTAATGTAATAATAGCATTCTTCCTAAGGAAACATTATGGTCAGCCAGGTGCCAATGCAATTTGGAATTCATCAGCATCTGAGTGTTGAGTGCTTTGCTGTAAATCAGAAGTGTGCACACCAGTGTTGAAAAAAACTGCGTGTGTCAATTCATTAGTCAATGGAGTGGGAAAGATCAGCATATCCATCATGAAGATATATGAAGTCTGCCTCTTAATGATGTTAGCTTGTAGGCAGATTGTGATGGAACCTTTGTGGCCTGATGACTGTGTTTAATATGTGTAATCCATACCCCAATAAATCTGTAGCTGGCAATCAGAGTGAAGGAACTTTGTTCCATTTATGGAAAGAAGCACACAATTTATTGTGGGCAGCATTAACATTTAACAATGTTTTGCCTAAACATTGGGAAGTTCTTTATTGGATCCAAATTAAAAAGTAATAATGACTCAATAAAAACAATCAGTGTGGGTAATGCTGCTTTTCAAGTCAGGCAAGTTACCCATCAGATCCCATTACTGCTGCAGTCACGTCAGTGTCTGGAGGAATTGGATGCTCCATGGACTGCAACACCACATTAATCACTCCAGGATTTGTCTCTGTGGAGAGCTGTACCAGCAGAAAGTGTGGGTGAGGGCTGACTCTCAGCCTACAGTCACCCTTTCAAAGAAAGAGAAGCTGGAGAATACTGTGGATTTCAAACAAACAAACAAACAAATCATCTGCTCATGATTCAAAGATTTAAAAAGAGGGATTTAAAAGAACAGAGCTTGCACAGATTAGGTGGTCAGAATGATGCTTATTTATCTGCAATAATTGTGTGCAACATTAAGGACTAAATCCCCAACTGGTCTAAGCTGGCTCCACTTAAGTCAATGGAACTATACCTGTTCACAATAGCTGAGGATCTGGCCTTATATAGGTAGCTCTCTAGGTTCTTTCTAATATTTCTGTTAGCGGTAATAACAGAATGATAGGAGCTTTGTTTTGCTTTTTCTCAGTCCACTTTATATATAAAGAATCAGGAACCTCATTCCAGTCATTTTAGGTGATAATGATTTGTTAACAATCAACTAGAATAAAGTAGTAACCTGCACAGATTATTCAAACTGACTAGGTAGCCAGTCTGTCCAGTCAATCTCAAACTAATCAGAAATTGTAGTTGTGGTCTCATTTGCACACTCAAGAGTCAAATTGGGGGGGGGGGGGGGGAAGAAGTGTTGGTATTCTACCAGAATTCCATCCACCATCCCAGAGTAGCTAGATGCTTCTGCTAAAGCACACAGTGAAATAGTTACCATAGTGGAAATGTACATTGTCTCCACCATTGGGCCCCAGAATTAATACCCCCCCTGAGATGTATGTCGCAGTCCATACGTCCTATAGGAAATGTAGTAAATTGTCTGTAATCTTGGCAAAAGAGCATGCCTGTGGTTCACATTGGTAAGTTTGGGGTGGTTTTGTTTTGTTTTTCCATATTCATAAGAGCTAGGAAATATTTTTTTTAAATAAAAGCTTGCATACAAGAAAGAGCAATGAGGCCAAGTGGGTGCACTACCAAGAACTGGTTTAATCTCTGGATACAATTTCATATGTATAGATTTTTGGTTGAATTACAGGATGTCAAATTGTTTCTACCAAAATGATGCAAACAATAATTCAATTACAGAGCCCATGAAAACTAGAGATAAAGGTGATGGTGTGGGGGGAGGGATAGCAGGCACCACTGAATCAAGCTCATCAACTTTTGAAGGTATTAGCACATTTTGTAAGTACTGCTTTTTGAATGACGTGTGGTATAAGGCTGAAATTTCAAATCTGGGTAAGCCATCATGTGAATGAACGTACTGAGGGTGGGGTCCCTGCATGTTTGCTTGTTTTTAAATTTAGCCAAAACACTAGAATGGGGGAGGGGGTAGCTTTCATGTAACCTCTCGATCTTACCACTTACCTATTATTCCTAACAATAGACTATTTCAGTTTATTCCTTTAAACAATAAAATATAATTCCCAAATGCTTAACAGATATCTAGGTGTCCCAAATTCCATTTGGGGAAACAAGCTGCTCTTTATCAACATTCGCCCTGTAGTTTCAGTATACAATGATGATTCTTCATATCCTGTCCTAAACTGTTGCGTAGGGGGTGTGCTATCCAACATCTACCACACTCCATCCTAGAGAGGGCTGAATTTAATCAGGTGAAGTGTTTCCTGCTTACTGCATATGTACAACATTTACTGTACCCCTGGGAGCCTCCAAATGAAAGGGGCTATATTCATGCAAGGCCCACATTAAAATTATACTCCCAAATCTATTTTGGAGGGCAAACATCTTTTTTGTTGCAGGTGCATGGCTGGTTATCAGGAAGTTAATGTAGCAAAGAACCTTTTATTATTTCTGGCTCTCGTATTCGAACTGGCTGTCGTTCAAGGAATGGGAAGCTCAACACTGCATGGAGAATTCACTGTTAATGGTTAATTTCATCCTTTCAGCCCTCAGGGATTCTGTAGAAGACTAGATATATTTAATTTTTGTCTCAAAAGGGAATTTACTGTTATATGCTTTATATTTAGTTTTTTAATGGATTTTCATAGTTGGGTTGAAAACAAACTCATTCATGTTCTCTTATTTTAATAATAGTTTGTAATTCAAATTATTTGCATTTCTATTTTAAAACCCCTGAAATTCTGTTTGTACCAAACAATGTATTGAATTAATCACTCACATTTATTTTTAATCCTCTGAACACAAGTAAACCCCATGGAAGGTGAGAGAAGACTATTTATAACAAATATATCTGAGTGCTTTCCAACATGCCCGATGCCGAGTTGTTCGCGTTACTGTTATGGGCCAAGCAAAGTGAGATTTAAAGCTCCTCTCAGTGGTATTTCTCCATTTGTCTGTATATCCTGTAAATTTGGAACGTTGTACCCAATCAACTCCAAAATTTCAGGGAATTTTGCAGGTGTCAGTAGGCACAACTCTATTGATTTTTGGCGCAAAGCAGAACACCAAAAAAGCCTGATTCACAGGAAAATCTGGGGACCTTGACTGCCTGGTACTGCAGTGGAGGAATAACCAGCAGCAGCAAATGAACTTGCTGTGTGGGGACATTGTGTCTTGGGCTCTAAGAGAAATGAGAGCCTTACAGTGAGGACTTATAGGGAAGGCCCTGAGAGTGTGAGGAGTAGAGTAGACTGTGGAGGGGGAAATGGGGATCCACAATAGTGAGGGGAAGTAGCAAGTGCTGTTGAGATTAGGGCACTGATGCTGAGGGAAGCAGGAACCAGGGTGGAGAGTGTATGTGATGATTGCGGGGGAGGGAGGAAGCCGGAAGGAACCAGAGTGCAGGAGATGGGTGTGTGGTGGAAAAGGAGAGATCCATAAGGAAAGGGAGTGGTGGTGAGGAGGAAAACAGGGACCCAAGGGGGAAGTGGATGAGTGGGTGGGCATGGTAATAGGCACCCTGAGTATAGATGGAGCGTGGAAAACTGAGGTGGGGAAAGCATGGACCTGAGATGGGGGGGGAGGGAGAATCAGGGACCTGGATGTCAAGCATTAAAGATGGATGAGGAAAATGCAGATGATGGGGACGGTGTGGGATGTTTGTATGGGTGGAGGGGGGCTCACAGATTCCCTGGCATGGAGAAAGGGAGGAATGAATATGGTACACAGAACCACTGGCATGTGGCAGAGAATCTGTAGGATGGACATACAGAGCCCCCGTCACAAAGGAGGGGTGGGAGGAACTGCATGGAGTACCTGAAATAGAGGGGACTGGGAGGGTGGCACAGGGGGAGCTTGTGTGGTGGAATGAAGGGATGCAAGGAGCCGCTGCTGTGTGCGTTGCACTCAGTCTACACAAGCTGAGATGTTCACCCCCTAACTATTTATTTACAGAGTGCTGAACATGTGCTTTGCACTTGTAAACACCAGAGAGCGAGAGTGTCCCCACAAGAAACACAAACCCAATACTTGGTGGGTATCACTCAAGGGCCTCCCAGAAGAAATGAATTTCAGCAAGGGATTTAAAAACAGAGTCAGATCATTTTTCAGAGAACCAAGTTCCGGTCCTCAAGACAAAGGACACTTTAGCTGGTCACTTGGGAAAGGCATAGGCACTGGATGGGGGTGGAAGAAGGAATGAGTCCAGAGAATTCAATAGAAGCAGGCAAGAAAGTGCCTTGCAGGTGAGCACAAGGTGTTTGAGTTTGATCTGGAAGGTAAGGCAGGTACTCTGAAAGGTGAGTGACAGAGAGAAGACTTCAGTGATGCTGTTTAGAATAAACTGCAGCAAGACATAAAGGAGGTTGAAGTAGAGTGAGATGGCCGAAAGGTTTGGCTAAGGGGATGGATTTTGCAGATGTAGAGGAAGAACAGACAGGATTTTGCTGGGGAGAGAAAGGAATAAAAAGTAACACCTACTTCCTGAGGCTTTATGATGGGCAGGGCTGTGCAGTGCCTGATTTGGGATGGAAAAGGAAGTGTAACAGGGCAAGTTCCTTTCCTTTCCTGAGATCCCACACAAACACCCTTACATGCTTCCTGTTTATTAGCACCTCTGCTTCCTTCATTTATTAGCACCTTTTATTTATATTACCTCCACCAAACCACCATCACAATCCTGTGCAGTTACTCTCTCTAGTCTCTACAGTTTTTCTGAGTCCTCAGCTCTTCCTCCAGAGAGAAGAGAGAACTCACCATCCTGAGATTTTACCTCTTCTGGACTCTGCTAACCTCTCTGTAAGGTGAAGAGTTACTCTTGTGCTAGGCTCCAGCCAATCCACAAGCCAGAAACTGGTCATGTGACTCCCAGACCAGGTATATAAACAGCTCAGTCTGGTCAATGTCAATCTAGGGCTTGGAACTCTCTCCTGCCTGATGGTGGCAACAGACTCCCTTAGCCTGCTCCAGCCCTGTTCCCAGTCTTGCTCCAGCCTCACTTCAACCCTGCTCTGGACTCCTGATTCTGGCTACCACCACTAGGCCTGACCATTTTCATCACAGTTTCTGACATTCTCCCTCAGAGCTTCCTTCTAGTGTTTTTTAACTACCCTCTCAGCCAATGAGATAATTAGCACCTTAGCTCTTCAGCCCCACCCCCTTTAGTCTGATTAGGTAATTCAGTACTCCACTCCTCCATCAGGTCTTTTCTGGGGGATCCAATTAATGCATACATGATCAGAGTGCAGGGTAAGCCACTGACTCTAAACACTCTATCACATGAAGAGTTAGTGGAAACTCTAATTAGTCTGATATTTTGTCATGTTGAGTCAGAGATGAAGTTGAGACATTTAGGCACAGATGCCCTCAAGACAGTTTAAGATATGAGTCTAAACAGAGGGAGATACTGCAGGTTGGAAGAGGAGAGAGAGGTATGAATTATCAGGGTAGAGATGGTATTTGAAGAGGTGTGAATAGAGGAAGCTATCCATTGATAAGAGTACAGAAGGAAAAGAGGAGGTGATTCTATTGAAGTAAATGGCAAAACTCTAGTTGACTTCAATGAGGCCAGAATTTCACCATAAAGGAGCAGCCAGATGCAGGAGGTAAACTAGGTAAACTCAACTTTCAGAGAGATGAAAGTTCAAGGAGAGAATGCTGAGAAGGAGGGAGCAGTTGGAGCACTGAAAATGAGACTAGAGACGTGAGTATGAGTTAGCCTTGAAGATCTCGGGAAGATAGTGTGATATGGGCTTAAAGCAGATTAGAGGATCCAGAAAGAGTTTGGAGAACTACTTATTTTTAGGACAAAACAAAAAGCATGTTTGAAGGCTGTCGGAAAATTGCTAGGTAAGAGAGAATAGTTGAGACTGAATAAAAGAAAGAGAGGGAGTGTGAAAGGGAGTTAGAGAAGTCAGGACTCAGGAGAAAATAGGGCTAAGTGGACAAGTTGGCTAGTAAAAGAAGGATAATAAGAGGTGTCTGAGTCTGGCTGAAGCCAGCATGTCTGGGGAATATATGTGGAGGTGGGCAGAGGGGTGAGAGTGAAAAGATAAAGAGAAACAATTTTCTCTCTGAAGAAATTGACAAGAACCTGAGCAGAGGATGGAAGGAGGTAAAATGGTTTATGGATAGTTATATGTAGAGGTCAGTAACAGGTATCCAGATATTCTGGGATGCCATGGTACTGTGGGGATGGGCACATTACAAATTCCTAAAGTAGAATGAATTGGGGGGAAAGTACTAGTGCTAATTTAATTGAATATGATAGAGTTTTATGAGAAGAGGATGAATTTGTAGTGGGGGAAGTTGTGCGGTTCTGATTTCCTCCAAGGCCTTTCTGAGGTGTGGGAACAGGACTGGGGAAGTGGGGGCTAGCCAGAGAAACATAGGGATAGGTGAGACATGGGGTATGCCTACACTGCAATTAAAAACCTGCAGCTGGCCCCTACCCACTGACTCAGGCTCGGGCTAAGGGGCTGTTTTAATTGCAGTCTAGTCGTCTGGCCTCAGGCTGGAGCCTGGGATCTAGGACCTGTCCTATGGGAGGGTCCCAAAGCTCAGGCTGCAGTGAGAGCCAGAATGTCTACACGGCAGTTAAACAACCCTGTATCCCTAGCCCTGTGAGCCCAAATCAGCTGGCACAGGCCAGCCATGGGTGCTAATTGCAGTGCCGATGTACCCAGAGAGATATAGGAAAAGGGAGCAAAAGAGGGCAGGCTTGAGGGGGGAAAGGGCTATATGCAGGAGACGGTGAAGGTAATGAAATAATTTGGAGGAGGTCTGCTCAGTGAGGGAAGGGGGAAACTGAGACCAACAGGAAAATCAGAGAGATTGATGGATTGAAGGTCACAAGGAAATCCGGTAGAGGAAATTAGCTGGTGATCAGAAATAGGATTTTTGGAGATTGAGAGATCAGAACAGTACTCAGAGAATATGAGGTTCAGACAGAAACCAGCTAGTGGTCAGAACAGACAGTAAGGGAGCACCAGAAACTTCAATGGTTCATTCTCCATGGCTCTGAATAGAGAATCTACCCTTTGTTTAAAATAAAAAAGTCTGGAACAAGCCAAGCCTCTGAATAGTGGTTGTTATTAACCACTGAAAATAACAATGGAGCTAAAATCAAGGTGCTGACCTCTGCAAAGGTGTTTACTGTATCCTGATGAAGACTGACTATGCAGCAATAAGTAAAGTAAGTGACTGGGAATTCATAACTCAAAAATACTGAGTTGCCCTTGAGGCTTTTCCCAACTCAAGCCGGGTAACTTACTTCAGTGAAATGTGAGAACAAAAAGATGATAGTCCAGAAAGATTTATCTTCCTAGCAAGGCCTTGTATTGCTTATCAAGTTTAGGTTTACCAGTAGACCCACTGCCCAAGGCAATGGGTTGCATGGCAAGGTCTGCTTAGAAGCAAAGCTCTGTGGGGTGAGATTGTTTCCTGATTGCAAATGCAGGGGCTAGGGGCTTGTTTGGTAAGTTCTGTGTGTGTTAGAAGAAAGCAAACAGGCAGCAAGAGAAGCCGTCATGACCGTGGGCCTGAGAGGGAGCAGAAAGACAGACCTCTTTTAGCATGTAACTGACTGGAAAGGCAGGCTTGGACATTGTAAGCAAGGAAACTGATGGTGTTGGTTTGGCCTGTGTTTGGGGAAACAGGACTTTGTTTACATTCTTTGTAAATAAAGAGGATTCAATCAAAGAAAATACATGAGGCCTATGATCCATTTCTCCTAACAGAAACAACTCTTCAAGGCCCCCAGTCCCAGTGTTAGCTAACCACCTTGGCCAAACGGACAATGGTATGTTCAAAAGTAGTTTTCAAAATTAATGCTATGTGTTTGTTATATAAATCCTATGTCATTGTTTCTATTGTATGATTAGATGACTTATGTTACTGACTAATGCAGTGTGAATTCTGATTGTTGCAACTGAATATACCATTCAAAATCCTCCACTATATCTGTTAAATATGCTAGTTATAGCACAAATTACTGACGGGGGTCTGGCTCCTCTCTTCCACCTGAAGAAATTTGTAAATAATTTTGATTAACAAATTGCTTTTAAAATGTCAGGATGTAGAGGTGGAGAAATTCACAGACAGAAATAGGGTCAAATCCTGGCCCACTGACTTCAGTGACAAAACTCTGATTTTAATGGAGCCGTGAGTTCAGCTGTAATGCTGAAATTAATCAGATAATTTATTAGTAGCCAATTACGTCCTCCACTGTAGTTACCGACTACGTTGTTTAACTTCCTCTTAAACAAATGACAACTATCAATATGTGTTGCAGGTGAATCAGTGCAACTGTGCTTTAATGGGGGACTTGGGAAGTGTACTTGTATAGGGAGAACGGTAAATATTTGGCTGTAGCGGCCTTCTTCTGATTCTGCTGCTATGATGACTGAACATTTAGAAGTTTTTAGAATAAACTTAAGTCAACGGGAGGAGAGAGAGATTCTCACTTAGAAACATCGCCATTGGGGATTGAATGAAAATTTTCTCTTTGCTAAATTGGGCGAATATCTTTTTCTCATGTAAGACATAGGGACAACAGTGTTGCTGGATGTACAATGCACAATGCCGTAAGGAGCAGATAAGCGCTGCAAGACTAGTAAATAAACAGTAGTCTGAAATGTGTACACATGAGCTTTATCTGCCGTACAAGTTGCATTAGATTTTCAAATGTATTACTTTGCTAGCTGTATCAGCACATGACAGTCTGAAAGAGTCATTAATGAGGATATCTAAATTAGGAAAGAGGAGAAAAACTGTTAGTATTTGGAAACAGCAGCATATTCTCTTTGATTAGAAAGCTGGGTTACGTCCATGGAAAAGATAAGGATTAAATAAGCATTCCATACAAAAGGCAAAAATATATGTACTCAGAAATCAACTGACTGTGATATTTTATTATGATAAGCAATACATTATAATGAAGATTGACAGAGTCAAATATAGTAAAAATCTTAAATTAATCAAACTCTACGATAGAATTTCTATGGATAGAATTTCATTCTTGAATAATATGATTATAGCAGCAGGAATATACTGCTGACCACCTGACCAGAATGGTAACAGTGACTGTGAAATGCTCAGAGAGACTAGAGAGGCTACAAAAATAGAAAACTCAATAATAATGGGGGATTTCAACTATCCCCATATTGACTGGGTACATGTCACCTCAGGATGGGATGCGGAGAGAAAATTTCTAGACACCATTAATGACTACTTCTTTGAGCAGCTAGTCCTGGAATCCACAAGAGGAGAGGCAATTCTTGATTTAGTCCTAAGTATCACACAGGATCTGGTCCAAAAGGTGAATATAGCTGAACCTCCTGGCAACAGTGACCATAATGTAAGTATATTTAACATTGTTGTGCTGGCTCTAGCTTTTTGGCTGCCTCAAGCAAAAAAAATAAATGGCCGCCGCCGGACTGCCAAAGCAAAAAAAAAAATCACGGACGCCCCAAGAATCCCCGGACTGCCGCCCCTTACAAGGTGCCGCCCCAGGCATAATGCTTTCTCGTCTGGTGCCTGGAGCCGGTCCTGACCACAGTAGTATTTCTCTTCTAAAAGGGGAATGACACAAAAATGAGGAAGCTAGTCAAACAGAAATTAAAAGCAATAGTCACAAAAGTAAAATGCCTGCAAGCTGAATGGAAACTTTTAAAAAACACCAAAATAGAGGCTCAAGCTAAATGTATACCCCACATAAAAAAACGTAAGAGGAATCAGCAGGTACTGATCGATCTATCGGGGATCGATTTATTGCATCTAGTGTAGATACGATAAATCGATCCCCAATCGCTCTGCCGTCGACTACTGTACACCACAGCGAGAGGCGGAAGCAGAGTCAAAGGGGGAGCAGTGGCAGTTGATCCCGTGCCGTGAGGACATGAGGTAAGTCGACTTAAGATACACTATTCTCGTAGCTGAAGTTGCGTATCTTAGGTCAATTCCCCCTCCCTTCGTGTAGACCAGGGCAAAGGATAGGAATAAATGGTCAGTTTTCACAGCTGAGAGAGGTAAATAATGGGATATCCCAAGGATCTGTACTGGGACCAGTACTATTCAGCATATTCATCAATGATCTGGAAAAAGGGGTAAACAATGAGGTGACAAAGTTTGCAGATGATACAAAATTATTCAATATACCCTAAGTCTAAAGCATACTGTGAAGAATTACAAAGATATCTCACAAAACTGGGTGACTGGGCAACAAAATGGCAGATGAAATTCAATGTTGATAAATGCAAAGGAATGCATCTTGGAAAACATAATCCCAACTAGACATACAAAATGATGGGGTCTAAATTAACTGTTACCACTCAAAAAAGAGGTCCTGGAGTCATCATGGATAGTTCACTGAAAACATCTGATCAATGTGCAGTGGCAGTCAAAAAAGCTAACAATGTTAGGCAGCATTTGGAACGGGATAGCTAATAAGACAGAAAATATAATAATGCCACTATATAAATCCATGGTACATGCACACCTTGAATACTGTGTGTAGGGCAAGCAGAACTATCTCAAAAAAGATTCATTAGAATTGGAAAAAGTACAAAGAAGGGCAACAAAAATGATTAGGGATATGGAACAGCTTCCATATGAGAGATTAAAAAGACAGGAACTGTTCAATTTAGAAATGAGGAGGAATGTGATAAAGGTCTATAAAATCATGAAGAGTGTGGAGAAAGTGAATAAGGAAATGTTATTTACCACTTCACATAACATAAGAACCAGGGATCAGCCAATGAAATTAATAGGCAGCAGGTTTAAAACAAACATAAGGAAGTACTTCTTCACACAGTGCACAGTCAACCTGTGGAACTCATTGCCAGGGGATGTTGTGAAGACCAAAAGTATAACTGGGTTCAAAAAAGAATTAGATAAGTTTATGAGGAATAGGTCCAACAGTGGCTATTAGCAAGATGATCAGGGATGCAATACCATGCTCTGAGGGTAGGTCTACACTTACCCGTCACGTCGGAGGCGTCAGATCGATGTTCTGGGTTCGATTTATCGCGTCTTGTCTAGACGCGATAAATCGAACCAGGAAGTGCTCCCCCGTCGACGCTGGTAATCCAGCTCGACGAACGGAGTAGGCGGAGTTGACGGGGGAGCCTGCGAGCCGTGTGTGGACCCCAGGTAAGTACGTTTTCATTCGAACTTAGATAGTTCGACTTCAGCTACGTTATTCACGTAGCTGAAGTTGCGTATCTTAGTTCGAATTGGGGGGTTAGTGTAGACCAGCCCTGAGTGTCCCTAAACCTCTAATTGCTAGAAGCTGGGACTGGGTGACAGGGGATGGATCACTCATTAATGACCGGCTCTGTTCATTCCCTCTGAAGCACCTGGTACCAGCCGTTAGGGGCTTATTCCTTTACCTACTTACTTCCCTTGTCCTTCTCGCATGAACAGAGAGCAACAATATCCGAAGCCCGAAGGGGCAAACAATTTGATGTTTATTGGGGTGAACTTCCAGCAATCAATTATTCCAATTTTTCAATCCTAACATATTGTAAAATGATTATCTAACCAATTATGTCCCACCACCTTAATTGGTTTACACCCAACAAAATTAATTATTCATCTGACAGAAACAATCACAGAACCATACAGAGATTATACAGACAAACAATAGGGAAATGGGGACTACAGTGATAGAACAACAAAGAAATGAGGATTTCACACCCCAGCTATTGATAAGTGAGTTCTTGCCAGACAGGATGCTATCAAACTAAGTTTTCTTTAAATCTTCTAGGCTCTTCCCTTTCTCTGGAGGTGATAAATTGGATCACCTTTTTAACAGCCCAAAACTGCTTTATTTCAGTGTGACTGGTGAGCATGTGACCGTTCGCTTCCCAGCTTATGACTGCCTCTGCTGTTTAGCCAAAGGCCTTAGCCTAAGAACAAGGCCTTAGACTATCATAGTGAGAGAAGGCCTATAAACAGGCAGACTCTGATTTTGATTCTTGTTTTGTACCTGTGTAACTAGGTAAGTGATAAGAATACACCTACATTCTTAAAGTATAGGCATCTGGTACCAGTCACTGTCAGATGACACGATACTGTCAGATACAGATGACAGGATGGATCATTGGTATGGCCCGGTATGGCCATTCTTATGTTCTTAGGTATATAGTATTAATTTACAACATATACATTAATATATTTTAAATGCATTTCATTTGGTTGATTTCTTTGTAAATTTACTATGTTGTTTCCATTGCATCTTTGTTCACTCTTTATTTATTCTTTCATTATAAATAATGTATAAGTTAAGGATTTATTGCACATCACACTTGGATAGCTTTATTATAGATGGTATCATTCATGCCTGCCTGGAATAGGATAACTTTAGCTCTGTTTTTACACTTTCACTGGTGATCTGATACAGTGTGAACCCCAGACCTACAACTTCTTAAGCACAGGCAGATGGCTGGGACTATGCCTAAGAAGTTCCCGGATTGGAGCCAGGATTTGTTGATCTTTAAGGGTA
The DNA here is from genome assembly GCA_037349315.1 of Chelydra serpentina. NCBI lineage: Eukaryota > Metazoa > Chordata > Testudines > Chelydridae > Chelydra > Chelydra serpentina. The sequence goes on along the minus strand of JBAIAC010000002.1, from coordinate 62,839,685 downwards.
CGTCTATACTTACCTCCGGGTTCGGCGGTAAGCAATCGATCTTCTGAGATCGATTTATCGCGTCTTGTCTAGAGATGATAAATCGATCCCGGAAGTGCGCGTCGTCAACACTGGTACTCCTGCTCGCCGCGAGGAGTAAGTGCTGTCGATGGGGGAGCCTGCCTGCCGCGTGTGGACCCGCGGTAAGTGCTTTGAAGATCGAACTAAGATACTTCGACTTCAGCTACGTTAGTTATTAACGTAGCTGAAGTTGCGTATCTTAGTTCGACACGGGAGGTTAGTGTGGACCAGCCCTAAGGCATAGTGATTACTTGGGCTTTGGCCCGTAGGGGAGCCTAGTGGGCTGTTCTTTCTTCCTCGAGGTGTGTGGCACTGCAATTTTCAGGCTGTCCGTTTCACTGAATGTGGTGGGTTTCTAGTGGTTTTATATTTTTTTCTCCCAGAGGCAGTGTGGTGGGTGCAGTTTTGACAAACTAAAACATAGAACATTTTTAAAATATCCAGTGGTAGCTACTTCTCCTCCTTTTCCCAAGTTGATGGCTGAGATTATACAGAATCACCTGGACTCTGCCACCCACTGTTTTACAAGAGGATGGAGAAGACACTCCGCTTCTCCTTCTTCCAGCTAATGTACCTGGGACTTAGGTCGACAAACACAGGTGTGTGTAAAATAGAAGCTGATCACTATTTCTTCTTTGCAATGGTGTTCTGGTTAGTCCCAGGATATTAGAGAGACAAGGGAGGTGAGGTAATAAACTTCTGGCTGCAGCTGCAAAAAAGGGGGAAAGAGGGTATAGGGAGCCTCTTCCTGTCGCTAAAACTACACAGGCGGTAGGCTCAGCAAACTGTGACTGCTCTTGAAGGCTAGGTTGTGGCATGCCCAGGTCCGTTCACAGAAGCACAGCCAGCTGGGTTGGGTGCATGATCAGAACTCTGCACTCTACCCGCTGCATACTTGATGTGGGGTGTATCCTATTCCTTTCAAAAATGTGTAAGGATTTCTACCCAGCATGCTCACCCGGTGCTGCATAAGGCATTCTGGCTGCATTTGCCCTGCACAGCCAGAATGTGTCACTACCTAGCACAGTACCTACCACTGTAAAAGGGAAAAAGGCCTATACCAAAGTCGAACCTATATAATGACCCACAGTATATTATATAAGTCTGAACAGAAAGAAGAGTTACAATGTCATGAACTTCACTTTTGTTTATTACTCTTTCTTGTCTCACATTGGACAGTACAAATTCTCCTTAGAGTGTCCTCCAGAATCCTGGTAGGTGTGTATGGCCAGAAAGTTTGTTTCCTGAAAAAGCTGTGTCGTAGGGGACACTAAGCTGTGTCTTAGGCCTGGTCTAAGGACTTTATGTCGAATTTAGCAGCGTTAACTCGATTTAACCCTGCACCCGTCCACATTAGGAAGCAATTTATTTCGACATAAATGGCTCTTTAATTCGATTTCTGTACTCCTCCCCGACGAGGGGAGTAGTGCCAAATTCGACATGGCCATGTCGAATTCAAGGTACTGTGGACGGAATTCGATGCTAATAGCTCCGGGAGCTATCCCACAGTGCACCACTCAGTGGAAGCTCAGGACAGCAATCTGTACTCGGATGCTCTGACCTGCCACTCAGGGAAAGCCCCGGGAAAATTTGAATTCCTTTTCCTGTCTGGCCAGTTTGAATCCCATTTCCTGTTTGGGCATCGTGGCGAGCTCAGCAGCACTGGCAACGATGCAGAGCTCTACAGCAGAGGTTACCATGCAATCCCAGAGTAGAAAGAGGGCTCCAGCATGGACTGATTGGGAAGTTTTGGATCTGATCGCTGTGTGGGGAGATGAATCCGTCCTATCCGAGCTCCGATCCAAAAGATGGAATGCAAAAATTTACGAGAAAATATCCCAGGCAATGACAGAGAGAGGATACAGCCGGGATGCAATGCAATGCCGCGTGAAAATCAAGGAGCTGCGACAGTCGTACCAGAAGACCAAGGAGTCCAACGGACGCTCCGGATCGCGGCCACACACTTGCCGTTTTTACGAGGCACTGCATGCTATGCTCGGAGGTGCTGCCACTACTACCCCACCAGTGTCCGTTGACTCCGACGACGGGGTCTTATCTACGGCCACGTCGTCGGAGGTTTTCGCGGACGGCGAAGATGAGGAAGGAGAGGAGGAGGACGAGGCAGTCGACAGCGCTTTCAATGTTGATTTCCCCGACAGCCAGGATCTATTCATCACCCTGACTGAGCTCCCCTACGAACCCTCCCAAGGCAGCATCCCTGACCAGGAATCAGGCGAAGGATCAGCAGGTCAGTGTTTTAGACATTTATTTGGAATACAATAGGCATTGTGTGTAAGCACTGTGTTAGTATTGCTTAATTGGCCTTATGCGCTTCAGCTTTGAGTCACTTTCCAGTGCAACTACTCGAAAAGTCTGTCAATATGTATGGGGATAGAGGAGTAATCCCCATCGGAGATCTCCGCGAAGCTCTCCTGGAGGTACAGTGAGAGCTTTTGTATCACGTTCGCTGGGAGAGCGGCCTTATTGTCTCCTCCATGGTAGGATACTTTCCCGCGCCATGCAAGCTGCAGGTACTCTGGTATCATTGCCTTGCATAGCATGGCTGCATACAACCCCGGGGTTAGCTGGCATTGACGCAGCATGCAGTCTTTCTCTGTCTCCGTAATCCTCATCAGAGTGATATCAGTCATGGTGCCCTGGTTTGAATGAGTGGTTTCATTAGTATAGGGAATGCTTCATTTTCCCTTTAAAGAAAGACACCCGGCAGTTTCCATTAACGCGGAGGGGGAGGGAGTTGGGAGCCAAACCATTCGAACTTAGCAGTGCGCGGGCAGGGAGAGTTCCCGGGACCGACCACGCGAAGCGGGGGAAAGGGTACGCGAGCCGTTCAAACAGAGCAGTGCGCGGGCACTTTCAGTTCCCGGGAGCGGCCACGGGGAGGGAGGGGAAGGGTAGGCGAGCCGTTCAAACACAGCAGTTCGCGGGCACTTTTAGTTCCTGGGAGCGGCCACGCGTAGGGCGGGTAAAGGATTGGCGAGCCTCTGTAGATGAGCGGTTTGGGCAGCAGCAGTTCCTGGCCGCAGCCGGGAACAGTGAAATGAAACATGGGAGTAGAGCACTGCTGTGAAGTACTCTCTCAGCAGTCCAAACTCATCAGCTTACCATGGTCTCCAGAGAGCAGATTTCCAGTGTTCTGCAAGGCTTCTGGGATCTGTACACCGGGACCCCAGACACTCAGGATAAAGACATAATATTTGACCTTGTAGTAAGTGGACATGTGATAGGTACTGTGCTTGGTCCTATTCACAGGGAAAGAGTATATGCATTGTTCTGGAAAAAGTATCTTTCTTAGGAATTCACTCCCTTTCTCTCATCCCACAGCTGCGAGTGTCTCCCGCCCTACCCGTGGATCACCCTCCCAGAGGCTAGCGCTGATCAGGCAGCGCAAAAAGAGAACCCGGGACGACATGTTCTCCGAATTGATGGTCTGTTCCTGAAGGGAGGCGGCACAGTGGAGAGAGGACATCTCAAGGTCCGAGCGAGCAGCCAGGGAACGGGAGCAGAGGGCTGAAGCTCGCGAGGACAGGTGGCGGCAGGAAGACCAGCAGGCGACTCAAACGCTGCTGGGACTAATGAGGGAGCAAACAGACACGCTCCGGCGCCTGGTAGATGTTCTCCAGGACAGGAGACAGGAGGAAAGAGCCCCTCTCTATGTAATTTCCAACCGCCCTCCCCCGCCACAAAGTCCAATCCTCTACTCACCCAAAGTCACTAGGACGAGGGGAGGCAGGGGCCGTGGAAATAATCACTCCACCCCTGCAGACTGCTCCAGTAGCAGAAGGCTCTCATTTCCGAAACGTTAGATGGGTCCTTTCCCTCCCTCCAACCGCACCCCACAACACTTCCCTGCCCAGGTTTCATCTCAAAACTATGCTCACCTTAATAAAAATGTTTGCTTTGTACAGTGCTGTTTCCTTGACTTTCTTTCACAGGACGGTTTGGTTTTGGGGGAGTGGGTAAGGGGGTTTGTAATTAGAGACGACAGGCGCCTGAACCAGGGTACAGACAGGGGGAAAGGATCAACAGAAAGTCACACTCACATTGCATGCACTAGGCACACTTGTCATTCTGGGAGGGGGTTTTCATGTTCTCTATGCGGGGGGGCATTAACTTTCTGGTGGGGGAGGGTGGCTGCTGATCTTTTGCGGCCGGCGATAGCCTGCATGACAGATCCATGCAGCAGGGGATCTGTGGCCGCAATCCACGGCCAAAAAGTCACACAGGCCCCACCACAGACAGTTGGGAATAGGAGGGGTTGATGTCTCCCTTGAAACAAGCTGTCCAGCACTTCGGACTGCTCTGGGAGCAGGAGCATGTCATTCCCCAAGCTTGGAAGCGTACTTTCCAACACTCCACCCGCTCCCCAACAGCGGTATGCGTCCCAGGTTAAAACCTTAACCGAGAAACCAGTAATGGAGACGGTTTAAATAAACAATGTTTCCTTTATTGTACTTTTAAAGCGTTGAATGAAGGGGGGGAAGGGGGTTGGTAATTGGAGAGGATAGGCAACCTAAACTGGGAAAAGAAACGGGGGCAGTTTCAGCTTCTGGTTAAGCAAGAATCACAGTCACTGGTTAGCCAGCTTGCTCTGGAAGCTAGCTTTCAAAGCTTCCCGGATGCGCAGCGCGTCCCGCTGTGATCTTCTAATCGCCCTGGTGTCCGGCTGTGCGTAATCAGCTGCCAGGCGATTTGCCTCAACCTCCCACCCCGCCATAAACGTCTCCCCCTTGCTCTCACAGAGATTGTGGAGCACACAGCACGCTGCAATCACAATGGGGATATTTGTTTGGCTGAGATCGGACCGAGTAAGTAAGCTTCGCCATCTCCCTTTGAGACGGCCAAAGGCACACTCCACCACCATTCTGCACTTGCTCAGCCGGTAGTTGAAGAGCTCCTTTTCACTGTCCAGGGCGCCCGTGTATGGCTTCATGAGCCAGGGCATTAGCGGGTAGGCAGGGTCCCCGAGGATCACTATAGGCATCTCCACATCCCCAACAGTTATTTTGCGGTCCGGGAAATAAACACCCTGTTGCAGCCGTCTAAACAGACCAGAGTTTTTGAAAACACGAGCATCATGAACCTTGCCCGGCCATCCGACATTGATGTTGCTAAAACGTCCTTTGTGGTCCACTAGTGCTTGCAGCACCATAGAAAAATAGCCCTTTCGGTTAATGTACTGGCTGCCCTGGTGGTCCGGTCCGAGGATAGGGATGTGTGTGCCATCAATAGCCCCGCCGCAGTTTGGGAATCCCATAGCGGAAAAGCCATCTATGATCACCTGCACGTCTCCAAGGGTCACTACCTTTGAGAGCAGCAGGTCAACGATTGCATGGGCTACCTGCATCACAGCAACCCCCACGGTAGACTTGCCCACTCCAAATTGGTTCACGACTGACCGGTAGCTGTCAGGAGTTGCAAGCTTCCACAGGGCTATGGCCACTCGCTTCTGGATAGTCAGGGCTGCTCGCATCCGGGTGTCCTGGTGCTTCAGGGCAGGGGACAGCAACTCACAAAGTTACAGGAAAGTGCCCTTACGCATCCGAAAGTTTCGCAGCCACTGGGATTCATCCCAAACGTGCAGCACTATGCGGTCCCACCAGTCAGTGCTTGTTTCCCTTGCCCAGAATCGCCGTTCCACAGGATCAACGTGCCCCATTGCCACCATGATTTCTACGGGCTGGGGTCCCGTGCTTTGTGAGAGGTCTGTGCCCCTCTCAGAGTTCATGTCCTCCCGGAGCTTCCGTTGCCTCCTCGCCCGATTTCTCTGCATCTGATTCTGGAAAAGGTGCGCTATAAGGCGCGAGGTGTTGACAACGGACAGAACAGCAGCGATAATCGCAGAGGGCTCCATGCTCGCTGTCCTGTGGCGTCCGAGCTGTCAATCACTGGAAAAGGGCGCGAATTAATTGCCCGCCGGCGCTTTCACGTAGGGAGGGCGGGAGTGTGGGTCGAGTGACGACATTTACCAATAACCACCCTCGACATAGTTTTGGCCCCAGAAGGCCCTGGGGGCTACAGCCAGAATTCCAGTGGGCAGCAGGGACTGCGGGAACTGTGGGATAGCTACCCACAGTGCACCGCATGCAATGTCGACGCTTGCCCCGTTACTGTGGACTCACAAATTCGAATTAAGGTCCTTGCTGTGGATTCGCACGATCGACCTTGCAATATCGGTTTCACAAGTTCGGTTTAAGAAAAATCAAACTAGTCTCGTAGTGTAGACATACCCTTAGTCTTTTGCCTCATTTTGTGCATAGTTACCAAAATATGTACATTTAAAGATTTTTTTCAGGTAATGGTATTTGCTTTTACAATCCTGTGATTTGACTTGGACCAATGAGAATGTGAACAAACACAGAAAATGGTGTGCGTGCACATATATATTATCAATATATATATTTTGTTTTTAACTGCTTTTCTTCCCCTCATATACCAAAAATCCCACACACTTCTCTTGTAAGTATTACAATATCTCACCTTGCATAGCTTAATGTATTGAACCACTAATCAAAAGATTGAAATAATGAACTTAAGAATCTGGCTGAACTAGCTAGGAGAGATAACTGCAGTAGGGAGAGATGAGAGTATACTAGTGACACCTGGTGTTCAAAATGAAGGACGTGAAAATGTAGTCAAGTGAAAATGTTGTTTTGTATTTAAGCTATACTTTTAATAACTGATATAGCAGGTGCTGTTAATAAAGTTCTTGTTCCAATGGTAGTAAATGTCCATTGTGTATGTGACATTAAAATATGGTCTCAGGGAAAGGTTACTGGAACATAACGGAAGAGAGGAAAACATGCTTTTGACATTAAGAAGCACAGACGCTATGGCCAATGACACCTCACAGCCTTGAATGGAATTGCAGAAATCTAAGAAAGGCAGTGATGACATTGGATCTGTATTTTGCTTCAACATGTCTGCCACGTCTGGGACAAAGTGACAGAACAAATGAGAGTCTCTAATGGCACATGGCAGCTGATTCACCGCTGTCATTACAAGAACACAGATTATTCAGAGTTTTTTACATGTTATTTGTAGGCTATTGAGTAAGGACAACAGAGTAAGATATTAGTCAACATAAGTAAGTGGGACAGAATTTGACCTCAGGAAGAGCAAATTTTGAAGTGATATGAACATGCGAGAATTAATCTAACCCATTCAGTTACATAACAAATGCAGAGTTCTGTTTAAAATCTGGTGACTTCAGTACAGCTTGCCATCTTCAACTTTATTTCTACTTTCCTTACTTTTATATCTATCGTACACTTCGCTCTCCTTGCCCAGTGGAATTTTGCAGAGTAATTTAATTTGTAGTACTTTGAGCTGTGGGCAATGACTGGATGGCTGTGTAGATTATTATTACAGTATACATTTCTATTTAAAATGTGCCCCCCATTGTGAATAATGTAGTAAAGAGATGGAGCAATATAGCCTGACTTCTTATAGAAAAGGAGAGTAAATGCTTTGGAAAGCAGCATTGAAGTAAGGAGAATTTAGCTTATACAGCAGGCAAATAAAATTCTCAGTGTGCAGAGGAGCTCAAGCCAATATAATGTCAACTGACATGCTTCACAAATTCAAAGAAAAGGAAGAGATCGTACCAGCGATAGTTGACACCATCTAATAACAAAGCTATAGGTTGCTGAAGTTAGTGTTCCTAGTAGTGAAGCTATCTGGCAGCTGAGCAGTTCTTGGATCTTTTAAATATTCATTTTTTAATTTTAGTTTCTCAAGATAAAGAGAGCTAAAATATATGACCTAGTGTAAAAGGGTGAATGGATTCATACTATGCCAGTAATGTTAAATGTTTGCCCCAACTCAAAATTACAAATAATATAAAAATATTATAAAAGTCTGTAATGAAATAATATGCTTATAAAAACTGTACTATGTAAATACATGTTTAAAAAAACAAGGGATTGGTTTCCCATGAAATTTATCAGTAGGTAGGAGAGAAAAGGTAACAACGAAGCTTGGTGATATGGGAAAGTTACTATATAAATAAAAGGACAAATTCACAGACTGGTTCATTATAGAGAATCCAGGTGACAGTTTAAGAATTTGCTTAGATCCTGGAGACTTGAATACATCTATACTTGAAGAGATTACTTCAAAGCTTCTAGATGCACAGGACTTTTGAACCAGAGAAAAGTTGCAGGTTTTGATATCTTAAATTAGATTAACCTGATCTCATGTTTGGTGATTTGAAAATACCACATAGTCACTAGATATTTCTCAGATGACTTTTTGGAATAAGTTCAGCACCTGTAGTGTTTCGTAAAATAGTGGCACATCTGTTTAAAGATTATGAAGTGAGGATCATAGAGTGGTGGTCATTTAAACAAGAACATGGGACACACCACAGGAAATGACTAGGGAGATCCTGCCAAGAATTGAGGGAAATTTCATTATAGGAACGTACCTTTTAACATTTTGTAACAGGAATCTCATGTTAAAATGAACTCTTTGGCAAATGCAGCCATACATAGATGACATTTTGGCACAGAATGCTGCTAAGAAACAGCATGACCACCAATTAAGACCAGCTGAAGATGAGACAAGACAAGCAAACCTCAAACTAGAGAATGGCATGTGTAAAACATGCAGTCCAAAAATTCAGCTCATGGGGTGCATGCTTATAGGAACTGAGGCAAGAACAACCCACTATAGAAGCTGTAAAAAGTGAATGGCACTGAAAATCAGGCCTGGTCTATGCTAAAAATGACCTGTTGCTGAAATGGGTGTTAGAAGGGAGTGCAGCTGAATTGGTGCTGGACATACTTTAGCTGCTAGCATAGCCAAAACCAAACTGTGCTCATAATGCTTTTGAAAATGTTTTTACCACTAGTGTCTCTGTTTCCCCATCTTTAGCATAAGGGTAAAAATATTCACTTTACGGAGACGTGAGAATAAAACACTTTGAGTCTTGGACAGGAGTTGTCATATGTATGAAGTGCAATGTATTATTTATTTCTATCATGGATTCTATACAGACCAAAGAGACAGGAATGGGAAATACTGTAGAAGGATTGTAGTCAGCTGCCCTTGAACATAAAGCAGTAAGAACTTATTCCACTGAGTAGCGGATGTTGTGGTTTATAAACCTGTGTACTCCTCAGTAACAGAGGTCCAGATCATGGCTCCTGCCCTGATCCATACATGGTGGTGGTGCATGCATCACCCTTCTGTCTAGAAAGGGTGGCTCAGCTGCCTTCATGGCACCACCTGATTGCATCTTCTCCATGTTTCAGAATGAGCTCTGAGGGGAAAGAGATGCTGTGGACTATGATGGAAGGGAACAGAACAGGGTGACAATTCATACAGCCTAAGACACTATTATATTTCCTGCATAACTATACTCCCAAGTTTGTGGGAGTAGCAGCTTTCAGGGAGTCCAAGGTAGCATGGTTTTGCTGGAGAGCATGGGGTGGTGATCCTTTGGGGGCTGCAGGATCCAATACGCTTAAGGGTGAGTCCGGCAGCTATTTCCTGGTGGAGCAAATCCCATTTCCCTCATACATACCCCATATCCTCCAAATGGACTGTTTGGAGGAAGGATTACCTTGAAGAGAATTTCTCCTAAAAACTCCCTTCCCTCTTCTTTTCACACAGGAATGGATAATTTGTCCCATTGTTTTTATGCTAGGAAATGGATATAATGTTGTGGGATTCATTCTGAAAGTGTAGAGTCATTATTCAGAGTCACCACAAGAGGGCATATAGTAAGGCGGTAAGAGTCTTTTTAAATGGGAAATACAATACAGTAACTCCTCACTTAACGTCCTCCCGCTTAACGTTGTTTTGAAGTTACGTCACTACTCCATTAGGGAACATGCTCGTTTAAAGTTCTGCAATGCTCCCTTATAATGTCATCTGGCTGCCTGCTCTGTCCACTGCTTGTAGGATTCTGCGGAAGAGCAGCAACTTTACAAGGGAGCATTGCACAAGTTCCTCTTCTCCGCCTCCTCCCCCTTCCTCCCAGCTCTTCCCTGCCACCAAACAGCTGTTTGGCAGTGCTTAGGACTTTCTGGGAGGGAGCGGGGAAGGGCTGCATCTCTGCTCCTCCCCCTCCCTCCCAGAAAGTCCTAAGTGCCACCAAACAGCTGTTTGGTGGCAGGGAAACGCAGAGGAAGGGGTAGGAACGGGGACGCGGCGTGCTCCGGAAGGGAGGTGGCGTGGGGGTGGGAAGAGGTGGGCCTGGAGTGGAGCGGGAATGGGAAGAGGCGGGCCTGGAACATCCTCTGGGAAAGTCGGCGCCTGTTCTTCTGGGGGGAACTTGTGTCTGTCTGTTTGTTCAATCATTTGTTTGTTTGCAGGGCTGTGTGCTGTGGCTGGCAGTTGGAAGCTGTGAGCTTCTACACCAGGGGGCGGGGATAATCAATCAGGCAGGCCAGGGCTCTATAAAGCAGTGAGCAAGCGACCAGGAGCTGCAAACAGGGGAGTTTGAGAGGGAGTTTGGAAGGGGAGTGCGAAGGGGGCAAGCTATCCTTGCCATTCCTAACTCCTTTAACCCAAACTAAAGGCAGAGTCAGAGCAACCAGGGGGCTGCAGACGGGGGAGTGAGTATCCGTTGTGGGGACAGTTTGACCGTGTGCTTGATTGTTTGATTGCCTGTGGCTTCACACAGTGAGGGCAAGAAGGAGGGAAAAGAGGGCCAAGATAGACCGTAGCGCTGATTGGGGTGGGTTAGCCAGGGAGCTCAAGCCAAATAGTTCCACAGCTCCCAACTGCAGACTTGGGCTTGAAACCCCTTTTTCCTCACATGAATTACCATTCTCATGAATAGTTGGCAGAATACAATGCCATTATGTACAGCAGTAAGGGACTATTGTTTCCTTTACTGCCATATAAAAAGAAGTCTAGATTTGGCCTTAAATGGACTCTTGTGAAGGCCTGAAAAAATGATAAAAGCAAGGAATAATAAAATAATTCTATTGGATATGTGTATAAAACCAAAGGTCAAATGTCATTTTTCCTGTGTAGATTGTATGAAGAATCAGAGTTTGTATATTGTTTGTGTATTTATGTTGTAGATTGTCTCTATGCTTTTTCTTAAAAGTTGAGTACAAATAGCATTGGTTTTTTTATTGAGGCATTTTTAGTGATAAAGGTAAGAAATATATTTTTTAAATGTGTTTATAATCTTGATAGTGTCTCTTTGATTTGTGTTTAATAGTCTGGCTGACTGGCTGTTTCTATGACAGCAAAGCATTGTAGGTCCATTAATAAACAATTATGAATAACAGATCATTAGACTTCAGGGAGAGTTCCTCACAAGATTATCTCTGCCTTTATCTGTCAGGTGGTGATAATGTGCTCAGCGCTGTACATGATACTAAGATAAAGGATCCATACCCCAGAAAGGTTACATTCTAAAACAGACATTTAGCACTTTTAAAAGTAGATCAAATGTTGGTCTTAAATGACATAAAAGTGCCTCTTTAACTGCAATCTTATATTTATTCATGTCATAGCTGACCCTACCAAGCAACAGTACTTGTTAAACAGTACTGTTAAAACAACTACTTTTAAGTGGAAGTAGCTTCCCCTGATCCATTATCTGACTTTTCTAGCCATTATCTCTAAAAATCAGGAAGTGAATTTAGAACTTAATTTCTTTGCTTTTGAATTCCCTGTAAAATTTTATGTGGAAAAAGCTTGAAAAGACCTCACTTCGCTGAAAGCCATCAGAGGTCACTGTCAGTAAGATGATCTGCCAGAGGTGGAAGGGCAGATGATACCTGAAGTATGCAAAGTAATCCCTCTGCTGTGAAAGCTGATAGTGTTTAACCAAGGTACACTTTAGTCCAGCCTTAAAATGCAGGAAAAAATCAGAAGCAAAGATTTAATAACCGCTAAGAAAAATACCACTCAAAGGAAGCTTGATATTTTTTCTAGCTGTCCTAGAAGCTTTTCAGATATTTAAATTATCATAGAAGAAAAATACATTCTTGGGTACAAATCCTGACCCTTTTGAAATCAGTGGAAGTTTTGCCAGACTTCAGTGGAATCGGGATTTGGCCCCTGTTCTATTGCCTTAAATGAAGTTAACCAAGGCAGCTCTTATTAAGTAATTGAATAAGAATAATCATGACTTTGATTGGACCAATTCCATTCACAAACTATATCATTTTAAAATTTACTGAAGTAAAATTTACCGAAGTACCCAGCACTGAGATGAATTACAACCTAATTTTGGATAGTGCTGATAACACCGATAGCCAAGTAAGTCTCCATGGCTGGCACAACTGTCTTCCAAGTACCAATACCGTGGCTTGTGTAGACTACCACCCATCAGACTTCAAGGTATGGGGGCAGATTTCATAGGAGGTTTGCTCATGACTTCTGAAAATCTAGCCTCTTTAAAAGATGCCTCCGGATAAGTATTCAAAAATGGAGGCAACCAAAATTGCTATTTACTTTTGTAAATTTAGAGCATTAAATACTTTGGCAGCTTTGGAGGGTTTGGACTTCTTTATTTCTTTAATAAGAGGGGGATAAAAACTTTCAGTAATTTTTTCCCCATTGAGATAATCTGTACTGGGAATCACCACTTTATTTCATTCTAGTAGTCTAAACAACTTCTAGATAGTATTAAGAAGAGAGTTAATGTATTTTTTATTACATCTGTTATTTTATTTTCAATCAGGCTAGATTTCTCTTCTGCATTTGGCATGTAGTTGATAAGTTTTATGTGCTGACACTGTGCTGGCATACAAGATGATACTGTGTAACAGAGATGCATGGCATTTATCAAGCATTTCCATTATGCAAGGCAGTGTAGAGCACCAATGTTGTGTACCATCTGTGCTAATGCAGATAAATTTATTATAAATAATTCATTGCATTTTATAATTCAATGTAAAATCATTTAAATTCTTACTTTGGCATAGTGTATGGATTTCTCCTACTAGAAATATGGACACTGAATGCAAATAAGTTTGCTTATTTGTTAATAATTCCATTGTTGCAGATAAGAGTATTAATAAGTGCTATGGCTCAGACATGAAGTCATCATTTTTCCATGGTAGAAAAGAGCCCTGATTGTTATAAGATTTGTTTCTAGTTTTCAGCACAATTAGGTTTGGTGCATCCATTTCTGGCAGTTCATGCTGTTCCTGCAAAACACCACTCCTCTCCCCAGAGAAAAAGACTGTGAAAAAGTGTTTTTATTTACATTTTATACCACAACATAGTGTGTTTTATTATATTTAAAAAATCATATTCTAACTGTAAAACTTGTGTTGTATTTCAGTTGACCACCGCCTTGGTAAACTTAATGCACTCAGGGATCACAAACTCTCTTATTTGTACTACAATATCGCATAGAGGCACCAGTCAGTGATCATTGTGCTGCTCACAGTACAGACACAGTCTGCCCAGAGAACTCACAATTGCGACTATGACAAGGTACAACAGGTGGATTAGACAAGTGAGACTTAAAGGAACTAACTGAGTAGCTCTCTGAATGATTTTTTTAAAAACAAATCTCGGGAAAACTGCAGAAATTCCAGAGGATTGGAGGACTGCCAATGTAGTGCCAATATTTTAAAAGGGTAAAAGGGATGACCTAGGAAACTGTGGACTGAGTCAACCCCATGTAAAAAATGGAACTGTTAATTTGGGAATCTATTAACAAAGAATGAGAGGCTAAAAATATCACTAATGCTAGTCAGCATGGTTCAATGGAAGATAGGTCATAGATTCATAGATTTCAAGACCAGAAGGGACCATTGTGATTATCTAGTTTAACTTCTTGTATAATACATAGAGTATATCTGTTTTTTAAAACACATCCAGTCTTGATTTAAAAATTGAGAATCCACTGTGATCCTTGGTAAATTGTTCCAGTAGTTAATTACCCTCACTGTTAAAAATGTATACATTATTTCCTATCTTCATTTGTCTAGCTTCAGCTTCCAGCTCTTGGATTGTATTATACCTGTCTCTGCTAGATTAAAGAACCCATTGTCAAATACTTGTTCCTCAGGTAGGTACTTACAGAATCAAGTCATTCCCTGACCATATCTTTGCTAGCTCCTTGAGTCTATCAATGTAAGGCTTGTTTCCTAATCTTTTAATCATTCTCATAGCTTTTCTCTCAACATTCTCCAATTTATTAACTTCCTGCTTGAATTGTGGACACCAGAACTGGACAGTTTTCCAGGAACGTTCACACCAGTGGCAAATACAGAGGTAAAATACCATAATCTCTCTAATCTTACTCAAGATTCCCTATTTATGCATCTAAGGATTACATTAACCCTTTTGGCTAGAGCAACACACTGGGAACTCATGTTGAGCTGTTATCCACCATGACTCCCAAATCTATTCAAAGTCAGTCCTCCCCTGGATAGAGAATCTTCCGTCTTGTAAGTATGGCCTGCATTCTTTTTTCCTAGGCCATATTAAAATGCATATTGTGTGCTTGTGCCCAGCTTACCATGCGATTCAGATTGCTCTGTATCAGTGACCTGTCATCTTCATTGTTTACCACTCCCCTAATTATTTGTCATCTGCAAACTTTATCGGTGATGATTTTGTTTTGTCCAGGTCATTGATAAAAATGTTAAATTACGTAGGGCCAAGAACCAATCCCTGCATGACATCATTAGACACACACGTGCTTGACGAGGATTACCCATTTACAATTACATTTTGAAACCTGTTAGCCAATTTTTATTTCATTTAACATGTGCTTTGTCAATTTTTATTTGTTCGCGTTTTTTAATGAAAATGTGGTGTGGTACCAAGTCAAATACCTAACAGAAATCTAATTATATTATATCAACACTCTTACCTTTGTCAACCAAACTTGTAATCTCATTAAAAAAAGCAATTTACTTTGACGGGATCTGTTTTCCATAAACACATGTTGATTGGCATTAATTGTACTACTCTTCTTTAATTCTTTATTAATGGAGTCCCGCATCAGTCGTTTCAATATCTTGCCCAGGATTGATGTCAGACTGTTTACTCTTTTTAAATCCTGGCCCAATATTCGCTTTCTTCCAGTCTTCTGGAACTTCCGCAGTATTCCAAGACTTATTGGAAATCAACATTAATGGTCCAGTAAGCTCTTCAGCAAGCACTTTTACAACTCTTGGGTGCCAGTTATCTGGATCTGCAGATTCTAAAATGTCTGATTTCAGTAGATGCTGTTTACTATTCTCATGAGTTACTATTGAAATGGATAGAGTGTCATCGTTGTCATCTGGCTTTTTCCCAAATGCAGAACAAAAATATTTATTGAACACTTCTCCCTTTTCTGCATTATTATTGATAATTTTGCCATTTCCATCTAGTAATGGACCAATACCAAAGTTAGGATTATTTTTGTTGTTAATATATTTAAGTGCCTATGTATTGTCTGTAACTCTGCAAGCTACAGATTTCTCCTTGCGACTTTTTGCTTCCTATATCAATTTTCTACAGTTCTATAACTTTTGATTTATATTCATTACAATTGACTTCCCTTTGCTTCCATTTGTTATACATTAATTATTTTATTTTATTTTTATAGTTGCCTTCACTTGCCCTGTAAGACAGGTAATTTTTAAACCAATACTGCCTTCTTCCATTAATGTGGATTTTGGGACATCTATTAAAGTGTTCTTAAAAAATTTCCAGTTATTCACTTTTTTCTGATTAAATTCTCCACAACATTTTTTATTAAAAGCAGAACTAAAACTCCTTTTTTGTACTTAAAAGTTTAAATTTAGTCTCCCAATTTGGCACAGTAACTCTCCATAGGACAACTGAATTTTCTATGTAATTTTTTTAAAAGAAAAATGTAATAACTCTTAAGAGAAAACATTTAAATTTGTTTGTAATTCCCTTCATGGCAGTGTGTAGTATTGAACATCCATATATGATTCCTGTTTGTCTAGTGTGAACCAGAGGCCCACTGGTGCCAGTGGCAAAGGGCTTGTTACTCTGTGTCAGCAAGTCTTAATAGGCCTGACAAACTCACTACATTTAATACATTGCTTTCATACTGTCCATCCATAAAGAGTGTCATGTAAGATCTTAAATGAAAGCCCAGATCATGCTGGTATGGTATTTAAAAACCTATGTCTATATACTAAAGATATGTTCTTATAGTTTGTATCAAGCTGTTGCTCCCCAGCACAGGTGAGAAACTGGTTTCCTGCCAGACCAGAGACGTTTGTCCATCTATCTGTTGAAATATAAATTGAGTATTGTCTCATTCATAGTCACCAGGCTGAGCTAAATGCAGATTTAACAGGAAGAGCAGAACAGCAGGGGGGAAAGAGCTTTGTTTGGGGGTGCACTTCAGAGGTTTATTTGGACTTTAACTGGCGGAAAGGGACTGAATCCTGCACTTTAGGAAATAATCAGGAAGTGCAACTGTATTCAAGAAAATGAGAAAACCTGTTCTGTCTGGAAATGCTGCAAGAAAGCTTTAGGTGAGAAACTGCTTTAGACATGGATTTTAGCCTGGTAAAGTTGAGTTTAGACTCTAGTCTAAGGCCTTGTCTACATTAAGGCTATGTCAACACTAGAGTTTACAGAAGCACAGTGGTACCAATGCAGCTGTAAGATTTCTCATATAGCTGTTCTATGCTGACAGAAGAGAGCTCTTCCATTGACATAATTAAACCACCCACAACAAGCGGAGGTAGCTATGTCGGTGAGAGAAGCTCTCCTGCCAGCATAGTGCTGTGCACACTGCTACTTATGCTGGCAAAGCTTATGTCACGCGAGGTGGCTTTTTGACACCCCTGAGCGACATATGTATTGCCGACCTAAGAAGCAGTGTAGACATGGCCTTAAACCACCACAGCTCCAGCCCTTAGTTAAGACATTACCTATGCTAATGGGAAAGCTGCTCTCGCCAGTGTAGGTACCCAGCCTTCCCAATAGGAGGTAGCCATGTAGACAGGAGTAGCCCTCCTGTCAACAGAGTGCTGTCTACACCAGGAGTTAGGTCAGTATAACTGCATTGCTCAGGGTACAATCTGGACTGTTGAACAGCTGTGGCCCCTCAATTCTCCAACCTGGAGAGCCTTGTACACTGCTTCGCTGTCAGAGCAACCACTCCTGGCCTGCTCTCACACAGCCTGCAGCATGTAAGTCACTCCCAGCTATGCTGTCTGAGTGCTATGGCCAGCCACTCTTGAATTACACTGCAGAGCAACACCAGCAAATTCCTAGTCCCAGACTTTCCCCAGAAATGTGTGTCTTGTACTGCCCAGCCCTCTCCTGGACAACACACGCTCATATAAACTGCCTCATTTTATTAATAGAAAATGATATGCACAAATCCTGTTATCCCAAATGGAGTTTCCCAAACACTTCAGTCCAAGCACACTGGTTTAGATAAAACAAGTTTATTAACTACATAAAGATAGATTTTAAGTGATTACAAGTAATGAGGCATAAAAGTCAGAATTGGTTACAAGAAAATAAAGTAAACACAGCTAATACCTAACTAAACAAGCGAAGTGAATTGAAAGCAAAAGTTTTTCTCACCTCATGCTTCATCAGTCTTACTGGCTGAATTCATTTCAGTCAGGATCCCTCCCTCAGTCCGTCAGGCATCCGGTTGCCTTTTATCTCTGAAGGACTGGTTTGTGGCTGCTTTTCTAAACTTGGAGCATGTCTCAGTAAGGTCATACATTAGAATTATATAACCTTACTTTCAATGTTGCCACACATATGTTACAATGATCAGCAAAAGTTTTCAAATGATACTTCACAAGGCATACTTTGTACAAAAATTATCATAGTCTTGGAAAAGGGGTGAACATAGGGATACAGACTGTCGCAGGGTGTCAGGGAGTGACACCCAGTTTAGCACCAGCAAGTCTTTCTCTTGTTGAGGCAGTGGGAGTAAAATGTCTTGGGCACCCTGAGAAAGTGTTGCAACAAGTCAATGTGCAAGATACCGTACCTGTTCCTGAATGCCAGCCAACTTCCTAAAAGAAATATGAATTACCTTATGTAAACGTTTTGTATGACTACATTCCTCATGCAACAAATAGAAATACAGTGAATGACTTGTAAGACCCTCATTCTCCCCTGGTTTGTCCTCGTGCAGTCATTTCCCCCTGTGCAAAGTGGGTGTAATATGCTACCATCCAGTGTGAGTGAATGGAGAATGCTGACTTGGTACATTTTACGTCTATTTTTCATGGGTGTTAATGACTCAGCCAAGGTACAAGTCAGTGGAGAGTCAGGCCCCTTGATGGACCTCCCCCGCCCCATGAATGTTTTTTTATTTTTTATAATTTTTCATTTTATTTATTTTGTTTTGTTTTGTCATAGTAGGCCTGGGGGGAGCCCTTGGATGTGGGGTGTGGTCTGTGAAGTGAGTCCACCCCGCACTCACTCTGCAAAAGCTGTTCTGGTCCTGCAGGGCTGGGCCCAGCTCCCCGCTCCAGGCAAACCTCAGACAGACCAAACCTCAGCAATGTTGAGACCCAGTGTGCAACACCTGGAGCAGGAGCTACTGCAGGAGTCACTTGAGGGCTAAGTCTTTCGTTTTACTTCATTTTATACGTTGCTTTTTATTTTATTTAATATTATTTTGCAGTTGAAAAAAAAAGACAGGGCCCTACCCTTTGAGTCTCATGACATGTTGGATTGGAAAAAAACACATTTTGCACCTTGCCTGTGCTAGAGAAATTCCCAGTTACCCATTTAATGCAGCTTTTCTAGACCCTGAAGCAGCACAAAGGGGCCTTAGTGAGGGCCAGAATCTGGCCCTTTATTTGTAAAGTATCTCCCAAAAATTCAGTTCAGAAATAGATATCTCTAATCAAAAAGAACATTCTCTGGAAGTATGATTGTATACTTTTTTGTTCCATCAAGTTATTCATGAGTGGGATGCAACTGAGAGTGCAGGTCTGCAAATCCTTCTTCATCAAGCTATCCAATTGGCATCAAGGGGACTGCTCCTGTGTGTAAGGATTATTTGCACAAGTAAAGCTTTGCAGAACTGGATCTGAACATGGTGCATTACCCACAACATGATGAGTCAAATTACTGGATTTACTCCATTGGTCCTATGTGACCACTAGCATTAAAAAAAATGCTTCCTAAAGGTCAGATTCTAAATATTCATCCTTTGGATGGTATGAAACAGAATACTAAGGGAGCAGATATTCAAGTATTTACATCCCCAACTATTCAAGATATTTCTGACTAGTGCAATGCATTTCATCTGTGCATTTTTAACTGTTATCTGCTAAAATATCTTCCCACCTGTCAAAAAATATGGAGTCGCATAACGAAGATTCTGGTTTGGGGCTCAGCCCGTTCTAGTTTTCCAGGCCAAAAAAAAAAAAAAAGAGAGAGAAAAGAACAAGAAGAGATGTCACAGAGGCAGAGGACAATAAGAAACTTTAGTGAGATCTGACACAGCCAATTTGTACATGATTGTTCTTCGGGCCATGAGCTGAACAATTCAGACATGTAGAGCTTGCCTGGAAATCACCTAATCAGGAAGATGGACAGCATAACTCTAAAATTCTCTGCTTGCCAGGCTGAGTTCAGCCTTTACACATGCTAAGTTCAGCCCCTCCAGCTCAGAAATCTTAATGAAGCTTCTGGGTTTTGGAATCATCCATTTGGCTTTTGAAGTCCTGAGCTCTGCGGGGGTTTCCCATTGTGCATGTTTGGAGATGTAGAAAAATCTAGGGTTGTTTTTGTCTTTGTCTTTCTTTGCACAAATAAGAACAGCTGGGAGTGTACAATGCATCTGAGAAGACAAATTCTATTTGAAAGGCATTGTTCTTTTGACCCATTTTCATCCCCAATTTACTGAACACAAAGAGCTCTTGGTTTTAACTTTGTCCACTGTTATTAACAACGCCTCATAACGTTAATTAATACTGCGGTACCTCGGGCTCGGTGTCTCACATGTGGGAATTTCTTGTGTGGGTTTGTAGAGCAACATCTGCCAGTGAATAGATTTTAAAAAAAATTAATTAAACAAAGGAGAAGCTCTGAGCTGAATCTGTGCCTAAATGATTAATATCACTTCATGTTTAAGATTTTTTTCCAGCCTATTTTGCTTAATGATTTTCAACGATGAATATTACATGTCCTTCTGCAGTTAATTATTTAGGCTGATGAAACATGGCACTCACTGTGCCCTTGTAGGATTCTAAATTGAAGGGAACACACTTTCTAGTTACTGCTTTTAGAATGGCTTTGGCTTATGGAGGTTTCTTTCATTCAGAGACAAGGCTGTGATTAGACAGATGGTTAGAACTTTAAAGAATCATTGTTCTTCAAACTATTAATTTTTTCATTGTTGAACCCTCATGTTTTTAACCCCATCTGCCAATAAGCTCCTTAAAATTTCTGCCTGGAGTTCAGTGGCAGAAATTGATAAGGCCTTCACCACTGCTGACCACCCACTGTTTGTGCCAGACTGCCAGCTCATTGCTTCAAAGAGCAGGGTCTGGATAATCCTTTCCTTCCTGGTGGGAAACCTTTTCAGAACAATGGTTAATCAGAAGTATTCATATTTCAAAATTATCACAGTGTTTCAGGAACAGTTTGTGTCAGCCCCAGACTATAAGCCATGTGTTAGAGAGCTTATTCCTTCACTCTCCCACTTCCCTGGTCCTTCTCGCATGAACAGAGAGCAACAATACCCAAAGTCCGAAGGTGCAAACAATTCAATGTTTATTGGGGTGAACTTCCAGCAAGCTTAAATGCAAGTTCCTTTTTCCTTATTTTCGAATCTCAACTTACTTCCTGTTTGCCCTTAATTTATATAGTAATATTCTCAGCTATACCTTAACCAATCATTTTACTAAAATTTACCTAACCAATCCTAACACATTGTAACATGTTTCAGAGTAGCAGCTGTGTTAGTCTGTATCCGTAAAAAGAACAGGAGTACTTATGGCACCTTTAGAGACTAACAAATTTATTTCAGCATAAGCTTTCGTAGGCTATAGCCCACTTCATCGGATGCATAGAATGGAAAACACAGAAGTAAGATGTATATATACACACAGAAAACTTGGAAGCTGCCATACCAATTCTAAGAGGCTATTTAATTTAGATGAGCTATTATCAGCAGGAGAAAAAAAAGCTTTTGTAGTGATAATCAAGAAGGCCTATATCAGACAGTTGACAAGATGTGAGGATACTTAACTTTGGGGAAATAGATTCAATGAGTGTAATGACCCAGCCATTCCCAGTCTCTGTTTAACCCTAGGTTGATGGTATCCAATTTGCAAATTAATTCAAGTTCAGCAACTTCTTGTTGGAGTCTGTTTTTGAAGTTTTTCTGTTTTAAAATTGTCACCTTCAAGTCTGTTATTAAGTGACGAGGGAGGCTGAAGTGTTCTACTGGTTTTTGAATGTTATGATTCCTGATGTCAGATTTGTGTCCATTTATTCTTTTGCATAGAGACTGTCCAGTTTGTCCAATGTACATGGCAGAGGGGCATTGCTGGCATATGATGGCATATATCACATTGGTAGATGTGCAGTTGAATGAGCCCCTGATGGCGTAGCTGATGTGATTAGGTCCTATGATAGTGTCAGTTGAATAAATATGTGGGCCGAGTTGGAATCAGGTTTTGTTGCAAGGGTAGGTTCCTGGGTTAGTGTTTTTGTTGTATGGTGTGCAGTTGCTGGTGAGTATTTGCTTCAGGTTGGAGGGCTGTCTGTAAGTGAGGACTGGTCTGTCTCCCAAGATCTGTGAGAGTGAGGGATCGTCTTTCAGGATAGGTTGTAGATCTTTGATGATGCGCTGGAGAGGTTTTACTTGGGGGCTGAAGGTGACGGCAGTGACGTTCTGTTATTTTCTTTGTTGAGCCACTAAGCCACCTTTCTAACAGCCCCAGATTGCCTTATTTCAATATGACTTGTTTGGAATGTGAGGATGTGACCGTACGCTTCCCAGTTTATGGCTGCCTCTGCTGCTTAGCCAAAGGCATTAGCCTAAGAACAGGGCCTCAGACTGTCAGGGTGAGAGAAGGCCCTTACGCAGATTCTTTCTTCTATACCTCTATAACTAGCTAAATGATAAACATATACCTAAATTCTGAAAATATAGGCCTTTACAGACAGGCCTGAATATCTATATTCTAACACTCCACCCCCCACCCCTTTTTTTTCTTTTCTTTTGGGATCCTCCTGCCCAGGTATCCCTGGAAAAGCATAGGACATATGGCGACACGCTTCCTGAAAGGGCCAGGCATCAAGATGGAAGGTGTCGATGCTCCATCTGTGCCTCTGCCCCTTGTGTGGTACCATGCCCTGCACCGTCTCTCATACGGGCATACCACACCTATTCCAATTAGTGTTCCAGACTTCCCATTATAGTGGGCCCGAGAAGGCCCGAGAAGGTTGGGTCCGGGTTGTCTAGTACACTGGGCAGAAGTGCTACAGTGGCTGCTGTAGATAAGCCCAAGTCACTTACATGCTTTTGAAAATTTTACGGAGGCTCCCTTGCCTTGACTTTCTCCTTCTATAGAGATCATCTCTATTTAAACAGATTTGCTGACTTTAATCAAAATAACATCCTAAATAAAATAGTATTCTGATAGAAAGTAGCCATCCTCATTCCCACAGCTTTCATCATTCACCTCTGATCCTGGATCTTTATTGCTTGTCGTTACTGGTCTTTGCTTTTACTGTGTCTGACCACTATTGGTATTCACTTTCCTCTTTTCTTTCATCTTTCCCTAACTCCCTCTGCATTTGTCTCCTGTTGTTTTATGATTTTATTTTTACTCCCCCATGTAGCTTTCTATCAAATGTACAACCTTGTAACTGACTTTACCTTCATCTTCCTACTTTTTTAAAATTTTCTTAGTCATGTTTTGGGAGGATTAGACAAAGGCTAACAATATAAACATATTGAGACTTTCCTTCACACACACCCACACAACACACACACTCATAACACTTCCCTGATAAACAGCAGAACAGAACTTTGCCTTTATTTGTTATTCAGATTAGGTTGAAGGCATTTTGAGATAGAGAAGTCACTAATCGAGCATTTATTTATTACAAAAAATAAAAAAGACTTTCCCAAGCTATAGGCATTTTTACCATATATTAAAATAGAAGCAAATTAATAAACAAGAATACGATCACCAGCTTTTCCACAATCGAGATGAGGGAGGGGGAAAGAACCATTTTGCAAGTTATTCAATCCTAATATCTAATGTAGCCTAAGATGGGACCTTTTTTAGATAGATCCTGTTTGGGGGCAGGAAGGAATCCATGCAGGTACAGATTTTGTCCGTTTCTCCTACGCCCTACACGCTAACAGTAGGGAGATTTGCATAGATCCTGTGTGTAGATTTCTCTGCCCCCCAACCTCACACAGTGGAAGTACACTGGTTGCACTACTTCTGTGTCTGTGTAAGGTGCAGCTAATGTGTGTATACTAATGTCATGAGAGAATTTCTCAGCGAGCCACTGCATAAGTATAACTATAAATGTAATAATTCTGAGGTGTATTGCCTCACTGGATATTGGGCCTTTCATAAAAAGGATTCCAAAGTGCTCTGAAAACTTTTTGCTTTTTCACCCCCAAGGGAATTCAGCCACTTTTGAGGTAAAAGGTTAAAAGAATCTCACCAAAGAATCTCACAGTCATTCTATGCTGGCAGTCAAACAGAACAGATTTGGGGAGGGGAAAGTACAGAACAACTTCTCCACTTTGAGGTTTGCATGAATCCAAAATTGTATTTTGTCTTAAAGCTGAATGAGAGACCATCAGGCAGATGTGCAATGACTGAGGTGTCAGGGACAATCTGCTTCAATTGATTCTGAATTCAGTTGTTTTCCCCTCAAGCTGTGGGCTGGGCATAGATCGACAAATCCAAAATGTTGCTTGAGAAAACTGAGCTCACACGTTATAAGATTTGCAACAGAGCTGTCCTAGCATAATCCCATTTGAAGCCAAATCCTTCTAGCCTTTTGCATCATCCTATTGACTTAAACAGGTAATGTGAGCCGGATTTAGCCCTAGAAGGTATAGCTTGAGTGAAGGGGCCATGGTCAAGCATGTGAAGAGTGCTAGCTGAAAACATGACAGCAGAAATTCCTTTGTGCTTGTAATAATCACACTTCCATGATGTTTTCATTCTCTTACTATTGTATCTCTGTCCTCTGAGATGCTGTCTCTAAGGGTACGTCTATACTTACGCGTCCGGTCGGAGGCGCGGGATCGATGTTCTGGGTTCGATTTATCGTGTCTTGTCTAGACGCGATAAATCGAACCAGGAAGTGTTCCGCCGTCGATGCTGGTAATCCAGTAGGCGGAGTCGACGGGGGAGCCTGCGCGCTGTGTGTGGACCCCGGGTAAGTGCTTTTTCATTCGAACTAAGATAGTTCGACTTCAGCTACGTTATTCACGTAGCTGAAGTCGCGTATCTTAGTTCGAATTTCAGGGCTAGTGTAGACCAGGGCTAAGGAAAGGAAGAGTGTTTTCTTTCAGAGAGCTCAGGTTGGTCTAGCTATTAAAACTGGGTTATACAGTCATGAGCAGTTCCCTCTTACTATAAGCAAATATACTTGTGAATCTATATTCACTGGTAAATTACCCTGGTTTATGTGAACATCTAACATTAAACACTTTTTTTTTGTTTTTTTTATAGAATGCTAAACTTGAGCAACCAAGTATTAACTCTGTCACCACTCAGAAGGATTCTCAAACCTCTTTGGAACAGTCCACATTTTATCGGAGGGTTTGTCTCATGCACATCTCTCCTCCCATTCAGCATCAGACAGACCACCTCACCCACTTGCTATTTTAAAAATATCCCCATAGAAATTATAATAACTGCTAACATGGAAATGTAACAGTAAGCAGATATTTAATGCTGTTTAGGGCTGTCTTATAATGCAATTTAATAGCTGGAAAGGATGGAGGAGGAGCAGGCAGCACCATGTAGGAGCTAGACAATCACAAATGCTCAGTTCAAGAATCTCTTGATAAAATGCATTATTGGACAAACAACACTATCAAGGAAAAAATTTAATATATAATAAAATACAAAATGAAAATTCTGATACAGCCTAATGCACAGGAAATTCGTTCTACTGTACATATTTGTATTCTGACTGTTTATGTTGTGGCAGCGCTTAGAGTCCCCAATCAAGAATCAGCACACCATTGTGCTAGATGGTGTACATAAACATAATGAAAAGATGGTTGCTGTCCCAAAGTGTTTGCAATCTAAGTGTAAGACAAAAGACAACAGATAGGTACAAGTACACAGCGGGTACACAAGGTGAGCGAGTTTTGTCTAATAAGCAGCAATCCCAAACCCCAACCCAGCCTCCCTCCAGCTGCCTAACTGTTGTCAGGTATTTTGTAGGCATCATGGTACTGGCTTATAATTATAAATTGTAACAATTGTATTGTTCACATAAGACAGCCCACCACTCAGACAGGCTTCCTTTCTCCACACCCAGTTTAGATTAGATGCCACAGACACTGAAAGCAAATACCTCTGTGTGTGCTAGGGTGACCAGAAGTCCCGATTTTATAGGGACAGTCCCGATTTTGAGTCTTTTTCTTATATATGCTCCTATTACCCCCACCCCCACCCCCTGTCCCGATTTTTCATGCTTGCTGTCTGGTCACCCTAGTGTGTGTGCATGTGTATTTGTTCAGTCATTCCTGAGCTATAAGCACTACAGTAATATAGTTACATCTAAACTGATGATATGGCAATTGTATTTCCTTTGAGAAACTGAAAAATACATTAGAATTTCCTGAAAAGTGTGTATGTCTGTGCTGTATAAAAGATGATTGTTTGAAGTCCGTTGCAGTATTTCATTATCTTATCCCTTCGATTTCAAATATACTTTCAAAAGACAACTGTCCTCTTACTCAAAAACACCTGGAAATGTATTAAAGCTCTATTGGAAGTATAAAATCTGTTAAAACGGAAAGTAGTTGATTTCATTTTAGACAATAGAGCAATATTTTAAATGTACTTATAATAATTTATAGGTCAGTATTGTAGGTTCATTATAATTTCAGGCGTATATTTGTTTAAATGTTTCTAAAGCACATGCAAGATGGAAATGCTATATAAACCCACAATCCTGCATCTGATAGTGCTTCAGTGAATTGCTGCTTTCACTGACTTCAATAGATCTCTCTGCAGACAGAGCAATCCACCCACATGCTATCAATTGCAGTCTCAGGGACTATTATTATAATACTAAATTAAAAATATATAGTATATTATTGAAATTCTATCACTACATTATAACCAAAACATGTCATGAATAAACAGTATTAGAATGATCACTGGCTTTGAATTGTATGTTGTTGGTTTTTCGCATATCTTTGTAACAGTTGGACAAAGCTGAAAACAAAAATCAAATAAGTACCAGACAACATAAAATAATTTACATATTGAATGATACAACTTCATATCCAGTTAGTTACGATGTCATTTAAAAAAAATTAACGTCTTTGTGCAAAATAATTTTACACTTTTGCTCAGTGACACACAGGCACCAACACAGAGTTTGTCCGTCCAATTTCAGTTTAACTTGTCCAGTTGTCCACTCCTTTTTCTAGTTCACAGGCCATGAGGATATTCTGGTGCATAACTTAAGAGAAGAGACCATACACTTTAAAGTTCTTCATTTAGTTTTGAATTAAGTCCAACACTCCACCATGTTCAATATAGTGCTCCCTATGAATGAAATTCATTCCTATGCACAAGGCCCTATGAACCACGTACGTTTTTCTTAAGTCCTTAACGTAAGAAGGAGATGCTGAATTCTATGTTCTTACTTGAGTATATTTTCCTGTCAGAACCGATATATTTCAAGTGTTTCTCTTTTAGCATCTGCAGTGTTGATGTCCTTTGTGACGGTGTTCCCCATAAAGTTTTATGGGGAACACCGTCACATCCTTCATGGAGATTTTCATTCTGATACCATTTTGGTAACTGTTACAATTCTGCCAGCATATCAGCGCTTTTGGGTCAGAACCCAGTTTGTTGTCCTAACTTCCCTTCTCCATTACAGTTTTTCCAGCAGTGCTTAAGAGGTAGTAATTCCATGGCCTACAATCGGGAAGAAATATAACAGAATCTATGTAAAGGTTTATACTGATTTTTCATCAAATTATAGGCAATAGTGTTATACTTATGCAATACGCCATGTTTATTGAGAGTACAATTTAAGCTTTAAATTCAGCATATACTTCCATTCTCTCTCTCACACATGCCATATGTCCCGATTTTAGAGGGACAGTCCCGATTTTTGGGTCTTTTTCTTATAGAGGTATTACCCCCCACACCCCAGTAGCATAGCCAGAGGGGGAGCAGGGGGAGCGGCTGCTCCCCCACTGAGCAGAAGCGGCGCCTTTTTTGTGCTCTGACGCTTTTTGCTCCTGCGCTGCAGCCGGAGCGGAGCTTCTTTTTTTGTGTGCTCCCGGCGCCTTTTTTTGCTCCTGATGCTTTTTGCTCCTGCGCTGCAGCCGGAGCGGAGCATATTTTTTTTGCTCCCGGTGCCTTTTTTTAGCTCTGCTCCCCCTGTGCTCTAAGCCTGGCTATGCCACTGCCACCCCCGTCGTGATTTTTCACATTTCTGTCTGGTCGGTCACACACACACGGTTCTGCAGCTGGATCTTTTAGTTACCAGTCCTTAGTGATGCTTGGTCAGTTCCAGTGGCAGCTGAAACTGCACACAAGGGATGGGAGGTGGGGCTTTATTGGACGCGTCTGAAGCTCCAGTATTGATGCAGAACGAACCCAAAGTCCCATGGCAATACACCCTTCTTTTATAGTAACAAGTTCCCATACAAGTCTATGGACCTTGCTGTGTCACACCGGAGCTGTTAATCACGAGGTAGTCAAGGTTGCTCCCAATCTGCATTATTTAGGGTTGTTGCTGGGAGTATCCACAGCTGTTTCTTATCTCGTCCTTGGGGTATATGCCTTTGCTTTAGGGTCTTCAATCTGCCATAAAGGTGATTCTGATAGTAAGGTTGGTGCCTCTCGACTTCTCCATTCCCCTCTCGACCATCTGGTCCATCAGTACTGGCGCCTCCTGTCTCTTCTCTGTTAGCACGCTATACATTCCTCACTCGCACACAAAACAGTAAATAATTTCAAAAGCAAGAATTACAGCCACAACACTTCTATCCTTGTAAAAACAATCATTAACACGTAAAGCAAAGAATAAAACCAAAACAATTTTTTCTTACTAATTCAAAGGTAGAAAAATGGAGTGCAATTTACTCAAGACAATTTCTCCCCATTAGGCTTTTGGCCTACAATAGCACTGCTTCTTGAGTACATTATCTCTTCTACTTCGAAGTCAAAGGTGGTATTTTCAAAAGCACAGCGTTAGCACTTTTGAAAATCCCAGTTGAAATGTTTGTTCCTATTTATCTTCAATATTTATTTTGTTTAAACTATATGTAAACTCCCACCTGTTACTCCTTTCTACTAAGACTCCTGGAATAGAACTGTCTCTAAATCAGTTATGTTTTCAGTCACTTATTTTGTTGTTGTTGCAAAACTACACTGCTGGCAACATAGGAACACAAGGACATTACAAAGACCTCTTCTGTTTCTGACATTGCTGAGTGGTATACATTCTCTTTTCTAAAATAAACTACTATATTATTTAGTTTTCAGTTCTTAGCTAGGCTACTTTCCCAATCTTCTGGTCTTCTGGTTC
Organism: Chelydra serpentina; assembly: GCA_037349315.1. Lineage (NCBI taxonomy): Eukaryota > Metazoa > Chordata > Testudines > Chelydridae > Chelydra > Chelydra serpentina. The sequence goes on along the minus strand of JBAIAC010000002.1, from coordinate 62,810,936 downwards.
AAAAGATGAAGGACTCCCATTGACTCCAGTGGATCAGACCTCAAGTGATTTAACTGGGACTATCGTGTTTTATTCCCAGTTACATATTTTATCAAAGTTTAAATGGAAATGATGCTTCTTAAGAGTAGGCTTCTTATTCTCTGTCCATTAGAAGGTACAGGGAGATGTGGACTGAGTCAGCTCATCCTCCATTTGGATCCAATGTCAATCTTTAGTCTAGGCTGCTTTCACTCTTGCAGTGTGGCCTGGTGGCTATAGTACTAGACTGGCACTCAGGGGACCCCAGTTGTATTTCCAGCTCTGCCACCAGCTATCTGGGTGACCTTGAGCGAGTCACTTCACTTCTCTTTGCCTCAGTTTCCCCATCTCTAAAATGGAGATAATGATGTTGACTTCCTTTGTAAATCACTTGGGAATCTACTGGTGAAAATTACCATCTGAGATATAGATGGTATTATTATTAATTAGCTGCCCAGTTATACTGTTTAGGGTTTGGAAGCCCAATGCCTCCCTGCTCTGAAGGCAACTCAACACTTTATTTTTGATCTAAGAACTTTTTAAGACACACACAAATATTGTCGCAATTGTTTTTTGTCTACCTTTTTCAAAGATCACAGGCAATTTTATAGAAAGTGTATTAAACGAATAAAAAAAACCAAACATGCTGAAGCCCATTCCTATCTATAGCACATTGTCGACCTAGTCAACTTAAATCAGGCTTATTCCAAGTTCCAACTTTCTCCTTCAGTTTTTGTAAGAGGGGAGGAATCATAGCAACATAGAGTGAGTCCATTGAAGCAGCTACATACGTGCCTAAATATTCTGGGCCAGAGCCACAGCTTGTAAAAATCACCATTGGCATCAATGAGATGGTAACTTACACCCGCTGAGAAACTAGCCCTTTATTTTTGTAAACATTGAAGAGATCTGACATGAGGTTATGAGCTGCTCTGTGGTTTCTTGCCTCATCAGTATATCTTTTACATATCCATTTTGTAGCATGATATATGGCTACAAGTATAAAATGCAGTTTTTGAGCATATGGCTTGTGTAAGAGGCAGAGGTATATCTGTGTAAAAAGGCAATTTTGTGGCTTGCAGTTTTTATGGGTTCTGTAATATTCTTATTGGCTCTAATTTCCTCTGGAAGTGGTTGCATTGATAGGACAAATAGAAGTGGTGGGAGCAGACATCCTTGTTCCCTTTTGGATGAATATTTGTTTAGTAAAAGAGCCATTTACCAAGAAGTTGGCTCTTGAAAGTCAGTATAAATTGTTCTTTAAAATCACGGAGCTCTGGAGACCTATTTTTTAAAGCTTCCCTGCTTTCTTACAGATGGTTTTCATGTGAGTGAAAAGGAGAAGTTTGTAATATCTTAGGCCATCTCTCATGCAACTCTCATCATTTCCACTTGGCCTGACAGCTTGAACTAAATCGCCTAACACACTCCTCAAAATAATAAAATTAATGATCATCTTTGAGTGATGTTTATAGTTTCTTTTTAACAGTGTTTCAAACAACCTCTCCCAAATGCCTTTGGGTCCTTGATGGAACTTACAAGCCAGTGGTTTTTTTGAAGATTGCTGTTAGGTGCCCTTGAAACTGTAAATAACTTTTAAATTCAAGAACATTGTATTGCAAATGTCTTGTTGTGTTTGGATGAAATTCAGCTGGTAGCCAAGGCCACCAATGCAGTGAATGACCTATGAGTAAAAGGAATGCAGCTGTAGAAAAGGCAAACTGTATCTCCTCAGAGCACCACCTTTACCAGCCAGTCCCTATGGAGCCATGTCAGAAATGACTGAGTCAGCTTATAAAAACCAGTTGAAACTCTACCCAACCCACCACAATTGGTAAAGGAACCAGAAAATGCACCTACTCTTCCCACCATCCCAAATAACAGTGGAAGTTTCCAAAACAAAGTAATAAAAGCCCTTATTTCAAACTGGTGTTCTAGCCTGCTCTGGCTTTCAGCCCAATTTCCAGAACTAGCTTCCCTCTTCTGTTTTTATCTGCTTGCTGTACCTCAGGTGACTATGCATTTGCCTAAGTAGGCCTTTGGTAATCTAACTCTTCTAAAAAAGGTAGATTGACTAGTCACAAACCCCAACAGTGTACAGAATATGGGTGGAGAGTAATGCGACATCATCTTCCTCTTCAGGGGTTCATATCTTGGCATGGCGATGGGATGTGCAATCATAACTCCTTCCACCCACAAGAATGAATCAAGTGCGCAGACTAGGTCAGTAGATTCTTTTTAATTGAGAACTATATGAAATGTGAATGTGCTCCTAAAATGTATGTAGATTACAACTCTAATTTCATCCTGTGGTTTTGAGGACATGAATAAGTTACTTGAATTTCAATCTAATGGTTTAGGATGTCACCATAACATGCCTGATAGCATTATATCCTCATTATCTATGTGGGAGGGTACATTATTCCTCATATACTGTTTTCCCATAATGGATTAACTGCTATGTCTAGATAGTTGTTTATCCCCGTCTAAACACTCTATCATATGATATACTTATTTTTCCTATGAGTTCCTTGGTATCCCCCAAATGCAACCCTTAGCACTGCTCTCGTCAGTGGTGACATTCCCTCCAAATAGGAGAGCAAGAGTGTTCCTCAGAAGACTGAATGTTTTAGCTGGCCACAGGGGGTCACTAAAAATCATTGGAAAAACATTCCTTCCTGCCTCCCACCCCAGATGCAAAGCAGCGCTCACAGCCTATATAACATTCTGTATTAATTTCAGGGAAGGAACAACAGCTATGATGGTTTTCCTTATCATTAGAGCGGGCTGGAGAATAACAATTCCATTTCACAACTTTCAAGGTTTCTAAATTTGTTTTCATTCCACATGGGGAAAAAAACAAACTTTTTTGATGTTTTTGTGAATGGAATTGTGTCAAAATGTCCTTTTTGCAATTGAAATGATCAAGTTTTTGATTTGGGTCTTGCGGTGGGTCTCTCTGGAATTGACTAGAAAACAGATTCTGGACTGGAGACAACTGTCTAAATTGACGTCTCCGTAAAACATTTTGGCTTCAACAAAACAGAATATTTCAACAACAAAAGTTGTCTCGAAAATGTTCCAACCACCTCCACTTATAATCAAAAAGCTTTTACAGCTGATAATTATCCATTTTTACTAGATTAGTGAATCCCTGAGACTATATATTTTGCTTGGTCAACAGATCCCAGTGTTAAAAACAGAACTATCTATCCATTTCTTTAAGATGATCTCCTGTGTGTATCTTTCCATTGCATTTGAATATTAAAATAAATGAGTGTAAAGGTCTCAGTTTTGGTGTTGTAATATTTGTTGTGAGGGGGCAGAATACTGGCTTCTTGCAAAGCATGATCATATTTCAGGTTGGAATTACAGCAAGTGGCCAACTAAGCTCTGTTCAGTTATCTGTATCATGTATCAAAGGGGTAACCATGTTAGTCTGGATCTGTATCATGTTTGCCTCCTGTTCTTTTTTCCCTCCAAGTTCTCATATAGATCATTATTTTGTATCAGTGGTTGCAGTATCTAGTCTGCTCAACATACTAACATTCTTCTGTGTGTAACATTCTGTTCCTTCCAAAGGATAGTGGTAAAAGTGGGAAATGATCATGAGAGAAGTTATTCTGTGAGAAAGCAAACTGTATGTATTATATATCATAGTATTGAGGTTTTACTATCTGCCACTTTTGCAATTGACCATAAAGCTGGGGAGCCTCAGAGACTTTACAGTGAATTAAACAATCACACGAAAACATTTTCATCTCATAAAGTTAACCAAATGCTATTTGATTATTTTCATTTAGGTGGCTAATGGGGCAAACTGATGCTAGTTAATCTTAAACAGGAATAGTGCATATGCTGAAGATCATGGGGGCTTTGAAATTCCTTTACCCTTCAAGACTATAGTAATTTTTCTTGAGCAAATGCATTCCAGGCCTGATGCTAATCAAATAATATTTGGAATAGATTAGGAACTAGAGTTCAATTTACTGAGGCACTTACAACAAAAGGATAGGAATGGTTTTAAGATTTTTAAAAAAAGAAGACCCAATGGTTGAAATGGTCAGGGAAGTATGGGCCAATACAATACGTTATTGCATTGGAAGCATTTTGCCTCTTTCTCACGATACAGATTGCATAAGGAATAGAAAATAAAACTATCTAACTCTTTGCTTCTGACAAATTTGAATTTAACCCATCCCAATTGCCGTTGAAGAGTAAAATCTCATCAGCCTTACTGTTGAGTGACTTGGGCCATCCGAGGCCATGCTACTACGAGTGTACGTTTGGTATGCAAAATACAAAAGACTGATTTTTATGTATGTCACAAGAACTCATGCAATGGGCACTTCTGTGGCACTGGAGTTCGGTACCCCTGTCACTGCTACTCCTTGCTGAAGCGTGTGTGTGGCAGCAATCAATTCTGAAGTGCCAGTGTTCTTCTGCAATGTTGATAATTCATTATAATTATTAAATCCATATAAAAAAGCTGTTAAAAGAAGATTTAGGTTGCAAAGTCAAGCACCTGAAAGTTAGGAAATGCCAGATTTACAGTTGCCCAGGCAACCTTAATTCTGCTGCCTTGTGCGTGTATGTGTGCATTGAATGAGGCAGGGGTCCCATGGAAAAAATATTATGTGTTCATGTAATTAAAGACTGTATCATAAAGCATATGTGCGGGGTGGGGGAGTGAATTAAAGCTGTGTGGGCAACCATAAATCTGGCATTTTCTAAACTTTTGAATACTTAATTTTACAACCTATATAACATCCTTTTAACACAGATTTTTTGTGTCACTTCCTAGAGACTTTTTTAAAGGAAAAATTCTGTTATTCTGTTGTTTACAGCTGTACCAACCTTCCCATCGTCATCATCAAGGCTTGAGCCTGAAACTTCAGCACTGGCTTCTACTAGTGCTACAGGTGTGGAGAAAGTAAATAAGGAAGTGTTATTTACTCCTCATAACACAAGAACTAGGGGTCACCAAATGAAATTAATAGGCACCAGGTTTAAAACACACAAAAAAGGATGTATTTCTTAACACAACGTGCAGTTAACCTGTGGAACTCTTTGCCAGAAGATGTGAAGTCCAAGACTATAACAGGGTTCAAAAAAGAACTGGATAAGTTCATGGAGGATACGTCCATCAATGGCTATTGGCCAGGATGGGCAGAGATGAGAACCATGCTTTGAAGTGTCCCGAACCTCTGTTTGCCAGAAGCTGGGAATGGACAACAAAGGATGGATCACTTGATGATTACCTGTACCGTTCATTCCCTCTGGGGCACCTGGCACTGGCCACTGTCAGAAGACAGGATGCTGGGCTAGATGGACAATTGGTCTGACCCAGTATAGCCGTTCTTATTAATTATATCAGCTGGTAGCTGGTGAAAGCTGTTGTCTGAGTGCAGGGGAATGAATTGCTGGCACCATGTGCTGGGTCTAAGGGATGGTTATAATGAACCTGGTTCATCTCACTCTCTGTCTCTCTCTCTTTCCCTTCTCCATCTTTAGAGCTGGAAGACCTCCAGCCTCATGTGATGTTCCCTGTGGCGGGGGAAATGCTGGGAACCAGATGCATGGGGGTGGGGGGGGAATATAGTGAGGGATCCCAGCCTAGTGTCTGCCCCAGTGTGGTGCCCTCAGAGAGGAGCATGGCCACTGGGGCCCTGTGCTAGGTCCAACAGGGGAGGGGCTCAACTTTTCTTCTATCCTTCCCAATACAACTGCTCCAGCAGCTCCCTGACATTCCCAGTTGAGTGTCATCTGCTGCTGCTGTTTTAGAAGTGGGGTGAGCCTGGCCTTAGAACATTTTGTTGTTTTGTGGATATGCTGCCAAAGTTCTCTTGAGCAATGCAGATGAAAGAAGGGAAATGGTGATATTTTATATCTCAGAAAAAATCTGAAGAGAATTTCATGGAACAAAAGAGAGGTAATTCTGTAACCTTGCTGAATATCAAAGGTCTACTGCAACAATTAAGGCATTTGTTTTGGGTTTTTTAAAGAAAATCCTGCCTCAGGGCCCAGAATGAGATCCCTTTGTGCTACATTGTACACATTGTAAGAGACAGTCCATGCACTGAGGAGCTCACAGTCTGAATAGATCAAACAGATTTTGGGGGGTTATCTGAGGTGTCTGGGATGAATCACTACCATCTGCTTACACCATGGGAGAGCCTTGTCTGTGCCCAGTAGGGGAAACCCTCCTCAACTACTGGCTGCTGGAAACATCAGCACTCTGCTCTGGGCTCCAGGGAACTCACGCTCTCCATTTTCAGGCTAGCAATTTACACACCCCACTTTGTTATACTTGAGCCCCTTATTTTGTGGCCACCTGCAATGAACACCAATCCGCTGCCTCCATGGAAGCAGTGCACCCAAGTTCACTGGTTTCATTGCTGTTCAACTCTTTCCTTATCGCACGGCATTTAGATGTTTCTATGGTGAAACAAAATTGAAGTTTATTTAACGGAGCTTGAGGTACAGATTCAAATAAACACAAGTACAAGGGTTTGGAAATATAAGGCTACAGGTAAAAGAAAAACATAAAACTCAGTCTATAGCTTATTAACAGGTGAGGTTCCTGTCTATGAAGGTATTTCTCACCCAGTGGTCAGTCCTTGCAACGCTCGTACAGTTCAGAAAGCTGGGAGCCACTTTCATAAGAGACGCCCGCTGACAGAATCTCTTTTCTGTAATGGATAAAATCTTTTACCCTTTTTTCGTTTGTTTTTGTTTTGTTCCCATACAGTTACAGGTTATTGTCTTGTAGCCCAGAGGCCTCCTCCTCAGAGATCTCTCCTTGGTTCGGTTGTCTTGGTAAATGTTCACGTCTCTATCTGGTCCAGACAGTAAATGTAGGCTGTCTCTAAGGATGCTCATTGTTCTCGATGCTGATTGAATTAGTCCTGAGACCTACCTCACTTCAGATGACAAGTGTCACTTCAACAGTTCTGAAACCCAATATCCTACGTGCTATACAACTCTCAACTTCCTGTACAACTTCCTGTACAAACATCACGCTATAATCATAACAATCAGTTCGTTCTTAGCTTTCAGAAGAGACCACACAGGACCCCCCTGCCTTGGGTGTAATATTGAGATGATTGGACATGGAGGCAATATATCTGCCCGGGTATATCCGTGTCATAGATAGGACACAGGGAGTTTCATCCCCATTTTACAGAGGGGGAACTGAGATATAGACAGACTAAGTGACTTGCTCAAGATAGCAGAGGTAGGAGCTGACCCCAGATTCCCTGGATCTCACTTTAGTGCCTTAACCACAAGACCATCTTTTCTCTCTTACAGCAACTTTCTCCTCCAAAAGTGTGTTCAAAGACGACACACAGTACCTGGTACATGAGCCCTTACTGATGGTATATTTTGCCCTGTGGATTAGACAGCAGCAATCAGTTTAATAGGATGTGCTGTGGAAACTGTATTCTAGTACTACATACTTGGAAGGGAGCTAAAGTTGAAAGCCCCAAAGTAGGTGCTTGGTGAGGAACAAGGGAAAGTTTGTTCTGAACGGAAAGAGAGAGATGACTGGTAAACACAAAATTTAGCATATGCATTTTAAAAGGTGGGTGTGCAAATTGAAGTTCTCCTGGGACTAAATCCAGTAATTCCCTCATAAATACGTTCTTTCGGAACTTGGCAGTATTACAGGCACCCACTCTATTTAATAATGGCTTTCTTATGGATAATTCTTCAATGTATTAGGCACAAGCAGGCTTTTATTTAACATTCATTGTGCATATTTTTCCACACATTTTTCTCAAAACTATGCCTCACGACCATTGCAAATCAACATCCCCCTTAGTACCAGAGTTGCCCCATGTCCTCCTCATAATATCCAGGGTAGCCAAAAATACAGTGCACATTTCTACTCATGTCCTCTTCGTATGGTACGGTAACAGGAAGCAGGGCACTGCCTGGTCCCCAGTGAGCACCTTTTAACTCTAGGTCAACTTCTCTCCCATTGCAAAGGGACTATTATATGAAAGATGAGAAGAAAGGATTAGGGGAAAGTAGGGTCCATGGCCAAGTTCTTAGGGCTGGGTTGTGTACATTTTTCTATTTATTAAAAGGACAATTCCTCCTAAGAACCATTTGTGCCTCATCTGAATCCAGATTATAGCATTTCCTGTGGAGTTAAAGATGACTGTGAGAAAATAAACAGGACATTTGATATTTCCTGTATCTAAAACATTTCAATAGAAGTACATCTCGCTCTGTTTTGATGCATAGAAGTGGCTAGATATGGTGATGGGTATAAATGTCTAAGTAGATGGAAGAAAATAAGAAAAGGAATACTTGTGGCACCTTAGAGACTTTGAAAAAGCATCTGAACATTTGGATGTGTTTCCTAATAGCATCCCAAATATTTGATATTTCCTACTTCCAGAGAGGAAGGAAATATTGCAACAGCATCCTGTTTCATGAGATTTTTTAAATTTCGGTTTCTAGCCCCAGTTGAAACTGGGAAACACAGAGCTTCATGTAAATGAAAAAATAATGGAAAAAGACCTCAGCAAAGGTTTGCTTTTCCAGGGCTCTCGGATACTGCAGTGATAAGCAGCAGTAGAAAAGCCTAAGATTTAGTTCAAGTTTTGACCAAAAATTTAGGTCCGTATGAAAAATAGTCCAGTGAAAAAGGGACTCACTTGGAGCCTTGGCTCATCATTGCCTCTTGTCCTTTGTGTAGTCATCTGCACTGGTGCAAAAATAGATGTAAATTGCCTTCATTCTGATTGGGTAGCATTTTACACCTAGTTTCAATATATCTAAATGACAACACAAGAGGCAAGAACCACATCCTCTTTCCATGTTTGAAATCTATTCTCACCAAAATGTCAGGGCAGCATGGTGGATTTTTGGTTGTGTGTTTTTTGAGTCCCGTACTATGTGTTGTCCTTCCTTGAACAAGATATCAGGTAAAGGCAGGACTGAATACATTCATTATGTTATATTCATAGCTGTTGTTTCTAGAAACAAACAAAATATTCTTTTCAAAAAGCATCAAGCCTGAGACTTTCCTTGAAGTGTTTCCAGAAACCAAAACATATAGTTTTTCTGAGCCTTAGAATAAGGTGTGTATATATTAGGAACTTTTTTTGTGGAAATCAATATCTTTTTATTTAATGTAATGAATAATAATAGATACCTGTTATTTTTTGACACTCTGTTTGCAAAGGAAAACAGAATTTTGCAGCTACTGCCAAAACAGTATATTATTAGATCTTAATACTTAACTGAGTTTCCTCACAAACACTGATTTGCTATTTCTGTTGTTACGACTGTTTCCAGGTGGTTGTACAGTTTAAAGAAATATGCAATTAAATTTAGTTCAGGAATGCACTATCACAAAACTATACTTGTTAAATTTATGTCTGTCTTGGAAAAGCACTTTAAAGTGCGTCATTTGAATCTACTTCAGAAATGCAACGCTCAGTTTTTTCCAGCTGACTCCTAGATTTTTTTCACAAAAATAACAGGAAGAGAGGCTATCTCTAGCAGAAATGTCTCCCCAATTAGAAGTGCTCCCCTGAGACTTCTCCACAGCCCATCATAATGAAGCATACTGTATCTCCCATTGTTGTCTCATGTTTATCTCTGTTCTACCCAGATTTTTAGGATAAAATATTACCTTCATCAGAAATGCTGCATCTTAGAACTGAGGTTGAAAGGGAAGTCAATGCATGCTAAAAAAATGAATACCACATCAGTTTAGGCTAACTGAACCACTGTTATTTTTCCTGATGAATTAGTTATCAAGTGTACTGATGGTGTGTCTTTGCTCTACATACAACATTAAGAATATGAGGAAACTACATGGACACAGGTAAATTTCAAATAATCGTGTTTACTAACTGTACACAAATATACAAGGTTTAACTACATACATATATTGCTGCTCTGCTAGGGTTCAGGTGGCTTCTGCAATAGAAGAAAAAAGGCCATTAGATGGCTTCGAAAGTATTTAAAGGGGTATTACTACAACTGACAGGTTTATGCTCAAACCTGCCTCTATTCCATAATGTAAAATGTAAAACTGAATACATTTGTTCTTTTTTATAAGTGCATACCAAAAATATACAGCATGTGCAACACAGTCCTGTTAACTTTGCTAGAGTAGCCTTAACTTTTGGAACTTCCTAACTTTTTTAAATGCTTGATCTCACAATCCTAGTGTTACTTTAATGACAAAATTTTGTTTCCTTTTACTAAAATTAAGGTTTGGGCCAATCTTTTACTTTACCTCTACTGGTATTCTGTATGTATAAATCATCTTATTACTTTTACAGTTAGTTTCTTACTTTGAATGAATTCTCAAAGGGACCAGATACTTGTTTAAAATTTTCAAAAAGCTACAGGTGCTGCTGCAGCAAATAAAAATGGAGCACTTTTGCAGCATTCAACAGACTGCTGACACAAGAATATGTCCGTCTCAGTTGATAGGGAACAGTCAAGGAAATATTTTCACAGACATGGTGTGGTCTCAGTTTGCTTAATAATCTTTCTTAGATGTTAGTGGAATTTTCAAGATGAAGAGCTTCATAAAGGAAAGATACCAATGTTTAGATCCTGCTGAAAATGATCAATTTCTAGACAGCAAGAGAAAATGTACAAATCACATTCAATATCCCACTGTTGGCTAAAATTGCTAAACAGAAATAGAAGGATAAGAGCTGCTGGATAAGAGACCGCATTCGAGAGCTGTCCATAAAATTTTAGATATGAATCTCTGAATTCTGAAACAGCAGAAATGAGCATTTGGTGGGAGCTTTGGACACAAACACGTTTTTCTTCATTTTAATCAGTAGCTGAAGATTCTGCTAAAAAACTGATTTTGATAATTTGATTTGATAATAGCTTCATATATTATTCTTACAGGTTCGGACATGTTTGGCAAGCTATATTTTCTTTTAAAAAACCTTTGTAATGATTTTCAGGAATCTTCTCCAGAACAGGAGGCCAAAGGCAACTGCCATATAATTCCATTTGCTCTGAACTGGACAGAATTGCAGTATCCCTTAGGATAAGAAATTCAGTGTGCCTTAAAATCTCCTCAAGCAGAAGACACAGTGCACAGTCTATTGGGCATTACCTTTTGGCCTTGAAGATAGACTGATCTACAGCTAACATGGAAATTTTAGGGGATTTGGGTCACTTTTGTGCCCTGTGCAGTGAATTAAAGAAATATGTCAAAGTCAGACTTGCCCTTCAGACACAAAAATATATTGGCCATGTCACTAAAGGAAAGTTCTATTGGCTAGAAATCCTGTGACTTACAGTTTCATACAAGGTATCTATTGCTTATCTCCAAATGTAAATATTGGGTATTATGCAACATAATTAACTAATGAAAACACTTTTAATATATTGTTTATCTTTTCCTGCATGGAGCGTAATAATATTGACCATGGCATTGTACCAACATATGAAAATTGGATGGAGTAAGCAAACATGAAAGCATCTGTCCTCTTGTTTAATTCAGTAATCATCAAGTTAATGGTGCAGTCATGTAAAACTTCTCCTTTTAATTAAATTTTAACCATCATTTAACAGACAGTTTTATGTCTTGTTATGTCCACCATTTGTACAGACTGGCATGCATGCCCTAGCAAAAGAGTCGTGTAGCTAGTAACCTGCATTTTCATCACACGTGATCTATTCCTGCTTTCAGGAATTGCAATTATTTGTGTTCCCACATATTACAGAAGTACATTAACCATTATATACTGTAATCCCAAAATCTTCCTTGTCCTACCTAATGAGTCTGAGAATAGTGCTGTCATTTGTGAGGGTGGGGTTTTGTAATGTGGATGTTTTGTTCACTAGGAACTGGGCTAAGACTATTAAACAGTTTTTACCTGGCAATGCCTTTCACTGACTACTACTGTTGGCTAGATCTGGACTACTGCTGTCTTCGACAGCTATGGACAAAGCCTCTCAGTGTAGGCTCCTGGTTGTTCATGTTGCATCAAGTTCTTGTCTTAAAATAAAAAGTCACGCTGGCTAAGTTTTGTCTTAATTTTAGGCATGTCTGATCATGGCAGATGTGCTCAGCAATCATTAAATAGGCTCCAGATGGTAGCTTAAAAGTTGGCTTTAAAAGTTTTGCAACCTTCAATTGCACTTCCTTCATGGAGAGCTGCATAGATGCATGACGTGCTCGATTTTGCACCCAGCTCCAGTCTGCAGATAAAATGCTGAGGTTCATCAAGAAGATGGATAATGATATTATCTTGTCTTGAATCTGCTGCAAGTGAAGTTTGCAATAGTCATCTGTTCACTATTAGCTGAAAAGGTTACAAGGAAAAAATATCCAGGTAAAAGTGTATTTTTCAGTCCTCATGAGAACTGAAAAAATGTTTTGACTTGAGTTTCTTATCCATCATCTGATAAAAATGAATCTATTTATGCAGGATGTTTGCTTAAGTTATCCTAGTAAAGACTTGAGGTGTTTGTCCTTCTAACAGGGTTCAACTAAACTTTAGGTGTAAAGAGGGATTTAAAAAAAAAATTTAAGGAAAAAAATTATAGTTGTTTACACCATTCGCCATTAGTTATTACAGGGTTTTCACCAGAGCTATGCAGACTCAAGCAATAGATTGATTGTTTGCCAAAACCTGTGAAAAAGCTGGAAGCTGGTCTTCACTGAAAGCTTTGTAACTTAGGAAATAACTTCTAAAAATGTAGTATAGAATTTCCCATATAACTTCATTTTGGAAAGTTATTGCTCATCTCTCCTTTAAAAATAGATGCTGTTTCCACAGCAAAGCTTCAATATTCCATCTCACACATGGCTGTATGTGGTGAATGAATATTTGTTTGATTTTAAAGAAATCGGCTTTGACTTCTTTTAGTGTTCTAGTGATACATTTCAGTGTGTACTCTTACCAGTAAAGTTATCATTGTAAATGAATATGTGTATACACAGTGGAAACCCAATTCTAAAAGTTACAGTAACCCATTCGGAGAACAGAAATGTACCATGTAATCAATACAGCCATTCAAACCTAACCAAAACAGAAGAAATTTGAATACTCACACCAAGCTATTTTCTTACTATCTACAGACCAAGAATTATTTGCTTCAATTTTTCAGTGAATGGTTTCAAATACATTAAATTGAGAAGAATATACCATGGACAAAGAGGTGAAATGTGTTAAATAAATTATTTGCCGTGGGTTATTCACTCCATCTTGATCTAAAGGGCCAGTGATGGGGTGTACAAATGCCACAGTGGAGAACAAGGAGTTAAGGAGCTCTGGGCCCAGGCTGCCGCACCCAGCTGCACCTGCAAAGCCTGCACAAGCTGGAGGCAGAGCTTAAAAGGGGAAGCTGAGCTGCTCAAAAGGAGTAAGCAGTGGAAGGGGACAGACCTCCGCTCTTTGGGGAAGTAATAGGCCAGGAGCTCTTGTTGCCTGAGTGTTGACCACACTGATCCAATCAAGCTTGCAAAGGAGAGATTGGTGACTTTGTGGGAAGGTCAGAAACTTTATTTTCTGTTCAGTTCTTTAAATTTACCCCGCTGGAGAAAAGGGGAGCTCAGGAAGAAAGTGATCCAGACAAGTAGCTATTTAGCACCCTAAGGTGCAGAACGTAGCTGCCCACCATTAGGCCCTGGATTGGAGCCCAGTGGAGAGCGTGGGCTCACGTTCCTCTACCAACGCCAAAAGGTGGGACAACAAAAAAAAGTCTACCCATCAGCAAGATATCCAGTTGGGGAAAGCCCTGAATACACAAGGTCCAGACCCTGAGGCTAAGGAGACAGCCCTGGCAGGTGCCAAAAAACTTCTCCATTGTGTGTGTGTGTGTGTGTGTCTGTGTGTATGTGCGTGCGCGCGTGCGGTGGACTGGAGTGTGGGACATGGCCAGAAGGGTGAGCAGCAAAAGAAGGGACCAATCTCACAGGACTGACTTCTGGAGGAAAGGGGAGACATCAGGAAGGGGGAACCACCTGCCATGCCCTTGCCTGACCACTAGATGGCACTTCTGGGGAGCGCCACGCTTCACAGGGCTATTTTCATCTAACACGCCCCACTATCACCACACCACCAGTGGTAACCATAGGGAGAGCTTTAATGTAGAGAGGCCATCAGGCACCCACTGGCTTTTTGACCACTGTGTAACTTAATACTGCACAGGGCAGGTCTATGCTACACTGGAGCCTTGACTACACTAGCATTCCCACCATTGTTACCACCAATAGAATTGCACCAATAGTAGTAAAGGGGAGTAGTTTAGGGGAGTGGGGAGAGAGACGCATAGACAAAGCCTGAAAGTAGAATTTGGTCTTTTATTTGTAAAATATTTTGAAATCCCTCTGGATGAAAAGTGTTCAATAAATATTGTTATGCTGTAGGTGTTAGTGATAGCTCTCAAGTGGGTTATTGATCTATAGACATTCGCAGACCTCATTAAAGACAATGGTTGTGCTAAGCACCTTTCTTTCAGGTTAAATGGAAGGAGGAATTAAATGTCCCATTATATAGTGATAGCTAAAAACAATAGGGAGCCACCACCCAAGACAAATGGCTGTATGGCAAGCTGAATCAGAATCTAAACCGGGAGGGCTGAGGCGTTTCCTTGGATTGATTGCAGTGTTGTGCGTCTATTTGTAAGGCTTTGTCTATACTAGGCAGCTCTTGGCTGTTCCGCTACAGCCGTGCCGCTAAAAGGCACACAGTGTAGCCGCTCTCCCATCAACAGAAAACTTCCACCCCTAACGAGCGGCGGTAGCTTTGTCAGCAGGAGAGCGCTCCTGCCGACAAAGCGCTGTTCACACCGGTGCTTTTCCTTGACAAAACTTTTGTCTTTCAGGGAGGGTGTTTTTTTAACACCTCTGACCGACAAAAGTTTTGTCATTCACTTGCCAATGTAGACAAAGCCTGAGAGGGAAAAAAGTGAGAGACGTTTATGAATGTGGCACTGAGTGAGCCAAGAGACAGAACATATAGGTATGTTACTAGCTGGAAAGGCAGGCTTGGATTTCTGAACAAGGAAACTCCCTGATGTTGTTTGTTTCTACTGTGTTCAGGGAAACAGGACTTTGTGTTCATTCTTTTGTCGACAACCTGACAAGGCCTGAATATAGTCTAACTGCCAAAAAGGGGCAACAATATGTTTAGCCTTGGCAGAATTTAATTATTATATTTTTGTAACTTTGGATAATATCGATTTTTATTTTTAAGCATTTTTTTCCACTTTTATCTTTTTGAATGTTCACAGTTATGGGAAAATAAGGGCTGTAGGGTTAGGACAGTGCTGACAGCAGGGCTGCAGGAGGCTCCCAGTGCAGCTGGGGGTCCCAGGACATGCAAGGGCAAGATGCTGGGGAGGCTGCAGTCCTGCTTGATGGAGGAGAGACTCCGCAGGCAGGGCTGCGGGGATGAGGACGAGCCTCCGGCCGTTTGGGAGGCCACCCTGCTGCTGAATGGCTCCTGCCCAGGGATGATGAGTGAATGAGCAGGGAGATGATAGCGGGGCTGCTGAGGGCTACCTACATGGCTGTGGGGTCAGTGACACTGAATCCTTCTGGGTGTTAGGTGCAGGGGCGGCTGTCAGTGTCAACTGTTGTCAATGGATGGATATTTTTTGTTGTTGTTAATTTCTGTGTTCAAGTGAAATCTACATTTATCAACAACTAATGATTTCAATTAAAACCTGCTGAGCCTAAATATATTGCTTACACTCCTTTGCTGTTAGCCTTTGTTGTACTTTGTAGGTGACACAGCAGTAACATCGGGCTGCACTGGCCATGGCTTTTAGCTTTTTATACTAAGTATTTAGGCAGCACCGAAACAATTAGCCATGCTCAGCATGCTTTACTTGTACTTGTGAACAGTGTAGCTAGCACAAATATACTCTTGTACATTTTATTTCTGCACAGTTGTTGGACTTATACTATGAATCTTTTCTTATGGAAGATTCTGTTGAATTCAATGTATGGCATGGAAAGGAATCGACTGTAGAAACACTAAAATAAAATAATAGACTTTTAAAATTGTAAAGCTTTTTATGACTCAAGAGCCTGTGCAGTGCATTCATTTAAAGATGACTATTCATCATAAGGCCCGAACAAATTAAATCAGCTGTATATGCCTGTTCTTTTCTCCTAAAAGGTGGCATGTATCCAAATCTAAGCCTGGCTTTCCACCCTGGGTGAACTCAATGGAGTTATCAGAATTGTAATTCAGGGCAGGAATTGATCTGTTCAGCATAAAGAAAAAGAAATTCTTCATTCTATTGGAGTTATTGTGGATTGGAAGTTTTGATATTGATAGTCAAGATGAATTCATTAAGTGTAATTTGAAACTATGGTACAGACTTGGTACAAAATTGTCCAGAAGGATGTTAAAATCAATATAACTACAGGGTGAATAATCAGAATTCATTCAATAAGGAAAGTTGCTGGAATCCCAAGATAGAAACCAAAACATATTTGGTGGAAATCATAATTGTAATGGCTGTATTATGTAAAATTAGAAGGTAACCTTGGTATATTCTTTAAAACTTACTAACAAATTATATATCTCACTAATACTCCACCTGTGGCTCTCTACTCAGTGCACATATGGCTCTCCATAGCTCTGTTCAGGGCTTTTTTCTTTAGATAAGTACATGGTTACACAACAACCTGACTTCAATGCTGCGGCTGACCTGAGGGAAAAAATGTCAATTTAAAATGAAGACACAGAGATTTTCATTCATGCAGGCAGATGGATTCAATCCATCTCTGTGCTGATAGTCAAGGTAATGTAAACTTTTATGCTGATGATTTAACTTTAAGAAAATTGTCCTCGTGCCAGTTCATTATAAACATTTCAGGGTGGCTGGAGCCTGGTCTACTACAGAGCTCCAGAAATTTTTTTAATTGGCTTAAAGAAGAACTGTCTATAAAGCTATTCAGAATTAGTAGGGATGTGCAGACCACGTTTAAATACTTACCCATCTTTTGTAAAGCACTTTGATTTTCCTAGGATGAAGGATGCTATATCAGCATGAAGGGCTGGATTCACAAAAGGACTTAGGTTTCTAACTGGTACTTTAGGCTTCTAAATGCCAGAATCAGGCTCCACTGGGATTCACAAAACCCTCACTCAGCTGCCTCAGGGCATCTCAGCTGCCCTGATTTGATAAGACTTTTGAATTGTGCACTGATGCATCCAACACTGGATTGGGTGCTGTACTGATGCAAATGGGGCAGACAGCAAGAAGCACCCCATTGTCTTCCTAAGCAAAAAGCAGTCCCCTACCGAGCAGAATAATTCTGTCATAGAAAAGGAATGCTACGCCATAGTGTGCACTGTTAAACAACTGAGACCTTACCTCTTTAATAGGACGTTCAAGATTCTAACAGACCATTCGCCCTTAATATGGCTAAACAGGAACAAGGGCACAAACTCCAAACTGCTACGCTGGAGCCTGGTCCTGCAGGAATTTAACATGGAGATTGTACACATTAAAGGGAAGGAAAACATGGTATCTGATGCCCTGTCTAGAAAAGAGGACGTGGGGCATACTGCCTCCACATTGGTCAGTGACCAATCCTTTGGCAGTAATCTCCTGGGGTAGGTGTGACATATACTCCGTATTCTTTATCTTTCAATTCCAGGGCTTGCTTCTGGATCTCCATGGTTCTCTCTTGGTCAGCTTTCCATCTGGCTGCCTCTGCTTCAATTTCCATCTGTTTAAGTTCCATCTGTCTCTTATGCATCCTTTCATTTTCTTCCCCTTGCAGCTCCAACTTTTTGATAACTTCACTTCCACTCATTTTCCTACTTTTCTGTCCCTACTTTTCTTTCCTAAAATAAGCAAACAGAAAATAACAAACCAGTAACCACTTTGTCTGTTCTCTAGCCACCACACTTAAAACTCACTCAAAATCACCACCAGTATTTCAGGGCAATAAGCTGTGCACACCATTTTGCTCGACTACGCCACTATGATAGTGCCTTAATGGGTCACAACTGAGAGTGCCAAATTCAGGATGAACTGATCAGAAATAGGGCAGATACAACCCAAGACTGGTGGCTAATCCACCATAGGATATACCAAACCAGCAACAAAAGTAAACTTCTGTTTCACCGCACTGGCTAACAAAAAAACACAAAGGCAGTTTCCTCAGGCATTCCAGTTCTTATATCACCACCAAAATACTGGGTTCAGAGATGAGTGGTTCTTTTCAACCAGTCTCGTCAAATAATAGGTTCTTCTGATCCCAAAGGACCAGCTACTCACCCAGGTCAATATATAACTTAGATCTTACCCAAAAATCACGCTGATGCCAATCCTTTAGTATCTAAAATATAAAGGTTTATTCATAGAAAGAAAGAAAGGTGAGAGTTAAAATTGCTTAAAGGAATTAGTTATATACAGTAATGGCAAAGTTCTTGTAGCAGTGATGGAATAAACTGCTGGCTTAAGTCAAGTCTTTGGAGTACATCCACAGCTTGGATGGGTCATTCAGTTCTTTGTTCAGAGATTCAGTTTGTAGCAAAGTTCCTCCAGAGGTAAGAATCAGGATTGACACCCAAATGGAGGTGTTTCCAGGGCCTTGTAAAGCTTTTGCCACATGGAGAGCATCCCATTGTTCTTACTGTGGAAAATTACAGCAACAAGATGGAGTTTGGCGTCACATGAGTGAGTCACATGTTCATGCCCAGTTTCCCTCAGTCATTGCAGGAAGCCATTACCTACACTCCAGACAGCTCGTTTACATGACAGTTCATTTAGTGTAGATGGGCGTCTCCCATGGTCCATTGTCAACCAAGTGTTTCTTGATGAGCCACTTAATTTGAATAGTCCCTCCAAGATGTGCTGGCTAGCTACCATGTGGGCGGTATCCCAGGAGCCAACATTTGAAATCCAGGTATAGAGCCAATACTTAGAACTTCAAATACAAAAATGATACGTGCATACAGATAGCATAATCATAACCAGCAAATCATAACCTTTGCATAGACACCTTACTGGATAACCTTTGTACAAAATTTGCGGCAAATATATAACAGTGGTTGCAACAATGATCTATATGGTTATATTTTAATCAGATAACGTCACACATTCAGCGCCTAAATTTTGCAGTACAAGTTCCCGAGACACCTGTGTTTCTACAGACCCCACCAGATGTCTGGATGCCTACACCCCAGAACAATGCACAAATCAGGAGACATTGGGTGTTCTTCCACCTAACTCATCTGCAGGACCTAGTCCAGGAAGTGTAGTCAGACCTCACCTGTGGGACTGGGCTCTTACAGGTGAGTTTACAGAAAAGGGCCACTGGGAGGAATTTGATAAGAGGTACTTCAGTGAATGGAGTTGAAGAAAGCCCCAAAAATTATAGTATATTACAGTATACTACGTATATGGGATGATCTTATTACCAAATTTGGCACTACTGAAATCAGTGTAAAAAACCTCGAGCTACTTCAGTGTGACTCATAACCTTTCTCATAACCTTTAGCCCAGTGGTTAGGGTACTCGCCTGGAATGTGGGAGACCCATGATTCAAGTGTCCCCCTCCACCTGAGGGGCAGAAGGGATTTAAATGTGTCTTCCAACTATCAAGTGAATGCTCTAACCACTGGGCTGTGGGATAGTCTAATACAGTGGTTCTCAGCTGTGGTCCACCGCTTCTTCAGGGAAAGCCCCAGGCATGCCGGGCAGGTTTGTTTACCTGCTGCGTCCGCAGGTTCGGCCGGTCGTGACTCCCACTGGCCGCGATTCACCGCTCCAGGCCAATGGGGGCTGCGGGACGTGGCAGACAGCACATCCCTCGGCCCGTGCCATGTCCCGCAGCCCCATTGGCCTGGAGCAGCGAACCACGGCCAGTGGGAGCCGCAACCGGCTGAACCTGCGGACGCGGCAGGTAAACAAACCGGCCTGGTGCGCCAGGCTTTCCCTGAAGAAGTGGTGGACCACAGTTGAGAACCACTGGTCTAATATGAGACTCCCTCAATCTCTCCTATTAAAGCTGTTCCACTGTGAATAGCTAATTTTAAAAATTCACTGGTGCAGGGGGACAGGATCCTGGGTCTCCCACCTCCCAGGTAAGTGCTCTAATCTCTCTCTCTCTCTCTCTCACCCAATGTTGAAACTGTTGCACTGTGGATAAACAATGAAAGAATCATTGGGACAAAGACAGGCCACCAACAGCACCTCCTCCTGCATCCCTGGGATTCTTGCTAAAACAATTCGGTGCCTAACACCAAGAGACGGTTTGTAGCTGAGAAGCCCAAGCAGAGATAGGCACCTCCCTGCAGCCCAGGAGTGAGTGTCTATCTCTGAGAGATGGGTGGGATTTAGCACACCCTCTTCAGCTTGGCACCTCCCATTGGCTAGTTTAGGCCAGGAGCCTCTGCGTGTGCAGGCTTTTGTGCATCCCCCATTCTTAGGTCTCTATATCTCCCCACTTCTTATATGGAGAACCTAGGTATGGAGAGCCTAACTCAAGCTTTGTGACTCTCTGTGCTTTTCTAGGTGTCTCAAAGCTACACTGAGCATCACCGTGCATAAATTACTTGGTGAATCTAGCCCAAAGTGCACAACTCCCACTGTACTCAAGGGGAGTCTATTCATTGTTTCCAGTGGGAGTGTGTTCAGTCTTTTATACTGTAATAACATTTCTACATAACCTTTGCTTTTCTTTAAGACATTTTTAAAATAAAAGAACAAAGAATTTATGATCAAGCACTGCATAATCTACCCTACATACATCATCAAATGCCAACCTTTCAAATTTTAGGGGAGTTGTCTAGCTAGGCACTAATTTTTGTTGTAATTCAGCTGTGGAGAGTGAGAGAAAGTTTTATAAGCCAAGAAAATAAAAGATTATAAAAAAGAAAAAGGTAGGAATGATAAACAGAGAGGAAGGTGCAGTTTTAGCCTTTTATCACTCTGATCTGGTCAGTACGTCAATCTCAGAAAACACGGAATTCTAAATAATGCGTTGTTATTTCTATGGCCTGTGGGTGAAACAAAGGCCAGGTCTACACTAGGACTTTATGTCGAATTTATCAGCGTTAACTCGATGTAATCCCTCACCCGTCCACATTAGGAAGCAGTTTATTTCGACATTAAGGGCTCCTTGAATCGATTTCGGTACTCCACCCTGACGAGGGGAGTAGCGCCAAATTCGAAATGGGCATGTCGAATGCGAGGTACTGTGGACGGAATTCGACGCTGATAGCTCCGGGAGCTATCCCACAGTGCACCACTCAGTGGACACTCAGGGCAGTATTTTGTACTCGGATGCTCTGACCTGCCACTCAGAGAAATCCCCGCGAAAATTTGAATGCTTTTTCCTCTGTGGCCATTTTGAATCCCATTTCCTCTTTGGACATTGTGGCGAACTCAGCAGCACTGGCAATGATGCAGAGCTCTACAGCAGTGGTTTCGATGCCATCGGTGAATAGAAAGAGAGCTCCAACATGGAGTGATCGTGAGGTTTTGGATCTGATCGCTGTGTGGGGTGATGAATCAATCCTAGCCGAGCTCCGTTCAAAAAGACGGAATGCCAAAATTTACGAAAAGATTTCCCAGGCTATGACGGAGAGAGGGTACAGCCGGGATGCTACGCAGTGCCGCGTCAAAATCAAGGAGCTACGTCAGGCGTACCAAAAGACCAAAGAGTCCAACGGACGCTCCGGCTCAGCGCCTCAGACTTGCCGATTTTACGAGGCACTGCACGCCATGCTCGGTGGTGCGGCAACAACTACCCCGCCAGTATCCGTGGACACCGATGACGGGGTCCATTCTACGGACACATCGGAGGAGGTTTTCGCTGACGGCGAAGAAGAGGATGGAGGGCAGGGGGACGAAGCGATCGAAAGTGGTCACCCTGGAGATTTCCCCGACAGCCAGGAACTATTCCTCACCCTGACTGTGCTGCCCTTCGAACACTCCCAAGCCAGCATTCCTGACCAGGAATCAGGAGAGGGATCATCAGGTCAGTGTGTTAGACATTTATTTTCAATACAATAGTTATGGTGTGATAGCGCTCTGTAACTGTGGCTTCATTGGCCTTATGCACTTCAGCTTTGAGTCGCTTTCCCGTGCAACTATTCGAAAAGTCTGTCAATATGTATGGGGATAGAGGTGTAATCACCAGCAGAGATCTCAGAGAAGCTGTCTTGCAGGTACAGCGATAGTTTGTTTAGCACGTTCACTGGGAGAGCTGCCTTATTGTCTCCTCCATGGTAGGATACTTTCCCGCGCCATGCAAGCAGCAGGTACTCTGGTATCATTGCCTTGCATAGCATGGCAGCATACGGCCCCGGGGTTTGCTTGCATTGACGCAGCATGCACTCTTTCTCTGTCTCCGTAATCCTCACCAGAGTGATATCAGTCATGGGGTCCTGGTTCGAATGAGTGGTATAATTAGTATACTGCATGCTTCCTTTTCCCCTTACAGACAGACACCCGGCTGTTTACGGTAACGCGTGGTGGTAGTGTGTCGGGAGCAAAACCAGTACCACATATCGGTGCGCGGGTAGGGACAGTCCCAGGGAGCGGCAACGCTAAACCGGGGATAGGATAAGCGAGCCGTTCACGCTGAGCGGTTCGCGGGCATTTTTGGTTCCCTGGAACAGCCACGCGGAGGGGGGGGAAGGGTAGGCGAGCCGTTCACGCTGAGCGGTTCGCGGGCATTTTAGATTCCCTGGAGCAGCCACGCGGAGGGGGGGGAAGGGTAGGCGAGCCGTTCACGCTGAGCGGTTCGCGGGCATTTTAGATTCCCTGGAGCAGCCACGCGGAGGGGGGGGAAGGGTAGGCGAGCCGTTCACGCTGAGCGGTTCGCGGGCATTTTAGGTTCCCTGGAGCAGCCACGCGGAGGGGGGGGAAGGGTAGGCGAGCCGTTCATGCTGGGCGGTTCGCGGGCATTTTTGGTTCCCTGAAGCGGCAACGCGGACTGGGGGGTGGTTTAGGACAGCCGCCGTAGATTATCGGTTTGGCCAGCAGCATTTCCTGCCCGCCGCCAGGAACACTGAGGGAGACATGGGAGTAGAGCACTGCTGTGAAGCAATCTCGCAGCAGTCCTAAGTCAGCACCTTACCATGGTTTTCAGAGAGGTGATTTTCTGTGTACGGCAAGGCTTCTGGGATCCGTATACCGGGACCCCAGACACTCATTCAGCCTTAAGGCATAGTATTTGACCTTGTAGTACGTGTACATGTGATAGGCACTGTGTTTGGTCCTATTCACGGTGAAAGAGTATGGTCATTGTTCTAGAAAAAGTATCATTCTGAGGAATTCACTCCCTTTCATTTATCCCACAGCTGTGAGTGTCTCCCACCCAACCCGTGCTTCTCCCACCCACGGCCTAGTCCAGATAAGGCGGCGCAAAAAGAGAACCAGGGACGACATGTTCTCAGAATTAATGATGCTGTCACAGAGGGAGGCGGCACACCGCAGAGAGGAGTTTGCACGGTACGAGTGAGCAGCCAGGGAACGGGAGCAGAGGGCTGAAGCGCGCGAGGACAGGTGGCGGCAGGAGGATCAGCAGGCGACCCAAACAATGCTGGGAATCATGAGGGAGCAAACAGACACGCTCCGGCGCCTAGTGGATGTTCTCCAGGACAGGAGACATGAGGAAAGAGCACCTCTGTATGTTCTTTCAAGCCGCCCTCCCCCACCACCAAGTCCAGTGGCTTCCTCCCCAAAAGTCACTAGGACAAGGGGAGCCAGGGTGCGTGGGAATACTCAATCCACCCCTGCAGACCGCTGCAGTAGTAGAAGGCTGTCATTCCCTAAACCTTAGACTTTTCCCTCCTCTCCATCCAGCAGCACCCCTGAGCACCTCCCTTCCCAGGTCCCATGTTAAGTTACTGTTCTGTTGAATAAATCTGGTTTTTTGGTTCACCAATGTTTCCCTGAGTGTTTTAAATGGGACCGTTTGTATGTCTGGGTAGTGGTTAACATGTTTTGTAAGTGCAGATAATGGGAGCAGAAATGAGGGTGCACACAGGGTAACTGCTGAAGTGACAAGCACAGTACACATTGCATGCATTAAGCTCACCTGTCCTTCGTTGTGCAGGTTTATACGTTGTAAACCTGGGGATTGGGGGTTGGGTGGTGCACTTTATGTTTGGGGAGGGTCGTCGCTGATCTTTTGCGGCTGACAGTAGCCTGCTGGATAGATCAATGCACCGTGGGATCCGTAGGCGATAGTCACAACGTAAAAGGCACATAGACAACACCACACACACATGGGATTAGGAGAGGTTGATTGTCCCTTTAAGCAAGCGGAACACCTCTTGGCACTGCGCTTTGGGCAGGGTAAAGAGCTTCCCCTTTGAAGGGAAGTGTCCCCCAACCAAACCGCCCCCCAACCGCCGTATGCATCCACGGTGATAATCATTACCCAATAAGAAGTACAGGAAAAGGTTCACACACAAAAATCTTTCCTTTACTGTGACTTTACAGCGTTGAACCAAGGAGGGGGAAGGGGGTTGGTAATGGGAGGATGGGCAACGGGACATGTGTAAAGGGACAGGGGAAGGTCCAGTATCTGTTTACGGAAGTGTAGCAGTGTCAGGGTTCCCTCCCCACTCTAAACTCTAGGGTAAAGACGTGGGGACCCGCATTCAGAGCCCCTAAGCCTATTTTACCAGCTTAGGGTAAACCCCCCCAAGGTACAAAATTCCCTGCACCCCGAGAAATGCTTCTTACTGCCACCATCAAATGTCTAACAGGAATCCAGGAAAGGAATCACTTGAACTTCCCTCCCCCCCAAAATGCCCCCTCAAGCCGTACACCCCCTTTCCTGGGGAAGCTTGAGAACAATCTCCCAACCAATTGGTTACACAGTGATCTAAAAACCCACCCCCTGGGTTTTAACACTATAGAAAACAGTCAACTTCTTAAAAGAAGGATTTTATTAAACATAAAGAAGGTAAAATCATCTCTGTAAAATCAGGATGGTAACTATTTCACAGGGCACTATATTTCCAAACTCAGAGAGATTTCCCCCTCTGGACAAAACCTTAACGTTACAGATAACCATGAATACCTCCCCCCCCCTTGCCCTTTCTAACACAGGGGATACACCAAGCAAAAATAAACAGAATCTATACGCTATACTATCTAAACTTACTTCAGAAAAGGGAGGTTTGATTTTCTGTAGGTTCCTTCTGTCTTCCAAGATCACTCTCCCTCAGACAAAGACACTCACTAAAACCTTCCCCCCTCCCAAGTTTGAAAGTATCTTGTCCCCTTATTGGTCAGAGCCCAGCCAGGTCAGGTGTCAGTCTGGCTACCTGCATTTCTTAACCCTTTACTGGAAAGAGGATTTTATAGCACTGCATCAGACCCTCTCCCCCTTCCCTTCATATTTATGACACGCCCCCCAAATCACCGATAGTGTGAAACACTGGCTGTGATTTCTTCCTGGAGCTTTAAAAGAAAACAAAGTAATAAGACACATGAATCTCCAAATATACTAATAACTGGATAAAGACTAACAATATTGTCCACATTGCAAGGACGATTTTAACCAGTTGGTTCGGGGAAACTTTCACGGGAGAGTGCATCAGCCACTTTGTTAGAAGCTCCTGAAATGTGTTGTATTTCAAAATCAAAATCTTGGAGAGCTAAACTCCATCGAAGGAGTTTTTTGTTATTTCCCTTGGCGGTATTAAGCCACTTTAGTGCAGCATGGTCAGTTTGCAGGTGGAAACGCCGTCCCCAAACGTATGGGCGTAGCTTTTCTAGAGCGTAGACAATGGCGTAACATTCCTTCTCACTGATTGACCAGTGGCTTTCCCTCTCAGACAGCTTCTTGCTGAGAAACACGACAGGATGGAATTCTTGATCTGGTCCTTCCTGCATTAAGACGGCTCCCACACCACGCTCGGACGCATCTGTGGTTACTAGGAACGGTTTATCAAAGTCCGGGGCCCTTAGCACAGGGTCAGACATGAGTGTTGCTTTAAGCTGATTAAAGGCCTTCCGACACTCATCAGTCCACTGAACCGCATTTGGCTGGTTCTTTCTGGTTAGGTCAGTTAGAGGGGCGGCGATTTGGCTGTAATGCGGTACAAATCGCCTTTAATATCCGGCCAAGCCTAAGAAAGATTGGACCTGTTTCTTTGACTTTGGGACAGGCCACTTTTGGATAGCCTCCACCTTGGCCTGTAGGGGGTTAATAGTTCCTTGACCCACCTGGTGTCCAAGGTAAGTCACTCTGTTGAGGCCTATTTGACACTTTTTAGCCTTAACAGTTAGTCCTGCCTCTCGTATGCGCTCGAAGACCTTCTGGAGATGCTCCAGGTGTTCGGCCCATGAGTCAGAAAATATGGCCACATCGTCAAGATAGGCAACTGCCGATTCTCCCAATCCCGCTAGGAGACTATCTACCAGTTTCTGGAATGTGGCAGGTGCATTCCGCAGCCCGAAAGGGAGCACATTAAATTCATACAGCCCGACATGGGTGATGAAGGCTGACTTTTCCTTGGCGGATTCATCTAGCGGCACCTGCCAGTACCCCTTGGTTAAGTCTAAGGTGGAGATGAACTGGGCACGTCCCAGTTTCTCCAATAGTTCATCTGTGCGAGGCATTGGATAGTTGTCTGGGCAAGTCACAGCATTTAGTGTACGGTAGTCCACGCAAAAGCGTATTTCCCCATCTGGTTTGGGGACTAGAACCACGGGAGAGGCCCATGCACTGCTAGAGGGACGGATTATACCCATCTGTAGCATGTCTTGAACCTCCCGTTCTATAGCAGTTTTGGCGTGAGGAGCCACTCGGTAAGGTCGGGCTCTAATTGGGTGGGCATTACCTGTGTCAATGGAGTGGTATGCCCGTTCGGTCAGTCCTGGGATGGCTGAGAACATCGGTGCGAATTTAGTGCACAGCTCCTGGATTTGCTGGCGCTGCATACGTCCGAGGGTCATGGAGAGGTTCACCTCTTCCACGGCACCATCATTTTTCCCTTCGTAGTAGACACCTTCAGGCCACTCAGCGTCTTCTGCTCCCTGGGCAGTAAACTGACAAACCTTCAATTCTCGGGGGAAAAAAGGCTTTAGAGAATTAACATGGTACACTTTAGGCTTGAGAGTTGTGGTGGGGAATGCTATGAGATAGTTCACAGCTCCCAGGCGTTCTTGGACCGTAAATGGCCCTTCCCATGACGCTTCCATTTTATGGGCCCGGAGCGCCTTCAAGACCATGACTTGGTCCCCTACTTTAAAGGAACGCTCTCTGGCATGTTTATCATACCAGGCCTTTTGCTCTTCCTGAGCCCCTTTTAGGTTTTCTCTAGCAAGAGCTAAAGAGTCTCGGAGGGTGTTTTGTAGGTTGCTTACAAAGTCCAGAATGTTAGTTTCCGAAGAAGGCGTAAACCCCTCCCATTGCTGTTTCACCAGCTGTAATGGCCCTTTAACCTCGCGGCCATACACAAGTTCAAATGGTGAAAACCCTAAACTGGGATGTGGTACAGCCCTGTAGGCAAAGAGCAACTGCTGTAACACTAGGTCCCAATCGTTGGAGTGCTGGGTTACGAATTTACGTATCATGGCTCCCAAAGTTCCATTAAACTTCTCCACCAGACCATTTGTTTGATGGTGGTAAGGGGTGGCAACCAAGTGGTTCACCCCATGAGCTTCCCACAGGCTTTTCATGCTCCCTGCCAGGAAATTAGTTCCCGAATCAGTAAGGATGTCGGCGGGCCAACCTACCCTGGCAAAAATCTCTGTTAATGCCTGGCATACACTTTTAGCCCGGGTGTTGCTCAGAGCTACTGCTTCTGGCCATCGGGTGGCAAAATCCATGAAAGTCAGTATGTACTGCTTTCCTCTGGGTGTCTTTTTCGGAAAAGGACCCAGAATATCCACAGCTACCCGCTGAAATGGAACTTCAATTATGGGGAGTGGCTGGAGAGGGGCTTTGACCTGGTCTTGGGGTTTTCCCACTCTTTGGCACACCTCACAAGACCGGACATAGGTAGAAACATCCTTGCCCATTCCCTCCCAGTGGAATGACCTCCCCAAACGGTCTTTGGTTCTGTTCACCCCAGCATGACCACTAGGATGATCATGGGCTAAGCTCAAGAGCTTTAGCCGGTACTTAGTCGGAACCACAAACTGTCTCTGAGGACGCCAATCTTCCTGGTGTCCACCAGAAAGAGTCTCCTTATATAAAAGGCCTTTTTCTATAACAAACCGGGATTGATTAGAAGAGCTGAGAGGCAGTGGGGTGCTCCGTCCCACTGTCCAAGCTCTCTGTAGGCTTTCATCTGCTTCCTGCTCGGCTTGGAACTGTTCCCTAGATGCTGGAGACATCAGTTCCTCACTGGGTTGTAGACCTGGGCTGGGTCCCTCTGGAAGCGGTGTAGGTGATGGGGTTGTTTCCGTTGACTGTGAACCACTCTCCGCTGGTGCACAATGTGGTAATTCAGGCTCTGGCTGAGCCTCTTGTATGGAGTTATCGGTTGCTGCTGCCATTGCAGGCTCGGTGGTGCCCTCGGGTGTTGGTACGGTAGCTGGGGTTGCAAGCGCTGGACTCAGTGCTAGCAATGGTTCTGGTGCTGGTTGTTTCGTCTGTTCCAGTTCCGAGACTGGCTTGGGTCGGGTTTCTGTGATTGGATCCACGACGGCGGTTGCAGTCGTTGGCAGGGTGTCCGGTTCCACCACCTCTATCTGGGTCTCTGGTAGTACAGATGGGGTTCCGGTGGAAGTCCCAGGAACAGAGCTAGGTGTGACAGCTTGCTTAGCCTGGCTGCGGGTGACCATTCCCACCCTCTTGGCTAGCTTCACACAATTGGTCAAGTCTTCCCCCAGCAACATGGGAATTGGATAATCATCATAGACTGCAAAAGTCCAATTTCCTGACCAGCCCTTGTACTGGACAGGCAACACGGCTGTAGGTAAATTAAAAGAGTTGGACTTGAAGGGTTGAATTGTCACTTGTGCCTCTGGGTTGATTAAGCCGGGGTCCACTAAGGATTTGTGGATAGCCGACACTTGTGCTCCGGTGTCCCTCCACGCTGTAACCCTTTTTCCGCCCACACTCACCGTTTCCCTTCGTTCCAAGGGTATCTGGGAGGCATCTGGGCCTGAGGACCTTTGGTGTGACCCCGGTGCAATGAACTGTATTCTGTTGGGGTTCTTGGGGCAGTTGGCCTTCACATGCCCCAATTCGTTACATTTGAAACATCGCCCAGCTGACTGGTCAGTGGGGCGAGGTGGGTTGCTGGAGAATGGGGTGGTGGGGCAATAAGGGGTCTGGGTTTTCCCTTGTGGGGCCTTGGGCTGCTCCTGGTGAGGGGATGTGGTCTCGGGTTTTCCTTTCTGGTATCTCCCCAAACTATGACCAGGGTTGTTCCTCTCTGCTTCCTGCACCCCTTGTGTACCAAATTTCCTTGCCCCTCTGCTGATCTGGGACTGTTCGTATTGATCAGCATAAGCAGCAAGGCTGTCTGCTGAGTCCATTTTCTTATCCCATAAACACTGTCTTATATCATCCTTGGACATATTCAGGAATTGTTCCTGAGCCATCAAATCACACACTCCTTCAAAGCTAGTAACATTCCTTCCCTTGACCCATTTTTTTAACAGCTCCTTTATCCGGTTTACATAAGCTACATTACTTAGTCCGGGCCCTCGGATAAGGGTTCGAAATTTTACTCTGTAAGTTTCAGGTGTAACTTGAAATTGTTTTAAAACCAAATCCTTGAATTTCTCATAGTCAGAAGCCTCATCAATAGGCATGTCATTGAATATGTCCAGAGCACTTCCAGTCAACTTTGCTACCAATAGGGTCATTTTGTGATCATCAGGAATGTGATGGAGATTGCATAGTCTCTCAAAGGTGAGAAAATATTCAGCAATATCCCGGGATTCATCATACGGTGGACATAGTCGCTCCCATTTGTGGGTTGTTGGGGAAGGATTATTAGTGTTATCCGGTAGATTCTGCTCCGCCCTGGTCTTCTCCATCTCCAGGGCATGCTTCCTCTCTCTGTCTTTCTCCTCCTCAGCATACTTCCTCTCTCTGTCCTTCTCCTCCATAGCATACTTCCTCTCCTCCTCAGCATGCTTCCTCTCTCTCTCCTTCTCCTCCTCAGCATGCTTCCTCTCCTCCTCAGCATGCTTCCTCTCTCTCTCCTTCTCCTCCATAGCATACTTCCTCTCCTCCTCAGCATGCTTCCTCTCTCTCTCCTTCTCCTCCTCAGCATGCTTCCTCTCCTCCTCAGCATGCTTCCTCTCCTCCTCAGCATGCTTCCTCTCTCTCTCCTTCTCCTCCTCAGCATGCTTCCTCTCTCTCTCCTTCTCTTCCATCTCCATCTGTTTAAGTTGTAGCAGTCTTGCATGTTTCTTCTCCTCCTCATCAGCTTGTAGCCGGGCTATCTCAAGTTTAATAGCTGCTTCACTGGCAGTCATCTTAGCCTTTCTGTTTTTAATCTGTCTTAACCCGATAGTGTTAGAAAAGAAAAAAAACCTTGCTTGGGTATTCCCTGTAGGGGTTAACTACCTGCTTTCATATGTAGATACTCTAGCTCCTAGCAGCTTAACCCCTCCCCCCTCCCTGCTTCCAGCAGCTACAGGAAAGAGCTAGAGAGAAGAGAAAAAAAAATCTAAACTCCCTGTGTCTGGTTCAAAAAAACTCTCTGGTTCAATAGATCCCACCGCTCTGCCACCATGTCAGGGTTCCCTCCCCACTCTAAACTCTAGGGTAAAGACGTGGGGACCCGCATTCAGAGCCCCTAAGCCTATTTTACCAGCTTAGGGTAAACCCCCCCAAGGTACAAAATTCCCTGCACCCCGAGAAATGCTTCTTACTGCCACCATCAAATGTCTAACAGGAATCCAGGAAAGGAATCACTTGAACTTCCCTCCCCCCCAAAATGCCCCCTCAAGCCGTACACCCCCTTTCCTGGGGAAGCTTGAGAACAATCTCCCAACCAATTGGTTACACAGTGATCTAAAAACCCACCCCCTGGGTTTTAACACTATAGAAAACAGTCAACTTCTTAAAAGAAGGATTTTATTAAACATAAAGAAGGTAAAATCATCTCTGTAAAATCAGGATGGTAACTATTTCACAGGGCACTATATTTCCAAACTCAGAGAGATTTCCCCCTCTGGACAAAACCTTAACGTTACAGATAACCATGAATACCTCCCCCCCCCCCTTGCCCTTTCTAACACAGGGGATACACCAAGCAAAAATAAACAGAATCTATACGCTATACTATCTAAACTTACTTCAGAAAAGGGAGGTTTGATTTTCTGTAGGTTCCTTCTGTCTTCCAAGATCACTCTCCCTCAGACAAAGACACTCACTAAAACCTTCCCTCCTCCCAAGTTTGAAAGTATCTTGTCCCCTTATTGGTCAGAGCCCAGCCAGGTCAGGTGTCAGTCTGGCTACCTGCATTTCTTAACCCTTTACTGGAAAGAGGATTTTATAGCACTGCATCAGACCCTCTCCCCCTTCCCTTCATATTTATGACAAGCAGTCAATGGTTAACCCGCTCTGTCTGGAAGCGAGCTTTCAAAGCTTCCCGGATGCGCACCGCCTCCCGCTGTGATCTTCGAATGGCTCTGGTGTCTGGCTGAGCGTAATCTGCTGCTAGTCGATTTGCCTCAACCTCCCAGCCCTGCATAAATGTCTCCCCCTTGATCTCACAGAGATTGTGGAGCACACAGCACGCTGCAATCACAATGGGGATATTTTTAGGGCTGAGGTCGCAGCGAGTAAGTAAGCTTCGCCATCTTGCCTTGAGACGGCCAAAGGCACACTCCACCACCATTCTGCACTTGCTCAGGTGGTAATTAAAGAGCTCCTTTTCAGTGTCCAGGGCTCCCGTGTATGGCTTCATGAGCCATGGCATTAGCGGGTAGGCAGGGTCCCCCAGGATCACTGTTGGCATCTCCACATCCCCAACAGTGATTTTGTGGTCGGGGAAATAAACCCCCTGTTGCAGGCGTCTAAACAGACCAGAGTTTTTGAAAACACGAGCATCATGAACCTTGCCTGGCCACCCAACATTGATGTTCGTAAAACGTCCTTTGTGGTCCACTAGTGCTTGCAGAACCATAGAAAAATAGCCCTTTCGGTTAATATACTGGCCGCCCTGGTGCTCCGGTCCCAGGATAGGGATGTGTGTCCCATCTATGGCCCCACCGCAGTTTGGGAATCCCATTGCAGCGAAGCCATCTATGATCGCCTGCACGTCTCCCAGGGTCACTACTTTCTGGAACAGCAGGTCAACGATTGCACGGGCTACCTGCATCACAGCAACCCCCACGGTAGACTTGCCCACTCCAAATTGGTTCGCTACTGACCGGTAGCTGTCAGGGGTTGCAAGCTTCCACAGGGCTATGGCCACTCGCTTCTGGACACTGAGGGCAGCTCGCATCCGGGTGTCCTGGCGCTTCAGGGCAGGGGACAGCAACTCACAAAGTTCCATAAAAGTGCACTTACGCATCCGAAAGTTTCGCAGCCACTGGGACTCATCCCATACCTGCAGCACTATGCAGTCCCACCAGTCAGTGCTTGTTTCCCTTGCCCAGCATCGCCGTTCCACGGGATCAACATGACCCATTGCCACCATGATGTCTAGAGGCCGGGGTCCAGCGCTTTGCAAGAGATCAATGCCCCTTTCAGAGTTTAAGTACTCCCGGAGATTACGTTGTCTCCTCTCCCGATTTCTCTGCATCAGAGTCTGGAAAAGGTGCGCTATAAGGCGCGAGTTGTTGGCTACAGACAGGACAGCTGCGATAATCGCGGAGGGCTCCATGCTCACTGTCCAGTGGCGTCCGAGCTATCAGCCACAGGAAAAGGGCGCGAATTCATTCCCCGCCGGCGCTTTCACATTGGGAAGGCGGAAGTGTGGGTCGAGTGACGAAATTTACGTCTACCGACCCTTGACACAATTTCGTTCCCACAAGGCACTCTGCGGGAACTGTGGGATAGCTACCCACAGTGCACCGCTTGCAATGTCGACGCTTGCCCCCCTACTGTGGACTCGGACATTCGAAAAAAGATCCCTGGTGTGGATTCGAACAATCGACCTGGAAATATCGGGTTCACAAGTTCGGTTTCACAGAAATCGAACTAGTACCGTAGTGTAGACATACCCAAAGGCTTGGCTAATCAGGCAAAATCCTTCTCCCAAACCAGGCAGCAAAGTTGCAGCAAAGTCTCCTTTGGCAACTTCTCCAACCTATAGGCTGCAATCCCAGACATAGCCCTTCTGTTTTATTAGAATGTATTTGCGGATCCTGTGTCCCTTCACTGGGCTGGCTACAGGCTTGTCTCCAATGTTGCCATCTGTTCCAGCGTATATGGATCTGGCACATGTCTGCTGCATAGCCACTCATTACCCCTCTCTCTGTGAATTTCACCATATGGGCTAGATCCTGGTCCCACTGAAGTAGCTCGAGGTTTTTTACACTGATTTCAGTAGTGCCAAATTTGGTAATGAGACCATCCCATATACGTAGTATACTGTAATATACTATCATTTTTTGTGGCTTTCTACAACTCCATTCACTGAAGTACCTCTCATCAAATTAAACTCCATGTTCAAATTGCAATAAAACAGCCACATTTGCCCCAAACTTTTGATTTATCACTGTTATGTATAAGACTGACAAGATATATAAAAGTATTTCCTCTGATTACTTCCTTCATGTTTCATTAGAGCATGTTCCTGCATTAATTCAGATGTTTCCTTTCACTATTTATGACTGCTTCCCCTAACACAAACAGCTCTAGCTTAGTTTTAGAAAGAAAGGTTTATATGATTTCCAATAATTGCCTTAAGTGACAGCAGCCACCATTACATCTGCCAGGTTACTGGACTCTATGTGCGTTTCATGCTTTTAATTGAATTTCTACACGCTTCTACGTTTTTTCCTTTGGTCTGATAATTAATTTCTTCATTCCCTCCTCAGGTTTTCATGTTCACACACTAATTGTCTTTCTCGGGCTCCTGAGGTGTTGTGTGTCCCTTAACCTTGTGTCAGAGTCAGAGTTCTTTTCAGAATATTCTAGTTTTTTCCTTGGGGCCAGAGTCTGCTCTCCCAAACCGTGAATATCTAGAGTTACCCCATCAGCTTCAATGGAATTACTCTGGATTTACACTGATGGTGTGATCAAGGGAAGAATCTGGCCCTCAGTTGGGAATGAACTGCTTTTTCCCTGCTATGCAGTTCCTGCCATCACCTAGCATTTGATGGGGTTCTGCTAATGCATCTTGGGAAATTCTTGACTGTTCTGCATGATTGCACCAAAAAGTAGAGCTAAAATGCAGGAAACAATTGCAATACTTGCTATTATATTTCTTCTGCCTTCCAAATGATTGCAGTGAACTTGGTACCTAAGAGAAAGCCAGCATGACGAAAGGTTTAGTTCACTTCTCTAGAAAGAATGGCTAAATTCAAATTCAGCAGCTTACGTCTGCCTGGCCAGCTGCTATTTCTTCTTGTATGCCTGAGGAACTGCTCATTCCCTGCTTGATTTAGGGACTGAAAAGGCATTTACAAATAATCATAGGGCCTATGCTTCCCTCTATTAAACAGCAGTTAGGAGCACAGGAGCAACTAGTCACACTGAAAATTGGCAGCAAGAAACAGACAGCTATATGGTCTGATCCAATGGCATCATACATCAGCCATCAGCCCCTCTGCAGCAATTACATGTCTGACCCATTGTGCAGTACCCAGGGGTCTGACCTGCCAGTGTGGGAGGGGCCAGGGCTAGCCACTCATGGCATTCTCAACGTGGAAAAATTTAGGACACATTTTTGGCAGTATTAACTTTCTCTGCACTAGAATTGCCAACTCTCATGCCGAAGAATTAGGGATGTGTTTGAACAAATCCATTATAAAGTGCTTAATGTAACTTGTTTGTTAATAACAAGCTTTCACAAAAAGAACTGAAAATTACATGTACTGCACTGAGGTGCCTTCCATTTAAATTTCTGAATAATGTACATCAGTACTGAAAGATACATGTATATAAACAGAAATTAAAGATATGAAAATCATTAAATCTCTGATCAGCAATTAATAACATATTTCAAGCACTGAAGAATATCAGATACTAGCTCTCTTACAAACACCAGGTGATTCATATTGTATTAGGCAGACTATTCAAGTTATCCAGGAACAACCGTAGAGTTAGGCAGTTACCTTAAACACACTTCTGTCAAATGTTTTACTTATGTATTGTTAAATGCAACACCTGAAATTACTCCTGCTGATCGGTATTAGAGAAGTGATTATCTCTGTTTTTTCAGTTTGCGTAGTTTGTTCACTTAAAGATGAGAAACCTGTTTAGGCAAAAAAATTTCCACCAAGGAAGACACGGGAAATCAGCCCCTTGCCCGTCTGTGGAAGATCATGACAACCATAGCTGGAAAGAAGAAAGATTAGTAAGAAATCTACTTTGAATAAAGACTGTAACTTATTACGTTTAGTCTTAGCCACTGAAAAGCATATTTTGTTTTGTTTTACTTGTAATGCTTTCTATCTTCATTCCTCTATATTTGAACCCACTTAATCCTATGTATATTTTGTTAATTTTGTAATTGTTGCTATAAACCAACTCAGTGCTGTGTTTGAAGGGAAGTGTGTATTTATGCCAGTTAAGTTCATAAGATGTAATAGGAGCAACAATACATTATTTCTCTGAGTGGTCCAGGTGGGGGCTGGACACATCAGGGCACATGGTTTGGGGAAAATTTGGGACTGGGAGTGTGTTAGGGTCACCTTGTTAGTTGTAACCAAGGCTGGTGGAAGCCAGAGGAGGGCTGTAGACAGGCTGGTGGAGTCAGGATTGCTGAACCATGGCTGGCTGCATAGAACACACACTCAAGATGTGACCTGCATGCTTATTGCTGAATTGTGAGTGTCCCAGGCAGAGACCTACAATAGGAAAGCATTGTGAGGCACTCAGGATTACAAGGTAAGAAGTGACAACCCTTCTGTGGTCTGGATTGCACCTCAGTCCATGACGGTCTCTAAATGCATGACTTTGCACTATTAAATTTAATCCCATTGCTATTGCTCCAGTTTTCAAGGTCATCCAAATCTTGTAGTTGAATATTCCAGTCCTCCCCTATATAGGCAATACCTCCCAACTTTGTGTCATTGCACACTCCCTCTTTTTGTGCCACGGTCTTTAATGAAAATGTTAAATAAGACTGGTCCCAAGACTGATCCTTGAGAAACTCCACTGGTACTTTCCTCCAGTCTGACAGTTCACCCTTCAGCATGACCTGTTGTAGTCTTTCTTTATCCTCTTTCAATTCTCATATTAATCCCCATCTCCTTCAATTTAACTAATACTTTTCCAGGTGGAACTGTTTCAAATGCTTTATTGAAATCCAGGTAGATCTACTGAATTTCCTTTGTCAGAGATCAACCTGATCTCTATCTTTTGTAAAAATCATGTTGTATTTTATCCCAATTACCATTTACCTCTATGCCCTTAACTACTCTTTTTTCACGACCTGTTCTAAAACATTGCATACAATTGAGGTTAAACAAGCCTGTAGTTTCCCAGATCAAATTTTTTCCCTTTCTTAAATATAGGTACTATATTTGCAGTCAGGGGCGGCGCGGCTCTTACAATTCTGCCGCCCCAAGCAGGGGTGGCGGCGCCCCGCCCCCGACGCAGGCAGACGTAGCAGGGCCCCGCCCCCAACGCAGGCAGTCCCATTCCGGAGCGGCAAGGGGACAGCGGCGGACCTGCCGCCCCTTTGCTGCCGCGGCAGGCGAGACTGGGGCGGCAGTCCGAGTCCCGCGGCGGCAATTCGGCGGCGGGAAGAGCGGACCTGCTGCCGAATTGCCGCCGCAGGACTCGGACTGCCGCCCCCTTCTCACCTGCCGCCCCAAGCACCAGCTTGGCAAGCTGGTGCCTGGAGCCGGCCCTGTTTGCTGTTCTCCAGTCTTAGGGTATGACATCCCCCCCACCCCTCCGAGTTTTCAGAGTCATTAAAATCCTTGCTATTGGGCTTTCAATTTCATGAGACAGTTCCTTAATCTGGGGGCCCTGGTTTGGTCCCATTAAGTTGGTTGAGTTTAGCTTCCACCTCAATTGTGGTCATTTCTACTTCCATAGCCTTATTCCCATTAGCCACCCTGCCCTAAATTCCTCATTACCCTTATTAAAAACGGAGGCAAAGTATTCATTTAGGCATTAGGCCATACCTAGATTACGTTTAATCTCCACCCCATCCTCAGTGTTTAGCAGTCTCGTTTTTTCTTTCCTTGCTTTCTTTTTATTTATGTGGCTAAAAAAATATTTTACTATTGTTTTAATTTCATTTGCAATGTCCACCTCTGCTTGGCTTTTTGCAGTTCTCGCTTTTTGCAATTCTCACTTTTTCCGTATACTTTTTGATCTCCAAGAGGTAGCTTTCCTTGTTGATCCATCCCATCTTCAATTCCTTGTAGGCTTTCTGCTTTCTCTTAGCCTGTTTGAGATGCTTGTTCATCCAGTTTGGTCTGCAACCTTTCCCTACAATGTTTTCCCCTTGCTTGGGATGTAGGCTCCAGATAGTTTTTGCAACTTTGACTTAAAGTAATTTCAAGCCTCCGTCACATTCAGATCCTTAAATTCTTCAGTCCAGTCCACTTCCCTAACTAATTCCCTTGATTTTTTTCAAGTTTGCCCTTTTGAAATCAAGCACCCTCTTGTGGACCTATTTTTTGTTTATCCTTCCATTTGATTTAAACTGAATTAACTCATGATCACTTGAGCCAAGATTGTTCTCTAACCAGTTCTTCTGAGGTTTTTTCTACTTACCAATATTAAATCTAAAATGGCATCACCGTTTGTTTGTTCAGTGATTATTTGGTGAAGAAATCTGTTGGCTATCACATCCAGGAATATCTGGGGCCCACCATTTTTAGCAGTGCTTGGAATATATTTGGCCCTCTTTGATTGCTTTGAAATCTCTGTTGATGTTACAAAGTCATCCTAACACCCTTTGTCTTGGGGATCTGGCAACTACTAGGGAATGTGGTGTAATTAATGCAAGTGTTGTATACAAGATAAAATTATTATATAAGGTAAATTTCACATGCATTATGCAGGGCTGAGATTGAAAACCTGATCGATCAGCTCCTAAACACAAGCATCTGCTGCAGCTGAAGAAGCCTTGTCCACTGCTAGTAGAAGATCTGTAATCACTTACAAGAGGGCTGTATATATTACTTACACATGCAAAGCATTGATAGCTGCCTGTGCTATATGTACCATTTTAAAGGGTAAAAAGTAACTTCCCAGGAACTGAGGAAAGCGGGGTGTCCCCCAAAAAATCTGTTTAAGACAAACATTACTCCTGTTTATTAAACACTGTTTAGTTATGTACATTTGATAAAAGAATGGTACTGAACAATGTAAACTTCATTTTTCCTGCAAGTTGAATTGGCTGCTGGTTGTTGTAACAGGCTGGCAGTGTTTGCCTGAAATGCCCTATCTTGTTAGCAGGTTTTGCTGTTGCTGTGGGATACTAAGTGGATTCTGCTGTTTCATTGAGACAGGTGGCTAGTTACCCATCTGGAAAGAAGGAAAGTGGAAATGGTAGTCTAGAGAAAGATGACCTATGGTATGGGCTGAACCTTTATGACATAGAAACCCCTGGAGCAGCCAAGGGTGAGAAGATGGGTTGAGCTGAGCTGAGCTTAATGCTGTGTTAGTATGAATTTCTGTGGTAAAATTAAATTCCAGGAAGGGGATGAATTTGGATTCTATGTACTGTGTTGACGGTTTCTATCTTTGGTACTTTTATAGGGCCCCCTCACTTTAGTTTGAGTCCCTCACACTTTTTTATGTATTTATATTCACAACACCCCTGTGAAGTAGAGAAGTGCTATTCTCATTTTACACGAGGGGGAATTGGGGTATAGAGAGGCTAAGTGACTTGCTCAAGATCACAGAGAAAGTCTGTGGAATAGCTAAGAACTGATGTTTGAGAGCAGGTTGCAAATGACACTCACTAATAATGATTTCTGTGTGTATTTTGAAGCATACTTGATATTTTACGAGCTGGGGAGCCTGAAAATGTACATAACTGTTTGTTTGCTTTTAAACACAATATTTAGAGAATCTCTTCACATCAAAGCCTAAAAGAGCTTATTGAAAACAAAGCTTCACAGTCTTACTGCGCTGACATGAGCAGCAAATGATAAGAAACAGGTGTCAGGATTGTACATAATGCAAAATCTGATGTCAGTGAAAGAGAATAAGAGAAGTCAATAAAAAAAATCCTGTTACTTTAATCCACTGTTTGAAGTTTAAATAGGATTTCATCAGTGCTCCTCTTTACAGATGACCGGGAAATCAAAACAAAAACCTACAAACAAACAAACAAAAAAGACAGAATGTATTTGTAAAACCGCAAAAGTGTTTGCCTAAACAAAAATTTCACAATGTATTTTGACTACATTTGAGAAAATTGCAATAGAAAAAGTGTACAGTAATGGGGTGTCTATAGTGCCCAAAGCTTCTGATTGAGGACATTCATGGTTAACCTGGTCCCACATCCATCAGAAAGAAAAACAAACAGTGATATTTAACTTACAAATCTATGATCATTGCTACATTATAGGATGTGCATTTTGATTCCACTTCAAGGAATAATATTTGTGTTAAAATGCAAATTTATCTCGAAATAAGTGTCACTGTTTGCTCCAATGATTGTAAAGCTTTTCCAATGTTTAGCTGAACGTTTAGCTTTTAGCAACTAGTATTCACAAAACCAGGAAAAGTAAGAGTAAAAACAATACATTTTCCTTTACTCCTTAGCTGCTTTTGTAAATGAGGGATTTATCTTAATATTACAATGCAACAGAGATGGTAAAGCCTTGCTGTGTCCAAGGTTTGATGCAACTCCAAAACTGATTTTAGGGTTTACAAAACTAGTTTGAGTAGGTGAACCTTTCTCCCCACCACCCCCTCTTCAGATTATCTGGATAGTATTAAGGTGCCCATCACAGTCAGTGATATATGAGCTCTAAAATAAATTAAACACATTCAAATAAAATGAGCACATATGCTTAAATAAAACATTCAGTCTGTAAGGCCTTAGTTCAGGAAAGCACAAGTAAGTCCCTTTGGGTATTAAACATGTGACTAAAGTTAAGCACATGATTTCCTGGATAAGGAGGGAGTGAGGCACATTCTTAAGTGCTTTCATGAACTGGGGTCAGACTGCATTTTCCTCCCTTTCCTCGTGTAGCATTATGAGGGTGTGCTTGGTAAATGTTATGTTCTCTCTACGGATAGTTATTGGGGGAGGAAAGCTATGGGTCAGGTGTTTTATTTTGAAGATGGAGCAATGCAGAATCATTATACTGTCTGACAGCGGGGGAGTTCATTAGTCATGGGTCTGCTGCCAAGAAAACCTACAATGCAAGGGGGCTCAGACAGTTCCAGCACCTCTGATGAATGCAGCTGTTGTGCTAAGTCATGGAAAGGGAGATGGTGTTTGAGATAGCTGGACCCCAGGCCACCGAGGCCTTTGAAGACCAGGGCTTTACATTGGATTAATTAATGGACAGAGAACCATTGCAGCATCAGAGCAGAGGGTGATGTTTCTTTAATCACTCTTTGCTGTTCTGAAAGCAAGCTGCTGCACGCATCAACTGGAGCTACTTCACGGCATTCACTTTCAGCTCCTGGTACATCATGCTCCAACAGTTGATGCTGCAGGAAATACATAGCCAGGTTTGCATTTGACAGAAAGGGACAGAGCTGAAAATGGTAGAAAACATTTCTGGCAGCCAGTGCTGCCTCTGTATGGAGCTGAAGACTGAACTACCCCATCGGTGAGCCAGGTCTTTAAAGTCTTCTCCTCTTTGCCATCAGCATCACCTCTGTTTTGCCCAGGCGTAGACCTCGTCTACACTACAAGGGAAATTCGATCTAAGCTACGCAATTTGAATTATGTGAATAGCTTAATTCAAATCAACATAGCTTAGATCTACTTATCACAGGGTCCACACTATGCGATGTCAACGGGAGACGCTCTCCCATTGACTCCCTCTACTCTTCTCGATCCGGTGGAGTACAGGAGTTGACGGGAGAGCAATCTGTGGTCGATTTAGCGGGTCTTCACTAGACCCAATAAATTGACCACCGATGCATTGATCACTGCTCGTTCCCGGTAAGTGTAGCCAAGCAAGTCCTTAGAGTATCTTGCTGTAGCACTGGGAAAGCTAGTTTGTAATGATGTCTGTGTTTGCTATGAAGGAGATGTGAAGTCAAGTATCAATGCATGCCCCTGGCACCAGAAACACATCATGGCCAACTCTGTCAGAGGTGATGGTGGGCATGGCGGCACACAGGATCATGTGCTACCCTCCCCCAGATTTCTCCCAGGTTTATATATATATATATTTTGTGGGGAGTGGGTTCAACATACGTGAGTGCACCGTAGTTTATTTCAAAACAGACACCAGCAATAGCGAGCTGCGCCCTGCTTTGTCCTCCCCCTTTGCAGGCCTGGCTTACGCTGGCACTGACCCACAGCAACCCTCCAGCCAGGCCAACGGGCCACACTTGGGGGGGAAATTCCACACCTGCCCACGGATTGCAGGGCTGGGCCTTCCAGGGGGTCACTGCTGGCCTATGGGGCCAGTTGCCTGCCCCAGTTTTTGTTTGGGTCTTGCACAGAGACCCAGGGGGGTGGGGGATTTAATGAAGGCAATGGGGTGGCTAATGTGCTGGAGCCCCCAGCTGGTGGGGGCCTTGGAAGGCATGGCTGGAAACCACCCAGCCTCTAGGGGCTCAGGGCAAGGCTGCCCCACTCCTGCACGTGGGTTTCCTGTCGACTCAGTCAGCCCCGCTCGGTCACATGGTGCAGCCAGGCCCTCTCCCTGCACAGCAGCTGGTAGAGCTGAGCCAGTCAACTGACCTCGGAAGCTGGACGAGCTGAGCTGCGAGCTGCGCCCCGTAGGGAGAGGCAGGAGCAGCAGCTGGGCACTGCAGGGGGGGGGCGCTGCTTTCCAAAAGGGGAGACTGAAGCTAAGATAGGGGCTTCCGGGGTGAGGGGGGCATGATTCAAGTTTTTCGGGGGGCGGCTGAACCTTGAAGTTGTGTCCCCCCTACTATCAACAGTTAGGTGTTGTCTCTGAACTCTGTCAAACCCTGCTGACAGATCTAATGACTTTGCTAGTCTATTGCTCATGTCTAAAAAGAGGTGATTCACTAGAGCAATCGGTGCTGTGTCAGTGCTATATCGTGGTCTGAAATCCAGCTGTGAGAGGGTCTAAGAAGTTGGCAGAAATCAGTTGTTAAAGTTCCCCCTTGGGCCTTGGCTACACTTACAAGTTACAGAGCAATAAAACTGCCGGCAGCGCTGTAACTCATTAACTGGCTACACTTGCAAGGCATGTGCAACGGTGTATCTCCTCAGATACAGCGCTGCATGTACTCCACCTCCCCGAGAGAAATAGCAACTGTTGCGAAGTGGGTGGAACGTTGGTCTTTCAGTGTAGCCCAGGAACAACGCAGTTACTGATCTCCGGAAGCTGCTTTGTTTTGAAACGGCACTTCCGGGTTGGAGTTCAGAGCTCCGTTGTTGAGCTGCTAAACACAGCTGCTAAACACAGGCTCCGTTTCCTCTCTTTTATCTGCTCTTTAAAAACAAACAAAGCCCCTGCTGTTTGCTTTCAGTGATTGAGAGAGAGGCAGGGGATGTGGAGGTGTGGAAATAATGAGCTGACACTCTGTGGAGATTCCAAAAACCCACTCTTTTTCCAAAAACACTCCCTGTCAAAGTCCCCCTCACCCCCCCGATTTGAAAAGCACGTTGCAGCTAC
Source organism: Chelydra serpentina (assembly GCA_037349315.1). Lineage (NCBI taxonomy): Eukaryota > Metazoa > Chordata > Testudines > Chelydridae > Chelydra > Chelydra serpentina. The sequence goes on along the minus strand of JBAIAC010000002.1, from coordinate 62,768,126 downwards.
CTGAATGCCCATAATGCACCGCTCCCAATACAGCTGCAAGTGCCGCAAATGTAGCCACGTCAGTGGTAGTTACTGCGCTGGCCGCTGCCAGTGTGGACAGGCTGCAGCGCTTTCCCTACTCAGCTGTACGAACACGGGTTTAACTAACAGCGCTGTACATCGGCAAGTGTAGCCTAGGCCTTGGTTTTGCACCCTCCAGGGTGATTCAAATTTTTTGTTCAACTTCTAGCGAAAGGGAAGACTGTACTATGAATTATAGGTAGCATTAAAAAAAAAGAGTTAAAAAACCTTCCAAACTTAGGCTAGCCCAAACACATGTCCTATATAAGGTGTACATACTTCCATTCTTCACTGGGTTGCACCTTATGCAGTCGCTTACCCCAGTGTGAAGTGGATGTAGACTGATAGAGTTGTTCACCCACTTTGCCACATGGAAATGACTACACAAAGTACCTGGCAATTGAGAATCAGGCTCACTGTATTTATATTTTCATTAGCAATTCTCTCTTCCTGTCTCTGCTCCTTTACACAGTCTGTTTTTTCATTCTACCTGTTTTTACACTGGAATTTCCCTCTCTACTTAGGGTTGCCGATTTTGGTTGGACATATTCCTGGAGGTTTCATCACATGACATAACCTTTAATTAAAAATTAATCTTTAATTCCTGGAGACTCCAGGACAATCCCTGGAGGCGTGCCAACCCTATCTGTATTACTGTTCCACCCACCACCCACATAGTGTATGCAAGCCCAATAACATCCTAGGTTTGAATTAGACTTTTGAAGCTAAGTTCTTTGAGTGGGTTCAAAATGTTATCATTTCTAGTAAGCAATGTAAGCATTCACCACATAAAATGATCCTATGTTGATAACCAAACAATATAACCTTTTATTGCATTCAGTCTTCTTCACGGGAATTTAGAATTTTATGTGCGACTTCAGGGCAGCTGCTGGACTGTCATGCCTTCATATTTCTGCCCTGCTTTTATTCCCAGTATTTAGGGCATTTCAGATGGCAGTGGAATCCTAATGCGGGGATTACATATTTAATGGTGCAGTGTCTTCATTCAACAGATTGAGAGTCACTTTATAGGCACACACTGCTCCACATATCACATTGTCCTCCCCTCATCCATCTATAAAGCCACCTTGTCAACAGGTATAGAATCAGCATAGAACTTAACTTACTATGTAGAGTGCTGCTGGAGTGAGAGAATTTGTTGTGTCTGGCTGTGATGGGGCATAACCCCCATCACCTATAAGGCAAGAGAAAGAATCCCAAGTAGTCATGCTCTACACATGGGGAGGGGAGGGGAAGGTAACTAATTGCCTCCTAGCCAGAGGAGGCAGAGGTAGGCCTTATAAGAAGACTGAGCTCGCTCCATAGGGGAGAGACTATAGCGGACACAGGTCTTTCATGGAGATAAGCACCAGGAAAGGTTTAACAGTGAGGTAATAATGGAGGAAGACTGCTACAGGAACGGGTCATTCTTCTGCGACTGCAGGGAAAGGCCAAAGGTAGAGTCAACAAAGGAATTACAGTGAAGCCTGAGGGGGCAGAAGGGCACTAGGTTGAAAACTTGTTTGGACTTTCATCTGGACTTTGTGTTACCCAGAAGACGTTTAGATTTGTAACACCCAGAAGGCAAGTCAGGAGAAGAGGCTGTCGGAGAGGCCACCGTAGGTCTAAGGGAGAAAAGGACCCTGTGCAGTGTTGTGACCGGAGATAAGGAGGTTCTTCAAGATGAGGACATGCTACTACACAGGCATACAGGGGACATGTAATGACTAAAGGGCATATACACATTTTACTTTTCTGACTTAGTTGTGTAAAAGATAATAAAACTTTTTTTATCTGCGTAATGCATTAGTGCAGTCAGTTGTAGCTGAGAAATGCAGAGTCCACATCTATGGTGGAGACGATCTGTTAAAATGTTCCTTCAATCAAAATGGAAAGGTACGCATGATGAAAGTTTCTGCTGAGGTTTTCAAGAATGCTTTTTACAGTATTTAATCCAAACATTCTAGAAGTTCATGTGTTTAACTCTGTGTGATCACTAACAGCACTAGTAGATGAAACACTAAAAGAAATGTCTCTGATTCTTTGCAATGTGCACTAAAACTACACACTGTTCCTTCTAAGGACATTACAGGGAGCTAAGATTATGGTAAGTTATCTTTTGGAAATCAAAGACAAACATTTCCTTTTCCCAGAATACAGACTAGAGAATTGTAGTGGTGCCCAGCTCTTACAATGAAATTCAAAAGCACTAGGAAATCTTTTGAGCTTCCTGGGGGAAATGAATGAGCCCTGGTTTTCAATTGAACTTTTACCTAGTTTTGCAAATGAAGACAAAGGGTATTGGCTACTAGAGGATGATTCTGGTTGACCCAGGCTTTCTTTCAAAAGAAAGCCTCCTTATCCTAGTTAAGGAATCCAATTCTTAACCTAAACGTTTTTGGGGGATGAAGTAGTGGTCTTCAAACCTCACTTTTAAGGAGAAAGAAGGAGCCCTGCTGAAGCTGCTGCCTCCCAGTCTTCATGGGTTTTTTTGGAGAGGAATCCCTCCCCTTTACTAAAACAATGGGGCATTCTCTGCTTCAGAATGCCATGTCTGTGCATAATTTAGGTCTCTAGCCACAGTCCAGCTGGGACTGTTTCCATTCCTTTTGCTGAAGGCAGGGCAGTAGGTATCATTTCTCCTCTGAAGAAGAGCCTTAGAGGACTGTAGGGCAGTAGACACATCAACCTAAAGAACAGAGACCGCGGAGGAGACATTTAAGGCCTCCTTATACTAATCTAATGGGCTCCAGATTCCTATCTGCACAACTGTTTGATCGGAAAGCTTTCAGGCATTTTAAATATGAAGCTTTCTCAGCTGAAGAGAACAAACTCATTTGAATCAATAGATATCTTTGAATGAGCAGACAACAGCAGTTCTTGCTGAGAGGCTTTGATGGCCTCTTTAATATGTGAATTAATGGGTGAATATTTTGGGGGCTAAAATGCTTTTGGGCTGGATGTTCCTAATGCTATAGCATTGCTTGATAGAGTCAAATTTTAGACTTTTGACTGAGAGAGGAAGAGGTATTTCACCTGGTCTATTTTATCATGCAATATCTATGAAAAAGGGATTCTTGTGGGACTTTACCTTTTGTGCACAATTATTAACCACCAGCAAACAACAAAAGAAAACATTACAAGTAGATTTATATTCCACGTAGACTAGCTGAAAATCTAACACTCAAGGAATCTTTTTTAGAAGAAATAAAACTTTGATTTACAGTGTGAGTCTTGAAGCAGAGTACATCACCAGATTCACATTTCCTCACTCGGGGCTTGTCTATCTTGGATGGGGGAAATCAACACTATTCATGTAGCTATGCTGGTGCACATGCACCAGTGCAGCGTCTACATTGGGTAAAACTCAACTTGCATCCATGTGACTTATCCTGGTAATTTGCTGGAGTAAACTCCATTGGAAAAGGATCAGGCCCTACAGACACATTTTCTAATCACAGTTGCTACTTGAGTCAAAGGTTTCAAGTTTTCTAAAAATATTTTCTAAAAACATATGACACCTTTGGGTTTTTATATATATGTAGATGGCTGTGTTAGGGAATATCTGAACCTGCTTTGCTGAAAACTACGAGGACTGCTAAATTAAAACCTGGGCTATATGGCAGGCTCAACTAACGCTAGTGCTTTGCTACAGCAAGTCTCAAATCCTGTGACTTCTGAGATTTGGAGGAAGGGGGGTGAACCAGAGCTTACATAGCTGATAGTGCTGAGTAGCACCAGCTATGGCTTTCTTCTTGCACTTTCTTCCTCACTTCTGCTGCTGTGGGGCTGATCAGGCAGCCTACTCAAACAACAGTTTTAAATAGGTTTAAACTGTTTTTTATTGCAAAACAATTGCTATTTTCATATTAAATAATTTGATCTGTAATTTTGGCAGGTTCCACTATACATTTGTGGCTTTTGCCTTTCTTCTGTGACCAGACCATGATGCAGCTACTGGGTCACTACTACTTTCAAAAAGTGATATTTTCTTTTAATCATTTAGCTGCTATCTCGAAGACTGCACCAGGCTGGCAAGAACATAGTTTCTTTTGAGATATGAAAGAAACTCCAGATGACTCAGACAGCCTGCAATCACCCTTTCCTATTTGTTTCTCTTCTCGTAGGGTGACCAGATGTCCCAATTTTATAGGGACAGTCCCGATTTTGGGGTCTTTTTCTTATATAGGCTCCTATTACTCCCCACCCCCGTCCTGATTTTTCACATTTGCTGTCTGGTCACCCTACTCTTCTGCCATGTGCCAGGCTTCAAAAGGGTGCTGACTGGATTAGGAAGAGCACAGACCATGTACATGCAGTGTCTAATCTTGGGAAGATTCTTCAGCCCACAGCTGTAATATAGCCCCTGTGTTGTAACTTGTAGGGGTAGTGTGGTATAAACTAAATACACTTCTAAAGTTGCAAAACAAAATTTCCCTTTTTGTTATGGGACAATTAATCTCCTTCCTTTTCTTTGAAAGGTCACTGTGCCTGACATAGTTTACAGATATAACTTTAATCAGGTGAGGACTGTGGCCTTTAAAGACTTGTCTACACTACAGATGCTGTAGCTATGCCGTTGTAACATGTACACTTGGTACAGTGATGGGGTTTTTCCACAGCTGTAGTTAATCCACCCCCTCAAGAGGCAGTAGCTAGATTAACAGAAGAATTCTCTCAATCTATGGTGTCTATAGCGGGACTTAAGTCTGCTTAACTGAATCTCTCAGGCATGTGAATTTTTTTAAACCCTTGCATGATATAGCTAGGTCGACCTACATTTTAGGTGTAGAACAGGTCTGAGATCAGCAGATACTTCTCCAGATAAATCAAATGTATTGCATTCAGGGGTTATCTTTGATAACTACTAGAAGAAATTTGAGTAAACACCATTAGAATCTTTCAATTAGTCTAGGTTGTCCCAGGAACCTGTAGCCCAACATGTTTATTGTTCCAAAATTTAAGTGGGCAATGCAACCAACTGAAATTTTCTCTGTAGTTTTTGCTAGGGAGTATGGCTACCCTAACATCAGATGCCTGCCAAGTTAATTAGGAAGAGGCTCTGAACTCAAGAAAAGTGGCCATGAGAAGGCAGCAAATCACCAGAGAGCATTCCATAGGTGGAAAGAGCTTGAGATGAGACTAAGGTTAAAGGCCACCATAGATGATCAGCATCAAGAGAAGATTGCAGCAGAGTTTCTTTACTGGCAAAATGTCCTGAAAAGGCTCATTGCCATTGTGAGAATGCTTGCTACTCAAAACCTAGCACTGCATGGCACTTCAGATCAGCTGTATGTGCCAAACAATGGAAACCTCCTTAAAATTGTGGAGCTGATGCTTGAGTTTGATGCTGTACTCCAGGAGCATCTAAGAGTCACCACCCAAGAAATGTACACACACCACTACCTTGGAAAAACAATTCAAAATGAGATCATACAGTTACTAGCAACAAAAGTCAAACAGAAAATTGTGGCAGATCTGAAGTCAGCAAGATATGACTCTGTTATTCTGGACTGCACACCTGACATCAGCAATACGGAACAAATGACTTTAATGGTGCGTTTTGTAACAACAACAGAACCTAGTGAAAATGTCCCTGCAATGGTGACTGTCAGAGAGCATTTTCTAGAATTTATTGACATTGCTGATACTACAGGAGCTGGTATGACAAATGTGCTTCTTAAAAAGCTGGAAGATACAAGAATTGCGATAGCTGACATGAGAGATCAGGGCTACGATAATGGTGCCAACATGAGAGGAAAGAACAGAGGAGTGCAGACAGAGGATCTGAGAGTTAAACCCTTGAGCTTTTTTTGTCCCATGCAGTTCTCATTCATTGAACTTGCTGGTCAGTGATGCAGCATCAGCTTCTAGTGCGGCTGCTGAATTTTTTAATGTAATTCAAAGCATCTCTGTATTTTTCTCTGCATCAACTCATTAATGGCAAATTTTGAAGCAACATCTGGGAACATCCTCTCTGACACTGAAACCACTGAGTGCCACATGATGATGGGAAAGTCGGGTGGAGGCGATAAATCCTTTCAAACACCAAATTGGGAAGATAGATGATGCCATAGTTAACATTATGGAGGATAATGCTATGACAGGAACCACCTAGGTCTTCTGTGAGCCAGTAGCCTCCACAGTGAACTAAGACTAAAGAAATCCCTGAGATAAAAGACGGACTGGCAGTTGAGAGGCTATACCACCATCTTCTGCCATTGTCTGCTCACACCACACAACACAAGCTAAGCAGCATTAGCATGTTAGTTCTTATATGGGAAATCCCCAAGGAACATATGTGTACAAAACATAAAAAAGCTGTGGCCATTTAATGTCTCTTTTTATATTACATTGGTGTTATCTCTGGAGTCCTGGCTAAATTCTCTTTTAGGTAAGCATGTTCTCCCTAGCTAAATTCCTCTGGAAACTTCAGTTGCAAACAGTATTTTACATTTGGTTGTCTGGAGTTGCTTTGTGATGTTCAACAGTGGTTTCACTCCAAGATTGGTGTCAAAATGTTCCTGGGACACCATCTGTAGCTAAACTGGGCAAACAATGAAAGGATACATTACTGTTTACTCTATGAAGGGGTTACGCCTGTAAGTGCGTGATGGGACTGAGTGTCAGTGAGTAGTTAGCAAATTAAACGCTGAAGTAATTCTAGGAGCAGGACAGTATAGCATCTTAAATTCAGCTGGAGCTATCTGGAGCAGAGCTGCAGTAAATATTTTCAACCCCCCTGAAGTTTTTACAGTATGTTAGGAGAGGAGGCTGTGGGGGGCTCTGGGAAATACTCTTAAGAATTTAAGCCCTATACTTCAGTAAAATGCTTAAAGGGGAGAGAGGTGAAGATTAGTGTTTGGGGCACAGGTCTGGGAATTTGGACCTATTGAGTGCTGATTCTATCTCTAACAGTAGTTCTCTATGTGGTCTTAAGAAAATTGTCATTTTGCCTCAATTACCTGGTCTGTCAAATGGGATAATACTACTTTCCTGCATCTCAGGACTATTTTGAGAATGTTAGATAATCTTTGCAAAGCATTTTGAACATGTAAAATGCTGTATTAGTTTTAATTAAGGTATTTACTGTCAATTATAATCCCTAAAAGTTTTTTGCACTGAATTGTATTACCTGCTACTGCAATCTTTAACCAGCAGTACCATTCTTACTCCTATTACCGGCCCTAGGAGCTTACTTTATGTGCCACAACCTTTATCTAGACTCATACACACTGGTTTGATATTGCTGGGGAGTCCACCTGGGATGTGCAAACAAAACATGTAGGATGTAGGCAGGGTCGCCCTTTAAATAAAGAACTATATGGATTTCGCAAACAAACTTGTCCTGCTACCCTTATTGTTTTCATTTGCCAACCTTAGGTGTGGGGTTTTTTACAAGTTGATTCTCATGCAGTGCTAGCAGCAGGCCCATTCCTAGGAGGGTGCGGGTCCGGGGCAGAAGTGATGAATCCAACACCTCCAGGACTGACCTGCCACTTCTGGGACCAACTGTGCCAGCCAGCTGGGCCCCCCAAAGCATCGGTCTTGGAGCGGTTGCCCCAATTCGCTGTACCCAAGGGACAGCTCTAGCTAGCAGGGACCCTGATTGAGTTGAGTGGGGCTTCACAGGGGAATCAAGTTTTCTGGTGTGGACTGGCTTGTTGGAATGTAACCCTGGGCTGGTCCTGTTAGGTCAAACTGGACTTCAGTTTAGATTTTATACTGAAAGGTTTATTTTTAAACTTCAGACTAATACAAATGTCTTCATGCAGTTTTGTATGCAGTGTAGTTGTACAGAAGATTAGTGAGACAACATGGGTTAGGTAATACCTCTTATTGGACCAACTTCTACTGGTGAGAGGGAGAAACTGGGAGTACTGGTTCCTTATAATATGTGCTAACTACTTAAGCTAAACAATCTGTTCCACCTTGGAGTTAGCTGTGAAGCTGGGCGTTTCTTTCCCATACCTGAAGAAGAGCTCTGTGTGGCTCCCAAAGCTTGTCTCTCTCACCCCCCAGAAGTCGGTCCAATAACAGATATAGCCTCACCCACCTCCTCTCTCTATGCCGTTTTTAAAACTATCAGGCTCAAAGCAAGGGCAAACCGCTCCTGCTGCAGTGTTTGCAAGTCAGACCGTGTGGTGGTGCCTGGGAACAGGAAAGAGAAACTGACCACACAGAAGGCTGGGGAAAGTGCTAGTTCCAAAGTAGGGGAGAGCAGCGGCGACTTCTCAAGGGCTTCCGCTGTTAATTACCTGGCGCGCTGGTCACGTGGGTCAGGATTGCTAACCTAGCTCTCGGGGTTAATTAACAACGCGTCCCCTGCAGGAGTGTAGGAGGCGGGGGGTTGTGTGTGGAGGGGATCAGTCAGTAGGTAAATGAAGAACTAAGTACTAGAAGGCAGGGTCTGGCAGGACCGCGGGGAAGGAGGCGAGTGCCCCACACGAGGAGCTGGGGAAGGCAGGCAGCGGGCGGGCCGGCTGGCCGGTGGCGCGGGTCAGCCCCCTGGAGCTGGGCGTGGCTGTCCCTCTGTCCGGCCAGGGGGTGATTGTTCTGCCTTCCTCGAGCAGCTCGGGCGGGAGGGAGCGCCCGGCGTGCGGGGCTCCAGCCTCTGCTGCCCCGGGAACTCTCGCTGTAGAGGGAGCCGGGGAGGCTGCGAAGTTTCCGCTGGGGACCCCAGCTCTGGCAGGCGGAGATCCCGTGACCGCCGGGCGGCTCGGCTTGCGGTAAGTGCCCGCTGCGGCAGGAGGCGGGTCTGGGGGCTGCTTGCTGCGTTTGTGGCGGCCGGGAGAGCCTTTCTCAGCCCAGGTGACTGTGTCTCTGCAGTTATCCATGAAACGCGCTCGGTTCTTCCCCACCAGGCTCCCTAAACCTGGGCTCTGCACGCAGCGAAATTACTGTACCCCGTCTCTGCCTTCTGCCCGTGTACCTGCCTGCCACTAGCCCGGCCTGGGGCCAGGGTGTGCCAGGAGCTCGGACGCGGTTCCGATCTCTCTCCCCTATAGAAAACCTCCAGTGATCTCTCAGAGCCTGGGTGGTTGGTTCTGCCTGTGGTCCCAAAGGATTCAGGGGTGAAATGTCAGTGCTCCTATAATGTAAATCCAGTCTCTTTGCAAGGCTGGAATGAGGGTTTCTTGTTGAGGTTTAAATTTAAACTAACTTTCTTTCATCTTGTCTTTAAAAGTTATTTAGTTCATTCACATCCGTTTATTTTAAATTTCTTTGTGGTGATGGCTTTCACTAGCTGCCCTTGAACTTGTAGGTCCTGATCCAAAGCCCTTTTGAGGTCATCGGGGGGGAAACTTCTACAGACTTCAGTGGGTTTTTGGGTGAGCCCTATAGTAACTTATAGTGGGTTCCTCGGTTTATCAGTGAATGAAGACATGAGGAGAGTACCCCAGAAAGGAGACAATTTATCAAAGTCTTTGATGTAAACTTACTACATCATGGGTCAGGTACTTAATCATTCAAGGAACCAGAAGGTATTTTCACATAACCGGTGTTGTATAATACTTCTGATCACTTGACCACTTTTGAGTTCAGTTTTGCTGTTTCCCTTACAGTTTTGTTAAGTGTATGCGAATGATGTACATCATTATCATTTTAAATGTAACTCATTTTTTATTATATATTTTAGTGGCACTCAAGTGGCAACTCAGCAATGAAAAATACTTCAAAAAAATCTTCACAGGAATAACAGAGGAAAGTGAGCTGGGTTGGTTTAGTGGGTTTTTAGGGGGAGAGAAGGGAAACCGAAGGAAAACTTGTTTGGGGTTTTCTTTAGGGACATCAATGTGTTATAGACAAATTATGTGATTACGAAGTTAAAGGGACTCTGTAGCTATGTTACTTATTCTGTGACAAGTGAACTGAGTGGAAAGGTACAAACCTCCTACCTTTCCTCTAACTGATACTTTTGGGGCAAATATTGTTGCACAGCAGAAACCTAGAATTCAGGACATGGGTTCAAAAATAAAAGGTTAGGTAGTGTTACCTGTAGAGTTTTTTGGGCAGCAGAGTGAGTGATTGGGGCAAAAAGCAAGTCATCTTGGCATACTAATACCACTTTGATTCACTGCAATCAATAAACAAGATCCCATATTTGAATGTAGAGAAATTATGAAAAGATTTTGCTTTTTGTCTATCTAGTTATACATACAAACACCAATCCTGCAAACGTTTAAACATGTTTTTGACTTCACGCGTGCTAATCCCATTGCCTAACATTAAGCATTTGTATAAGTGTTTGGAGAATTGGAGCCTCAGGTGTTTTTAGGCAAGCATGTGTCTTTATTACTGCTCTACCTCCCATGTTCCCTCCTATTGTTTATATTTCCTTGTATCTTGCCATAAATTTAACTGTAAGATCTTCAAGACAGAGATGAAGCTGTTTTATGATTATTTACAGCATCTACCCAATTCCCATAATCATGATTAAAGAGGAAAGTATTGCTTTTTGTGCTTATCACTGCCCGCTCTTCCTTAACATAGTCCCTCTAGAGAAGTAGAAAAATCTCATAAATTATTTGTCTCATTTTGTTTCTCTCCTGAAATGATTTTTGTTTGTTTACCGCTTAATTAATGTGAATTCCTTATATATGAAGCATTTAAGGGCTAGGTGCCATAATACACCGAGACTGCAAAATCATATCCCAAAGAGGGTAAATAGGAGCACATCATTTACCTTCTATATACCATTCACCTTATACAATATATGGCATAGTATAAAGTGCATTAATAACAAGGCGTAATTGCTATAACAGTATTAAGGTTTACACTGTAATAAGGGGAAGTGAAACAGGAAAAAATGCTAAATACATGTGCAACGGGGGTGAGCTGAGCTTGCTCTGGTAATGTTTGTATTTGGAATTTCCTGAGTGTTCTTGAAGCCTTAATATTTTTCAAGCTGTAGGGATTGGAGGGGTTTTGTTTGTGTGGGTTTTGTTGTTTTTGGTTTGGGTTTTTTCTAAAGATTTTTTTTCTTCATCCTGGGCTCTATGAAAGTTATGTTGGTTTCCTTATTCACAATATAATATTGCTGGTAATATGGGTTCTGAAAGCCAAATGATGCCTTCAGTTACGTTTGGATATGGCTGTATTACAACTGGTCTAGCAATTTGAAGAACTGTTGGGATCTCCGCTTTCTTCTCCACCCCCTCATACTTCTGTCTCCAGTGGGTTCCCATGCAATCATAATGGCTGCCACATACCTGTACTATTTGACTTTTAGTTCAATGCCTGTCTGTCTGTCTGTCTCAAAAAAAATTATTCCTGATCTTGGAGAGAAATGTATGCCTGCAACTGAAGTGACACCTTGGAGCTAAAGAGACTCCACAAAATACAAAAAGGAGAAAGAGCATGGAAAGTGAGAAACTTAAGCCTAAATCATCCAATACGTCAAAGAAATCCTCTTAAATTTTTCACTTTTATATTCCAGGAGAGGTAGGTGATACAAGTCCAATAGCTGAATGTTGAACCAGAAATAAGGTGCAAATTTCGAACAATGAGGGTAATTAACACCAAGTGTCATGGTGGATTCTCCATCATTGGAAACTTTAAAATCAAGATAGATATGCTCTTATTGAAGCAGTAACTTGAAGCAGTAACTAATTCAGGGGATTACTTTATCTGTTTATACATATGTATGTAATACTGTTATACAGGAGGCCTGACTAGATGATGATCTATGAACCCCTTAAAATTTGGATCCTTAAACTGGAACTTTTTTTTTTTTTTTTAAGTCCAGTAGGGAAACTTTCTAAAACTCTTCCGCCATTGCTAACATTGATTGAAGGCATTGTCAATTACATTCTGTCTTGGTGGGACAATTTGGTTAGAATTTTTGGAAAATTTCTCTAGCATACTTAGAGCCTCACAGTTCAGATTGGAAAGTTTTATTTCAAATGTATTCCATTTGCCTCAGTGAGACCATTGAGTTTGGGGTCTCAGCCTTCTTTCACCTGAGACCCCAAACTAGCCATGATTTCTTGCTGGAGCCCACCCATCTCACAATCCTCTGACTGCAAAGGATTGTAAGGGCATGAGCATTGATTGGTTAAGTGTGCTGAGTCTGCAAGGAGAATGGTGAATAGGTTGTACATGGAGTGAGGTGTGGATGGTTGTCTTACTAGGTAAGCATGGGTTTGTTCTCCCCCTCCCCATCCATCCAAATACTCAGCAGTAAGGCTGCACCACTTCAGATGGAAGCTGTGGCGCTAGCTCATGTGCTAGAGATTTTCAGTCTTGCAACTTGCACAGTGTTTGGTTTTTAAATCAGGCATCCTGTTTTGCTTACCCGCAGTGCACTATGTCCCATGCAGCACTTGCTGCAAACTTTGCAGTGCCTGTGGGCTATTGCATCTATTCCAGAGTGCTCAGCTAGGTTCCGGGAGCAGGAAAATGGCGATGGTGAATAGTGCACGTTCACAATTTTGATTTGTTCCAGTGACTGATAAGAATAGCTCTGTCCAGTATGAGGAACCACATGTGTTATGAAGGGCTAGGGCTATGACCTTCTATTTGAAGTTGCTCTGGTGGAGTGTCAGCACCTTCCTCCCACCTGTGTTCCTGGAGGTCTGACCTTTTGACTTTCCATAGTTGAAAAGGTGAGGAGCTGGATTTCTCTTTCTCCTTTTAATTGCTTCAGGAACTCTTGTTCCTTGGTTTTTGTTGCTGAACTAACAGCTTTTTAACTTCTTGTTTCTAGGATACAGAGAAGGGAATAAGCTGAGCCAGTGTCCAGGAGGACATCCTTCCATGGAGCCCAGAAAGTTCTCCCCAGCATGCCACAGCACTACAATGGAGTCACTAAGAGACACACTGCTCTTTGGGAAAGGCTAGGGAAAAATTAGTGTGTGCAGGGGAGACTATGGAGAGGTAAGTGGCTTCATCTGTGGTATGAGAGGTTGTGATCGCTCTACTATGTATCTTTCAAGTAATGACCCTGTTCTGTGTTTTGTTTTTAGGAGTGGAACCACTGAGGTAGTGAGTGGACATCTGTGGCAACGACCAGTAAAATAAATGCACAGGGAGGGGATTGTCTCAGTGTCTGTGTCCACCTCTCTAATGGTTAATCTTTGTCCTTTTTTGTGTTTCAGGAGAATACCAAGGAGAACGGGGCAGGAGGAGACAGTGTTGCCAAACTTCTGTAGTTTACTATTTAAGTTTCTTTCACTCTGTTGACTTTGATTTTTGGGGTTGCAATGTAGCAGTTATAGGGTGGTTTGAAAATAGGAGTTACTCAACTGCTCTATGCTCTGGCTACTACCAGATTTTCATGTGGACTTGCATGCTAGGAATCAAAGAAGTGATGAGTGTCAAATAGCTCTAGTGCAGACAGAACTGGGAAGTGCCACATAGCTCCAGGACAAGAGTGGTGCTTGTGGGGAAGGGAAAGAGTGAGGACTGAATGAAGTGGGATTACTTAAAAATTGTGGCAGAGACATCAGGAGTTGCTCTTTCCCTCATTTCTGCTGGGTCCTGGTGCCCGGAGCATTTTACCAGGTGGTGCTTATCCTGCAATGGGATGTACCTCTCTGGATTAGACCCAAAATCTGAAGGGAGGAAAAATAAAATGACTGTATGTTAATGGAGTGGGAGGTTTCTTGTTAAATATGACAATGTTACTAAATATTTTTGCTTCTAAAAGAACTTCAGATATTAAAAGTTAATGAACATGGGTTCACTACAAAATTTCTAAGCTCTCATTTCAAACTCAGTAACTGAAAACTTGTTGCTGATTACCCCTGTAGTTCAGTGCTGAAAACCAATATGTGCACTTCTGTTCTTCTAGCTTTCTGTATCACTTATAGATCAGAACAACATATGGTAACGTCTCCCAGGCCTCTAATATATACCAAAAAGTTTAGACATCTTATTATGGAATTCCTCCATAACTGCCTTTACTGAAGTCAGTGGAGCCCCTGTTGATCTGTGCAGGCGGGGTTCCCCACCAACAGTTGAGTGCTGCACTTGAGTGCTGGTATGGAAATACCAGAAGGGCTAGGACATGCCAGTCTGGCTCCCCAAAAGGGTGCTGGGATAGCATCCTGGAGCATTCTGGCAGGACTTGAGCAGTTAACCAGACTTGGCTCATCCCACCTTTGCGCAGAAGCAGGGCTTGGGGGCTCCCATGGCACTATCTCATCCAGGGCCGGCGCGCCCACTAGGCGATCCTAGGTGGTCGCCTAGGGCACCATGATTTGGGGGTCGGCTGGCCGCAGCTGCCTCCCGCCTCCGCAGCTGAGCCGGGAGCCGGGGGGGCGGCTGGCCGCGGCTGCCTCCCACCTCTGTGGCTGAGCCAGGGGGGGCGGCTGAGCCGCGGCTGGGGAGGCTGTGGCTGAGCCGGGGGCTGGGGAGGCTGCCGCGGGCGGGGGGCTGAGCTCCCGGCCTGCGGGGGGTGGGGAGCTGTGGGGGGGGGCTGGCTGCTGCGGGGGGGGGGCAGTATTAGCTGGGGGGGAGGGCATAGGAAGGGGCGGTGTTAGCTGGGGGGGGGGCGGCACAGGGCTGGTGCAAGGATGTTTCGCCTAGGGCGTGAAACTTCCTTGCACCGGCCCTGATCTGACCCATTCCCCCTCTGCCTTTCTTGGATCTTGCGGAGCCCCCACCTGTCCAAGGGTTTGTGCCTGGAGAGTCAGCGTGGACTGAGGAAAAAGTGGAGTTGGCTCAGGGAGAAAGGGGTGCAAGTCTCTCAGTGGCATTAACATTACCCCATAGCCCCACTCCTAACATTCCCTGGAGTAGTTGAGGTCGGGGGGAGTCCCTGATGGTATATTTCCACTGGAGCCACCCAGTCAAGGAATTAGGAATAGAGGGTGACCTGGGGTTACAGCTAGAGTGGGGGGCACCTGCTCCATACAGATGGCTCTACTGAGGTTAGAGTAAGCTTTGTCATGGGGGAGGAGCAACCCTCCCATCCCCTCAACAAGCAGAGGTGACTAATCTCTGAGGTAATCCTTCCAGAGTTCCTCTTTGTGGGGGGAGAGAGAGTTGTCCTCTCCTGCAGTTTTTAACGCCAAAGGGGACATTCTGTCACAGTGTCGTCGTGGCTGCTTAAAATGTTCTGCAGTAGATTTGTAGATGCAGAGGCTTTATTTTTTTTAACTACCCCTCTGATTTTTCATATATAGATTACAAATCATTGAGTTAACTAAATTGCACTAATTATTCAGGCTAGGCAGTTTTAAAATTGTATAATGTAGCTGTAAGGCTCTGTTCAATGTGCACAGAGCTATGCTGTCTGAAGGGAAACTTGGCCTAAACATGAACACACACGCAATTTAAAACAACACATGTAGTGAGCTCTCAATAAAGAGATAATTGTACTGACTGTAATTGATACTGTTCTTGTCAGATGGGTATATTCCTAACACACTGTGACTAATGCTAATTTGTGTAATATCCCTCCCCCTCCCCAGCTTTCTTCCACAAATAAAAAAAATATGGGAGTGCAGCTTGAGATTTCTCTAAAGAAGACAGAGGCATTCACAACATCAAAGCAGAAATTGTCCCAATAGCAGGATGTTTGCTTTTCTTATTAATGGACTACCTTAATCTGGTATCATTAGAAGTCATACTAGGTATCTTCCTACATAATTGAACTGTGTCACTGAAAGGGCTGTACTGGCAGCACAAGACATTGGCGGTACACTTTCCCCTCAGGTGCCTAATAAAGTGTTTCTCATAGACCCCAAATATTGCATTATTTCCCAAGTGAAGTTTGATTCCAGCCAGTCCCATATGAAAAGAGAAAAAGGGACTGGAAGAAGCAAGAAAACTGCACATGTTCGGTTAGTTGTTAGAAATTCCTATTCAGTGCATGTATTCAGGTTGTTTGGCTTTATTGTAAAAAGACACACAAAGCTATGCATCCCAAATAACTTTACCAAAAAAGCTCAGGGTCTGGTAACTGCTAGAGAACATGTTTCTTACCATTAAGCATTCAGACTTGCTGAGCATCAAAAAATGTTACTTGTTTTGTTTTGAGTTCTTATCCAAACTAGTATCAGTGTTATGCAAATAACACAGCTTTCTGTAGGTGATTGAATTAGTTGTTTCTCCCTATAACCAGAAAGGGATCCAAACTCTTTATGAAACAGGAATGCTTCAATCTGTTTGTCAGAGCTAATACTATGGATATGAATACAACACACTTGTTTTAGTGGCTAATGTTCAGGTACAGGAACTGGCAACAATAAGTAGGCTTGTTCTGGGTCTCCCCTTCTCCCCCACAAAGAGACTGAAGGGGTGAGAACACTGGGAGCACCATGGGGAAGGGGTTGATTGGGAAGAGCCGCCTAGTTAAAAGAATGGAGGAGTGGGATCCCACCATTCTAGAAGCAGTTCACACTAAAAACATGCTGAATACAAAGGAGGGAGCGTTAGTTTCTCCTTCCACCAGTTTCTGACTACCACTCAGAGCCAGGCAGTGTACCATATCTGTAGCCGGAAGTGGAAATAGCTTCCACAACGGGAGATGACAGCTCTGCATGTTAGCTTTATTTCATAGTATTGCTTTCTGGTTAACTACTTAACTTTCTGCTTTCTGCAGTGTTCCATGTCTGAACTAGTTGTTTCATGACATATACCAAAAAAAATCAGCCAGAGTATAAGTTCAAAATGGTGTCTGTCACATTTGTGTCTAGGCGTCTACATCCTTCATAGGTATAATGCATAAAATGGCAAATATGACATTGAGATATAGCTTAAATTTAAAGTAACAGGTTTGCAAGCAGTTTTCATTTTTAATTAGGGCTGTCAAGCGATTAAAAAAAATCACAATCGTGTGATTAATCACACTGTTAAGCAATAATAGAATACAACTTATTTAAATATTTGGATGTTTTCTACATTTTCAAATATATTGATTTCAATTACAACACAGAATACAAAGTGTACATTGCTCACTTTATTTATTTTTATTACAAATATTTGCACTGTAAAAAACAAAAAATAGTATATTTCAATTCACCTAATATAAATACCGTAGTGCAATTTCTTTATAATGAAAGTTGAACTTACAAATGTAGAATTAGGTACAAAAAATAACTGCATTGTTTTATTTTTGAATGTAAAACTTTAGAACCTACAAGTCCACTCAGTCCTACTTCAGCCAGTCGCTCAGGCAAACAAGTCTGGTTACAATTTGCAGGAGATAATGCTGCCGATGTCTTGTTTACAATGTCACCTGAAAGTGAGAACAGGCGTTCGCATTGCACTGTTGTAGTCGGCATGCTTCAACCACCATTCCAGAATACATGCATCCATGATGATGACGGGTTCTGCTCGATAATGATCCAAAGCATAGCGGACTGATGCTTGTTCATTTTCATCATCTGAGTCAGATGCCACCAGCAGAAGGTCGATTTTCTTTTTTGGTGGTTCGCATTCTGTAGTTTCCGTATCGGAGTGTTGCTCTTTTAAGACACCTGAAAGCATTCTCTACACCTTGTCCCTCTCAGATTTTGGAAGGCACTTCAGATTCTTAAACCTTGGGTTGAGAGCTGTATCTATCCTTAGAAATCTCCCATTGGTACCTTCTTTGCGTTTTGTCAAATCTGCTGTGAAAGTTTTTTAAATGAACATGTGCTGGGTCATCATCTGAGACTGCTATAACATGAAATATGTGGCAGAATGTGGGTATAACAGAACTGGAGACATAAAATTCTCCCCCCAAGGAGTTCAGTCACAAATTTACTTAGTGCATTTTTTTTTTTTAACGAGCATCAGGATGGAAGCATGTCCTCTGGAATGGTGGCCGAATCATGAAGGGGTATATGAATGTTTAGCATATCTGGCACGTAAATACCTTGCAACGCCAGCTACAAAAGTGTAATGCGAATGCCTGTTCTCACTTTCAGGTGACATTGTAAATAAGAAGCAGTCAGCAGTATCTTCCATAAATGTAAACAAACTTGTTTGTCTTAGCAATTGGCTGAACAAGAAGTAGGACTGAGTAGACTTGTAAGCTGTAAAGTTTTACATTGTTTTGCTTTTTAGTGCAGTTGTATAACGAAAAAAATCTACATTTGTAAGTTACACTTTCACGATAACTATAGTACTTGTATGAGGTGAACTAAAAAATACTATTTTTTATCATTTTTACAGTGCAAATAGTTGTAATAAAAATATAAAGAGCACTGTACACTTTGTATTCTGTGTTGTAATAGAAATCAATATATATGAAAATGTAGAAAAACATCCAAAAATATTTAATACATTTCAATTGGTATTCTATTGTTTAACAATGCAGTCAATCATGATTAAAAAAATTAATCACAGTTATTTTTTTGAGTTAATTGCAGGAGTTAACTGCGATTAATCGACAGCCCTAATTTTAATGTCACAGAATTGAAAGGAAAAAAATATACTGGACATTGTATGTTCAAGTTCTGAACATCACTTTACTTTACACACATTTAGAATTTAACATGAGCTTCCCATAAACAATAGGTATGTCCATACTAAAATGTGCTAGGTGAAAGATTAAGCTTTCATACATAGTAAAGTCAAAGTTTATATGTGTGAAAGCACTGAGTTATGGAAATAGGTTCATATTTTCTCTTTCTTGTGAAACACCGGAATCTCTGCATTTCTCTGGAAAGCATATATAATGCTTTTGTCATGCAAGTATAACTTGTTAAATACCTGCTACTTTTTTGTTTCCACAAACACACACCCACTAGGAATCAGAGGGATAAATACCAGTGGCGGGAGAGGAATTATTTAAGCTTAGTACCAATGTGGACACAAGAACAAATGGATATAAACTGGCCATCAGGAAGTTTAGACTTGAAATTACGCAAAGGTTTCTAACCATCAGAGGAGTGAAGTTCTGGAACAGCCTTACAAGGGGAGTAGTGGGGGGCAAAAAACATATCTGGCTTCAAGACTAAGCTTGATATGTTTATGGAGGGGATGGTATGATGGGATAGCCTATTTTTGGCAATTAATTGATCTTTGACTTTTAGCAGTAAATATGCCTAAGGGCCTGTGCTGGGATGTTAGATGGGGTGGGATCTGAGTTACTACAGAGAATTCTTTCCTGGGTGTCTGGCTGGTGAGTCTTGCCCACATGTTCAGGGTTTAGCTGATCGCCCTATTTGGGGTCGGGAAGGAATTTTCCTCCAGGGCAGATTGGCAGAGGCCCTGGGGTTTTTTCGCCTTCGTCTGCAGCGTGGGGCACGGGTCACTTGCTGGAGGATTCTCTGAACCCTGAAGTCTTTAAACCATGATTTGAGGACTTCAGTAGCTCAGACATAGGTTAGGGGTTTATTACAGGAGTGGGTGGGTGAGATTCTGTGGCCTGTGTTGTGCAGGAAATCAGACTAGATGATCATAATGGTCCCTTCTGACCTTAAAGTTTATGACTCAATGACTCTTCTCCCTTCCCCATATATTAGTAATGATTGCAAAGTGGCCAGATTCAAAATTCCATTAGTTCTCATCATTTCAGGCTGGGTTATATAATCTGATATAGGTTTTTACTGGTTTAGGGAAGGCTACATTTGACCTCAAGTAACTAAATGATGGAGGGTAAAATCCCCACTGTGATGTGGGGGACCAGTGCAAGACCTTGTATATCAATTACTAATAAACTCCAGGTGGCGGCTGCAATGGGGGACTGTGGGCACACCAGCTGTGCAAGGGTGACTGTCTATCCCTTACTTGCTGAGGAAAGGGTCTTCACACTTGCCTTGTGTAGTCTATAAAAGACTGGAATGGAGCAAGAAGAGAAGCCAGAAGTTTCTCAACTGCATGAATTTAGTAACCCAACATTCTCCACAACTGGTATGGAGGAGCTAAGTCATGGAATATCAGGGTTGGAAGGGACCTCAGGAGGTCATCTAGTTCAACCCCCTGCTCAAAGCAGGACCAATCCCCAACTAAATCATCCCAGCCAGGGCTTTGTCAAGCGTGACCTTAAAAACCTCTAAGGAAGGAGATTCCACCACCTCCCTAGGTAACCCATTCCATGTCCTTTAGTTTTATAGCTAATGGGATGAAATGATAGATTGTGGGGAACTGTGTGTCCGCCTCTTGGCTTGGTTCCAGGGTGTGAGGTTGATTTTCTCCCCCTCCCATAACCATCCACATTGCACATTCACAGAGCATGAATACTCTGGCTGTATGTAATGGATTTTGCCTTCACTCCAGGAAAAAAAATGATTTGTCTTTGAGATTCATTAAGGAAGTGTCAGTATTATGGAAAAATTGTTATAAACTCAAGTGTTGCCAGTCCCCCTCGCTTAGTAGCTTACGTAACCATTATGCTTTATATTTACACAGGTTCTCCTGAAGAAAAGCCACTTAAGAGATACAGCTCGTTCTTGTGTCCTTTTTTCATTCCAGGTTGCTGTCTCAAAGGGAAGGATGCTAAAGACGATACAGCTAAATTAAGAACCTATTGGAAAGTGAATCATGCAGCTTTCTGAAAGGAGCTGAAATGCAGCCCTCTGACAGGGTCATGAACCTGAGACAAGTCTTTGTGACTGTACTGATGTTTGGAGTAGCAGGTCTACTCCTCTTCATGTACCTGCAGGCCTGGATTGAAGAACATCATACAGGTAAAATAGCTTTCTTAACTGTATTGTCTCCATTGCTTTAAATTACTGCTTTAAGCTAAAAGAATGATTTGTTGAGAGGGTGTGGTGTGGGTTTTTTATGGGGAGGGGAGCAGTGGAATGGGACCATAACACTTTTTATACTACAGTACAGCAATCAGCATATGTATCAAGGAATTGCCCTATGCTATGACTTGCGTTTGTCAAGCATCTTTTGCTGCTACCTAAGGCCTTGTCTACACTACGGGTGCAAGTCGACCTAAGTTACGCAACTCCAGCTATGTGAATAATGTAGCTGGAGTCGACGTAGCTTAGGTCAACTTACTGCGGTATCTACACCACACTGGGTTGATAGGAGAAACTCTCCCATTGACTTACCTTATTCCTCTCATTCTGGTGAAGTACCGGAATTGATGGGAGAGCGATCTGCAGTCGATTTAGCAGGTCTTCACTAGATCCACCAAATCAACCCCCAGTGCATCGATCGTCGTAGTGTCGATCCCGGTAAGTGTGGACGTGCCCTAAGTGTTCTTCATGAATAAACACAAATGCAGGCAGTGTCCCACTATGGCAGGAGTGCCACTGTTGTACTAACACATCAGGGGCTCCGTAAAACAGATTTTGGCTTTCTCTGAGTTTCATCTGAGTGACACGTCTCGTGAAGAGAAGGTTTTAAGTCTTCCCTTCTCTTCTTTCCCCATAACCATGAGCCCACCTCCCACCCCCAATTTAAAAAGAAACTCCTTTTATTCCAAACACCTGGATCTCCTTTATAGCACCTCCCTGCTGTCCCCGATTATGGTCTCTCTTTTAAAAATATGGTCACTTAAATGTTGCTACTATGTAAAACAATTTGAAACACTTGTGAACATACAGTGCAATTTGAGATTACTCTAATATGGATATTGAATTTACTCTTCAGCTAGATTTTTTTTTACTTTATGCTCTGTATACCTGTGGCTTTTTGGCAATGAACTAGCTTGGGGCTTGTCTACACTACCCACCCGATTCGGCGGGTAGTGATCGATCTTCTGGGGATCTTGAAGTGTGGCTTTTTATGTGATATCAGTGTGAGTTTTGCCTGAGTAAAGATTGCTGGGTTTGGCCTGTTCTCCAGGCCATCTGATGTACTTCAGAGAAACATCCAGTATTGTGGCATGAATTGAAATGCAGTAGCTATTTCTTAATGTTGTTCTTTAAATGTAAAGACTCTGTGAATAATAGCTTAGATATGTGGCTGAGAGACAGGTGCCCTTATGCCTGGGCCACTTCCTACCCTGGCTTTTGTTCCTCCATCAATGCCACTGGTCTGTTTCTGGATTCCTTCTGGAGTTCTCTGTGCTCCGAGGGGTCTTCCTCTGTTAGTGGCAGTCCATCATTCCTGGACTCCGTGGGGTAAAGGGCTTATGGCAGCTCAGCAGTGGGGCCTGGTCTCTGCCATGTGGAGCCCCAGCAGCTTCTCTGCAGAAGCTTGCAGTGCAGGATTCTGTGCCCCCAGACCAGGCTGAGCTGCTCCCTTTTGAGCCCCACCTCCAATGTGAGCATGCCAAGCGGCTGTGGCTGGGCAGGGCCTTCTGGGCCCAGAGCTGTTCTTTAACCCTGAGTTCACCAGGGTGTATGAGCACCATACCATCACACTCTTGCACATCAGCCCTGCAAAGTTACCACACCACACCAGCATTCCAAAACATACAGTTAGGATCCTTAACTCCACAATTTCTCCTTTTAGTTGGTGTCTGGCTCCTGACATGACTTATTGTGCCTGAGTCAGTAAGTACAGCTGGCTGAAAACTACAAAATAATTCGCAAATAGATGCTGTAAGTTTGGCAGCTTGGTTTCATTGTTGTTTCTTTAATGGGGTTATATTGTTCATTGTTGGCAAGTATTCTGATGGGTGCTTGGTGGTCATGAAAACATACATGAATGCTGAATTTTCTTGGACTTCAGAACGAATGATTCATCTGAGATGTTATGCCATATGCCCTCTCCTGGAGCACCACTGGTTCCTAAGGATGGAAAAGTCTACTTATTCCTCCCTCCTTGGTGGCTTTGTAGCTCACCTGGGATGAATCTGGGTTCTCTATATACTTCTTTCCTTCCCTTCTAGAGCATCAGAGAAGCTGTGTCCCCTCCTGCTTCAGTCTGACACCCTGCAGTTCACTTTCTTCTCCCCAACTCCCTCTCTGTCTGGGCTCAGCACTAAAGCTGATCAAAAAAATTCTGCCAAAACATTTTTATAAGAATTTGCCAATGTTTCACTGAGATGGTTTAACTTCCCCAAAATTTAACCAGAACCGAGGCAGGGTTCCATCACAAGAGCACCTGGTTTCCTGCCAGCTCACTCACCCAGCAGCACACCAAATGGACTACCTGGGACTTGATTCCCTTTTATGGAGACTTCTGAAATTTTTGATTTCTCATTCAAAATCTGAACAAAACCAGATTTCAGAATATTGATTTTCCTCTGCAAAATAGAACATCTTTTTCTGCCTAGCTCTACCCATCACTCATGCCTGGGCATCTCAATCGTATGCAGGCTACCCAGGGCATGTCAATCAGGCTGCTTGCTCCTTTAGACTGTTCATGTTTCAGCCACATTAATAGGCAGACCCTTAAGGACCAGAGAAACCTGCTCTTATCTGGAACCTCCAAATAGCAGGGGGATACATACCTCAAGTGTCATAGTTAGTATTTCTCATTTGTTAAGCTTTTATTAAAAGACAATCTAATCAGGGAACAGAAGCAGTATCATGTGACTTAGATGACAACACACCATGAACTGCCAAAGCAAACAATTCATAAATAAGCCTTTGTGTGAAATTTGTCCACATAAACTAGTCTGTGACTACCTAATATACTTGTAGAAACCGGGATCAGTGTGCAAAAAGGGACCAACTTAGCAATAGACATTTTTCAATTAATAACTTAACCAGCTCCTTTTTAGTAAGCTTGAAATACTTCTATAATAGGAGTCTTGGGTACCTTATAGGGATCATTTTTTGTCTGTCTATCCTACAAACTCAGCAAGAGCAAAACAGCAATACAGTAGTCAACCATTCTTCAGTTACTGGTTTGAAATGCCCCATTTCTACTGAGGCTGCCCTTCTGGGAGTATTCAGTATTTATCCCTGTTGTCAAAAAACCCACTGTGCATAATTTTTATCGACCCAGTAATGGCTTGAAGCAGAAAGAGAGGATTTAAAGGGATCAGTAAATGCCGTTTTGAGGGAGGTTATAGTGCTATTGGAAAATCTCCCAGAGAGAACAGGATATAAGTGGATGAATTTCACTATATAGATCAAAACAGAGTTGGCTTTTTCTCTCTTAAATGTATGTATGCTGAAGGGAGGTTGTACAGTACTTTTCTACTCCTATATTTGGCAAATATCTGTATCAAGAGTAGAGTTTGATAGTTTGCATTGTAACAGTCTTAAGAGTAAAAATATAGGAAATGCCATACTGGATCAGACCTAATGAACGTAGAGTAGTATCGTATCTCCAGCAGCAGCCAGGACCAGATATTTCAGGAAATAAGTGTAAAAATCCCCATAATGAACAGAACAACTGTGTTCCTTGAGGGGAAAATTGTGTCTGAACTCCAAGCATCTATTGGTTGGCCACTATCCTGAAATCTTTCTTCTAACTTTATATTTAACCTTATGATAACTGGGCATGCATTATCTATATAAATATGTAGTCCTCTTAGACTCTACTTTGCTATTTTCCTCATATTGTGGCGGAGTTCCACAGCTTGGTTGTGTTCTAAATTATTGATTTTAATTTCCTTGGATGTCCCCTTGTTCTTGCTGTATAAGAGAAGGTAATCTGAGTACCTTGGTGGCTTTCTCAGTGCCATTTATTCAATATGTGCTTAAATATGACAAATGAAACCTATGGAAGTGGGTGGCCCTAAGCACCTGTTATAGCTTCAGTTCTTAGTATTCTGGATAGCTATCTGTTCTTGTGAAGTTGAATGGAGGGGAAATAGCTAATACGTGACAAGAGGCGGGATATCAGTCTTGAAATATGCTGTAGAAGCATCAGGCACATGATTTCTTTTGTTCAGTCTGAACTGGACAGATGTTTCTGAAACAGGCACCTACAGCTTTGCTGCAATAATGGGATGGGATTTAACTGAATTGTTTTTCATAAGTATAGAGAAGTTGTTCTAAGATGAATAGAATAAACTACACATTGTGTAAGGTTAGAAGGTCACTTTGAGCTGCTTGAGCTCGGTATCAGTGTATGAAATCTCTAGCTTTATGGTTACATAATGTAATTTAGGTTGTATTAGCTCCATAATAAAGAAGCTTCACCCCAGGATCTCTCTTCCTCCTCATGCTCCGTTCCTGCACTATGCAGAATCTAGGAGGAAAGAGGGCAAAGCTGGCTTCAAGCTACCATTTTATATCTCCTGTGTTCTGCTGTGATGGGGTCTGAAATCCCACACAAAACATAGGCATGAAGAGGTTGAGAGCCTTCCCTGTATGCAGACACCAAAACCAGCCCTAGACCTGCTCAGGTCTGAGAAATCTCCATTATGGAGAGTGATGACCCCAGCAGCAGAAGCTGCTGGAGCCAAGGCCTAAATACTTCCCAAGTTAAGAAACTCAAGTAACTTATTACAAGCATCCACTTAAAAATAACTCCCATGTGATCTGCGAGCCTCTTAAGCCGTGGACAGTTCCTTGGGTTAACAAAGCCCCTTGCATGCGTTGATTGGAGGACAGAGTTGAAGGGTTGTTTTTATGTTAATCCTCCAGGGAGAGCATGATGTGTTGGTTTTAGCTAATCCAGTTAGAAACACTCATTTGTGTTAAATGTGAAAAAATATTCATGTGTGGCACTTCAAAAGTAGAATTTTGTAGGTGCATTGTGAAGTGAGGAAAGCATTTTTAGATGAAAAATGCTAAAATAACTTTCCTCACATACGCTGTTGTTTTTTTTATTTATTTCTTAAAGAACAGGCAGACACTATCAGCTGAGCTGAGGGGAGCAAGCCTATTTGCTATTGCAAATCTCTTATTTCCAAAAATTCCCAAATTTGGACAAAAATAATGCCTTAACGGGGACATAAGTTTTGATAACCTTCATTCTCTTTTGGGAGAATGCAGTGGAGGGGGTAGTTGTATGGTTTAAATGAGAAGGCATTGTTCTTGACCTGGAACGGCCAGGGCTAACTTATTAGTATGGTATTTTATCTGACCTGGTAAACCCTAAATTCTGATAGTGTTTACTTTCTTGGTCTAAGGACACACACAGTATGTATGCTATTCAAACTCCATGTGAGGATCAATGCTTTTAGGGGGAATGGCACAGTAAATCCAGTACAAAACAGCTGTTGTCATTGATGGAGGTTGGGAGAAAAAAGTCACAAACTTTGTGACCTGGTGTCCAGGGTGTTGCCCTTTGTAATACATTATGGAGCGCATAATAGAGTAAGAGAAACCATAGCCCTTTCATTACAGGATGGCTACAAGAGAGAGAGAGAACTGAAAGCTTATGAGGCTTACACCTTTTTCCTTTGCTCTCTACCTCCTACTCTGTTGCTAACTTTGCTCTTATAGCCTGTGACCCACAAACAGGGCCGCCTCCAGGCAGCAGCCTACCAAGCACGTGCTTTGGGCGGCACCTTCGGGGGGCGGCGCTCAGGGGTTGTTTTTTTTTGTTTTTTTTTCCAATTAACATATTGGGGCGGGGCGGGCTGGCTGCCCTGCCCCGCCGGCGCTCCGGCTGGGAGAGCAGGGCCGGGCTGGCCGCCCTGCCCCGCCGCGTTCCGGCCGGGAGAGCGGGGCCGAGCTGGCTGCCCTGCCCCGCCGCGATCCGGCCGGGAGAGCGGGGCAGCAGGCGTGCTCCGCTCCCCACCGGGGGAGCGGGGCAGCAGGCGTGCTCCGCTCCCCACCGGCGCCCCGGCCGGGAGAGCGGGGCGGCCGGGGTGCTCCGCTCCCCGCCGGCGCCCCGGCCGGGGCAGCGGGGCAGCAGGTGTGCTCCGCTCCCCACTGGCAGGGGGAGCGGGGCAGCGGGCATGCAGCCCTCCCCGCTGCCCCCCTCCCCCCCAGCATTTTGGCGGGGTGGCGTTGTTGGGGGGGGTGTTTTGGCCAGCGTTGAGGGGGGGGGCAGCGCTTGTGGGTTGTTTTTTTTTTTTTTGCTTGGGGCGGCCAAAAAGCTAGGGCCGGCCCTGCCCACAAACCCCTCAGTGCCAACTGGCAGGGGGCTTACAAGGCTATTCTGATTCCCGTATGTACATTCTGGTTCACCAAAGAATGTCATGTGAGGTCTTATGAAAGCCAGAGTCACACTGGTGATTAATATCATTGTAAAATGTATGTACGGATACTCAGTATGTATACTGAAAATCTGTTCTAACATCTGTATCACAGAAGAGGTGGAGAAACCAGTTTCCTGTCAGAAGATGTTTGTTTGCCTGTCTCTGTCGCCATGTAAATTTGACATTGTAAGCTAACCCAATGGGGGAGAGTTATTTACATACAAAGTCAACAGGGGCAGGAAGGGGATGTGAAATCACTAGGCAGCACCTCAGAGAATAAGTCAGGGGGGTCATCCTGACTCTGAGAAGAGACAATGAACTCTTGGGGATATAGGGAGAAGGCAAGGAAGACACCCCTTTATCCTATACCTAGGAAGCAATCGGCTAGTGCGATTACAGTCATGAAAAGAGATCACAACCAGCCTTGGTTGAAACACGGCAAAGGGCATTTGGGGTGAGAAACTTCGTTAGACAGAAGATGAGCCTGTTAAATTTAATTTCTAGAACTGTGCACTGTGGACTCAACTGGTATAGTACGCTGCCGAGAACCAGTCCTTGCAGAAGCAGATTCCCTTGCTCCTAAGTAGGAATACTGCACTCCAGACATGCACCGCACCCAGGACCCCTGGATACAGGGGCTGACTGTTCCCATTCCTGAACGCTTCAGCAGAGACTCTTGAAAATTCAGGGGTTTCTTAATGTCATTTGCAGTTCCAGCTCCACCCTCTAATCCTATTCCACTGACCGAGCTACGGTAGGTTTGGTAATTAGCCTGCTAATGTGAGAGGGGTTGGATTGGGCCTCATCCCTGCTAGAACAAGGAACTGTAATGCTGATGAACTGGGAAGCCTTCCTTCAGCCATTTCCTGCCACTTCCTTGGTGATCCCCAGTGCACTCACCTGAGGCGGCCCTGTGAAAACTTTTGACAGGGAAGGAATTGGTTGCTCTTTTCAGGTGACTCATCTTTGACACTGAGTGGAACCAGACATCCCAGCTGTACTAGATTCAGGGGGGGATTACACAAGTATGTTTAAAGATGAACTAGCTTGTGTGGAAATGCTGACCCATTTGGATGACTTGTGTCGATCCATATAGTGAGGTCAACAGATTACGTGAGCAATGCAAAGAAAGGAAGGGGTCAGTGCCACAGCCCAGCCAACAGTCCCTGGTAACATCCCTCAGCCTGGTCCCAGAACCCATGCAGCTCGCTGCTGTGTGATTCCAGAGGAAAGATGCCGTCACCACCATGGTGTGTGGTTTCTATTGTGGGGAACCTGGCAAGTCCTCAGTTTCCCCCACAATGGGCACTCGTGGACTCTGGGGCAGCAGACAACTTAATGGATGCAGATGCTGCACAAACTATCAGCATCCCAGTGCAGGCTCAGGCAGCCCCCAACTTCATAGATACTAGATGGCTTGTTCCTGTCTTCAGGCCCAGTGACATAGGAGAGCCTTTGGAATTGTTTTCCAGACTCACCAAGGTACCTTAAGGTTTGAAGTGATCCGCTCATCACACTTCCCCATAATCTTCTGCATCTTGTGGTTGGTGACCCATTACCTGCACATCCTGTGGCAGAAATTGAAAATCAGCTTCCACTCTGAATTCTGCCAGCAAGTCTGTCTAGATGCACCACCTGATGGAACCTGGCCAGAGCGTGGGCCACTGTTGAGAAATCCCCAGACCCTGACTGTGGGCAAGGTGAGACCATCACCAGAATCAACCCCTGCTCTTCCCACTAAGTACCACAAATTTACAGACCTCTGTTCAATTGAGAGGTGGGGAGGGAAGATACTGCAGCCATTCTACCATTACACTGGTACTGTGACAGACTGAACTGCAATCTGGGGTCAAGATGCCCTTTGGCAGCATCTATGCAATTTCAGAACCTGAACTGGCTGCCCTGCATTCCTGTTTCCAGGAGAATCTGGCCAACCCATCAACCCCTCCTGCCAGGCGGGAGCGGGGTGACCCTGTTTTTTGTCAAAAAGCAAGATGGGACTCGTGGATTATTGGGACCTCAAACAAGTAACTGTCAGAAACCAATAGCCCCTCCAGCTCATCCTGGAGATGTTGGACTACATGCAGTCAGCCCAGGTATTGACTAAGCTCAATGGGTGAAGAGCCTACCAGCTGGTAAAGGATCAGAGCAGAGGACAAATGGAAGGAAGCTTTTACGAACCCCATATGGCCATTACGAATACTTCGTAATGCCATTCAGTCTCTCCAATGCCCCTGCCACTTTGCAGCATTTTGTGAACAAGGTATTCCATGACATCTGAGACGAGTATTTTGCAGTTTACCTCAACAACATACTTGTTTTCTCTGAGTTCTGACTAACATACTAAGCACATCCGATCAGTCCTGGATTGGCTTCGCCAGCGTCTATATGCGAAATTCAAAGTGCAGCTTCAGCTTACTTTGCCTGGTGTTCTTGGGCTATATCAAGAGCGTTCAAATGGATCCCAGAAAAATGGATGCTGTTTGGACCTGGGTGGACCCTGGAAATACCAAGGAGCTGTAGCACTTTCTGGTGTCTGCTAACTTTTTATAGATAACTCTGCTGACAGCACTTCTATGCAAGAATGCCTCCTTCATCTGGTCCCCAGCAACACAACAGGCACTTTGTCATCAAGACTGATTCCCCCAACCCTGCCTTCAGAGCCATACTATCCCAAAGATACAGCCCCCAACAGCATCTTCTCCCTTGTTCCTACTGCTCACAAAATCTTACTCTGACAGAACGGAATTATGAAATCATATATAAAGAACTTCAAGCAATCAAGACTGCCCTTGAAGAGTGGTGCCACTTCCAATACAGGTGTACACAAAGCAGAAAATTCTAAACGCCTTCACAAGGCTAAGCTGCTTAACCAAAGACTACTCTGCTGGGTCCCATTCTTCACTCATTTTAACTTCGCCATCACCTACCAGCCTGAAGTCCAGAACAAGGCCAATGATGCCCTGTCCTGTAAAGGGGAGTATCTCATCAGCCAAGACCCCTCTAGCACAGACCTACCCCTGCAATTTCCTGGATGTCACCATTTCTCAAGACCTTGTGTCTTTGATCAGCTCAGTGGTAGGAGGAAGCCCCCTCCCAGTGAACATCAGATATGGGATGTCTTACTCTATTTCAAGGGTTGCTTGTACATCCCACTGGGATGCCCCCAGCAGGAGGTCCTGAGACTCAGCCACAGCTTCTTGCTAGCAGGCCACTTTAGTAACCTCAAGATCCTTTGCCTTACTGCTCACACCTTCTGATGGTCCTGGATGTTAGCAATGGTGCACTCCTACATAAATTATTGTAAAATATGCACTCACGCCAAGAGGACACACATGAGGCCCCCTTTGTCACTCCAGTCCTTAGAAACCCTGGCTAGATTTTGAGCGGCCACCACCCTGGACTTTATAACTGAGCTCCCTGTGTGATGGATACACTGTCATTCTCACCATGGTTGATGAAATAACCAAAACGGCCCACTTCACTACCATTGCATGCCTGCCCATTGTGGAAGAGATGGCTCAGTTCCTGGTGATGCACATCATCCGTCTCCATAGGCTTCCCAAATAGGTCACATCCAACCAAGCTCTGCAACTTTTGTGTCACCATTCTGGCAGAAAACCTTGTAGCTGCTCAGGGTCCTCACCTACATGTCCTCTGCCTACCAACCACAGACTGATGACCAGTCAGAGAGAATGAATCAGGTTTTAGAACAGTATCTACAGTGCTTTACAAATAATCACCCCAACGATTGGTCGGCTCTCATACCTCAGGCAGTATTCGCCCACTATAACACCAACCGTGTCTACACCAGGCAGAATCCATTCTACATGAATTTTCGTGTTCCATTCCCATCTTCAGCTGGCTCTACCTGCCATCTCCACGTCAGCCACTCCGTGGGTATAGCAGATCCACAACATCCAGGAGGAGCTTAAGACACATCTTGAAAATTCTAAGAGGCACTCCAAGCGATATACTGAGTGTCAGCTCCAGAATGCCCTGATTATTTTTTTTTTTGGCAGTTGGACCAAAGATCTAGATCTCAGTATGATACCTCCCACATGGACCATCCTTGTTGCAAACTGGATTACCAATAGTTCATCCTGTACCCAGTAAGCCAGGTGATCAACCCAGGCTCCGGCTGCCCAGATCCTTCAGGGTATCCCTGGTGTTCCATGTATCTCTGCTGAAGCTACATGTCAACAACTCCTTTGTTCACTGACAACAGCCTCTACCCCGTCTAGTACAGGTCCAGGGTCATGATGAATACAAGGTGGATGAGATTTTTGGATTCTAAAATCAAACATGGTTCCTGTTTGTTATCTCACCAGTTTGGGAAGTTTACAGCCCTGAGGGGAGCAGTCCCAGGAATGGGTCTCCCAGCTCCATGTGCCTGACCTCGTAGCAGCCTCCTATGTAGTCCACATAGACAAACACTGTGCTTGGGTGGGGGGGAAAGTGTCCCTGGAAGAGGGAGGTTAAGTAGGGATCGGTGGGACTCAAACCAGGGTCAGCAGAGCCACCAGACAGTCACCTCCACACAGCCACTTGACGGCATCTATAACCCAGCTGCTGCCTGTAAACCATAGCAGAAGTACACTACGGGAAGTCCCATTCAAGAGACCCAATTGATAGCCTCCTTAGAGGCTCCTGATTGGCCCCTTGACCCCACAGACGCTCACACAGCATGCCAGGAAGTGTCTAAGCAAGAACATGGATCCCCAGTGAGCTGCTATGACCAACTGCGCTTCTCTGCTCCCAACATTGACCTTGGCTCTGACTTGGATTCTGACCCTCACTGTGGACCCAGACCTCAAGACACAAGTTCTGACCTTGGCCTGGAAATCTGACCTTGAGCTCTGCTGCAGGAACCCGATACTAGTGCAATAAAATATTTCTTTATGCTACACTAATTTGCACAAAAATCTTTGTCAAAGATTAGGAGAGATCCTTTAATGACTCAGCACTGTACTGAAGGCGGTTGCTAGGACTTGATTATTTTCACAAAACATATTGCAGTAAATTAAAGTATTGTAAATTATTAAAATTAAACTTGTCAAAATGAGGAAATTGCTCTTTGATGTATTAGGCTTGCTTTTTTATTCACTTAGTTGCTAACTCAAAAGGTTCATTAATTCACAGTGGGCCTCTGTCATTACTGAGAATTAACAAGCTTCATATGTAAAAGAAATGTATTTGTATGGGAAGAATAATCCATTTCTTCCCATCACTTGGAGCTCCTGATGATGTCAAACATTTTGACGTTGCAGTACCAAGGAAGAGAAAAATAAGACTTGCTAATACTACTCCTATTTTTTTAATGCCACCTAATCAGAACAAAATATTTATCTATTTAATAGACACAAAGAATAACGTGGACTTGATTGTCATAATTGTGATCTACAATTGTTTTGCCCCATTACAGATGGGGAAATCATTTCAGCATTTTTGCCCTCTATCCCCTCTGCTCTACTGTCCCACTTAAATTTTCAAAATGAGCCTGCAGATTCTTGACTGCTTGGGTAGGCCAAAATAGTTACTGATAAAGAGTGAATAGTTCAAAGATTTCACTAGCCCATGAGCAGAACTTCCTGCCTGCAAGAATTCATCTCAAATGGCTGAGGTATGTTACTTTTATCTTTTAAGATATGATTGATCATGGAGTATGACAAAACATTGACGTCCTGCTTGAGACTGATTAACCCAAATCATGCTACTAGATTGTGAGACTGATTAGCAGGTACATGCTAGCCTAGGTTGGGGAGCCAATTTTATGTCTCCAGTTACATAGGCTCACTTAAATATAGTGGAGTTGGGATGATTGTTCGCTAAGGAAAACACACTTTGGACAGCAATTGGGAGGCAATTTAAACCAAGAGACTGAGCTCTGTGATGACTGCCTAACTACAAATGAATAGGCTATTTTCTCATGCTACACGTTAACTTGAACATTTAATATTTTTTAAATGGGAGTATACATGCTTAAAGTGGATGCCAGTCTGCATTTCAAACAATAGTATTAATTTTGGAGACATTTATTTTTTGTATCTTCTTATGCACTATCAATTTTTTCCCTCTATCCCATGGGGCCCCACCCCTGGGAAAAAAATTAAGTCAAATCGTAGAACTGAATTTTTGCTGTGGTCTGTCTTTCACGTTTAGATGGGCAGGAGGTTCAATTACAATTTCCACTTCCCATTAGAAATAAGGCAACTTGAAACTGCTTGTGAAACTTACTATCCTTTTTGTCCTGTAATTAGATCTTGCTTTATGGATCAGTGGAATGACTGCACTTAACTCTAGAAATGATAGCACAGCACTTTCTTCTCCAAGGGCATTGATCAAAGTATTAGCAATAGAAAGTGTGAGCACTTAACCAAGTTCTAATGTTGACAGCAAAAGACACATGCAGTGGATTCAATGGGGTTTACTGAAACACAGTTTCATAACAAAAAAAAAATTGGTGTCACTACCAATAGTTGCCGTTAGCCCTTGTAAAACCTTTTGCCAGATAAATTAGATTGCTCTGTTCAGCCATCAGGTTTTTTTATATTAAGTAATGCACTTGCAATTTAGTAAAACATCTGACACACTGTATGTCATCTAAAACCTGAACTAGAAATTTGCTTGTATAGGAATACAATCATGACAAGTGAAAAATGACTGAAGTGTTGAGGAATAATGAACATCCATATATCAAGTTAGAGGTGTCTATTGAGGGCTTGGAGTTAGTGCTGGTGCACCTTAACATATTCTTAATCTGGCATAAAAAGTAAACAGTATCTTAATAAAACTAACCACTGATAGAGGGAGTAAAGTAGGAGGAATAACTTCTGCTGACAAACAAATGTCGTCAGGTGGAGGAAGAATAATCTGAAATCCATGTATTCAGTGGAGGGAGGAACCTGGAAAGCATCAGTAACCATACATCCACAGATGCATCATCTCACAGCTGTGTTCGCATCAGGGAGGTAAGAGTCCCTCTCTGTATTTGTCTGAACCAGGGGTCAGCAACCTTTCAGAAGTGGTGTGCCAAGTTCACTGTAATTTAAGGTTTTGCGTGCCAGTAATACATTTTAATGTTTTTTAGAAGGTCTCTCTCCATAAGTCTATATTATATAAATAAACTATTTGCTGTATTTAAAGTAAATAAGGTTTTTAAAATATTTAAGAAGCTTCATTTAAAATAAAATTAATGCAGATCTTATCAGTTTAGTGTGATCCTTGCCCTTGCTTTCCCTTCCTGCGCCACAGCAGGGGGTGGCTGAAGAGTGCTGGGGCGAGGCCAGGAGCAGAGCCCTGGGCTGGCTGCTGGTACCCTGGGCTGGAGGTCAAGACTCCAGATCAGCAGTGGGCTGAGTGGGACCGGTAGCTGGTATCCCAGACTGGCAGCGGGCTGAGCCGCTCAGCCCGCCCCCGGTCTGGGGTTCCGGCTGCCGGCTCCTGCCAGCCGGGGTCCCGGCCGCCGGCCCTGTTCAGCCCACTGCTGGCCTGGGGTTCCCTCCTTTTTAACCCCTCCAAAGAACAGGCAGCAAAGTGTAAGTAGAAGTAAGGGCAGAGAAAGTGCAGTGGCAACAGCAAAGGTTACTGCGCATGCTGAGTTAGGGTGCACTGAGCATGCTCACTCGAAGTAGGGAATTGGGATCGGGAGCTTCATCTGTCATTACACCGGCAGCCAGAACCCCAGAGCAGCGGCGGGCTGAGCGGGGCCGGCGGCCGGGACTCCAGAGTGGCAGTGGGCTGAGCAACTCAGCCCGGCGTGCCATTAAAAATCGGCTTGCGTGCCATCTTTGGCACACATGCTGTAGGTTGCCGACCTCTGTCTGAACTAATCACACCTAAATTAGTGTGTTCAATTCCCCTGGAAACATGTTGTTAGAAAGATACTGACAAATTGGAGGCAAATCAAAGAGCAACAAAAATAATATGGTGAGCTTGGCCAATAAGGAAAGATTAAAATGATTAATTATACTTAGTTTGACTAGTTTATGATGTGCCCAAATCCTTTATCTCAAAATATTTCAATGTAAATGCCAAAGATATGGAGAAGAGACATTTAAGGTGGTGTAAATGTTAAAGAGAACTTTCTGGACTGAGCACTGGGAGAAACATCTGGCAGTGAGATAAAAATTAGGCTTTGGAATTTCCCATTGTTTAGAGCTAGATTTGACAAAACACTAGAAAATGAACTGTAGGGAAAAAAACCTTCACTGACAGATCGTCCAGTCTATTTATTCCCCCCTACCCTCCTCCCCATATTACTCCTTTAATTCGGTGAAAATGTTTTTCACTACAAGGTGTGTGGTCTTTTATCGCTGAAGACCACTGAATATTTTTCCCATTTTTGTTCCTACAGGGACAGAAACGTTGTTTTGTAAAAACGATAGTTAAAAAATTGTGTGTTCTGGATCTACAGAAATGCACTGCTAAAAGTGAGATTTTTCTTGGTGATCAGTACCTTCCACGGGTTCCTCTAGCAAGTATTAAACGTAATAGGTTATCGATGATTACATCACACTAACTACATATGTGCCAAAGACTCTGGTTATATCTACACTTAAAACACTATAGTGGTGGAGCTCGGCACTTCAGTGTAGACACTCACTACAGTGATAAGAGGGGTCTCCCATCACTGTAGTTAATCCACCTCCCTGAGAGGTGGTAGCTAGGTAGATGGAAGAATGCCTACACTAGGAGTTAGGTTGGCATAGCTACGTCTCTCAGGAATGTGGATTTTTCACACCTCTCCAAGTCATAGCTATGCCATTGTAAGTTTCCAGTGGGAACCAGCCCGTAATAGTAAAGCTATGACTACACTATGAACCATACAGCAGCACAACTGTACCAATGTAAGATCTCCCGTCTAGCCGTGCTCTGCTGACAGGAGAGAATTCTCCTACTGACATAATTAAACCACTGCCAACGAGTGGAGTTAGCTATGTCGGCAGGAGAGCATCTACCGCCGACACAGCACTGTCCACACCAGCGCTTTTGTCGGTGAAAATTATGTCAGTCAGGGGTGTGGTTTTTTCACATCCCGACCGACAAAAGTTTGACCGACAAAAGTGGTAGTGTAGAAAAAGCCTAAGTTGGAGAATGCTGCTCTAATTACTTTAAAGAGGAGAATCTATTAAACTGTACTCTTGACTCTTCTGGGATTAAAGTTCCACCTTTGAAAGGTCTAATCCTTGATTACTTCTAAAAGTGAGAGGTTGCTGGTATGAGAGGTCTCAGGTCTGCTGGAGTTCTTGGTGTCAGGGTGAGCAGCACTTCCTTCTAAGCAGTACAGCATTCCTCTGCTAATGAGGACAGTAACAGGACTGAAATAGTCATTAGCTTTTGTTGAGAAGAATGATTGTTTATGTTCAAAGCCAAGAAACATGCTTCTTCCAATGCTGAGATTCAAAAAGGAGAAAATAAATGAGGACTCACATTTTATACAAACTTCCATTAAGGTAGGCAGAATCCCATATTTATTTAACATGAACATGAGCAAAATAATGTAGCTTGTGTAACAATTGGCAAAGGAGTCTGATCTTGTGGGGTCGGGGAGAAGCATTTTACCATGAAGAGATACTATGTACATGTTACTTAGGCATTTATATTTTTCTTTTATCACCTTCTAGAATTAAGTAAATGTTAGTGCAGGCTAACAAAGACAACAGTAATTTTGATGAGATATGTGGAAGTAACTGTCAGCTTTTATGGCTATTTTCATTTTGTTTTCCTGTCTCTTGTTTATATTCCCATAGATAGAAGCTAGGAAATTAAACTGGAGATATTTTTTTGGTAGTCGTGGAACATTAAGAAACTTCTTAACTATTTATTACCCATAGCGGGATATAAATTCAGTTTATTGTATGCAAAAACCATTGCAAATAGCTGAATTAAATGAATTTGTGAGTGAGAAAGCAAATAATCATGCATCACTTCATTTATTTGACAAATGTACTTTAATTAGTTATGATAGTACTTCGTAGAATACTTTCAAATATTCTGTATTATCCTGTAAAAATAATTGATTCCTCTGAGATCTCACTACATCACTCTGCTATTAAACTTTTACTGAGAGGTGAAGAAGCCTCAGAATTTCGTGAGTGAAATTCTGTGTGCATGGATGAGTGAAGTGTGAATTAGACAGGTTCTAATACACCTGCTTTTGACTGCACTTGGTTAAACATGGCTGTAGATGAAACCCTTTTGGGGATCCAGTTCTTTCAAGTAAAACCAGCATGACTTTACAATACAGATTGCTGTTTGTTACAGGGCTGTCAGCCACCCTAAGGGTCGTTTCCCCTTTAAGTTGTTTGCAAAAGGAAGAAAGGGAAAAGCAGTCTTTATCCATAGATCCAAATAATCCATAACTAGAGCAGGTCAATACATTTTAAAGCTTTCTGAAAGGTAATTTTAAGCCATTTGGTTTTGTGAGGAGTCCAAGTATTAAGTCTGCCTTTTTTAACCTAGTTTCTGCAGAAACCTGATATTTTTAAATAAATTTACTCAGACTAAAAACTTCTTACAGTATCAGTAACTATTTTTGGTAATTGTCCAACTTCTAACAGGTACAAAAATGATTTAAAAAAATCTTGTGGTTTTCTGCTGACTTAGCTAATGTATTTCTTCTAATAAATCCTCAATCTTTTCTTCAGAGCACTGCAATAAACTAGAGCATGGTAATCGCTCTAAGTTCCATTTCTAAATTGATAGGGTTTGATTTTTAAAAAACCACGCTAATCTCACTGCTACCATCCTAAAACAATACTGGGTCCTTGACTATAAAACTGGATTTCTAAAGCTACATAAGAACACTGCATTATACATAAAAACGATTCAAAGTTTAGTAGCAGAAAGTGACACAAGCACTTGAACAGACAAAGTGACAAGTAGTAGAGAAGACTGTAGGTTTATGTAAGCTTCATATAGCTTTTGCTTGATAGAAGTGTCAGTATAAATTGACTTCCCTGCCCCTTAAATTGCAAAACGTCAGTCAATTGCAGTTTTTTACAGAAATTAAGTTAGTGTCAACTCACTTCAATGTTACACTGTTGATGCCTAAAACAAATAAGACTTTCAAGCGCACTTGTGGCCAAAGGAGTTTGAGATATTTCTTTAGCTGAACAATAAAATGATGTAACTTCATTTTCTTGGTACATTCACGCATGACACAGCAGTTGCTACTAAACCAGCTGCATTTTCTATGCCATGGTATCGTATACGCACACACACACACACACACACACGAAGAGATGAGACTACAGTGTATTTAAATTAAATAATCTTTTAATACAGAAACCCATTATTCTGACCCCACACCCATGACTACATTCAGTGTATCCGACATCCAGTCTTCTCACAGTAGAATTAGAATTCTAGATTACCAGTTGCAGTTTGTCTTTAGGATCTAAACAACAATGCAGTGTGCCATTAGGTAAATGACCATGCTGACATGAGAGTGGGGGCAAAAGTATCAAACTAAGGGGACCTGGAGGGAGCCTTGCTACAGTCTTATATTTTATTGTGCTTGAGGATGTGAAAGTAGACCTAAATGACTACCCTCATATGTAGTTTGACCACCACCTGAGCTGGAAAGCAGGAGAAAAGACACATAGGTATACTAGTGTGGTAGGGTGTCCAATCGTGCATCCCCCACAATGTTGGACAATACCACACATACAACCCCCCAACCCCCTGCCGCCACCACCTGCATGACCACAATCACGCTGCAGGGAGGATGCCATTTTGAAGAGCATGCTGCCCTCCCCCGCGCTGGCATGACCTTGCAAGGCCAGTACATGTGAGATCATACTGGCAGGGACAGAGTGGCGCACTCTTCAAAACAGTCCATGATACCAGCCAAAACCATGTCTGGTTTTGTCTCAGTATCAGACAAGAGATGAAATCATAGAAAAAGAGAACTATGTGGCTTAAAGCCAGACAAATGGCCTACCTACAGTGCTATGTGCTCTTTATAAATACTTGACAAAGTGAAGAGGGCTTCCATGGAGTTCAGATAGCACCCAGACAAAAATATAAGAAAAGATTCATAACGCTAAGCTACATCTTGCTGCAAAGGTTTGCCAGGTTCCTTCATGGCCGTACTTTTTTTTTTTTCTTGCTAAGTGATTTGGTGGAACTCTGATCATGGAGGGCTAAATGCTCCTGTGAGGTATAGTGCAGCAAAGCACAAAACTGGTGGAGAGGGCCTGATGATGATGTGAGTCAGTAGGGAAGAGTAATGGGGCTACACAACATTTTATATAAAACAATATATTTTTCTTCTGTCTGACTAGGTAATAATGTTCTAGGGTGGTGAGAAGAGGGTTGTTTCTGTAAGTAGCTGAGATATGGATAATTAAAAATTCAACTTTTCCCTTTCCACTCTCCTCTTCACCCTCATCTTTCAGAGCCATTTAGAGCAGAATGGCCATCATCAGTTTCTCTCATCTTGTACATTACTAATTGCAACCTGAACACAAAATCTTTTAGAACTTGTATTAAAAGTATATGTGATGTCTTACTTTATTAGCCCTTGCTACACAGATAATTCAATGTGCTATAATGCTTATTGCAATAAAAAAAAGCTTGTCTTACCAAGTGTTGTACAGTTTCACTATTTTAACTTTTATCATATTGTAACTTTCAAGGTACGATAGGGAGGAGGGGATTAGAGTGGCTGTGAGAGGGAAAGTTAGCTTTGTCCCTTCTGGCTAGAAATGTAAGTCTTTCATTTGTTTTTGTATACTGAGTTATCTGGAGCGGGTAAAAGTACAAAATGGCATTTTGTTTATTAAATGATTAATCTGCTGGAAATTTAGTGGTTAGTTGGCTGATGTAAAAGAACAAAACATTTTGCTAGTAGGTGTCGCTGAAAGTAATGGCATGTACAGAGTTTCAGTGAATCCAGGTAAAGCAAGTGAATTGAAACTACATAATGTTTATCATCACGTACTGTATTCTTAATGTGATGCTGAACTTCTGCGTAGTAACTTTTCAAAAAACTTTGGATGTGAAGGCGTCAGAGAATTAAAGTAGAACAGGTAACCTGCTCACTCCTCAAACTGAACCCACTTTAGATATATTTGTGAATTACTTCATGATTCAAAATCTTGGGTTTAAAAAAAAAAAAAACATTTTAGATTAAACTTTCAAAAGTGGCATAGGCTCCTAAATTCCCTTGACTTCCTATAAGATTTAACCACTTGGAGCCTAAATCACTTTTTACCCTTTGTTTAAATTCACTGAGAAATTAAAAACAAAGATATTTGTGCAAAAATATTTTGCTATAGGAAAATGTAATTGCTAAACCACAAAAATCACCAGGGAAGTTGGGGCAGGGGATAGTAACTGAACTTGTTTATTTTTTGCAACTGACTAGATTTTTAAATGTTTCATATAAGTCTGACAATGTCCCTCCATAACACACTGGAGTACAGAGTATTTCACTCTTATGAGAAAACAGTAATATAATGGAATAGTTTTTTCCTTTAGGAGAGTGAAAACAGTACCATTAAAGGGCAATGTTCTTTGTTTAGGCAGCTTGGTTTTCGTTCACTGGTGTTCCTTTGATTCAGCTGAGCACTATCTAGATTGGAGACTCATCTGTTACTAACTTATATAGACTGGTTTTTAAAATGTTCATATTGCAGTATTTACCTCACCATCAAAACCGATTGTTCATCTAGTTGTTTATTTTATGTCCTATTTTGTATCTACAGATCTGTTGCTCTAGCAATTAAAAGTTTTGGCTTTGAAGAATTTGCAAGATTAATGTTTCAGAAGTTTCACAATGGTTATATTGTCTACTGCACAGGGTCCCTTTTTGGATGCAGCAGTGTTCATACGGTAGCAAGGGCATGCAATAGCAAGTGTTAATGTAAAAATGTGGATACGGTCTCCTGCAGTTTGCGTAAAGATATGCATAATCAGGCTTACTTAGACTCACAAACTTTAAGACCGAAATGGACTGTCATGATTATCTAGTCCAGGGGTCTCAAACACGCGGCCCACGGAGCTCTTCCCTGCAGCCTGCTGGGCTCCCTGTGTCCCCCCCAGGCCCCCCCCCCATTTTTATTTTTATTTTTACCCCCAGGCAGTTCCCGCCGCCAGAACAGCTGTCTGGTGGCTTCGCGGTTTCTGGGAGGGATGGGGGAGGAGCAGGAAGCCGTGCGCACAGGGGAGGAGGCGGAGAAAGGGTGGAGAAGGTGTGGGGCCTAATGGAAGGGGTGGAGTGGGGGCGGGGCCAGGGTCAGTGATGCGGCCCTTGGGCCAATGCACTAGTCCTCATGCGGCCCTTGTGGTAATTTGAGTTTGAGACCCCCTGATCTAGTCTGACCTGCACATTGCAGGTCACACAACCTCACCCACCCACTTGTGTTCTAGACCCCTAACCTCTGGCTGAGTTACTAAAGTCCTCAAATCATGATTTAAAGACTTCAAGTTTCAGAGAAGCCACCATTTAGTCTAGTTTAAACCTGCAAGTGACCCATGTCCCATGCTGCAGAGGAAGGCGAAAAATCCCCCAAGGCCTCTGCCAATCTGACCTGGGGGGAAATTCCTTCCCAATCCCTAATATGGTGGTCATTGGACCCTGAACATGCTGGGAAGACTCGACAGGCAGACACCAAGGAAAGAATTCTCAGTAGTAACTCAGAGCCCTCCCCAATTAGTGTCCTATCTCCTGCCACTGGGGATGTTTGCTACTACCAGTCACAGATCATCTACATGCCATTATAAGCAGTTGTCATACCAACCCCTCCATAAATGTATCAAACTCAGTATAGAAGCCAGTTAGGTTTTTCCCCGCACTGTTCCCCTGGAAGGCTGTTCCAAAACCTCACCCCTCTGATGGGTAGACACCTTTGTCTAATTTCAAGCCTAAACTTGTTGATGGCCAGATTATGTTCATTTGTTCTTGTCTTCACATTGGTGCTTAATTTAAATACCCTCCCTGGTATTTATCCCTCTGATGTATTTATTGAGGTAAGTCCTATCTCCTCTCAGCCTTCTTTTGGTTAGGCTAAACAAGCCAAGCTCTTTCAGTCTCCTCTCATAAGGTTGGTTTTCCATTCCTCTGATCATCCTAGTAGCCCCTTCTCCGAACCTGTTCCAATTTGATTTCATCTTTCTGAAACAGGGGAGACCAAAATTGCACACAGTATTCCAGATGAGGTCTCACTAGTGCCTTGTATAACACTTTCCAGTAGAGATAGGGAATACCTCATCTGATGCATCCTAGGATTACATTAGCTTTTTTCACGGCTGCATCACGTTGGTGGCTCATAGGCATCCTGTGATCAACCAATACACTCAGATCTTTCACCTCGTTTCCAACTTGTAAATCCCCAGCTTATTCAAAAAATTCTTGTTGTTAGTCCCTAAATGCATGGTCTTGCACTTTGCACTTAAATTTCATCCTATTTCTGTTATTCCCATTTTCAAGATTGTCCAGATCATCTTCTATGATATTCTGGTCTTCCTCAGTGTTGGAAATACCTCCCAACTTTGTGTCATCTGCAGATTTTATTAGCACACTCACACTTTGTGTGCCACCATCATTAGTAAAAATGTTAAGTAATATTGGTCCCAAAACCGATCTCTGAGGAACTCCACTAGTAACCTCCCTCAAGCCTGACAGTTCACCTTTCAGTATGACCCATTGTAGTCTTCCCTTTAACCAGTTCCTTATCCACCTTTCAATTCTCATATTCATCCCCATCTTCTTCAGTTTAATAACTTCCCATGTGGGATTGTATCAACTTCCTTATTGAAATCCAGGTAGATTAGATAGTCTGCAATTCCTTTGTTTAAAAAATCAGTTATCTTCTCAAAGAAAGAGATCAGGTTGGTCTGGCATGATCTACCTTTTTTTAAACCATGTTGTATTTTATCCCAATTACCATTTACCTCTATGCCCTTAACTACTTTCTCTTTTAAAATATTTTCCCAAACCTTGCATACAATTGAGCTCAAACTAACAGGCCTCCCAGATCACATTTCCCGCCCTTTCTTAAAAATAGGTACTATATTAGCAACTCTCCAGTCAAAGGGTATGAATCTGTAAACTCATAGTCCTGAGTTTATGGATTCATTAAAAATCCTTGTTATTGGGCTTGCAATTTTCATGTGCCAGTTCCTTTAATATTTGTGAATGGAGATTATCTGGGCCCCCCAATTTGGTCTCATTAAGCTGATTGAGTTTGACTTCCACCTTGGATGTGGCAATTTCTACTTCCATATCCTCATTTCCATTAGCCACCCTGACATTATCCCTAAGCTCCTCATTACTCTTATTAAAAACTGAGGCAAAGTATTTGTTTAGGTATTGAGCCATGCCTAGATTGGACCATCCCATCCTCAGTGTTTAGTGGTCCCACTTCTTCTTTCCTTGTTTTCTTTTTATTTAAATGGCTATAACTTAGTAATTTTGGGGGTGGTTGGAAGTTATTAAATTAAGACACCTTTGAGAAGTTAAATTCATTTGCTCTTTCACTCTTGTCATTTTCTTAATGAATTATGGAATTGCTACACAGCAATATTGGAAAATATCTGCTGTCTGAAAGGCTACAGAATGAGAGGGTAGCAGGAGGGTAGCATTCCTGATTACAAGTAAGCCAGTGACCTGTATTTGATAAACATTTTGAAGATGTATAGTTCATACAATGATTTTTATGTTTACAATTAACAGTATTTGAAGTCTAGAACTAGGAGTAAAAATGTATCAAGATTTGTATGCTTATACTGTACTCTAGAGATAACAATCTATTTCCATTTGTTATACCATGTGGAAGGCATTTATTTCAGTACTCTACTTAATCATGAGTATGTTTGTTGTTCTCTTAATTCTATTTATCCAGTTCAGTCCAAACACTCCTATCGTGTTTTCAAGCAGCTTATGGCTCTCACATTCGAAATACAGCATCTTGAGGCCAAAGTTACTGAGCTGTTGGAATGGAGGGAGATGGAACTAGTCACAAAAATAGCATATAGGGATATTGTAAAGTGGCTCCACCTCAGAATTGGCTGCCCTGGTCCTTGAACTGAAAAAACTTGCCTCATGAGGGCAGAATATAAGATGGAATGGAAGAACAAACTTAGACAGGGCCCATCTTCCAACAGAGGTCTTTCAAACTTTGGGGTCACTTAAAGAAATTGGGGTATCATTGAGAGAGACTGGCTGTGAGGAAAGGGGTCACTGATCATTAGAAACGGTCATGGTAAGTGGTTATTAGGAGAACAATTCTATGAC
Organism: Chelydra serpentina; assembly: GCA_037349315.1. Lineage (NCBI taxonomy): Eukaryota > Metazoa > Chordata > Testudines > Chelydridae > Chelydra > Chelydra serpentina. The sequence continues at coordinate 62,723,988 of JBAIAC010000002.1, read as the reverse complement.
TTGCCTACAGGGTACAAAGGTGGTGAATCATGTAGAAAACTGAGGAAGGAGCTTGTGGTCATATATATTGGTAACAAAGATAGAGGAAGGTGGAAGGTGAGTTCTGGAAGCTTAATTTAAGTTATTAGGAGGCAAACTTAAGCTTCGTGCTTCCATGCTAGCTTTCTTTTAGGTGTTTGCAGTTGCATGCACAGAGCCATCTAGATGGGGAGACTTCAGGGTGAAAGTGTGTGGCTGAGACGATGGAGTCAGGAAGATGGATTAAAATGTATTGGGCACAGGAGAACTTTTGGATAGAGGGAGCGCCTGTAGAGCAGGGATGAACTCTTCTTTAACCAACGTGTAGCCATACTGGTGACACACAGAACTAACTGTGCTTTGGTTGTTTAAATTAGAAATGTGGTGTAAAGCCAACAGGTACTGAAGAGCGCTTTGGTCAGATAAAGACATCTGTTGGTGAGGCCTGTAATATAAAGGCAGCTGGCTATCCAGTAGAAAGGGCAGGACAGAAATTACATCTGAACTGTAAGAGGGGACGGATTGAGATCCGAGGTCCATTTTAGAAACATAAGAGGGGTCAACCACTTGAAGGTACTTGACATACTAGGTATTATTGAAAAATTAATGGAGTATTTGCAGAGAGGGGAGACTAGGGTGTAGAGGTGAAGAAAGAGTATTAAACCTGAAAGGTTTTAGAGATTCTGAAGGGAGAGAATTTCTAAGTCGAAAGGACCATACTGTATAGTAGTAGTCTCTATATAGATACAATTCCTAACTCATAAAAATAAAATAGGAGGGTTATATTACTGACTACTGCATTAGGTAAAAGATACTTGTTGCCTCTACAAGTAACAGAACAAACAACACTGGATCTCAATGAATAGTAATAACTCAAGAAAGGTTTTCATTGTGTCTGGCCATGTAGGTACACACCTACCCACTTCCTCATCAACATAGTAGCTGGCTGTCCAAACAGCTATGGACAACTCATTGAAAACATCTGTTTAAGACACAGTAGCAGTCAAAATCAAAAATATTAGGATAAATAGGTTAGAAAATAATTCTGAAAATTATTGAAATGCCCTCGTATAAAGTAATGATATTCCATGACCCTGAATGCCAGTACCGCAAACACAGAAATGGTTTAGAGATGAGTTGTGAAAAGTAGAGATATGGAAAGATTTCCATGGGGAAAAAAGACAATTCAGAAAAGAGATAAATAAGGGGGGTGAAATGTAGAGCAGTGGTCCCCAAATTGTGGGGCATGCCTCCTAAGAAGGCACAAAGGACATTCAGGGGGGTGCACGGCAGGGCTGGCCAGGCCCCATGGAGAGCAGGGAGGGAACATCCCCCAGCCGCAGCTCCAACCACAGCTCTGCCCTCATTCCCTCTCCGCCTCCATCCCCAGCTCCTCCAGTCCAAGCGCCTCTGCTGAGGAAGCGGTGGCTGTCCTGTAATGGAGGGGGGATTCAGACAGATTCCATTACTGGTAAGTGGGGGTGTGACAGGAAAAGTTTGGGCACCACTGATGTAAAGGTATGTAAAAATAATGAATGATATAGAGAAAATAATCCAAGTGCTTGTATCCCTTTTCTCATAATACATGGATAAAAGGACATCCAGTGAAACTGAGAGACAACAAATTTAAAATTGATCAAATACTTTTGCAATGCACAATGAATCTGTGAAACTCACTGCCACAGTATTCCACTGAGACCAAGAGCCTACCAGGATTTTCAAAATGGTTTAGGCATTTATATAGATGAAAACACCTACAGTTACACTAGACAGGGTAAGAAATATGAGAAATGCAAGCCTTTCTACTTGAGGTCACAAGCCAATCACTTACGTATCTGAAACTAGGAAGAAGCTAACCCTATGGGCAAGTTATTCCTTAGCTGTGCATTTAAGGGGTTTCTTGCATGTTTGTTGGAAACATGAGGTATCGGCCACTGTTGGAGGTAGCTTACTGGAGTAGATGAACCACTGATATTGATTTGATTTAACAGTTACTAAATTCCTGTACTATGTTCTCCTGAGCGAAGCTATAGTAACTGTATGTTCATCACAAAATCATGCTCTGACTGGTACTGCTTGCTTTTCTTACTCCAGGCTCTGACTCCCATATTTTTAAGAAAACTTTTATTCTAATTCCTGACTGAAGCAACTTTATAGACTTGCATCTTTCCACATTGTGTGGGCTGCAATACTAACCAAGCCAAATAAGATTTTTTTCCTGAGAATTGTAACCACTAACACTTGTCTGTTATCACTTTCAAGGCTAAATATAGATCCAGAATACTACCACCATCTCCAATCACCCTTAAATAAATAAATAAGAGGAGAAAGTGGCAAAAAATGGTACTTTGGGTACTGTCCCTCTACTGAAAATGACAGTCACAAATTAGGAGTTGAATGCATTTACTGTACCCTGTGTGAGGAAATAATTTTCTTCTATAAGCCTGAAATAGGGCAGAAAAATAAGTCAGGCAACAATATGGATTTACTTGGTATAGAACATTATTAAAGCAGAACTACCAAACCAAAAAGCATAGCCTTATAAACTTAAAGCATTGTCATTTTTGATCTAGGTGTTTTGCTCTCAGAAGAAATGCTTAATATTCTAAATGAAGCTGAACATTTTTTCCCTGAATGAATTTCACGAAAATGTTAGTGTAGTGTCAGTACAGTTTACTTGCAAGTAGATTTCCACCTGGATGAATCTCCATTGATAGAGTAGCATCATAGAACTCTAATTTTACCATAGAAACCAGTGCCAAGTGTGGATAGTTATAAACAGTGCTTGGCATAGATTTTTAGTAGCACCAGCAAGGGTGAATTTATAAAGATTTGATGAAATTTAATAATGATTCAGGTTGGCAAATTCTGGCTTTATATCCAGGTTTGATATTTAGATTTGGGAAAAATGTTAACTAATGGTACCTAGGGCTAGGGCTGTCAAGCGATTAAAAAATTAATCGCGATTAATCGTGCTATTAATCACACTGTTAAACAATAATAGACTACCATTATTTAAATATTTGTTGTTTTTTACATTTTTAAATATATTGATTTCAATTACACAGAATACAAAATGTACGGTGCTTACTTTATATTTATTTTTATTACAAATATTTGCACTGTAAAAAACAAAAGAAATAACAGTGCCAGCTACAAAAGTGCCATGCGAACACCTGTTTTCATTTTCTGGTGACATTTTAAATGAGAAGCGGGCAGCATTATCTCCTGCAAATGTAAACAAACTTGTTTGAGCGATTGTCTGAACGAGAAGTAGGACTGAGTGGACTTGTAGGCTCAAAGTTTTGCTTTGTTTTTTGAGTGCAGTTATGTAACAAAAAAATCTACATTTGTAAGTTACACTTTCATGATAAAGAGATTGCACTACAGTACTTATCTGAGATTAATTGAACAATACTGTTTCTTTTGTTTATCATTTTTACAATGCAAATATTTGTAATCAAAAATAATAATATAAAGTGAGTAGTGTACGCTTTGTATTCTGTGATGTAATTGAAATCAAGATATTTGAAAATGTATAAAAACATCCAAAGATATTGTGACAGGGCAAGGCCAGAGGGCTATAGGAAAGTGGTAAGGAACCAGTATGTTAGCCCCAGGCTAAACAAATCCCTGATACCTTATGGCAGTTGCTCCAGGTTAATCAAGACACCTGGGGCCAATTAAGAACTTTCCAGAAGGCAGGGAGGTTAATTGAGACACCTGCAGCCAATCAGGGGCTGGCTGAAACTAGTTAAAAGCCTCCCAGTGAGTCAGTGAGGGGCGCATGTCAGGAGCTGTGGAAGGAGGTTGCATGTGAGGAGCTGAGAGTAAGAGGGCGTACTGCTGGAAGATTCTGTGGTGAGGATAAAGAAGGTGTTGGGAGGGGTCCATGGGGAAGTAGCCCAGGGAGTTGTAGCTGTCGTGCAGTTGTTCCAGGAGGCACTCTAAACAGCTGCAATCCACAGGGCCCTGGGCTGGAACCCGGAGTAGAGGGCGGGCCCGGGTTCCTCCCAAAACTCCCAACTCCTGATCAGACACAGGATGAGTTAACGTGGACTGTGGATTCTACTAGAGGGGAAGATCTCTGAGGCAAGCAGAATCCGCCAATAAGCGCAGGACCCACCGAGGTAGAGGAGGACCTTTGTCACAATATTTAATATATTTCAATTGGTATTCTATTGTTTAACAGTGCGATTAAAACTGCGATTAATTGTGATTAATTTTTTTTATTGTGATTAATTTTTTTGAGTTAAGCGCGTGAGCTAACTGCAATTAATTGACAGTCCCAGTACCTACATATGTAGTTTATTTTCTTGTTTGCAAGACCCGTGTACAGTTAAAGACTCCTGGCTGCACTTTTTATTTAAATATAAATTCAACTGTAAAGCAAAGGTAAGATTTGGCCCTATACACCAAGTCTCTGCAGTCCTCCATCCCTGATATTGTCTTTGAAGATGCCTGGTACCTCCATGCCTTTACCAAGCAGAAGATATGCAGTCTCGCCAAAACTGCAAATTTCTTCTGTTAAAGGAGCAGAGATCTATGAGGCGAGATCCCATACATATGCACGGTATTATGGCCCCTTCATCTTCCTTCAGAGCTTATTGGGGTCCATTTTAACTTTCCACTCCAAGCCCTGCTGATGAATAATTGGGCCAGCCTCTCATTCCAGCCACTGTAGGAACTTTGCTACTGGAATGCCAAGGGCTAGTTTGATTATTCAGCACCATTGTGCGAGGCAACCTGTCGATTTCCTTCCACAAAATCTTAACATTATTCATAAAGATATTAAATCCAATGTCCAAAATAAAAATGCTGCCATCTTGGTAAACCTCATGCCTCCCATACACAGTCTGCTTGTGTCTGAGAATCTGACCCTTAACGGACAGTATACACATCCCAATCTCCCGTTTCTAGATAATTTGGATGCCCCTGGTGCTAGATAGCGGAGTTATCCTTCGTCCTGGTGCTGAGGCATGCCTCGATCACTGGGATTTAGGCCTTGTGCTTCATGCAGCAAGTCTAGGCCTTTGAGTGAGCTGCCTCAAGTGCTTAGGGGAAACTCATAGGAAAGACGGCAGCCAAATTAGTAAAGAATTCAAGCCCCGGATCCAGAAGGACCGTGCTGCTTGTCTGAAGGTTCTCGTGGAGGCAGCCTTAAGACTGGCCTCAGAGCCACGCTGGGACTCAGCACCTAGCATAGGCGCCGACTCCGTGGGTGATCCGGGGCTGGAGCACCCACGGGGAAAAATTAGTGGGTGCTCTGCACCCACCGGCAGCCAAGCTCCCCTCCTCCCTGCCCCGCCCCACCTCACCTCCTCCTCTGCCTCCTCCCCTGAGCATGCCGCGTCTCAGCTCCTCCACCTCCCTCCCAGTGCTTGCCGCTGCCAAACCGCTGTAGCAAGCTCCAGGAGGGAGGGGGAGGAGCAGGATCATGGCGCACTCTGGGATTTGGGGAAGGAGTCAAATAGGGGCAGGGAGGGGGCAAAATTGGGGCAGGGACTTTGGGGAAGGGGTTGGAATGGGGGGTGAGGGGCAGGGGGCAAGTTGGGGTGAGGCCGGGGGCAGAGGGGCATGAAGCACCCACCAGTGCCATTAGAAGTTGGTGCCTATGGCACCGAGCACCTCAACCTCGGTGCAGAGTACTCCTCCATCAATGAGAGTCCCTCGGCACTGATCATCTTCACCGGTGCCTAAGAAGAAACACTGCAAGTACCAGGAGAAGAGCTGATCTCCGGTGCCAAGGGACAAAGGGGACAGACAAAGTGAGACCCATGTCAGACTGCTCTTCATCCCCAGCACCACATTTCCTGGTGCCCACAGCCCCAGCTTCACAGCGTCATATGGTGCCCACTCAAGACCAGTGTACCTGGCTGCAAGGGACCTTATGACTCTGTCAGCACCACTGGTGCCCCCAAGTGGCAGGGAGTCTGCGCCAGCACCTCGACCGGCACTGTGTCAGCTGTCCAAGGGGAAACCCGTGCTAAAAGCGTCCAAGTCCCCTAGGCGACCTTCTCCAGCACCCAGTGGCATGGCACTGCTCTGGTCTCCACAGTGCATCTCTTTGCCCTCATCGGACTCAGAGGGGAAATTGTATTCCTACTGCTGAAGCAGTCAACTGCACTGTTCCCCGGGCCATTCCCACTCTGTCACAGCACCAACCTCGTCAGAAACTCCGGGGCCCTGGCCACAGTACCCATGGGCCCCGTCCGCCATGCAGTGGCCTTTTTGGTACCAGTGGGGGTTTCCACCTCCTCAAGGGACCCCCTTTGAGATTATTTTATTCGGTTGTCTCGGAGGCTAGAGCCCCCCCAGTACTGCACACCGAACACGATACTGAACCCCAGGAGGAAGATTTGCAGGCTCCTGCTAACATTGAGGCACTGATTGAGGCTCCCCATCCGGTTCTAGCCTCGTCCTCTCCAGATGACCATAAGGCATATTAGGGCCTACTGAAGCAGGTAGCCTCAAACCTAGGGGTCCAAGCAGAGGTGGTTATTCTGGCTCGTGTTCTTCCCCCTTATTGTTAATATTAATCGTGTTAAGTATGTGGTGATGATGGGTTTTTTTAGAGAAGACTGAAGCAAATTAGGCAATAAGCACCTCAGCCTTCTTGATGATGTCCATTTTTAGCTCTCTTTCCCTGTTAAATAGGGGACCTACGTTTTCATTTTTTTTCTCTTGTTCCTAATGTATTTATAGAACCTCTTCCTTCTGTCTTTTATGTCCCTTGTTAGATGCAACTCATTTTCTTCCTTATCCTTTCTGATTTTGTCCTATATGCTTGTGCTATTCTTTTGTACTCATTCTTAGCAATTTGTCCATGCTTCCGCTTTTTGTAGGATTCCTGTTTTAATTTTCAGGTCCTTAAAGAACCCCTATTGCAGCCACATTGGCCTCTTAACTGGTCTTCCTATCTTGCCTCTGCATTGGGATAGTTTGCTGTTGTGACTCAAATAGTCTCTTTCAGAAACTGTCAGCTCTCCTGAACACCTTTGTCCCTTCTGTGAGGGAACACATGGAAAGTAATATATCTAAAACCAGACATTTTTTAAACATCTAGGAAATGAATTTTATACAGTAGATTTTGCCCATTTCATCTGCCTCAGTGCCGTGTGTGTGTGTGTGTGTGCGTGCATCCTGATTCAGCTCCATTGACATCTATACAGATGTGCCAACTCTATGGGTTTACCAACCCATCTTTGGGGAAATCTCCTGTGATTAGTGGTTCTTCACCATTATCCTGGGGAAATGCAGCTAATCAGAGACCCTAATCTGCAACCCAACCCTTAGCTACTGGAGCAGGCAGAAGCCTGACCACGCCCATCATCTATCAGCTGTGGAAACAAAGGGCTGAGGGCTTCAACTGTGCTCAGCCTTTGATTCTGGTCAGTTGGGAAGCAGCTACTCTTCCTGCCTCTCGCCCCTCCACACAGGCAGTGTGGACTAGGCCCATGCTCTCCCCACTCCTTGGGGTGGGTGCTTCCCCCTCTAAGTGCTGCTGTCCCTCACCGACTGTAAGGTGCCATTTGCCTCCTATGTCCCATGTATGGACTGCAGGACCCAGCTTCCTCCTTAATGTGGGCGTCTTCTGGAGAAGTACAGTGGTCTTCTCTCCTTCTGACTCGAAGGGATGGCCGAATGCTTCCTATGTGTTCAGGAGACTGCTGTCCATTCAGTCTCATGGAGTGCCAGGATCTTTAGGAGTGGGCTGCAGCTTCCCCCTAACCCGGCAGTGCCCACTTCTCAGACTAAGCGGTGCTGAATTCCACCCTGCTGGCTTTGTTCAACTTCACCTTTATGTGGTGGGAGGGGTGGGTTCCCCTTGGCCAGCAGGGTTGGAACCAGAATTTAACAGCTCAGTCTGCACATAATTGAGGGGGAAGCAGCTCCTCAGAGGGACATGGGGAGGGAATAGGGTAGGAGCAGCAGCATAGGTGCTGGAACTATGGGTTCTGGGGGCGCTGCCACACCCCTTGGCTTGAAGCAGTAATAATGGCCCAAAGGCTTGGTTTCCACCTTCACCACCCCCACTATAAACATTGTTCCAGCACCACAGAGAAGCAGTAGCTCAGGAGAGTATGGGCAGCAGCTCAGGGGTGATGGGGAAGCACCAGCACTCATCCTAGGAGGGATGGGGGGGCAGTAGCACATCTGTTTGGGGGGCTCATAAGGAGAGCACTATGGGGAAAAAATCAGTTGCATGGGGAGATTTGTGGATCTCTTGGCCAGGGAAAGAGGAGACAAGGAGAAGATCACAGAGGCAGGGGTGTGGTGTGGTGTGTCCACATGCAGGAATGGAACTTCTGAATACTGCGAAATCTTGCTCTTCTCCTAGACTCTGCCTCTAAGGCCTTTTATTCAGAAGGAGAAAAGGGGTGGTGGTGTTAGCTAACCTGACGTAAAATCCTAGTGAAGATATGGCAGTGTGTAGTTTTCACACGATTTAGCAGGTTGTGTTAAAGATCATGAGAGATCCTAGGATTTATCTTGACCTACTAACTTGTGTGAAACCTACCAACTGCCTTGTCTTCGCAAGGATTTTACCTCAGGTTAGCTAATGACTTAAATACATACCCTTTTTCTAGTGAAGGTGCCCCCTGAAAGCAGTGGCGTAGCCAGGTTCTAACACCAGGGGGAGCAAACACATTAAAAAAAGGTGCCACCCGACCGGGGTGAAAGAACCCAGGCCAGCAGCGGGACCTCTGCTGGCAGGAGCCCGCGGGGGGGAATCCTAGCATGGCAGCTGGCTGAGCCGCTCAGCCCGCCCTGCTCTGGGATTCCCCCCGCGGGCTCCTGCCAGCCGGGGTCTCTCAGCCCGCTGCCAGCCTGGGTTCTTTCACCCAGGCCAGCAGTGGGCTCTTGGTGGGGCCAGCGGAGGATGTCGCTCCACCTCCACCCTTTCAAAAATTAAAAAGGCGCCACTTTTGGAAAATGTGCTCAGGGGGAGCGGCCGCTCCCCCTGCTCTCCCCCTAGCTACGCTACTGCCTGAAAGGTAGATCCTATGTTTGTGCAGCCCCACCCCTTTTGATGTGTAGGGGTTAGGTTGGTGGAGGAAACTGCTAACTGTTCTGGTCCTCTGAGGTGTATGTGTGGAACGAGGGCCTTTCTATACGAAGAGTTATAGAAAGAAGTAGCGGGATGTATACTGAATGAGTGACTATATTTATGTAGAATGAATCAGAATGGGTGATAGTGCTTTCCATACCTACCCATTCATTTATTTTCTCTGGGGAAGCATGTGTGGGTAGAATGAAAGTGGATGTGACATGACAATGAGTTGGGTATGTAATGGAATAAATGCAGGGAGTGGGTTTCAATGGGAGAAATGGCAGCAGTCTTCATGTGAATTTATACAAGTGTATATATAACTTATACATATCTATGCTAATTAGAATCTACTGGGTTTCTCTTTTTACGTGTTGATAGTCTTTCCATTAACTTCAACTGGTATTGGATTAGGCTCAGTATGCCTTATTTTGTAATAAGGACATCATTCCACTTACACTGCCTTCGTTCCCAGAATTTATAAGGCAGTACATTTATCTTTGGTTTTTATTCACTATTGTATATCTGCCAGTTTTCCAAAAACATCCACTTTCCAAATGAAGCTGTGCTGTGCAAGCTCAATACTAAATTTCCCTTGTTTTTTACCTTTAAAAAAAATTCTTCTGGGTAATGTCTGTTCTACTAGCTGATGCTCTTGATTTAAAATGTAGTTATGCAAGGTAGTTTTTGTGTGAAATCTGTGCATTCCTCATGGCACTTTGTTAGAAAGGGAAACATTAAGTTTAAATGAACGTTCTTTGTATCCTAGCAACTGGATATGATTAATAATACCTCTTACATAAGTATTTGTAGATAAATGCCTGAAAGTGAAAGCAGATTCAAAATTGGTTGATGAGAGATTGGTAGGGCAGTCAGAGAGAGAGAAAGTAATGTGATAATTTGTAGTGATCTTTGCTATAAAAAGAAAGAAAATAAAGGATATATTTGAGAGAAATCTCTCCAAGTGCAAAACAGGATGCATAGAGACCCATTCCCTTCCCTCCACCCATTAACAATTAAATGATGTACAAAGGGCCTTTCTATACGAAGAGTTATTCTGGAATAGCTATTCCTGAATAATTCCATTAGTGGACACGCTTATTCCAGAACAAGAGTGCCTTATTGGCAGGAGACCAGGACATGGGTGGCCATGCCTAGTGTTTGGAGCAGGAGTCAGTTGCCATAGCCTAAGGCAGGAATCAGAGCTAAGGGTCAAAACCTGAGTCAGAGACCAGATGCCAGACCCAAAGTCAGAAAATACATTTCAGAGTCAGGCCCGGGTTACCTGGAATGAGATGGGGCAAGGTTGGGTTCAGGCTACGAGCTATTACAGCCATGGGTGAATGCTTTGACCAGGCACCGAACTACTGTTGCAGCTAGTCTTAAAAGCCAATCTGCTGACTTTTCCAACCAATCAGGTGGGGTGATCCATCAGATGATCTAGCTGACGTGGCCCAGCTGTGCTCATTAAGCTGTCAGGATTCTGAGCCGGCAGAGCTTCTGGGGATTCCTGACACTTATTCTGACTTAATTTAGTGGATTGACCTAATTCAGAAGAAGGCACTCTTACTCTGGAATAAGTGTCCACACAGGGAGTTACTCAGGAATACTTAGGATTTGAATTTAAAACAGACTATCTTATTCCAGATGAACATTAATGTGTAGACAAGCCCTGAAAGGGAGTATATAAATATCCTTGTTTCCCGCTGTTAGTTATCCCTAATTTACCATCCATGTTTTCAACTTGTGAAGAAGCTGAAACAATCAACAATTACTGTACTATCATAGTTAAATTATAGTTAAATTATTTAATGTCTTCATAGGACAATATCAGCTGTCTTTTGTCTAAAACAGAGCTGTTTTAGACCGAAGACAGCTGATATTGTCATATGAAGACAATAAATAAGTATCAAATTGTACTGCATTTCTTTTTAACTCAATATTGGGCTCCTTACAAATAAAATACCTCAAACATAGGATATGGTATTTAGTTTATAATTAAACTTTTTTTAATACAGAATTGCAGCACTTTTGTCACTGACCAATTCTGTATTAAATAACTGTGTTATTCAGCTATTTAAAATAAATAAAAAGCTTTCGTGCAGCTCTAAATGTAATCGTATACAAAAAACATTGTTGAAACATGACTTATTCTATATAGTCTTGCATTCGAAAGTTAGGATATGCCAAAATTTAGGTTCCCTCTTCTGTGCTTATCCTATACATTGAAAGAGGCACAGGTCATGTGGAAAGTAGCATGTAACTGAAGCGTATCATAATGCATATTCACTGAATTAAGGATGCATAGGCAACTGTAAATATGGCATTACTTAAGTTTTGACGGTTTGACTATGCAATCTTTTATCTTATTCATTTGTATATAATTTCTAGGGTTTTTAGGAAAAGAAAGGTAAATGTAATTCAGTAATGTGTAACTGTAGCAACCTCCCTGTGATATTCCAGGCTTGAACCCTGAACCTTCAGCAGTGCAGTACACATTTCTGTCACTTGAGATACATAATGAACTTTGTCAGGTGACAGTAGGAGCAGGCCCTTCTCTTGTAGGTGCAGGGGAAATGGGCCTATGGGCTTGATGCTGGCCTTAGGGGGCTAGTTGTCAGGAATTGAACCTGGCTCAATCCCCGCTATCCCCGCCACCCTCAGATGCTCCAGCAGCTTCTGGGTGTTCCCAGCCCAGCATGTGCTGCTATTGCCAATTTGGTGGCAGCACGAATCCAGCCGTAGAATGTTCGATTTATTAATTTGGCAACTTGCCAGAATTTTCCTGCACAACCCAAACAAGAAACAGGAAATTACATTTTATAACAGTTTATATCTCAGCAAAACCTAAACTGAATTTCATGGCACAAAGGAAAGGTTCTTCTCTGGCCCCAGGGCATTTTTTCCTTGCCAAATATTAAAGGTCTGCTTCAAACAGTCAAGGTATTAAACTGTCTTTAAAAAGTTATAAGAATCTTGTATGATGGAAAGTGTTATGCAGCCTAAAGCAGAGGTTGCTTCCAGCTCACCCTATAATACTGGGCAAATTAGTGTTTGTTTAAAAAATATGGAACAGCATAGCTCCTCACATGCAGGATATACAGGTTCTAGTTATCTTCAGGACAATTCTTTGGGTTTTACCAGACATACCAGCATCTTTATTCTGCCATCTTTTTTGCCAACAGCTTTTACAGAAAGCCTGAACCTTTATAAACCTCCACCTTTGGAACAGAAATAAGCTATTATGATGCAGAAACACTGTGTCTGTACTGAAGACTATAGCTCAAAACCCGAGGAAGTTATTTTTTTCTGAATTGTTTAATTATACTGATAGTGTACTATCTTCTGCATGGAACTAGTAGGAATTTTTTCCAATTTTACAGGACTGCATATCGTTTATTTTTATTTGCTGTTCAATGTCAAAGAGACACTTTCAATTTATTACTTTTGAGTCACAGGAGCTGTGGAGAAAATCTTTTGCAAGGTTAAGTGTTGATAGGATACCTTGTAACCGGCCTGCTATATTTTCAGTCACTAAACTACAGATCAGCAATCATTCTCCTCCTCACTTTTTAAATTCTAAACGTGCAAGACTATTCTGGCATGCATGATTCTATACTTTACTAATAAAAGAGATGGGAAATGTTTCCTAACATAATTAGAAAATGTTATTTTGCTTAGTAGGGCTACAGTCCGTGCATCATAACATAGTCTTATGTTGTAATTTTGTAACAGAGTAGAAGGATAGGATTTGCTGTACTAAATCAGGAAATTGGTCCAACTCAAGTATCTTCCTTTTAGAAAGAGTTGACTTGTTTGTGCAACAATTGACTGTTGTGCATCGATTGTAGCACAAGAGCGTTGGATCAGCCATGGTGGACGTTATTGGGTGAGGAAGGTATTCTTGCCTCATTTCCCTACTAGAGCTGCTCCAAAAGGAAACAGCTGCAATGCTCTCTCCCAACATGGTGGGCTACCATGTCTGACAGCTGTCAGAGCTGACAGATCCCTCAACCAGAGAACCTTTACCAGTTGAGACTCCCCCACAGAGTCTGCCCAGTTTGGCCGTGCCTCTCACATTATGGCCCTCCCCACACTGAGTACCCCCACTTTCCCTCCTCTGCTCTGGCTCCACAGGTCTTCATCTGGTCATCAGTTATTGGATTCCTGGCTGAGACTCCATTTCAGCCCTACCAGACGTTCCCTTCCCCAGTATTGTCCTTTTCATGAACTTTCATCCATTTCTAGCTGTGTCTGCAGATCCAATTCCTCAGCCATCAATGGATGACTGGCTGGAGCCATAACATGGGGAGTGGAGCCTTTGGTTCATCGGTGTGGGACTTGCAGCTGCCATACCTGTATAGTTAAACCTTCAGAAGTTTCTACATTAGAATAAGAAAATAAAGTTAACAAATTGTACCTTCTCAGATATGAGATTAGAATCCATAGAGCCAGGGATGTGTGGTAGGCTATTATTAAAGTATAATGACAGGGACTGGTATTCGGTATAATAAATACACTCCTGAATATTGACTGTTGAAGTATTGATGATACTGTGACAAAGCCATTGGTTTTGTTTTGCTTTTTAAAAAACTCATAATCCTTCACAGGAATTCCTCTAATATGTCATATCTAGAAAGGATTAGCTAAAATGAATCCTGGGGGAGGAACCAAATTATATATTTTTTCACTCCTGGGGCCTGATACTGCTCTGACTAAAATCACCAGAAATTTTGCCATCAACGTCAATGGGAACAGGATCAGACCTTTATTACTCAGCTGGCTCCATTTTCAATGAAGTCTCTCCAAATCTCTGCCTGTGACCTACGCTATCCATCTACTACATGTTAGACCTTCAGAGCAAATTCTGTCATGAGACACATTTTCCTACCCGCGTTAATGGATTCTGTTTAAAAATACAAAAAGGACAAAAACCTATAACCAGGTTCCTTTTAGATTATGGTTTCAGTGCAGCATTTGTTGTGCTGGCCAATCGTATTTTCCCCCCCAAAAAGAGAGACTCTGGCAGAGCCCTCGGTTAAAATAAGATGAGAAATTATTTTGAAATGTTATTTTCCAACCAGTCAAGTTTTAAGATGGAATACAAGTAACAAAACAGCTGTGCTCTGCTGTTATGGAAATGCATAAGATTTTATTGTTTAACATAGTATTGAAATACAGTGTGTTTATGCAAGCAAAACAAATCTGAAATGATAAATGGCTAATGCAGGAAAAACTGACATTTTGCCTCATACTGACAAAACACAGATATGAAAATATTTCCATACGAAATAGGTGGATGCTACAGTATAAGATGAAATCAGTTACAATGTAGTGAAGTCTGTTTCCATTGACTGATAACTAAGGAAGGAGTAATTGCAGGATATGTTTATTGCGGTGTACGTGGCCTAAATCTTCAGAAGTCACTTGTGATTTGGAGGTAATTTTCAAGTGCCTAATTTGAGATTTCTTGAAGGCACTTGTGTTTCAGAAAGTGCTGAGCATCCACGTACCCTAGGTCGGGGATTAGGACTGTGCAGTTTGATACCAGTTTTTTTCCTGACTCTGTCCTTTACTGTAACATGTCCCAAGGTTGTTGGTTGTTTTTTTTTTCTGAAAGGAGAAAAGTGGCTGAAGAGGTAGAAAGAAAGCAGTGATTTGGTTGAGGAGAGGGAAGAGTGAGCATTGTTTCTGTCTCCCCATTTAGTTAGCAAAACTCCTGCACCCATCTTCCTGATGCTGAATAAAATGGTCTCCTGTGCCCTGCTGTTTCGCTTTGTGAATCCGATCATTGCATCTGTAAGTACCCTCAGTATCACAGCATTTTGCTGTATTGATGAGGAGCTACTGCATAAGCTGAGAAAAACCTTTGCTAAAATATTTGTCCGTGGTCAGTGAGGCCAAAACATTTTTGGGTGGTGTGTCTGGGTGGGCAGGATTGGGACACTCTCCAGAAGAAGATTCCAGGAGCAGTCTGAGAACACTATGTTGAGCTCATACCAAAGAGCAGTTAGACGTCAGGTTTTCGTTCTTGTGGAGGTTTATGGCAGGCACAGGTGCACTAGTGGTGAGTATATTATGTTTGCTGACTCCTGTTCAGCATACACAGTGTGATGTTCCTATGGACTCGCCCAGCTTTCTCTTTCACTCATGCTTACTATGTACAATGTTACCATTGTTCCTTATTGTGGAATGAAGAGAGATAGGAGTTCCTTTTTTTCTTTAAAAACAAGCAAACTGTCAAGTCAGACTAATCATTTCTGCTTTCAAATGGCTTCTGGAATCTTGTCCTCTAGTAAATAGGTAAATATGCTGACCCAGTTGACATCTCTTTTAAATGTAACTTAAAATGGCTTTGGGGCTGTTTGTTATTTTCATTCATACTTCTGCTTTCAAGTGTTTGAGTTTTTTTCCCCTTCAACTTGATATGTTTGGCTTTTTTGTTGTATTCTATTCTCCCTGTCTGTTCAAAGTTTAACTTGGTGTTCTGCAATTCAGTCTTTTTTCCCTCTGCTTGTGTGTATTTTCCTCTATATCTGCCTTTTGTTTCATGAATATTTTAGAAATGTCTATTTTTCATGTTCGGGGGGAAACTCTTTCTTTCCCCATCTGTGTACACTTGTGCTATCCAAGCCTGAGCACTTCCCATCAGTTTTGCCTGGCTATGACAACCCAGCTCCTGATCTGAGTGGCATAGCTGGACAAGACAACATCACCCTTCCGCTGCTGCTCTTAACAGAAACATTCTTCAGCTATAATGCTGCTTTGGTCTGGAACTGGGTTGCCTTGCACCTCTGTTTAAGTATTCAGTTGTAACATTCTGATCTTAATCTTTGTTTCCCCCCGGCTATCTGAGAAGCAGTGTCACATTGCTTGGCCGTGAATTCATATTGTCCCAGACTCTTGGGGAATAACATTTTTTCCAGTCTGCTGATCTATCTTTATTGCTTATATGAAAAAAAAATCCACCAAAAAAAATTTAACACATACTCAAACTGCACTCAATAAACCTTAGCTAGTTCAGTGAACGTCCAGGAGGACTTGTGGGACACAGTGGTTGAAATGGTCTATATTTATACCTACATTATCTGATTGTGGAAAATATAGACATATTAGCTCTCTGGATAAAGCTGAAAGGCTATTTTTAAAAAAAATCTCAAATACTGCTTGTGAACTCTTTTGTTCTAGTAAAGTTTTACCTGTTGTTGGCCTTCAGTACAGGACAGTTTTTCACACCTGTTGTGCTTGTATTTGCACATGCGGACAGGTATATGTGCATGCACACTGAGTAACAAAGAGCTGGCATTTAAAAAAAAAAGGAAAACAAAAACAGAGAGCCTAAAAATGAAATGGCAAAAACAAAGCCACAATAATACAGTAAGAAAAGGCTTGCAGGGAACTAAGAACAGTTTATTTTTAAAAATGTGTTCATGCTAGCTATGAGGCATAAGGGAAACAAGGGGAAACTTATAAAGACAGGCCCTGATCCTGCACTTGACTTTGTACAGAGCCCCATTGTAATCAGTGGTGTATTTCGTGGGCATGGGCATTCACCTACACTTACACTTTTATTCTCACTTTCTCCATCTGTAAAATGGGGCTGACACTGATCTGCTAAATAGGATTTGTAAAAGTACACTACGAGTTAGATCCTGCAGGTACTAAGAACTGGAGCATGTAAGCATATGCGTAATTTTCAGCACGAGTTCCCCTGTTGATGTCAGTGGGACTTCTCATATGCGCTGAAGTGCTTTGGTGGGTGCTCCGCACCTTGCAAGATCCATTTCATATAGCCCTTTACAATTGGGATAATTGGGAGTTCAGATAATGGAGAGGGCAGGAGCCATTCAGCAGCAGGGTGGCCTGCCCCCTGGCCAGCGGCTCATCCTCCTCGCAGTCCTGGCCGGGAGCCTCTGCTCTGTCCTGCCAGGACCACAGCCTATCCCGCACCTTGCATCTGCAGGTGTCACTGGCCCTATGGCAGTGCTGGGCGCCTTCTGCAGCTCTGCTATCACAGCCCCGCTCCCTCCCTCCCGTGAGGGTGGGGCTGCGGACGGCTCCCTGCACTGCTGTAGGAGTCATTCAGCTGCACAGCGGCCTCCCCCCGGGGCTTGGGACGTGTCCTCTTTGCAGCCCTGGTCTGGGGGCTCTTCTCTATTATCTGAACCTCTGCATTATCCGAACCACTTCCTTTCCCCCCAGCATGAGATACATGCCCCATGCAGCATGTACCTCATGCTGCAGGACATGGCAGGGATTCAGATAGGTTTCAGATAAACAGGAGTATGCTGTAGTATATGCTTGGATTTCAGTAAAGCGTGTGATACTGTCTTATGAAAGCTTACCTGAAAAACTAATTCAGATTGGCTGGGATAGGAACACTGACATATGGACTTCAGATTAGTTGAAGGACTGTAAATAAAGAACAGTGATAAATAGCAATGTATTGCAGGGGGGAAGTGGACCAAGGGGTGCTGTAGGCATTCAAGTTACTCCCAATTTTTATTATTTAACATCTTCACTAATACAGCTCCTGAACATACGGTTTACTCCCCTTTCCATTGCAAGCACTAATAGATAAATAATACAAAGGCAACTAATGAGATGAAACATGGCAGAAAACAACAAAATAATATTCATCTTGGAAACATTCAGACTAATAAATCTAGTGAATAATAATCAGAAACACTTACCTGAAAGCAGGAAGAAACAAATTAGTAATTCTAAGGGTACGTCTATACTTACGCGTCTGTCGAACGCGTCGGATCGATGTTCTGGGTTCGATTTATCGCGTCTTGTCAAGACGCGATAAATCGAACCAGGAAGTGCTCCGTTGTCGACGCTGGTACTCCAGCTCGACGAACGGAGTAGGCGGAGTCGACGGGGGAGCCTGCGCGCCGCGTGTGGACCCCGGGTAAGTGCTTTTTCATTCGAACTAAGGTACTGCGACTTCAGCTACGTTATTCACGTAGCTGAAGTTGCGTACCTTAGTTCGATAGGGGGGGGTAGTGTAGACCTAGCCTGAGAGAGAGAGAAGGGTAGCAGTTTTGTGAGATCGCTTTGTAACACTTCACAGTGGGCTTTGGACTTAAATATCTTGAGTAATTTTGTATCATCTGCAAACTTTGCTGCCTCATGATTTACCTCTTTTTCCAGATCATTTATGAATATGTTGAACAGCACTGGTCCCCGTACAGAACCCTAGGGGACCCTGCTATTTACCTCTCTTCACTGTGAAAACTGACCATTTATTCCTAACCTTTGTTTCCTCTCTTTTTACTAGTTACTAATCCATGAAAGAACCTTCCCTCTTATCCCTTGACTGCTTACTTTGCTTAAGAGCCTTTGGTGAGGGACCTGGTCAAAGGCTTTCTGAAAGTCCAAGAACATAATATCCACTGGATCACCCATGTCGACATGTTTATTGACCCCCTCAAAGAATTCTAATAGATTGGTAAGACGTGATTTCCCTTTACAAAAGCTGTGTTGGCTCTTCCCCCAGTGGATTGTGTTCATGTCTGTCTGATAATTCTGTTCTTTACTGTAGTTTCAACCAATTTGCCAGCCTATAATTGTCAGGATCGCCTCTGGAAACTTTTTTAAAAATTGGCATTGCATTAGCCATCCTCCAGGCATCTGGTACAGAGGCTGATTTAAGCAGTAGGTTACATAACACAATATTTCTGCAATTTCACATTTGAGTTCCTTAGGAACTCTTGAATGAATACCATCTGGTCCTGGGTGACTTATTACTGGTAAATGTATCAGTTTGTTCTAACACCTTCTCTATTGACACCTCAGGCTGGCCCTCATGCCTAAGGAAAGGGTGAGCTAGAGTGAGTAGCATTGTGTTTAGCATGTTTGTTGTTATCTATATGATTTGCACCCTCTGTGTGTTTCTCATGCTTGAGAGCAATGCTGTGTTAGAGTCCTGTGCAAAGAGTCCTTTCACCCACGAAAGCTTATGCTCCAATACCTCTGTTAGTCTATAAGGTGCCACAGGACCCTTTGTCGCTTCTACAAATCCAGACTAACACGGCTACCCCTCTGATACTGTGCAAAGTGTGTGTGCTATGCTTCACCTACCAAATGGCCCTTTTGAAGAGGGAAACTAGAAGGCTCACATGTTTGGGTGAAGTTCTGAAGGAGGGTGTCTTTAAGCTATGGGGGAGCCTATGGGGCCAGCACTTGAGCCCGGAGGCTAGGCAGCTGTGTTGTGTGGTCCCAGCTCTCTGGAAGGGATCCTAGATAGAGGATCTGTACCCTGAGAATGTGTCTAGGGATCCTAAGACAAGGGCAGTGACTGGACTCTGTTCAGACCGTGAAGGCTTTAAAACACCAAGGGAAACTAGTGGTTGTCTTCCTTCACAGCAATCTGGTGAGCTGCCAGCAGGGGAAGCCCCGCCAGATCTTTGACAGGCCCTTATCCTGACATTGTCTGAAGCAGAATGCAACCACAGCTGTGGTAGAGACAGGCTCCATGTTTACTGAGTGTTAATCTAACCCTAAGGTCAATCCCCTCTAGCTTCTACAGAGCTCCTCTGTGGCCACCAGGCTGCACCCCTTTCCCTAGAGTCTGAAATGGGGCCACTAAGTCCACTTCCAAGCAAGTGTGTCATGAAAGGGAAAAACGCCAATGGACCTGGATGGGGTATTACACTCTAAAAGGTTAGAATTTTATACAGGCTTCCTAAGGTGTTCAGCCATATGTGGAAAATGACTGGAAAACCTTATGCTGAATAATCAATATTGAAGTGCCACTGCTTAAGGATTTTAACAATATCAGAGCAGAATATCCACAGTGTGATCTCACACGCAATGCCATCAAAACAGGCAAGAATAGATGCCCTTTTCAAAAGGGGTCACAAAGCACCCTTTGACGTGGAATGGAAAATAACGCTACAACACCACAGTCAATTATACAGTGATAATCAAGCAGAGAGTTGCAGCAAGTGATTCACCAGACACTTGAACTCTGGAGAACAAATCCTTATAGACCATGTGAAAAAGCTTTATAACTTGCTACGTTCCCTCTACCACTTCTTGTAATTAATACTACATTGATATTGCAAATCATTCTGAATCTTAGCTAGCACAGTAAAACCAAAGCAGTGGTCTTCAGTCAAGTCTTCTACAGGTTGACTTGAAGGACTCCTAACACTAAGGGAGCTGAAAATAGTCAGAATATAAATTGAGCACACTGATGCAAAAATATAGCTTAACAATTTTTGTATTTTGGAAAGAGGAGGAAAATACTGTTATAAAAGCAAAAGAATATGTACCACAAATAAATTTGTGTCATTGTAATGGTTTATGGGAGGCTAACCTCTAAATTAGTTTGACATTTTGACAAACAATTAAGATAACTATTTTGTATTCTGCAGCATGTTAGACAGTACCATAGATTTTTACAAGTTCACTTGTGAAACATCACTTATTTAGTGGTAATTATGTTGGTACCATCAAAAGTAATTGTTCAGTAACACACAGTACCTTGAACAACATAATGCCGATCCTAATCATTTCAGACCAAAATTTTGCTTTAATTTTCACTGGTATTTAATCCACTGTATCTCCACTGATGCAACTAAAAGTATAGTAGAACTCAGAGAGTTCTATCCTGCACATGCTGTAAGTCCTCAACTCATATTGACTTCAGTGGAAATTGAGCATTCAACACTTAACAGGATTGATCCCATACTTTGTAATTTATTATCCCAGTTAACTGAAGAAGCACCCTGGACTTCCAGATTCTCAGAAAGATGTAAGAGAAGAAGTATAAATAGAGAATATTAGTTCACAGCTGGATTGTTTAATACTGAGCTAAATAGAAGTGGCTTCTGAATAAGAGACCATTGCCAAGAATTGGAGTGATCAACTGGAAGTTTCTCTGCCATACCACAGCAACTGCCAGTAGAAAATATTTTTGTTTTCTTGGAAACATTTTGCAACAAATGAATCCTAGTTCAAGCATGAACTAAAATATGTCTCAATCCCTCTTATTTTGGAGTTGTTAAATGAGAAATCAGAATTCTCAATAGGAGAATGATCCTTCTACTTAATCTGTAAGCTCCTTGGGGCAAAGACTGTCGTATCTGCTTTGGCCAGAGTCTAGCATACTAGACTCCTGATCTTGATTAGTGCTCCTCACCACAACTGTAATGTTAAACAAATTCATAGCATAATTTTTAATCAGGAAGCCAAGGGATATTGACTTACTCTAATTCATGCTGTGTTACATAATGGGAACAAGAAGTAAAGCAGGCATGGGAAGATTAAGAATGTTAAAGAATGTATTGATGTTATGTAGATAAACAATTGCACATAGCAACATGATGCTTGAGCAACCATCGAAGATATTGAAAGATTATTGGTGATGTTACACTGTTTTATAAGTTCATCAGTAACAATGAATATTACATTAGTAATGTTAAAATTGTACAAACTGATCACCAGTGGTGTGATCCTGTTTCTACTGCATTCAGTGGTGGTCTTTCCATTGACTTTTCTAAGATGATTTTGGCCAGGTAATTATAGAACAAAGAGATTTGAGCAAAACAAGGATGCTTTTTCACAGATTGTATAGGAACCAGGCCCTATGTGGTAACTGCAAAATCCCCTGTAGTTGAAATACATGTTAACAGACAAGCAGCTGGTAAGCAGACTGCTGATGACATCATATCTTCTAAATAAATTGAAGACTATAGCTATGAGACCTGGATTTTCTGCTCAACAAGTTATAGACCGAAATAAGTTTCTACTATTTCAAAGCAGAATGGGAATGGAGGGGAGAAGATGAGACATGCACATGTAAACCCCAGAGCTAGAAAGCTGGGAGAAATGGAATTTTCTACTTCTCACTATGGGTAAAAGAAGGAAAGCTAACTCTGGGTGGGTTAATTTATATATTCGTCCCAGCGTATATCTGTCCAATATGTATGTAGTGGTTTGAGTTTCTGTTCTGTATTTGGAACTTATATTAAATGATTCATTTAGTTGTATTTATGAAAGAGAAGAGAGCTTGTGAGAGGTATAGCCTGTGGACAGTTGGGTCGCCCTGAGCTAAAAGTTAGTGAACTCTGGGTGCAAATCCCAAAACACAGGGAGTGCTGGAGGACTGCCTGAGGTACCAGGGGCTCTGTCCAGAGTGCCTTTGTCTGCAGTCCTGCTGTGCCCTGGGTTTCCCACCCAAATCCCAGAATCTGTCTGACTGAACTGATGACAGTAGCAAGGACTTGGGGTTTGCTAACTTTATATGCGGCTTGTGTTTTCCAAATTAAAGGGTGTTGGTGGTTTCATGTTAGAGGATTCTGAGAAACATCTGGAAAGGTGACTAGAGAGGTTAAATTGTAGTTTCTGAGAAGTGGAAGTGGGAGTATGGCTCTAGATGGCAGACAGAGACATATATTTTATTTATTTAAAAAGGGTCCCCTGGGCTTATTGAACCCCTGGCCCTTTCTGTTACTATCTATACCTGGCAAAAAGGTTACAGTTTTGGGAGGCTCACTCAAGATTTGTGGTGTAGTGATCTTTCCTAGAAGAGTCTTGGACACGCCACTGATTAGAGATAAAAGAAATGTTGGTGTATTTGGGAAGATTTACGGTGGATTTTCATTATGGTTTTGTATATGTTAGAAAATTGGTGCAAAGGTGCATATTGAATCCAAGAAAATCATTTTAGTCATATAGGTGTATAGGAAGCATTTAATCAGAGCACCACCGAAACAGTGGAAACAACATGGGAAGGGAATTTTTGATGATGATAAGGACTCCTCACAGAGGATCAGAGAGATGAGTCTAAAAGATGTACTCAGGCTGAACTCTTGGAAAGTGACAAGTATGCTTCCTTCAGTGATCTGGAAGAGACATGATGGGGATTTCATTCCTTAAAATTGTATAGAAAGCCTAGGATGGGTGTGACAATAAGCTTCCCTTGCTGAAATCACATAGCTTCTCACAAACTGAAAACACCTGCATGTGAGACTGAGTGCTGGATCTGTTGTCTGTAGGAGAAGCCAGCGCTGGCCAATGACGTATCAGATATAAGCACCTTATTACCCAGCTCTCTGTCTCTCTCAAGCCCCTAAGGGAAGAGCACAGCAACCCCAACATTCAACCAATTTAATGAGAAACATGGTTTGGGTGATTCGTTAATTAATTTTTTTTAATCCGTGTGATTTGTGTGAGAGAGAGGGAGAGGTACTGTAAATATCCTACCATGCTTGCACACGCTGCTACAGAGAAAATCATCATCTTTCCTATGGCCAGTAGCGTAGCCAGGTCTTGAGCACAGGGGGAGCGGCGCTATAAAAAGGCGCCTCCCGCTCCCCCTGTACTTACCCTGCAGCGCTTTAAAGGGCCCAGGGCTCCAGCTGCTGCGGACCCTCGGGGCCTTTAAAGCGCCGCCGCCGGAGCTTCGGCAGCTGGGCTCTGGTGGCGCTTTAAAAGGCCCGCGGCTCCCCGCAGCGGCAGGAGCCGCTGGCAGGGCCGGCACACCCACTAGGCGACCCTAGGCGGTCGCCGAGGGTGCCAAGATTTGGGGGGCGGCGGGCAGCTTGACAAGGGGTGGTTTGCCGTGCCTGCTCCTTGTCTTCCCCCTGAGCTGCTGAGCGGGGAGACAAGGGGCGGCTTGCTGTGGCTGCCTGCTGCCTCCCCGCTGAGCTGGGAGACAAGGGGCGGCTCGCCGGGGGCTGCCCCTTGTCTCCCCGCTGAGCTGCTGAGCGGGGAGACAAGGGGCGGCTTGCTACGGCTGAAGCCGCGGGCCTTTTAAAGCGCCCCCCGCGGCTCTGGCAGCGGGGCTGGGCGAGCGCTTTAAAAGGCCCCTGGCTCCCCCCAGCGGCAGGAGTCGCAGGCCTTTTAAAGTGCCGCCCTAGCGAGACTCTGGCGGCGCCTTAGCGCCGCTTTTCCTCATGGGGGAGCGGCCACTCCCCCTGCTCCCCCCCTGACTACGCTACTGCCTATGGCATGACAGAGAAAATAAAATCAATGGAGTATCCTAAATGTTATAGTAATAGGGAGAGGGAGTAGGGAGAGGAGCAGAAAACATTTCTTATTTTTTCATTGTGCATGCTGGTAAAATTTACAGAGAGCGAGGAGAGACTTAATGCAATAACAGTAGACTTTGGGAAAAAAATATGAAAATAGCTATGTATGTTACAAGTAGTGGTACTTATTTCAGGAGTTCAAATACTCTTAATAGCTGCTACCATCTTCTTGATACTTAAAGGCAAGTCTGAAAATGGACCTTTAAAGCTACCCTGCCACTTCACAATCTAAATGCATTAAAGAATACTTAACATGGACTCCCTTCTATGGGAGTTGCTTTTATACTAAAGCAGTTTATGCATTTTGCTTCGTTGAAAAGAAAACTAATAGAATTTTGATCATTTTAATAAGAGCATCCAGAATAAAGTGTATGGGGTCAAATGTTACATGTTATAGTAATATTACATTTCCTACATTATCTACAAAGCCTGTGAGCATTTGTGCTAGTGATGAGATGGACTCTTAGACAAAAGTTTGTATTCCTTCTGAGTACTTTCCTTTAGAAAAGACCTTTTATTTCTCTTTATTATTATTGAGTTAAATTTCTGATGGTCTTTCAAATATCAACCCCAGAATAATGATCATAATAGCAGGCAAGATCAGTTGGGCTCTTTGGGCTAATATGACCAATATTTAAGCATAGACAGACTGTCAAGGCTGATTCCCCACTCTGGCACTTCGAGTGTAGAAGGTGGGGGCCTGCAAGGATTCTAAAAATTAATACTGGACGCTCCAGGCTTGTATTAAACTCCCAAGGTTACAGCTTTTCTCGGACTTTGGATTGATAGATGCTGCCACCACCCAAGTGCAGAACCCCTTTGAGAGCCCAGGAAGGAGCACTTGGGAATTCATTCCTGTAGGGTGCCCTCAAGCCCTTTCACCACCACCCCCTTCCGGGGAAGAGCTAAGAAAGGCGGGGGGGGAGGGACGGGGAGAAAGGTAAATCAGCTGTTGCCACTAGCTAATTAAACAACGTGCACAAACCTCTTAAGACACACAAATCCAATTACGTTCTTAAAAAATGTAAATTTTATTTATAAAAAAGGAAGAAAATACATCTGGGAACTCAGGCTATTGCTAGACTTTAAAAGAGCAACTACAAGGATTAAGCACCAAGAATAGCTTCCTTGAGGTCCATCTTAAAGGTTACAAGCAAAACGAAAGCACTTGGGGTTAGCACAGAGGAATCCACAAGCCATAAAGAAATAAAAGGGATAAACCTAATCGCGTCTTCCTAGATATTTCCTGATCTACTTACATATCTGGGTTTTCAAATGAGTAGTTTCTAGGTATGATTTTTTCATACCTGGCCCAAGCTTCTTGCAGCATAGCTCTGCCCTGCCCCTCTCCCCGGGAGAATAACAGACCGACAAAAGGGGAGTCATTTTTCAATTCTAAAAGTTCCAGCCTTCCCATTGGCTCTTTTGGACTGGTGCCCACTCACTTCCTTTTACCTATGCATAGCAGTGAGACTTTTTAACCCTTTACAGGTAGAGCAATTAGAGAACAGGTACTAAGAAGGATTTTATAGCTACTGACTGGCTGGGTGTCCATAAAAGAAAGCTGCTCCGGACCCCATTTCATTTATCACACAGGCTGAGGCAAGTTGTTACAGTGGAGGGCTCTTGAGTCTGAAATTTTGTTTCTGCCACTCATCCAACAGAATAGGAGTCTGGTGTTCTTTAGGACATGGTGCCAGCACCGTCTTTTTATGTTGGCTCTTTTGCAGGCAGAATGATTAGATTGGTTGGTGTATACCTTGGTTTGGGATGGGTGAGAGAAAGGAAAGAAAATGGGGGTGAAGTCTTGGTTGTTTTGGTGGAAGGAAAAGTTATTTTTGTTCTTTACTTCTCTGATTTCCATAGAACTGTGGCCTATGATGTGTGCTAATGGAACTAATTGGGTTCCACGGCCCTTCTTCCCTCATCTAGAACCAAGTTCCGTGGCCCAGCAGTTGTAAAGAACAGATTCCACTTTGGACCTGTTATCTTTTTATTTGGCCAGTCCCAGTCATCCAGAAACTTGCAGAAATGTTACCATTAACCAACTGCTAGAGCCAGCCTTAGAGTGATCAACACACACATCCTCTTCCCAACTCAAAGTAAATATTAGCACAAAGTTGTTAGCGCTCCCTGATGTGAAGATGTCTAATCTCCCATCAAGTGTGCAGGTTTCAGGGATAATGCTCCTGCTCCTCAGGAGGAGAATTTACACCCCTTTGTATTTAGCTTTAAAAACTCAGGTGATTATACAGTATAGTTCTTTGGCTGGAGCACATGGAGCTTTGAATCTATTGTCTCTTAGCAAACCTGACACTTAACTCAGGTAGTAGATGCTTATCATTTTAGATCTATAGGTCCCAGGTTTCAGTCCTGCTGATGATAACTCACCCAGTGACATGTTATTAAACAAATATAGGGTTTGTCTACACAGGGACACTCAGGAAAATTAATCTGAATTAACAAGAGGTGTGAATCTCAAGTGGGCGTGCCGGCCCTGGTTGGCTCTTGTTTGTTCAGTTTCTCTTAGCCAATATGGTTCACTGTTTTCTAGGCCTCTAAGCCTCTGACCAAGCTCTGGACTTTGGGCCTGTGTCAGGATTTTGCATACACAGCACATGGATTTTGGCCCTTCACTCGGGATCAATTTGACCTTGGAAACCAATACAGACTTTGAGATATAAGGACACACAGAGAAAAACTTAAAGTTCTCTTTCCCGGGAGGAGACAAGGAAAACTAGCGCCTTGTACTCTGGAGGGATCCTGGCTAAGAGTTAGCCAGCTATTGCTGGGCAAGGAAGATTAGTGAGGAAACTATCTTGAACAGAGACTGTAGCTTGTTAAGTTAGGTCTCAGCCATTAGAAAGGGTGTTTTTGTTTTGCTGTTGTTTATTTTAACCATATAATTTAGCCTATATACTTTTCTTAATTTTTTTTATTTTTACTATAAATCAACTCAGTGCTGTGTTTGAAGGAAAGGGTGTGTTTACCCCACTTAAGTTAATAAGCTGTAATGTACTTTTTGAAGGAGCAGCAAACTTAATATCTTTTGTAAATGTATAGTGATAAGTGTGCATTGCAGAGAAACATCTCAGAGGAGCTCAGGATCTGGCATTCACTGATCGTTACCTGCTAGTAAAGGTTAAGAGTGGTAGAGTATTGAGGAATTTGCTGGTTGGGAAGATGACTGGTGTGGCAGAGAGCAGACACACAGTCTAATCTCCAACAAAGTTCCCCTTTGCTGAGGCAGAGAGGTAACACAGTGGCTCACAGCTCTGGGTAGTCCCAGCAGCATGTTACACCCTCAAACCGGAAATCCTAAGTTTTGACCAGCGCTAATAGCAATTACAAATGATTACACAGGGTTCCTCACTAGGGTATCCTTGCACTGAATATTAATGAATCTGTAGATTACTTCAGTCTGTGTATGTGGCAATAATTTTAATATAGCAATGAAACATTTCTTGGGGGAGGGCTTATGCTTTTTATAAAGAAGCTTTAGTGCTGTGTGATATTAAAGGATATAATTTGTGACTACTAAGTGCTATATTCAGTGCATTCAGTGAACCTACACAGCCTGATGCTTTTCTTCTCTTGAGAGCATCTCTTCTACTTCCCTCCTCAGACCTGAGGCCCATCTGTCCCTAATGCTGGTATAGTTGGGTTGAGGTTGGGAAGTGTCATTGCCCAAGGGCAATGCTGTATATGTGGCTGTGGGTTAGGCCAGATGCCGACAAAATAGTAGACTTCATGCCTCCCTCTCATGTGACAGTACATGTGGAAGCTAAATGCATTCCATGCTCCACCACACCTCCTACACTTATGCCAAAAAAATAAGTTATATGGTATAGGAGGCCAAGCTGCTGAAAAGACTATTAGGTGGTAAATTGTCAAAGACCGTCTTCTAAGAAAGTGCCTATTTATCTGCCCCTAACCAGGAAATCTGAATGCAAAAATCTCATTCCCTGTTTTCAAAAGTCATACCCTCTGCTATCCTTAGTAGTTGTTGGTATTCAAACAGGCTTATGAATTTCACACGCAGCCAACTTATCGGCAGCACCTGTTCCAGATATGTATTTACTTAGGAAACTACAAAGTTAACCTCCCTTCAGTGGAGATTTGATTGTTGCTGTTTAAAGGAAAATAGAGAAGAATGACCAAGGTTTTAATCTCATTTTCTTAGTACCATAGGGTTTCTAGTGGGATGAATTGATGAGCTGGTCCGAGAGAGAGAGAGTGTGTCTGTTTGTTTCTCCTTTCATTCAGGAACAAAGTAATCTTTAAAGGCTTGACATTTCTAATTCCTCCCATTAAAATAATTGTTCTTTCTCTTATGTACACAAACCAGCATCAATATTTTTTTGTTTCTACATTTATGTATAATTTACTCTTGCTGAAGATAGAAACGTCTCAAAGTGTAACTACTCCCCTTGCTGGTCTGTTGCAGTAATGACATTTATCTTTTACTTTTTAACAATTTACTCCCAATCTAGGACAACAAATCATCACTGTTTGTTTAAAGTTAGAACGTGAAACTAAACAAAGTCAACCTTGTGATAAGAATCAAAATACTGGTTTGTTGATATACCCAACATAAGAGTAAAGGTTTTTTTTTCTGTAGCTCGATGTTTATTTGTGGCTCACCTCTTCTGCAACAAGACAATTTATTAAACTAATACATTACCATTTATTGTCACTCTTGTATGCAGATCTTTCAGGAGAGTTTCAGATTCTTATTACAATAATTATTTAAACATCGACATGATTATATTTTGGCTATTTTTGTTTTATACAATGACATCCTCTAGAATGTGGATAGTGGTAATCAAAACTTTTTTTGTTCAAGATTTGGTGGAGAATTAATTATAAACACTCGATAGTTTAATATATTTTAATTTACATATTCAAAAATCAGTAATTGAAACCCTTTTCAATGATTGTCAGTGTTGTTATACTATCTACCTCTGACAAAAACAGCATAAGCACTAAATTATTTCTGACTCACTTTTAGGCAAAGTGCTTTCTTTAAGGAGCAGGTGGAAAAGTCACCTCTGTGCCTGGCTATGCAAGCCACCAAAATATGAAGGTATAGAGGAAAAACAATGTAGAAGCATTTTACTGAATTTTGGAGCCTTCATGAGGAACTTGCTGTGGTACATATATCCCTGATAAGTTTATTGGTCTTAGATCGGAAGAAAGATATAACACACATGATCCACAGCTATGTTTAAAAAATACACTCATTGCAACCCATTATAATGGTCAACTTGTGTGTTTGGTGTTATGAAGTTGTAGCCTGAGACTAATCTAGGGTGCAAAGTGCACTAGTGACAGGTAACAGGTTCTTTACTCTTGTACTATGTAAGATATTATTAATTATGAGACTGGTGAAACACATGTAGGGACATGAGTATTTTATTTAGTATTTAGGTACAAAAATTATAGAAAAGCAAGATGAGTACAAGAACATACAAGTATAGTAAAGCACCCCTTAGCTCCCAGCATTGCATTGTTCATACTCATAATCTGATGGAAACCAATGCAGACGAAGATGGAAACAAAGTCAGAGGAGAGCATCCTAAAATGAGGTGATAGTGCAGGTTTCCACCTTCTTATCACCCCAATGTCCCAGCTAGGGATGGGTTAACTCTTTTATACCCCTTTTTTCCAGGCCAGCCACATACATCTGGGACTGTATCTGATCACGTCTCAACCCCCTATTCATAGTTGGTATTCCAGTAGACCAATTTTAGGATTCCGGTTATCCATATATGGCATTTTGGTTGACTGTCATGACATTTCCAACAGTTAACCCAACCATTCGTGTCAGTCTCTTTCCCAATATTTTTGATACATCAGTGCGGTTAGCTCTATTAAAATGCTACCATCTGTCTGTTTGTGGATTACATGTTTATCATGCATTGCCAAACAGTAACAAGATACATATTGCTAAATTTTATAGCCTTAGATCAAGCACATATCATTTCATAACCTTCGGTCAAGCACATAATACTCATACTAACTTATGCCAGAATCCGACTTCTACTAAACCTCACTCTAAGCTTTAACACTTAATACTTAAGACCTATAGCCAAGCCTATTTATAATACATATATTTTGATTCTTCTGCTTGCTGTTACAACTTCAATAATTTCTATAAGCATGCTTAGCAGATAGGTTGTATTTTACCCAAAGCTATAGACCCTCCAAGATCAAGTCAGGGGTCAATGATCAATGTGGAATAGATTTCCTCTGAGGAGACCTCAAGGGACTCAACATTAGCAGAATGTGACATGTCTGCCTATGATTGTCCTGTGAACAAGAGTGTGTGATTTAAATTAATATTTTGTCCTTGTACAGATCTTTAATGAGATCACAAAACGCCTTACAAAGGTGGATATGTCTTCGCCTAGTTTTGTAGATGGGGAAATGGAGGTACAAATTCCTTAAGGGTGAAGTTCACCTTGTTGTAGAGGGCCCACACACGGTCCTTGTAACAATGTAAGGCCCTATGGAAAGATAGAGCTATGCAGAGAGCATGAGTTTGGAGCATGGATGGGATGGCACCACTGCATAGGAGAGACTGCAACCCCTTTTCCATCATTTGCCAGTCTCCCCACCATACCCTGCACAAAACTTGATTACTTGTGCCTTCTGCACTGTGTTTCACTGAATAAGGGCCTGATCCAAAGCCCGTTGAAGGGGAGGGGCCATTAACTTCAAAGGGCTAAGATCAGACCATAAACTTCAGTACACCTGCCATCTGGAAATAAAAAATAGAATTATCAAATTGAATATTCAAAATGTAAATGACTTAATTGAAACATTGTTGCTACATTTCTGTATGAGGTTTGTATGATGCAGTGATGGAAGTAAGTATTGAAGAGGTCTGTGCCTTTAAAAGGTTTTCTATTCAAATGGGCTAAATTGCCTTTTTTTTAATTATTATTATTATTATTAAACCCCCTGAGGCTAAATATGGCTAGTTGAAGGCACTGTGGGATTGTAATCCAGAAACACAGAACTAATTTCCTTGTTTTACTTTTAAATTAGTTTTCTCTCTTCTGTTAACTAAAATTGAAATGTTTCAATTATGAATAATGCCAGGAAGAGCTAGTACACTTCAGTGGATTTAATGAATCACATGTGTTCTTGCAGCTTTGTGAATGACTTCATGGAAGCAGAGTTTCTGAGACCTGTCATTTAATATATGCTGCAATGCATGTTTTATTTGATATATTAATTTTAACCATCTTCGCTTTTTTGTTTTATGAACATGGTTTCTGTAAAATCTTGAGTTCATTTTAATATGTGCCAACAAAACTTCCATGAACACTGAATTGAATAGGTTTCATATCTCTGGAATACAGTTAAAGTAGCATGCTTCTTGACCACATGTATTAGCCCTAAGAAACCACTGGATCAATCCGTAATGATTTAGAAAGTATTAAATGCCAATTTATTCAGTGTATTATTGCATGTACAATCTAATTGTCTTGGTCAGCTTAGCTGCATTTTGAAAATCAACAGGGTGTGATGTAAGTACTGTCTTCAATTCAGAGAATAGAGCTGTACTGATGCTAGAATTTTGCCTTATTTTAAAGTAACTTAAAAGGTTAAACCCGAGTTCAGAGCACGTAGTGATGATTTCCATTGGTCTACAGAGACAAAGCATTCTTAGGGAGTTTGAACATACATCTGTGTGTGTTTATACAGCGTGTGTGTATGAAAACAGTTATATCTTTGGACACATATTATTCAGCTTTATTTGTTTTAATCCAGTATAAACTGTCTTCTGGATTCCATATCCTGGGTGATTCATTGTTGAAGAGCTGTTTTAAGCACTTAATGTGATATTCCAGAACAACGTGCGAGCTCTTCCAGCTGTATCTAACGACCAAGCATGCAGGAAGGCTGTGCCTATTCCTGCGGACACCCTTGATTATGGTAGTGCAGACAATGAAGCAAACAAAACAAACTTAGTTTGGTGGTTACTTCATTAGAAAAGCAGGAATATAAAGTTCATATTTATCAAGTAAGGGGGAAAGGCACCATTTATACAAAAGAAATCATATTCTCAAGCTCCCAAGTGAGCATTACAGTGGAGAATAACATTATTTATTTAAAGGAATTGACAGTGGCCTTTGTAAAGATGACCCAGAATTATCTTGAAAGCTCAATTGTAATTAATATTGTGGTGTTCTCTAGACTGCATAATGGAAGAACACTTGAACAATGGCAAAATTTCCATTTTCTTCAACAGGAGCAGAATTAAGCCTATGACAAGCGCTTTTGAAATTCACGCACACAAACTTTATGAGAGTATTTAGGAAAAAATGGGGGAAGGGTTTAGTGGACAAAGAGTTTTTTCTCAACGCCATAAATTAAATATAAAACTGATTAGTTACTCTTCTGTTCTCACCTGTAGCGGGCTGCAGTACAAAACACTGCCATAGAATCCTAGAATATCAGGGTTGGAAGGGACCTTAGGAGATCATCTAGTCCAACCCCCTGCTCAAAGCAGGACCAATCCCCAATTTTTGCCCCAGATCCCCAAACGGTCCCCTCAAGGATTGAACTCACAACCCTGGGTTTAGCAGGCCAATGCTTCAAACCACTGAGCTATTCCTCCCTCCCCCCCCCTATCTGTAACCCCTTCTGAGATTGTTTCCAACTACATTAATTGGAGAAGAGGGAAAGTTCTCTTTTAAATCTGCTTCATTTGCAGCCCCAGCAGCCCCTGAATATTGCCTCTTTAATCCTTTTGCAGTAAAGGCTGAACAAATAAAGCCCAAGGAGAACAGAGATGGTTATGTCCTTTTACATATTTCCTGTAAGTACTACAGATTAGACATCTTTGCTTTAGCAGGTGAGGCTTTTTGTAGTAATGTCCTGAGGGCTGCAGTGTTAGCGTAGAATGGTGATTTCACCTTTACACTTTTTTTCATAGCTGTCAGTCAGTGAGAAGCATAAGTGAAAACAAAGATGTAATTGTTATATTGGATACTTACATTTATTTTACCCAGGGCCTGATCGTGCAAATCCCTTACGTGAGTATTTCCATTGATATCAGTGTGAGGAAAGGCTGAGGAAAGAGTTTGCAAAGTTATGCTTCAAATAAATAAGGCTCTTATTAGGCTAGCACTTTGATTTCACAGAGAGGCATTTTTCTCGAAATTACATCTGTGATTTTTGTATACTAATGTGAATGTAATGAATGTATTTTTATGGAAGATGGGGAGAATTATATATATAGCTTGTAAATGACTGTGAAAGTTATCTGGAGTTGGACATTGTCACTAGGGGGCACTTAACAACGCAAAATCAGCTTTAGTTTCCTTGAAACCTTTCTTTTTGAAAACACATGACTTTTTGAAATAACTATGTTGATCTTTATGTGGGATCAAATGTATGAGCATATAGATATGGGAACACACCTATATATAAAACAGAACAGCAAGAGTGCAGATCTATAGTAAATCATTTCCTCATGGAAAGAGAGCTTGACAGAGTATCCTAAAGTATCTACATAGCACAAGATAGACTGATCCATATATAAACTGCAAATATGGCAATGGAATTTATTATTTCAATAGCATGTACTGTGCTTATATTTAGTCTATGGAGAGGTTATCAGGTGATAAGTATGGAATGTGGGTAAAGATATCACTGATATCGACACTGGAAAACCTACATAATTTTGAAAAACAAAACTCAATTTAGGATTATAAAAATACTTCCATTAAAATTTCAGCCTGAGAAAATTACATGCAAAACTGCTCTGTGCATAAGCAAATACCCCACTAAGGTTCTGATCCTGCAAAGACTTTCATATGTGTTTGTTTTTTAAGTGAGTAATCCTGTTGTCAATGTGAGTACTTATGTGAGTAGGTTTCTGAGTAGCAGCCGTGTTGGTCTGTGTCAGCAAAAAGAACAGGATTACTTGTGGCACCTTAGAGCTACATGTGTGCTAAGGGCCTAATGAAATTTAAATATAATCTGGACTCGTTGTTTTTAGGTTGTTTGCCAGAGCTCCACCTTACCACAATGCACCTCTGATTAGATGCAAAAGATGTCTTTATAACGGATATTTGGCTGTTACTGGCATGACTTACAAGGTGTATTTGTGTATATAAAAGTACATATTTCTCGGCAGTTACATTCATGGGAGGAGTTTGCCAAATTACCACTTCTGCCCATACCCCCTTGTTGTTGGCCAACTATCCACAATATGGAGAAAAGTAAATTGAGAGTTCTCTTGATGGGTTTTTCTGTGCTTCTTCTATCTACTACTGCCAGTCATGGAGAGTAAAAAAGATATTCTGGAGTTATGCACTGCCAGGACATTTTAATGCTGAAGGAAACAAAATACAAGTATTAGTTTACAAATTCTTTAATCATTGTGGCATGCATTAGCATCTCTATATTTATGTGTCTGTTTAACATTTCTATACTACGCTCCATTTGTCAAATGGCCCTGCTGAGCTTCTCACTAAAACTTTCCATAGATGGTCTCAGCCTGATGGTAGAATTCTTTTACTTTTGACCAATTTGATTTGTTGGTTTGTACATTGAAGAGAGGCCATCAACTTGAAGTCTAGTTGATTTAAAAAACTGAGTTAAAAGTAGATAAATATTTAATGTGGCCATTTAAAATCCTCAAATCCACTCCCCCTTTCATGGAGGGACCACTAGAAGGAAGGCATAACATGAAAGGGTTGGAGCTGGGGAAATGAAGATACGATATATGAGGAATATTGCAGTTTCCTGAGTTTTCCCTGAAGAATCACCACAGATGATGCATGGTCATGCATGCCACACATGCTGTAGGACCTATGCATGCACAGTTACATAGTTTTAAGTCTCTCTCAATGTGCCTTTCTTTATGTTAATACTTCACAATTTTTAATGCATTTTTACATTATAAAGTGTGTTCAATAATATAGCATGAGGCATCATTCTACTATAAAAGGTTAGTGAAAACCTGTACTTCTGTGCAAAATCAACTCAATCTCCCATAGCGTTCAGATACTTGTCTCCTAGTATAAAGCAAAATATTCTATATCCATCTTATCTAAACTTCTTATTAATTCTGGTAGGTTGCAAGAATGAAAGCAAATAAAATCAGTTCTATGAAATGTAGTTGTGACGTTGCACTCCACATGTTTTATGGAAATATGCTTATGAGTGTGAATAGGATGTAACTGAAATATTCTTTATGCAAAAGGTCTCTTGTAAGGTATAATAACAAAGGTTATAAACTACTGAATATATTCCTCCTATTTGTATTCATGTATCATTCTTGTATCTGAAGCTAGAAATATGAAGTATAACTCTGAGGTCCTATTGAAATTATGCAAAGTGTGAGCCATTAATGGTGGTTTAGAATCTTGATGGCTCCCATTGACTAGGACAATCAGTTGTAAATGGCCTTAGTTACTTGAAAGCCTTCCTGTGTATGTGTCCGGGGAATGAACACTAGGGGTTTTACAGAGACATGTGACCATGTCACCTGGTAATGAAATCTATCTTAAATCTGGTACTTTTCCATTTAGAAGGAGGGGTAGGGACCCAGAGAGATAAAAGATTCCCGCCTTGTGCCAAAGATATGAAAGGGGGTGAGGCGGGACAAAGGTGGCTGCCAGTCATGAGAAAATCCCTGCTTACCACCTAAGATGTCTTCTGGAACTAACAAGGACTGTACCAGGGGAAAGGATTAGGCCTAGGAAGGAGTATAGTCTGTGAAATAAGCTTATTGGAACATCTTTGAGGGTGAGATATTACCTGTAATCAGTTTCTTAATGTATTAGGCTTAGGCTTGCGTGTTTTGTTTTATTTTGCTTTGTGACTTAATTTATGTCTGTTGTTACTTGAAACCACTTAAATCCTACTTTTTATACTACTTAATAAACAAAAGTGATTTTATTAAACCCAGAGTAAGTGATTAATACCTGGGGGAGCAAACAGCTGTGCATATCTCTCTATCAGTGATATAGAGGACGAACAATTTACAAATTTACCCTGTGTAAGCTTTATACAAAGTAAAATGGATTTATTTGGGGTTTGGATCCCATTGGGAGCTGGATGTCTGGGTGCTGGAGACAGGTGCTGAGCTGTTTTTAGTTAAAGTCTGCAGCTTTGGGGGCGTGGCCCAGACCCTGGGTCTGTGTTGTAGCAGGCTAGTGTGTCTGGCTCAACAAGGCAGGGTTCTGGAGTCCCAAGCTGGCAGGTAAAACGGGCTCAGAGGTAATTTCAGCACATCAGGTGATAGTCCCAAGGGGGTCTCTGTGACCGAACCCATCACAGTAGTAATATACCCAAAGTTCAGCTACAACAGAATGGAGAATTTTGATGTCGGAACTTGCATTACTTTACATTGTCCCTTTTCTGGTAAGCAGCCTGCTGTTACAATTAATAAATTATTGCAATCAGAAATGACCAAATCCATAAACATAATTTCATCATATGACCTGAGGTGCAATTAGCTGTTTCACCTCCTGACCCAGTTTAAGGGGTTTTGTCAACTCTTCTATGGGTCAGTGGCGTTGAAGTTGAAAGTGCAAATCAAACCTCGTAAATCTAGGTTCATGGGAACATTGCTTTGGCTGGCTGGCTGGTAAGGCTGTTGAGCCAAAAGATCAGTTTGTCCAGTTTTCCATGCATTATACGGATTATGCTGCAATTCATTCATAGATATAATATTTTTCCCTGTAAGTCTTTTAGTGACTTTGGCCACTCTGGTGCAGCCCGATCCATGCAGACATGAAGGTCTGCCCACATGGCCCAGGTGCTCATATGGATCAGGGTCTACATGCTGAAATTCTTTTTCCTCCATCTGCTGTGTAAATAGGTTGACCAGGTGTCCTGTTTTCGACCGGAACACCCGGTCGAAAAGGGACTCTGGTGGCTCCGGTCAGCATCGACGACCGAGCTGTTAAAAGTCCAGTTGGCGATGCTGCAGAGCTCAGGCAGGCTAGTCCATACCTTTCCTGGCACCGCAGACTGCACTGAGCCCCACAAGTGGCCATCAGGTCCAGCTCCTAGGCAGGGGGGCCACGAGACTCGACACGCTGCCCCCACCCTGAGCACTGGCTGCGCACTCCCATTGGCTGGGAACTTTAGCCAATGGGATCTACGGGGGCGGTGCCTGTGAGCGAGAGCAGCGTGCACAGAGCCGCCTGCTGCACCTCTGCCTAGCAGCCAGACCTGATGGCTGCTTCTAGGGCACAGCACGGTTCGCAGTGCCAGGACAGGCAGGGAGCCTGCCTTAGCCCCCTCTTGCTGTGCTGCTGATCAGTTGCTGCTGGAGGTAAGCCTGCGCTCCAACCCCAAGCCCCAGCCCTGAGCCCCCCCAAACCCAGAGCCCCCTCCTGCACTCCAAACCCCTGACTCCCAGCCCCATCCCAGAGCCTGCACCCCCAGATGGAGCCCTCACCCCCTGCACCCTAAGCCCCTGCCCCAGCCCAGAGCCCCTTCCCACACCCTGAACCCCTCTGTCCCACCCCCCAGCCTGGAGCCCCCTCCCATACCTTGAACCCCTCATCCCAGAGCCCGCATCCCCAGCTGGAGCCCTCCCACCTCCCGCACCCCAACCTCCTGCCCCAGCCCAGTGAAAGTGAGTGAGGGTGGGGGAGAGCGAGCCACTGAGGAAGGGGGAATGTAGTGAGCAGGGGGCAGGGCCTCAGGGAAGGGGAGGGGCAGGGAAGGAGCCTTGGGAAAGGGGTGGGGCTAGGGTGTTCGGTTTTGTGGAATTAGAAAGTTGGCAACCCTATATGTAAAGTCTCTCCACAGTGCAACCCACTGTGCTACCTGGCAAGATGGGACACTAATTTCCTTTCTGTTGCTTTAAAAAGGGACTTTGTTTAGTCAAATTTGGCTTAAAAATGTTTAAAAACAAGAATTTTGAATATTTGTAGGAGGGATCTTTACAACAAACATTCCTCTGCATTATTTGCAACCCAGAACAGAATAACATGGTGCTAGCATATGAAAACAAGAAAATAAAATGGACTAGAAACTGGCCATAAACAAAAAAAAAAAAACATGACCAGTCTCATTTTATTCT
Source organism: Chelydra serpentina (assembly GCA_037349315.1). Lineage (NCBI taxonomy): Eukaryota > Metazoa > Chordata > Testudines > Chelydridae > Chelydra > Chelydra serpentina. The sequence goes on along the minus strand of JBAIAC010000002.1, from coordinate 62,685,809 downwards.
CAAGGCTGAAAGAAATACAAAATTAAACAGCCCTGTCAGAGAAAATAAACTGGCATGTAAAAATGTCAGTGAGGCATGGTGGTCCAGTGGATAATGCACTAGGCTGGCATTCAGGGTACCTAGATCCCTTTCTGGATTTGGCCTGCCCAGTTGCTGAGGGACCTCAGGCAAGTTGCTTTTCTTCTGTTTCCTCATCTGCAAAATGTTGCTAGTACCATTGTAAAGTGCTTTAAAGATCTATAGATACAAAACGCTACATAATAGATAGGTTGTAGTAGTATTTATTAAGGTGTTACTAATAAGATAAATTAGAGGTGCGTGTGTGTGTGTGTGTATAAATTTGAAAACTGACAATGTCTCTAATGGGTATGCCTGTTAAATATTTATTTGTGTTTTGCCTGGCTAATTTTTCCATTTTTAAAAATCAATGGTCTTATTTACCATAAAAATGATTCACTAGAAGGAAGAAAGAGGGTTTTTTTATGTACAAAGTATAATTAAATCAAATGCAATGATATTAAATCTACCAATGTACTGTAATTAAAGCACAGCGTTTGCTATAATGACAGTTGGGGTTGCTTTTTTAAATGAATGTCAGCTTTTATGAACTAATCGTACCTAATTTACTTATTAAAAAGTTCAATATTAGAGATTTTGGGATGTATCCTGGCCCTCACTAGGGCTGCTTTGCCCAGCCCCACTGATGCGAAGCCGCTAGAAGGCCAGAAGATCAGCTCCTCCGGGATCCTGCATGGAGGTAGAGTATATTCTCAGGTGGCAGTGACAGAACTGCTGTAGTGGCTCCTACCTCGCGCCTCTTTCCCAATCCTTGGCAGAGAAGAACGATGGTCTATGGTTGTGGGGGGCAGGGGCTCTGGGACATGGGAGACCAGGATTCCATTCCCTGGTCCATCATAGATTTCCTGTGTGACCTTGGGCAAATCACTTAGTTTCTGTGCCTCAGTTCCTCATCTGTAAAATGGATAATAGCACTTCCCAACCTCACAGGTGTGTTGTGAGAATAACTACACTGAAAGAGTGTGAGGCTCTCAGATACTATGGTGCTGAGGGCTATATAAGTACCTCAGCTAGTTAGATACTCTGAGAGAAAGGGATTTGGGCTGGTGCCTTTATGTCACAGAGACTCATGATTACTGGCCCTTTGGGGTTAAGAGCAGCTAGGCTACTGTTGCAAATAAAGGGTCCCCATGTCAGTCCCGGGCCAGCTCAAAGTCAGGGTTATTGTAAAAGCAATTTTGATGCGCCCCTGCACATGTACGTGTGTGTATGCACACACACACTCTGCAGAACAATAACATAAAAGAAACACCAACACCACTCTCCTTTCTCTAGCTTGGTCAGCAGTTCAGTGTGTCATTAAGACATTAAGGGCATGCAGCTACCAAGGTGTCCTGAACAGACTCTGCAATAGTTTAAACTGTGGGTTTCTTTTTAGCTTCCCTTGCTGTTACAAGATATGGAATCACAATACATTGCTGCTGTTCTTCAGAGAATGTAAGCACTAGATACGTTTATTTTATTTATCCGTGGCAAAAGATATTAAATCTTGGGATCATGGAGTGCATGCAGTACCTATGAACAAACAGGTAATGCCTCTGAGGAGCAGTGTGTAGGACTGTATGCTGTCCAAAGCAATGATTTAACCAAAGATAATTTTGTTGAAAGACCAGGAAGTTATAATGCACTGGTAATTGCCCAGAGATCTGCAAATCCCCACTGTCGTTACAGAGAGATGCGCCAATTGTTTTTGATACAGCCAGCACAGTGAAATGAAGACAGACATGTGGATGGATTTTAAGCGGCATGTTGCAATGTTTATTAAATGTAAACACAAGGCTGGGGTGCTATCTGCCCACCACCCATACTCTCCTATCCCAGGTAGTTAGTTGATTCCAGTGCTCCTTCCATATAATCCATAACTCGGGATAGGCTCTCTTCAGCCTACCTCCCAGGACTCAGCTCACTCTGACTCCTACCACCATCACCACCACCCCACAAAGAGGACAGAGGGTGCAGAATGGTGGGGACCTCAGCCTATGAGGGCCAGGAGGTCTCGCCCTATCCCATAAGCCGGAGACCCATCATCAGCATCCCAGGTTTTTACCTCTGGGAACCATGCATTTTATCCACACTGGAAATTGGCCCAAAGTTGCAACAACTTAACTCAGCCAGGTACCTCAGTTACGTAGCAAGCACATTCCTGCTTAACCTACTGTGGCTTGAAGGTGCTGCTGCAAGGAAGGCAAAAACTCCCCAATCCTCTGCCAATTGGCCCATGGGAAAAAACATTCTTTCCTGGCCCCCAAACAGCCAATTAGCTAGATCCGCAGAAGCTATCAGCAGGGCCGGCTATAGGCACCAGCAAAACAAGCAGGTGCTTGGGGCAGCACATTTCTAAGGGCGGCATTCTGGCGCTGGCCATGCCGCCCTTAGAAATGTGCCCCCGCCGCCCCAGCTCACCTCTGCTCTGCCGCCGCCACTCGGCTTCTTCCCCTCCCTCCCAGGCTTGCTGCACGCGAACCACCGCAAGCCTGGGAGAGAGGGGGAGAAGCCGAGTGGCAACAGCAGGTGCTCAGGGGAGCAGGCGGAGGCAGAGCGGAGGTGAGCTAGGGCGGGGGGGTTGCGGGGGGCCACAGGAAGCAATGGGGTGGGGGAAATGCAGTACATGCGGGGGAGGAGGCGGGGCTGGTGATTTGGGGAAGGGGTTGGGAAGGGGCAGAGTTGAGATGGGGCGGGGGGTAGGGGAGCAAGAAAGAAACAGGGGAGTAGCCAAAAATTTTTTTGCTTGGGGCGGCAAAAATCCTAGAGCCAGTCCTGGCTGTCAGCGGATTCCCATTCCTAGTTCAGGGAGGGTAGGGTGGGGCTGCTGGAACAGAGCCAAAAGAGGCTCCACATGGCCCCTGCCCCAGGTTAAACCCTGGGATCTGTGGAATGCTGGCCAATCAGCATTCCCCTACCCCCACCCCACCCCCGCAGCTGGCCAATGGGTGCCAGATACTCCAAGGGGAGGGAGTAATTACTTGGTGTCTCTCAGTGAGCGTCTCCCTCCCTTGCTGCTGGGGCTCTCCCCTTTCACAGCCAGCCCCCTTAATCCCCATCTGTTGAGATGTGATTTCAGTCCATGTGGCATTATCATAGAATCATAGAATCTCAGGGTTGGAAGGGACCTCAGGAGGTCATCTAGTCCAACCCCCTGCTCAAAGCAGGACCAACCCCAACTAGATCATCCCAGCCAGGGCTTTGTCAAGCCTGACCTTAAAAACCTCTAAGGAAGGAGATTCCACCACCTCCCTAGGTAACCCATTCCAGTGCTTCACCACCCTACTAGTGAAAAAGTTTTTCCTAATATCCAACCTAAACCTCCCCCTCTGCAACTTGAGACCATTACTCCTTGTTCTGTCATCTTCTACCACTGAGAACAGTCTAGATCCATCCTCTTTGGAACCCCCTTTTAGGTAGTTGAAAGCAGCTATCAAATCCCCCCTCACTCTTCTCTTCTGCAGGCTAAACAATTCCAGTTCCCTCAGCCTCTCCTCATAAGTCATGTGCTCCAGCCCCCTAATCATTTTTGTTGCCCTCCGTTGGACTCTTTCCAATTTATCCACATCCTTCTTGTAGTGTGGGGCCCAAAACTGGACACAGTACTCCAAATGAGGCCTCACCAGTGCCGAATAGAGGGGAATAATCACGTCCCTCGATCTGCTGGAAATGCCCCTACTTATACAGCCCAAAATGCCGTTAGCCTTCTTGGCAACAAGGGCACACTGTTGACTCATATTCAGCTTTTCGTCCACTGTAACCCCTAGGTCCTTTTCTGCAGAACTGCTGCCCAGCCATTCGGTCCCTAGTCTGTAGCAGTGCATGGGATTCTTCCGTCCTAAGTCCAGGACTCTGCACTTGTCCTTGTTGAACCTCATCATATTTCTTTTGGCCCAATCCTCTAATTTGTCTAGGTCCCTCTGTATCCTGTCCCTACCCTCCAGCGTATCAACCACTCCTCCCAGTTTAGTGTCATCTGCAAACTTGCTAAGGGTGCAGTCCACACCATCCTCCAGATCGTTGATGAAGATATTGAACAAAACCGGCCCCAGCACCGACCCTTGGGGCACTCCACTTGATACCGGCTGCCAACTAGACATGGAGCCATTGATCACTACCCGTGGAGCACGACCATCCAGCCAGTTTTCTATCCACCTTACCATCCATTCATCCAGCCCATACTTCTTTAACTTGCTGGCAAGAACACTGTGGGAGACTGTATCAAAAGCTTTGCTAAAGTCAAGAAATAGCACATCCACTGCTTTCCCCTCATCCACAGAGCCAGTTATCTCATCATAGAAGGCAATTAGGTTAGTCAGGCATGACTTGCCCTTGGTGAATCCATGCTGACTGTTTCTGATCACTTTCCCCTCCTTTAAGTGGTTCAGAATTGATTCCTTGAGGACCTGTTCCATGATTTTTCCAGGGACTGAGGTGAGACTGACTGGCCTGTAGTTCCCCGGATCTTCCTTCTTCCCTTTTTTAAAGATGGGCACTACATTAGCTTTTTTCCAGTCATCCGGGACCTCCCCCGATTGCCATGATTTGTCAAAGATAATGGCCAATGGCTCTGCAATCACATCGGCCAACTCCTTTAGCACCCTCGGATGCAGTGCATCCGGCCCCATGGACTTGTGTTCGTCCAGCTTTTCTAAATAGTCCCGAACTACTTTCTCCACAGAGGGCTGGTCACCTCCTCCCCATACCGTGCTGCGGAGTGCAGCCGCCTGGGAGCTGACCTTGTCTGTGAAGACAGAGGCAAAAAAAGCATTGAGTACACTAGCTTTCTCCACATCCTCTGTCACTAGGTTCCCTCCCTCATTCAGCAAGGGGCCCACACTTTCCTTGACTTTCTTCTTGTTGCTCACATACCTGAAGAAACCCTTCTTGTTACTCCTAAGATCTCCGGCTAGCTGCAACTCCAAGCGTGATTTGGCCTTCCTAATTTCACTCCTGCATGCCTGAACAATATTTTTATACTCCTCCCTGGTCATTTGTCCAATCTTCCACTTCTTGTAAGCTGCTTTTTTGTGTTTAAGACGAGCAAGGATTTCACTGTTAAGCCAAGCTGGTCGCCTGCCATATTTACTTTTCTTTCTACACATCGGGATGGTTTGTTCCTGCAACCTCAATAAGGATTCTTTAAAATACAGCCAGCTTTCCTCAACTCCTTTCCCCCTCATGTTATTCTCCCAGGGGACCTTGCCCATCAGTTCCCTGAGGGAGTCAAAGTCTGCTTTTCTGAAGTCCAGGCTCTGTATTCTACTGCTCTCCTTTCTTCCTTGTGTCAGGATCCTGAACTCGACCATCTCATGGTCACTGCCTCCCAGGTTCCCATCCACTATTGCTTCCTCTACTATTTCTTCCCTGTTTGTGAGCAGCAGGTCAAGAAGAGCTTTTCCCCTAGTTGGTTCCTCCAGCACTTGCACCAGGAAATTGTCCCCTACACTTTCCAAAAACTTCCTGGATTGTCTGTGGACCGCTGTATTGCTCTCCCAGCAGATATCGGGGTGATTAAAGTCACCCATGAGAACCAGGGCCTGTGATCTAGTAACTTCTGTTAGTTGCTGGAAGAAAGCCTCGTCCACCTCACCCCTCTGGTCTGGTGGTCTGTAGCAGACTCCCACCACAACATTACCCTTGTTGCTCACACTTCTAAATTTAATCCAGAGACACAGGTTTTTCTGCAGTTTCATACTGGAGCTCTGAGCAGTCATACTGCTCTCTTACATACAACGCAACTCCCCCACCTTTTCTGCCCTGCCTATCCTTCCTGAACAGTTTATATCCATCCATGACAGTACTCCAATTGTGTGAGTTATCCCACCAAGTCTCTGTTATTCCAATTACATCATAATTCCTTGACTGTGCCAGGACTTCCAGTTCTCCCTGCTTGTTCCCCAGGCTTCTTGCATTTGTGTATAGGCATTTAAGATAACTCACCGATTGTCCTGCTGTCCCAGTATGGGGCAGGAGCCCTCCCCTCTTGCACTCACCTACTTGTGCTTCCTCCCGGTATCCCACTGCCCCACTTACCTCGGGGCTTTGGTCTCCTTCCCCCGGTGAACCTAGTTTAAAGCCCTCCTCACTAGGTTGGCCAGCCTGCTTCCAAAGATGCTCTTCCCTCTCTTTGTCAGGTGGAGCCCATCTCTGCCTAGCACTCCTTCTTCTTGGAACACCATCCCATGGTCAAAGAATCCAAACCCTTCTCTCCGACACCATCTGCGTAGCCATTCGTTGACTTCCACGATTCGACGGTCTCTACCCCGGCCTTTTCCTGCCACAGGGAGAATGGACGAGAACACCACTTGCGCCCCAAACGCCTTTATCCTTCTTCCCAGAGCCACGTAGTCTGCAGTAATATGCTCAAGGTCATTCTTGGCAGTATCATTGGTGCCCACGTGGAGAAGCAGGAATGGGTAGCGATCTGAGGGCTTGATGAGTCTCGGCAGTCTCTCTGTCATATCACGAATCCTAGCCCCTGGCAAGCAGCACACCTCTCGGTTTTCCCAGTCAGGGCGTCAGATAGATGACTCAGTCCCCCTGAGGAGAGAGTCCCCGACCACCACCACCCTCCTCCTCCTCTTGGGAGTGGTGGTCGTGGAACCCCCATCCCTAGGACTGTGCATCTCATGCCTTCCAATCAGTGGAGTCTCCTTCTGCTCTGTTCCCTCAGATGCATCATTCACTCCACTCTCTGCACTAGTACCTGTGGAGAGAACATGAAAACGGTTGCTCATCTGAATCGGCGTTTCTGGTACATGGACTTGTCTCATACTCTTTCCTCTTCTGGAGGTCACATGCCGCCAATTATCCTCACTGGCCTTCTGTCCCCGCTGCGTAGCCTGCTCTGAATCCTCAGAACACTGTGCCCACTGAAGCCTATCCTGACGTCTATCCAGGAACTCCTCATTTTCTTTTATGGAACGCAGGGTTGATACTCGTTTCTCCAGACCTTGAATCTTCTCCTCCAATATGGAGATCAGCTTGCACTTTGTACAGACAAAGTTGCTTCTTTCCTGTGGAAGAAAGACAAACATGGCACATCCTGTGCAGGTCACGACAGCGGATCGCTCAGCATCCATAGTCCCTTCCTTCGAAGAGTTTCCTCACTTGTGGCAGAAGCTACTCAGGGAAACCTGCAAGGGGGATGCCGCAGTAGGCTCTCTCCAGGCGAACTCCCAGGCTAACTCCACCTGTTTGCTTCTCTGCTATGCGCTGCTCAGCTGGTTCGCAGCTGACTGACTGTCTTTTTAGAAGAGCCTGGAACGAAGCACTCCCGATTCACACTATTCAAACAGATAATCAAACAATCAAGCACACGGTCAAACTGCCAAACTATTCCCTCAACAGATACTCACTCCCCCGTCTGCAGCCACCTGGTTGCTCTGCCTCTGCCTTTAGTTTGGGTAAAAAGAGTTAGGAATGGCAAGGATAGCTTGCCCCCTTCGCACTCCCCTTCCCAACTCCCTCTCAAACTCTCCTGTTTGCAGCTCCTGTTCGCAAAGCTCCCTGGTCCCTTGCTCACTGCTTTATAAAGCCCTGGCCTGCCTGATTGATTAGCCCCGCCCCCTGGTGTAGAAGCTCACAGCTTCCAACTGCCAGCCACAGCACACGGTCCTGCAAACAAACAAATGAATGAACACACAGACAGACACAAGTACCCCCAAACACACACTACAGACAGCCACTTATCCCCAAGGGTCCTGTATTTGCTCCTGCTTTACCTGGAGCAATTCCTCTCAAACTCCCCTGTTTGCAGCTCCTGTTCGCAAAGCTCCCTGGTCGCTTGCTCACTGCTTTATAAAGCCCTGGCCTGCCTGATTGATTAGCCCCGCTCCCTGGTGTAGAAGCTCACAGCTTCCAACTGCCAGCCACAGCACACGGTCCTGCAAACAAACAAATGAATGAACACACAGACAGACACAAGTACCCCCAAACACACACTACAGACAGCCACTTACCCCAAGGGTCCTGTATTTGCTCCTGCTTTACCTGGAGCAATTCCTCTGAAACGCCCCTGTTTGCAGCTCCTGTTCGCAAAGCTTGGATTATTGGAATCACTTTTGCTTTAAAAAAGATAAGTCATGTACTGTAAGTTCTAGTTTGAAATATTTCTTCGTCACATTCCTGTGTGTTTCTTTCTCTTATCTCTCATAAATCTATGTTCCATTTTTCTAGCCGTAGTGTGACTATACTTATGTTTCATATAACCATGGCTCTGTGCCATAATTAACAGAGATGTTTGTCTTTCTTCTGTGGTCTTGGGAGCTAGTTATCTGTAATCCAAAGGGGAAGAAGGTATTGTGGAAAGCAAACACCTCAGTGATACACTTAGTTAACAACAGATTAAATCTGAAACTTTAGGTTGATTGCAGTTCTCCAGGTTTGGAGTGTATAGTTAAACATCTGATTCTCTGCCCTTTTGAAAAATGCTGTCCATTCCCCTTGGCTTGGTGCCATAAATATGAACATGCAAAATGCATTTTCTGAAGATCTGTTTCTTTGAGATTTGCAGTATCTGGAGTCTACTTTTATATTTAAACAATCTAAAATTGAGAGAGCTCTCTATAGCAATAGGCCAATATGTTCCTGGTGGTTAAAATCTAGAAGTATTGTTCTTCGAAGTCCAGTCTTGTGAAATCATCTTTGTTCCCTTAGTTTCTTATTTAAATAATGTAAACAGTAATAGGTGTGGCTTTACTTTTCATCCAAATTACTCTTTAATCAACAGATAGCTTTTCAGTTTCCTTTGTTGTTTCTTTCCACATTTCTTTAATTTGGGGATTGTAGATTAAGAATTGTATCCCATTATAAATAAACAGCAGTAATGGGTTAACTAGAAATTATTTTTCTTTATCAGAAGAAATTATTAAATTCTTGCCCAGGAAGAATAATAAGTGTGACAGAATCAAGTTTTGTTGATAATCAGAATCAATATCTTCTCTGCTTCTATGATTCTAAGAGCAAAGAGGAATGTCCAGTACCAAATGCTCAGTTCAGTAGCAATTAGTAATTTACATGATGGGCATAATTGCAAGATAGTCTGAATGTCACTTAGTACTTGCTTAAGCTAATTTGGTCAGTAATTCACATGCTAATTCACACCAAGCATGCATGATTATTTTTTAATGTGATGGAAGAGAATATAGCTCACCAGGGAAGAATAAGCATCATGTTCTTTTTAGTCATAATACAAATATTTTAACTTAGTCATTTGGTCCTAAGGACTTTTTCAGATTTCTTTTTTCACCCTTGTGAAATAAGCATTTAAATTGTCCTCCATGGATGCATTATCTAATGCATGTTACTTGCTAGAAATATTCAACATGCAACCAATAGTAACTAGATTTCCATTTTTAAATCATCCTTTTATTCATTAAAATGGTTTGACTTCAGTTCCAAAATTCTAGATCTACTTCTTGTGCATGACATGGTTTCTGCCTCATGGTGGTGAGTATAAACATTACAAAATTGTTTTCTAAACATTTATACATAAATAGTTGTTGACGTGCAGTATGGCTACATTTTTCTAGTAGGTGTCTATTAAATTGCACCTGCATGTTTTATGTATACAAATTGTGCCCAAGTGCTGGGTTTGGGTGGGGGGGAGGTGGTACAAATGTTTGCATATGCAGAATTTGCAGGTGTGGTTTTAAAGGCCCATTTGACTCTACAACATTAAAAGTGCACATGAAACATCTATTTATAAACGTTCACTGTCATCATTTGGCACAAAATGCATCATTTTCTTTTTTGCCATTGGGATACTTTATAATGTCTGCACAACTCTTACTGTTGTTGTTTTCACTCTCTGTTTAATTAAAAGGAAACATTTAGCATGTTTTCAATGAAATGTGTAAGGTCTTGAAATGATTTCTCTAGATGAACTTGCTTCATCTTCCCTGCGGTTTCCCACTGTGTCCTGAGCACTGCCAATATCTGAGTTGGCATAGGAATGATGGCACTCAAAAGTGAGATGCAATTGAGATTTTTAAAGTAAACACAAGATTGCTGCCAAAACAGGAACCAAATATGTGACAATATTTGTAAACCATGAAGTGTCAGGATCCAGGATGTTTCACCTGTAGCAAAGCCTGGAATAAAGGAGGAGATCATTACAGATAGCAAATGAAATTTGAAACAATACATATTCATTTTAAATATCTTTATTACTCTGTATTTTTCAGCAATATGCTCTAATAGCAAAAGTGAACAGTAGTCTAGTCGTAATTGTCAGTTTCAGGATAACTGCACCTGTATTTACCCCTCCACAGTCCCTAGAGGGCGCCTACATATAGAGCATTGCTTGGATACAAAAATGTGTATCCGCATCCAAGCCGTGAGCCGCAAAAATTGTCTGTGGATATCTGCGGATTTGCAGGGCTCTACTTACCGTGGCTGGGCTGAGGCTCTGAGGCACCCCACCCACCACCGGAGCCCAATCGGGGAAAGCTGTGTGGGCCGCTGTGGGGAGCCCGCTCGGAGTCACGGACCTTCCACCTGCTCTCAGCCAGGTGGGGAGCCTGGTGGGCGGGGAGATGTGGGGGGGGGAGGGAGAGAGAGACCTGTGGAGCTGCCCAGGGAGATGCTTCTTAAATTATCACCCAGCATGCAAAAAAAAAAAAAATTCAGAATCAAAAAGGATATCGGTGTTTGAGAGAAGGTGTACTTTTTATATTGATTTTTATAGAAATATACCTTTTTTAAACCTAACACTCCTATTTTGTTAACAGCTATGAAAAAAATGAGCTTTAATAATATTTTTCTAGGGTGGGACAGGAGGAAGAGGTGATGGGTTTTAAAATATTTTATTAAAAAGAAATTGATTCAATCTAAAGTAAGCAGACAAGAAACCTCTTACCTGAAAATGCAGCATATCTCTCTCTTGCTCTCTCTCATGTATATATTACTGATAAATATTAGTATTATTTATATTCTAACAGTTGGATGCTGAAAAATACCAAATTGTAATTGATATGCTGTTCCTATATTATTCAAATCAATTTCAGAACCAAAGCTGATTGTCATGATTGTGATTCCCCCCGCCCCCAAGTTCTTGTGACTCACATGAGGCAAAAAGCACAAACCTGATCCCCTGCACTTTTCAAACTCATATTATATTCTTGTCCATGAATGACCTTTTACAAATGACTACCAATAACTGCTGCTGAATGCAAGCACTACCGGTCTTGGTAGTGAAAGGTCATACTCCAGTTTTATAAAATGTGGATAAATTTGTACTCCCTGCAGCAACAGATTGTTCTAGGTTTTTATATTGCATTTGACCAATCTTAATTCAAAACCTGCATTAGAGAAGCTTACACTCTGTCTTTGTTTAGTTCTGCTTTTCCTCCTCCAGCCACCTTTCACTACAAATTAGACCTGTTAGAGAAAATTCCTTACTTTACAAGTTTTTAACATCCTACTTCAAAGGACTATAACCGGCTACCTTCCCCTTATTTTGTGCATTCTGTGCTCGAGGATTAAGGGCCAAATGCTATCGCTCTTACTCCTTATATTAAGTAGTACCTTACTTTGTGAATAGTCTCTATCCAAGGGCCAGAATCCTCCATCCTTATGCACTCTGGGTAATACTTACTTCATGAGTAGCCCCATTCATTTCATGTGTGATGTTTTGGGAGTACTTAGGGCTGTGAGGCACCCCAATACCACCTGCCCTTAGTGCAAGCAAGCCTTGTGTGTGTTTGCTATGGGTCAGTGCCCTAACTCCACCAGCCTCTGGCAACACAAGCACTGCCTTCCAGAGATCTGTAGGCCCCACTTTCTCTATACCCAGGGCCGGCACTATCACTAGGCGATCCTAGGCGGTTGCCTAGGGCGCCAGGATTTGGGGGGCGGCGGATGGCTGTCTCCCGGCTCCACGCTCAGCAGCTGAGCGTGGAGCCAGGAGGCAGCCACGGCGAGCTGCCCCCTGCCTCCATGCTCAGCTCCCGCAGCCCGCGGGCGGGGGGGGGGGGCTGAGCACCCACGGGCGGGGGGGCTGGCTGGGGGGGGGCGGCGATAGCTGGGGGGAGCACAGGGCTAGTGCAAGGAAGTTTCGCCTAGGGCGCGAAACTTCCTTGCACTGGCCCTGTCTATACCGATTAACTACAGGCACACTCCAACCCCTGAGTGCTCTGAGCATTCCCCTGGGGTGCCCAGCCCCTGTGCCACTAAACACTCACCACGCAGTTCCCAGATCCTCCATTCCCAACGGAACAGGACAGGAACAGCTTGCCAGTTACACCTTGGAACACAGCTCTGCTAAAAACACAATACTTAGATCTGTATATAGTAAAACCAAAAAAGAAGTGTGATTTAACAAAGAATAGAGGTTCACGTGATAGCAAGTAGAAATATTGGAAACAAATGGCTACATATAAAACAAAATCATCTTCACTTGCAAACAGGACTCCCTCCTGCTGGTTTATCTTCCTTTAAATTCCCTCTCTGGAAGATTTCGCAATCCCTTCATTAGCATCCAGCTCGGACTGTAAATGGGCATCCATTGGGAACCATACAATACTCAGTTTGCATGTAGCCAGACAGATAGATAAATATCTTCCGCCGGAAAGGAACTTGTTGATCACCTTCTGGTGACAAGCCACAATTCGCAGACTTTAAGAATAGAAGTTTCAGTATATCTATATAGCTCCTTACATATTATCAGTACATACATTTTGCAGTGGTTATGGCGACAACGTGAGACAGGCTTTCAGTAGAGCTCTTATATGACACCCTTTCGTGAGGTAGTATATAGATATCAAACCCGGGGAATCCCTGTAACCCTTAGGCACCCCTGTGTCTTCTGCCAGTTGGCACCAAGAGTCCCTCAGTCACACAGGGGCTGCTTATGGCTAAAGTACTACCCAGCGTGAGTTAGGGTGGCCCCAAATAAAGGAACGCACCAGTATCAAGTCAGTAGAGAACCCTTATGTAATCATGGAAAATTGAAAGAGCATTTGCCCTCCTCTCTGTTGCTCATTTTTGGCCTCCTGTTTCATTGGCAATTAAACACATTTTATTTTGACGTGTATTAGCTGTAGACTAGGCTTCCCATGGAGACTCTGCTTTGGGACTATACTTTATAATTGCTGCCAAGAAGCTGGATTCCCCCATCCGTAGCTGGACTTGCTGTGCACACATCAGGCATGCTTCTGCTTCAGAGATTTAAATGAGAGAAGCCTTGTGGGCTGGTGTGTACGCCGCAGGTGTTCTGTCAGATGACTCAAAGGGAAGCCTCCCTGGGCTTTCCTTAGTTGCAAGTTATGGTGCCATGTTGTGACACTTTCTTGGGGAGCCCAGAACTGTGAGTCACTTTGTTCCCCCCTTGCCTCAGTGATCATAGGTTTCTTTGTCTTAGAAATGGTCTAATCTAATAGAGATTATTTGGGGTTGGCATGTTTTAGAGCTGGATTTCAGTTCTTTTTCCTAGAAGTGTAAGAACAGTGGTTGACCTACCCTAGAAGATGCCAAATTGCAGATCATGGGCTGCATATGGCTCCCCCAATGTTTCTAATGCCACTGCAGCTGCAACTTCCGCTTTGGTTGGTGAAGCCATGTGTGTTCAATGTGGGCAGAAGTTGGGCATGAATCAAAACCAAAGCAGAAATGGTGGTGTGGTGTCAAGTCTACACAGCCCACAGCAGTCAGCCTCCCAGCCCAGGTCAACAGACTTGGGCTCACAGGGCTCATGCTACCACACTAAAAATAGCTGGGTAGACATTGCAACTCAGGCTCTGAGGCCTAGGACGGGGGGTGGATTTCAGAGCACAAGCTGCAACTTCAAAGCACTGTCCACACAACTATTTTTAGAGTACTAGCCCGAGCCCTGCCGGCCCAAGTCTGTTAACCTGGGCGAGGAGGGTCATTGCCATGGGTTGTGTAGATGGACCCTAAATGGCCTGAGGTAGCAGCACAATGCATTGATGAGATAACTGTGCATGTTCATGGATTTGTTTCTGTGTGGGATGAGTAAGTACTGTGCCTTTAGTTTATCTATTTAGTTAGAGTTGAAGAGACCAGTATTAAAGTTAAACTTGGAGCATAGTCAGGAGGATATTTTTACAGAATATGTAATTTCCATGTAATCAATGGTTGTAATTGCCACATGGATGTTATGTAATCAGAAATGGGAGGAGAGATGGTCTGTGTGATCTCAAATGGGAGGAAAGGTAGCCCTTGTTAGTTTGAATGTGAAGTTTCATGTCTGTAAGACAGTCATTGCATTATGATGAGGTCCACACTGTATAAACATTGTGAACATGCATCCATATGTTAAGCCATGATCCTTACATACTTAATTGCAGATTACTAGGAACCTAGGAAAAGTACCATGACTTTCCCCATTAGAGCTTTCGAAGTGCAGAGAAATCTGGAAAAGTCATGGGGTATCCAGAAAACAGTTCTATGGTGATTTGGACATAAACAGAATTAAGCAAAGTACTCTTGTGATCTGTTGGATACAGACCTACTACGTAATAAACATGGAAAACGCACACAGAATTCTATTGGAAAATGTCACATTAGTATTGCAGTGATGTTAAAACTGCTGTATGTAGCATTCTGATGTCTGATTGTGTAGTTATTAAAGGAACTGATGATGATGAAATAAAGCAATACAGATGTAGCTTTCCAATAAAAAATGAACACCCTATATTACAAATGGAAATAGTAGAAATACTTGTTCATAGAAAATTATACATCTCTTGTAAACATTTTATACTGCTGCAGGCATGGTAAAGGGCCAAATTATGCACTTCCTTATATCCTGTGTATTTTCCTTGGTTTTAATGGGATTGCACAGAGTATGAGTCCATTCAGAATTTGGCCCAGATTCAGATTCCATTTTTTTTTTTAGAATGGAATCTTCAGTTTTCCCCTTATGCTCAAAAGAGTTAATGAACAAGGCCCTAAAAAAATCCTATTAATACTAAAGCATCTTTGAGAAACCCAGAAGAACAACTTATTTTGCTCCTTTTTGTTTTATTTGTAATTAGTTCATTAGATGAAAACTAAATGTGCACGTGGATCAGCGCAAGACATTTGGCTACTTGAGCTTTCCTAAATGTTTACGTTCCCAGGGTCCTTTGAACCTCCCAGGGAACAGCTCTGCTTCCTTATTAGAGACTGACAATTAAAGGTCTGTTTTCATATCAAAAATAATCACCAAAAATTAGCCAGGCAGACCTTGGAATGCTGTGAGAATTCAAACACTTTGAGATGGCCAACTTTCCTTCATTTGGTTCAATCAATATCAACTCAGGGTTCTTTTTATGTTTAACATTGCCAGGGTAACTTGTGAGTTGGACTCGTGACAGCTGAGAAGGATTATGCAATACCGTAAAGATGTAATTAATGCATTGTGGTCCCCGGCAATCATATTCAGTTGCATAATTAGACAGAGGTTCAAAAATATGTTAAAGGACATTTTAAGGCAATGTTGTAAATAAGCAATTTGTAATGTTTAAAACATGATGTAACAAAAAGGAGAAAAATGTCATTGCAACTGAAAGAGGTTTGATAAGAGATATTTATACATAGACAGCAATATGATGAATTTTTGGGGGAGCATTCAGCTTTATCTTGGAATATTTTAGATTTCTTTTTTTGTGCCAGGTCACGAGAGAGAGCAATATATTGAACCCTCAGTAATGAATTCTCTTCCTTAGTTGCCCATCTGGAAAATAGACCTCCGTACATTCTCTTTAAGGCCAAGGAGCCATGTTGTTGGGGAACACAGGCATTGTTGTCATTTACCAGATCTTCTCATTTCCTTTCGCTTTCCAAAAGTGGCCGTCTCTGGTTCAGCGGTCAATCATAAAAATAGGGTTGACTACAACCAGTTAAAGTGTTTATTTAGATCTATACAATAAATACAAAGGGGTACGCATTCAAGGCTCTAGGTGCCCCCACCATGAATTTGAAAAACAAAAACTGCTTGCAGAACTCCAACTCTCCTCCTGCCTATAAATCTGATTTTTTTTCAAAAGCCCATCTCCCCAACAGTCCACGTACATAGATGTGCCTTGCAGTGTGCCCTGAAGATCAATAGTCTTGGGCTATATCAGAGCAGGGGGAAGTCTGTTCCAGAGCTGAGGTCCCCTCATAGAGAACACTTTAATACCTGCCTCCTCCTTTAAATTGAAGAGGTCCAGCTGGAGCACCTTGGACAACCCTGGCTGTGGCAATATAGCACAAGGAGAGAGGTGGTCTCTCAAGTAGTTAGGCCCCAAAATTTATTTTCCTCTTAGTCTAGACACAGCCTAAAGTGGATTACATGTAGTGTTCAGTTCCCAAACCTTCTCACCATCTTTAAGTATTTGTTTCCCCTTAAAGTGTAGGATGATGGCTTGATTTTTAAAAGATCGTTTATTGCTAACATTGCACAAAGGGTGTCAACAGTGCCATGTAAGTTGGCGGATGTATGTTGTTAAGGGATCTTATAATTAAACACAGTGGCACCTGCAGCCAGACACGTTACACACGGTGTATACCATTAGTAGCGGCGAGGAGGAGCCAGGCTGTACTGCTCACTCAGGTTTGGCCCCAGAGCTCTCTCATCATGACAGGAGTGGTGGGGCCAAAATTGAGTGAGTGGCATTGTGACCTGGTGCATGAGGGTGGGGGGTGTCACAGTACCACTCAGGTTTGCACCCGCAACCCCCATGCACCAGGTCACAACACCACTCGCTTATTTTTGGCCCTGCCCCTCCCTTTCATGAAAGGAGGGTGGTGGGGACAAACCCAGAGCTGCGACCCCTGAACACTACGTCACAATGCCACTCCCTCAAGTTTAGCCCCGTGGCTCTCCCATCATGATGGAGCCCTGGTGGGATCAAACCTGTGTTGGCAGGAGGTGGACTGCAGGTGGCTGACTCCTGAATTAGGGGGTCCCCCTGTCCAACAGCCCATATCCCCTCTCAGGGATGGGGAGTGGCACTGCACCTGGGCATGCCAGGCTGGAAGGTGGGGCTGAGCATGGCCCAGACTCAGTGGGTGAGGCTCTGGGACCAGTGGCTGCAGAGGGGATGTCTCCATAGAGATTGATGGAGCACACCATATCAGAAATTTCGCGGGGTGTGGAGCGCCTGATTAAATAAAGTAGTGGTCTTTTGCTTTTTGAAATGAAACACTTCATTGTTCCTGTATGCTAAGGGAAGAAAAAGGCTGTCAGAAGTCATAATGTGCCTGGCTGTTTGAACACAAGAAACAGCAGCAAGCTGTTTTGAGTACTCGTCACCAGAAAAATATTTCCTTACTGAAACTTTTGTAACCAGGGATCTTAATCATATGTGCACCGGAAATAGTTGAAAATCTAAAGGAATTATGCCAGATTAATCTGAAAACCTCCACAAATATTGCTTTCTCTTGTATGGAGGAGGGGTGATGTAGTGTGAATATTTACGTGCTGTTCTCTGCATAGGTTGTGTGTGTAAAGATGTTTGAAGAATAAATGTTACAGTACATCATGAGAGCAACAATTACTGCATGGCCTTGTATCCAATATCTGTCACATTGTAATACATTTTAGTCTTTATATCCTTCATTCAAGTAAATGTCAATTTTTATTTTATTTCAAAATAAACTACCTTGGAAACACGAACATGTGACTGAAAAGACTAAGAACTCTAAAAACCATGGGCTCTGTATATGTTGTTTTAGATTAAGTAACCTGAGGCTCATATAGGAAGGCTGTTTGTCACAGACTCTTCTAAAACAGCTAGAAATGGCTTTAAAATGATTTAACAGACAATCCAGTGAATATAAGGACAGAATAGATCCAGTTATCCAATTCTGTGATACTAAGGATGTTTAGAGGATGTCTACACAAACAATTAGTTTGCCACAAGATGGGGTGAGAATCTACCCCACGCTAATCTGCCACAGACTAACTACCCATGTGCGTCCTGATGACGCGTATTAACAGTTTGATAGAGTATTTTGAGCTAGTCCCATTTCAAAGAGGACTAAATCAAAGTGCTCTAACGAGCTGCTAATATGCTTCAACTCGGTGCACAGAAACAGTTAATCTGTGACAGGCTAATGGGGGGGAGGTGGATTCACACCCTAGCTTGTCTAGAACTAAATGTTTGTGCAGTTACGTGTCAGCAGGTTGGCAAGAATCCTGGTCTTAGTTCATACTGGTAAATGTAAGTTGTGTGATTCAATAATGTCTCAATCATATAGATTTGATCAGTGATAAGGCTTCCTAATTTGTCTGTATTACCAAAAACTGGTTGGATGACACTGCTGGACTAGTTCAGGAGCAGATAAGTGGATATCTGGTACAAAATCAACTTACGGGAGAATGAGCATAGAGATGGGGTAGCTGTGTTGTTTGCATCTAACCTGAAATGTAAGAGGTTCCCCCGCTTAATTGTAATGAATACATGTATCCAACATCCAAGTGGAATTAGGATGGGATTAATTTGATGTGTCAATCATCCTGCTGCTTCTTGTGTATGTTTGTATCTCATCTCAGTGGTATTGGAGAAACTGAAGCTTATAGAACTTAGCGACTTTAGTATACATATATGGCCGATGAGACTTCTGAATCAACTCAGGATTTCATAGACACCATGACAACCACAGGACTATCCCAGGTGGTGGTTGGCTCTACCCATATTCTTGAATTAGCTGTGGGACTGGAATTAAAGGTTGGGTATTGGAAATTTTGATCAGCCATTGCCTCCTGTGCTTTGAGATTGGAGCTCATTTCTCATATCTTCCACTTTTTTAAATTGCTGAACTGGGCAAAATGGTTACCAAAATCAGCCATGAGAACAGCTGCCATGACATAGCATCAAAACACCAGCATCTTCAAACTGGTGGTAGAAGTAAAAAATTCATTCCCACTGTTAGTGTCCCCCAAAAGACTACACTGTGTGGAGGTTAAGGGTGGATGGATGGATGTGTGTATGTGTCTTAGGAGCATGGAAACCAAGGGCCAAATTCCGGTCTCGATAAAGAGAACTCTGATTGTGCTCTTTGGGACTGGGATTCAGTCATAAAAGTACTGTTGTAAGCATAAAAAGTTATAAATCTTTTTTTTTCCAACTCAGACAGTTCTTATTGTTTTATAATGCTCGTTAAAGTGAAAGGAGGTTAGCATTGATCTAAACCAAATATAATACATGGAAGCACTTTGCAAGCTGCTTGATATGGCTGTACCAATGTGCTTCAATCCTAATTCACAACATCTCTGCTAATACAGAACTTGGCTTCTTCTGAGACTGCTGCTGATGCCAAATCTATTTGGTAGTTTTCTAATGAGGTCAAATATCAACTAGTGAGTACACGGAGAATGCAATATTCAGTTTGCTTGTGACCTTGAGTTTGACCCCTTTTCTCCCAAAGTAGACAGTCAATGTTTGCCCTGTTTAGCCCACATCATCTTTGCTGGTAGTTCATAAGGATGCTTAAGTGACTGCCATTGCAGTGATAGCATTGTGCTTAAACCACTGAAGAAAGAACGAAGGATGGTACCACAGTTTCTCCTTTTAATTTTCCTTAACTGTGTCTATAAAATTGTCACAGTTGTGTTTTCAAACTTTAACTTCATCTTTGGCTTGTTTAAGGTAGATATCATAGGTTTTGATTGACAATGCAATTTGCATCTTGAAGCATCACTGTAAGTACAATAAAATGAAAGGTTACTTGCACAAAACTCACTTTTCCCTCTGGGCTGACTTTAGAAACTCATTGATGTCACTTCCTTCCTCAGTCAGCAAGTGAATTTTTGTTAATTCTCAAGACCAGCTGTCCATGCTGTCAACAGAAAGCTATTAAAATTCCTTTAAAGTGAATCAAAATAGCCTAAAAACAAATATACTAGAAAACAGGAAAGCATCAGTATTCAAAGTCCACAAACCTCAGAGCAAAATAGTGTTGATCCAACCAGAGATTTCAAACATTGTACTTTCCTAGCAACTTGTATATCGTTAAGGAATGTTAAAAGACATACTCGTTAATCCTCTATTACCAAAACCTTACTAGGTTAAAAAAAAATTAGCCCCAAGGTTTAATTCCATTTCTCACAGAGATGATCTCAATAAACCTGGGAATTACTTACTGTAAGTCTCCCCTAAATTATGTTTCCTTTTTTCCTCTCAGAGCTAAAAAGTACCATTTACATCTACCAAACAAAAATACTACACTAACATGCAGGAAATAATTATCATAAGATTAATTCTATGGTACAGCCTACAGTATCATGTTATTTTCAGGTTTTGCTCCTTAGGATGAGGATCAATAGAGAAGATCATTTTTCTTATTAATAATACCTTGTGTTACATTTAAAAATTCATAATACTGTTACCCAGTCTTAAAAAAATCTATATTTTGTAAGCTCTATATGTCAGTACAAAGAGATTCTTATGAAAAGGGACACTATTTACATAACTATTCCTGGAGGAGGGAGTGCTTAATGTCACTCAACAGCAATTCCCTGGGCCAATTAAAGAGTGATACTGACAAGCTGCAAAGGGAGTCCCATCATTATTGGTCTTGAAAACCATGGCTAATATATGTAGAGCTAGATGTAGGTGAGTGTGAAATTCTTGGTCATCCACAAAGGATGTGGAGTATCTCCTAGCAGAGAGAGTGTAATTAATCTAGCCACACTTCTGACTATTATTGTATGGTAGCACTTTGCAAGATAAATTTACTGTCGCTTTTACCTGAAGGTTGAGACTAGATTTGATTCTACAAAGATATGTGATTTTTGATAGAAGCACAGAAACTCCCACAATGGAATAAAGTAACATTTATCCAGACTGGTATCTTCTCTCCAATAATACACTATAGGGAAGTTCAAAGGAAGGTCAAAATAATTAAATAAAACCATAATTCAACTAACGAATTTGTGTCAGCTTATTATGAAATGGAATTTCTTCATGGCTGTGGCTGGGGAGTAACTTTTGCCATCTCTCTGTCTGTCTCTCTCACACACACACACACACACTCACACACACTGTTAATTTAGCTAGTGTAACTGTAGATCTCAGTCTTATTCATGTATGTGGTTAAACTTTATCTAAATATTACTGATCTCTTTGCCATAGTATCCTGCAGCAGTGAATCCCACAGGTTAATTAAGATGATTCATAAAGCATATTTGCTATTTAACCATTTGAAATTTGAATTAATTTTAAATGTCTCGGTTTTTGTAATGTCTGATGTAATTAACAGGGTTGCATGATTGGCTTTCTGTCTATGCCATTCATTTCATGACATCTTCACTACGTCTTTTCTTCTTCTCTTTTGCAAATGAAATAATAATAGTCTTTTTTCCTTGTATGGAAGCACCATCTTGTCCCATTCACACACCCAATGGATGTCTTCCTTTACAATAAAACATCTAACTTTGAAATCAGATCACCAAAATTCAGTGTGGTTGCCAAGATGAGACTAAACTGGGGCTTTCCAGATTTTTAAGGGGGAAAAAAATACTCTTCCAAGCAAGTCTTACCTGAGTTTGCTGAACTGGAACCAAGCTTTGGAGGTTCTAGCTTAGCAGATTTCAACATCATGTCAGAGCATACATCTCAAAAGAGTATACGTTCTAGGAGGATACCATGGAGCATGGTAAGCAGGAAATAGCTGGCTAAGAATCCTGCACTTAATATTCTATCTCCAAAGTGCAGGAGCAAGGATGGATATTTCCCTATGTGGCTAGCCCTTCTGTCCCAGATTATAGACCCAACTGTGTTGGCATGATGGTGCAATATTGCGTATAACATAGTGTGGTGGTATAAACTACCATCCCATTACAACATAACAATTGCCATGGAGCTAGGCAAAAAAAAATTGGCAAATAGCAAATTCACTAAAAATGCATTTTTCAGAGTACTGAAACCATTCGTGAATTAGGGTCTAATTTGGCAAACCGTTTTGTCAGGAAAAGAAATTTCAAAAATGTTGAAATATCATTTCAAGTCAACATTTTGTTTGGGAAATGTTGTTTCAAAACATTTTGTTCAACCCTAATGAAATTTTTTCAGTTTCTTTTATTTGGACGAGAAAAAACGAAAACTTCAATTTTGGTTCTAAACTAACCCAAACTTTCTTTCATATATATAAAATATTTGTTTAGCCACTGAACTGAAAAATCAATTATTCACTCAACTCTAATTGACTGTAGGTCTTTCTTACAAAGATGGGTGCAAAGTGACCATCTCCCATTCACCTTATGCTTTTAAGGTTAAATTAAATATTATTATTAACAGGTTAGCTACCTAATTTTTTTACTTCCCACCAAATTCTGATAACTATGATCCTGGTGTATTACTGCAATCTAGGTTCCATAGTTTCATCACCACCTTTAAATAATGTTTTGATACTCAGAGTGACTAACAGAGCCAGTCACCTTCATTGACTTCAAATTTTAGTTTAGAATAGGCGTTTTCCCCATCTTCCTGTGTGGTTACAATCAATTAAAATAAATTACTTAGCTGCTCTGCAATTTCCTTCTTTCTTTATGTGCCTCATTATGCCTTGGTGGTCTAATGATTCTGATCTCTTTATACTTTATTTCATATTATTAGTCTTGATATTTTTGGTTGGCTATCCATCAAATTCCCCATTAGTGCTCTCAATCTCTAGTTTAAATGTTACAGACATTTGCTTCATTCTATTAGTGTTATCATTTTGGCTGGATTTCTTTTGTAAAGATCCTTTTTTAGCCTTGTATACACCGTTCGTTATCATATTATGTGTTCTGATTTCCTTGACTGCCTCATTTTTGTTGTTACATACAAGATCATTTTATTCACTAAAATATATTACAGCTAATTATTTCCGTTTCTTTTTTCTTTCAGTGTCTGGAGAAAAATTACAACAGCAGATAATTAATCAGGTATTTTGCCA
Source organism: Chelydra serpentina (assembly GCA_037349315.1). Classification (NCBI taxonomy): domain Eukaryota; kingdom Metazoa; phylum Chordata; order Testudines; family Chelydridae; genus Chelydra; species Chelydra serpentina. Next base: position 62,662,877 of record JBAIAC010000002.1, on the reverse strand, counting down.
TTTTTACACACTTCTTTGTTACTCTACATTTTTTATGTATTCTTGGAGAATTTTAGCAACTTTGAAAGTGAGTAACTCATAGGAGAGGCTGGATGATAAAGTTCAAGAAGAACTTTCCAATTTTCTAGATAGCCATAAAATTATTCATCAGAAACTTCCAGAACTCTACGTTGAGCAAGAACAATGCAGTTTTATTTTAAAACATAATTTAATGTTACATTGACAGAGGGCTGCATTAGATGGCTGACTAGAGACCTAACTCTTGATATATTTTCAGTGGTGTATGGTTTTAAAAAATTAACCTAAACTGAACTCTATATTCCCCAAACAAGAAGGGGGTAAACTCTGTTTGCCTTTGACGAGGCTACTGTATGTTCCATATTACAAAGTAGGTTCAGGGTAGGATGTTTCCTTTTAGTTATAAGTATAATGTCGTGATATAACTGAAATTTGCCATAACGATCAAGGATGTTTCAGGTGCCTTAGTTGTTGCACCTATGCCTGCTCCTTGTTTGCCATTGCATGCATGATGCAATGTAATAACATAGTACTGTCTCCCCCAACTGGAATTGTTTAACTGCCCTATCTGTCTCCAATTAAATTTGGAACATTTAATTTTACAGTATTGCCTTCATATGTTTAGTTCATATTGAAATAAGGTTGTGGTTTTGAGCTAAAGCTGTATTTCCATTTTAAATACAATCATAGAACCATAGAGTTAGAAGGGACGCAAGGGTCATCTAGTCTGTCCTCCTGCCAAGGTGCAGGATATAGTGTGTCTAAACCATCCAAGACAGATGGCTATCCAGACTCTTTTTGAAAACCTCCATGTGAAGGAGCTTCCACCACTTCCCTAGGCAGTTTGCGCCATTATCCTACTGTTAAGAGCATAAGAACGGCCATACTGGGTCAGACCAAAGGTCCATCGAGCCCAGTATCCTGTCCTCTGACAGTGGCCAATGGCAGGTGCACCAAAGGGAATGAACAGAGAGGTTATCATCAAGTGATCCATGCTCTGTCACCCAATCCCAGGTTCTGGCAAACAGAGGCTATGGACGCCATTCCTGCCCATCCTGGCTAATAGCCATTGATGGACCTATCTTCCAAGAATCTATTTATGGTAGTTCTGCCACTAATGGAACTGCTGGTGCCCTGTTCTATATTAATTCCCTTTGAAGATTTCCAAGAATAAACTGGAGAAGATTCATTTTGAATTTACAAACTCTACATTTTTTAAAGAGGTTTAAAAATAAGAATCAGCATGAATGTGGTTTGATTCGAAGCAGTGTCACTTTGATTTTAAAAAGGTTAAAATGGGATGGATTCTGATGGCAAGACACTTGCAGAAAGATTCTGTTTCTTTTCAGTACAATGTAAAAGATTTCACATGCATGGCCAGATCGGCAGCTTAAGTAAATTGGTGCAGTTCTCTTGAAGTCAATGAAGCAATAGTAATTTAAACTGGCTGAGGATCTGGCCCAGAACTTTTAGTGAGGAAGAACTGATTCTGTGGAATGTTAATGTGTGACTAAATTAAATTAGAATCCGGGAGGGACAAGTGTGTGAAATGTGGGGGTCATAACAAGGCAAGGTTGGTTGAAAAGCAGACAAGAATGGGGAATAGGGTCAAAAAGCTACAAAGCTACTTCCTGCTTCAGTGAGCCCCTGCTTGGTTAAATTCTGACTTAACAATGACGAATTTTCGACAGCTAGGTCCAAATGCTAACCACACTTACACCCTGAGAAGTCCATTGCAATCAACCCAGTCATGGATTTCTATATTTTCTACAAGGTCATAAGCTCTCTCTAGTTTTTAAACACATTTTGGTGAAATATGTATAAATGTAAAATCAAGGCACCATTCTCCTCCAGACAAAATATTTGTCTACAGTTTGCCACCTTCACTGTCTCTTGTTCCACTTGATCTTCAGCCAGCTTTCTCAGCCACTTCTTTTTGTCCATATTTGTTTTGTGTTTTTAGCGTTGCCACTTCCAAAATCCTTCCACAGCAGTGAGTCGCCCATAAATATTTTGCTTTCTGCTTTTGTGTACCCTACTCTATACTAACTTAGCAACCTTAACTTATATCCCGGTGTCTGTGTACAGCCCGAGAAGCCAAGATGTGTGTTAAGTACCACTGGGGAAAAGGAAAGGAGTCAGAATACTCCTCACACTTAAGACCTCCTTTTAGTAATAGTGATAACCCTGTGTGTGTAAGAAATATTTTACAGCCTGCCTGTTAAAATGTGTTCAAGTCAGTTCTTGGGCATCTAGTCCTGCATGTCCCATCCTTCACTCTGAGTGTTTGCAGAGTTAGACTATCACGGTAAATATTAAGTTTTTCTATGAACTATTCATTACATATGATATTTTGTGGGATTGACCCTTTCCAGTTTAGTCCAGATTCTTGCATCTCCAAACTCACTGCTCTGAATCTTCCTTGGTTCTTTTCTTTTTCTCTGCCTTTGTTTGAAACCCATTTAGAAAAAACTGAATCCATGTCCTCCCATATGGAAATGAAGCTACTGTGGTTTTGGGACTGCACTATTATTTCTGTGGTTATGTAGTTGACATCCCAACTTTGAGTCCACATTCTTCATTGCTACTTACTTAATTCCCCACGAAGTAGGGGCTTGAGGGTATGCCTGAGATACAACTCAGCAATACATCAGAGGCAGTACTGTTAGTCCTCTAAATCAACTTAACCATGCTTTTGTTTCCCTGTATATCATTTTCTCCTCTGCACTTGAATGTACACAATGCCTGGCAAGGTAGGCTAGTTCTGCCCTTGAAAGAGACCAAACCTGTAGATGGAATTCTAATACCCCTGCATGTATCATCCTCTTTCTTCCAGATTGGTCAAAGCTGCAAGTGATTTGACTTGGCTGTATAACTATCCTATCCATTCTGAGTTTAGAACAATCCTTCACTGAAGAAAACAATGTGTATTGTGGATATGGTATTCTCTTCATTGTGTAATGAAAAGGGCCTAGTCCTGTGGCTTAACCATAACACCATTCTAGCTAATAATATTTCTGCCTCAAAGAGGGGTTGTAATTTATTTAGCTCATGTTTATACAGCACATTAAAGATGTGTAGCACTGTGTATGGGTAAATACTAAGTGTTAGTATGAATTTCTCAGTGTAAGACTGCATATAGCCAGAGATGTGTTTGGGCTCCTTGCCAGCCTGGGTTCCTATACAATCTTATTTATCTTTTTTACATTTTTTTATTTAAAGATAAAGTCATCCAACTTTACTGATACACAAAGTGAGATTGAAAGAAAATGTATATGCGTTAGACCTCTAGAGAACTTACTCTCTCTTTCAAAGCAATTTGTGGGAAGTGGAATATGTCATTGCTGAATTTATATCAAAATTCTTCATTTGAACCTAGTTTTCATTTCATCCTCTTAGTGCTATTTCTAAAAGAACAGAATGTCTTGTTTCTGCAGATAGATAAGTGTGTTTACCTGCAGATAAGAATGGAATGGTCTCTGTTTACCAGCAAAAGATCCCTGTGGAACCTACCACATCCTCAACTAATGTGGAAAATATCGCTGTGTTCATAGAGCTGCTGCATTACATTATGTGCCTCTCTTCTCAAAAGAGCTTCTCTCCTCCCCGCACTTTATATACTTTTGCTTTTTTGTTGCCCTAATGTTCACAGCCTAAAATATGCTCTTAGAAAGATTGATGAAGATGATTTAGGACCTGACTCAAATCCCACATGGCTACAATTAGGCGGTTTCACCATACTTTATAGATTATAGGACCAGTTTTTAGACACAGGTATCCTAATAGGACATCCAAATCCCACATGTGGACATTCAGAACATCACTTAGGTGCATTTATTGTCAATTTAGACAGAGAAGAGCCTGTCTGAGTGCCGAAATCTGGGGTTTGGATGTACTGTGAAGATGTTAATATTAAGAAATTAGGCTCTGTTTTTAAATTTATTTGATATTGCTACAGTTAGGAAATGTTGTTATATACTGAATTATTATCCAGTTTTTTTCTTAAATACTAGATGTGCTAAAGTGTGTCTGTGAAAAATAGTTACTGTTAAAGTAAAATGTGATCAAAAATACCTGTCTGCTTTGAGTTATGAACATGCAAGACAAAGAGACAACACTTATTTTTGTTTTGGGGTTTGTTTGTTTTTATTTTTCCTAATATGACCAGGATTGTAAAGGCTATTTCTTAACCCTAAGTACAGTGTGTACCCGAGAGTAAATGACTTCCCGAAATACATTTATCAACAAATGGGAGCCATCCATAGCTTAAAGCACAAAGGCAAGTAAAATGATCTAAACAGAAAAAAGAGAGATTACATATTAATCTCATCCGTTTAGCTCAAATAAAAGATTAACGTGTAACATACTAAACTTCCTGACTCAAGATTGCCTGAAAACTGCTTTCCTAAGATCTAAGGTCCTTATATACATACAATAGGGGTATGTGCTGTATGCCAACCACCGCATTGTAGACATACAAATATTTTTGCTTGCCTAGAGCATTAGAGTCATCTCTATAGTATTTTCCATAATGAAACTCAAATCATCCTCTTATCTGGTGTCAAAATTTCATTTGATGTTGCTTAGGCTACTTTCCTCTGCTTATGGATTTTAGCCTTGGATAGAGATAAGAATGCAAGTTTGATAAACAACACTGGTCAAATATATTGACCTACTAGTGAGTCTGAAATGAAAATGCAACAAGCTAAAATCTTACACAGAACTGATGGGACTCTTTTGCACTGATTCAGATGTGGTTTACTGGATAGTGATATATGCTGGTGGTGTGAGAATCAGGATGGTAATTTGACATATAGTGATCATATGCAACAGCTTGCTGGTTGTATTAGATTAATGGATCGGTTTTGCTGTGAGCCAGTATCTGTATTTCCTATAATGAGCATAGAGAAATACAAGGGAGCATACTGCAGATACTGAAATAGCTGTATTTTTTTGTTGTTAAATTGTGACAATTCTCAGAAATACCACTTCCTGTTAGTTGGCAGCAACCTGATATCAGAAAATTCTGGCCGAGTAATACAAATGTTACAGAAATAGTGTTGAGCCACTTGTAACAGACTTAGTTACATTGTATTTTGACAATATATATTATAATACACACAAAAACTATGTTAAAAATAAATTAAGGATGCAAAGTCAAGCACTCATTTAGGAAATGCCAGAATTAAGGTTGCTCCAGCAACCTTAATTTGGCCTGCTTTTGCAAATGCATTATGATAAAGTCTTTAATTACATGATCACATACTATTGTTTCCATAGTATCCCTACCTCATTCAATGCACAGAACAGATGGCGCTCACTTAATGAGCAGCTATTCATTATTTTGTTTTCTACTCATTGCTTAAGGTGTGCTCCCATACCTTATTTACTGCACTCTGTTAAAAACCTGCTCTGAAGACAGAGTTATTAATTTCCTCATGGGGGGTTTTTTATGGTGCTTGTCACCATGGAAACTGAGTGCTTCACAAACATTAATGAATTTATCTTCACCTCTGTAAAATGGGGAACTGAAGTACAGAGAAATTGAGGTCCAAAGTATCCACTCATTCAGGGTGCCCAATTTGAGATGCCTGGGATCTAAGTTTTCAGAGTGCTTATCATTATATAGCATATTATGCATTCGAAGTGCAGCTCCCATTGACTTCAATCGCAGCTCTGAGTGCCCAGCACTTCTGCAAATCAGACCCCAGGGTCTGAAGTTGAGCACCAAGAAAATGAACACAAAGTTAGTGACCACCTGCTCAGCCCTAGGCAGGTGCATGCCATAGTGGATGGAATCTTTGTGGAATTTAGCTGTTAAACTCTAGCAAGTTTCAGTTGAGCATATGCGAACTGCAGTTTTTCAGAGGCTTATAATTTGGTCACATTTGGGTGGATTTTCACAAAGACAGCAAAATGTGCATCCCTGACCCAAAGAGCACCTCCTTGCCAAATTTCAAGTCCCTGCTCCAAAGCATGAGGGTGCTAGAGCTTTTCAAACACAAGATTGCCAGAATTTTTTAACATGGACAAAACAGTGTCTTTTAGCCTTGTTCTCAGAAGTGTCTGAACCGTTCTGGTTGAAATTATTCAACATTCACCCTGAGGCACACACCTAGCATGGAAAATATCAGCCCAAATGGTTAGTCTGGTGAAGTTATAAGCAACTGCAAACAGGATCTTATAATGGGAAGTATCAGGCAACCTTATCAGTGTTTTAAATAAATATATCAAACACTATCTACTCTTCACCCCCATGCCCATTTCATTGCTGCTCTGCTTTGTTTTTCTCAGGAAGCTGAAACAGATACCAACGTGGGTTACAGCATCTGAATTACCATGCTAAAGTTCTAGAATATTCAAACTACCTTCCCTTGTAACTGTGCAAAGGTGTTTCCACCCCACACCCCGAATATATCTTTGAAAAATATTTTTGAATGTGAATTTGGTGTTACTTAATATTAATTTAAGTCCTCTTCCATTTACAGAATAGAAACAGTCCAAGCAACAAGAGAACAAATTTACTTAGACTAGATGCATCAGCTCTGATCTAGAGGACAACCTCTAGAGATGAGAGAGGAGAGTTCACATGTTGATTCATTAACGTTGGTGCTTCTGCCGAGGAGTGCCAACAAAGATACCAATTAATATATATTATAATGGAGGATTCCGTGATATTGCTACCCAGTTCCTATATTCTTATCTCCTTACTGCCACTGTAGTATCTGAGTGCTGTACTAATGAATACAACACTGCTGTGAGGTAGATGGTATCATCCCCATTTTATAGCTGCAGCAAAGATGGGAATTAAACCCAGATCTCTTGAGTCCCAGTCTTAACCACAAACCATCTTTCCTCCCTCTGTATTGAAACCACTAGCTCATTTTATACAGACCCCTGGAAGTTGTTGAATGGTAAGAGCATTTCCACAATGCATCTCTGTGCCAAGTTAGAAAAAGTGACCTAGACAAGAAAGACGCAGCTTCCTATTTCAAGTCTCTTCCACGCAAACAAATTTTCGATACTTTCAGTACTTGCAGGACAGACTTACTGGCCGTTCAGAGATGTAGCACCAGTAGATTGTCCCATTCTCTTGGCCAGAGATATGGGCTAACTCAACCCTATCATAAGCAGATGCGGGTACCACAGACCTACAGTAAAATGTACTCCCAGGTTACTCATGCAGGCAGCTCAAGCTGATGATGAAAGAACATTTGAAGAGGAGAGTGTGATGGTGTCCGAGATGATACTGTAGCTAGATTTTTGACAACCAAAAACCACTTCATTGACCCGGGAATTGTAGTCATTTAGTAGTACAGAAAAACACTACACAACAGTTTCTTTCCCCCCTCTGTCTTTCCCAAACTCAGATCCACTCTTTCTGTCGGGCTCTTAATTTTAATAGATCAAGATCCAGCACTAAAATGTTTGAGGCACAATGGTGTTTGTATTACAGATCATTAAATTTTTGAAAATCAGACCCTGGAATATCATCCTTTCCAAGACATCATTATATTTTTTGCATGGCAGGATGCTATAATTGAGAACAGTCGAGATGGGGTCCTCCTAGTGTATTCTATAACTACCACATTGCATAATTGGATGAATTTTAACCATTCTTAGCATTAGTCTTTCTATTTATTCCACCCAGTGGTTTGTGAAGGTACTGAGAGGAAGGACAGCATCATGTGCATAAATATGGGTCTTTGCAGCTTATTGCTGCTACAGTAAGGAGAAACCATTTTGTGAATGAGTGAGGAGTGGGGTATTTCAAAAAATAAAAAGATGAGGAAAAACTACATGCACCAATCCAGCCACCCCCAAATTTCCTTTTGTTCAGCACATTCAGTGAATGGCAGGTAGCCAAATACCTTACTGTGACCATGTTAAATTCCTTCCCTTTGTATTTAGTTAAGCTATATTTAAAATCTCTCTCTTTGTCTGGTTAGCGAAAGGGAAACAAGGGTTAGCTCTACTGTTCTGCATTACCACAGAAATCAGACATATGGCCACTCCACAACTTCCTTTCAAATGCGTCAAATAACACAAGTGAGTAATGAGAGAGACTGCGCAGCTACTGGCTTAGGAGGCAACACTTCAATTAACTGTAATTGTCAGATGAGTTGCACACAACCTGTAGCACAAGTTGTCAAAACTGCTCGCCAAAGACTGACTCTGCTCTCCGTGGTGATTTATGGAACCCATTTCTTTTTGCATTCTATTAGAGTCCAGGTTTTTTTTGACCATCCAGCAACAGTGAAGCAGCAGCTCTTGTGTTGTATGGAGATACCAGACTTCTGAAAACGTAGCTAGTGACTAATCTGGGGATTATCTGCTTGCTGACTATTGTTGGTAGGTTTTTAAAGTAGTGTTTTAAAAAATTATAATTGCACCCAAAGGCTTGTGCCTTATAAATGCAGATAATGGCCAAGATTGTCTACAGTGACCAGTGATTTGAGGTCTCTCACTTTTTGGGTGTCCAATTCAAGACACACTGATGGAGCATGATCTGCCGAGGGTGGGCGCTCAGCATTTTCTGTGGCGGGTGCTCACATCTTTGTGGTGAGTGTCTCTGCACCCAAAAATTTTAAGTACTCAAAATCACTGGTTGCTTTTGAAAAACTTGATCCTAATGTTCTGGCCTCAAAGAGCCCAGGAAAGATTTCCACCCCAGGAATGAATTATTTCCTTCCTGGCAGAGAAATGGGTGGACAAAAACTTAGACTATTCTTTCCCAATCTCCTTTTATTTGGAATATGTACATAGTTCCTGTTGTTGCATTGTATACACAAAACAAAATGATTGGGCAACAAAATGGCAAATGAAATTTAATGTGGATAAATTTAAAGTAATGCACATTGGAAAAACTATACATACAATATGATGGGGGCTAATTTAGCTACAACTAATCAGGAAAAAGATCCTGCAGTCATCGTGGATAGTTCTCTGAAGACGTCCATGCAGTGTGCAGCAGCAGTCAAAAAAGCAAACAGGATGGTTAGGAATCATTAAAAAAGGGATAGAGAATAAGACTGAGAATATCTTATTGCCCTTATACAAATCCATAGTGCGCCCACATCTTGAATACTGCGTACAATTGTGGTCTCCTCATCTCAAAAAGGATATACTGGCATTAGAAAAGGTTCAGAGAAGGGCAACTAAAATGATTAGGGGTCTGGAACCGGTCCCATATGAGGAGAGATTAAAGAGGCTAGGACTTTTCAGCTTGGAAAAGAGGAGACTAAGGAGAGATATGATAGAGATATAAAATTATGAGTGGTGTGGAGGAAGTGAATAAGGAAAAGTTATTTACTTGTTCTCATAATAGAAGAACTAGGGGCCACCCAATGAAATTAGTGGGCAGCAGGTTTCAAACTAATAAAAGGAAGTTCTTCTTCACACAGCGCACAGTTAACCTGTGGAACTCCTTGCCTGAGGAGGCTGTGAAGGCTAGGACTATAACAGGGGTTTAAAAGAGAACTGGATACATTCATGGAGATGAAGTCCATTAATGGCTATTAACCAGGATGGGTAAGAAATGGTGTCCTTAGCCTCTGTCTGTCAGAGGGGGGTGATGGATGATAGGAGAGGGATCACTTGATCATTACCTGTCAGGTCCACTAACTCCGGGGCACCTGGCATTGGCCACTGTCGGTGGACAGGATACTGGGCTGGACGGACCTTTGGTCTGACCCAGTATGGCCTTTCTTATGTTCTTAATATCGGGGGGGGGGGGGAGCAGCAGCAAAGCTTGCAACTCCCATAACTCCAGAAAGTGGCAGTGTTCTGACCTCCAGCCAGCTAATGGTTGCTCACACAAACACTATCCCGTTTCACATGGATCTAACTCTGCCCCAAAAACATTAAAATTCTTTAAGAGCATGTGGCTGGACTGTCATTCAGTCAGTGCTCCCAGCCCCATGAAAGCCACAATAGCTAGATTTGCCAGTGTTGCATGGGTAATATTATCGTATTATTAATCATGGATACTACAGTAGTACCTAAGGGCAAACCAGCAGGGGACCCTATTGTGCTAGGTGCTGTACAAACACAAAGTAGTGAATGGTCCCTGCCCCAAAGAGCTTACAGTCTACATAGACAAGACAGACACATTGTGGATGAAGGGGTATAACACATATGTAGAGTGAACAGTATGATGGCTGCAAATTTCATGTTAGTTTCGCAATTTTTATAAAGATAGGTTTAGTTAGATGGGGATAAGCTACTCTGAAACTCCCAAAGGGGTAAGTAGATCAGGAATGTTTAAAAAGATGCGATTAAGGTTATTTCGGTTTATTTCTTATGGCTAATGGACTTCTCTGTGCTAACCCCAGATGCTTTTGTTTGCTTGTAACCTTTAAGATGAACCCCCAAGAAAGCTATTTTCGGTGCTTAATTTTTGGAATTGCTCTTTTAAAATCTAGCAAAAGCCTAAATTCCAGATGCCCAAGAAAAGGGAAGGGCGATGAGAGGGACAGGGTAGGGGAGAAGAGGGCAAGAGGGACTCTTTTGCTCTTAGATTGCACCACTCTCTTGAATCCTCCCCATTCTTGGGCAAAAACTTGGTCTCAATCTCTAAACATATGCATCTGTCTAATTTTTTTAAAATCATGGATAAGACCAAAGTGGAGCGCAATCAAGTGCCTTTTTGTAATTCTTTAAATACTAAATTGAACTCTGCCAACCACTAAAAAGGCTTTCCTTTTCACTGAATTCTATACAATAGTTTTACATTGGCAAATGGAGAAATAAGCGCAGAGCCCTTTAAGACTCTTTACATCTGGGAGAGTTTGAGGCAATATAGAGCTGGCTGATTTCCCCAATGACCTTTTTGGAAACTCCTTCCTCACTGATCATATGGCAAGGTGGGCTGCTACTTCTTGAAATTGCTTGCATATCTGTAGTCTAAGGGCTTGTCTTCACTACCCGCCGGATCGGCGGGTAGCAATCGATCTATCGGGGATCGATTTTTCGCATCTCGTTTAGACGCGATTAATCGATCCCCGAAAGCGCTCCCCGTCGGCTCCGGAAATCCACCTCATCGAAAGGCGGAAGCGGAGTCGACGTGGGAGCGGCAGCGATCGACTCACCTGGCCGTGAGAACGGCGGCGAGTCGATTACGATACGCCGACTTCAGCTACGTTATTCACGTAGCTGAAGCTGCGTATCGTAGATCGACACCCTCCGCCCCAGTGTAGCCCTGGGCTTAGTTTCAAAATAGTATTTACAAGCTTTATACCATCCAGTACTCTCTCTATAAATAATTACAAATTCATGGGTGTAGTGCATAATCTAAAGAGGCGGCACTACTTTATATTTGAAATTAGTCCCAAAACTGCCAATTTTCAAAAACCCCAGTTAAGAGCCATTGTGGAAAATGAAACCAACTACCTTGTGAATCGTCAAGTTGTGGCAAAGGTTAGAAATCCTTTAAAGGTGACTTCATTGTTTTCCTATAGACCTCACAAACTCCAGTGCTGTTAGGAGAGATTTTTAAAACACCGGCCTCCCTTTTTTGCACCTGCTGTAACACCTCCCCACACACACTAATCCAGTGATTCCCAAACTAGGGGTTGAGACCCTAAGTGGGGTTGCACCATCAGCAGAGAGGGTCGTGGTGATCCCAACTGTGCGGAGGAGGCCATTTTGCTCCACGCAGCGGGACTTCGCATGTACGGTGTGGGCAAGATCACGCTGCAAAATGGCGTCCTCTCCACGCCATGACCTTGCATGGACAGGGCATGCAATGTCACACATTGTGGAAGATGACATACTTCCTGCTGTCTGGGGTTGTGGGAAGCCATAAAGCTGAAAATGCAGGCAAAACGTTTGGAAACCGCTGCACTAATCCTTTCAGAGTATCTGCCTAAGCTGTCACTGAGTCACGGCTCACAGCCACTTAAAGCCTGTCTGCGCTAGGAAATGTTCTAAACATTTCTCACCATTGCTACACAGAGTTCAGTTCCAACAATGTTCGGAACTTCGGGAACCCTAGTGTAATCAGCCCACCACCTGCTAACGCTGTTTTAAGCACTCTGCTGATGAGTCTTGCTCTGGGCAGCGCTAATAAACCCAGTATTTAAAGTGGCTTCAGTGGCTATCAGCTTGTCTACACCAGGGCTCTCAACATTAACACCTAATGGTTAAAGCCGGCAGCGTTGGGCAGGTGCATCAACCTCCCCATGTACAGCTGTTCTGAATCTCAAAAAGGCACTCCTTTCGACTGACTTACTGGCACCCTTGTGGTTAAGAGGATCTGCTGTTAACTAGCTCCGTTTAAAAGCATATATTGCTGTCATCAGCTAACCCAACTCATAACTAAATTAGATGTATCTTAGGGCTGGTCCACACTGGGGGGGTGGGGGATCGATCTTAGATACGCAACTTCAGCTACGTGAATAACGTAGCTGAAGTCTAATATCTTAGATCGATTTTTAAAAGTACTTACCGCGGTCCAGATGGCATCAGGCAGGCTCCCCCGTCGACTCCGCTTACTCCTCGCGCGGAGCTGGAGTTCCGGTGTCGACGGGGAGCACGTCTGGGATCGATTTAGCGCGTCTAGACGAGACGCGATAAATTGATCCCAGAACATCGATCGCTACCCGCCGAATTGGGCGGGTAGTGTGGATGTAGCCTAAGAGTGGCTGTAAACCTGTTCTGTGAGTTTCCTTCCCCATCTCAAATAGCACAAAACATTTTTCGTACCTCTACCGCTTTTGCCACAATAATAATGCTTTAAGTGAATGAGGTCAGCCATGCTTTAAATTGTCATTCTTTTGACGTTTACAGGATTCCAAGCTCCCACACCCAGAGGAGCTTGCCACAGCACCAAAAAATCAGAGTGCTGCTGCTAACCTCAACAAGCGACAGACAACTGTAATCATGGGCAGACATTCTCAGGAGAAAGCCAGGCCTCTTGGTGAGATAGCCAGCTCTCTGGTGAGCCGATTATCTGCACAGCAGAAGATTACTAAAGCCCTTCTAAAACAGCTTAAACAAGTGAATTTACCACCAGTGATGCGCCCTTTAAATAAGAGTTTAATCAAAGATGACAGATGGAAAAACACAGATGAAGCTCAAGAGAAACGCAGATATTTTCTTTATGACTTCTGTAAAAAATACAGTAGTGAGAACCGGCTCAGAACCCATCTAATGCGTATGGTATCCAGAATATACGTGGAGGATAGACACAAAATCTTATACTGTGAAGTGCCTAAAGCAGGCTGTTCCAACTGGAAAAGGATTCTGATGGTGCTCAATGGACTTGCTTCTTCGGCATACAGTATTAGCCATGATGCTGTGCACTATGGGAAGCATCTAAAGAAATTGGACAGTTATGACTTAAAAGGGATACAGACACGTTTAAATACCTACACCAAGACCATATTTGTACGTGATCCCATGGAAAGATTGGTGTCTGCATTCAGGGATAAATTTGAACATCCAAACAGCTACTACCACCCAGTGTTTGGAAAGGCAATTATTAAGAAATATAGACTTAATGCACATGAAGAGGCACTGAAAACCGGATCAGGCGTGAAGTTCAAAGAATTCATCCGGTATTTGTTAGATTCCCAGCGCCCAGTAGGAATGGACATACACTGGGAGCAGATTAGTAAACTCTGCTATCCCTGCCTCATCAACTATGATTTCATAGGAAAATTTGAAACTCTGGAGGAAGATGCCAATTACTTTTTGCAACTGATAGGTGCTCCAGCAGAGCTGAAGTTTCCTAATTTCAAAGACAGACATTCCGCCGATGAAAGAACAAATATGGAAGTAGTGAGACAATACTTAAAGGAGCTCTCAGGTACAGAGAGACAGTTGACCTATGATTTTTATTACTTGGATTATTTAATGTTTAATTATACAATGCCAATTGTATAGCTCTGAATGATTTTAAAATTCTATCAAACATTTAACGATTTTGGCCTCAAACCAGCTACTGTAATATTACCATACAGCTCTGAGTGGAAGAAATGTAACTGCTAAGTGTAATTGTCTTGACTTAGTGGAAATTTTATAAGTGAAAGTGACACCAATTGACACAAAATTATAGGAGCAACGTACAAAAGAGACTTATAAACTATCACATTTGCACTAAAAAGGTCTGAAAAAAATCTGCTTTTGGATAGATTATATTGTGGAAGCAGTAATCCAACTCAGCTAATGTTCTTGTAATGGTTTGAAAAACATTCAAAATAGCATGGATTTGTGTGTATCTATATAGGAATAATGTGTCGAGTGTTTTGAATGTATATTTTTTGCTGTCTGTGGCATACTAATAACAATCATTGGCTAATTCTGTAAGACATATGTAGTGTTATCAGTTGCAGTGATGTACCCATTTATCACCTACTCACCCTCTTGGCATTTTAATTTTTAAATAGAAATCCATCATATGATGTACACCATGATCCAAATCCTGAACCTATTGGCCATGCTCAGTGTCTGGGCAGAATCATAGGTTGGATGCTGTGGAACATCTGCAGAGATTTTCTGTGGAGGTAACATCAGTGCAATGGCTATTATCCACCTCCACAGAGAGTGGCAAATCCTCCAGCCATTCCCCCTACTAACTGTTGCACGTGGGGGTATGCACCCATTATTTCAGGACCATCGGTAACCATCAGTAGGAATTGCTCTATGGCAACAGACGCTTCCAGCAGAATGCCTGCCACTGATCGTGCTCTGTGTTCTGTTACCTTTTCTCTCCTTTGCTGAGTTTGGGCCATCATGCAGCAAACCTCAGAAAGATGGAGGATGCAGTATTCTGAAGTGACAGGAAGGGAAATGGCCACTGTAATCCCTGAGGCAGATTTATGGAATTTGAGTACAAAATCCCATCATCCTGGTTATAAAGGAGTGGAACCTGGGGGCAAGAGGGTGGAATACCCTGTCTGTGACAAATAGAATGAAGCCAGGTATATCTTGAGACTAGTGTACTTAATGGTTATAAAGTTATCTATATCTCTGTGAGCCAGGGAATGTACGCTGGCTGGTTGGGGAAGTTTTGACAAGCTCCTCGAGGAACTAAAATCACTGGTGGGGTGATCAATGCAAAATCCCAAGGCTGGTTATGGAGATACCCAGCCCCTTGAGGATTGGGCTCCGTGGGGGAAAGGGGAAATGACTGGTTTTAGGAGGCTGTGAGACAAAGCTTTTTGGAGGTATAACAGACTCGGAGGTTGCCTTTTTGATTCAGTAAATGGATATGGTCATTTGTTCAAGGGAGCACCCAACCCTGCTGAAGGGTTGGAAAGACTGGGACCTGCCAGGGTCTCCATAGGACAGATGGGGAGTTACTGGTAAAGCATTTAGATCCTGGTTTTGTTTTGTGCATTTTCATTTTTATCCGTGAATAAACCTACTCTGCTTTGGAAGAGCTATGTGGTCACTGGTGAAAAACTTTAATTCTTCTGAGCAGGGCCGGTGCAAGGAATTTTCGTGCCCTAGGCGAAACTTCCTTGCACCAGCCCTGTGCCGCGGGAGCCGAGCGGGGAGCCAGGGGTGGGGTGGGGGGCGGCTCACGGCGGCTGCCCCGCGGCTCCCCGCTCAGGCACCGAGCGGAGGGGCCGCGGGGCGGCTCGCAGCGGCTGCCCCATAGCTCCCCGCTCAGGCGCTGAACAGAGGGGCAGGGGGCAGTTCGCAGCGGCTGCCCCCCGGGGAGCCGGGAGGCAGCCGCCCGCCACCCCCCAAATCTTGGTGCCCTAGGCGACCGCCTAGGGTCGCCTAGTGGGCACGCCAGCCCTGGTTCTGAGAGAGAAACTAAAGAGCAGGGATTGGACATGTATCAGACCTGCTTGGGATAATCACAGTGAAGTGCCAGGGGGACTTCAGGCTAAATCCTCGGTTCAGAAAGGAGTGGGACGTGGGTCTCTGCCAAGAGAGAGGTAAAGGCCTGGGACTTGAGCAGATCATGGAGGTGGGGTTAAAAGTGCAGTTATTCTGAAACTGTGACACCCATCATCCCTGACGCAGACAGTTTCTTCTGAAGCATTATGGAATAGATGCTCTGAATGTCCCAGAATGTGGGGGACCCTCTGCAAAAACTAAGGGAAAGTCCCCATAAAATCTCTGCTAAACCTACGAGAACCAAAACCGTACATTTTTTCTAGTTTTCAACAGTTGCTTCCAGTCTCGGAATATAAGGAATTGTAGAATGAAGAGACCGTTCTACAGAAAACTGTCATAAGTAAGTGACTCCCCCTTCTTCACAATTAGAATTACTGTTTCCCCAGGTTCCTTGTGCCAAACGACTGTATGGCCCTGATCTTGCCAAAGGCAGTCGCTTGGGGTGGGGAGGTAAGAGAGCTATTTACCCACCATATACGTACTCTGAGGAATAGAGGGACCCCATGCCTTTTTCTACTCTCAACTTTCAGCCTGTGGCAAAGGAGAGGGGAGGCCAGTTCCAACCCCAAAAGTGCTGTTGCACACAGCTGGTTCCCTCGCCAGCAGAACTGTCGAACAGCTGATGAGCACAGGTAAGAGCACCACTCAAAGCTGAAGGCAGAGAAGTTCCACACTGAGCCATTAGAGGGAAGAGTCTAGCTTCCTCCCTGCTAACTGCACTTGTTGTAAGGGGAAGGAAGAGTCCACTTCCCACATGACTGGAGCGTATGGAAGGAGGAAGAGGACACCTTTCAGCTCTCCTCCCAGTGAGGAGGAGGAAAGTACAGCTAGGAAGGGAACAGGCAGCCTGTATTGAGGAGACAGTATTCAAAGGTTGTGTGGAGAGAGAAGAGAATGGGAGAAAAATCTGGAGAGAGGACACTGGTGAGGGGGAACATTTAGCTCTAGGAGGATGCAGAGGTACACAATGTACTAGGCATGTGTGCACAGGGAAATGTGGCAGCATTGGGTTTGCACACCCAGATGCATACACAGTATGGACATATACTTTATTGTACAAATGTAGGATATTGTGGATCTTTTGGAGGAGAGTGTTTGGTATATCTTTGGAGCCAACTTATGGGCAAAAATCACTCCACTGATTTTTTTTTCCTCTTCTTCCCCCACCCCCCTGCAAATGTTTTTGGTGATTGCTCCTATGAATCCGGTAAGCCAATGGAACTGTACCTGTGAGTAAAGTCATGTATGCGCTTCAGTATTTCGGGGATCAGGGGTTGTGTGTTGAATTCTTTTCCCCCAGATGTAATTGCTGGCCTTTATTCAAGGGCCTCTGAGTAGTCGTCCTTGTAGGATTTGGTACCCTGGCCATAGAGCTATGGAACTGCCTCGAAAGGCTGTGTCCATTGGTGGCACACAAATGCACTCATGTGAGGATGACCTCCGTGTACAACTCTCTATAAGGGAGTGCAGCCCCAACCACCTCAGTTCCTGGACCGCTACCAAAGAGAGCTAACAGAACTCACCCAACTCATGTCTTTAGTGAATAGAACCTTCTCGGCCCCCTTTTTGTACGTACTTAGTTTAGTACAAGTTTAGTAGGATTTAACTAATCCTAAAATTTCCCCCCTTTTTTCATAAGAATGTAAGACTGGCCATACTGGGTCAGACCAATGCTCCATCTAGTCCCATGTCCTGTCTTCTGACAGTGGCCAATGCCTGATGCTTCAGAGGGAATCAACAGAACAGGGAAATTATCAAGTGATCTATCCCCTGTCGTCCACTCCCCACTTTTAGTAGTCCCGTGTCCTGGGAACTTCCTAGTTCCTTCACCAGCAGTGCCTGAGCGGGGAGCCGCGGGGCAGCCGCCGCGAGCCGCCCCCTGCCCCTCTGCTCGGAACCAGGGGGCAGCCGCCGTGAGCCGCCCCGCTGTCCCCCCGCTCAGGGCCTGAGCGGGGAGCCCGGGGGGGGGGGCAGCCGCCACAAGCTGCCCCCCCCCCCCGGCTCCCCGCTTAGCTCCCGTGGCCTGCAGGTGGTGGGGTGGGGGCTGAGCGCCCGCGGGTGGGGGGAGTTGGCTTGGGGGGGGCAACATTGCAGGGGGAGGCGGCGGGGGAGCTGGCTGGGGGGAGAGGCATTGAGGAGGGCGAAACTTCCTTGCACCTGCCCTGTTCACCAGGGCTATGCCACACCCCAAACCCCATGAGAATGGCCGCACATAAGTGATCCACTTTGACATTTTCTAGGTTCAAACTACAGAGAAGCTGGCTTTGTCCCTTAGAAGTGGCTGTCTTAATTCAGCCAAGAACACCTGGCTGTCACCTGTCTCATTCCCTTTTGTAGCCAGAGGAGAAGGATATTTAGCAAGGGCCATCAGTTTTTATTTCAACAGCCACTGGCCAATTTCCCGGTGGTATCTGCAGCATAGGAGAGGTCTAGGGAGCTGCAGCCTCTGAATCACCCCCTTAGATAGAAAGAGGCATAAACTTTCTATTAGAAAGTCTCAACTTGCAGAACACCTGTTTTCATGTGGTGATCAAAAGGACTCGCATCAAATACCTCAGGTTCTGTGTGGGGTCAAAGCACTATCACTTCAAAGTCCTGCAATTAGATCCATCCACCATGCCTCAGGTATTCATCAAGTGTCTTGCTGTGGCAGGTGCTCACCTCAGACGCCCAGGTGTCTTTGTTTACCTGTACTTTGATAACTGGCTGCTAATAGCCAAGTCTCCTCAGAACTTGACATGGGCAATTCAATACATGTGCAGTCCCTTCTAATCACTGGGTCTCTTAATTAACAGGGCGAAAGCTCTTCTTCATACCACACATAGGATCTCTTTTATCAGGGCACTTCTCCACTTGACCCAAACCAGGGCTTTTCTCACAGAAGAGACATACTCAGGATGCAACAAACTCTGACTACACTCAGGGAGCAACCAGAACAGACATTCAATTTTACATAAGACTCTTGGGCCTGATGGTCTCCTTGCATATGTCATTCCTTATACTTGTCAGGCCATGAGACAGTTGCGACATTGTAGTATATAGCACTCTTTGGTGTAAGGTATATGCCTTGGTCATTGCTCACACAAACAAAGGCCACGTTCACTGATCAGAAACCAAGGTGGGGAAAAATGTATGTGATCAGAACAAACACAACAATATGCGGAACAGGCAGTAGCGGCTCCAGGATTTTTGCCGCCCTAGGCGGCAGCGCTCCTCCGCCATAATCGGCGGCGCTTCGGCGGCAGCTCCTCTGAAGCTGCGTTCTCGGCGGCATTTCGGCAGCTGCTTTTCTTGCCACCGGGAAATGAGTCGCCACCGAAATGCCGCCCCCCCAAATCCTGCTGCCCTAGGGGACCGCCTAGGGTAGCCTAGTGGAAGCGCTGGCCTTGAGAACAGGGATTTGCACGATGAACCCAAAGGATAAGACATTTACTGGAACATGGAATATAAGAACATTATACCAGGCTGGAGCACTTACGGTAATGATATACAAGTTGAAAAGTTATTTGTCGGAAATCATCGGTCTATGTGAAATTAGATGGAAAGGCAAATAAGAATGCTACCACAATGAACACAGGATATCGATACTGGGAAGAGAAGATGGTGGATACCAGGATGGAGTTGCATTGGTGCTAAAGCTGAAGGCAAGCCAGGTTCTAATGTTGTTTAACAGAATATCTCTTCATCTATTTGAAGGTCAGATTTAGAATCAAATCTGAATCATATAAAAATATATGCACCAAACACAGTAGTGCCCAAGGAAAAAACTGATGAATTTTATAGCAATCTACAGAAAGCAATACAAGATGCTTCAAGACAAGACATGTTATTGGTGATGGGAGATTGTAATGGAAAAGTAGGATAAGACTGGAGCAATAGGCAGATTCAGACGTGGTGAAGAAAATGCAAGAGGAGAAAGGCCACTAAATTTCTGTGTACGTAACAACCGGGTGATAATGAACACACTATTTCAACAAAGAAAGCTGTGAGCAAGTGTACTTGGATGTCAACTGATGGGTAAGTGAAAAACATGATACTTTGTACTTGTGAATCGCAGATGGAAATCAAATGTGTTATTGTGCAGATAATTTGTGGCCGATATTGAATTGGATCATCATCAGGGCCGGCTCTAACTTTTTTGCCACCCAAGCAAAAAAACAAAAAACATCCCCCACCCCGCAGCATCCGCCAAAACAACCCTCCCCCCCGCGAGCGCCTCTCCCTGCCAGAGCCGCGGGGGGAGGGCGGCATGCCCGCGGCCCCGCTCCCCTCCCAGCCGGCACGCCGGGGGGAGGGCAGCATGCCCGTGGCCCCGCTCTCCTCCCGGTGTTGCCCAGCTGAAGTGAGTTTTTTGGGGGGGGTTTGGTTTTTTTAAACAAAGCGCCGCCCCAAGATTGGCCGCCCAAAGGTGCTGCCCCAAGCACGTGCTTGGTCGGCTGGTGCCTGGAGCCGGCCCTGATCATCGATTAGGGCTGGCATCAATGAAGTTGAGGCTACTAGCAATGGAAAATGTGCCAAGAAATAACATTTATGACAGGGACAAATTGAAAGAGCCAGATATGTGGAAATAGCACAAAGAAGCCATGCAGAGAAACATCACATCTCTGGTGAAAGAAGAAATGATTGTTGAAGCGACATGGAACAATGTAAAAAATGGGATTATGAGAGAGGCTGGGCTACAAAGCCAAAATGAAGAACCCAAAGTGGATACTGATGGAGTGCTGCAATTGAGTGACAAGCACAGGAAGCTGAAGGAAATAAAAAGGAAGACACAAGTCCAAGAGCTAAGTTCAACAGGTTGACTAGAAAGAGAACATAAGAGAGAGACAGAAACAACTGGTTATGTGAACTACGTAATGAAGCAAAAGAATACACAAAGACAAATATGGCACGGGTTGTATCACATGATAAGAAAACTGACTGGGACACGAGTTGAAGATGTCAGTGGTGAGATAGCATGGGCAAATAATTGAGGACAAACAAGAAATGAAGTGATGAAAGATATTTTGAAGAGCTGTACAACATGCAGAACACAGTAAGTGAAACGGTCCTGGAAAAGCTTGCCAGTACAAACAAGGGAGAGCAGATGCTGGAATTCTTAGAAGACGTAAAGATCTCAATGGAAAGTCTGAAAAAGAAAAAGGTGCCAGGAAGTGACAACATAACTGTGCAGCTTTACAAACAACAGCAAGTGCTGAGCGAATGGGGGAAAGTGATAATAGCACCTGTGACAGGTTGGTATCACAAAAAACCCCTTGGAGCTGCCACCTGGTGTGCCAAGGCTACTTCTGCCCCTGCTTTCCTGCCTTTTCCAGCTTGGGACTCCCGAATCCTGTCTGTTTTGAGCCAGACCCGCTAGCCTGCTGCAAACCCAGACCCAGGTCTGAACCATGTCTCCTAACAGCTGTAGGCCTGCCTGGAAGCAGCTTAGGAAGTGTTCTTGCCTTTTACACCCAGGTGCCCAATTCCCAATGGGGTTCAAACCCTGAATAAATCTGTTTTACCCTGTATAAAGCTTATATAGGGTAAACTCATAAATAGTTCGCCCTCTATTTCATAGATAGAGAGATATGCACCGCTGTTTGCCCCTCTCCAGGTACTAACATGTACTCCGGGTAACTTAATAAGTAAAAAGTGATTTTAATAAGTACAGAAAGTAGTATTTAAGTGATTCCAAGTAGTAACAGACAGAACAAAGTGAATTACTAAGTAAAATAAAATAAAACACGCAAGTCTGTGTCTAATCACACTGAATACAGATAAAAACCTCACCAGTTCCAGCAAACTTCCTTTTACAGGCTATAGTCCTCCTAGCCTGGGTCCAGCAATCGCTCACACTCCCTATTGTCTTTGTCCTTTGTTCAGTCTCTTTCAGGTGTGTCCTTGGGGGGTGGAGAGTCTCTCTCTTCAGTCAGCTCAAGACAACATGGAGGGGTCTCCCAGGGGTTTAAATAGACTTTCTCCCCTGGATGGATACTACTCCCTTTCCCTGTGTAGCATCCAGTTACCAACTGGAGTTTTGGGATCACATGGGCAAGTCACATGTCCATGCACAACTCAGTTCCTTAGGAGCCAAGCCCAGCTACATTCCTGGCCAAGCTCAGATGTGGATTGGTGTCTCTAACTTCTTTTGTCTGTCAAGAGTTTCTTGATTGGGCTCTCAACCTGCACATTCCTTTCTCCAGACATGATCCCACGCTCTTACAAAGGCTATGTATAAAACCAGCAAATATACAACCAATATTCATAACTTCAACTACAAAAATGATACATGCATACAAACAGGAGGAATAGATTCAGTAGATCATAACTTTTACAGAGATATGTTACATGGCACATGTAGCATAAAACATATTCCAGTTATATCCTATATACATTTATAAGTATCCCCCCATAAAGTCTTATGGGGACACCGTCACAGCACCAACCTATAAAAAAGAAGATAAGAGGAATCATCTTATTGAGCATGTGAGGAAAAGCATTCACCAAGACATTGCAGAGGAGAATGAAAAGGTATGTGGAAGCAGCACTTGCAGAGGAACAGGCCAGAGTCAGACAAAGTACAGTAGATCAGCTATTTGTGATGAGACAGATATTGGAGAAGTACATAGAACACAACTGAACATGTTACAACAACTGTACAGACTTTAAACAGGCATTTGATATCATGTGGCAGAAAGGGTTATGGCAAGTCTTGCGAATGTATGGCATCCCTGAGAAACTGATCAAGCTGACGTTGCAAGTGAATGAGTGCAATGAGAGTAGACAAGAAACTGACGGAATGGTTCAGCGTGACCAGAGGTGGAGACAAGGATGCAGATTTGTTATCAGATTTGTGCACCTTTGTTTTGGAATCAGTAATGGCTGTAGCACTCTGAGATGAAACAAGAGGAGTGCTATTATGTGGGGGGAGTGTGCATCGCCTTAGACTTACAGACAGTGTTGACTTCATAGTATTGACCAAGGAGGATTTACAGAAAATATCTGAAAAGGTAAATTGGAAAAGCAGAAAATTTGTACTGAAGATCAGCAAAGAGAGGGCAAAATTATGACAATTGGAAGATGAGAGGAAGAGGTAAAAATCAAACTTGGAGACAAAGAACTGGAACAAGTGGAACAAACTGTATACCTTGGAGGACTAGTATTGGAGATGACACAGAAAGAGGAATCAGAATTGCCACTATTGCATTCAGAACACTCTGTAAGAGCTGGAAGGCTAAAGACATTTTAATAAAAACAAAAATCAGTATGTGTGAGACAGTTATCATGCTGACACTGCTGTATGGGCGGGAATGTTGAAGTATGAGGAAAGCCAACAAATAGAAGATTTTGACTGTGAAAATGAACTAGCTGAGGGGACTACTGAGAGTTTGAAGACTTTCGAAAATAAGAAATAAAGTGATGAGAAAATGGTTAGGGAAAGAAATAACATTGTTATAGGAGATCCAAGAAAGACAACCGAGTTGTGTCTTGGACATGGGTGAAGAAAGGATACCATATGTGGTAGTATATAGTGCAAGGAACTAGAAAGAGAGGAAGACTGAGACTGCATTGGATAGATGTGTTTAAGAATGACATAGAAGAAAAAGGTTTAAAGATGAATAAAATGTGAAGCTGGTATAAGACAGAAAATGGTGCAAAGGCTCATTTGGCCCCCATTTGTCACTGCTGAGCTGATGGATGGGAATGACAAAGAGAAAGACAGAGAGAAAGACATTACGCCCAAATTCATACAGTCTGCAGAGGAGACTCTCTTTCACTCTGTGTGTGATTCTGTAGCTATGTTTCTGGGAGAACAGGGACAGTATTCTTCCATTCTTGCCTCCCTTGCTGTCTTAATCACACCAATGCTTCCACTCTGGGATGGGGTGTGCACTGTGAAGACCCCCAAGAATGCCTGGGATTCCTAGCTCTACCTTAGCTTGTTAGAGCTCACAACAGTGCTGTGGGCTTTCATGACCTTTCATCAGACACCATAACAAAAAGCAGTACAGGCAGTCATCTGCAATGCGGCCATGTACTACATCAGCCAGCAGGGAAAAGCACATTCCCTTCCCCTCTTCTCAGAGACAAGAAAGTTGTGGCGCATAGAAATCAGGTTCACCTGAAAGCCACACATCTGGTAGGGTGGAAGAATGTGCAGGGGGATGTGTTGAACAGAAAAACATGGGACGAGCACACATAGTCTCTAAAAATAAGTGACCACAGCTCTCTTTCACAGAGATAGACCTCTTTGTGTCAAAGCACAACACTAAGTACAATCTATACTGCACCAGAAAAAGAAGAGATGAAAAATTCCCTCTGAGACAAGGTCCTGCTGAACTGGAGTCAACATCATCTGTACACCTTCCCTCCCAAGCACCCCAGGGCCCATAAGAAAAATCAAGGCAGACACAGCCAATGTGGTACCTAAACCTCCCTACACCTGTCTGGAGAACCACCCTACCCTCCGCCTCTCTCTAGGCCTCCTGTGTAAGCAGGAGACATTCAGAGACATTCCATCTAGCAGTGTGGGGGATATTCTGTTAATTGCAGACTCTTTCTGCTGTGGAAGTCAGTAGAGGGAATTTGAATGCGGGCCTCTATATGACCAATAGTCAGTCAATAACTCTAGCTGTAATAACGCGAGATTTGTAGAAGCAGGGCTCACACTGCTCACACGGAATCCAGATCATCCCACTGCAATCTAGGAAAAGCTCAGCTCTCAAGTGCTACAAGTAAAAATGGATTTGGTTCTCCCTCTGGGCCAGTTCAAACAAAACAAAAACAAAGCCTAACCCTATCTCAAGCCAGGGTCCCTGCAATCCAGGACTACTACTTATATCTGAAATCACAAGGACTAGCCTCAGCTTCCCTCAAGGTGTGTTTAGCTGCCATTTGAGCCCACCAGAGGCATATTAAAGACGGGCCTATATGCTCTGCTTTTAGGTTCCTGAAAACCATTCTTTCTACAAAGGAACCCCCTCTGTCCTTGGATTGAAACTTGTACTGACCAAACTCATAGGCTCTCTTTTTGAGCCTCTTAGGGGGAGGTGTTTTAAAGCATCTCCTTATAAAGGCAGCCTTCCTTATAGCCATCAATTCCACAAGAAGGGCTAGTGAACTCCACCCACTCGTGGCCACACCACACTACACCAGGGCTCATAGGGACAAGGTGACCCTTAGGCCACACCCTAATTTTATGCCCAAGGTGATGTCAGATTTCACCTTATCCAATACATCTCCCTTCTGGAGTTCTCTCTACACCCCCACTGCCAATCCCAGGAAACACCTCTGCACACTCTAGATGTTAAAATGACACTGCTTTTACCTGAAGAAAATCAAACCCTTTAAAAAACCCAACAGACTATTCATAGCCTATGGAGAAAGATACCAGGGAGAACCTATTTCCAAGCAGAGATTGTCACATTGAATAAAAAGACATATCTTAGGTAACCCTGTAGAGACTGCGGTTCTACAGACGTATTCCACCAGAGCTACTGCTGCACCTGAGCATGTCTGAGCACATTCCTATTATGCAGCTATGCAAAGTAGTAACGTGAAATTCAATACATACTTTTACCAAGTACTGTTCCTTAGACTTGGCATCCCAATTTGAGAGAGCACTGCTACAGTTCAAGACCACTTCACCCTTCTTCTATCAAAGGGGCACTGCTTGCTAGTTTCCTATGAGTGGGTATGCACACCGGCCTTCAAAAAAGAATGGAAGGTTGCTCACAAGGAACTTTTGATCTTCAAGTATTGCCCCTATGCAGATCTACTGGCTAAGTGATGTGAAAACTATTAACTGCCTAGGCTTCACTAGGATTTTACCTCTTTAGTTAACTCTAATACACTTTTTTCCCTAGTGAAGGCAAGACCTCTGTGTCCTACTCTGTTATTTCTCTGTCCTGATGAGTATTCACTCGCAGTTTAAATCATCTGTGAATTAAATCACCTTTGAGGTGCTGTTTACACCTCTTCCAGATTGTTAAAGATTTTAAATAATAGATGACCCAACACTGTCTCCTCTGACACCCTTGACTTTTCTTTTGCTTTTTTGTGGTTTTCGGTGTGCATATCTACCGTAATTTTAATTCTCATACTACATAGTGTTTTTGTGTACTAATGAGTCTCAAAGATTTTGTATGTTTCCACCATGCATGAAAGAGAGAAGGGTTTTGATCCCACTAATAAGGTTTACAGGTCAACGATGTGTTTGAGTTTTGTAGGAAATAATTATTTCAGGGGTATAGATAGAATGATAAACTATAGAATCACTGAATGAGAACCAAACCTTAAACTTGTTCCCACTAAATGAATGATAAAACTTGTCCTCTGTGGTGCAGGATTGGGGCCTGAAAGGAATTTTGGAAAATGTGTATTTATATTTCTGTTGGACAAGCGGCAGGTCTCACATCATGAAAAATAAGATTTCACCAACTAATTCTTATTAGTTAAAAACAGTGTTTGAATCAAGAGGGGAGAGGTGGTCTTAAAAAGTGTTGAACTTGTGTTAATGAGAGCAAAAATAAACAAAGAGCACTGATTGATGGGCGTTTGCAGACACACATTACTTCCCTGGATTTTGCAAGTCTAATATATTTTGCATATACGAACAAGCTAAGTGTGTATGCACAAAACCATAATTGTTTTAGTTGCACTGTTATTCAATTGCACTTGTGAAAGTAATTTAACTTCAGTGTGTGTTCAACGTCAGATGTCATAGCCCCTAACTGCATTTAAAATTCATTTTTTTTTTAAATCTAACCCTGACTGTTGTAAGGAAAAGGCTCTCCCTGGTCCTCTTCAGCAACCTGAGGGATTAGGATGATCTCAGTAGCAGACTCTAGATTGTACTTTGCCTCATTAACCACATTTTGAAACTCACCATCCTGCTTTGCCAGGAATTAAGTTACATGATTTAAAATTAACATAAGAGTTTAGTATAATTGAATTGGGACTGTGATATTTGACTTGTGGGATTACAATAGATAAAAGACTAATTTGCAGATAACCTCTATTTTTAAAAGTAAATTTTAAAAGGTCACAGGGAGTCTGGGTTGTAAATCAGCTGATGTTTAGAAAGATCAGTAAGCAAAATCATAAATTGAAGGTCGTCCAATCTAATCTATATAAAAACCCACCAATGTTTGTTGTACTCAAAATTATATGACGTGTTTTGGGCTGAGGTACGAAAATGCACATTGCAGTATAGTAGGCAATAGTATCTTTAGGCCAACTATAAGGATCAACTGCAATAAGCAATGCCTGTCTTAGGGAGCTATGTTAAGCTTGTCTTCCAGTTCAATTTTTGTTTGACCTTTTAAGCTTACTCTGCTATGTAACTAATATTTGGTCACTTGATACAGGTTTTGCTGTAATAATACGTAGTAGTTTTGTACGTCCTTTGTTCTGAGGATCTCAAAATGCTTTTCAGACATAAGTCAGTTAGTGTCACAGCCACTAAGGGCTTGTCTTCACTACCCGCCGGATCGGCGGGGAGCAATCGATCTATCGGGGATCGATTTATCGCGTCTCATTTAGACGCGCTTAATCGATCCCCGAACACGCTCCTCGTTGACTCCAGAAATCCACCTCGGTGAAAGGCGGAAGCGGAGTCGACGGGGGAGCGGCAGCGATTGACTCGCCGCCGTTCTCACGGCCAGGTAAGTCGACTACGATACGCCAACGATACGCCAACTACGTTATTCACGTAGCTGAAGTTGCGTATCGTAGATCGACCCACCCCACCCTAGTGTAGCCCAGGGCTAAGATACACAGAAGTTGAATAGTTTGGCAAAAGCATTACAATGAATCAGTGGAAGTGCTGGAATGGAACCTACATGTTCCAATGTTCATTCTGTTCTAATCACTAGACTGCACTGCCTCCCTCCTGGAACAAACAGCTAACAGTTATTTATTTTAGGCAAAATGAGGAAAGTAAAAATGTCCTATACTTCCCTTTTTTAAGGCATCAAAATTAATTCTTCAAATCAAATTAAAATACACTGGTTTGTGTGTCCATGAAAACTAGAGACCAATTGAAAAAAAAAAATCTTTACACCAAAGCACTCACTGGGAGAACTTCCCCAAAGACCAAACTTACTGGAGCTATTCAGGCCCCATATATTAGTGTTAGGTGGAGAGGAAATTATCTTAATATAACTCCAAGAAACTCTGTGTGTGTGTGTGTGTGTGTGTGTGTGTGTGTGTGTGTGTGTGTGTGTAAGTAACACTTATATATAGGTTTGGGAGGATTAAAGTTTTAGTGGTATATGTCAGTAAACATTGATTTCACTGTTTATGTACACACATAAATTAATGAACAAATATTTCCATTGACAACGATCTAAATACACAGATAGACAAAGTAAGAAAAATGCTGCTTGAGGACTTACTGTAAAAATCCAGTGATTTAGCCTTTCATATTTGGCTTGTTACAAATGAACTAGCGAATGACGATTAAAAACAGATACTATTTGTTGATTTAAGGATATTTACTTTGTATATTTTGACATGTGCTGTTAACAATTTGTTTGAATGATTTATAAAACTTTAATTTTTTGAATCTGTGTCTACTGTCATTAAATAATTAACTGTGCCCCCTCCCATAATTTCCCACAACTATGAGTTCCATGATTTATTTTGCATTATGTAAAAAAGTACATCAGACTTCTATTTATTGCCTTTGAATTTCATTGGGCTTTTGTACTCAGGGTACGCAACCTTGCTTTAGATCTTATTCTGAAGAGGTCAGAGAAAATTGAGGACTTTTCAGTTATGTTCAAATAATTCACTGAATTGTTTCAACTCCATTTTGTGCAGTTGGCAGTCTCAAGAATCAGAGCTTCTGTTTCAGCTCTGTGTCAACACACCGAGAATTATTAAGGTTTCACCAAGCACTGACCTGACATAAAACTAAAGCCAAGTTGTCTAACCCAGAGAAATGGTCCCATTACACTGTTCCAGCCCTTTAATCCAACATAAAGCAGCTGGAATAGGAGAGATAATCTTGTCCTAATTTTTATGATGATCATTAGACTAATTCATTTCATTTCAATATAATATCCCAAAATAAAATGATGCTCAGCTGTACTGTTCTACAGGCATAAGCACAGGTTTGAGTGCACTGAAGCCCACCCATGTAGGGGCACTCATTGGGAGTACTGGAAAACTGCAGAACATATTGAAATATTATCCTGGGTACTTTTCACCCTTAGAAAGTGATTACCATAATGATCAGAAGGAGGGGAAATAGTCACCTACATTTCAAAAATAAAGTGAGAATCCCACTTCAGATACCATAACTTTTCTTCTGTAATAGCCCTCGATCACTCCCTTTTTATCTTTGCATTTTCATCTTCTTGCTTTCTCACGTGTCTCCCATGCCAATTTGTCTTTCAATTTCCTCCTCAAACACATACTTCTTCCACAAAGCCTTGCTTTCAGCACTGCTCACTCCCCAAGATCTGCTATGCTGCACATGGGAAACATCATCCAGTAGAGAGTTTGTATCTGAACAGTACTGTGTCAGAACTAGGGCCCAGATTTACAAAGGTATGTAGGCACATAGAGGGAGGTGGGATTCACAAAAGTGCCTGGCTAAGATTTACTAAAGCCCTATAAGAGAGTAGGCACCTAACGCCCATTGAGCACAGGAGCAGGGCCCAGCTCCTCAAAGGTATTTAGGCACATAACCTACTCACATACTTTTGTACAATCCAAAAGGCACCTATCGGCATTTTTCAGCACCTAAATAACTATGTAAATATGGTGCAAGGGTCCCCATTCTGCAATGTTTCCAGTACAGGTGCAGGGATCCACTCACATAGAGTTATGGGCAGCCCTGGGCCTTCGACTGTAAGCTGCTAGAGAGAGGATCCGTGAGTTCTTCCATGTTTTCACATATACATTTTTTTTTTTAAACTCAGGTTTTCCTGCCACTCAAATTGTTCCTCGCTGCTATCAAGTCGCAAATGACTGATTGTCCTTACCCTGGGTGAATGAGAGCTATTCTTAAAAAGATGCAAATGTCTATGCACCCACTGTATCTGCAGCCAAATAACACAGACCTGACCAATTAGTCTTGGTGTTCTGAGCACGTGTGACAAAAGCACTAAAGATTGGCTTGATGCTGAGATGCAAACCAGCATATATAAATCAGGAGGAGGATCTCCTGGATGCTTCTAAAGTTCCTCGTACCACACACAAGCCTTTTGAAGACAGCAATGGCATATCAAGGTATGAGTTTGGTGCATATGTTGTTAGTATTAATTCATGTTAATCTGAAAGACTTGACTCAATGCAAGTCAGCTAACTTTAGGGAATTCATGAGAGTACATTCATTTGGGAGCTCACAAAATATTAAAACCAGTTCTGCAAGTCTCTCTCTTCTGGGAATGCCATTTTGCACCTTGTTTCCCAAGCATTTCCTTCTTGTCAGCATTCTTCTGCTTCTACCATTTTTCCTTCTTCCCCACCCAGCTTCCTACTAGTCTTAGATCCTTAACCAAAATAGCTTGCAGATCAGAGCTTTCAGATGTCAATTTGAAGAAGGTGCTGCAGCAAACCAGAGAAATACATTAGGCAGTCCCGTATCTAGCCATAGGTGATAAAACCAGTCACCACCGTGGTGGTGACATTTAAAAACTGTTTTAAAATGGACTATAGCAGCGCATTGAGACATTACTGTTAAAAATATCAGCACAGGAAAAATATTCTTTTTCTCAAGCTAATTACTTACCTACCTAAATTAGCATTCAACCTGTGAAACAATTTCTCTCTATATAAAAATAAACATACACACATTGTCAATTTTTTGTAGAGACTAGGAGGGAAAACAAAATTCTAACTTGTTCAGAAAACCAATTTCTGCTTATACATCTGAACTCACCCCTCTCTCTTGCTGATTCACTCATTCTCGTGTGTGTCCCTGTGTGCATAGATTTTATATATACACACATCCAATATATATGATTAAGAATTTCAATATGGGCTTGGGGATTTAGCCACATGTATCCATTCAGTGGGTGTTGTGGCTAAATTCTGTAGTTGGCTTTGAAAATCTCTATTATATATATTTTAGAAATACACATTAAAATAAAAGGGTGCCTATCTCTATGCTCTTTGCACTTACAGAGATTAGAATAATTAGATATAATGAAGAGAGTGTGGTGTATACACATTGTATGTGTGTAACATATATTGTGTGTTTTATCAGCGTGAGTCTCATGTGTTTTGAAGCCACCTGTGAGTTATTCTGGTTATCCCAAATGAATCCGGGTTGTAGTACAGGAATTGCAAGTTTGCATCATTAGTGGCCTTCTTTTTTGGTTGTCCAGATTGAGGTGATACAGGGGAAGTGTTGGGGCCAGTTCTAAGGATGTGTGACGTGTGTAGTCATAACTAATGCCCTGGTCACTCTGGTCATCTTCTGTTTACAGGTGGCAGCTGTGCCCTTTTCCACTGACTTGCCAATTTTCTAAAAAGAGGAAGGTAGGAGTAGAGAGGGTAGCAGATAGCCCCTAGTGAGAGGCCAGAAGGCTCAATTGCAGCTGGAGGAGTTGACACATTCTAGGGAACCGGTGCCTCTCCAATCAACATGTCATAGGATTGGCTCTGGGAAGCACTCAGCTCCCAGGGAGGGTGAGGGTAATGACTCTTACACGCTCCCTGGTATGGGAGGCAGGGCAAAACAGTAACGTTTATAAAATCTTAGTCCCTCTCCCACCCACTCACAAATCTTCTCAGCTGCTGTCTTCAGACTATTCGCTATAACGTAAACGGATCCTTTTGTACACACAAACTCCCCTGACTTAATGGGTGTTTTGGGTGGGCAAAGGAAGGCAGGATCAGGCCCACATTTTGTTCCCCATCTTGTCTTCATTAAAAAAGTTAAGAGAATAAGGCCCAAATTTCCAAATTTGGGTATCTAAGATTAGGCTAGTAAATCAGCACCTAAAGAAGCGGCCCATTTTCACAAGTGCTGAAAATTCCCTGCTGCTCCATTGGAATAGGAAGTGCTCAGCGCCTTTGAAAATCAGCCCACTTCTACTGGATTTTGGAGCCTGAATTTAGGCATCCAGCTTTAAAAATGTTGGCAAAGTTCTTTTAAAAAAACAAATGCAACCACTATTCCGCCTTTGTTCTTTTGTGACGGGGCGTAGAAACATTCTTCAAGGCAATGTTTAAGGCTGTTCTGCCCAAGCCACTTCCTTTATTAACAAGCTGTTTAAAAGGTTGGGGGGGGGAGAAACTTTCATGACACCCCAAGGCTTCTCTTTATCATTTTCAGGACATCCCTTCTTTATGAGCATAGATGCATTCCTCTAGTTTATTCTAATCTGCCAAAGGGAAACAAACTTTCCCAGTGACAGCTTTTTTTAGGCTAGAAACTGCTGTTATTCTCTCTAAGCTGCACTGGTTGCAGAGCTGTGCACTTGCTGAATGAGAGAAGCAGGGTATTTGTCATGTAAAATCTACAGTTTCTGGATTTTCTATTATTATTATGCCTTACCCCTTGTTTTGGCTCAGGAGCAAAACCGCAGTGATTGGACAATTATAGGATGCAGGGGGAGGGGGAAGCTTGTCACAGACCCTTGCAATTGTCTGTGTTCCCAAACCTCTGAAATGCTCCAGGCCTTTCAACATCACTCGTATACAAGGGAAGCAATGTAGAAAAGGGCTCTGTTCTTTTAACCAGAACATTCCAGTGCCTACAGGACACTTTCCATTGAAATGCATAAAAAGTCTCCAATACTTCTTGTAATTCTAAGAAATCTCGGGGGGGAGGGCAAGGGCTTAGATTCCCTTCACTTTCTGTATGTGGCTTAAATTCTTCACTTTCCAAGCAAATTGCACTTGCCTGAAAGTCAAGTGTTTGTTTTCCCGTTTTTGCAGCCTTCTCACTTGAATGATGAATAAAATTTAACTTGTTTTCCACCCAAAGTGGGTCTCATAAACTTCCATAATCTCTCCCCAGTGAACCCTCTCAGAAAATGCACACTGTAAAGTAAAGGGGACAGGACTCTGTTCAGTGCCAGAAAAGAACAGTTACTTACCCTACAGTAACACTGGTTCTACAAGATGGCGTAATCAGTGGGGATCCCGTTGTAAGTTAGCATTAGTCTCAAGCAGAGGAGACCAGAGGTTATTTGACTAGCAGTGTCTATTAGGGCCATACAAGTGCCCTGTGCCGTCTCATGCTCCCATATGAGCACATAAAGAGATCCACACTGACATCTACTTGAATAATAGGCAAATCAGAGCTACGTGAGATTACCAGATAACTCATTTCACTAAGTGCGGCTTATTCCCTGACTCCTCCCAAGACTGATTCTCCAGTGAACGCAGCATCTGCTGAGTGCAGTACATAAGGGTGCTGTCAGGGAGCCGGTTATGGCTATCTGATTTTCTGCCTTGCCCTGGCACAAGGCACAGATTAGAACAGCCATGGGGCTGAACCCATTGGCCATGGTCCCCTAAGAACCGCCAACCGGCTGAAAATAGCTACAGCTCATCACAGTACAGCTACTCCCCCTCCCTGCTCCACCACTCCCCACCCCTGAAATGCCCTTGGTGCCACAGATTGTGGGGAGAGGAAGGCATATGAGTCAGCTCTGTTGGGCTTCACGCTGTGGGTGTCCTGTGGCCAGTCTCTGCTTCCTTTGCACTGCCTGATTGCAGAAAGAGAGGCGGGGGGGAGCCAAAAATCTGACCCACAAACTCAGCAAATTATGCGTCACAGCTGGACCCAGCTTGATCCGTAAGCCTCGCCGACTCACTGATCTACCTGTTACAAACGACACCAAGCTGTCAGATCATGTCATCTAGAATGAGGAGGTTTTCTTTTTATCATTTTATTCTTGTGTGTTCATATATTTATTTCCTCGCCATTATTTTGTCCTAAAACTTTCTAAGATCCCAGATTAATCTTAAGGCCTTGGCTACAGTTACGAGTTACAGCGCAATAAAACTGCCTGCAGCGCTGTAACTCACTAACTGGCTACACTTGCAAGGCACGTGCAACGGTGTATCTCCTCAGATACAGCGCTGCATGTACTCCACCTCCCCGAGAGGAATAGCAACTGTTGCGAAGTGGGTGGAACGCTGGTCTTTCAATGAAGCCGAGGAATTCCGCAGTTACTGACCTCCGGAAACTCCCTTTGTTTTGAAACGGCACTTCCGGGTTTGAGTTCAGAGCTCCGTTGTTGAGGTGCTTTACAAAAAACCAAACACAGCTACTGTTTGCAGGCGGGGGGGAATAGGGGGGGCTCCGTTAGGAATGCCGGCAGCAAAGTTGCCTTGGACAGAGACGGGGTGGGGGGGGGGGGGGGGGGAGAACGGCGGGGGGGAGGGCTCCGTTTCCCCAAGTTCTCTTTTATCTGCTCTTTAAAAACAAACAAAGCCCCTGCTGTTTGCTTTCAGTGATTGAGAGAGAGGCAGGGGATGTGGAGGTGTGTAAACTTAGGAGATAATGAGCTGACACTCTGTGGAGATTCCAAAAACCCACTCTCTCTCCCAACACACTCCCTGTCAAAGTCCCCCTCACCCCCCCCCCCCCCGTTTGAAAAGCACGTTGCAGCCACTTGAATGCCCATAATGCACTGCTCCCAATACAGCTGCAAATGCCTCAAATGTAGCCACCTTACTGCGCTGGCAGCTGCCAGTGTAGACAGGCTGCAGCGCTTTCCCTACTCAGCTGTATGAAGACGGGTTTAACTCACAGCGCTGTACAGCTGCAAGTGTAGCCAAGGCCTAAGCTGAGATTCACCATTAATGTCTGAAGAAGTTAATGGGCTGCTTGAGACTGACTCCACAGTCAGGTACAAAATTTGCTAAATTCCTGAAGAATCATTAGAAGAGAGAGAATCCTTTGTCCAAAGAGACAGAACTATCAGGACCTCAATTACAGCTCAGTCACAGTCAAAAAAGTGACTGCAAAAATAACCTTGTGCAGTTGCATACTCAATCCCTCTCAATGACTTCCACATCAAATGTGTTCATTTTACAAGTCAAAAAGAGCTCTGCAAACTCCCCCCTGGATCTGAAAAACAGGCTGTGTATTTATCTGCCTGTTCTTAACTTCCAGGAATAAAGATTCCACAATCAGAGCCTCACTGATCATCGTGTTGATGATGCGTGTAGCTGAAAAGAATCTAGCTCACTCTTCCATAGATGTGCTGGCTCTGCATTACTAACAGTAGTAAAAGCTTGTTTTTGTCAGTCGAGTAAGCTGGCATATGGTTTAAACTGGGAGGCATTGGGTGCAGCAGGCATTTAGTTTATAAAAGTGTGGAAAATCCATGTTCTAAGGGAAAATTCCCCGGGGAAATTTTCATCCCTGTGAATCTATTTATTCAGGAATCAAGGTTTTCTAGAATATGGCCTGGAGGTAAGGGTAGGATTAGCAATATCTGAATCCTTTCTTATCTCTAAGGCATTACCTGCCTTCACCAAGGCAACTCACTTGGAACAGGACTCTGGACACACCTATCCAAAAATGGGAGTTAAGGGAAAGAGAAACTTGCTGATTCTAAAACTACATGCTGTGGAAAACTGCCTCAAAATTGGTCTATGGCACATTAAACACGACTTGTCTAATTTGCAAACAAGTATATGAAAAATTACTCCCAAAGACCTCCAGAATAGTGTTGACTTCGGGCATTTTGGAGAGAATATTTTTTAATTATTTCGTATCTGTTCATTCACCACAAAAAAATTTAAATCAGCTTTATAGAACAACAGCCTGCATATTCTACTGTGTCAAAGCAAGATGTCAGTAGCAAAAACAAACCAACCTATGAGACATGAATAAAACATGATATGATCCGTGACATGTCTGGTTTCTCACTCTACTGCCTCTCTCCCCTACTGCTCACAATGGGTAGTTCCAGGACATGCATAGGTAATGGACTAAGAGAGAGGTCTTTAATGCTAGCAGACAAAGGCATAACAAGATCCATTGGCTGGAAGTTGGAATTAACAATGGCCAAGTAGGAAATAAGATTCAACTTTTTAACAGTGTAGCTTTGGAACAGCTTATCAACAGCTGTGTTAAATTCTCCATCAGCTGGAATCTTTAAATCAAGACTATGTCTTGATAAAATACACACTGTATCTCTTCTCAACCACAAATTGTTGGGTTAGAGATAGGAATCACTGCATGAAATTCTATGCCCTGTGTTATGATGGAGACAAGACAGATCATAATGGTCTCTTCTCACCTTAAAAATCTATCAAATCTATTAAATATACCAGCTTGATGTAACTGCAGCATCTATACCACAATCTATTAGGATCACATGATGAAAAAATTAAATACTGTCAGAAATGAAAACATTGTTCCCCAAAGTATTTGAGGAAAAACATGCAGTCAGTTTGTCTTTATAATCTTGCACAGCAAAATAGCTTGTCTTGTAAACAAATATTCATCATCAGATTCTACTTTTCAGTTAGTTCAGTGGAAACTGGACCTTATTATAAAAACGAGCAATGACAACTTTAAAGGCATTGGGTGTAGTTTTTAGAAGGTCTTAGCATTGAAGGAGAATATATAAAATACATAATTAGTCCCAATTATTAAGAAGATTGTTACTATTTTATAAACCGCAAGGACAGTCTAAAATATCTGAAGCAGAACTGGCTTTTCCAAGTATAGACAGCATAAACTTTACATGATGTAAGTTTTTTGTGCAGCTAAGTAAAACTTTTTATGATGATTTTTTATATTTTATTTAATCAAAAAAGATTATTTTGTGATTACAACAGAGAGCTGACAGTCAGGAGATTCTGGGTGCCAGGTAAGATTTGTGACATATTTTCTACACAGATTTGGACATCTTAAAAGTAGATATTCCTAATATGGTGTGGAAATTGATTCTTGTGGGCATAGACTCTAGAGCAAGGGACAGTTTTCAGAAACTGAAGTCCAAGGTTCATGTTCATGTTGGTACAAATAGAGCCTGTCAAACAAACCTGATTTCATTCTTTGAGATTACAAGTTTGGTGCCGCATAGAAATAAGAGACTTTTGGAATGGATTTGATTTAGCACTGCATGACATTCTCATTAGCACTATACAATATCAATAGAGCATATGGATTAAGAACTGGCTGGCAGACCTCAAAAAGTAATTGTCGTTGAGGAATCAATATTGAATGAGGGTGTTTCTAGAGAGGGTCCACGGGAATCAGTACGAGGCCTGATGCTAGGCAACATTTTCATTAATATCTTGAAGTCAATATAAAATCATTGCTGATAACATTTCAGGAGACACAAAGATTGGGAGAGCCCTGCGCGGATACAAAATTTGTATCCGTATCCAAGTCGCAATCCACAAAAATAATCTGCGGATATCTGCAGATTTGCAGGGCTCTAAAGATTGGTGGAGTAGTAAAAAAACAATTAGGACAGGGCAGTCCTACAGAGTAACATGGATCATTTGGTAAACTGGCCCACTCAATCAAAATACATTTTAATGCAGACAAATGCAAAGTTATAGGTTTAGGAACAAAGCATGCAGGCCATGACTACACAATGGAGGACTGTATCCTGAAAAGCAGTGATTCTGAAAAGGATTTAGGGGTTGTAGTGGACGAGCAACTGAACATGAGTTCCTACTGTGATGCTGGGGTAACAATGGCTAATGCGATCCTTGGATTTATAATCAGGGGAGTAGTCAGTAGGAGTAGGGAGATGATTTTACCTCTGTATATGGCATAGGAGAAACTGATAGTGGAATACTGAGTCCAGTTCTGGTATCCACATTTTAAAAGGGATAATGAAAAACTAGAGGGGGTACAGAAAAAGGCCACAAAAATGATTGATTTGAAACAGTTGGGGAAATGCCTTACAGTGAGAGACTTAGAGAGTTCATTCTATTTAGTTTATCAAAAAGAAGATTGAGAGTTGACTAGATTACAATGGATAAGTACCTTCCTGGGGAGAAAATACCGGGTACTAGAGGAGCCCTTTAATCCGGAGGAGAAAGGCATAATGGGAACCAATGATTGGAAGCTGAAGCCAGACAAATTCAGATTAGAAAAAAAGGCACACATTTTTAACAGTGAAAGTAATTAACCAATGGAACAATCTTCCAAGGGAAGTGATGGACTCTTCATCTTTTGATGTCTTCAGATGAAGACTGGATGCTTTTATGGAACATGCTCTTTAGCCAAACACAATTATGCTTTAGTTAAAAAATGTATTAGGCTCAATACAGGGGTAATTGGGTGAAATTTATGGGCCCGTGATATAGAGGAGCTCAGACTAGATGATCTAATGGTTCCTTATGGCCTTAAAACACTATGAAAATCATGTGTCAACAACTGTTCACCCAGTTACTGAAAGAACCAGTGAAAATTGAACAAATGCAGGAACAAATGGGTAGTGAAGGAGCTAAATCACCTTTTGCTTGAGCAACCATCTGCTTTGTGCATGCAACTGGAACATTTGCACTTTAAATCTAAGTTCACAATTGCATGTGCTTGTTTACACATGAGCCTTAGGTTTCCTTGTTTTGAAAATTGGCTCCTAAGTGTCATAAAAAAATCAGGAATTTTTGCACAGGTTTATACTCTCTCTTTTGCAAACAAATGCAGCCATCCACATAGAGAAATAGAGCACATTAAGTGCAACACTAACAGTCATTTTTAAGCAGCTAATTACTACTGAGGAAACTGTAGGTGAACCTTGCAGAATGGAAAAAGGTGGTGGTGTATATGAAGTGGAAAACTAATTTGCATCTGTCTGATAAAATTTGTGATTGCATAAATGAATTTCACTTTTACTCCTATCACAAGGCTGATAATCACTAAAATCCCACTTGATCCCTCTCCCCCACACCACTTTGCAGCAGTAACTGCAGCAGCTTTGGGTGTGCAGTGGAGTTTCTCTTGTGTTCCCACTGCATACCCAAAGTTGCTGTAGTTACCGCGGCATACTCACAGCAGTTTCTAGTCATGTCTGTGCACCGTACATTGTGTTTATTTTGCACTTTTGTTTTTCAAATAATGTTTAACAGAGGAGCATGGCAGTCCAAACCCAGCATCTCTCAAACTGTTTCCCAGCCTACCAAGATTTCAATTTTGTTTGTTTCTACTGTGGTTTGCTCTTACTGAGTTGGAAAAACAACCAGTTTCCAAGCTGTCACATTAGATAGGTAATAGATAAGGACTAAAGAAGCTAGCCAGTCATCCATCCACATTACTGATTTCTTCTAAAGCCTCTAACAAAACCTTGAATGAATCACTGTAATGAATAGTCATTTTGTCCCTTTCGCTCACTTCTCTTTACCTAGCATAGGACTCTGTGTACATTTACTGTAGGTACAGAGTCCACAGAAAATGGAGGAGGAGAGCAAAACTAAACCCTCTGGAGGATGGCCAGCAGCAATGTCAAAATCTCTTGACTGATTTCCCAGGGAATTCTTGATCTAAATGTCAGGAGTGCACATCCCTGCAGCCAAATCAGGACCAGGCTGATACCAAGGCCTGACAAACTGAGCTACCTATGTGAAAAGATTACACTGTTGTGTAACTATAGTCATTTAAACTTTACAACTGTCCAAAGATTAGATTTACATGAAGGGTAGAATGGTTTTAAGATCTTTTTAGTTGGCAAAGCTGAAGCCTAAGCATATTTGCGATCTGAAGACATTTCCTTGGGGTTTGATTGAGATCTTTCATTTTACTCGATCGACAGTTGTAATCAGATGCATCTGTCTCTACTGTGATAAACAACTGTAGCAAAACTGTACATTTGTTAAACAGGACAAGCTTAATTTGGATATAGATATTTTTAACTGTTAATTGAGCTAGTGCTGTTATCAGGAAGTTGTCAACTTGAGCGTTGTACAATTGCTAATTTTAAACAATTCTGGTAGAGCACTCTTTAAATGGGATGATCTGATTTTATTTCATTCCTTTTTAAAAAATACAGGTTTTCTCCTCTTTTGTTGAAATTTAGACCCATCTTTTGGGTGCGCCCCAGATGAGCACCAAATATGCCTCAGGACTACCTCTCCCCCAGCATCCCCTACTTCTCGCTCTGCTCACACATGCCTGCTGCCTCTTTGGTTTCCGTTTCAGCTTTGCTGCGGCTATCAGTGGTAAACACCCTTGTGGACAGGTTAGGTGATCTTCACCCCATGCACTGCATATGGGGGTGTCAAGCTACCACATGAGCATTGCTGTGCTTGACATTTGTGCTAGCCTGGTAGTGCTGCTGTAAAGGATCTGGGAGTTGTGGTGGATCACAAGTTGAATATGAGTCAACAATGAGATGCAATTGCAAAAAAGGCTAATATTCTGGGATGTATTAACAGGAGTGTCATATGTAAGATGCAGGAGGTGATTGTCCTACTATATTTGGCACTAGTGAGACCACAGCTAGAGTATTGTGTCCAGAAAGATGTGAATCGATTGGAAAGTGTTCAGAGGAGAGCAACAAAAATGACATAAGAACATAAGAAAGGCCGTACTGGGTCAGACCAAAGGTCCATCCAGCCCAGTATCCTGTCCACCGACAGTGGCCAATGCCAGGTGACCCGGAGTGAGTGGACCTAACAGGTAATGATCAAGTGATCTCTCTCCTGCCATCCATCACCCCCCTCTGACAAACAGAGGCTAAGAACACCATTTCTTACCCATTCTGGCTAATAGCCATTAATGGACTTAACCTCCATGAATTTATCCTGTTCTCTTTTAAACCCTGTTATAGTCCTAGCCTTCACAGCCTCCTCAGGCAAGGAGTTCCACGGGTTGACTGTGCGCTGTGTGAAGAAGAACTTCCTTTTATTTGTTTTAAACCTGCTGCCCACTAATTTCATTGGGTGGCCCCTAGTTCTTTTATTATGAGAACAAGTAAATAACTTTTCCTTATTCACTTCCTCCACACCACTCATAATTTTATATACCTCTATCATATCCCCTCTTAGTCTCCTCTTTTCCAAGCTAAAAAGTCCTAGCCTCTTTAATCTCTCCTCATATGGGACCCGTTCCAGACCCCTAATCATTTTAGTTGCCCTTCTCTGAACCTTTTCTAATGCCAGTATATCCTTTTTGAGATGAGGAGACCACAATTGTACGCAGTATTCAAGATGTGGGCGCACTATGGATTTGTATAGGGGCAGCAAGATATTCTCCGTCTTATTCTCTATCCCTTTTTTAATTATTCCTAACATCCCGTTTGCTTTTTTGACTGCCACTGCACGGACATCTTTAGAGAACTATCCACGATGACTCCAAGATCTTTTTCCTGATTAGTTGTAGCTAAATTAGCCCCCATCATATTGTATGTATAGTTGGGGTTATTTTTTCCAATGTGCATTACTTTACATTTATCCACATTAAATTTCATTTGCCATTTTATTGCCCAATCATTTAGTTTTGTGAGATCTTTTTGTAGTTCTTCACAGTCTGCTTTGGTCTTAACTATCTTGAGCAGCTTAGTATCATCTGCAAACTTTGACACCTCACTGTTTACCCCTTATTCCAAATCATTTATGAATAAGTTGAATAGGATTGGTCCTAGGACTGACCCTTGGGGAACACCACTAGTTACCCCTCTCCATTGTGAAAATTTACCATTTATTCCTACCCTTTGTTCCCTGTTTTTTAACCAGTTCTCAATCCATGAAAGGATCTTCCCCCTTATCCCATGGCAACTTAATTTACGCAAGAGCCTTTGGTGAAGGACTTTGTCAAAGGCTTTCTGGAAATCTAAGTACACTATGTCTACTGGATCGCCCTTGTCCACATGTTTGTTGACCCCTTCAAAGAACTCTAATAGATTAGTAAGGCATGATTTCCCTTTACAGAAACCATGTTGACTTTTGCCCAACAATTTATGTTCTTCTATGTGCCTGACAATTTTATTCTTTACTATTGTTTCAACTAATT
The DNA here is from genome assembly GCA_037349315.1 of Chelydra serpentina. Taxonomy (NCBI): domain Eukaryota; kingdom Metazoa; phylum Chordata; order Testudines; family Chelydridae; genus Chelydra; species Chelydra serpentina. The sequence goes on along the minus strand of JBAIAC010000002.1, from coordinate 62,621,122 downwards.
TGCCCGGTATGGATGTTAGACTTACCGGTCTGTAATTGCCGGGATCACCTCTAAAGCCCTTTTTAAATATTGGCGTTACATTAGCTATCTTCCAGTCATTGGGTACAGAAGCCGATTTAAAAGACAGGTTACAAACCCTAGTTAATAGTTCCGCAATTTCACATTTGAGTTCTTTCAGAACTCTTGGGTGAATGCCATCTGGTCCCGGTGACTTGTTACAGTTAAGTTTATCAATTAGTTCCAAAACCTCCTCTACTGACACTTCAATCTGTGACAATTCCTCAGATCTGTTACCTACAAAAGTCAGCTCAGGTTGGGGAATCTCCCCAACGTCCTCAGCCGTGAAGACCGAAGCAAAGAATTCATTTAGTTTCTCTGCAATGACTTTATCATCTTTAAGTGCTCCTTTTGTATCTCTATCGTCCAGGGGCCCCACTGGTTGTTTAGCAGGCTTCCTGCTTCTGACATATTTAAAAAATGTTTTGTTATTAGCTTTTGAGTTTTTGGCTAGCTGTTCTTCAAACTCCATTTTGGCTTTTCTTATTATATTTTTACACTTAATTTGGCAGCGTTTATGCTCTTCTCTAGTTACCTCACTAGGATTTGACTTCCACTTTTTAAAAGACAAAAGATTTAGAAATTTTGACCTGTGAGGGAAAGTTGAAACAAACGGGGCATGTTTAGCCTTGAAGAAAGAAGACTCAGGGGAATCTGATAACATTGTTCAAATATGTTAAGGGCTGTTATAGAGAGAACAGTGATCAATTGTTCTCCATGTCCACTGAAGGTAGGACAAGAAGCAATAGGCTTAATCTACAGCAGGGGAGATTTAGGTTAGATATTAGGAAAAACTTTTTAACTAATAGTTAAGCTCCGAAATAAGCTTCGAAGGGAAGTTGTGAAACCCCCATCACTGGAGGTTTATAAGAATAGGCTGGACAAATACCTGTAAGGGATGATCTAGGTTTACTTGGTCCTGCATCAGCACTGTGGGCTGGATTTGTTGACTTCTCAAGGTCCCTTCCAGCCCTACGTTTCTACGAATCTATGAGACTAGAAGTACAACTGACCATCAACAAAACAGTGAAACTGATTGTTATAAATAAACAAAGTGCTATCATATACTCAAAGTTAAACGAACTGGGAAAACTAATGGAGAATTTTTCTAATATTTATGTAACAACAACTAAATACAGATATATACATGACAGATCATGAGGTGCTGGGAGACTGGTAATGGAACTCAGGTAAGTACTTAAGATTGGTAGAACGGTTGATACTTTATTTTTATGAGGACATAGAATTTCTGTAAGTGGAATTGTGTTTCTAAAAGAACAATAGATAATCAAAAGCGGTTACATCCCAGTTTAAAAAAACAACTTGGACTTAAGAGCCTGTGTCTCATTGAAAGTCAATGGGACTTACACTCCTACTTTTTCAAAAGGGACTTAGGCTCCTATGTCACTTAGGTGCTTTAAAAAATGTTATCCAAATTGTACTCAAAACAGTGATTCCTTAGCTACTCCCTGTAACGTGCTCAAGAAGTGGGGAAAGCTGTGGTTAAAACAAGCTTCCATTTTTGTTGTGATGTGTAAAAAATTATAAATTCTAAAAATTGTGTGAGAACTAGGGTATCTGGAGAGCTTAAAGTCAGCTCACTTCCCCTTGGACCACGGAGCAAGTGTATACATTCTTGACGTACAGCACAACACCTCCTCCTTTTTTCCCATACCTATTCTTTTGGAACAAGCTGTACCCCTCAATTCAAGTACTCCAGTAATGGGAGTTGTCCCACCAAGTCTCTGTAATGCCAATTCACTAAATCATAATTTTTTTCATAAGCTCTCCTTATCAGGTTAGCTAGACATTGACTAAAGATGCTCTTCCCAGTATTTGATAGATGGAGCCCATTCCAGCACAGCAATCCTCTTTCCTGGAACATCAACTCGTTGTCAAAGAAGCCAAAGGCCTCTCACCAACACCACCTGCATAACCACGCATTTACTTCCATGATTCGATAGTCCCTAGAAAGGCCTTTTCCTTCAACAGGGAGGATGGACGAGAACACCACTTGCTCCCCAAACTCTTTTACCCTTCTTCCCAGAGCCACATAGTCTGCAGTGATCCACTCAAGGTCATTCTTGGCAGAATCACTGGTTCCCATGTGGATAAGTAGGAAGGGGTAGCGGTCCAAGGGCTTAATGAGTCTTGACAGACTCTCGGTAACATCCTGAATTCCAGTTCTAGGCAAGCAGCACACTTCTTGGGATTCCCGGGCTGGAGGGCAGATGGATGACTCTGTCCCACTTAGGAGGGAGTTCCTGACCATCACTACCCTTCCCCTCCTCTTGGGAGTGGTGGTCATGGAACCCCCATCCCTAGGACAACGCATCCCATGACTTCCGGTTGACAAGGTCTCTGATCCCTTCCCTCCTGATCCCTTCCCTCAGATGACTCTTCCAAGGCATTTTCAGCAGTAGTCCCTTTGCAGAGAGCCTGAAAGCGGTTGCTTACCTACTCTCAATTTGTCCAGAATACATTTTCCTCGGGAGGTTGTGGAAGCTCCTTCACTGGAGGTTTTTAAAAGGAGGCTAGATAGCCATCTGTCTTGCGTGGTTTAGACACAACAAATCCTGCATCTTGGCGGGGGTTACACTAGATGACCCTTGTGATTCCTTCTAGCCTTATGAGTCTATAATTCTAATAACAAAATTATAAGGGAGAAAAAATTAAGAACACTTGAAGTACAAGGAAGATGAGGGGAGTTGAGAGCACCAAGAAGAAAACACAGGTTGCTTCCTAATTATGTTGTGTATTCGCTATCCTCCCAACTACCCTGTTTTTATCTCAGAAACCCTATTAGCCATATCTGGCACACTTACCCAAGATGAGTAGCACCTTATTCCACAAGTATTTACACTGAAATTAATGGGACTATCCACAGATTACTACTCAATGTACAGGATCAGAATCTGATCCTATGAGATTTTCAGCCTTTCTCCGTAACTAATCAAGATTATTTTGGCTGGAATTAGCTGTGTAAAAAATATCATAAATTTGAGGAAATCCCAGTCCCTTTCCAAACTTTGTGGTTTGCCCCTTCATCCATAATGGTCCAAACCAAACCCCCACATACAAGCATCCCTGAAGCTGGACCTGAATTTTTCCAAGTGGACATGTCTAATCTTAATGTGCAATGACACCTGCAAGAGCTTTAATTTGCAATACTTCTAAAAATGAAGCATTTTAACAGTTAGAGGAGAAGGAAGAGGTTCGACTGTATTACTAGTGGATTCAGGATAAACCTCATTTTGGGATTTTTCATATGTTCTTTTACTAGATTATTTTTTAGCGTGCTGGACATAGACGCAGCAGGAACATCTCTCTCTCTCTCTCTCTGAGTGTTGGCTAACGTTCCATAAAACCTGTCTGAGTAATAGTGGTGACACAGGCTATTAATGTTCTCTCTTGTGATTCTCCCATTTTTTGATTACGTTTAATATTCATCTTTATGCTGATCGAATGGCAGATCACTCAGATCAGACACCGGACACATACAAGAAAAGGGAAAGTGGTCTTTTGTTTTGCTAAATTAATTTAGGGGGTGTGAAAATTGCTGGTTCGACAGCCATTACAAGGAAATTCCTCAATTTAGCCACAGAACAGGTGCATTATGTGGACAGACTGTGCAAGCTACCTCACACCACCTCAACTCTGAAATGGAATGACCTCTGGGAATGAAAGGATAAATCAGTCTCCATGCCCATTCCTTCCTTGGCCTCTCTACCAAGAGTGCGATCAAGAATGTCAGTCATGATGATAGGTTACAGTGTAGTAGCCGTGTTAGTCTGTGTCAGCAAAAAGAAAATAAGAAAGAAAGTCTCTAAGGTGCCACAAGAATTTCTAACAAATTTATTTCAGCATAAGCTTTCATGGGTTAGAACCCACTTCATCGGATGCACCCATGATGATGGGTTTTGTGATGTAGGTGTCCATTTGTATGTGGTGGACTGAAGCAACCAGAAAGTTATTTCTGTACGTTAATGGAAAAAGAAAGGTTGGAGGAATTGCAGCAACAAAGTTGTGTAGAAGTGTAGTGAAACGAACTCTCTCCCCATCCTCGCTCTCCCCCCATCCTTGCTCTCCCCCTCCTCTCCCCTTCAGCGGGTGCAGAAGGTACTGAATACAGAAGAACTGGTGCAGGTGAACTATACAGATGGGGAAGGAAAGTCCATGCAGAGGATCTACTTCCGAGGGGCTCCCTTGTCTGCTAGTGCCGAAAGAGGTTTGTCTATGAGGTGCGGGCGGGAGGGGGGGAGGAACAGGACCAGGGCTACATGGATAAAGTCCTGTGGGGAGGAACCCTCAGTCCCAATCCCCTTCATGTAATAGGAGGAGATGCAGAAGCTACTTGCAGCTCTGATATTTAAAAAAGATACTGTGGTGAATGTAAAATGGGATTATGTGTTAATGTGATGCTATGAGGAGGTTAAGTTTCTGGAATCACTGACTGTGTCAGATTGTGAATGGCATGACCTGAAAAACCCTTATCCAATGTACTGAGCATAAAAGCAGAGCTGTACAGTTACAGCTGTGCTACTTGCTGACTGATGTTGGATATAATCAAATGAAACCCTGAGAACAAGACATTCAAGCACTAAATCCGTTGTTTTACTTTTGTTTCTGACTCACAAACACCTCTTGCACTTCCTGATTTGATACCCCTGGCCATTTGGCTGTAGGTAGGTACACACACATGATAAAACACATGCATGCTAGCATTTTATCATCTTGTGCTTACTACAATCTCTAACTAGTATTAAATATATTGGCCTGATCTTCTATTACCGTGCACCATGAGAAGTGACTTACACAAGTACAGTTTGAGTTGGTAGTGTTTTAAATTACACCCTCTTTGCACTGGTATAAAAAACTACACATGGGGCAGCATAATAGCAACCCTGTGACAGGATGGACTTGACCCTGCCACACCCTGCCCCAGAAAAGAGCAGCGGAAAGGATCCTCCAAGCTGTCTAGAGAGGCAGCCTGGGATACAACAATCAGGAACGAGGCTGCAGGGAGCAGCCAATCAGGACCCAGCATGTTGGTATAACAAGAGCTGCTGGGTTAGCATAAGTTCAGCTTGCTGGTAGGGACCAGGGTAGTAAGAGGTGCTCTTGGCTAGCTGCAAGGGCTGGCCAGATCAGTTGTTGGCAGGGAATGGGGAAGGCCAAGAATAGCACCTGGCTTGCTGCTGGGACTAAGCAGGTAGTTACTGACAGAGACCAGGGGAGTGAGGAAGGCGCTTCTGGCTGGCTGCTGGGGCCCAACTAAGATGGGCTACAGGGAAGTGGCCTAGGGAAATGTAGAACAGCAGTTAGTAAAGAGATGCAGCACAAGGCTGTTATATTTAAAGGGTCCCTGGGTTGGGACCTGGAGCAGTGAGTGGGACTGGGACCTATCCCCCCAATACCAGCCACTGTAGGAAGTGACTGCCCTAAGGAAGGAAATTAGAACTGTGGCACTTCAGGGTAGAGGGCTGCACTTGGACTGACTCAGCAAGGAGCTGTGGTCAGCGAATTGAGTCCAAGCGGGGTGGCTCAGCAGGAAGACTGGGGTCACTGAGGATTCAAGTAGAGGCAAGGAGTCCCCAGGGAAGAAGCCCTCGGGGCGCTGCTCAATTCCAGAGTAGGAGGAACCTTGCAACCTGGAGCAAGCAAGGATACCACAATGGGGCCTGTAGGACTGTTTTAGAAGACTGAGCCCAGGGAGGGCTGCAGAACATTGGGGACACTGTGGACTGTGTACCCTGGAAGGGGTTTGTTTGTTTGCCTGCAGTTTTTTTCTGCTCATGGTGTCTCTTGTGCTTGTCAAGTGACTCTTCAGTGGCTCAGCCCTCCGGCTGATAAGCACTCTGTGCATGTGTGAATCACCTGGAGGGCTGAGTCACGGAAGACTCACCCGACAAGCACAAAGGGCACCATGAGCAGAAAAAAACCTGCAGGCGCACACACACACTTGATCAGGGGGCGCTTGTGAGAGGTGGGTGCCACCCCTTTACAGACCCAAAATCTCCAAGCACAAGATAAGGCGGTACAAAGTGGTGGTGGTAGGGCTCTGTCTATGCTTCTGCACCTTCCCAAATGCCTCTTTAGCTCTCTAATGGTCAGAAAGACTTCCCAAAACACTGTAATCAGCCTGGAACATGCTAGCAACCACATAATGAATTTTGAAGCTTATTATAGCTTTGATAACAAATACATGTATTTCCTGTATGCATGTCATTTTAACATGCTTTTAAAACCATACCATTTCATATTTAAAAAGCTCTCCTATAGAATATAAACATGCAAATTCTATATATAATGCACTCAAGGGCCAAAAGCCACTAGAAAGTGCTCTCTTGGTGCTTTGATCCATCCCCCCTCCCCCTTTTTGAAGTCTCAGTTTATACAGGCATGCACACTAAGCCCCTTCCAAAAATAATCTTGTGCAGAATAAGCTACAGTGACCTGGTGCTTAGTGTTACCTGAAGGCTTTTTCTGTAGTTTCCAATGGTTCTTTTGCAAAGTGGGAACAGTTTGAATTTCTCAGTAGCTCAGTGCTCTGACTTCACCAGTTTTACCATTTTTTTCCATCTTCATTGTGATCCCATCATGGGCCAAACTTCAGTGAACTCAGCAACCTGAAGAGGTGTTTGCTGGTGTCCACGTTTTGCAATAATTCTAGTTCTGATAATGCGCCTAGAGTTATTTTATAACAATAATATTGCCTGGTAGTAAGCTGCAGAATAAAGTTTAGATTTCAAATCACTAAGTAGTAGACGTCAACTGTATAGGAGTAAATGATACTAAAGCCCTATACTCTGACAGTACCAGTCACCACCTAACAAATGCATAATTTTGTTTCCAATTTTTTCTTCATTCCAATTACTGTAAAGCCTCTGCTGCAATGGAAGGTGTCGTTTCTGCTGCTGTTTGTTTCTTACTCTCATTTATAAGACGCAGCAAACCAAATGCATTATATAAATGTTTCCATCATTAACAACAATGGCAGTTTCTAAATAGTGTCTAAAAAGATAGATCAGGTAAGGGGAAATTATTGAGAGTTCAAATATAACTTAGTGACTTGCCACATGGTTCAAAATCTTTCCACCCCTCCACTCCAAAAACCCAATCAGACAAGTAGCAGTAATCTGACTCCCAGTGCACTCAGGGCTGTGCTCCTGGCTCTTAGAGCTCTGTCTTCACTGCACACCATCTAGGGAAGGAATGAGTGGCAGACCAGCAGCAAGAAGCTGGGGGTAAGCGTCTTGCTCTTACTAGGGAGCTAAGCCTGAGTTTGTTCAGTGGACTTGAGATGCTTAGACATTGCAAAGGTAGCCCGGGCAGGCATGGGTGGTGTGGGGAGGGGAGGGGCTTTGTTCCTGATTTTTTTAAATTAGATGTATTTATTAGAGAGTATTCTGACTGGATTTTTCCTGCCACTTTTAGAGCAACGGAGGAAGTCTGAAGAGGGGAAAGGTGGGGAAAATATAGATCTCCTCCTGAGCCAATGCCTTGGGCATCTCCCAACCCTACCCCAAACCCAAGCAAGCACTCACCCAGGCGCTTCCCTGCTTTCCAACTTGGCGCGCCAAGGGCTGGCTGTCCAGCGCGACTTGAAAGAAATTGGCAGGAGCAGGGCACAAGCCGTTCAGAGCAACAAACCCCGCTTTGTTCTGGGGCCGGGCTGGGCCGGGCCCCGTCCAGCCTGCGGGAGCCAGCGGGTGCGAGCTGCAGCCAAAGGCCAATCGGCCGCCCCCCCGCCCGGAGCGCGGAGGGGGCTGCAGCGCCGACAGGGTTAAATTTCTCGGCGCGCCTGTTGCCGGTGTGAAGCCCAGGCAGCTGCGGCTCTGGGGACGGGGGGTGCTGCAAGTGGAAGCGCCTCGTCTGCCCTCCCCTGTGTCCTGCACCCAGGAGCCCGGCTCCTGGTCTCTTGCCCCGCTCCCTGCTTTCATTCGCAGCCACCCCTCCCTCCTCCCCTCTCCCCGAAGCGCAACACACGAGCGGCGCCTTTACCACCTTCCCCGACCATCCCCGCTGGCCCGGGGCTGCTGGACGGGCGTTCCTGCTCGCTTGTGAGTTGCGCTCTTGGGGGGGGGGGGTGTCCGCTCCCTGGGCAGCCGGTGGTTGGTGTCCAGAGCAAGGCAGGGGCGGGAAGGGAGATTTGTTGCATGATCTTGGCCAAGAAAGTTTTTGGTTGCAGGGGGATGACGCTGGGTTAGCCAGTCACTGGCGGGGGGTGTTTTGCCTGTGTGCAGAACGCGAAACATTAAACCACACGGGGCTGCAGAGTGGTCACTAAAAGGTCAGCGGCGATGTATTGTGTCTTTCACCTCTTTGGACAGGGTCCTAAAAATACCTTTGTATGTAAAGTGCTTCACGAGCTGCAAGCTGCCTCTTAAATACACCGGCCGGTAATGTAGGGTACAGGGCTTGTTGCAGAGTCGCTGCCTTTTGTGGCTGTCTTTCGGATTGTTCTTCTGAATAACCCTAAGAGATTTCTATCGTATCTTTAAGCAAAAGCGCGGTATGTTCTTTAACATTCCCCTTCTGCTGTTTTAGGACCGGAGTTCTAATCATCCACCTTTTCCGCAGCATTTAGTTTAACAGGTGACATGTGAAAACACCGTGGACATTTCGCACCTGAAATACAGCATTTGTTATTACTCTCTTCTGCGTGCACAGATAAGGCTTTTCTTTTTATGTTTGTCTGCTCTCTGTGCTCTTAACCTGGACAATTATGGCTTGGGATCCTGAGTCAGGTGCTGGGGAACAGTATTGCTGCAAGGACTATGGTGGGAATGGGCCAGCAGGGGGTGGGCTATCTCCAGGACAGCACTCATCCATTTTTCCCTTCTCCAGAAAGGAAATGGCTAGAGGAGGGGGTTTCATTCACTCTCCCTGGGCTTCTCAAGCCAGGGAGCCGCAACCACCCTCCTTTTTTCTGTGTGTTCTGAAACCGGGTTTGGCTTGTAATATGGGGTCACTGTTAGGGCTGCCAACTTTCTAATCACACAAAAGGGAACACCCCTTCCCTGTGCCTCCTCTGAGGCCCCGCCCCTGCTCCGCCCCTCCTCTGAGGCCCCGCCCCTGCTCGCTCCATCCCTCCCCCCCTCAGTCACTCACTCTCCCCCACCCTCACTCACTTTCACTGGGCTGGGACAAGGGGTTGGGGTGCGGCAGGGGATGTGGGCTCTGGACTGGTGGTGCAAGCTCTGGGGTGGGGCCATGGATGAGGGGTTTAGGGTGCAGCAGAGGGCTCTGGGCTGGGACAGAGGGTTGGTGTGTGTGGGGGATGAGGGCCCTGGCTGGGGGGGGGACCAGGGATGAGGGGTTTGGGGTGCAGGAGGGGACACTGGGCATTCCCGTCAAAAACCAGATGCCTGGCAACCCTGGTCACTGTCTAGATAAGATTGAGAAGCACTGCATTGGATGTTGCCATCCAACCAAGCCATAAGTTTGGTTTGGCTTATAAATTATAGGTTATTTTCCCCCGAAGAACTACAATACACATGTGTTTCTTGCAAAATTGGGCTGAATTACATTTTGAAACCAAAACAAAATTGGTGAGAAAGGCCTAGGACAGCATGCGCTTGCATTGCTACAACAGCTGACTATCACACGAGTTGTATGCAGGGTAGTTGTAGATGTGTCCGTCCCAGGATATTAGACACACATATTGGACCAACGTCTGTGGTGAGAGAGAGAGACGTTTTCGAGCCATCCAGAGCTCTTCTAAGGGTAGGTCTATACTTACGCGTCCCGTCGGAGGCGCGCGATCGATGTTCTGGGTTCGATTTATCGCGTCTTGTCAAGACGCGATAAATCGAACCAGGAAGTGCTCCGTCGTCGACGCTGGTAATCCAGCTCGACGAACGGAGTAGGCGGAGTCGACGGGGGAGCCTGCGCGCCGCGTGTGGATCCCGGGTAAGTGCTTTTTCATTCAAACTAAGGTACTTCGACTTCAGCTACGTTATTCACGTAGCTGAAGTTGCGTACCTTAGTTCGACAGGGGGGGGTAATGTAGACCTAGCCTTAGACATCCACGTGAGTAATGTCTGTTTGAGCTGCAGGCAGCTGTGCCACAGCAGGGCTGAGAGTGCTCCAGCTTGCTATAGAGATGACTGTTAAAATATTTGTGAGATTCACAAAACATTGAAACAAGTGACACATGGAGTGTTTGTAGTAATCCTGCATTCGCTTTGTTTGCTCACTTTTAATCACGGACAGAATTTTAGTTAGAAAAGGATGAATTTTTAAAATGTAAGTGAACTTTCTTAGCGCAGTCTTTAGTATTGCTTATAGTAATGCATAGAGACGGTAATTGAGGTTGGGGTCCTATTTCACTAGGAAGGTATATAGTAAGAGACAGTCCATGACCCAAAGAGCTAACACTCCAAATAGACAAGGCAGACAAAGGACATGAGGGAAAACTGAGGCATGAAAGTGTGAAATGACTTGGCCATGGTCACATAGCAGATCAGTGGCAGAGTGATAAATAGAACTGATGTCTCTTGACTCCCAGTCCACTGCACTACCCTCTAGGCCAGGGATCTCAAACTCAAATGACCAGAAGGGGCACATGAGGATTAGTACATTGGCCCGAGGGCCACAGCACTGACACCCCCCTGGCGCTGCCCCCGGCCCTACCCCCACTCCACACCTTCCATGAGGCCCTGCCACGCCTCTTCCCACCCCTTCCCCACCCCCATTCCAGCTCCTTCCCTGAAGTCCCCACCCCAACTCTGCCCCCTCCCTGCCCCCATTCCAACCTCTTCCCCAAATCCCCGCCCCTGTCCCACCTCCTGGAGAACACTAAGCGCCACCAAACAGCTGTTTGGCAGTGGGAACCACCTGGAGGTAGGCAGAAGAGCGGGGACGCGGTGAGCTGGGGAGGGGAGCTTGGCGGCCGAGGGAAATAACGTGGGGGAGCGCGGGGAGCTTGGCGGGCCACAGGAAATAACCCCGCGTGTTTGAGACCCCTGCTGTGGGCCATAATGCCAATCTTCTTAGCAATCACAGTTCACATTTCAGTGTTATAGCTACACTGGCACATCCAGGCCCATAGGATGTTAAAAGAAAGAGATGTGTGTGATTGCCATCATGCTGGCTGATACACCCAGGTCCTCCAGAGCAAAAGGCATGAGCAGCTCCAGCATGAGTAAAGAGTTACAGCTCTGTAACTAAGGGCTGTAACAACTCATATCCTCTGTGGATCAGCACAGAGGGGGACCAGTAACACACTCATTAGCAGGTTACATGTGCATAAACAAAGCAAACACTTAAGATAATACTTGTAAAAATATAGATGAAGCAATACAGGGCTACTGTGTTTTTCCATGAAGCTTAACAGGATGGAAATTCACCTTCTCTTCATAAACAGAGCCTGACTGTTCATTTGTGTAATGCCTTAATATAATACTTGGCTCTTAAATAGCACTTTACCTTTTCAAGACCTTAAATAAACAGTAACTGAAAAATCCATAAACACTCTTACCTGGATTGCCGGTTTGCAATCTGCCCTTTGTAAGGAGCAACCTGTAGTTGCACTGAACCTGGAGCGGCCTAGGAGAGACTGTGGCCTGGTCTACACTACAGAGTGAGGTCAAGGTAAGGCAACTTAGGTCCATCTGATTATGTCAGTGTCTACACTACAGCCTTGCTCCAGCCGATGTAAGTGCCCTGCTACACCGACATCATAACTCCACCTCCACGAGAGGCGTGGGGCTTATGTCAGTGCAGTTAGGGTGACGCAGCGTCTACTCTGTGTAGACACTGAATTACTTTTATCGGCTGTTGGCTGTCATTCTTGTCAATTTCACACCTCCTGACTGGAGCCCTGAAATTGACAAAAAAGGCAGGTACGTTCCCTCCTGTGAACCTTGTGCCCAGCTCACAGCTGGGGCTGTCACCCCGGGGTAGGTGGAGGGCTCCAGTTGTAAGCCCAGCTACTGCATGGGCTCTCAACTACCCGCTCCCCACGGAGCTAACTGCTGGAGCCTGGGCTCCCGGCTATTTATAACACAGGCCATGGAACTGCCCCCAAAAGAATTCCTAGAGCAGATCTTTTAGAAAAACATCTGATCTTGATTTTAAAATGGTCCGTGATGGAGAATTCACCACAATGCTTTGGTAAATTGTTCCACTGGTTAATTACTGTCACAGTTAAAAATGTGTTCCCTATTTCCTATCTTAATTTATCTAGTTTCAATTTCCAGCCATTGGATTGTGTTATATCTTAGTTTGCTAGAATGAAGAGCCCATAATTAAATATTTGTTCCCTATGTAGATCCCTTTGAGAATCAAGTCACCCCTTGCCCTTCTCGTTGTTAAGCTAGATAGATCAAACTCCTTGAGTCTGTCACTATAAGGCATGTTCTTTCATCATTCTCATGGTGTGTCTCTGAACTCTCTACAATTTATCAACATCCTTCTTGAATTGTGGACACCTTATGTTACTCCTGAGGGAATTCTGTGCCAAAAAAATTAAAATTCTGCACACAATATTTTAAAATTCTGCAAATTGTATTTGTCAGTAAGTGTGGAGGCTCCTGCATGGCAGTGGGGAGCACAGGCCACTGACTACACAGAGGTAGGAGATCACCCTGCACCTCCCCTCCCCCAGACATGGACTCGGTGGTAAAGTTGCACCCGACCCTGACATAATGCAAGGACCAGGACTGTCCCAGAAACACCCCAGGGCCCTGCCCCTCCGTGCCAAGCGTACTAGATGTAGGCAGGCAGGCTCAGCCCAGCAGGATCCAAGTATGGAGGGGCTTAGTGTAGGGAGATCCAGGTGTGGGGTGACAGGGTTCTGCGCAGGGCAATCTGGGTGTGGGTGGTTTGGTGGGAGATCTGGGTGCAAGAGAGATCTGGATGAACAGGGGCTCGTTTTGGGGGGTGGTCTGGATGCAGACAAAATGGGACTCTGCTGAGGGGTCCAGGTAAAGATGGTTGGGGCTCAGAAGGGGGGTATGGGTATGGAGGGCTCAGCAGGGGGGTCCAGGTGCTGGCTTGGTGGGGTGCAGGTGCTGGCTTGGTGGGGTTCAGTGGGGTAGGAGTCTGGGTGCAGGGGGGCTAGTCAGGGTGGTGCAGGTGGGTGGGCTTGTTGGGGTGGAGGTTCGAGCGCAGGGGGTGGTGTGGGTGCAGGGGTGGGGTCCAGATGCAGGGAGGTGGGACTTGGTGGAGGGGGTCTGGGTGCAGGGGGCTCCGGATGCAGAGAGTGAGGCTTGGTGGGGTGTAGGTTGGGGTTCAAGGGAGTCGGGTGGGGGGTTCTTGGTGCAGGGATTGAGGCTTGGCAGGGCAATCTGGGTATGAGATGGGTCTGGATGCACAGGGGTTGGGCCGATGGGGGAGCAGCTCCCTGTACAGTGACTCCTTTCCCCCACAGCTGAGGAGCGATGGGGGCAAGAAGCAGTGTGGGGGTGGGAGTGCAGCACTTCCTGCAGCTGGCGAGGTTTCTGGGGGTGGGTCTGACCCAGCCCTGGCTGCTTCTTGCAGAGGAAGAGGAAGTCCCATCGTCCCCAACCCAGCCAGGACAAGTAGCTGAGTCTAGCACAGGGTAGGAGCCACTGGCCAGGATGTCCCTAGCCCATCCTCCCAGTGATTACCACTCCGCTGGCTGTTTTGGGCTCCCAAAACAATGCACCCACGCTGCTGGGGAGCAGCGCATTACTGCTCTTGTGGCTTCCCTTTGCTTCCCTCTCAGAAAGTCATTTTTCTGTTGGGAAGCAAAGAAATCTGTGAGAAACATGAACTCTGCGCACGCGCATGGCACAGATTTCCCCCAGGAGTAAAAAGTGGACACATTATTCCTGCTCCAATCGTACCAGTGCCAAATATAGAGGTAAAATAACCTCTCTACCCCTACTCAGGATTCCCCTGTTTATGTGTCCAAGGGTTACGTTAAGCCTTTTGGCCATAGCATCACACTGGAAGCTCATGTTCAGCTGATTATCCACCACGACCACAAAATCTTTTTCAGGGTCGCTACTTCCCAGGATAAAGTCTCCTATTTTGTAAGTATGGCCTGCTGTCTATGTTCCTAGATGTATGTATTTACACTTAATCATATTAAAATGCATACTGTTTGCTTGAGTCCAGTTTACCAAGTGACCTGGCCGCTTCATTATTTACCACTCCCCCAATTTTTGTGTCATCTGCTCTCTCATGTGCTAGTGTAGCTATGCCAACAGGTACATTTGCCAAGGCTCTGCCCCTTTCTGCCTACTTGTGCAGGGGTGGGGAAATGAAGAGCTTGCTGCCCCTGCATGCTGGAAGCAATAGTACAATACATAGTGCAAGGGAATAAGGAGGCACTTCAGGCCCCCTTACATTCCACCAGCATACAGGACAGGCCACAGTGCCCTCTATCGGGCAGGAATGTATTTTTATTCTAATTTTACAGAGGAGGAAAATTAAACACAGAGTGGTTGTGATTTGGCCAACATTGCACAATGACTCAAGAGTAAATCCAAGGTGAAGACTAGGAGTTCCTGTCTCCCTGTCCCATGCACAATGCACCAGACTACGCTGTTGCCAGGGAGGTAGTATTTGGTTGGATCTGTGTTAGAGTTAGGCCAGCGATAGAGGGTGGATTTAAGTGACAATCTGGCTTAGGGTTCAAATTCAGTGTCAATTTCATAAGCTGTTTTTGTGAACATTTGGCCATTATGAATGATAGAAATGTTGCAAGATTAGCTGTTGCATCATTTCCACAGTCTTCGTGTGGTTAGGTGTATTCCACCTTTGCAACTCCCTGGCTGGGAGCCCCACAGTCCTACTATACCCCAACGCAAGAAATAGCGAGCTGAGAGGAAAAGAGCAGCGAATGTGGGTCCTCCAAGCTTGCCTAGAGAGGAGTCTTTAGAACAGCTGTTTTGGAAACCACAGGGACCAGGTCCTCCAAGGGGTAGAGGGGTCTGCAACAGCCAATCAGACCCTGGTGGCCCAGATAAAAGGAACTGCAAGGGCCTTAGCTATTCCGTTCCTAGCTGGGAATGGAGGAGAAGGAAGGGTGTTCCTCTCTGGCCACAGGAGCTTGTGGGATACCAAGGATTGTTTTCTGGCAGTATTTTGCAGAGCTGAGTTTGCAGGGAGAGACAGTACCTAAGAACCTTAACCATGGGATAGGGGTGAAGTTAAAAGGCCTGGTGGGAAGAGGCCTAGGGCAGAAGCAGCAACTGATTGACTCAAGCAGTGCGTGGCTGCTGTGTGTAGGGTCTCTGACCTGGGTTGGAACCCAGAGTAGCGGGCAGGCCTCCGTTCCCCCACAAGCCACACGTAACATGGCATAAACGCCAAGAAGGGGATGGAGTTTGGGAGCCTGAACAAGGGGCTGAACTTAAAGGACCCAGAGCTGCTGCTGAAGACCCTAGCGAGGTCCAAGAGATTGTTTATTTAATGGACTCTTTAATACCCTGGGAGGGGTTCACTCGGACTTGTGACTTGGACAGAGGGCCAAGCCACTGAACACCCACCAAAGTCAGCCTGCAGGAAGCACCTGGGGTGAGAGGGCTGCAATACTGCATCCAGCCCCATGGAGGTGCTCAAGAGGTGAATTCTTCACACTGTTTTCACAAGATTTCAACCACAATCTCGTCTGGGTCAAAAAAAG
Source organism: Chelydra serpentina (assembly GCA_037349315.1). Lineage (NCBI taxonomy): Eukaryota > Metazoa > Chordata > Testudines > Chelydridae > Chelydra > Chelydra serpentina. The sequence goes on along the minus strand of JBAIAC010000002.1, from coordinate 62,605,461 downwards.
AAAAACTTTGTCCCATTCTTGTTCAGGCCCTGACTGAAACCAAAACTCTAGGTGCTGGTTCATACCTGGGTATCCAACATTTTAAAGGGGTTTAACGTTCCAGTTTTGCTTCATCACTTCATCTGCTTCATCTTCATCACTTCCGTGGGGAATTGTCCCAGGGAAATGCAGCAGTAAATAGTTAAAGGGAAGCAGCAGGTGGCTGCTACTTATAAGGTCCCTGGGTTGGGACTTGGAGTAGTGGGCATGCCTGGGTCCATCCTCCTCCCCCCCCCCCTCACCCCTACACACTGGCCACAGGCGCAGTGGCCAATACCCTGAAGAAGGGGAGATTAAACTGGCCCAAGGAAGGGGCTGAAGACCTAGAAAGAGGGGCAGCATTTGTGGGACTTCTGATACAACACACGCATACACACCCCAAAGGGGACTGAACTGTAAAGAGTGACTCAGCTGAGACAATAGGTGAAGAACCAACGAGGAGGTACCCCATACCAGAGCAAGGACAATCTGAGACTGAGCCCAGGGAGGGCTGCAGGAACAGACCAACTGTGGGTACTTGATAGGGCCTGTTGGACTTGTACTCCAGAAGGGATCTGTTTGTTGTTTCACAACAGCAGAGGGCTGTCACTGAAATCTACCGAAGAAGTTTAACTGCCAGCAGGGGTCACCACAGGCAGAGCAATGCAGAGGGAGTGCAGGTGTAGACACACACTCAGCCAGTACGGGTGCTCACGTGAAGTGAGTGCGCCCTGCCACACCTCCCCAGAGAGCATCAAAACTGCACTGCTGAGAAATTCATGGTCATGTGTGCCTCTTGTGCTTATGAAGATACATAATGCATTCTTTCAAGTGTAAGTGTTGTTAGGTATGTACTATGGCTCAATTACCTTAGGTAACTGGTTATTAAATTCCTCCCTCCTTCCACTTGACATTCTGCTCTGAGTTGTATCAGTTCTACATTTTTATTTTCCTTTTTTTAGATAAAAACAAAAGAAAATCTTGTTTGCATTCCTTGGAAACTCATAAAATGCTCCCTTTTTGGTTTATTCTCAATTTATTAATACTACAAATAACTCTTCTTCAGTAACCCAAAATGATTAGGGGGCTGGAGCACATGACTTATGAGGAGAGGCTGAGGGAACTGGGATTGTTTAGCCTGCAGAAGAGAAGAGTGAGGGGGGATTTGATAGCTGCTTTCAACTACCTGAAAGGGGGTTCCAAAGAGGATGGATCTAGACTGTTCTCAGTGGTAGAAGATGACAGAACAAGGAGTAATGGTCTCAAGTTGCAGAGGGGGAGGTTTAGGTTGAATATTAGGAAAAACTTTTTCACTAGTAGGGTGGTGAAGCACTGGAATGGGTTACCTAGGGAGGTGGTGGAATCTCCTTCCTTAGAGGTTTTTAAGGTCAGGCTTGACAAAGCCCTGGCTGGGATGATCTAGTTGGGGTTGGTCCTGCTTTGAGCAGGGGGTTGGACTAGATGACCTCCTGAGGTCCCTTCCAACCCTGAGATTCTATGATTCTATGAACCCATTTTCATAGGTCTCTGGGCACCTAACAAAAATGTAACTCATCATGAAGGCAGTGTACTTGTAGCCTAGTAAATATCGGTGCTGGTGCACAATTGAAACCAAGGTACTTCTTTCTCCCTCCCCCCCACCCACAGCTCTCCACACTACTCATACAATAAATATTACTTCATCTCATTCCTCATCCTACAAACATAGCCCAAAAGAAATTGAATGTTTGGTTCAGGGGACAGAATTTAGGATTTCTTGTATTCTCCTGGTTGAATTCATTTTACCCAATGTCCATCCTGAAGAAACTTTCTTATTGACAGAAAATAATATATCAAAAAGAGGCTCTCTTATAAACCCTTCTAGGGCAACTTTGAAAACTGCAACACCAATGGGAAATTATGATTTTGATGGCGCTCTTGACCTTTTATTGAAATATTGTGTATGTGCTGTAAAAGTACAAATTTGCATAGAAAGGGAAGCTATCCATAGAATAAACACAAGGGACAAAGGGACTGCTGAAGTTAATGGGGTTTTACAGTATGCAAGTTCAATGCAGTCTTTGGTGCAACTAGAAGGACAAACCTACTTATTTTTAAAATAACTATAGGCTTCTTTACCTGAAACTCCATCTGTTCAGTGAAACTTTCCTTATCAAACACAATGACTAGTTGCCCTGTGTCCTTTAGACTGCAGTATACTAAGAACAGGACTTCCTGAGCATGAGTGATATTTGTTTATACGGTCAGTCTCTCTCGCAATGCACATCTTTATTATTAGTCTCACCATACAGTGCCCAGTGTTGCTGCCATCCCCAGAAAATCAGCCAGATAATAATCCTATGCAGCAAAATCTAAGGCTGACTTGGTGACTTCTGATGCAGATTTGTTTTCTCTTTCAGTAAGTGTGGACGTCTGTGTAAGTGTGAGACCATCATGGTGGCATTTAAAGGCGTCTGGACTCAGCCTTTCTGGAAAGCTGTTTCAGCAGAATTTTTGGCCATGCTAATTTTTGTCCTCCTCAGCCTTGGCTCTACAATCAACTGGGGTGGATCTGAAAAGCCTCTGCCTGTAGACATGGTCCTTATCGCTCTCTGCTTTGGACTGAGCATTGCAACCATGGTGCAGTGCTTTGGACACATCAGTGGCGGCCATATTAACCCTGCTGTGACTGTTGCTATGGTCTGCACTAGGAAGATCAGCCTTGCCAAGTCTATCTTCTATATTGTTGCCCAATGCCTGGGTGCCATAGTAGGGGCAGGAATTCTCTACCTTGTCACACCCCCAAGTTTGGTGGGAGGCTTGGGAGTTACTACGGTAACAACTTTTGCTCCTACTCTTCAAGTAGAATAACTTTTTAGTGTCAGATTTAAACCCAGAAAGTAGAAGTGATGGTTTAAGCACATTGCTGGTTTATTTACAACTCCTATATGTAGCTTAGATCTTTCATTAGGATGGGTTTATGCTAAGCAATATTTACAGCCATTCTTTTACAGAAGATTTCTCTTCTAGAATTCCCTCAAAACTGGTAACAGCAGGTAATGCTAATCTGCAGTCACAGTTTAAATATACATGCATGAAATACAATTTCAAGAAGAATTCTGAAATTAATTTCATGTCATTATGATGGTGATTGAAAAAACATCAATTTAAAATGACACACTTCTGCAATAGATTGTGCTTTAGATTTCCACTTTGTTCTAAACTAATAAGGAACGCCATCAGTTAGCCCTGTCGCAGGACTTATTAAAAATGCACTTGAGCCACACGCTGCTTAATTTTTAATTGAAATTTCAATTAATTAAGTCAGGGCTAATTAATGAATTTATAATTGAATAGTAAATTACAGAGCTCCCAAGAAAAAAAGTTGTGCAAGTTTAAGTGCAGCATTTGCAAATTCGCTATGTAATAAATGCAGTCTAGCTTTGAAGTTCTACATTAAAATCCAGTAAGAACTTTCTTTGTCAGTCCATCAGTAATTTTCCATGGCTGTCAAAAAAAAAAAGGGGGGTAGAAAACGAATCCATACCTTTCCAAAGTACAGTGCCGTTTCATCCCTGTGCATGACTAAACATTTTAAATCACAAAACAATTAATATTGGTAGTAGTTTTTTGAACTGCAGACTCACCTTTGCTTCATCTTCGGTGGTTGTTTCTTTTTCCAGGTACATGGAGATCTTTCCGCTGGCCATGGACTCCTGGTGGAGTTGATAATTACATTCCAGCTGGTTTTTACTATTTTTGCCAGCTGTGATTCAAAACGAAGCGATGTCACTGGTTCAGTGGCTTTAGCAATTGGATTTTCTGTTGCAATTGGACATTTATTTGCTGTAAGTTAATGACTTCTGTTTAAATAATAGAGCCCTTCTTCCACTGTCCCTACTCCAGAACTAGGTGGGAGCTCCAGGAGCCTTTAAAGCTGCAATTCTTTAGTAGCCTATTGGGGATCCATTGCAAAGCCCATTGAAGTCAATGGGAGGCTTTCTATTGATAGGGCATAGGACCAGACCTTTATCTGTCTATGTATATGTTAATGTTGTTCATTCTGTCACTAGAAGGGTGATCTGGAGAATGATCATACAGTCTGATACTACTGTAGGTGGTAGGAATACAAAATCAGAGTTGGCTCGAAGTGGTTTGGGTGTCAGTATTGCATTACAGCAAATGGCGATAGTAACTGGTTGAATAATAATGTTCCAATAATAGCAATAGTTAACATTTTATTTTTGCTGTAGATCAACTACACTGGTGCCAGTATGAACCCTGCTCGATCATTTGGACCTGCAGTTATCATGGGGAAATGGGAAAACCACTGGGTAACTGCTTTTATGTTTCATTTACAATGGCAATGACCAGCTACCAAATTATATTTTTTTCTTCTTATTCTTCATCGTGTTCCATAAAGACAATCACTGAGAAAGATGGGCACTGACCTGCCACAAGCTTTACCATATTTATCTATTCTTTGCCTAAAGTACAGGTCTTAAAGTGGTACTCTGTCCTGTGTGGGATGAATTATAATTGCCTATTGTGTATTTGGAGGTTGGGTTTTTGAGGAGGCTGCAAGCATGGAGAGAGAATCAGGACATGTTAAAAACAAAAACATGCAATATGATCCAAAAAAAATTGTTGTTGGAAACAAACATACTTTGAGCTGGATTGCAAACCCCTCAGTCAAGCTGGTGAGTAGCTACTCAGGTAATCCATTGGCTTAACATTTTCTAAATGCTTCTAAAAAAAAGCAGGCCCGATATACAACATGAAAACTTCTCCATTTTGATCTGGCATCAGTGGGCATACATGAGTAACCGCTCACCAGTGTGAGATAAAAGGATCAGTATCTGGCCTTGTAAGAGTAAGACCGTAGCTAAAAGCATGGACATTACCTGCTTAGATGAGCAAGCATCAGCCCAACTAAGAGTACATGTGTGGGAAGCTGTTTTGATTAACAGATTTTGCAGTGCTGACAATGCAATAGTTTATTAAAGCATTCTGGATAAAATAATTATTAAAAACAAAATCATGTGTGATAGGAAAAAGGGGTATGTCTTACTTTCCCCTAATTAAAGTCATGACAGGCATTTTTAGAGACACTTCCAATATTATTTTAAGAGGGCCACATACTGTCGTGTTTATCTATATTTCCTAATTAGAAACAATGGGCCCATCTTATTGCCCCTGCAATTCATAGCAAAACTTTCATTGCTTTCAACTGGAGTAGGATCAGGCCCATAGGCTCTGATCCTGCAAACACTTACACCATGCGTAACTTTTCCCCCTTAGTCAATTTACTGAAGTGGATTTACTCTTACCACCAAATGGTTTATTCAGCATTTAAAACCACTGTAATTATTCACAAGATTAATTAATTATCCAAAGCCATCTGATGCACAACCAAAACTGTAAATATATGTATAGTATTTATTGTAGCAACAGCCCAGGGGAAGCAGAACTGCTGTCCTAGCTGCTTGAAAGATCGCTTCTGCTCCTGAAATAAGACAGTCACCTGCCCTTAGCAAAGGCAGGTGGGACCTGTAACAGTACATGGCTAACTAGTATTGCAGGACTGTTGGGAATTATGTTGAAGCAAATTGGCACACCGTGGATTTGTGTGCAAATAGGATAATTAGAAGTCTAACTGCCTCTTCTGGGTGAACAGAAATCCAAGTATGCAGAGCTGTCTGCAATTTCAGAGACCAGGTTTGGATTCTTTTGAAAATGTGGTCCTAAAAATAGAAGTAGAAATATTTGTTTATGCACTTTGATTTGTTTTCTGCATTTATACACAAGACAATGAGGTGTTGGTGAGGAAAAGAAAGTTTTCAATCAGTAAAGGGTTTTATTTTCTTTGTGCCCTCTTGCAAGCAAGGCAAATATAATCATGTCTTTAAGTGACCAAAAAAACAAACACAAGGCCATTTAGAGGAGGACTTATGACAGACTATATAGCAAATAAACTCCCTAACAACTGCTTTCACTTTGCAGATAAGGGGTTTGACTCTCCACTGCCTTGCTTGCAGTCAACACCTGTGCAAAGCTAATGCCAAATGCTACCACCACAGAATAGGGGCATTTGACCCTCATTTTGCACAGGTATCAATGACTGTGCAAGGGACAATTCCTTTACTCCAGAGGGAATTTATTGCTGGGCTTGGCTTGGCCCAAGATGCTTTCAGCATCTCCAACCTGCCTGATAAAGAGCTTGAATTTTTGCCATGCTGGGCAAAATTAAAAATTTAAGCCAGATCTCTTCTGCCCCCTCAAAGAGAAAAGTAGGATAGGCGATTGGGGTGGAGGTGGGGAGGGTGGGAGCATGCCCAACATACACATAGTTAGGCACAACTACACCAAGAAGCCCACCAATGCCACTGTTTCCAAGGCCACCAGTGCCATCTACCCAGTAGTCCCCAGGACCAAAACTTAAGTTGGGGACCAATGAGGCCGGGTGTCTGCCTGTAGTGAAGTATAGGGAGGTTGAGGGATACTGTACAGAGGTGGTTAGGGACCTCAAGGGCGAGGGAAATGTGTGCTCAAGATTAAGCATTTTCCCTGTGTCCCGTGTTTGTCATAGTATCCTCAACCTGTCTCATCAGAAAATGAGGGAATGCCTCGCTGACATTCCTGTAAAACTGCTCAGTGCCCTCTCTGCACCATGTTGTTGTGCTGCATGGTGGTTCCACTCAGGATGGCTAGTCAGAGTTTCACATATATTATTCTCCTCTCCAGAAAAAGGAGAGAGAGACTGAGAACATGTGAAGGCCATACAATCCCTCTGAGATAATCACATGGAGCCCACTGAAATCAGTGGGAGTCTTTCCATTGCCACAGACTTCCTATGTGACTTTAGGCAAACCACTTAATCTCCCTGTGCTTCAGATTTCCCTTCTACAAAACTGGGATGATAGCATTTACCCAGCTCATAAGCGTGTTGTGAGGACAAATTCATCAATGTTTATGAAATGTTCAGATACTGTGCTGTTAGAGGCCACAGGAGTACCTAGACAGACACAGCCTCATTGCTCAGAGCATGTCCACTTCTGAGCAAGCGAGGTTGGTTTAACTCTATACTCAAGGGGCTTTTGTGGATAGTCATCCATTTAAAGTCTTCACTAAACTGCTTTCCTCTGAAACATTTTCCTTTCCATCATGTACCCTTGTGGGGTTTCTTTCCTCTCTTGTAGGTCTATTGGGTGGGACCAATAATAGGAGCAGTCCTTGCAGGTGCCCTTTATGAGTATGTATATTGCCCAGATACTGAATTCAAGAGACATTTTAAAGACGTCTTCGGTAAGGCTACCCATCAGTCGAAAGGGAAATACGTGGAGGTGGATGATAGCAGGAGCCAGATAGAGACTGACGACTTGATCCTGAAGCCTGGCATGGTTCATGTGGTTGACATTGAGAGTGAAGGCAAGAAGGGGAGTGATCCAACCAATGAGGTGCTATCTTCTGTATGACTAGCAAGGAGCACTGAAAGCAGAGAACGGCCTACTAGAATGTCCACAGATACCCTTCCACCCATTAAAGAGACAGATCTACTGTAAACCAGACACCTGCAATATCTGAAAATGTATGGAGATGACAGCAGCTATGTAGTTGCTTCACCAAGCTATACACCTGCTCAGTTTGATTAGAAATTTACTGTATTTAAGAGTCCCCATAGATTCTTCCAAATTCAGAAATGTCCTATTTTGGGAGAGAGCATCCCCAAAGTCAATTTAAAAGAGCTGATAGCATTTTCTTTTTAATAAGGCCATCAACAGCAAGATGGAAATAGAGATGTTTAACGTTCAGATTGACAGTTAAGACTTATCTGCAAATGCCTATAGCACGCAGAAGTATTTATCAGATTATTCTTCTGACATTTAATTGGCTGTTGTCAACCCTGATTAGAATGTCTTATCCATTAAGTGTTCTTTGTAAGGTTCAGTGACAATAATGCCAAAGTACAGCATGTAACGGATTCATCCAAATTTAAGGTCGTATTTTTTGTTCTTGTATATCCTATCATTATTTCTTTACAAACTCTGAAAAACTATATTTTCATAGGCAAAAATTGGTTCCTGTCAGTCATCCGACCAATTTTCATCCATTACATATCCATGTTCTGGTGTAAAAAATACTGCCTTCCTCCCTTTCCCCCACAACTAGAAATATTGACGCCAAAGGTTCTAATCTACTGCAATAATGCTGCAAAACCTTTGAATGTATTGTATGCAGGTTAGCATAGTTGTCCATCTGGTAAAACATTCTCTTGAGCTTCAGCTATTGACCATTTAGTATTAGCTGACTATAGGTCATGCAGGGAACCTGAAGGTCCACATGTTACTCAGTAACTCAAGCAAAAGGAAATAAATGTTCAGGTATCAGAAGAAAGGAAGGCGTTATCTGTTTTCAGTGCACTTATTCAAACAAATGTCACTGTGCTAATTTTATAAAACTAAGCATTTAAATTACTTACCCATTTTGCTTACAATCTTATTTTTATTTATTAGCAAAAAAGGTGGATTTTTAAAAAAACTTTTAACTATATTGAAGCACTGACTGGAAAATATTTGTAATAACAGGTTATATTGATATGACTGCTTTTGGTTTTAACATTTTTTTGCAAACTGGTCTCTAGTTAGTTGAACAGCATCAATGATTGTGGCACTGTTCATATAATCTTATTCTGTCATGTCTGTGGCAAAGTTTTCTCTGTTAATTAAATTTGACAGTAAGAAATGCAAGCATGTGATGCTTTTTAGAGAAACAAGGAAAGGGATGCCCCAATGATATTACATGCAAAAGTGCTTACGCGACCAAACCTTCTTTTATAGCAGTGTCTCAATAGATGTAGCTAACCCAACATAAAATCTTTATAGAATCTTTTGAACTGGCTCATGGCTTTGTTCCTAACTAGTTGCTTTGTTGTTGTTTTTTTGTGATTTTTGCAATATGCCATTACAGTTCTTGTTGGAACACCATTTTCTGTCACCCTAGTTGTATAGGTTGTACCTAAAACTTGATATCTGTTCATGATTATTTAACTACAGTACAAAAACAAGGTTGTGGATTGTATGTAATAGACTTGTCTGTCCTTTGATTTACAATATGTGCAAGTGTGTAACTCATTAAAATGAATAAGGGGTGTGTGTGTATGTATATATAGTAATGGGATAACAGACCACTGCTAAGATCAAATCTGTGCATCATTGCATAAGGGCATGTCTATCACCAACTTATTTCAACCAGTAGTCTAGGCATTATGTTATATTCATTTTCCTGATCTCTTCCTCTCTTTGACAGCTTCTATTTCTGTAGGAAAGGGGAATATTTTTCATGAATTGTATATATCTGATACAACTGCTGCATCAAAATTCAAGAATACAAACATAAATAAGAACACGCAGGACAATTTCAAATTGTATTGATGAATGCTGTCATGTGCTAAGGATGAAATCCATCTCTGTGCAGAGAACAGTGCAAGACTGCTACATATGCTTACCAGAGAGATTTTGCTAAACATTTAATAAATGCATGATATCAACAGGCTCACTAAAAGGGACAAGTTGTACAACATTCGTGGACTGTTAGTGTTTCTTGCATTTTTCTTGTTTCTTGCATATTTTAAGCAGCACAGTATCTAGAGACTCATCACTTGTGAAGTTTGTACAGCCTCATGTTCTTTAAATACAAGGCTGTGGGTTTTGCACTCATGGCTAGTCTAGACAAAAGAAATGAAACTTGTAGCTTCCTGACCCATCTACAGCCAGATTCTGTGGCTGAGGTGAGCATGAAACCAGCCAAGTCAATTCAGAGACTTTTTTTTCCTTGTAACATTCTTTATTAATGAAGCGTGGCAAACACTCAGAGCCAGTCCCAGGAGAGCTCCTCACACAAGGAAAGAGACAAGGATAAGATACAGAATGTTCAACAAAGAAGGGGGAAAAGGAGACAGCCAAAACAAATAGGACAAACTGATAAAGGATATTGCCACCTGCTCTCTATAGACTGAGGAAGGAAGGGTCAGAAAGTGAGACACAGCGGGTCTGCTCCTCCTCCATTTGAATTAGAATCATTAAGAAGTTTGCCATTGACTACAATGGAAACAGGATCATGGCCTAAGTATGTTTTCATTGAGTACCTTCTTAGGACTTGCTCCTGTTCTCTGTTACCCACTGTACTTCACTATCTGTTTTGCAAAATCAGAGGTCAACAGAGAGCCATTAGGCATGCTGTTTCATTTTGAAAGTAGATGCACTGGATTTGAGTTTTATGACCCAACCCTAAAATAAACTCCAGCCATACTCCTCTTTATCCTCAGTTCTTCCGCACCACAAGGAGAGAACACCATTTATCCAAGCCACAGTTTGATCTCTCTAAGAAATTGATTTAGCTTGACTTATTGATTTTTATGTTGCGTCTAAATTGGTTTATGGTGGTATCATTAACATACAATATTTGAGTTAAACAATATAGACTTACAAGATCTTTTTAAACTGTATGTGTGTTTGCCTTACTTAATTTTTAAAATATATTTATTTGTATTTTAGTATTCGTTCATGTTCACTTATGCTCTACATTTTGTCAGCTATAAGTTTGTTGCAGCTGGTAATGTAACCAATGACCTATTAAGTGATATGTGGGAGGTTTAAAGCTTAAAACTAATTTTGTTTATGATGGCAGACGGTCACTGCAATAAATACACCAGGTGTGTCATCATAATCCCAGAAACTAGAAATGGACAAGACTTCTTGTATCCCCTCTGTCAGTATAGGATTGTTTCTTACAGTAGATGCACATCATGGCTACTGTGATCAAAATATTTATTTTAATTACTGTAAGTCATAAGAAAAAGATGTAGAAGCGACAAAGGGTCCTGTGGCACCTTATAGACTAACAGAGGTATTGAAGCATAAGCTTTCGTGGGTGAATACCCACTTCTTCGGATGCCGAAAGCTTATGCTTCAATACCTCTGTTAGTCTATAAGGTGCCACAGGACCCTTTGTCGCTTCTACAGATCCAGACTAACACGGCTACCCCTCTGATACTTAAGAAAAAGATGAATGTTAAAGGTTGGGTGAACTTAAGCAAATACTTTCAGTTTGCAAATACCTTAAGTAGTCTATCACCCAAATGATTACTGATCTCAGCAAAAAAATGTGATTCCTGAAGCATCTGATGTATTGTAATTCTGACCCATTGAAGTACTAGAAGCTGTATCATTGACTACAATGGGAGTAGGAGTAGGCCAATATTCTTGTACCACATGCTGTGCTTATATCTGGTATATATGTTAGTACACAAACTTTCTGCAATATATTTTGTTTCTGGTTATCAGTACTCTGCTATAGCAGTTAGTTAAAAACATCCTTTAAAATAATCTTACATATTTCCATCTTTTAAATGTTTGGTTACAAAGATGTAACATTTGTGCTTTGCAATGTTTTAGTCTGCAGCTTATGAAAATGTATGCCAGATATTCTACACTCAACAATGTTGACCGTATAAGAGAAATTACAATCTGGATATTTAATTCTAAGATCAGAGATGCAAACTAGTTATCAAATTTATATAATTCACCATCAAGGTGTGTGCATCTGAGTTGTGCAAGGACTCATTAAATAAACATGCATGAAAATATACACTCAAGTATTTATTATTCTCTTGTATGAACCAAGTCATAATTGCACAGTTACTGTAATTCAGGATAAATTGTGTAAAACAAACTGAATACAGGGATGTTTCCACAAAGTTATGTATTATTGAAACATTAGTCACCACAATATCAAAGCTAATGTAATAGTATTTTAAACTTCCAACGTGTAACATTTGGAATAATCTACTTAAATCTATGCTATAAAATAAATAGGTGCTTGTCTGGTGCATTTCCCTTGCATTGCTATATCTCAAAATGTTGAGCTATTGTAAATAAACTATTGTCTGATTAAAAAAATATATTTCGTCACTGGAAAATATTTTAAAACTATAGCTAAAGTACATAATAATACAAACAAACAGCAGGTGTCTGAGACCTTCTTCAAATGAACAAATTTGTGCTGTAAAGAATGAATGACTGTGTGAGAGAGTGTCTCCCATCAGTGAACAGAGGGGTGCGTTTCTGGAATGACTCCACAAGCTAAACAAATTTAGGCAAGGGGCTAAACTGGTTTAAGTGCATCGACATCAGGAGTTTGCACCCATTTAGGTAGATCAATTTAAAATAGTGTTAGAGTAGTTCCACTTTTCTTGTAGAGCCAAGGGGTAACATTTTTCAAATTTTTATTTGTCAAAAGTGACATAGGCTCTTAAGTGCCTAAGCCGTATTGTCTGTCTTTCCATGAGCTCTAAGTGCCTAAGACAGGTCTGAAAATGAGAATTTGGCTCATAAGTCACATACACACTTTTGAGAATTTTACTCAAGACCTTGGAAGATGATTGCTGAGGATCTAACAGAAAGGCCAGCAAATGTGGAAAGTGTGTCAGATCAACTGCAACTGTATCCTCGTCGATGGCAATACAGGACAGTCTACTGATAAAAATTACATTTCCTCAAATTTAAAATGTTCCTCAAAGTCAACTTCCTCATAATCAAACTTTCTTCTGGACTCTTATCAAGAGTAGATTGTAGAGTGTTTCATGTATTTTAACCCCTCTTAACTTTTATCAGTCTGATAGGACTATCTTGGTTATTAATGCTTTTTCTTTCTTTTTTCTTTTTTGTCCTTTAGCAATTAGAAAAACAATTGATACAAGTACAAAGACTGTAAAAATAACCTCACTTAAAATCACAAGGTACTTTTGAATGGAGCAACAAATCTGTTGTTATTAATCTCTAACCTTGTCATTTATGAGAGAAAAAAACAGGCACCTTCTATGGGGCTCACTATTCCACTCATAGCAAACACAGTTCATAACCTGTGTTCATAACCTGTAAGTACATACGGTAGCTGCCTATCAAACTTTTCATCTCCAATTCTTTTTTGGCTATGAATGCCCCCCAAAAGCTATGCAATTCATCTTCTTTTTAGAAGATATCAGTATAAAGTATAATAGGCTTGTGTGTGTGAATGTACAACTGGATATAGCTGCAGGACTTAATCTTTTCAATGCTTCTGCCATCATAAAAGGAAATGGTATAGTAGTACAGTATCTTAAGGTGCTAGAACCTTGACACGTTCCTCTCTGTGTTGCTGAAGTCCATTATTTCCTTCAAAGAGTCATGTAGACTTTTTTTCACTTGACCCATTTAAAGGCAATGGGTTGTTTACTGTGTTTAGAACTTGAGGTTCTAGCACTGTAAAGTACTGTACTAGTCTCCCAATATTAGGCAACTGGGGACTGTTCCCTTTTACAGCATGATTAAATCTAGCTATTCTATACAGTGTATGCTATGTTGTGTCAATTGATTATTTGCTTTGTAACAGAGTCTCATTAGTTAAGGTCGGGTCAGGCTGACTCAGCATTCATTTGTTTTTGTGTTGTGGGTTTTTTTTAAAAATGCATGAGCCTTTGTAATTCTGATGATGAGTCTATTCTATTCAGGTTCTCATATCACTCCCATCTCCATGGTATGTGTGAGCATAGCTACTTAACAAGGATCTCTTCAGAGTGACATGCTGCCATGTTATTTATTCTGTGCAAATAATTTCTAACAGAATGGGCTCGCCAATGATCAGGGGGCAAATTCTTCAACTTCAGTGGATCTATGTTGATTTAAACGAGCTGAAGATCTGGCTCTGGTGTTTTTAGAATGGAGATAGAATCAGCAATGGCCCAGAGGTCCAATAATACATTTTGAAAAGACTAATGTGTTTCTGTGGCAACTTCCAGGGCTCTGATTTGACAATGAAAAATTGAGGAGAAATCCAGTACAGCAGTATGCTGTCCCTTCGCCTTCTTAGCATATACCCAGGAATATATAGTAAGCTAAAGACTAACGTGTAATGATTAAACATGACAGAGTAAGGACAAAATGAACTCCAAAGACCAGGCAGATGTACAGAGATGTTTGGCCGTGCTGTTGTTTGCCCACTGGTGTTGCTCCAGAGAAACAGCTGCACAGCATCTTCTCAGAGCTGACTCAGACCAGCTGCGCTGGGTAGGTTGCACACAATCAAACACAAATGTTTCAAATGCAGTTTCTCTCCCTCCCGCCCCCCCCGCCCCCCCCACCACCACCACCACCACCTCCCTCCTTTCCACAGCTGTCCAGAGCAGTTCAAGTCTACGGGGGGAGGGCATACATTGCTAGGGCACAATGCAGAAGCTGCTGTAGCTCGAGGGTAAAATATGAGTATAATGCTGTGTGTCCTACAATCTTTTATCTTTGAAAAATCCTAGAAAATAAAACATAGGCAGTCTTAATATAGAAGGTCAGAGAGTCCCTCTGGATCTGTCCGCCATCCAGGTCATTCCTAGAGCTATTCTTGAAAATGTATTTAATAGATTAATTATACTGAGTGTAAATAACTTCCATCTAACTTCATTTAATACCACTTTCCTTTATCCTTGGATACAAATTTATAGCATCTAAGGTTTTCAATATAACACCTATTACTATTTTGTCTGAGTGCTGGAGAAAAGGCCAGAGCAAAATGATCTTTTTCTTTCTCCAGCCAGAGGAGCATGGTTTTGTGTATATGTAGGATTTTTTCCTCTTACATATCTCTGTTCCTTTCTGTACATCACAACTTTATTTTATATACCATCTTTCCTATATGCTGCATCCTGAAATGCTTTTCAGACTTAAATAGCACAGTTTACAGGTTATCACAGTGATGTCTCTTACTCTCCTTATTCACCCAGGAATATGGATTGAGGATGCTTTAACTTTTTTTTAATTATTAATATCCTCATGTTGCAATATCTGTTTACATCCTTTGCTATATGTTCTCCATTTCTACATCTTTCCTCCATAGAGAGAAGTTCTTTCTATGGAGTTGGAGCAGAGCTTGGCATTTAACAATGAAGTTGCAAATGCCTGAGTTTCTGATAGAAACGTCTAACTTTTGAGCTTTGTTTTTGATTTTGCTGATAATTTTCCATATTAATAATCAAAACACCATGAACTTCACTACCAGCTGGACTGAAATTCTGCCTTTAATTTCCTGGATTCTGTGACTTTGGTGTAGCAGACTGGAAATTGTGTGGAAGCATAATTTAAAAATGGAGGGCTTTTTTAATTTAAAACAAACATAAAAGCAGAATAATACAAGTCCTGCATTGTTTTTATACTAAAATCAATTTAGTGTATGTGGTCCCCAACACATAACTGCATCATAGACAGAGTCAGGTAGGGGCAAACTGGAGGTTTTAGCAGTGGTATAAGGCATAGCAGGGACTTTTTACATCTGAGAGAACATGGGAGACATTTGAGATGAGCACAGTCATTTTGTATCCCTAGAGGTTTCTTCTAAAATGAACATCAGAGAAACAGCTAACATTGTGAAACTCCTGTCTTTAGGTTTCAGAGTTTACAACCCATTGAGAAGAATAGGACAGTTCACACCTCCCTAAGTTATTGTTGCAGGCTGTCTGCAGATGAATGAAAATAACACTGCATTTGTTAGCCTGGAAAATGTGAACCAAACGTAAACTTCACATGAGGACTTTTTTAATGAAAGCCTAGATTCTGGAGTCAATTTTGTAGCAAGGGGTGGATTCCATGACCTATTTCTCAGCCATAGAAATGCAGAATTCTTAGGGCACTAATAATAATTGGTTTGTATTTATGTAGTATTATTGATTGTATAGTAGAGTTGAATTCATAGAGTTGTTGGCCTGCCAGGCTCTAGAAAGGATGAGGACATATTGTACGAGGACCTTAATAAAATAGCAGAGTGATCTATCTAGAAGTCCCTAAGTACTTGAAGTCTGATGTCTTTCTGCTCATGATCTCTTAAACCATATTACACTGTTCATCAGAGAATCTGAAAGCTCCTGTTCTTCTTGAAAACACTGAATCCCACAGCTCTGTTGTGAACTAGCTAAGTGCTATGTTGTTTTACAGATGGCTAAACTTGAGCTATAAGGGAGGTTGTGATCTGGTCAACATGTCCCAATAAGTTAGTAGCAGACCTTGAATGGAAATAAAACCTAGGTATAACTCTTGCTCACAGCAACAATAAATCAGCCAAAAAGGGATTGCTTTTACTCCTAAATTCCCTTTTGAATCTCTCTGGTAGTGTCACACCCCCTCCCTAAAATTACAATGCAAATAACAATGAGAACATTGTTAATCTCCATTTTTATAACAACACAACCAGAATTACTCAGAATGTATCATGTGTTGGTGATACACATGGTGAGGGTGGGTGCCTAGTAGAAATGTCTGTGCCAGGCCCCCCAGCCTTTAAGGCAGGTATTTTTCCCCCCAAGTAACCCACCAGCGAACTGGAAGGCACAGTCACCTTGAAAGCCTTATTCAAGAGTATCATGATTACTATGGAACCCCACTCTGCATAGCAGCAGCAGGAAGGGCTACCCTAATTGTTCAAGGGATGGGCCTCTCCATCCACCCAGATCCCTGGTTGGTTAGAGAACTGGCAGGAAATCCCACCCCTACTGTCTGCTGCCAGTTCTTCCATTGGAGGGTGGGGATGCCACTGGAGAAAAGATTTCATGGGCTGCTGTGGAGGGTCTATCATACTGCAGGCCCATAGTGTGAGCCCAGAGCTGGGAGACGGGCCTAGGGAGTGGTTAAAATGCATGACTACTATGAGCTTGCATTACATTCAAGATTCAGTCACCATCAAAAGGAACAGAGGTGACCTGACTGGTGAGTGTGGGACAAATGTGGAGGGGCGGTTTGGACTGTGCGTTTGCTGATGGCATTTGAGTTACCTTTGAAGTATTGGCTCCATTAGACCAATAATGCCAGACCCAGCTATTCAAAACTAATGAGTTGGGCTCCCCCAGAATCATACAATTGGCTTTAAGGTCATGAGATTTTTAAAAAATAATAAATAAAATGTTGGCTTCTGTTTAAATTTACCTTCTGAACCTGTGTGAGTCAAGTCATAGTTTTGCAATTTCCCCTGCCATCATGAGGGCTGAAAACTAACTTATATATATATATAAATAAAAGGTGGGATTCTCATGTGTACATGTGACCGCTGTATCTCGGGTTTGAGAAATACACCTTCTGTTGTGAGACTGGTGATAAAATCACAGGTGTTGGCAATACTGTCTTATTTGCATTACCTCTCCCTTTCAGTGACACTGGGGTTCCATGATAAAGGTGCTGGACTAAAGAGGTGTGCATTGGAATGATTCCTGGGCAAAATGCTGTCACCCCGAAGGCTGTAGGAGGGTTCTTCACCCCAAGGCAAGGGGCGGGAGTTTGGTAAAACCTACCGGAGAGGGGAGCCCTTGCCATAATTACAATGGATAACACCATAATTACAATTGGTCAAAACTTCCTCCTAGGTTGCCATATACTAGATTTTTGTCCCCTGTTAAGTATAGTAGAGTAGTTGGGAGAAACCTATAAATACCAAAAGTCTCTCTTTACAAATTTCTTGCATAGACCCTGTCTGGCCTCGAAGTTAACTCTTTTGAGAGTCCAAACAACTGGAGTAACAGTGTTACAGTTGCTATATATTGTAGTGTTGCTTGTTCACAAAACCCAGTGTTCCATCAAAATATTTTCCGTGTCATCTGCAAAGCTTTTGTCAAAATACGGTTGCAAGTGTAGCCTGGTGGGGAAGGTGTTTGTGCTGCTAATTAGTCTAAGTTGAAGATGAGCTCATGGTCTCAGGGGCAGATATTATTTGTTCTAATCTCTTTGGGGAATGAGCTATCATCTCTGCAAAACGTCACCTGATTTATGATGGCCATTCATATCAATACACTGTAACAGAGTTTTAATTTTCTATTGCAAGGAAAATTCAGTATAGTGCAGAAAAATATATTCAAATTACAAGTCTGAAATGCACTAGAGTCCTAATTAATAGTATTAAGGTTGGCCAATTTAAATGTGCTCAGTAAAGAAGCTAAGCCCTTTAAGATGTACTTTTAAATCTAGAAATCAGAGTGTCTGGTTCCAGAAATAAGCATGCACTTAGCATATTTGCTCTTGAAAACTGGGAATGTGAGTATTCAGATGGGTTCTTAGGAACCTACAGTGTTGTCAGTGGGCACATTTTTCTGATCGGCATGCACACTTGTGGTAAACATGCATGCTAGTCTAAATACATTGTGTGCTCTTATGCATGGAATTCTGATTTGTATAAATATTTTCCCTTTATGTACACTATTGTGGAGAGCACTTCTGCCCTAGTTGGGATAACAATTAAAAGGGCCAGCATACCATACTGTATAATGGCAGCTGAAACTAAGCTGTGTTGCATAGTGGATACATCACTAGACTAAGACTCAAGAGACCTGGGTTCTGTTTCCAGCAGTGCTACTGACCTGCTAGGTGACTTTGGGCAAGTCACTTTACTACTCTGTGCCTCAGTTTCCTGATCTGTAAAGTGGGAACAATGATAATCACCTCCTTTGTAAAGCACTTTGAGCTCTAATGATGAAAAGCGTTATATAAGAGCTAGCTATTCTTACTGGTATTGTAATTATTAAGTAAGCTGGAGCCTGATAAGAAACCGCTATGCATCTCTTTCTTTAATAATCTGTAACCCAAACTAATGTACTTAATGCATGGACCCTCTTTATAAATCAATCCCGCCAGCTCTCTGATCATTTTTCTTGCACATCTCTGAACACCCCCAGATTTGTCAATGTCTTTGTGGTTGTGTGACACCTGGAACTCGTTGCAGCATTACTGATGCTGAAAGATTAATGCCTCTCAGCTCTAGGATGCCTCCGAATATGCAACTCAAAATTGCCTTTGCTTGCTGCCATCCTGCATTATAAACTCAACAGGCCAAATTCTGCACTGATTTATTACCTGTGCAGTTCCACACCATTGACAGAATAGGAGAAGGTGTTAATATGCTTTTTCATCAGTAGATCTCAAAAAGCTTCACAATCTTTTAAACATATTTATCCTAACAGCATCCTTGTGAGGTAGGGAAGTGCTATTATCTCCATTTTTACAGATGGAGACCTGAGACACAGAGAAGCTAAGGGACTTGCCCAAGGTCACAGAGGAAGTCTGTGGCAGAGCAGGGAATTGAATCCAGGTGTCCTAAATTCTAAGCTAGAGCCCTAACTATTGGCCCAGCCTTCCACTCATAAGTGGCTTATTGTATCCAGTTTGCTGCCTACAGTCACCTCTAGCGCTCTTTTAACATTATCATGTGCTGGTTCTTTCCTTCTCATTGATTAACTGTATTTTTCAGATTGTTTTTCCAATTTGAATCTCACTCACTATGAAAATTACAATTTTAAAATGCTGGGGTGGGGGCAATTTGAAACTCTGCAAACATAACTAGGCACCAAGCCTAATCCTGACCAGCATTACCTCCTCCTTTGCCCTGCCTCCATTCAGCATCAGGGCAGGAATCCTAGTCAATGCTCTATGTGCTAGGGAGGTCCAGCTATCCTGCCAGCCCATGCACCATTCCCTCAAGGGGAACAGTTTGCTAGCTAAGTACTGTGGCCTACCCCCAACTGATTAATCCAGGTGCTGGTTGGATTGCTTGCTGCATTTCATTGAATGTGACGCAAACTTTCCTGGCATCCTGCCCTGGCCAACAGCATCCTAAAAGCAAAGGGCATGCCGGGCAGTTTTTCAGCTCACCTATTTGCTGCTGATGAGAGCAGGATATGACGGCTAGTCTATCATTCCTGACTAGAATACATCAAACCTAGGAAATCCCAACATCCCTGAGTCATTAAAACTATAGGCAAAAATATTAACTTTTCTTCATCAGAGCTGCCAGCGTTGAAACTTTCACTTTGTAGCAACCAAAGAAGACTGAACTGGTGAGATAGGAGAGGGGAAGAAACAAGCAGAAGCAATGACATGGCCAAGTGCAATCATAAGGTAAAAACAACAAGCATTTGTCAAGCTTCATCAAAGCCTTCTGCACTTGCTTCACTACATGCACAATTGTACAATCTCGGATAGGAAAAACTAAGCACTTTGCTTGCTCTGTTTTAAATGACAGCCACACTGTGCCACCTTATGGCAACACCAGTTCCTTTAGCTTCATACAGTGATGAGGGAAAAAAATTATCTTTCATTATTTTGAAAATGATTTGAAAAGAGAATAAGTATGGCATATTAGATGGAGATTCCAACTTTTTTTCTAAAGTGCCAAGAAACTGCAACATGGCTATAAATCTCTCATGTGTCACATGCACTGAAAGCATTGAAGAAATTTTAAATATAGGCTAAATGTTGTCATACTTGATCTACACTGCTGACTTGTCTGGCGCTCACACCTAAACACATTTAATCTACAACCATGGTTTTTTATATATATATTGTGATGGGGCAAGGCCAGAGGGCTATAGGAAAGTGGTAAGGAACCAGTATGTTCCTATTGGGATCCGGGAAGGGGGCGGGCAAAGCCCGCCCGCTGCTAAAGGATCCCCCCTTTCAGCCTAAGGGGAGGGATCCACAGGACCTGGATGCCAAGCGATTCCGGGGGACAAAAAATGAAAAAACAGGAACGGGAGTGGGGTCAAAGGGTCAAACAAAGTGAACCAGATGGGGACACCGAGCAGAGAACCCCAGACAGCGCCCACTGCTCCTCAAAGGTGTCAAGGGAGCCAGTGGACGCTGCCCAGAGGAACTCTGCCCGGATGCGTGAACGAACAGAGGATCGAAAATAGGCCCCACAGTCACAGGAGCCTCCATCGGCCAACCTCCTCACCCTGGTTTTGTAGATGGCCAGTTTAGCTAGGGCCAGGAGGAGGTTGACCAGGAGGTCCCGTGACTTCGTGGGGCCGCGGATTGGAAGTGCATAAATAAAAAGGTGAGGGGAGAAGTGCAACCAAAACCTCAACAAAATGTCTAAGAGGAGCCAGAACAGGGGCTGCAGCCTGGCACACTCCAGATAAATGTGCGCCAGGGTCTCCCTCACGCCACAAAAGGGACATGTGTCGGGGATTGGGGTGAACCGCGCCAAGTACACGCCCGTGCTCACGGCTCCGTGAAGGAGCCGCCAACTGACATCCCCGGCGGGCCTTGGGACTAAGGAGGAGTAAAGGCTGGCCCAGCGGGGCTTCTCACCCTCTAGAGGTGGCAGGAGGTCCCGCCATTTCGTATTGGGGCGGGACGTGAGGGTGAGGAGATAAAGGGTGTGGAGCACGAGCGTGTATAGATGTTTCCTTGGCGCGGTGTGGAAGCGGACCGGCTGCAGTTCGTGCAGCCGGCTCACCGTGAAGGGACAGAGGACCCGGTTGGGTCCACGGGGCAGGGGCCCAATAAAAAGGTCTGGAGGGCTTGGGGTGAAGGGAGGGCGGGGCGTACCCTCTCGCAGGACCCGGTCGATGTAAACCCGAGCAGCGGGCGGCAAAGCAGTCTTCACCTCCTGAAGTACGCGCCGGGGAGTATGAGGTCTGGAGAGCCCCATGCGCTGAGCAAGCGTCAGGGGATCCAGCCAGTCTCCCCGGTCGTAGTCCAGGAGGTCTCCGACCCTAGTGACTTCTGCCAGGACCAACCTCTGGCTCACCGAGGGGGACTCCGCCACCTGCACACAGAGCTGGGGGTTGTGTAGCAGGGGCTCCACGAGGAGATCTACCCCCTCGGTGGCCGCCACGGCCCTGGTCGCTGAGAATAGCTTCCAGGTCTGGAGGAGGTCCTGGTAGAAGACCGGCAGCCCATAGAGGTCTCGCAGAAGACCTCTCGGATGGAGATAAAGGAGCTGCCGGTCATATCGGAGCCCTCGGAAGCGGCATAGGAAGGCGTGCGCCAATACGCTCCACGCCGGACTACCTGCACCATAAAGGAGCCTCTGCAGGGCCTGGAGACGGAAGACATGGACCTGAGTGTGTGGACACTTCAGGCCCTGCCCACCCTCCTCCAGAGGAAGATGGAGAACCCCTGCAGAGACCCAGTGCAGTCCTGACCAAAAGAACTCCAGAATCGACGTCCGGAGGTTGGCCAGGAAACCCGGGGCCGGGACCAGGGTGTTGAGCCGGTACCAGAGCATGGACAGGACTAACTGATTGATTACCAGTGCTCTCCCTCGAAAGGAGAGGCACCGGAGTAGTCCTGTCCATTTCCGGATCCGCTCTATCACCCTGCCCTCTAAACCTTGCCAGTTCTCCGGCGGGGATGGATGCGTGGCAGAAAGGTAAACGCCGAGATAGAGCAGCGGACCCGCGCTCCACCTGATGGCCTGAAGCGCGGGTGGAGGGAGCTCACCTGCCACCCGTCCCCTACCACCAGGCCAGAGCTCTTGACCCAGTTGACCCGGGCAGAGGAGGCCGCCGAGTAGATCACCTGGCAAGCCTCCACCCGCACCAAGTCGCCCGGGTCCTGGACCACAAGGAGCACATCGTCAGCGTATGCCGACAGGACCAGCCGCAGCTCCGGCTCTCGGAGCACCAACCCCGTCAACCTCCTGCGGAGGAGACAGAGGAAGGGCTCGATCGCCAGAGCGTATAGCTGGCCCGAGAGGGGGCACCCCTGCCATACTCCTCGCCTGAAGCTGACCGGCTCGGTCAGGGTCCAGTTGAGCCTGACCAGACACTCTGCGGAGGTGTACAGGACCTGGAGAAAACCCACAAACTGGGGCCCAAAGCCAAACGTTCGCAGAGTGCTCAGGAGGTACCCGTGATCCACCCTGTCGAACGCCTTCTCCTGATCCAGAGACAGGAGGGCGAACGACAGACCATCCCTACACCCAAGCTCCAAGAGATCCTGGACCAGATACAGGTTGTCGAGAATGGTGCGGCCCGGGATGGTGTAGGTCTGGTCTGGGTGGACCACGTCCGCCAGCACGGACCCAAGCCGCAGCGAGATGGCCTTTGCTACGACTTTATAGTCCGTGCTGAGGAGCAAGACGGGACGCCAATTCCGTAAATCGCGGAGGTCCCCCTTCTTCGGCAATAAGGCGAGCATGGCTCGCCTGCACGAAAGAGGGAGGACCCCGCCCTGCAAGGACTCGGCCCAGACGGTGACAAGGTCTGGGCCGAGGACGTCCCAGAACACGCGGTAGAACTCCACGGTCAGCCCGTCCAGTCTCGGAGATTTATTAGTCGGCATGCGACGGAGGGCTTCCGAGAACTCGGCCAGAGTGAGAGGCAGCTCTAGCCGGTCTCGGTCGCCCGTGCTGACCGTAGGGAGTTCGTCCCAGAGCACTTTGCAAGCGTTAGGATCGGTCAGATCCGGGGAGAAAAGGCTCGCGTAGAAGGCCTTTGCCCTCCCGCACATCTCCACCGGATCCGTGAGGGGGGTGCCATCTTCTGCGAGGAGGCAGGTGACGTGTTTCTTAGCCCCCCTCTTTTTCTCCAGGGCGTAGAAGAAGCGGGAGCCGCGATCCATCTCCCGAAGGAGACGGATGTGTGATCGAACGAAGGCGCCCCGGGCCCGATGATCTTCGAGTTCCCAGAGCGCCTCCCGCTTCTCCCGGCACGCCCCACAGAGGGATGGATCCTCAGGGCTGGCGGCCAGACGCCTCTCCAGCTCTAAGACCTCCCGTTCCAACTGCTCTATCGTCACATCCCTCCGTCGGCTGGCGCCCCGGGTGTAATCACGGCAGAAGAGCCGGGCGCGTACCTTCCCTAGATCCCACCATCGCCGCGCCGAGGGAAAAGCGTGCCGCTGCCCTCGCCAGGCCAGCCAGAACTCCCGGAAGGACGCCACGAAACCCACATCCTCCAGCAAACTGTTATTAAAATGCCAATAGGCCGACCCCGGCCTCCCCGCGCAGAGAGAGGCCGTCACGGTAGCGAGATGATGATCAGAGAACGGGGCCAGCCGGACGCTGGAGGAGTGGGCCCGCGAAAGGTGAAAACGTGATAAATAGATGCGATCCAACCGGGAGTGGTGCGACCGATGGACCTCCACCCAGACAAAGGTGAAGGTTGAGCTGTCGTCCGGGTGGTGGTCGCGCCAGACGTTCACCAGGGAGTGATATTCGACAATCTCCCTGAGGACGTCCGCGGCGGCCGGGCACTGCTCGATCCCCGAGCGGTCCCGTTTTTCAAGGGTGTTGTTAAAGTCCCCGCCCAGGACCAGGCACTCGCGAGGATCCAAGGTGCCGAGGAAGGTGGACGCCTGCTGATAGAAACGAAGTTGTTCCGGGCCCGGTGTTGCGGCATAGATGTTGACGAGATTGACCACGAGCCCCTCCATACGGACCCGTAGGTGCAGCAGGCGGCCCGGCACAGCCTCGGCAAACCCCAGCACCTCAGGCCGTAGGTCGGGGGAGAACAAGTTCGCCACTCCAGCCTGGCGAACAGAGAGATGGCTGAAGTAGACTCTGTCCCCCCATTCCAGCCGCCAGCTGTCTTCAGCGGCTGGATCTGTATGGGTCTCCTGCAGGAACACTACAGAGTACCCCCCCTCCCGAAGGAAGGAGAGTACCTGGCTCCTGCGGAGACCCATCCTACAGCCCCGGGTGTTTAATGTTGCGAAGAGGAGAGATGCCATGAGGAGGGCTGGGGGGGATCCTTGCTGGCAGACTCACTCACGGCCCCCATCGGGCCGCGTAACAATCCGTGACCCACCCCGTAGGTGAGTAGTGAGTCACGGAAAAGGCGAACCCGTTGGTAGGCCATGGCGGCCTGCTTCCCAGTCCCTTTGCCCTCCCCCATGAGGGCCCTCGCGGCCTGGAGGATTTGGTGGAAATCCCCCCATCGCTGGAGAGCGAGCTGTACTTTGTTGCGGGAGCCCCGGACGTCCTCCAGGAACTCCCGCAGCTCCTCTCGCAGCGTTTGGGGGGCCGGGGTTACTGGCTCCCGGCTATTGAAAGAAGGGGCCCCTGACACAGCCCTATGGCCCACCGAAACAGACAGGCAAGGGGCGGACCCTCGACACAGCTCCCGCTGGGCCGACACCTTAGGGCCCAACCCGAAATTCGGCTTAGTTGGGGGAGGCGGTGGAGGGAGAAGAGCAGCCTCTGGTGGGTCGGGATGAGGAAATACTGGAGCCGCTCCCTGGGGGTCATCCTCCAAGAAGGGGAGGGAGACAGCCCCAGGGGCGGCAGTGTCATCATAGGAGGTGTAGGAGATTGGGACGGCATCAGGGGCAGGGCAGGGATCAGAAGTAGGGGCAGGGAAGGGGACATGAGCAGGGCCGGGCTGAGGAATGGGTAGAGGATTCTGAGCCGCAGGAGCTGGGCCACTGGGAGGTGGCCTCTCTTGGTGTGGCTGAGGGATCTGGGAATTGGGAAGGGGACCCCCCACGATGCCGGGTTCTAGTATGATGGCTTGTGTTACAGCCATGGCATCGGGAGGTGGACAGATATTTGCGGGGTCCCCGCCTGGGAAGGAGAACTGTCGTCCCACCCCAATGAGGGGTACCCCCTGGGATTCGGGTCCCGGCCGCAGGGCACCGGCCGTCGCTTTAGGAGGCTTGGCGGCCGTCAGCGAGGTGTCACTTGCGACCGGGCAAGTGGAAGAGCCCAGGGGATCCTTGGAGGTGGGAACGGAACCGACGGTCAAGGGGAGGGAGCATGGAGAGAGGGGGGAAAAGGGGCACCGGGGTGAGGTCATTGAGATCGAGGCCTGCTGCTAAAGGGTCGTCCTCCCCCTGGGTGATTGGGGTCAGACCCAGGGCCTCGATCTCCTCGTAGATGGAGGGCAGGTCACCTTCTGCCACCCCGGGGTTCTCCCCGCCGGCACCTGAAGCGATGCTCGTGTCAGGGTGCGCAGGGTCGACAAAAGGGGCAGAAGGGGCTCTATCGGGGGCTTCCGAGGGGGGGTGGTAATACCTTCCGGTGCTGCCACGTCTTTCCCAGCCGGTTCTGGAGGACAAAAGCCACTCGGGGGCAAAGCGGAAGGCTCGGCATCAGTGCCCCCCTTCCTGGTCTTCCGGGGGGCTTCCGCATCGGTGGAAAGGAGCGGGGCTTGAGCCTTCCGCTTGCCCCGCTTCCTCTGTACTAAGGCCCAGTCCTCCATGGCTTCAGCTGGGGGCTGGCTAGTAAGGGTCGGGTCAAGGGGGAGGGGCAATTTCTTAGGGACTCGGGGAGGAAGTGGTGGGGCAGCATAAGGGAGAGAAAAATCTCTCTGGGGCGGGCCCTCTCCCACGCCCGGCGGTATCCCTGCCTCACCCTCCTCCACAGGCCTCAGCAGACTGTTCGCGGCGGGCCTTTCCCACTCGTCTGGGCACACTGTGGGAGGTACTCCCAGGGCCCGAGTGGGAGCAGCGGTGGACTGGGAAGGAGGAGGGGCGGCTCTGGGCACCGGGCATTCAGGGGCGCCGGCGATGACGGGGCCGACGCCCTGCCGGGGCTCGGGGGTGTCGGATGTTCCTCCTTGCCGGGCCAAGGGACAGTCCCTCCGGACGTGTCCCATCGCCCGGCAGAGGTAGCACCGAGCCTCCCCCGTGGAATAGTATACCCGGTAACGGGCCCCGTGATAGGGGACCATAAAGGACCCCTCGAGCGCCTCCCCGTCACGTGCAGCCGGCGGCATTTGGAGCTGCAACTGCCGGCGGAACGAGAGGATGTGACGGAGGGCGGGGTCTTTGCAGCCCAGTGGGAGAGGGCTGACTACAGAGATGGGTCTCCCTAGGGCGGAGAGGGCAGGTAACAGGGCGGCATTGGGGAGGAAGGGACGGACGGAAGTGAAGCCTAGGCGGACGCCCAAGTCCTCCAGCGGCTCTAATGGGACGAACACGCCCCCCACTGCCAGGCCCTTCTCCACCGCCTCTTGGGCCGCAGCCTCCGATGCGAGGAAGAAGACTACCTTTCCGTACATTTTGGAGGCCGCTACGATGGCCGTGGGCCCCACCACCCTCGCCAACGCCCGCACATAGGTTTCTACGTGGGGCGAGGCGGGTACCAGGAGGCAACGGACGCCGTGCCTCCTGGTCAAGGTGGGAAAGGGGCCCCGGCCGCTATAGATGGTAGTTGAGGCGGTGGGCGGGTTAGGTGATGTTGCGGCAGGTGGGGGGGGGTTGCCGCCACCTGGGCGTATGCTCTGGGGGCCGGAGGTGGGACACCCGCAGAACTGGTAGAGGGAACAGCAGGGAAGGATGCCGTGGCAGTAGTGGCTGCCTCTGCCATGGAGGGCCTGGCCTTTGTCGCGGGGCCCTTACCCTTCTTTTTACCCTGGCCCTTCCTGCCGGCTGGGGGGGCTCCCCCAGAATCATGGGGGGCGAGGGACGTGGCAGCAGCGGAGGTCTCTTCAGTGTCCGCCGCTGCCGGTGCCCCAGCAGGGGCGAGAGCAGGTGGTTCGGCAGCGGTGGTTAAGGTAGAGGCTTGGGAGGGTGACGGGGGAACAGGCGGAGGAGGGGAGGCCGTGCCGTCTGGAGGGTCTTCTCCCTTCATATCGCCTGCCATGATGAGCAGGGGAGGAAGGGAAAACTCCTGAGAGGGGGGGGTGGGGAGAGGAATTGGGGTGACCACTCCTCCCTGCTAGGCTGCAGGCAGGGGAGGAGGCCACTAAAGTGGGGACAGGGTTCAGGGTTAACTCGGACTAGTGCGGGGGTAGGGTTCAGTCACCAACTCAAGATGGGAAATCCGGCTCCTCTTGTTGCACTAGGGGAGGGGATGATATAACAGCATGGGGGTGCAGTGAG
Organism: Chelydra serpentina; assembly: GCA_037349315.1. Classification (NCBI taxonomy): domain Eukaryota; kingdom Metazoa; phylum Chordata; order Testudines; family Chelydridae; genus Chelydra; species Chelydra serpentina. The sequence goes on along the minus strand of JBAIAC010000002.1, from coordinate 62,577,856 downwards.
ATAGGGTCAAAATTAAACAGGGGAGGGGCACAAGCGCATGGGAGGGGGCGTGGGTTCACGAAAGCGGGGGGCTAATCAGGGCAAACAGAGCTTCAGGGGGAGGGAGACAACCAACTAAGAATGGGGCAGAAAAACAAGGGACTAGTTTCAGGGCTAGGGTAGGGCAAACAAACAAGGCTGTAGATGGAGAGGGGTGGGGCAGGCAAAACTGAAAATAGCAAGGGGCTGGGACCAAAAAAAAGGGGGGCAAACAACTGCAAGGGGTAAATGGGGCAGGTGGCAAGGGACAAAGCAAGGGACGTGCAGCTGGGGGGAAGAGGGTCAGTCCAAGGGGTATGGGAGGGGGCACGTGCACCCACGTGCGCTTGCACAAAGTCAATGGGTGGGGCTGGTTGCCGCTGCAGGCCCAAATGATGTTAAAAGGTGGTGGCGGGCCATGGAAGCAGCTAAGTCCAGAGGCCGTAGCACAAGGCAGATGGTGAGCAGCCAGCAGAGGTGGTGGAGGGGGCAGCGGTGGTGGTGGGGGTTATGGGGGGGCACCAGGGGGCAGGCTCGGCGCCACACCCCCTGTGCCCCTACAAGCACAGTCAATATCCCCACCACTAGAGCACAGTTCGAAAGATTACTCAGTTCTTGGAGGCCCCCTCCACGGTGGTCTGCAGAGTCTCCGTCGACGGTCTTCCGGGTCTTCCTCTTCTTGGCACCAGCAGCTTCCTGGCAGCAAACAGGGCAGCAGCAGCAGCTCCAGCAACTCCAGGCGGTGGTCCGGTGGTCAGGCAGGACCCCTCACAGATGGTGGTGGTGGTGGTGGTGGTGACAGCAGCGGCTGGAGCAGGGGTCCCTCACACCCCTCCTCTGGGGAGAGGGCCAGCAGGCCCCCCCCCCAAGGGGCTGCTGCAGCAGCAGGAGTAGCAGCAGCAACCAAGGTGTTGGCGGGGATGGGGTTCAGCTGCCAGGCAGCCAGCAACCAGAGAGTAGAGTAGTGGGAGGGGTGTCTGGCCCAGCCAGGGGAGAAGCTGGAGCAGCAGTAGCAGCAAACAGCAGCTGGGAGGGCCCAGGGCCTAGCAGCAGCCCCAGAAAGATGAGCAGGAGCAGCAGTCCTCTACCTCCTTCCCTGCCAGAGGGCTATAGGGAAGTGGTAAGGAACCAGTATGTTCTTATTGGGATCCGGGAAGTGGGCGGGCGAAGCCCGCCCACTGCTAAAGGATCCCCCCTTTCAGCCTAAGGGGAGGGATCCACGGGACCTGGATACCAAGTAATTCCGGGGGACAAAAAATGAAAAAACAGGAACGGGAGTGCGGTCAAAGGGTCAAACGAAGTGAACCAGAAGGGGACACCGAGCAGAGAACCCCGGACAGCGCCCACTGCTCCTCAAAGGTGTCAAGGGAGCCAGTGGACGCTGCCCAGAGGAACTCTGCCCGGATGCGTGAACGAACAGAGGATCGAAAATAGGCCCCACAGTCACAGAAGCCTCCATCGGCCAACCTCCTCACCCTGGTTTTGTAGATGGCCAGTTTAGCTATGGCCAGGAGGAGGTTGACCAGGAGGTCCCGCGACTTCGTGGGGCCGCGGATTGGAAGTGCATAAATAAAAAGGTGAGGGGAAAAGTGCAACCAAAACCTCAACAAAATATCCAAGAGGAGCCGGAACAGGGGCTGAAGCCTGGCGCACTCCAGATAAATGTGCGCCAGGGTTTCCCTCACACCGCAAAAGGGACATGTGTCGGGGATTGGGGTGAACCGCGCCAAGTACACGCCCGTGCTCACGGCTCCGTGAAGGAGCCGCCAACTGACGTCCCCGGCGGGCCTTGGGACTAAGGAGGAGTAAAGGCTGGCCCACCGGGGCTTCTCACCCTCTAGAGGTGGCAGGAGGTCCCGCCATTTCGTATCGGGGCGGGACGTGAGGGCGAGGAGATGAAGGGTGTGGAGCACGAGCGTGTATAGATGTTTCCTTGGCGCGGTCTGGAAGCGGATGGGCTGTAGTTTGTGCAGCCGGCTCACCGTGAAGGGACAGGGGACCCGGTTGGGTCCACGGGGCAGGGGCCCAATAAAAAGGTCCGGAGGGCTTGGGGTGAAGGGAGGGCGGGGCGTACCCTCTCGCAGGACCCGGTCGAGGTAAACCCGAGCGGCGGGTGGCAAAGCAGCCTTCACCTCCTGAAGTACGCGCCGGGGAGTACAAGGTCTGGAGAGCCCCATGCGCTGAGCAAGCGTCAGGGGATCCAGCCAGTCTCCCCGGTCGTAGTCCAGGAGGTCTCCGACCCTAGTGACCTCTGCCAGGACCAACCTCTGGCGCACCGAGGGGGACTCCGCCACCTGCACACGGAGCTGGGGGTTGTGTAGCAGGGGCTCCGCGAGGAGATCTGCCCCCTCGGTGGCCGCCACGGACCTGGTCGCTGAGAATAGCTTCCAGGTCCGGAGGAGGTCCTGGTAGAAGACCGGCAGCCCGTAGAGGTCTCGCGGAAGACCTCTCGGATGGAGATAAAGGAGCTGCCGGTCATATCGGAGCCCTCGGAAGCGGCGTAGGAAGGCGTGCGCCAATACGCTCCACGCCGGACTACCTGCACCATAAAGGAGCCTCTGCAGGGCCTGGAGACGGAAGACATGGACCTGAGTGTGTGGACACTTCAGGCCCTGCCCACCCTCCTCCAGAGGAAGATGGAGAACCCCTGCAGAGACCCAGTGCAGTCCTGACCAAAAGAACTCCAGAATCGACGTCCGGAGGTTGGCCAGGAAACCCGGGGCCGGGACCAGGGTGTTGAGCCGGTACCAGAGCATGGACAGGACTAATTGATTGATTACCAGTGCTCTCCCTCGAAAGGAGAGGCACCGGAGTAGTCCTGTCCATTTCCGGATCCGCTCTATCACCCTGCCCTCTAAACCTTGCCAGTTCTCCGGCGGGGATGGATGCGTGGCAGAAAGGTAAACGCCGAGATAGAGCAGAGGACCCGCGCTCCACCTGATGGCCTGAAGCGCGGGTGGGAGGGAGCTCGCCTGCCACCCGTCCCCTACCACCAGGCCAGAGCTCTTGACCCAGTTGACCCGGGCAGAGGAGGCCGCCGAGTAGATCGCCTGGCAAGCCTCCACCCGCACCAAGTCGCCCGGGTCCTGGACCACGAGGAGCACATCGTCGGCGTACGCCGACAGGACCAGCCGCAGCTCCGGCTCTCGGAGCACCAACCCCGTCAACCTCCTGCGGAGGAGACAGAGGAAGGGCTCGATCGCCAGAGCGTACAGCTGGCCCGAGAGGGGGCACCCCTGCCGTACTCCTCGCCCGAAGCTGACCGGCTCGGTCAGGGTCCAGTTGAGCCTGACCAGACACTCTGCGGAGGCGTACAGCACCTGGAGAAAACCCACAAACTGGGGCCCAAAGCCAAACGCTCGCAGAGTGCTCAGGAGGTACCCGTGATCCACCCTGTCGAACGCCTTCTCCTGATCCAGAGACAGGAGGGCGAACGACAAACCATCCCTACACCCAAGCTCCAAGAGATCCCGGACCAGATACAGGTTGTCGAGAATGGTGCGGCCCGGGACGGTGTAGGTCTGGTCTGGGTGGACCACGTCCGCCAGCACGGACCCAAGCCGCAGCGAGATGGCCTTTGCTACGACTTTATAGTCCGTGCTGAGGAGCGAGACGGGACGCCAATTCCGTAAATCGCGGAGGTCCCCCTTCTTCGGCAATAAGGCGAGCACGGCTCGCCTGCACGAAAGAGGGAGGACCCCGCCCTGCAAGGACTCGGCCCAGACGGCGACAAGGTCTGGGCCGAGGACGTCCCAGAACACGCGGTAGAACTCCACGGTCAGCCCGTCCAGTCCCGGAGATTTATTAGTCGGCATGCGACGGAGGGCTTCCGAGAACTCGGCCAGAGTGAGAGGCAGCTCTAGCCGGTCTCGGTCGCCCGTGCTGACCGTAGGGAGTTCGTCCCAGAGCACTTTGCAAGCGTTAGGATCGGTCAGATCCGGGGAGAAAAGGCTCGCGTAGAAGGCCTTGGCCCTCCCGCACATCTCCACCGGATCCGTGAGGGGGGTGCCATCTTCTGCGAGGAGGCAGGTGACGTGTTTCTTAGCCCCCCTCTTTTTCTCCAGGGCGTAGAAGAAGCGGGAGCCGCGATCCATCTCCCGAAGGAGACGGATGCGGGATCGAACGAAGGCGCCCCGGGCCCGATGATCTTCCAGTTCCCGGAGCTCCTCCCGCTTCTCCCGGCACGCCCCGCAGAGGGATGGATCCTCAGGGCTGGCGGCCAGACGCCTCTCCAGCTCTAAGACCTCCCGTTCCAACTGCTCTATCGTCGCATCCCTCCGTCGGCTGGCGCCCCGGGTGTAATCACGGCAGAAGAGCCGGGCGCGTACCTTCCCTAGATCCCACCATCGCCGCGCCGAGGGAAAAGCGTGCCGCTGCCCTCGCCAGGCCAGCCAGAACTCCCGGAAGGACGCCACGAAACCCACATCCTCCAGCAAACTGTTATTAAAATGCCAATAGGCCGGCCCCGGCCTCTCCGCGCAGAGAGAGGCCGTCACGGTAGCGAGATGATGATCAGAGAACGGGGCCAGCTGGACGCTGGAGGAGTGGGCCCGCGAAAGGTGAAGACATGATAAATAGATGCGGTCCAACCGGGAGTGGTGCGACCGATGGGCCTCCACCCGGACAAAGGTGAAGGTTGAGCTGTCGCCCGGATGGTGGTCGCGCCAGACGTCCACCAGGGAGTGATGTTCGACAATCTCCCTGAGGACGTCCGCGGCGGCCGGGCACTGCTCGATCCCCGAGCGGTCCCGTTTTTCAAGGGTGTTGTTAAAGTCCCCGCCTAGGACCAGGCACTCGCGAGGATCCAAGGTGCCGAGGAAGGTGGACGCCTGCTGATAAAAACGAAGTTGTTCCGGGCCCGGTGTCGGGGCATAGATGTTGACAAGATTGACCACGAGCCCCTCCATACGGACCCGTAGGTGCAGCAGGCGGCCCGGCACAGCCTCGGCAGCCCCCAGCACCTCAGGCCGTAGGTCGGGGGAGAACAAGGTCGCCACTCCAGCCTGGCGAACAGAGAGATGGCTGAAGTAGACTCTGTCCCCCCATTCCAGCCGCCAGCTGTCTTCAGCGGCTGGATCCGTATGGGTCTCCTGCAGGAACACTACAGAGTACCCCCCCTCCCGAAGGAAGGAGAGCACCTGGCTCCTGCGGAGACCCATCCTACAGCCCCGGGTGTTTAATGTTGCGAAGAGGAGAGATGCCATGAGGAGGGCTGGGGGGGACCCTTGCTGGCAGACTCACTCACGGCCCCCATCGGGCCGCGTAACAATCCGTGACCCACCCCGTAGCTGAGTAGTGAGTCACGGAAAAGGCGGACCCGTTGGTAGGCCGTGGCGGCCTGCTTCCCAGTCCCTTTACCTTCCCCCATGAGGGCCCTCGCGGCCTGGAGGATCTGGTGGAAATCCCCCCATCGCTGGAGAGCGAGTTGTACTTTGTTGCGGGAGCCTCGGACGTCCTCCAGGAACTCCCGCAACTCCTCTCGCAGCGTATGGGGGGCCGGGGCTACTGGCTCCCGGCTATCGGAAGAAGTGGCCCCTGACACAGCCCTATGGCCCACCGAAACAGACAGGCAAGGGGCGGACCCTCGACGCAGCTCCCGCTGGGCCGGCACCTTAGGGCCCAACCCAAAATTCAGCTTAGTTGGGGGAGGCGGTGGAGGGAGAAGAGCAGCCTCTGGTGGGTTGGGGCGAGGAAAGACTGGAGCCGCTCCCTGGGGGTCATCCTCAGTTAAGGGGAGGGAGACAGCCCCAGGGGCGGCAGTGTCACCATGGGAGGTGTAGGAGAGTGGGACGGCATCAGGGGCAGGGCAGGGATCAGAAGTAGGGGCAGGGAAAGGGTCATGAGCAGGGCCAGGCTGAGGAACGGGTAGAGGATCCTGAGCCGCAGGAGCTGGGCCACTGGGAGGTGGCCTCTCTTGGTGTGGCTGAGGGATCTGGGAATTGGGAAGGGGACCCCCCACGATGCCGGGTTCTAGTATAATGGCTTGTGTTGCAGCCACGGCATCGGGAGGTGGACAGATATTTGTCGGGTCCCCACCTGGGAAGGAGAACTGTCGTCCCACCCCAATGAGGGGTACCCCCTGGGATTCGGGTCCCGGCCGCAGGGCACCGGCCGTCGCTTCAGGAGGCTTGGCGGCCGTCAGCGAGGTGTCACTTGCGACCGGGCAGGTGGAAGAGCCCAGGGGATCCTCGGAGGTGGGAGCGGAACCAGCGGTCAAGGGGAGGGAGCATGGGGAGAGGGGGGAAAGGGGCACTGGGGTGAGGTCATTGAGATCGAGGCCTGCTGCTAAAGGGTCGTCCTCCCCCTGGGTGATTGGGGTCAGACCCAGGGCCTCGATCTCCTCGTAGATGGAGGGCAGGTCACCTTCTGCCACCCCGGGGTTCTCTCCGCCAGCACCTGGAGCGATGCTCGGGTCAGGGCGCGCAGGGTCGACAAAGGGGGCAGAAGGGGCTCCTTTGGGGGCTTCCGAGGGAGGGGCGGTAATACCTTCCGGTGCTGCCACGTCTTTCCCAGCCGGTTCCGGCGGACAAAAGCCGCTCGGGGGCAAAGCGGAAGGCTCGGCATCAGTGCCCTCCTTCCTGGTCTTCCGGGGGGCTTCCGCATCAGTGGAAAGGAGCGGGGCTCGAGCCTTCCGCTTGCCCCGCTTCCCCTGTACTAAGGCCCAGTCCTCCATGGCTTCAGCTGGGGGCTGGCTAGTAAGGGTCGGGTCAAGGGGGAGGGGCGATTTCTTAGGGACTCGGGGAGGTAGTGGTGGGGTAGCATAAGGGAGAGAAAAATCTCTCTGGGGCGGGCCCTCTCCCACGCCCGGCGGTATCCCTGCCTCACCCTCCTCCACAGGCCTCAGCAGACTGTTCGCGGCGGGCCTCTCCCACTCGTCTGGGCACACTGGGGGAGGTACTCCCAGGGCCCGAGTGGAAGTAGCGGTGGACTGGGAAGGAGGAGGGGCGGCTTTGGGCACCGGGCATTCAGGGACGCCGGCGATGACAGGGCCGACGCCCTGCCGGGGCTCGGGGGTCTCGGATGCTCCTCCTTGCCGGGCCAAGGGACAGTCCCTCCGGACGTGTCCTATCGCCCGGCAGAGGTAGCACCGAGCCTCCCCCGTGGAATAATATATCCGGTAACGGGCCCCGTGATAGGGGACCATAAAGGACCCCTCGAGCGCCTCCCCGTCACGTGCAGCCGGCGGCATTTGGAGCTGCACCTGCCGGCGGAACGAGAGGATGTGACGGAGGGCGGGGTCTTTGCAGCCCAGTGGGAGAGGGCTGACTACAGAGATGGGTCTCCCCAGGGCAGAGAGGGCAGGTAACAGGGCGGCATTGGGGAGGAAGGGAGGGACGGAAGTGAGGACTAGGCGGATGCCCAAGTCCTCCAGCGGCTCTAGTGGGACGAACACGCCCCCCACTGCCAGGCCCTTCTCCACCGCCTCTTGGGCCGCGGCCTCCGATGCGAGGAAGAAGACTACCTTTCCATACATTTTGGAGGCCGCTACGATGGCTGTGGGCCCCACCACCCTCGCCAACGCCCGCACATAGGTTTCTACGTGGGGCGAGGCGGGTACCAGGAGGCAACGGACGCCATGCCTCCTGGTCAAGGTGGGAAAGGGGCCCCGGCCACTATAGATGGTAGCTGAGGCGGTGGGCGGGTTAGGTGACGTTGCGGCAGGTGGGGGGGTTGCCGCCACCTGGGCGTATGCCCTGGGGGCCGGGGGTGGGACACCCGCAGAGCTGGTAGAGGGAACAGCAGGGAAGGATGCCGTGGCGGTAGTGGCTGCCTCTGCCATGGAGGGCTTGGCCTTTGTCGCGGGGCCCTTACCCTTCTGTTTACCCTGGCCCTTCCTGCCGGCTGGGGGGGCTCCCCCAGGATCATGGGGGGCGAGGGACGTGGCAGCAGCGGAGGTCTCTTCAGAGTCCGCCGCTGCCGGTGCCCCAGCGGGGGCGAGAGCAGGTGGTTCGGCAGCGGCGGGTAAGGTAGAGGCTTGGGAGGGTGACGGGGGAACAGGCGGAGGAGGGGAGGCCGTGCCGTCTGGAGGGGCTTCTCCCTCCATATCGCCCGCCATGATGAGCAGGGGAGGAAGGGAAAACTCTTGAGAGGGGGGGTGGGGAGAGGAATTGGGGTGACCACTCCTCCCTGCTAGGCTGCAGGCAGGTGAGGAGGGCACAAAAGTGGGGACAGGGTTCAGGATTGTCTCGGACTAGTGCGGGGATAGGGCTCAGTCACCAACTCAAGCTGGGAAATCCGGCTCCTCTTGTTGCACTAGGGGAGGGGATGATATAACAGCATGGGGGTGCAGTGAGATAGGGTCAAAATTAAACAGGGGAGGGGCACAAGCACATGGGAGGGGGCATGGGTTCACAAAAGCGGGGGGCTAATCAGGGTAAACGGAGCTTCAGGGGGAGGGAGACAACCAACTGGGAATGGGGCAGAAAACCAAGGGACTAATTTCAGGGCTAGGGCGGGGCAAACAAACAAGGCTGCAGAGGGAGAGGGGCGGGGCGGGCAAAACTGAAACTAGCAAGGGGCTGGGACCAAAAAAAAAGGAGAGGGGCCCAGATAGCTGCAAGGGGAAATGGGGCAGGTGGCAAGGGACAAAGCAAGGGGTGTGCTGATGGAGGGGGAGGGTCAGTCCAAGGGGAATGGGGAGGGGCACGTGCACCCACGTGCGCTTGTGCAAAGTCAATTGTTGGGCTGGCTGCTGCTTCAGGCCCAAAAGGTGGAAACGGGCTCGGCTAGCCAGGCAAGCGGCTGAGTCCAGAGGCAGGAACCAGGACAGACGGTGAGCAGGCAGCAGAGGTGGTGGTGGTGGAGGAGGGGGCAGCGGTGGTGGTGGGGGTTGGAGGGGGCACAGATGAAGCAGGGGGCAGGCTCTACGCCACACCCCCTGTGCCCCTACAAACACAGTCAATACCCCCACCACTAGAGCACAGTTCGAAAAATTACTCAGTTCTTGGAGGCCCCCTCCACGGTGGTCTACAGAGTCTCCGCCGACGGTTTTCCGGGTCTTCCTCCTCTGGGTACCAGCAGCTTCCTGGCAGCAAACAGGGCAGCAACAGCAGCTCCAGCAACTCCAGGCGGTGGTCCGGTGGTCAGGCAGGACCCCTCACAGATGGTGGTGGTCACAGCAGCGGCTGGAGCAGGGGTCCCTCACACCCCTCCTCTGGGGAGAGGGCCAGCAGGCCCCCTCCCCCCCCCAAGGGGTTGCTTCAGCAGCAGGAGTAGCAGCAACCAAGGTGTTGGTGGGGGGGGAGGGGGTTCAGCTGCCAGGCAGCCAGCAACCGGAGAGTGGAGTAGTGGGAGGGGTGTCTGGCCCAGCCAGGGGAGAAGCTGGAGTAGCAGCAAACAGCAGCTGGGAGGGCCCAGGGCCAAGCAGCAGCCCCAGCAAGATGAGCAGGAGCAGCAGTCCTCTACCTCCTTCCTGGCCAGAGGGCTATAGGGAAGTTGTAAGGAACCAGTATGTTAGGCCCAGGCTAAACAAATCCCTGATACCTTATGGCAGTTGCTCCAGGTTAATCAAGACACCTGGGGCCAATTAAGAACTTTCCAGAAGGCAGGGAGGTTGATTGAGACACCTGCAGCCAATCAGGGGCTGGCTGAAACTAGTTAAAAGCCTCCCAGTGAGTCAGTGAGGGGCGCATGTCAGGAGCGGTGGAAGGAGGTTGCGTGTGAGGAGCTGGGAGCAAGAGGCACTAGGAGCTGAGAGTAAGAGGGCGTACTGCTGGAAGATCATGTGGTGAGGATAAAGAAGGTGTTGGGAGGAGTCCATGGGGAAGTAGCCCAGGGGGTTGTAGCTGTCGTGCAGTTATTCCAGGAGGCACTCTAAACAGCTGCAATCCACAGGGCCCTGGGCTGGAACCCGGAGTAGAGGGCGGGCCCGGGTTCCTCCCAAAACTCCTGATCAGACACAGGAGGAGTTAACGTGGACTGTGGAGTCTACTAGAGGGGAAGATCTCTGAGGCAAGCAGAATCCGCCAATAAGCGCAGGACCCACCGAGCTAGAGGAGGAACTTTGTCACAACATATATATATGTATAACACACACACACAGAGTTGTGTGTGTGTGTATATATATATATATTCACCTTTTAACAACTGCATCAAGTAAATTTCATGTACCTGTATTTAATGCTTTATGTCCTGAATCCCTTACAAAATACATCCCTTCCATATTCTGTTGTAGTAGTACAGTATTTAGAGTAGCGGACTCAGTCAAATATTAGTTAGGGACTTGTTATGTATACTTAAAGATGATTCTTTCAATAGAAAATACCCTTCCAGTGAAACCCATATGACTTGTTTTAGCAGAGACAAGGTGTGTGAGGTAATATCTTTTAGTGGACCAATTTCTGATGGTGAAAAAAACAAACTTTCGAGCTTACACACATTCTCATCACTTCTCCCCATAAGCCCTCTTCACCTATTGTCTCTCTTTTCCTTTCCTTTTACTTTTATTCTTTATTTACCCATTTACAACAGTTTTTCACAAGTGACACAAGTTATTTTTGACACACATTATTTGTCATTAGATATTCCAACCCTTTGCACTCTATGGGACATCCTCTTTCATTAAATTGGACACACCTGTCCCCAATATTCCGCTATGCCAGATATTTTACCTACCCCCAGGAAATTTGATGTCCTCTGTGTACTACAGATTTACAGTTCCAGAGTTGGGCAGAACTTGTAAAGGTGAAGAACTTTGTTTGTCATAAACTACAGCTAAAATGACAACGCGGTGATCAGCAGTTCACATACCTCTCCTCCCCTTTATACCTGTTACTATCATCATAAAACCTGGTACTAAATGATGGCAAGATTTAGTCTTGAGAGTATATGCTGCATACTCCAAGCATAGATTGTTCCCAGAATAACCTGTCATTACTACTGGGGTAATGGTGCCCAGAAGCCATGTGCGCACACCCTGGTATTTCTTACTGGAATTTATTTGTGTATATACTTTACCTCTGGCACACGGCCTTCAAAATTCACTGAACTGGGCCTGCTCACCTATGTCATCTGGCTGAAAAAGCAAACAAAACAGGCTAATGATATTTTTTTCAGTTGATATGGCAGCATCAGCAATGGTGCAGGGCTTTGATCTTTGTTTTCCAATCTAACTCAAATCTGTCCTTAATCCCAATGATGTAAAAAGCATTCAGTTCCAGTACCTCTGGTTAGTAATGTAAAGACAGATTATCTTTACTAGAGAAAGGCAAACTAGTTTGGATAAAATAAGAACCACATTTTAACTGAGTCTAGGCTTTTAGTGAGATTTGTAAAGATCTCTGATAAGATTAATTAAAACGATTTCAGTTGTCTTTGCACTTCTTGATTTTGGTTGGCAGTGGAGGTATCAAAAGACCTGAGACAGGCAAGGGGCACACTGCAATTGGGTCAGATTCTGCCACCCTTATTGCAGTCCTTTACACCACAAGCTGTCCCAGAATCCGAGTAAGGAGTGTCTCATGGGAGTCAGGGTATCAGACTGTAGCCCTCATTAAGCTTACACCGAAGGTCACATGCTACGTCATTTAGTTCAACTTGTTTGTTTGTTTTTCTCTTGTGCCTTGTATTTGTGTATCGAAAGGTCATACTGTTAAAAATTAAACAACCCACCCCCTCCCCCATCACTGATTAATATACCGTAAATAGCTCAACGAGCTCTAGATCATGATTTTAACGTGGAGTCCGTGGTCAGGGGCAGTGTGGTGACACACTGTCATAGGGGAATTGGGGCTGAACGGGGGGTGCCTCTAGGAAAGGTCTGTAAGAAAATCTGACCTGAAATGTGGCAGCTGAGCGCGCTGTCTCCTGTACCAGAGGTGAGTTGTTCCTGCTGCTTGTGGAACGCAGCTCTTCATTCACAATGTCTGATCCTTCTCCTGTTTACTTCAAAGGGAATAGGATTGGGCTAATACGGTAGTGACCATGAGTAACGAGGTGAACAATGTTTGTGTCAAAGCCAGGAAATTTACCACATCACTTTTCTCCTTTTTCCTCCCTTTAACTATCTGTACTCTGACTATAAATATTCAATAACTTCCCGTCAAATAATGTATTTGCCACTCCTCCCTCTTCAGTTTTTTGGTTTTGCTCTATGTTAGCATCATTTGCTAAATATATTAAATGCTGTTTATGTGGGTCATTAGCTTCAAGACCTTCATGTTTCTTTCACCAACCTTCCCCCACCCCCCAGGACTTTCAGAAATGATGATTTCTGATCAGTCCTTTTATGGACAAAGAAGTTAGATTAATACATACCCATGTCTTAAACACACAAACCTCACTCATATTAGTGCCAGTAGCTGCCTATATAGATCTATGGTTTTTCCTTTTTAAAGTGAGAAAATACTCTAATCTCACCCACTATGCATAGGAGCTGTAGTGATATTGGTTAATGCTCTCACAAATAATACTTAAGAGTTGCATTATATTTTACAGAATATATATGTGCAGGTCATATATGTGCAGACTATATCCAGAAATGACATAGCCTAAGGCAAAGCAAATAAACATTAGATGTATTATCTAATAAAACAATGTCAGTCAAATATTATTTTCCCTTTGCTAAAATATCAGCTCCTTAAATGACCCTCTTAATGAAAACTACACAGCATGCTAACCATCTGCCTGATCTCGCTATCCAGGGGGAATACAAAGTTGTGTGACTGAGCTCTACCAGAATATGAATACAAGTCTAAACATAATGCAACACACACACATTCTAAATCCATTATTGAGGAACACTTGAGCAATGTCAAAGCCTCACTGTGCTAGACGTTTTAATACCGTAGAAGAGAGCCCTTGCTCTGAAGCGCATACAGCCTAAACAGACGAGATAGACAAAGGGTAGGAGACCGGTATAAAACATATAAACAGAAGATTGGGAACTGAGGGACACAGAGGAAAAGTGATTTCCCTAAGATCACACAGGAAGTGTAGCTGAAGCACTCTAGATCATTTGAGTCTCAATTCAGTGCCATAACTACAAGCCCATCCTCTGTCTCAAGGCACTAAGATAATTAACGAAAAGTTGTCAGGAAAATAAACTACACCCCACATGAGTGAGAGAACTTTAACAAACAAATATAAATATAAAACCAACCGGCTAACACAGCATTAAACAGAAGTGATGGCTATTACAGTGCGGCATATTTGTGTGACCTCTTTAGTTAATGAGCCAAATTAATGTTTGTTTTGTTTTTCTTCTTCGTGCTAAGGTCCACAGATCTGTTACAGTGGGTACTTCGGCCAGCCCAGCTTGCCTCTTGGGGGCAGAGCGGGGCCTGTCAGACACTGGCAGCAGAGGAATGCCTCATGCCTTGGAGGTCTCCTCTGAAGGCTCCTCCACGTTTATTCGCCTCTCCAGCAGCCTGGGGCTCAGCCAGACCTCCCAGCTGCAAAGGTTTTTTGAAAAAATTCCAAACGTTTGCTTCAAGCTTCTGAGTAATGATCCAGTTCAGTAAAGCGACTGTCTAATTGTCAGCCATATCACAGGGCTGATTGTCTTTCCAAGAGACTGTCCCTAGGGTGACCAGATGTCCCAATTTTATAGGGACAGTCCCTATATTTGGGGCTTTTTTTTGTATTGGCGCCTATTGCCCCCCCCCCCACCCCCGTCCCGATTGTTCATATTTGCTATCTGGTCACCCTAACTGTCCCCCTCAACGCCTCTTCCCCTTCTGAGTGGTTTGCAGCAGCAGCTGGGGCCCCTGTAGGCTTCCCTTTTTGCCAGAAGTAAAAAGGAAAGGCCTGTGTGTCCTGCTCCAGCCCTTTACAAGCAACTCACTGAGGCTAGCTAGCTTCAGGGATGAGTGGCTGCCCCTTCCCCATCTCCCTGAGGGGCACAGTGCTGGAAAGGCAGCGTATCAGATGGAAAATCAAGCCTAAGTCCCTAGAGCACATACCAGCAGCCATGCGCCTAACTGCAGAACTCAGTTGCCTTCTCCCCTCAGGCGGTAGATGGGGGGCATTGGATTCAACACAGACCATGCCAATGCCAAAGGGTATAGTAAGAGGCCTTGGCGCTAGTGCGTAACAGGGAGAGCACTGCTGGGGAAACTGAGGCAGGAGTGCATGCAGAGCCCGCAGAGCACAAAGACAATGGAACTCAAGGACTGAATTTTTCCTGCCCTCCACTTCACATAGTACTAGTTTCACTTACACCGCCCTGCAAATCAGTAAGTCACCTGGAAAATAAGGGCCAGAGTTCCTTGCATGTTGCAGGTGCATGTTGCAGCTGTAAACCCAAGTTAACGGGCTTGTTCTCTCTGGCTGCTTTGCCCTGCTTTGGTGTACTGGTAAATCTGCCTTTAAAAGTTTAAAATTAAAAAAATTACTTAAAGTTGATATTACACACGTTCAAATCATTAGAAATATTGCACGAAGCATTCCTGTTGGGTTTCTTCTTTAGCATTAGTGTAGAAAATGTTTAATCTTTAATTAAGTGTTTTTAATTTTTAAAAATTTAAGGAAATTCTCAGGCAAAATGGTACATTAAAATGGAGTTTACAGTAAAGGTATGTCTCAGTAACTTAAGGGAAAAATCTTTACAGTGTTGTAATTGTCCCCAAACAAGCATTATGAACCCAGACATCCAGAGTTAAGGTTAAACTTAAAATATGTTAAGGTAAGAAATGCACAGATAAGTGACCCAACCAACCTTAACTTTGTCCTGATTCCACCCCCAGGTAGTCCTCACAACTGACAGAAGAGCTCTGTGAGATCTCAAAAGCTTGCCTCTCTCACTGACAGAAGATGGTCCAATAAAAGATGTTTCCTCACCCACCTTGTCTTTTTAATATCCTGGGTCCAACACTGCTACAACAACACTACTTGCAGCATTCATTCCCAAAGCCAACTCAATTTTTTGTCACAAAATTCAAGAAATATTTTCCTTCCTGCTATTAAGCCTCAGTCCAATTCTTAGGAGCACTGACAACTTAATTGGCAGAGAAGTCCTATGTCTCCTGTCATGAGATCTGTCAAGTGGCCACCTGCCCATCAGTTCACCAAATTCTACACATTGGTCATTCAGTTTCCATCCAATGCCATTTTTGGCAGAAGTCTTCTCTATGCTTTTGTGCCCTAGTAAGGGGAAGATGGAATGTGTATAATTTTACCTCATTTTTGGATGTCCATAGTTTAAAATATGATCCTGCTTCCCACCCTGCAGGCACCGTGCTGTGAAAAGCCTACTGTAATGGATCTGTGTACATTAGCATGATGAAGAATAGGTTAATGTATGTGAAAATTTCCTTTCTTTGAGTAATGAAGGCCATAGATCTGGTCTACCCTGGGATCATCTGGAGTCAGAAAAAGATGGTAATTGACATCCAAAGATTCAGGTTCATTTCGTCTGCTCAGCGGTAGGATAAACTATTGTCCTTTTCAAAGCATAGTTAGCAAAATCACTAACTTAGGAAAATAGGATAGAATTATTCTGGCTGTGGTATTTGTCACAACTGGACAGAGTGGTGCATTCTCTTGCTGCCAGTGACTGACAAGCCTGGTTGTGTCCCCAGGCACCTATTATAATGGGTCTTATTACTCAAAGACAGGAAACTTTCATGCAAGCTTGGATAAATTTTCCTACATAGGTTTTGGAAGTATCAATTTAAGAAAGGCTTCTGGTTGCCAGAAGATACAATATATGGTGTAATGTCTTCTCTGATGTTCTCCGTAATCCCATCAGTTGGGCATCTAATTCTAGCATTTCACAAGTGTGGTTACCATAATACTGCAAAGCAGTTTAACTCAATTTGTTCAGTAGCTTAGAAGAAGGAGCAAGCTGAGACTTTGTTTTTAGCCACTTGAAGATGATGCATTACAGATCTCGAATGTCGATATATCTATAGAGTGACTAGGTGGGTCTTAATTAATGTAGAATAGGATGTCAGTCACAGTGCAGTCCTCCTGCACAGAAAGTCATATCTCTTCTGTCCATTCTAAAATGTAAGCTGTGCTCTTTGATTACCACCGAACATCCATTAATACAGCTGAGTAGAAGGTATCTACTATGCTGATGAATGTACCAGAACTCCTAACAAGTTTTTTCAAGCAGACACCACATCTTCCTATGCTTTTGTACAACACCTGAGCCAGATTAGACCTTTGGGTACTACCATATCAATGTTCCCTCTCATTTTTGACAGGCCATGTGCACAAAAAATGTCTTCTGTGCAAATTTTTGACAGGCCATGTGCGCAAAAAATTTCTTCTATGCAAATTGTTGTGCTGCTGTGCAAATTTTTGTACTCGCAGTGTTTCGCCGTGTGTGCGGGGTTTAGGATCTGTGTGCGCGCGCACATGCGCACAGCTTACAGGGAACAGTGACCATAATATAAATATTGATTGATTTTCAGTGGCGTGTTAATGGAAAATGGCCACACGGCAGGTAAGGTGGCAATCTAGCATCAAGAACATTGAAATGTTCCCCCCACACTTGCCAAAACAAAAAACTGTTACAGTTTAGTGACCAGCTTCCCGTCCCTTGTTCTCAAACACAAAATAAATACATACACTTGCGGGGGAGATCTGTTCTTCTGGATATCTATTTATAACTTGAGTGAAAAGTCTGTGTCTGGTTCTGTAGTAGCGGTAAGGAAAACTGGACAAGCTGATTTGGAGGTTTGAAGGGATGTCCCTCACCCAGACTTGGCCAGAATGTGGAGGATGGAAAGTCATTCCTCTCAGCTCTTGCCATTCAGAATTGTCGTCTGTGGCATCTTTTTTCTCTCTCACAAGGGAAAAGGACCACCAGGAAACATACTTAAAAATCATCTGTGGTGCACAGAAGGAGAAGAGAGAGAAAGTTGTTGGTACGTTTCAGCATGCCTCGTTAAAAACATCTCTAGGCACTACAAAGTGTATGTTATCAATATGCATATGTGATGTCTCTGAGGCAGAGTTGCCTTTGAGGTATATTTTCAGCAGGACAACATTTTCCCAAGTGAGGCAAGGAACAACAGTGAATCATATGTGTGGGAGGGAAAACCCTTCAGGCTATGTACAGTATTTATTCCCTTTTGTGTTTTTGCTTTTTTCCCCTCTCTTATTAATGGCTTTTGCAATTACTGGTAACACTGCATTGCTAGCTGGCAGAAAATGGTGGCTCGCTCGCAATCAGATTATTTAAGGAGAGAGGTTATATGTACAGGGAAATGAAATGGTTGCTTACAGCAATAGAATAAGGAAGCTTCCCTGGATCCTCAGCCCCATAAATGAGCGTCAGTCTAGATGCTATTTGGGGAATGGAATTTTGCTCCCATGTAGACAAGAGTTCCGTGTTACATTACTCAATGTTCTAGAAATACACATGCAGATTTTGATATATAAAGGGTGAGCTCTTAAGTACACACATTCTGTACATCACATTTTTAAAATTCCAGCTGAAGATATCAGCAGGCGAGCCAGAGAAGTTGATCTCCATGTAATCTTAGGAAAGAATAGCTTCCTGCTCAACTTAAAACTGACTAATGCTTTGATTTTTACCTCTTGCCTTATTAAAGATGAGCATTGGCCTGCTAAACCCAGGGGTGTGAGTTCAATCCTTGAGGGGGCCATTTGGGGATCTGGGGCAAAAATTGGGGATTGGTCCTGCTTTGAGCAGGGGGTTGGACTAGATGACCTCCTAAGGTCCCTTCCAACCCTGATATTCTATGATTCTATGACACCAGCTGAGAATAGAACCTCACTGCTGTGTAGTAAAGTAAGGGACAACATCTGCCCTGAAGACCTTGCATTCTGATAGCCAAGACAGGGAAATGGTTGAGGAAGACAGGATAAAACTTGCAAGCAGCAGGGCAAGCAATGTGATGAGTTGCAAACATCATGTTAGTTTCATGGTTTTTGCTTCTTTTATACTTTGTTGTTTGAAAGGGGATTAGCTAAACAGACAGCAAAAGGGAGATAGAGGGACACTGACATGAGTGAAGAAAGGGTAATAGGAGAAAAGAATACAGGGCAGAAGGAGGGTAGCATGGAGGTCAGGCAAAGTGAGATCCAAGTAAAAAGATTGTGGTGGAGATGGCAGGAGAGAGTTGGAGCAAACAGGCATTTAGCAGAGGAGAAAGAACATCCAGAAAGCTGTAAAAAGCTGCTGGGGACTGATGACCTCACAGTGTACATAGGTCCTTCTATGACTGACTGTTTCTGCTGCTGAGGGCTGAGTTTCTGGGTAACTCCCCTCCCCCAGTGATTACTTTCCCTAAGCTCACATAGCTGAGGGCAAGGGTTGGGCTGCATGGGCCTTGGTGCCCCTGGAACCGGGCTCTCTCCTGCACAGTTCTATGTCTGCAGGTACTGGAGGGAAGGGTTCCATTTTGGCTGAGACTCAGTTCCCCAAGTCTGGCTTCATCATGAGATTCTTGGGAACTACTGTGCAAGGAGAGACTGACATCAAGCTGAAAACCATGACTTGGAGTTGCAGGCCATTACTGGGCACTGAGGCTGATGAATATGGTAGAAGGAAGTCTTTCAAGAGAACAGTAGAGCCTCAGAGTTACAAACACCTTGGGAATGGAGGTGGTTTAACTCTGAAATGTTCATAACTCTGAACAAAACATTGTGGTTGTTCTTTCAAAAGATTACAACTGAACATTGACTTAATAGAGCTTTGAAACTTTACTATGCAGAAGAAAAATGCTGCTTTTAACCATCTTAATTTAAATGAAACAAGCACAGAAACAGTTTCCTTACCTTGTCAAATCTTTTTTTTAACTTTCTTTTTCTTTAGTAGTTTACGTTTAACACAGTACTGTACTGTATTTGTGTAACCCATCCACCTCCAGGGTGTGGTGTTCTGTCCCATCAAGTGGCACCGAGACCACTTAGAGAGAGATTAATGAGTTTGCTCCACACCTTTAGCCAACAGCCACATGGCTTTTAGCTCATGCAGCAGAGGCTCATGCATTTAGCTCCAGAGGTCCAAGGTTTGATCCTGCCAACCAACGACTGGGGTCCGTTGGCGTTATATTTGCACTTTTTTTCTTTTTCTTTTTTTGTCACTGCTGCTGCCTGATTGTGTACTTCTGGTTCCAAATGAGGTGTCTGGTTGAATGGTCAGTTCGTAACTCTGAGGTTCTACTGTATTAGCCTGGTCCAGGTGAATTTAATAAACTGCATAAGATATTTTGGAGATTTTAGGGAAATACTCATGGAGTAAATTAAGGTTTTATGCATATTTGTTTGCGTTTTGTACAGAGGAGGTTTCTTTGGGTGTGATTAATATGTCTGCTTTGAGCTATTGGCTTTGCCTATGCTAGATGTCCCTGTATTAAATAAATAGGGAAAGTGCTCTAGTATTGCAGACACCCTGAAGATTGACTAATAAGTAAAGCACTTCTTCTTTTGTTAATAGCTTGTGTCCTTGCATAGTAAGTCTCATTTTTGAGCAGCCAAAGGGAGTGTTGGGGGCATTCCCACTGCCGTAAACAACCACCGAGCAGCTTGAAATGTGCTATTTCGACTCTTGTAAGACAAAATCAAACTGAAATACAGTCTACTGCTATTCTGGAGGCTAGCGTGCACACACACACACTCTCTCTCCTTCTCCTCCAGAAGAGCGTCATGAAGTTTTAAACTGTGTTAAATGCAAACCATCCAACATGAGATTGCTCACTTGTTTTTTGCTGACTGGATTAGCAGAGACCGACTGGTCTTACAAACTCTTAGTGTAAACAGAGTCAGGATGAGCTCTACCCTGACATCTGGTGGTGAGTTGTGGAAAGGGATGTCAGGGACTAATCTTGTTTGCATGGACACACCCACCCTGCAAAGCATGATGGATTGCTTGCCCAAATGGTCACTTTGGCTGCTGTGGGATCCCCAGTTTCTCTGTTATTGGGGCAGGAAGAATAAAGTGTTGTTACCCTGATTATGTGAATCAAGGACAGTGACCTTTTGTTATGATAGAGGGACTCGCCATCAAAGAAGCAGCACTCGCTAGGCAAGGGACCCAAAACCCACTGAATTGAGAGAGGCTGGGGATAAGTAGTTGTACCTGGTGGCATGGGCCTTGTCTAATGGCCCTAAATGTCTGTTGCACTTCTTTCTCTCTCTTTCCCCTTCCTCCCTTCCCCCCCCCCCCCCCTTCCACTGTGGAATATCAGAGCTAAGTTTGAATCCCTTAGGAGTTTAATCACAGGCTGTTGAGTTGGAATCACTTGGGGCTAATGGTGCAAATTAGCACTAGGGCTTCCCTTACTACGAGCTGAAATCACTGAGCACTGTGTTATGTAGTGGGGGAGCCGGAAGATATATTGCTGAGCAGCTGGCGGGATGGCTGATGGTGCGGCGCTGCTGATGGAGCGGCTTGCGGGACAGCTGATGGCGTGGAGCTGTTGGTGGAGCGGAGCAGTTGGTGGGACAGCCGGAGTGGCTTGCGGGACGGCTGGTGGAGCGGAGTGACTCGTGGGATGGTGAGCGGCGCAGAGCAGAACGAAGCCCCACGAAGGGACGGGGCAATCAGCTTCGAGCCACGTAAGGTGCCCCTTACCTCTCCCCTCCCCATTTCTACCCAGACTGGGGGGGGGGAGGGGTGTAGCACTCTGCAGATGAACTTTTGGGTTGTTGGACTTTTGGGACTTTGGGTGATTTTTGGGGTTGCTGGACTCAAGAACCAAAGGGAAAGGACATGGCCAATTTGCTGGGGTGGGTCTTTGCTCACAATTTGGTTTACGAATCCTAGATGTGGTGTTTCTCCAACAAAATGCCACATTGTTTCTCTCTGTCATTACAAGGTTTTTGCTACACTCAGACTCTGTGCTTGCGAGAGGGGAAGTACTGCCTCTTTGAGGCGCCCAGGGGGGTGATATATATTTGTCCCAGGTCACTGGGTGGGGGCTCGAGCCGGTTTTGCATTGTGTCATTGGAATGGAACCTCTAGATACTGAACCCGGCCCTTGTTGCTGCCAACTCTGACTGGCAGAAGGGTCACATTAGTATTCACCTTACTTTAGGTAAAACAAACAGTTGCAGCTGTGGCTGACTGGGGTTGTATCTTGTTCTGTTTTTTAGATTTGTTTTCAAAATCACTTATCCAAGACTTCATCTGCCTGTACAAAATTAGAATACAGCACCAAAGATACATACCCACAGTACCAGATTCACTTGCCCTCTCCAAAACCAAACCTGTCTCTCAAAATTTAAAGTTCCAGTTTATTCAGTCCTATGATGGGGCGGCTGCCCCTCACTGGTAGAAAAGGGGTTAAAAGCAGCCCTAGGGAGGCTATGCTGGAGGCAGCCAATTAGAAAGGGGCTAAGAGGAGTAGCCAATCATAGCCCGGCAGGCTCATATACCAGAGGCTGCAGGGCAGAGGAGAGGTCAGTAACTGACTGGAGCTTGAGGGGAGAAGACCAGGCTCCTAGCAGGAGGAAGGAGCACTAGCACCAGTGACAATTCAGTGCTCCAAGCAGGGACTGGGGGAGCTAGAGAGAGCTCCCGGTGGGTGGCTAGGGTGTACAGGCTGAGGCCCTGAGCTAAGGGCAGAAAAAGGTTCTGGAGCCACATGGGAAGTGGCCGCAGGGCAAAAGACTGTAATTTCTACTGAGGTAGTGGCTGGATGGAGATTGCAGGTCCCCCAGAAGGGCAGAACACAGAGTGTGGCACAGCCAGAGGGCAGTGTCACTGAAAAGGACGCTGCAGTCCTGTGAGTGGCACAGGTCCTGGAATGAAAGTGACGGCAGAGGAGGGTGCCCTGGTGAGCAAAGCTAATTCCTATGACTGCCAGCAGGAGGTGCCAGAGTGGTGAGTCCCACCCCATCACAAATCCCCTCAAAAATAATAACATCTCCATCAGACTGTCCCATAGCCTTCAATCCAACCCATCATGAAAAGCCCAAGAAACTGTGTAAGCCTTGAAGTCTGTCCCAGATATCAACACAGCCTGGATTTGTTGGATTTAAGGGTGAACATAAAACCTCCATAGTTGATGGCATTTTACATGAGTTGTCCTTCTCCCTTGTTCAGCTCTATTGAGCTATTCACTCAAGCACAGTTGCTAATTACAATTGCATGGTATCACCCAGAGGGCAAGAGAGAGTCTCCCAAATTATACCTTAAACCTCATCTAGAAACTAAGTGGATCCAGTGCAGACAATGTAGCTCCATTATAATGTGCTCCTTTGCAAAGAAACTACATGAAGATGACTGGGGTTTTCCACCTAATCTGGAACAAATAGTGGTATATGTTACTTTTAATAAAGCTAATTTCCCTTAGCAGTCAGTTATTGCCAGACATTTGCAGATGTTCTGAAACTGTCCTCTCCAGCTTTAAGTTCCACCTCCAGATTTTGTCGCACTGTGCTATTTAGAACTAGAGACAGGTGATTGGCTAGTGCTGCATCAAAGGCAAAACTACTCCCTAAATAGTCCATTTTTTCCACTGGTTTATATAAAATGCAAAGACCCCATATTTAAGTATTTCTTTTCAAAACATGCATCCAAAATATTACTTTAAAAAAATGTCTGATAAATTATACTGAATCTGGCTTGGCTTTGCAGTTCTCTTATCTGAACGGTTCACAAGTCGTAACCCTTATCAGATTAAAAGATACCTGCAGCTATATTCAGTAATGTATTTAAGAAGACGCAAAGGAATACATCAGTGCCATGTGTGTTATACTTCTGTAAAGTATGAGCAATGGCTATTCAGCATTTATAAAACCTAACACCCATATTAACTGAGGAACAGTCCTCATTTTTTATTCGGCTAGGGCAAAAGTGGCTGCAATTAGGTAAAACCTTCTTTAACATCAACCTGTTCAACACAGCTGGACATAGACCATTTGTCTAGCTGAGGACACTGATTGTCCAAAGCCACATTCTGTTTGTCCAGCTGGGTCCCTCCGATGTCTCAGCTCCCAATGGTGCATGGCTGGAACCTCATCACTGAAAAACAGACCCTGCACAATGGCCACAGGCAGCCCCCAGCAGCAACCCCAGCCACCAGCCGCTTCCTCCATAAGCACTCTACAGACACTTAACCTGCAGCCATGTTCGTAACACTTATCCCTGCAGTACCAGCCACTCCTGTAAGTATATTTCATACAGATAGAGAACGGTGGGGAGACAATTCTCCAGAGCAGCCACGTAGGAGACCAGTGAGCAAAGTCTGCAAAAGGGCTCAGCCTGAAGGGGGCAGACGAAGGCTTACGGAGATGAGGAGAGTTCCCATGCACCTGTGGCTGTGCCTTCCATAAATGGCAAGCAGACAGCCCTGCCCAGGGGAGGAGGACTGCCCGCAGAGCCCCAGTATGGTGTAACTATAAGGACTATGCCCAGACTAGATATTTGGGATACCCTACTGACCAGGGAAGGAATGCCTTGCACCTTGGGAAGACCTAAACTGTTTGTTTACTGTTTTAAGTAAACAAGGCCCCCAAAATGGGAACCTTAGTTGAAGCACCTAGGCATATGCAAGTACTTTGGAGGGCCAGAAGAGGGCGTGGTGTATCAGATACCTGGGTGTGATAAGCCCTCTCTGAATGACCTCATTTCCTAGTGGCAAGAGGATAAACTCCCTCATGTAAGCCAATGCTGTTTCTTGAATAATTTGAAGTAGTTTAAGTAAGACAACGTAAGTGAGGTTTATTCAGTACTTCTTGGGCAAGTCTATGAAATGAATACTGTTGGGTTTGTATTTTGTAGCAGTTTCTATTAACCACTTCTCTCCGATGTGAATTACGATCTTTAAAAATACACTGGGTCTTATTAGTGTTATATGAAAACCACCATCTCCGAGGAAAGGTGGTCTGTGATTTTGTTTTCAAAAGGTTATTAGTTTAGTGTGGATTTAAAGCAAATGTTGAACTGGACTAAGTATAGTTTTGTGTGCAAGTCTATAAATTTGGGCCATTAATAAAAATAGACTAACTTACTAGTTAGCTCAGTGGTTTGAGCATTGGCCTGCTAAACCCAGGGTTGTGAGTTCAATCCTTGAGGGGGGCCATTTAGGGATCTGGGGCAAAAATCTGTCAGGGGACAGTACTTGGTCCTGCTAGTGAAGGCAGGGGACTGGACTCGATGACCTTTCAAGGTCCTTCCAGTTCTAGGAGATTGGCATATCTCCATTTATTTTATTTTTATTTTTTTTTATTTTAACCGCTCTAGAGTCCACCATTAAGGAAAGAATCAAAAGCCACAAAAGGGAAAAATCAGTATTTTGTGCTTAGTTCATATGCCAGCCACGACCAGAAGATGCCCATCCCCCAGCTCCCACCACAAAAAAATCCAGGACCAAACACAAATCACCTGTTTGGTTCTTGCTTTTTTTTTTTTTATGTTATCTGAATGTTGCATTCATCTGTTCCTAATCTGTTGATCTGTGTCTCAAATATACAAAGAAATTCTTCAATTCTTTTATCTACAATTGCAGAACTAACGCAGACAGGATAGGTGCCAGTGCTGTAGAATTGTGGAGGGGAAAAGCTTCAGAACTCTTGTTTGGTTGTGTGCTTACAAAGTTGCAGGCAGGCTTCTGCAGAGGTATGCAGATTTCATCCCTGAATTCCAAAGTCTGAAGATGCAAACAGTTTAATACTGCTTTTAAATTATGGCAGTGCTAGCTTTCAAAGGAGAAACTTAAATGTCAGACCTCTTGCATCAAGTGGCCTTTTCTTGTTCAGAAAATTCCTTTGGGATCTTAATAATTCCAAGAAAATGAATCGTGTGTGCTCCCGGATTGTTAAAATTATTTTATTTTATTGCCTTGGGATGAAATCCCGCTCTTCTTTCTGTTGACTTCAGTGGGGCCAGGATTTCACTCATTGACTCTAACCCTTGAGGAAAAGACCTTACTGGCAGCAACTGCTACTGTATTTCTGATGAGTAATTTAGCCAGTTTATGGCAGCTTTACAGGGCATACTTTGTAATTTTGTAGGGCAGCAGAGCAATTAATTTTTAAATTGATGGAGCTAAAATATGTTGTTTGTTGGTGGTATATTACACTGTACTTTCAGGTACACACTTTAAATACTTTTCTATGTCAGGACTTTAGGGTAACACAATTCATAGAATTCACTCTGACCAGGGGCGGCTCTATGAATTATGCCGCCCCAAGCACGGCAGTCAGGCTGCCGGCGGCGGTGTTTCTGCGGGAGGTCTTCGGTCCCGTGGATTCGGTGGTGTTCCTGTGGGTGCTCTGCCGGTTCCGTGCTGTCAGTGGACCCGCCGCTGAATTGCTGCCAAATCCGCGGGACCGGCGGACCTCCCGCAGAAACGCCGCCGAAGGCTGCCTAACGGCCGCCCTCACAGCAACCATCACGCCGCCTCCTGCGGCTTGCCGCCCCAGGCACGTGCTTTCTGCGCTGGTGCCTGGAGCCGGCCCTGACTCTGACTGAGAAGTCTGCTTAATGGATGCTGTCCCACAATGTAGCAAAAAGGTTTCCTTTGTTCTTAAGAAAGGGATGCTTCGTTCCACCTCAAGTTTCTGAAACTTGGTATGAGTTCAATCACAACACGTTTCCTGCTAAAGAGCTTTCTCTTACCCACCCCCAACATGATCAAAATCCTTAAGTTACCTGTTTATGCTACCTATAGGCCCCTGATAATTAATAGGATAGGGAGAGTAATTTTGCTGCAGGAACATAGGTTTTCGTTTTGTGTCATTTACAGGTGTAATCATTCTCAACACTTATTATTCTTTTCATACAAAGTAATGCACCATCAAAGGGCATGAACCAGTGCCATTTCTGGAAGTGCACATTAATGGCACATTCAAAAGGTACAAGAGTTGCTTCCACTCCATGCATCTGATGAAGTGGGTTTTAGCCCACGAAAACTTATGCCCAAATAAATTTGTTAGTCTCTAAGGTGCCACAAGAACTCCTTGTCTGTTTTTTTTAGGCGAAGACTGTGACCCAAGGACTCCTCAGTGTGAACTGTTATGTATATTCTGTTTCACCAAAGAATGTCTTGTGAGGTCTTAAATAAAAGTCTGGGTCACGCTGGTTTTAATATTGCTGTGAAATGTATGTACAGATACTATGTAAGGAGTTAGGTATGTGTACTGAAAACATATTCTTAGATTCTGTAGTGCAGCAGAGGTGGAGAAACAAGTTTCCTGTCAGACAGAAGATATTTATTCACCTGTCTCTCTGTCAGCATTTAAATTAAGCATTGCAAACTAACACAGTGGTTGCACATATGAAGTCAACAGAGAGATGCAAAGTCCACAAGAAAGAGCATGTAAGAATTAACAGGTATAGAAACCTAGGGGAAGAAGAGAACCTTATCTTGAGATACACTTCCAAGGTTTGCTGGACTATATTTGGGCAATAAAGACACCCATCATGCTGCATGCAGGAAGTAAACAGGCAGTTCGGTTACATTCATGACAATGGGTTCTCAACTGAGTTTGGTTGAAACACTGCAGAGAACTCTGAAGGATAAAATAAACTTCTTTAGATGGGAAGTTAGCTTATTAAGTTAAATGTAGTCTTTAGAAAGCATGTTATAATTTTGTTTTATATGTACCCTGGTGTAGCGGGGTGGCCACCCACTCCAGCCCTGACAGGGTCAGAGCCAGCCCTGGGGGAAGGACTGGAGGGCAGGAAGGTAAGCTAGGCTGAGTGGGGAAGTAGCCTCAGCTGGGGGCCATGCCCCAAACAGACAAGCCTGGCCTTATAAAGGCCAGGGCAGCAGGAGCTCCAGGAGTCTCCCTTTGCTTGTAGAGGGAGAAGGACCTGGCTGCAGGGACCTGAGCAGGTACCTAGAGTGGAGCAGGGCTGGGGAAAGGCCAGAGGAGCTGGGGAGTTCCGGCCTGAGGAAACCCCAGGCTGTGTCCTAGGCATAGGCCAACTAGGTAGTGGGGTTGCAGGGGCAGCCCCTGGGTAGGCTGAGGCAGCAGATCCAAACCCAACCTTGCCTGTGATGAGTGGCTTATACTGCAGTCTGCCCCAGGGCACGGGGGCTAGCTGGTGACTGGAAGTAGCCTATGACTGAGGCGAGGTGGGGATAGGGGATTGGGGGTTCCCTGGGGAGGGGAGACCCAGATCTGTGGGGTACTGCCGGGGGCAGCACCCCAGTTAAAGGGGCACCGGGGTCCTGGGAAGAACATGGGGGCCAGAGCAGTAAGGCGGATCACTGGCCTGCAGAGGGTGCTCCAGAGACTGGCGAGCTAATTCCCCGGAGAAACCAGCAGGAGGCGCCGCTGGGTGAGTCTGACCCACTTACACTTGGTATTTCTATTATCCTCACTGTCTCTTGAATCTTTGATAATAAACTTAATTGTTGTTTTCACTATACGTATATTAAGCCAGGTGCTGATCCCGAGTTGAATCATACAAGCTGGTGTGTACAATGTACCCTTGGGGACAGCAGACCAGGTACTTGTGAGAGTGTTCAGTGGATAAGGGGCTGGACACTACAGGAGAATGCTTTGAAGGGGCTCGGGAATAGGGTGCAGCTACTGTTAACGTGCAAGGCAAGGTAAGCTCTGGCAGAGTCCAGAGCACTTCAGTGGCTAGTTGGCTGGTGGTGTTGGGGAGCTGAGACCCAGTTAAGCACAAGTAAGTCTTTCTCGAGCTGGGGGCAAGAGGGGTAACAAGGTGACTCATAGTCCTTGGTACCCTGAGAACTGTCACAAAGACAAAAGTCAAATGCAGTTCCATCTAAATAATTTCTTATGTTTCTAGCCCCAAATTAAAAGAAAAACTGATATCCAATTAACATTTATTTAGCAGTTTCTCATGAAGCTAAGAGCTATATTCTAAGTCAGGGGTAGGCAACCTATGGTACAGCTGACTTTCAGTGGCACTCATGCTGCCCAGGTCTTGGCCACCAGTCTGGGGGGCTCTGCATTTTAATTTAATTTTAAATGAAGCTTTTTAAACATTTTAAAAACCTTATTTACTTTACCTACAACAATAGTTTATTTATATATTATAGACTTATAGAAAGAGACCTTCTAAAAATGTTAGCATGTATTACTGGCATGCAAAACCTTAAATTAGAGTGAATAAATGAAGACTCGGCACACCACTTCTGAAAGGTTGCCAACCCCTGTTCTAAGTCATTAAAGGAATTTGTATAAGAGAATAAAGCATTAGTTACAGATTTCAGCACAAAACTCTTTGTAATTTATACCAATAAGAGATCTTGGAATGTGTGGTCTCCCACGTGGCCTCAAAACAATACCCAGGAATGGATGGCAAGTGTTACTCATGTCAAAGGGACCACTATAGAGATAAAAAGGCAAACACAAGGTAGTAATAAAAAAAAAAAAGGAGGGGATGGGGGAGGTGGAGGCAGGTGACAGTATCAAGGTGAGGAATAGATTGCCTATGCCTGTGTAAGAAAATGATCCAGAACTTGGACTTAATTAGCAGTCACATAATTCAAAATGGACCTGTAACTTCATCAAAGAACTTTAGTAATATGATATTTGCTCTTATAAATTATGTTTGTGATTACTGGGGCTGTACACACTCTACAAGATAATGGTTAGAAAGTTGTGCAGTCTGGATTAGGGGGAAAAGTACAAACAGCAGCAGCAAACATGAGGGGGAAAGGATTTGAGAATATTCATAACATGTTATCATCAGATAACATGTCATTATCGTGTTATCTTCTTGGTTAAGGCTTTTATGTTTTTTTCAGACCCTCCCTTGGAAACAAATGAGAGAGTTTGAATAGCAAAGTTTAAAACATCTGCCCTTTTCTTAATCTAAAACAAAGAACAATTCTTCACAAACCAGATCCCTCAAATTAGTATAAACAAATGTGTACTAATGAACATCAATAGTTTTGGCACTGTGAAAGATTCAAGAATCAAAAATACTCCCTAAAACACCCACAATTCATAAAATACATTTTTTTCCCTAAGAATCAAAGCATTTTATTGTAATTAAGGTTATAATTCTTTTATGAAAGATCTATCCCATCCCAAAAATGGCCATCAAAAATAGAACTTCCCCATTCTCCTTTTATTCTCAGTACAATTAGTCTTTTGGCCAGAGAGTAACTCAGGATCAGGTCACTCCCATCCCTAGAGGGTGAAAGGAGTATCTACAGTATGCTGTAGATGTGAAACAGATATCTTCAAACCAGTTTATGGTTTGGGATTTCATAGCCTTACTCCAAAGGCAAAGCAGAAACCTGAGGTTAAATACAGATTCCATTGAAGTTAATGACAAAATTCCCATTGACTTCCATAGGTTCAAGATTTTTTCCCAGGAGATCAGAAGAGACTAAGAAATGCTTTATGCAGAGCCTGCTAATTAAGACATAGCAACAAGAAGTATGAACAGAATGAACTCTGCTTGTGAAGTTTCATTCTCCCAGAACCTCCATAAAGTGATGCATATTAAAAGCATCAATGAAGGAATTCCAGTTTGTTCATGGAAAAGCTGTTTGTTGGTTTCTAATAGATAAAATAGATACTATCTTTCAAACTCCAAAATTTTGAAAATGAACATTTCTAAAACCTATATTTTCAATACATGTCAATTCTAACTGTGTTGAAGGCAAAAAAGGTGCAGCAACTCTGTGTGTCACAGGTTGCGGCTGGACGCCAGTACAAGTCAGTAAATATGCAGCAGACCTTGACAACTAGACCTACGATCCATGTCTGAGGGGCCCTCCACAGAATGATCTGTAGAATTACTAGAATCACAAAGAGGAGAAGGACAAAGAACCAGAGGGCACACAGAAGAAATCCACTCCAGAACTTAGAGCAGTGATGGCCCTGAAGTGTCAGGTCCTCAGTAATGGATGAAAATGTCCAGGCAAAGGATCAGAAAATGGAAATAATAAGGAAGTCCCAGACAACTAAGCTAGTGGTAGAGGATCAGGAGCATAGCAGATTGTGGGTGTAAAGGACGAATGGGAAGGAATTGGGATAAGGTGGTATCTGGGGAGGACTTGGGGACAGGGCTGAGGTCAACAGGAGAGAGGGGACTGGTCAGGAAACAGTAATAAGGAGATTACAGTTCAGGGATATTCAAGATATCTCTGGCACTTCTCTAAAATTCCCTGAAAACAGGAGCTCTTGTCATTGCAAAAACTCCTGCAGCAGAAAGCAAAATCAGTGATTCACAATTAATTGTTTGAGAGTTGGCAACACTAAAGAGAGGAGGAAGAGGGAGCTGGAACATCTATCTTTCAAACTTCTCTTGTGCAGTGTTCCCGTGTACTTACATATTTAAGTATTTGAAGTACTCTACATGCTTGTAAATAAATTATTTAAATATTCTGTACTTGGAACTTGTATTTACGTACACTTAAAAGGTACTTGAATCATAAGTAACTTTAAAAATCTGCAAGTACTTTTTGTTTGTTTGTGTTTGTTGTTGTTGTTGTTTTGAACAATCACATCCTTCCCAACTGTCCGGGATTCTGATGGGCCCCCAGAACTCACTCTCCGATCTTGGGAGCTTCAGGCTTGAGTTTTGGCTGCCAGGGCCTTTTTCTTTTGGCCTTGCCAGGAGGGTGGCAGCCCCACGTGCTTCCCTTCTGATTGGTCACTGCAACTGGCAGTGGGGAAACTCTTCTACTATGTGCTTGTTGACCTTTTCTCGACCAGACAATTGCAGGGAATACAGGAACGGAAAATACTTGCACTTGTTCTTCATACTTTTACATATGAATACGTAAGTTCTATTTCCACAGCACACTCGTACGTATAAGTACTTCTGTAATGGAGTACTTGACACTTATACTTTTGTATCAGTACTTACAGCAACAGTGCTCTTGTGGGACACTAGAGACTTGTAGCTTCAACTGCTCCCTCAATACAAACCAGACTCCTGGGCGTGTGACTTTGAGGAATGCACATGCCCCTCCTTTAAAAGCCTCTTTGGTCCTTTTCCCCCTTGCCCTGTGGCTCTCACCTAGACTGTGTTAGAGAGAAGTAGCTGCAGTATTTTACTGATGAGCAACCCTGTTTCGGGATAAACTCTTTATTATGAACAGGAACTATGTACAGAATGAGAACGGAACTTCCTCCTACTCTGGGTAGCTGCAGCCTGCAACTGCTCTGTCCTTCTTTGTCTCTGCCCCCAGCAGGAAGTGTATCCTGAGAAACCAGACTGCTTCCAGAGTCCGTGGCATCTCTATACCTCCTGGAAGACTTAGTCTGTAGCACATCTTTCCTTTTCCAAATCCCCCTTTTAAATTTCCTGACTTACTGTTAAGTTAAACTATCACACTATTACAGGTACAATAATGGACATAACTCGTCAGTTGGCGTAAACACAATCCTAACATGTCTCAATCAGCCTCTTAGGGAATATCCGCCATCTTCCCAGTCTGCTGTATGGGAAAACCTTTAGTCAAATCCTTGTCTGTCGCAAACTGTTCAGTCTCCTCACCAATAACAGGGTCAGTTTGTATATTGTTTTCAACTTGTATGCCTGCTTTCACCTCACTTGGCTCAGCCAAGTTGTCCAGTATTTTCAGCAGATGCTTACAGTTCCTTCAAACAATTTTGCCTTTGATCACGGAGTCTGAGGAGGTGGTGCTGACCCAGGGGCCTCTTGATCCCAACTGGCAGAGGGCACAGGGGTGCATAAGGGTTACAGGAAACCCCCCTGGATCTGGTATTTACATTCTAGTTCACCAAAGAGCATCCTGTGAGATCTCTAAAGAAAGCCTTTGTCACACTGGTCATCAATATCATGAAACAACTGTATGGATGTTGTATAAGGAGTTATGATTTACACTGAAAATTATGTTCTTAAGGTCTGTCTCTAGTGACTGGTCACCAGCAAAGATGAAAATTAGGTTTTATTTCAGAGAAGAAGTATTTGTCTGTCTATTTGCATGTAAATTAAGTATTGTCTGGTTTGCAATGGGCCTTCACAGTTTTCAAGTATATAAAAAGTTATTACAAGGAGGAGTGAGAGAAATTATTCTCCTTAACCTCTGAGGATAGGACAATGGGCTTAAATTGCAGAAAGGGTGGTTTAGTTTGGACATTAGGAAAAACTTCCTAACTGCCAGGATGGTTAAGCACTGAAATAAATTGCCAAGGGAGGTTGTGGAATCTCTGTCATTGGAGATTTTTAAGAGCTGGTTAGATGAACACCTGTTGGGGATGGTCTAGATAATACTTAGTCCTGCCATGAATGCAGGGGACTAGACTAGATGACCTCTCAAGGTCCCTTCCAGTCCTACGATTCTATGATTCATTCACAAGGTTGAATCTTCTCATCACTGTGGGAACTATGATCTGTGTTCCCTGTAAGAGCACTCCTGAGATCACTGAAAGCTCATTTTTATAGTGGGAGTATGCCAGTGGGAAGTATTGGGGAAAGAGGGGTTCCTTCTTTACTTATTATTTGTATTACTGCTTATAGCATTTCATTTTGAGCTGTTTCTGCCTCCAGTTCATCCCACATGTCTGGGGGTACAGCATTTGACACTTCTGTCACATTCACATGTATATTTATTGCTTTTTCCTGTCTGTGTATTGTCAGATGGGACATACCTCTTGAGTGTGTCTGCCATTACTAAGTGGCATTTGGATTGGAACTCCAGGGTGATGACCTATTTCTGTATTTTCAAAAGTAGTCACTGTATCCTTATGGAGCTCCTCCAAATCCTGTTTTGTGTATCGCTATCAGTGGTTTCTGATAAGTTTCTGCTTTGATGCTACAGTCACCGAGAAAGTCATGAAATCTTGTAGGTACACTAGGTCTGGCATATGGATTTTTTTTTTCAATTTATGCACACATCCTCTCTGCAGGTGTCATAAACCTAAATGCATATGAGATTGGAAACCTATCAGTTCCATGATACTGTAACCCTACTGCTCCTAGTACTCCATCTGAGGAGAGTTTGATGTCTTTCAATGGGTGTGATGTGGTATATAACACCACACAGGTGATGAAAGTGTTAGTGGTCTGAGAGGCCAATTATCCTACTCGGCTGCACATGGAGAGGTGCTAGGCCTAACTGGTGATTAAACCCAGCAAGGAATGATCTGGGTCTTCATAAAGGAAGAAGCAAACAGGCTGCTGGGGGAGAAGCCAGGGAGGAGACCCAGGTGAGAGGTAGTTTTAACTCTTAGGCTGAGAGAAGCCTGGGATGCTGGAAACCTGACTTGAGACTGTAGGGCTCTTATCAATTGTTCTCGATGTTCAGTAGCAGTGCCATGTCATCAATGTACACTTACATGTCTGCCAGACTCTTTGGCATCTGGCTTATTGCACAGTGAAATATTTCTGGAGCCATTCATATTCCAAAAGGTAGTTTTGGGAATCAGTATCTGCCAAATGGTGAGTTGAAAGTGCAGATATTGGAGCTCTGTGTCCAAGAGGATCTACCAAAATCCACTCTCTGCATTTAACTTGCTGAAGAATTTGGTTCTTGCCATTTCAGACAACAGTTCACTTCTTGTGGGTATGTGAAAGTATTGTTTTTATGCTTTTGTTCAGTTCTTATGGTTCATCCACAGCTGTAGTCCCCCTCCTTTTTTCTCTACAATTACTAATGAGTACATCCAATCTGCTGGCTGTTCTAATCTCCAAATGATAGCATTTGCTGTCATGTTTTGCAGGTTCTCTTCTAGCCTCTGTCTTAAGGCTTGTGGGACATTTTGTGTAGCATGTAACACCAGTTCTGCATAGTTTCTGAACTGTATCTTGCTTGTTACTGTGAAGCACCTGTTTCCTGTGAATACATCTTAATGAACATTAACACTTTCATATCTTGTTCTAGGTTGTCTTTCTGTCTCTCTGTGTTATACATCCCCTTAAGGACACGAAGCAGCTCGCACATAAATAGTCCTAAGGTCAGTTGCTTGCCTTTGTGTAGCACCACAAACTCTCTTGGTTTATCACTTTCCCTCTGCACGCTGACTCTCCCAACTCTGGAATTTTTCCTCCACTATAGTCTTTAACGGATACTTTTGACTCTTCGACTGGACATTTATGTGTAGTCTGTCTTCCCACTTGTTCAAGACTATGGATTTTAAGCTCTTGGAAGTGTGCCCTACCCTCATGCCAAATTAGTGGCTGAAGGGAGAAGTGGGGTTCCACATGCTGCTTCTGGAGTGGCTGTAGTCCTGTGACTGAAAGTTCTGATAGTTAAGTTATGCTTAGCCATTTTTACTAGGTAAATCTACCTTCTTCCATTATTTCCAAAGGGCCTGATATCCGGCTGCCCTTAGCTAAGATGATTGATGTTGTAAAGACATTCTTATGTTAGAAAATCTGCGCATCTCACATAAATCTTTATTGAAAAATAATTGGAAACCTTGAGACGGAGAGAGTGTGTTGTTTCCTGGGTATTCATTTTCCAGCTCCATTTTGTAGCCCTCCTACAGGCAGGGAATATTGGTGTGGGGGGAGAAGGTGGGAAACTAGGAGGGGAGAGAATAATGCAATAATAGGTGAAATGCCATCCATTTCCTATCTTAGAGGTGATAGCAAGTAGAGTCTCCTTCTGAGCTGCCAGAGAGGGGAACACATTTCTGTGTGCATTGAAGGTCAACTTTTCAACCTGAAATTATCTCACATGCATTGGCAGAGGAGCAAAACACTTCAAATCAAGCTTTTTAGTCTCTCTTTTTTAAAATCTCATGATTTTTGGCCTCCTCCAGTCATTCTGGGAGATCCAGCTTATCCTCTCCACCCCTGGCTTGCGGAGCCTTTTGCTGGCCGATGAGATAGGGGGAAAAGAACATCTCAGTTCTACCCTGAGTAGTTGTAGAATGGATTATGGCATGTGCATGGCACCTAAAAGTAGTTGGAGGATCCTGATGTCAAAGGTAGATGCTGAGGAGGAACATATTTCCATGATAGTGGCTTGCTGTGTTTTGCATAACCTTTGTAAGAACAAGGGATAGAGACTTGCACATGTATGGGAGCAGGAGGTGGGCACATTGGGAACAGCCAGAGAGGAGGCCTTTATGGACTGATGTAACCACTTAGGAGCACGTAGGGAGGGTGGCATTGTGCTCCTACTTCAAGTCTAGGACCACTTGTGACAAATGTATATATTTTGTGTAAGGGTTACTGATTACTATTGTAAGTTAAAGAATTTTTAAAAGTAGAGCTTTCTAGTTTCCAAACCTTTTCAAAGCTGAAGCGTTGGTCTTTTTTGCACCATCAAACTGTCAAGATGTCTGTTGCTTTGTTAATTTTTCTTTATATTTAAGATATTAAAACACTCACGTGAATTAGTCTTCATAATTAGATGTAGTAGCTAGAATGTATTACACATTACTTTAGTGTTTTCCTTTAATACTCCTTTTTATTATCCTTTTCCACTTTTGTGGCAGCACATCTTTATTTTAATTTTTTTTTAATGAAATTGGGTTTACATGCAGAATTTGAGTTAACTGAAATCTCTTCCTCCCCAGCCATCTGTCACGCATCCTGGAGTGGCTGATGACCGTGAGTGCCTACCTCCGGGCAGACCGTCAAAAACAGGGCAGACACCCCAACCTGGTGGCACGTTTTATAATTAGATTTTACCAAGCCAGAAACAAACATGAACTCCTGGATCACTGACAGTCCCCTTAGACTCTCCAGTCTATCTTGACACCCAGACAAACTGGGCTTAGTGGTAAATCATCACTTACACCAAAAAACACAATATTTCAGGTTGCTCCCAGTCCCAAGAGACCAGTCACTTGCCCCAGATCAATTGGTACCTTAGATCTTACACCAAAGACAACACCTGTAGCCAATCCTGTAATAAAATATCTAAAGGTTTATTTACTGGGGGGAAAAGAAATGAGTTAGTTACAGGTTAAAGTAAGCAAACATATACACAAATGAGTTGCAGTCTAAATCCCAAGAGTGACAGAGTTGTAGTGATTTGTCAACGAAGTGTCTTTCAGGACCCAGGAGGCAGCCCCTGGGGAATCTCTGGCTTCAGTTTGGTGGCTCTGGTCCTGTGAGCTTTCAAATTGCAAAGAGATGGAAAATTTTCCCTCTTTGTTTTATTTCCTTCATTAAGCCTCCAAGTCCATAGGGCAAGTTTCCTTGTACATAGCATTTCCAAGGTGCAATAGGGCTAGGGTGACCAGATGTCCCAATTTTATAGGGACAGTCCTGATATTTGGTGCATTGTCTTATATAGGTGCCAATTACCCCCTACCCCTTGTCCCGATGTTTCACTCTTGCTATCTGGTCACCCTAAATAGGGCCATTAACCAATCCGTTGTATGATATTCCTTGATGGCCCATCTGATTTTGATAGTTGTTCTGGATGGGGGAGGGGAGAGCACTCTTCCGATCTGGGGTCACAAGTTTAGAGAAAACATTTTCAAAGTTATAAAGCAAAACTTAAATATTTCCTTATAGCATGGAATACAGAAATTGCAAATAAGATTAATGCATTCATCAACTTACAATCATCCTCTAGCATCTAAGCACTAAATACATTCTTATAAGACAAATACCTATTTTGAGCAACACGAACACAAGTGAATTGATCTGGTCTCGAGCTATGAGTCTGTCAGTTCTTAGCTAATGCCTGCAGCCTTGACAAGAGCTGGCATCTGTTCTGCCGGTGTCACGCCATCCTATAATTTAGTTGGTTTAAAACCCACCAAGTGAACCCTTCCAGCTTTCACCCAGGAAGACAGCACACCATCTGCCTAAGCCAAGATGCTATCATCCACACTGTCACCTAATCACAGACGGTATCCCAATGTTCTGTAAATCCTAGAATCATAGCATCATATAGAATTGTAGGACTGGAAGGGACCTCGAGAGGTCATCTAGACCAGTCTCCTGCACTCATGGCAGGACTAAGTATTATATAGACGATCCCTGACAGGTGTTTGTCTAACTTGCTCTTAAAAATCTCCAATGATGCATTTCCACAACCTCACTTGGCAATAACCATCCTGACAGTTGGAAAGTTTTTCCTAAACCGCCCTTGCTGCAATTAAGCCCATTGCTTCTTGTCCTATCCTCAGAGGTTAAAGAGAATAATTTTTCTCCCTCCTCCTTTTAACAACCTTTTATGTACTTAAAAACTGTTATCATGTCCCCCCTCAGTCTTGTCTTTTCCAGACTAAACAAACCCAATTTTTTCAATCTTCCCTCATAGGTCATGTTTTCTAGACCTTTAATCATTTTTGTTGCTCTTCTCTGGACTTTCTCCAATTTGTCCACATTGTTCCAGAAGTTCCACAATACTCCAGTTGAGGCCTAATCAGAATTAGGAAGAATTACTTTTCGTGTCTTGCTTACAACGCTCCTGCTAATACATCCCAGAATGCGGAGGGTGGGGTGGAGGTGGGTTGTTTAAAAAAAAAAAAAAAAAAAGTGGATCACAAGCTAAATATGAATCAGCCTTACACTGTTTGCCCTCCCCCCCCCCCCATAACCCCCAAATGCCTTTCTGCAGTACTCCTTCCTAGGCAGTCATTTCCCATTTTGTATGTGTGCAACTGATTGTGCCTTCCTAAGTGGAGTACTTTGCATCTGCCCATATTGAATTTCATCATATTTTCTTCAGACCATTTCTCCAGTTTGTCCAGATCACTTTAAATTTTAATCCTATCCTCCAAAGCACTTGCAACCCCTCCCAGCTTGGAATTATTTGCAGACTTTGTAAGTGTACTCTCTATGCCATTATCTAAATCCTTGATGAAGATATTGAACAGAACAGGGCCCATAACTGATGCTCGCGGGACTCCACTCGTTATGCCCTTCCAGCTTGACTGTGAACCACTGATAACTACTCTCTGGGAACAGTTTTCCAACCAGTTATGCACCCACTTTATAGTAGCTCTCTACACTATCAGTGCAACCATTTGTTGGGCTCTCATTTCAGTCTTCTTTTCTTTGTGGTAATCTTCTCAGAGTAGTACAAAGGCCTGTGTATTCAGGAGGTCAGACTAGATGATCATAGCGGTCCCTTCCGGTCTTAGAATCTATGAATCAACCTATAGTGGTTCTGTGGTCGTCCCTTCCCATCAGGCTCGGAGGGAGGCCACTCTGTCTCACTACATCACACAGTAAGGGGTCAATTAGCAGGCTAGGACTCTGGCCCTCTGGTCAGGGCAGAGCAACACACAGTCTATTGCCTAGCCTCCTGGCTGAGGCTGTCAGCAATCTACAGTCTATAGCCCTGACCCTCTGGGCAGGATAGAGCAACTGGTAGTTTGTAGCTACAGCCTTCGGACTGGAGCAGACAGTGAATACAGTCTGGGGCTCTGACCTTCTGGGCAGGGTAGAGCAACAAGCCGTCTTTTTTTTTGCCCAAAGTCTCCCGGCTTGGGCAGACAGCAAACGACCAAACTTTTCCTGTCACACCCCCCCTTGCCAATGGAATCTGCTGTCCATTACAGCACAGTTGGCTCCGCAATGGAGCTGGGGCTAGGAGCAGAGCTAGCCTGGGGGTGGAGAGTGAATGAGGGCAGAGCTGGGCTGGAGGTGGAGCAGGGGGTGGAGTGGACCTGCGGCTGGGGCCAGAGCAGGGCTGTGTGGTGCTCCCTCCCTGCCCCCTGTGGGGGAAGGTCTGAGCCCCACCGTCTTCCCCCCCCCCTTCCTCCATACCTGCCTGGGGGGGTATGCACCCAGTAGCGGCGCCAGGGTTTTTGCTGCCCTAGGCGGCAGCGCTCCTCCGCTGTAATCAGCAGCGCTTCAGCGGCAGCTCCCATGCAGCTGCATTCTCGGCAGCGTTTTGGCAGCCGCTTTTCTTGCCACCGAATTGCTGCCGGGAAATGAGTCGCCGGCAAAATGCCGCCCCCCCAAATCCTGCCACCCTAGGCAACTGCCTAGGGTCGCCTAGTGGAAGTGCCGGCCCTGCATGCACCACAATTTGGGGCCACTGGGTTAAAAGGTGGAAATGTAATTGGGGTAGGGGGATGCATAACTCTATTACAATCCCCTTCTTCCTGCACCTCCACCTCAACTTAACTCTGCTGAAGCACACTCCAGGGTTCTGCATTTTTTCCAGGACTTCTCAGAAAGCATTACACAGAGTGAAACCTTCGGGCTATTGTATGCAGGTAGGTATTAATAGTTCTCGATGCACTTCAGAGAGAAGGTACCATACTGTTTCTTAGTAAACAAACATTTAATGCACACAAAAAACATTGTAAATAGTATTCTATTATAAATAGTATTTGAAATACTATGAATACTTTTAAACAAAAACTATCAAGCAGTAAATCTACTGGTGTGTTTTATACAGATTTTCCCCCACCCACCCAACTGCTAATTGGCTTCGCTATCAAACAGTGCATATGTGTAGCCAGGGCCAGCTCTAACATTTGTGCCACCCAAAGCAGCGCGCCGAATTGCCACCCGGCTTGAGGGTGGACCTGCTGCCAAATTGCTGCGGCTGGCTTGAGTGCAGACCTGCCGCCGAATTGCCACTGCGGATGGCCGGACTGCCACCCCTTCTGCATTGCCGCCCCAAGGACCAGCTTGGAACGCTGGTGCCTGTAGCAGGCCCTGTGTGTAGGACCTGCAAGACGCCACAATTAAACCTTCTTAGACATGTTTAGTACACTTTTCTGAAACTGTATATTAACTGTCACCCTAATTCTAGTTGTTTCTAGGCCACTGTCCTGCCCTCTGCACGTCAGCAGAGACACCAAGGAGAAGGTTTACACTATGGGGCTCAGTCGACCTAAATTACACAACTCCAGCTACATGAATGACGTAGCTAGACTTGATGTACCTTATGCTTTGTAGCATACATACCTTATGTAGACCTTTTGCAGTGTCTACACCGCACTGGGTCGACGGGAGAAACTCTCCCGTCAACTTACCTATGCTTCTTGTTCTGGTAGAGTACCGGAGTCCATGGGAGAGCAATCGGCAGTCAATTTAAGACCCGCTAAATCAACCCCTGGTGGATTGATCATCTCGTGTCAATCCCTCAGTAAGTGGAGACAAGCCCCAAGTATTCAAACTAAAAGCTCACTCTCCTTCCTGCTGCTTCCCTACCTTTCTTTGGACTAAAAAAATAAGTAAAATACTGCAGTATAAAGCAGGGTTACAGAAACATGGGTCTTTGTTATGTACCTGAACTCCACATGGGGATATATATACGAGTTCTGTTTCCTGAAAACTATCAGGAAGCCAGAGAGGAAGAGGGCTGGGTATGGGTCTAGGCAGAAGCTCTAAAATAAAATAGTAGCTTTAGGGGTAATGCTGTTTTCCTTATTCTGACAGTGTTCTTTGATCAGTGTTAGAAGAAAGCAACTCTTTATGTGATTCTTTAATATTGTCTTCTCCCTGGGACTTTGCTGCTGTACTTATGTAAAATGTCATCTAAGCAGTGAACAGAGAGAACGATTTGTCTGCAACCTGAAATTACCAGCAGCCACCATAATATGACTTCTCAAGTTTGATTTGCTTCAGTCACTACTGAGGGGCTCTGAGGTGTGGTATTATTACAATCTGGTGACATCAGTTAATGGTGAAGCTTTCTGAGTACCCAAAGATAGTCTTAGCACCTTGAGTAGTTTTATTCTGTGAAGAGGGACACCGCAATATCCAGGGATTACGCACAATACAGATTTGATTTTTTTTCCGATGAGCAATTAAGCACATAGCAAAACATCTAATTTATAATGTTTCCATCTTTCACGTCCTCTATTTGCTTCCAAACATTTGTGCAAAACTTTCGCCATTCCCATCCTACATGGTGCTGAAACAAGACTGGGCTAAGAGCCTAATGTCAATAAAAAAAGTGTGACACCTTTGAGATACTCCCCGAGAATTTGGATATCAAAGGACGTAGAATAGGGATCTAGCAGGCTGACCATGCTGGGACTAGACTATCAGTATTGCAAACCTCCCAGGTTCCAAAATCATGAGTCGGACCCTGTCACAACCCTTTGTTTGTATGAGATTTTTCCGGAAACTCAATGAGAAACATACAAAAATATGCATACAGGTTGCACCTCCCTTTTCTTTGACTGATAAGGTTGCTTTCCCATCACCTCTTGCTGTGCCCCAGCTCCCTCTTGCAAACACTGCCCCTGCCCAACTCCCTCCCCTCACTCCACCATCTTGACACCAGTTGTGGAGGAGGGGAAGAGTAAATTTGGGCGCGAAGGTGTGGGCAGCAGTGGACACATGGTCCCTTCTTCCTTTCTCACACCCACGCTCACCTTTGCTCCTCCCCACCATGGCACTCTATGGGCATTGAAGGAAGATGGGTAGGAGGTACCAACTCTAACCCCCTATTCTGCACAGCAAACAAGCATCAGGGAAGCCAACTAAACTGGTAAGCATCAAGAGCAGCAACTGCTTCTGCTGATGGCAGCATGAACTGCAACCCAGAGCCTATAGTCAGCCCAGGCTACCAATCGTCGCCTCTAGAGGCTGAAGTGATGTCTAATGGATTTCAGCCTGAAGGAACTTCTTGCAGATTGCAATAACCAAGTAAAAATTCTCCAAAATCATGAGTCAGGAAGGTAAAATGGGAACAACTGCAAAAATATGCATGTATTCGTTGTGCTTGCACAACCATGTTTATATACAGTCTTTTTGCAAGTTCACTGCATTTTCTTCAGTGCATCTGATGTACCCTCATTAGAAAACATTCCCCCTTCCTTGGATCCAAAAAACTTATTCAGTGTGCAAACCTGGCAGTTGTATATACAAATTAGATATTTGCCTTTGAAGAATAAATTGCACACACACATGCTGATTTGCACATACAATTACCTATGTTTGCGCAAATAGAGGTTTGCACTTGCAAAGCTGATATACTTGCAAATTTTGAAGATTTCTTTAAAGAGGCTCACTGAAAATTTGACCCTAAATATTTTAAACTTATGAGGACATCCCCTTGTTATGATGCGAGTCACCAGATGGCGCTGTTACACATAGTCTTGCAAGTTCTTTTCTTCACAGGCAAACAGTGTACAGTCTGATGAAATGCAGTGTTAGTTTTGTAA
The DNA here is from genome assembly GCA_037349315.1 of Chelydra serpentina. Lineage (NCBI taxonomy): Eukaryota > Metazoa > Chordata > Testudines > Chelydridae > Chelydra > Chelydra serpentina. The sequence goes on along the minus strand of JBAIAC010000002.1, from coordinate 62,536,015 downwards.
TGAACTTTCTTTTTCAGGGAGCTGTTGCAAACAGCAATCCTCCCTCCCCGCCCCCCACCCCACCCCCGCCATCTTATTTCTATCCTACCCTATTAACCCCACACATCTGTACAGTTTTCATGCTTGGCACAGCTAACGTCATTTTTCCTTACACTTCGATATTCTGACTACACTTATATACCTGAACAGCTGGCTTGCTTGTTTTCTCTGCATTTTTCCCCGAATAAACTATATGGAGAAATGCTACTATTTTAACTACTAGGTGTAGCTATTGCTTTGTTGCATTACACAAGCATGTGTTTTAGACTGTAAGGATTTTACATTGTATTCATCACCTGGCACTCAGATACTATTGTGACGGGTTCCGCATACAGACACAACAAGATAGGGGAGTTCATTTTAAAAGCGGTTTTCTTAAAGCAGGTTAGCTTGTGCTTTTCTCCCAGTCATGAAAGCCTCCTGCCTTTTGCTTTGTTCCAAATACAGTATTAACCATGCCAAAAATATTCTATGAGCTACTGAATCTAAGTGGTTCAGGATATTATAAATTATAGAAAAGAAAGCAAGAAAGGGATTCTTTTTGTAATGATAAACAGTTCTCTGCTCTGACCAGCAGGAGGGGAGAGAGCTCATTTAATGGAGTGGTGTTGTTTTTTTGCAGCACCTCTCAGCAGAAAGTTGAATACCTTTTTTGAGTCCCTGGTCATCCTCCGCTACTAGTGATTTAATTAAAGAAATCCGGTGTCAGAAACAGTGTAAAGAGATTTAGTATTCTTTTTTAAATGCACTGTTTTTCCTTGTGCACAGTCTGAGTCATGAATGCAAAGTGGGAGATTCCCTTGTGAATGGTAGTTAAATTTTGTACTACCTCAGTTAAGATGTTAAAGCAGACATTGCCACTAGCATAATGGTAGCTGCATTTCCAGGCTGTTCCCTAATGAACAGTGGTGCAGCTTCTCTGATGTTGATCTGCTCTTTATTTTTTTTCTCTCTTCCTCCCCCCTGGCCCCCTCCTAACCAGCTTTGAGGATTCCAGGCCACCCATACTGTCTGCTAGTTTCTAAAAAGTGGAGCTTCTTTCAAGCACTTCCCCAAATGGGGTGGCTTGAAACTACTAGAAATGGTGTACATGAAAGGTTAGACCAATTTAGACAAATTCTGCTGCTTAGACATGGTCACATGACAGCTAGAGTTTGAACTGGTCACAGGAAATTGACTACATGTGCAGGGAATAGTCTATAGCCTTTGCAAATTTTGCTAGTAGCAGTATAAAGAGGAAACAAAGGTTATTGCTAGAGCATGCAAAGCAAGATTTTTACAGAGGACTTTCCTTCCACTAAGTGCAGAAGAGTTGTAGAGGCTGGATTAACAAATATAAACTATTAGAATTTTGAGTCTTAGATTGGGACTCCGTGCTCTGCTCTCAGCTGCTGGTACAGCCTCTGTAATTTGCCCTGGAACACTTGAACCCTACAGCTTCTTTATCCACCATGTCTGTAACAATATCAGGGCTGCAAGTACTGTTTGTTGAAGTTTGTTTATTGTTGTTTTAGGGCCTAATCCAAAGCCAACTGAAATCAATGGGCATCAGCTTCAGTGCACTTTGGATCAAGCCCTTACACTGCTATAGCTGGGATGTTGTAATAAAGGCTTAGGGCTTGTCTACACTGCGGCAATGTGCACTAGGGAATGCCCTTTCTAAAGCACGTTAAATGCTGGCACTAGGCAATCTTTAGTGCACACCAGCAGAGTCTACATGGACCATTTAATGTACAACACTTAAGTGCACTTTCAAAAGCTCTTGGAAACATCACTACATTAAAGCTCACTAGGGAAGCTCTAGTGCACACCAGCAGGGTCTCAGAGGGCCAATTAATTTGCATTATGTTAGTGTGCTTTAGAAATCAACCTTCTTTCCCCTTAGTGCACATTACCCCATAGTGTAGATAAGCCCTTAGAATGAAATGGCCACACGAGGCTCCTCTTCTTCTAGCCACTTAAAGCACAGTTTGGACTGAAAAATCTTCAAACTTCAGCCTCAAGGGGAATGTCTAAAAGTTTGTTAAAATGCTATTCTGAATTACCTGTCTGTCTGAGGTACTCATGTGCCCCCCCCACCATTACTGTAGTGTCTAAGTGCCTGACAATCTTTTAATGTATGTGTCCTCACAAAACCCCTGTGAGGTATGGAAGTGGTGGTGGTGGTGGTCCCATTTTAGATGGCAAACTGGGACGAAGAGAAACTAAATGACTTGCTCAAGCTCACTGAGGAAATTTGTGTCAGTACCAGGTCTCCAAAGTCCCAGGCTAGCACCGGGACCATCCTTAACTGGGAACAAAAGATGTTTGAATGCTATAAGATAATCACTGTTTCCTTTTAGTCACCATTTTGGTCTACAACCTACATAGAAATAAAATAGTAGCACAAAAAGGAACAGCTGTGGCGGGGTCAGGCCAAATGGCTACAGGAGAGTGCTCATGCTGGGTTCTGGAAAGTTCCACTGCTAAAGGACCCTCCCCAGCCTTTGGGGAGGATCCACAAGGCCCAAGAACTCAAGTAGTTACAGGGGAGAACGGGGAAAAAATAACAAAGGCAGGTGTGAGGGTCAAAGGGCCAAAAATAAGGAACTGGAATGGGAAACTGAACAGAGAATCCCGGACAGCCCCCACTGCTCCTCAAAGGTGTCAAAGGAGCCAGCGGACACCGCCCTGAGGAACTCTGCCCAGATGCGTCAACAGAGGATGGAGAGGCGGATGATAGCCAGGGAACTTCCACGACCACCCAGGGAAGATTCACTACGAATCAAACAATCGGCCCCAATCCCAGGAATTTGGACGATCAAGCACCCAGGAAGGTCTAGGTGGGAGAAGAGGGGAGCCGAGAACCAGCCAGGGGCCACAAAGGGATGGAGCGACTTGGGCAAAGTGGACTGTGGGGCCAGTCCCCTTAGCACAAAAGACAGGGGGGTGCTTAGGGCCACGTATAGATGTTATGCGTGTGGAGAGTTGGGGCACATAGTGGCCCAATGTTGAGGAGCCCATGCAGTGTAACCTGGGAAACTGGGCAGACTCGTGCACCCTAATCCACTTTGGGAGGGTTGCAGTAACATCACATAAATTATTCAAGGCTGGTGAGACTGAACGGGATAGAGACAATGGTGCTTGTGGACTCCAGGAGCGCTATCACCCTCATCTCAGGAAAGCTAGTGAAATGCAGCCAGCTGATGCAGGCCAAACGTACAGGGGTAACGTGCATCCATGGGGTGGTTAGTTATTACCCCACCATCCCGGTAAAGATTGAAATCCAGGGGAACATTACTGGGGTAACAGTGGGGGTGGCCCCTAAACTCCTGTACCCAATACTCCTAGGGAAAGATTTCCCAGGTTTGAAAGCTTGCTCCTACCAGATGGGTTGGAGGAAGGAGAGGATCCTGAAGCTAATGAATTGTCCCCAGTAAAATGCCACACCCCTTTTCCCCCGATTTTCTCTGGGATATCTCAAGATCTGTTTCCCGTTCCTGGGAGGGTCAGGAACACCAAGCAGGAAAGAAGGGCAGCTAAGGCCTTGGGAACCCAGATCCTGACTCAGGGTCAGAAGGCCGCCCTCGTAGGCATGCAGACATGGGCAGCGGATAGGGAGGCCGCTCCAGCGGGAGAGGGACCCAAGCCTGGTCCCAACCATGATGCCACCGAACCGGCAGAGGGGACAGAGCCAGGTCCCCTTGAGGTCGGGCAGGTTAGTCCCAGGAGAGAGAATTTCGGGCGGAACCAGGCGGAAGACCCGAGATAGATAACATCAGGAAGAAGGTGGTTGAAATAGATGGGGTATCCATAGACTGAAAGACCTGAGGACCACGACCCTACTTTATGATCAAGAAGGATCTCCTGTGCCTGGTCATACAGATACAGGGTCAGGAGGCACAACAGCTCCTGGTGCCACAAAAGCATCAGAGGGCAGTGTTACACCCCACCCACAGCCACCTTTTTGGAGGGCACCTAGGTGCGGAGAAGACCCAGGCACGAATCCTACAAAGGTTCTTCTGGCCAGGAATACACTAAGAAGTCCAGCGGTATTGTGCTGCCCCGAGTGTCAGCTACACAGTCCCCCTCCTCCCTTGAGGACACCTTTAGTGCCTCTGCCAATCGTAGAGGTCCCATTTGAGCAGATAGCCATGGACCTGCTGGTCCCCCTGGAGAAGACAATCCGAGGCCACCAGCATATGCCACCTGGAAGCCAATCCCCTGCAGAACACAGCCTCCAAGTCCATAGCCAAGGAGCTAGTGGAGATCTTTGCCCATGTAGGGCTACCAAAGGAGATACTGACCGACCAAGGGACCCCTTTTATGTCAAAACTGATGAAGGACCTATGCACTCTACTTCATGTACAGGCCCTGTGGACTTCTGTCTACCACCCGCAAACCAATAGTCTTATGGAAACGTTCAACAGGACCCTCAAGGCCATGGGATGGGAAAGACTGGAACACTATTGCTTTACCTTATGTTCGCCATCAGGGAGGTTCCTCAGGCTTCCACCGGGTTTTCCCCCTTCAGCAATTATACGGGCGCCACCCCCATGGCATATTAGACATAGCCAGGGAGATCTGTGAGGAAGAACCCAATGCAGGAGAAACATAATTGAGCCTGTGCTACAGATGAGACCAGATAGGGAAGACTTGGAATTCTACCTTTTAGGAGTGGAAATATCCTGGGCTGGTGTCCTAGAAGTTATTTTATTGGGAAAGTGTTTAAGGACCCCAATCAGGGATTATGGCTGTGTTGGGCAAACAAGTATCAGAGGGGTAGCCGTGTTAGTCTGGATCTGTAGAAGCGTTGCATCCGAAGAAGTGGGTATTCACCCATGAAAGCTTATGCTTCAATACCTCTGTTAGTCTATAAGGTGCCACAGGACCCTTTGTCGCTTGGGCAAACAAATAACACACACATTGTCTCTGCCTCCAGAGTGCTTACAATCAAGCATTTAAGCAATACGTATCAGCAGTCTGATCCAAAGCTGACTGAAGTCAATGGAAGTCTTTCCACTGACATCAGTGACTTTTGGACCAGGCCCCATCTGAATGGAGGTGAAGGACAAGGTAACAGTAGAATCAAATGCTTTTGTGTAACTTTGTAGTCAGGGTTGTCTCCGTTGTCTCTGTCTGAATGCTGGTGGCTCCCAACATGAAGTGCTCTTTATCCCATAACCAGTCTCCACTGTTGTTTTCTAATTTTAAACTATGCACATACATGCTCAAACCCTCCTATGAGCTACATTTCTAGTATTCTCCATTCTTCAGCCAGTCCAGCACAGACAGCAGGGTAGGTTATTGACACATCCCTTTGTTTCAAACTAACCAAATGCCTATTTTTATTGAACAGAAAATGTGCCCGACGTTTAACACTCACAAAAGAGAAGTAATTTACATACTGTTCTTTTGGAAATTACGGGCAGGGGGAATATATTTTGCACATTTGATCTGGAGAAATCCCTGTGAGGGTGATGCCTTGCTACTGTCTGAGCTATATGCCTCTTGGATAAATAACTAAAGGTGTTCACTCACTGGACATCCACCGGGGGAGGAAAGGGAGACTGAATGAACCGTAAAGCTTTGTGTTTGGTAGGAGGAAAATGTTCCTGCAAGAAGTGAGAGTTCCTGTATTCTTGTCAAAATGGTTGCTTTATGGGCACTCCCTAATAGCTCGTGACAAAAAAACAAACAAGTTTTTAAAGCAAGGAAAAGGGACACAAATGCTTATAATGCTCATTGGCAGAGCATCCACAGTGGTGAACTACCAGAGAATATTTGAGAGAGGCATATGGAAGGCTAGAGATCAGACTGCAATCTGCTAGTTTAAAAAGGGGGAAAAGGCACTTGATTACAGTATTTCATTGTGTTAGACTATGTAAGCACCTGGATTCTTGTGAGAGTTGCTTTTCTTCAGTTTGTGACTCAGAAGAAAACTAGTGCCCTGATGCTGCAGAGAGGTGCTCATAGGTGGATCCGTCCATCCATGAAGTCAGCCGGGCTCAGTGCAGGTGCAAGGGTCTGCTCTCAAGGGTCACTTGCAGGCAGAGGGCAATAGATTGGAATATCAGCAATCATGAGGTGGTGTGGCTGAAACTATGTATGTGAGGTAACTTTGCATAGGGAATACCTGACTAGTGTTGTCAGCACTGAAGGCCTGATTCAAAGCCCACTGAAGTCAATAGGAATCTTTCTCTTGACTTCAGTGGATTTAGGATATAATTCAAGTTGATTTTTTTTTAAATCTACTTTTAAAAGCTTCCCAAACAAAGTTGCTTATTCCAGAAATAAATCAGATGTTTAAAAAAAATAAAGTTGGAATTTGAAAGCACTTAGATAATACTTTATCTGTACACCTTACAGCCCTTTATAAAGGTGGATAAGTTTTATTATCCCCATGTTACTCATGGCGAAAATGGAGGTTGAGATGTTTTTCCTCTCCCAGATCTTACCCACTGGACCATGATGACTTTTAGATGAAAAGAACAAAAATATTCCCCTTTATTCATGGAAAAACACAGACATCCCTCAGGATGACAATAACTTAGAGAAGACTGATTTACTATATGATTTGCAATATACAACAAAATGCAACAGTTATAGTGTTAAATAACAGCAAAGAGAGAGAAATATATTTTCTGATGAGATTTCAAAAGAAGTGGAGAGTCAGTGAGGCCGAGAGCTACAGCAAAAACTATTCTAGGGGCTGAAGAGGAGAAGATCCTTGCACCAGGGTGGCCAGTTTGTAACAATAGTTGCAACTCACAAAACACACTTCTTTTTTTTAATCCATTAGTAAAGCATGTTAGAAAGTTGTTTAAGACGCATCCTCCTTTCCTCAGTCATGCAAATAGTTCCAGTGCAGTCAGTGGCATTACTTGGGTGACTAAAAAGAACAGGTTGTGGCTGAAGGCCAGCTTAATTATCTCCAGATGTTTAAAAGTTAGAATATATTTTAAATAGATTATTTTCTGATTCCTAGTTCTAAACAAATTCTTAACCAAACTCTCTTTTGTTTTCCAATTAAAAATACTAAGCTAAACCAAACAACAATCCACACTACAACCACCACCACCACCACTAATGAAAAGAAGAGCTGCTGAAAAGGAAACCTGTAGTGCTTGGTTCACATACTGGGGGCCTGATTCTCCATTGCCCTGCACCTCATTTGCTCCAGTGCAAAGTGGGTGTAAAACACAACCAAATCAGAGTGGTAGCATTCTACTGCCACTTTGCCCTCATGTAATTGACTACATATGGTGCAGGGCAGTGGAGAATTAAGCCCAGGGCCTCTCTTCAATATGATCATATTGTTTTCACCAATGGAGTGCAATATAATTTGTATATTGTTTGTGGAACAGGTACAGAGAAGGGCCACTAGGATGATCCGAGGAATGGAAAACCTGTCTTATGAAAGGAGACTCAAGGAGCTTAGCTTGTTTACCTTAACCAAAAGAAGGCTGGGGGGGAGATATGATTGCTCTCTTTAAATATATCAGAGGGATAAATACCAGGCAGGGAGAGGAATTATTTAAGTTCAGTACCAATGTGGACACAAGAATAAATGGATATAAACTGGACATCGGGAAGTTTAGACTTGAAATTAGACGGAGGAGGAGGAGTGAAGTTCTGGAACAGCCTTCCAAGGGAAGCAGTGGGGGCAAAAGACCTATCTGGCTTCAAGATTAAGCTAGATAAGTTTATGGAGGGGATGGTTTGATGGGATAACATGATCTTGGCAATTAATTGACCTTTGACTATCTGTGGTAAATAGGCCCAATGGCTGGTGATGGGATGTTAGAAGTTACTGCAGATAATTTTTTTCCTGGGTGTCTGGCTGGTGAGTCTTGCCCACATGCTCAGGGTTCAGCTGATCGCCATATTTGGGGTTGGGAAGGAATATTTCTCCAGGGCAGACTGGCAGAGGCCCTGGGGTTTTTTCGCCTTCCTCTGCAGCATGGGGCACGGGTCACTTGCTGGAGGATTCTCTGCATCTTAAAGTCTTTAAACCATGATTTGAGGACTTCAATAGCTGAGACATAGGTAAGAGGATTATTGCAGGAGTGGGTGGGTGAGATTCTGTGGCCTGCATTGTGCAGGAGATCAGACTAGATGATCATAATGGTCCCTTCTGACCTTCGAGCCTATGAGTAACTCCACAGCCTCTGGTAATAAAAGTATTAGACATAGCAATACGGCTCGAAAATTGGACCTGTAGAAACATCTTACCCATTTCATCAAACTTCATAACTAGAAAGCTATATGGAACAAAATAGTAATCTGAAGGGGCATAGGGAATGCTTACTAAAATAATGAAGGATGGTCTAGTGAACAGGGCATTGGAGTGTGGCTCAAGAAACCTGGTTTTAATTCCCATATTAGCCACAGACTTCCTGTGGACAAGTGCCTCAGTTCCCCATGTCTAAAATGAAGATAACATTTCCCAATCTCACTGACAGGTGGTGAGGCTGAATGTATTAATATTTGTGGTGCTGTGTTGATGATGGTCATATAAATACCTCTATAACTACTTAGATACTTCAGCCCAGAGAAGCACCAAGAGGACTGAAGTTCTACAGTAGACCAGAAGTGGCTGTGGCGCTCAAGAAAACTAGAAATTTGATCCCAACCAGTCTCTCTCAAGAACCAGTAGCCCTTGAAGGTGCCTATGCAGAGAGAGAGAGAGGGACTCAGTGTGAATCCCTTTCCAAGATCAGGTGCTTGTGGGTGATGAGATTATGAAGTTTGATTAAGGAGTTCAGGATATGACCCCCAAAGGCACATATTTCTTTATTACTAATAATGATTAATATTTTATTCACCTCCAATGTCAGGACCTATTCAAAGACCTGATCCATGGTCCACTGAAGTCAACGGAGAGGTTCCCATTGATTTTAGTGGGTGTTGGTTTAGGACCCCTGAATAAATAACCACTGTATGTTTTTAGTTACTCAGTATATTGTTTATACTCTACATTTTATATTATTTCTACAATAAAACTCAGCAATTGGTATGTATAATATAATTTAGGCATGTCTCTCTGGAGGAATATGGGAAAAATCACTAATGGGCTCATTTCCTGGCATCACTGACTGCTTTCCACCTTAAAAAAATAAACCAATAGAGTTTTCGGTACATTTCCAGCCACTTTTGACCCCTCTGATCCCAGAGGGAAGAAAACTATGGAAAATGCCATGTGGAGAAAAGGATGTTTCTTTACTGTACCAATGCAACTGGGGGAAAGTTCAATGTGATGGAATATAGGCAGTTTCATTGTATCTAGAAGGCAGATTTCCTTGCTAGGTTATATGGGAAATTGTAATCAATTGAAACAAGTGGGGAGACCATCCCATTCTAAGATCGTTATTGGGCATTTCCTTGCATTTAAATGGGACTGTGTTTTGGGTGTTTGTTTTCTCTAGCCCTCTGTGTGGGACCTGATCCAAATTATTTCACGTTAGAATAGTTCAACCATATAAAGATGTTTTATCTATAAAAAGAGTTGGCAGTTTAAAAGGTCAAGGTAAACAAAATACAACCAGTGCTTCTCCTCAGTTCAGAGCTCCATGTTTGGGTTTATGTGCCCGAGAAGGAGGGACAAGTTATCCCAAATTGTGTCTTGTTAAATTTGAACATGGATATTTTTATAGATCTTTTACATGGATAAAGGGTTTGGGTTTTTTAAATTTTGTAGGGGTTTTTAACGTGTGAAATATTTTGGATCTGAAACTGCTTTAGAAAAAGGGAAATAATTAATCTATATAGTCACTTTGATCAGGGAAATGTTAGTAAGCATGTAAGTAAAAGTATAATCCTAGCAGGATTTGAACTTGCTACCTTTTAAATGTGAAGCAGACTTACACAGAGAAGTTCAAATTCAGAGGTGAGTTTAACAAAGTTAACAGTGTAACTTATACTTCCAGACATCCCAGAGTGTAATGTCAATTTAAATGCTCACTAAACTCCATTAGCCTCGCAGATGCTGAGTAACTTAGATCCCCTTATACTGATTTAGTCCCCATTGCAGCTATTTACACCCACTCTAAGGAAGTCCAAGGCTATGTCTACACTACAGCCTATGTCAGCATAACTTATGTCACTCGGGGGTGTAAATAAACCACCCCCCTGAATGCATTGTTACACCGACATAAGCGTTTGTGTGCACAGCACTATGTCGGTGGGAGGACTTCTCCTGCCAGCATAGCTTCTGCTACTCACGGAGGTGTTTTTTAATGCCGATAGGAGGGCTCTCTCCTGTCAGCATAGAGCATCTTCACCAGATGCACTACAGTGGCACAGCTGTATCGGTACAGCTGCAGCGCTGTACATATAGACATGGCCTAAGTGTAAGTTGATGTAATTTGCACACCAAGGAATGGGAATAAGGTCTATGTTCCAGAAGCCCCCATGCTACTTTAACTTAAACCTTCCTACCCCACCTTCCATATTCCTGAAGTGCCAATTTCTCCAACATGGATTTCCTTAGATAGTAGGGGTGGGTGTAAGAAACTCTAAGGGAGTCAGACTGAGCGTAAAGGAGTCTAAATAAAGTTAAGAAAGGTTACTCACTTAGACAGGACCCCAAGTCAGTGATAGTTTTAATATTGACTTCAGTGGCAGCAGAACCGGGCTCTTAGCTGCCAGGATAGACCATCTTTACTTAGACCCCAATCATGGTTTGATTGAAGTCAGAAGCAAAACTCCCATGAAGTCAATTGGGATAGTGCTTAGGCCATTACCCTTCATGGGGAATGTGGAGCTATTTTTTTGGTTACTAAGGCCACGTCTACACTATCCAACACTTTTGGCGGCCTTTAGTGTACTGTGTCCACACTGCGGTGCGTTGGTACACCTGTCAGTGAAAGGCTCTGGCAAGGAGACGGGAGGCAGGGGGCATGGCATCAGCTGCTCCCCGCTGCCAGAGCCTTTCACTGTGGGGAGGAAGAGCTCTGGTGGGCAGGGTGGGAGCCAGTGAGTCTCTTCCTGTGGAGGTAGAGGGCCGCTACCCAGCTTGGGCCAGTAGAGAATGTGTAGGGTACGCACTCTGGGTATGTACCCACACCCTTCAGGCATGTCTTGCTAGACTCTGTCTCCACTGCTATTTATACCCATGCTAGGGGAGCTATGCGTATATGTACACTACATGCTGCTTAAAGAATTCTGCCCTTTAGACACACCTTAACAGCTCCCCTATATTTCCATTAAAATATTTGAATTCAAGGGAAACAAATAAAAGTTGACTTTAAAAATGTCATGAAAAGGACTATGAAGTGTGGACAGTGCGGTGTCTAGTGCCTTGCCAAATATACAAATAGTTAGAGAAAATCAAACTTAATTTCCTGTTTTTATTGTTTCTTCAACAAAAATGTGGCCATACGCTGCTTTTTATAGTACTACTATATATCGTATTTCTCCATAGACGATATGGTGTATGTAGGTATGTAACAGTGCATCTGTTTTCTTGGTACTGTAAAGCACCCTTAAGGTAAACTGGGCATTCTTTCCTGTCTGCAAGGGCACTCCCTGTGATCTAATTGAAGATGCCTGCTCTTACAACGGCCTGGCTGCACACACAGTTGTATCCGTTGAATGATTGAATGATAAACTGGTGCGTCACTGCGTAAACAAACCCAGACTGAGTCTCAACACACGGTGCTCTGTGTCCTGAAGACTTTATTTTTGTGTTTTGTTGTTTCCTTTAATCTAAAATAAGTCACCCACACTGAACTACATATTGTCTTAAGAAAAATGTAACAGATGAGGAACTTATACAAATATATTTGTAAATTTTCTTAGAGGGTTTACTCTGGGCAAAACCACACTGTTGTGTTATTAGGGCAATACAGACTCTCCAGCAAGTTTGCTTCTGTGCAGTTAATAATGACATGACAGCACTCTTTTCCTACCAGCTCAAATCATTCTTTTGACTCTCAATTAGCCTATCCAGACGGGGGAGAGACTTTCTTGCTAGACTCTGCAGTATGAGTTTATTTAAGAGAGAAATCTCCTGGCAGGATCGTCTGGTATTAGTACATTTTGGTGGTTTGTTTTTCCAGAGGAGACAAGCTTGATTTATTTCTGCAACATAGCTACTGTACTACTTATCTCTTTCTCCCCACCGAAACTGCATTCTTAAAGGTGGACATTTTAAGATTTTATAGTATCGTAGAGAGAGAGAATGTATATTTAATGTCAAGATGTATTCTCCTGATTCCAACATAATTTTCATATGATAAATATACTAAGAGATTGAGTTTAACTGTTATTTCTGGGAAAGAATTTGCTTCAGTCATAAAATGCCTTTCCTTTGTTCTCTTATAATGACATCTTAGAAAGCAGGAAGAGTGTATTACACTAAAACAGCCTTAGAGTGAAGTTCTGCTCTGAAGATATATTGCAGCAATAGTCCAGGAAAGTGAGCTGCCAATAACTGAGGAGGAGGACTTGCTGATAGGCTGTATTACTCAAAACATGACACAAGTGAAGAAAGGGGCAGCTTCAGTATAGTTCGTAGAGGATGCGTTTTTGAAAAGGGCAATGGATACCGAAACGACAGATACCGGGGAATTTTTCCCCATAAGAAATAATGGCCCACCCCACCTCTTCCCGCCCAGTTCCGCCCCCTCCTCCGAGCATGCCCCGTCCTAGCTGTTCAGCGGCATGCAGGAGGTGCTGGGAGGAAAGGGAGGAAAGTTGGTCAGTGGCCCACATGCCGGAAGGTGCTGGGGGAGGGGACGGGCTGGCTGCAGATGGTTGCTAAGACACAAAAGGTGAAGCGAGTAAGTTGCAAATGAGGAATATGTGGATTGGGACTGATGTGAATTGGAACACGTTCCCCTATTGATAAGCGACGGATAAGCAAAACGATGGCTAAGGGGAAGACAAATACCGGGGATCCCCTATAATATATTGCAATACATCAGATTAATTGTTACAATGCAATTTTTTTTTCTTTAGATACTTCAAAATTTTATAATGTAAATGTTTGTGTTAGAGGAACAGGACAAAGGACTGGATGCCTTGGTATAGATCGGTAGAGCCCCACTGAATCCTTTGTAACTATTCTGATTTACCCCAGACAAAGATCTGGTCCAAAGGTTGCTTGATTAAATGTGCACATCAGTTATAAACAATGAGATGAAAGATATTGTCTCTGGCTTTTTTAAAGCATATAGGAAAATGGAATATTTCTCCCTAGGGACAATCCAGGAGTAAGCTCTGGACAGGTAGAAATACACAGATCAGGATTTCATTGTTTTTGATGCATTTAAATTAGATGATTAACAAAACTTTAATGTGACCGTGTACAAAACCTTGCACCAATATTGTGTGTGAGAGAATATGAACTACTATTAACTAGTTTACTCGTAGAAGTAAATGGCTTTTGTTCTGAATTGGTTGGTCCAATTGCATCCAGACAGGAAGAAGGAACAGTGAAAGCTGATTCAACAGTAGAAGCTTTGTTTGGTTGACATGATTCTTGGTACTGTAATTGACCTCATTCATTGTAGGTTGTTACTATGATACATCATTCCTGTCTACAAATCTGGTGGTATGTGTTGGGTACCTTAAGTTTGGAGGCAAATGCTATATGCTGAAGCCCATAGTGGGTCCCCCTTAACTCTTACAACTTTTGTGGAAGTAATGGAGAATTTTCAGAAGAGTAGGAGCTAATAAATTACTCCTGATATAGGTCACCCTCCATTTGTCCACACTAGTGATAAATACACCCTGCACACCTATGAGCAAAGACAGAGTAGTAGGCACTGAATTGTGAGTCAGGGGTTGTCTTTGAGTCACAATGTCTGCTGAGGCTATTCATGTGGTGATGCAATTAACATACCACCCTCTGCTCAGGGCTCTGCCTAAAGTCACTATCTAGCTCTTTGGGCTTGTCTCCATGGCCCAGCAAAGCACATGAGAGGGGTGTAAGCTGAGAGCACTCTAACTGTCCTGTGTAGACCCTGCTGGTGCTCTTGGTACCTTTTAGAACGTGCTAACAGGGTCTACAGGGGGCAGTTTGAGCACAACACGTTAGAGTGCTCTACAAGTCACACCCCTCTAATGCACTTTGCAGTGTCAAGTAGACAAAGCCCTTAGTCACTACCTTCTCTTCTGTTTATAATAACAGAGTTCTGCTATCTGCTTGACTAAGAAGGGGGAAAATGCTGGGTTTTTTCCTTGTATGGAAAATACAGGATTCCAGATTTAGCTAGGGCTTTGCCACAAAGGCACCGGAGATTTCTCATTTTGAAGGGAGAATATTTCTATCTGAGTATGTGATCCTTAACTCAGCTAAAGCATGAGTAATGCTGATGAGTGTCAAACACTGACGTGCATTTTTGATTTTGCTGAGGCTGAACACTTTCTGGTGGCTGGGCTTGTTGAAACTGCGATTATTTCTATGCGACTGTGTGTTCTAAGAAATGGAGTCTTGGGACAGATCTTGTTCCATCACTGAAGCACTGCAAAGGGACCTTAGAGTTGCCCTAAATGGGTAGCAGTGGATTCCTCCAGAGTATCCTGGGGCCCTTGACTTCAGGGACGGGAGAGGTTGTTTCAAGGTGACCGGGGGTGGGGCACTCCTAGGCTGATCTAAAGTGCACTTGTTCAACCCCTAGCCATCCCTAGGCCTGGGACTCCACCACCACCTCTGTTGCACCAAGCTCTGACCTGACAAAGGTGAGGATTTAGCTTTTTGTATGTATTAATTAGAGATAGGTCTGAATAAAAACACTTGAACTTTCAGGGAGTTTGGAATCCAAATGTACATCTGAATCCAAATTCCTATGGCCGTCCCTAAAATAAGCTGACACAAAACCTGATCTAAACAACCCCAAATGCTGTGGGTTCAAAATCCAGACTCTGTAGCTTGGTCTCATCTCCAGTGGTATTATTGGCTTAAATCCTGATATTTTTACACAGCCAATGGGAGTTTAGCCTGCTTGAGATTTGAGTAAGACTTGCAGGATTTGGCCTTTTGCCCTCTCTTGCTTTGTCTTGTGGTGACTCTTTTTTCCCTCTTCTTCAGCTCTGTAACATGTTTAGTACATTTTAAACTTTATAAATAACAAGTAAAAAAGAAAATTCCTCATCTGACAGTCTCATTGTATCTGTCATCTCCTGTTATACTCTGTGACATGACAGAACCCAACATGAATATTATGCTTTATGACATGACACATGACACCAGTTACCCAACATTGTACCTCATTAAAGGGAACTGTAAAGGCATAAGCTAGCAGTGACCCCTTTTCATTAATCTCTTGTTCCTTTCACTGCTGTCATTAGGAGTTTTTTTTATATTATTATTCTTGGCCAGTTTCCCATTTGTTTGATCTTGAGTGTTACAGAGAAACACAGAAGAAAACTATCTGAAAGCCTGAGGACCACCATACCTCCTCTCTGCAATCATACGAAGCTGATCTTTTGAGACAGGCCTATCCAGTCCTGATACGGATTCCCTGCTTAATGCCCCAGAGGAAAGCCAAAAAATTGAATATTCCTGGGGTAATTCCTTCCTGACCACAAATTTGGGGATCAGAATTAACCTTGTCCACATAAGCAAGAATCATCATGGAAGATCATCAGTCTCTAATCTCAGTTTTACTCCAAAATGCAGTTGAATTCCAAAGCAACTAACAATTGTTTTCTTGAATCACAGTAAAGCAATTTCTACCAGAACCTGCAAAGGCAGAGAATTCCAACCACCGATTACCTGCTTAGTAAAAAGCTCAAACATGGATTAAGGTTAACTGTGAAGCAAAACTGCTTAGATTGCAATCTCTTTAGATGAGGGACTGTCTTCAGTGTTTCTACAGCACCTGGCACGATGGGATCCTGCTCCGTGACTAAGCCTTCTAGGTGGTATGGTAATGCATATAAATAATGATAAATCAACAACAATATTATTTTTACTCTCTGCTGCTCTTTTATGATGTGTAAAGCCAAACTCAGACTTTTTTCTGCTAATTTTTTATATACAGAATACTAGGTCATAATGTGGTGCAGCAGACACGCTATTGGTCAATTACACTATCATGCAAAATTGTATATGATGAAGAAATTAAGGGTTTTATCATGTCTGCAGAAAAATGTATTAAGTTCCAAGAATGGGAAGAAGCTGAGTTATACTTGATAGCTCAAATGTTTAGGAAATGCATATGAAGAATGGAAACACATAAATCTGATTTTCAATTACTCATTGGTCATGCTCCAGCATATACAATGCAGGCATCCTCTGGATTGAGCTAACATCTTAGAACTGGTGAACAAACTTCTGAGCAGTATGTAGTGAGTACAGCTCACAAAATACTAAGGGTGTCTTTCTAATTTGTATAATATTTTAATAGCAGGAAGGGTGACTGAGACATGGATGTGTATATAACTGTGGTAAGGCAGATCAATCAATACCAAACAATGAGGTGGACATCTGGAGACAAGTTGCTAGCTCCTGCAGCTACATTAAAATCAGAGAATACAGCTGCAAACTGTTATGACTGGTATTTCCCCCCAGATAAAAGAGCATATGTATATAATTCAGGTGGTGGAAGATATTTCAGGTGGTATCACTTGGCTGCTTTATCCCTGTTTGGTGGAATCAAGGGGTTTTGCAAATGAACAAGGGTAAAACTTTCCTCTCTAGCTCACTGATTCCAATCAGATTTGGCTGAATGTTGTTACCACCTGAAGATGGTTCATTTGCAGTTGTGAATTGAACTGGTGGCCTCATTCCAGTTCTTAGCGGACAGATGTTTGCATCACAAAAACACCATTTCAGGCACCTTGACTGCTCTGGTGAGGCTGACAATAAAAAACTGAACAAGCATGGAGATAGACTGACAGTTAGAGATGGCCTCCTGCTGCTGAAAGGGCCACATATTGGCCAACCAGCAACAGCAAACTTGTGCTGTTGATGCATATACTGTGCCTGCTGTGTGGATAAATGCCCTCACCTTCTTGCATTGTCATTCTCTAGCGGTTCATAAGCATTACATGCAGTTTAACAAAAGGGAGACTATCGCAGCCTTGGATTTGCAATTGGACCCCAAGGTCCTGTTGTTGAGTTTGCTATTCATGGAAAAATGTCATCTAAAAGTCAGAAACCCAATTTTCTATTTGTTAGTAGATGCCAGATGTTATATTGCAGCTCCGTGGAAGAAATCTGAGGCACTCACCTTGACTAATTGGTACAACCGGCTAAGGGATGTACTAATGTGGAAAAGATTAGTGATATGAGGAATCCTGATTTTTAAAAAAAAATCCGAATATTTGTCTGCAACTGTGGCTTCATGTTTGACTTCTGCTGGGGGGAAAAAGACACATGTCTGCCAATCCACCAAATATATTTTTGTCTTTGCTAAGCTCATATTATATTTCTCTTTATAAATTACAGTCACTGTACAAACCATACCAGCTCTGACTGTTTTGGGAATGAAAGCTTTAGCTATGGGTTTGTTTGATCTTTAAATGCCCAAAATAAAAAGTTATTTTAAAATACAGTAGGAACCCCTTAAGCTCTTTCGCTGAGAGTGTACATATTCTCTGTCGGTAACAGTATTCTTTTGACATTGCAGGTGCTAAGAGCGGTCTAACACAAGTGGCAACTCTATAGTGAAGTGCAAATATTGCCAATACATTCTAGATATTAATATAAATATAAGGCCCAATTCTGCCAAGAGTTCTGTATGTGTGTGGGAACCCCATTGACTTCAAATGGTCCACCTGTGTGGTTTTCAGCACAGGTCTACCTGAGCACAGAAGCTGCATTTTTCTGAAAGTAATGATCCTGGATATACACAGCATCCAATATAGCAATTGTCTACTACAGGGAGGCAGAATGGAAGTGAGAACTACTGGATAAAGCATTAGATAGGGACTCTGGAGACCTGGGTTCTAATTCTGACTTGGCTTGGGGACCAATCTTATTTGATCTTTTTATTACTGACCTCGGCACAAAAAGTGGGAGTGTGCTAATAAAGTTTGCGGATGACACAAAGCTAGGAGGTATTGCCAATACAGAGAAGGACTGGGATATCATACAGGAAGATCTGGATGACCTTGTAAACTGGAGTAATAATAATAGGATGAAATTTAATAGTGAAAAATGCAAGGTCATGCATTTAGGGATTAATAACAAGAATTTTAGTTATAACCTAGGGACGCATCAATTGGAAATAACAGAAGAGTAGAAAGACCTCGGAGTATTGGTTGATCACAGGATGACTATAGCTGCCAATGTGATATGGCCGTGAAAAAATCTAATGCAGTCTTGGGTTGCACCAGGCAAGGTATTTTCAGTAGAGATAAGGAGGTGTTAGTACCATTATACAAGGCACTGGTGAGACCTCATCTGGAATACTGTGTGCAGTTCTGGTCTCCCATGTTTAAGGAGGATGAATTCAAACAGGAACAGGTACAAAGAAGGGCCACTAGGATGATCCGAGAAATGGAAAACCTGTCTTATGAAAGGAGACTCAAAGAGCTTGGTTTGTTTAGCCTAAGCAAAGGAAGGCTGAAGGGAGATAAGATTGCTCTCTATAAATATATCAGAAGGATAATTACCAGGGAGGGAGAGGAATTATTTAAGATCAGTACCAATGTGGACACAAGAACAAATGGATATAAACTGGCCATCAGGAAGTTTAGATTTGAAATTACACAAAGGTTTCTAACCATCAGAGGAGTGAAGTTCTGGAACAGCCTTCCAAGGGGAGTAGTGGGGGCAAAAGACATATCTGGCTTCAAGACTAAGCTTGATAAGTTTATGGTGGGGATGGCATGATGGGATAGCCTAATTTTGGCAATTAATTGATTTTTGACTATTAGCGGTAAATCTGTCCAATGGCCTGTGATGGGATGTTAGATGAGGTGGGATCTGAGTTATTACAGGTAAATCTTTCCTGGGTGTCTGGCTGGTGAGTCTTGCCCACATACTCAGGGTTTAGCTGATTGCCATATTTGGGGTCAGGAAGGAATTTTCTTCCAGGGTGGATTGGCAGAGGCCCTGGAGTTTTTTTGCCTTCCCCTGCACCATAGGGTGGGCACAGGTCACTTGCTGGAGGATTCTCTGCACCTTTAAGTCTTTAAACCATGATTTGAGGACTTCAGTAGCTTAGACATAAGTTAAGGGTTTATTACAGCAGTGGATGGGTGAGATTCTGTGGCCTCTGTTGTGCAGGAGGTCAGACTAGACGATCATAATGGTTCCTTCTGATCTTAAAGTCTATGAGACTACAGGATGTGGATTGGTACTACAAGGGCCAAAATCCAACTGTAGCAGGGTGCTGCTGCAAAGCACCTAATTAGCCCCTGCTCAGCCAGCTCCAATCAAGGGGAATAGATTGGGGCTGGTGGGACAGGCCTAATGCCTGGCCTGGGGATTGGCTCCACCTGCGGGCCTGGCAAGCCAGCATAAAGGGAGTCAGCGAGGGGAAAGATCAGTCCTCCTGGCTGAGGGCTGGCTGCTTGGGAAAGAGGGAACAAACCCTGTAAAGCCTTGTATCTAGAACTCAATGTTGGTGGTGGGAGAAGGTGTGTAAATAAAACCACGGGTGCAGCACAACAGGAAGCCTCCCTGCGCTTTATTGGGCCACCCTGCACTGGCCTGCCGGAAGAGGGGGCAGACGACCTGTTACACCAACCCACTGATGTTGGTGAGGAGTCTCCACTGACTTCAATAGGCTATGAATTAAGCTCCTAGGCACTTCTTGGCTGGCTGAAGACACTCATCCCTTGGCCTCATATCCAACAGCATATTAATTAATAAATAATAATAATACCTAGCTCTTATAGTGCTTCACATCAGCAGATCTCAAAGTGCTTCACAAAGGAGGTCGGTATCCTTATTCCCATTTTACAGATGGGGAAACTGTGACAGGAAGGTAAAATGACTTGCCCAATGTCATCCAGCAGACCAATGGCCAAGCTGTTCGAGTTTGGCTTCTACCTCGGATGTGGTAATATCTACCTCCATATCCTCATTTCCATTTGTCATCCTGCCATTATCCCTAAGCTCCTCATTAAAGACTGAGGCAAAGTATTTGTTTAGCTATTGGGCCATGCCTAGATTATCCTTAACCTCCACTCCATCCTCAGTTTTTAGCGGTCCCACTTCTTTTTTCTTTGTTTTCTTCTTATTTATATGGCTATAGTAAAAGGTTCTATTGGTTTTAATTCCCTTTGCAGGTCCAACTCTACATGACTTTTAGCCTTTCTCACTTTATCCCTACATGCTCTGACCTCAATAAGGTAGCTTTCCTTGCTGATCCCTCCCATCAGGGTTGGTCCTGCTTTGAGCAGGGGGTTGGACTAGATGACCTCCTGAGGTCCCTTCCAACCCTGAGATTCTATGATTCTATGATCTTCCATTCCATAGGCTTTCTGTTTTTTCTTAATCACCTCTCTGAGATGCTTGCTCATCCAGCTTGGTCTACAACTCCTGCCTATGAATTTTTTCCCCTTTCTTGGGATGCAGGCTTCTGATAGTTTCTGCAACTTTGACTTGAAGTAATTCCAGGCCTCCTTCACCTTTAGAGCCACAAGTTCTTCAGTCCAATCCACTTCCCCAACTAATTTCCTTAATTTTTTTAAAGTTAGCCCTTTTGAATTAGCCCTAGTCACAGATCTATTTTTGTTTATCCTTCCATTCAGTTTGAACTGAATTAGCTCATGATCGCTCGAACCAAGGTTGTCCCCTACAACCATTTCTTCTATGAGGTCCTCACTACTCTCCAAAACCAAATCTAAAATGGAATCCCCTCTTGTTGGTTCAGCAACTACTTGGTGAAGGAATCCATCAGCTATTGCATCTAGGAAAATCTGAGCTCTATTATTATTACTAGCACTTGTCCTCCAGTCTATATCTGGGAAGTTAGTCTCCCATGATCACCCAATTCCCATTAGTATTACTTCATTAAAAACATTAAAGAGGTCTCTGTCCATATCCAAATAAGATCCCAGTGGTCTATAGCACACCCCAAGCACTATCCCAGGGGAGACTCTAGTAGCTTTTTTCCCCAATATGATTTTTGCCCAGACAGACTCTTATCCATTCCATCACTACTTATTTCTTTACAGTCTACCTCATCATTGATATACAAAACTACTCCACCACCTTTACTTTTATTTCTGTCTTTCCTAAACAGCACATACCCTTCAATACCTGTACTCCAGTTATGACTACTATTCCACCATGTTTCTGTTATCCCTGTAATATCTAGTTTCACTTCCTGCACCAGTAGCTCTAGTTCCTCCATTTTGTTACCTAGACTTCTCACATTGGTGTACAAATACCTTAATTTTTGCTGTTTGGCCTCACTCACATTCTTTACCCGATTAGGCATGGACATTCTACCGCTAGTATCACCTATTAAACTGGTATCTACGCTACCCTTCCTCCTTATGTCCATTCTCCTACCCACGGCTGTATCCTTTCTTACTTCGTTTTCTTTCCTTTCAATGTTAAAATCTGGCGTGAAGATTACCTGGGCATCTCCCAACCATCTCCCCCAAATTCCTAATTTAAAGCTCTTTTAATTAGTTGTGCCAGCCTCCATCCTAGAAGTCTATTTCCCTCCCTACTCAGGTGAAGTCCATCCCGAGAGAACAGTCCTCTGTCCATGAATGCCTCCCAGTGACCATACATCCCAAAACCCTCCTTATAGCACCACTGCCTGAGCCATCTATTGATCATCATAATCTTGTGACACCTTTGTTGCCCGTCTCTAGGAACAGGCAGAATCCCACTATAGATCACCTGAGCCTCAATTTCCTTAAGCATCTTCCCCAGCCTGGCATAGTCTTCCTTGATACATTCCAGCGACAATCTAGACGTATCATTTGTTCCCACATGAAGGACAGTCAGTGGATTCTTTCCTGTTCCTGTTAGGATCCTCTTCAGCCTCAGGTCCACATCCTGTATCTCAGCACCTGACAAACAGCACACCCTTTTCTGTTCTCTGGATCAGCTCTGGTTACAGGCCTGTCTATTCTTCTCAGTAAGGAGTCCCCAAACATGTAGACCTGCCTTTTCCTGGTGATGGTGTGATTCTCCTGTCTATCATCTGTTACCTCTGGCTGCAAGTCCTCTCAATTCCTATTCTCCCTTTCAATCCTCTGCAACCCGTCCTGTATCCTGCTGGGGCTCATATTTGGTGTTGTCATCTCCATTGACTCTTCCCCTTTTCCTATAGGACTAGCTGCTCTTCTCTTCTCTTCTTCCTTGCCCTCCCACCTTCAGTGACCACCTGCTGTACCCCTTCATCATTTTCCAACTCCACAAAACTGTTCCTGAGCTCTATTTCTCCTTCACTAGCCCGTCTTTTCCTCTGCCTGGTTCTCTTAGTCACATGCTTCCACTGTCCATTTTCGTCACCCAGCAGTCTCCACTCAGAGTTCTTTGGTCCTGCTTCCATCTGTAAGTCTGAGCTTTTCCCTTCAGCCTTCTCATGTCTTTGCTCCATCATCTGCTTGAACCCCCTTCTAAACTCGACCAGAGTTTCCACCTGCATGTCCAATCCTCAGATCTTTTCTTCCATCAGCGTTATCAGGTGGCATTTCATGCAGACGAAACTCTTTTCAGGTTCCCCTTCCAGGATCATGTACACACCGCAGCTTCCACATCCAGTTATCTTCATTGTGTCCTTCACTGCTGGGGTCACTACCACTGCTGCCTCTGTATCTGTCATAGCCTTCCCACCTAAGTCCTGTTAGTCCGGGAAACACAAACCAAACCGAAACACCACCCCCCACAGCAAAACAAACCTCCCACAAGCACCACAACACTGCCAGACCACCACATACCCCCTTCACTAGCCTGTCTGTTCCTCTGCCTGGTTCTCCTAGTCTTCCCCCCCAAACTCCCCTTGCAGACTCCCACTCAAACTCCCCTGTTTACAGCTCTGTTTGCTGGCCTCTGTGCCGCTGCTTCTTTTAAAATGTCTTAAAGACTTCAAAAAGGTTTTTTTAAGTCCTAGGTTTTGTATAATTCATACGATATAAGTTCCCACTGTGAATAGTATGTATAAAAATAAGAGAAAGTAGTAGGGATAAGGTTATAAATATTTTTTCTCTTCTGTTTGGAGTTTGTCATTAATTTAGTTTTACTACAGTTTTTTCTGAGGCTTTCCGGATTATTTTGTCCTCCTGCCTCCTCTGATTTCTCATGATGCCCTTTTAGATACAGTCTGTGGCCAAAATGCCACTTTTGACTCATTCCTGTCATAAAAACCTAGGGCCAGATTCAGCCCATGCTACACTATGAGGTTAAATCAATCTAAGTTATGCAATTCCAGCTACGTGAATAACGTGGCTGCAGTCAACGTACCGTAGGTCCACTTATAGCGGCATCTGCACTGCGCTGAATCGACGGGAGAAACTCTCCTGTCAACTTACCTTATGCATCTCGTTCCGGTGGAGTACCGGGGTCGACAGGAGAGTGATCAGCGGTTGACATAGCGGGTCTTCACTAGACCCGCTAACTTGATTCACCGGTAAGTGGAGACAAGCCCCAAAAGAGTAATTCCGTGCTCTGCAAGACGTCCCATTGGAATCACTTCTCTGACAGTAAGGTACTACTCAGTGGGAGTGAGGGCATCTGAATCTCACCTGAAATGGGGAACATTAAATAGGTCCCAAATTTAGAGTAAGATTCTTTTGATGCCCTTATGCTGAATACTACCTTACTACAGGAGTAGTTCCATTGACTTCATTGGGACTCCTTGAGGAGTATGGTACTACCCAGCATGAGTAAGGTAGCCATTCGTTTTGTATTAAAATTGGCCAGAATGTCTAAAACACATTTGCGTTTCTGTACAAGGTGCAATTAAAAATTGCTGTTTTCCCACACCCCAACCTCTCCTTCTCCACTACTTACCACTGAACCCCCAATCCCAACCCCTGACGCTGCCTCTTTGCCTCACAACATCCCATCTTTCTCTGTCCTTCATGCCAGCAGTGGTAAGAGACAGCTGGACAGGATGGAATAGGAAGGCACTTGTAGGCTTTGTCTCCCTTGTCATCCCAAACCTGTATTTTTATTTAAAAGCATTATTGAAGGATAGATGATCTTTTTACCTTTCTCCTCGATAACTCCTCTCCCCTCCCCCAAGCTATTAAACATAATTGATGTAGGGGGGTTCATTTTTGTTGTTTTTCCATATTGAGATCCCACTTATGCATCATTGGGAGTTGGTGTCTTATTCAAAAGGCCAAAACAATCAGTCAAAGTTGGCTTTGGACAATCAGACCCATGTTTTCAAACTTGGGAACTGAAAATTAGGCATCTATCACATTTAAGTATGAACCTGGTGTTTCAAAGACACTGATCACCTGCAGCTCCCAGGGGAACCAGTAGGAGTTACAACTACTGAACTCCTCTAAACATCATGCCACTTAGTTGCCTAAATATGAAACCAGGGCCCAGATCCTCAAAGGTGGTGCCTAATGCCCTTTGAGGATCTCAGCCTAGGTGCCTAACTTTAGGCATCCAATTCTGAAAAATTTGGTTCTTAGTGTGTCTAGCCATATTCTTCACAGGCAAGAGAGTAATGTAACACAGCCATGTTTCTTTAAGAGTGAAATTTGCCCCTGTGTAGAGGAGCAGCTCAAGACCTTATGGACCCCATAAGCCCTTACCACAGGGGTTACATGGTGTACAAGACCATGTATGGGTTCTCTGTACTGGAGTGAATTTCACTGTGACTAACTTCCAAAAGAAATTCAGTGTGAGAGAAAACATTAATGTGTAATGGCGGGGGGGGGGGGGGGGACGCCTCTCTCTATATTGTCTGTCTCCAAGTGTTTAAAGGATCTAGCAAGTAAAGTTTAAAGAATTAAATTCTATTTTTCAAAGTAACATGATAGTGTTTCTTTAAATGTAATAGATATTGGATTGCCTACGCTTTCTATCTATTACTAGGATACTTACTATGACTATGAATTCCTGTACATTACCAGAATCCACATTTTGGGTATAGACACATACTTCTTGAAGGTACCTTAGTGTACTTAGAATTATGCCAAGACTTTGCAGACTGTTTCTAGAGCACTGAGAACAACATTGTTAGAAACAGTTTGTGAGCTGGAATAGCATTTATGAATTGTCATGCAATTGACCCAGCTTTTCCTCAGGATTTTAACTTCCAATTAACACCCAACAGTCTCTGTGTGGACAGAAATATAAAAGTCTGGGATTATCCTATAAATGTCACACCTCTCAGTACACACACAGACATTGTGCTATACCAGTGTTGACTTCAGGTGGTAATGACTGACTTGACAGATGGAAACCCCAAAATAGAAAGTGTTGTCTGCCTGAAATGGACTGCAGATTGAAAATGTTTTGACTAATGTTGTTTCAGGTGCTACCTAAAATAATCATATGTGAAAAAGATAATTTGCTTTGTACAACTCTTTTGGTGTATAGTCAGTTTAACTGCTTCCTCAATATAGCTTGGGCAATGAAAATCAATCAGACTGGCTTCACTTCTGTTTATAGTCATGGTCTTGTTCTTACTGCTCCAATATTTGGGGTTCAAACACTGCAGAAGGATGTATATTGATGTAAAGGCACCTTTTTTCACTGGAATTTGAAGAGTAGTGCAGGAACATTTCTATTGGTGTTAGATTTTATAAAAGCTTGGTTATACGTCTGTGACGGGTTGGGGCCACAGAGACCTGCTTGGTGCTGCCACCTGGTGTGCCAAGGCTGCTTCTGCCCCTGCTTCCAGGCCTTTTCCAGCTTGGGACTCCCGAATCCTGTCTGTTTTGAGCCAGATTCCACTGATCTGCTGCAAACACAGACCCAGGTCCGAACCAAGTCCACTCACCACCGTAAGGCCCCTGGAAGCGCTCTTGCCTTTGACACCCAGCTGCTCAACTCCAAGGAGGTTCAAACCCTTAATAAATCCGTTTTACCCTGTATAAAGCTTATACAGGGTAAACTCATAAACAGTTCGCTTTCTATTTCACAGATAGAAAGTATGCACACCTGTTTGCTCTCCCTTTGCACTAAGTCGTACTCAAGGAAACTTAATAAGTAAAAAATGATTTTAATAAGTACAGAAAATAGAATTTAAGTGAGTTCAATTAGTGACAGACAGAACAAGGTGAATTACCGAATAAAATAAAAGAGAACACGCAGTTCTATGTCTAATCACCCTGTGTACAGATAAGCCCCTCACTGGGTCCAGCAATCACTCACCCCCCTAATGTCTTTGTCCTCTGTTCAGTCTCTTTCAAGTCTCCTTGGGGGGTGGAGGGCTTCTTCCTTTAGCCAGCTGAAGACAAAATGGAGGGGTTTCTTCGGGGTTTAAATAGATTTTTCTCCTCTGGGTGGAGACCCCTCCCTCTCCCTGTGTAGCATCCAGTTACCAAATGGAGTTAGGGTCACCTGGACCAGTCACATGCACAACTCAGTTCCAGACCAGCCACATTCCTGGCAAAGTTCAAATGTGGATTGGTGACTGCAAGTTCTATTGTCTGTTAAGTGCTTCTTGATTGGGCACTTAACCTGCACATTCCTTTCTCAAGAAATACAACTGATATTCATAACTTCAACTACAACAATGATACATGCATACAAACAGGAGGAATAAATTCAGTAGGTCATAACTTTCACAGAGATATGTTACATGGCACATGTAGCATAAAACATATTCTAGTTACATATATACATTTATAAGCATCTCCCCATAAAGTTTTATGGGGAACACCGTCACACCCTGCTCCTGAACTTACTGCCAGAGACTTGGACACTGTCCATGGCGGAGGCAGTACACATAAAGCCCCTGTTTGTCTTTGGTCACACCCCTTTTCCATACGGGCACACCACATGGTGTCATTCGTAATGGTTTTAGCAAAATGCGAGGTTCCTGGTCCCCGGGCGCCTGTAAATGGGCTGGGGTGTAGTATTGCTAACAGGATACAGATAGCAATACCTGTTAAGGCGTATGAACCTCGGCATTTAGCTCTCAGTGCCATGAGGCGACGTGCCTCAGTTTCCCCTTTCACACAGCAGCCTGGGCCTGTTATGCTTTTGCTGTTGTGCCAAGCTTCCAGCCGGTTACCCGATATAGGCTGACAGGTAACATGCTTGTACGACCGTGAGGTCACCATCCCAAGCATGTACAACAGTTTTTCCCACCAATCAGGTATGTTCCCCATCTTGAAAGGGTTGACCCTCAGTGCTAACTCCTTTGTTATAACCCACAGATGAAGTAGGGAAAGACACAGGATTACCCTCCCGTCTGTGTATCCTGGTAGGCACTCTGATTCAGATTCTTCTGCCTCTTTGGAGCAGGCTCCTAAATCAGGCATGCGCTTGAGGCTCTGGCAAGGAAAGGGTGTACTGCAACCTGGCCTGCCCTCGGCCCCTCCCTCTGGAATTTCTCTGGGCTGGTTCCCATCCCCTTGTGTGGCTTCACCCATGCAGAGACTTGCTCCCTTCTGCTTTGAAGAGAGAGATTTACTTCCTACCCCTGTAGCAAGAACAACCTCTTTCTTGGACACCCCAGTATCTGTTCCCAACAGGTCAGCTGGACGGACTCCCCCCTCCAGGAGGTCTGACCCCCAGCTTTCCCTTCTAACCTGATCCACAGGAGAGGGGTCTGGCATCTGAAATGCAGACTTTTCACCCTCCTCCTGGGCAAGATCCTCCTGACAAAAGGTGGGCGGGCTCTCCGCCCCCCCCTCACCTTCCCTCCCTGGGCCTTTGTCTGGGCCAGACACTTCCATGTCCCCCTGAAGAGAAGGTGACCCTGGTCCAGCTGTGGGCTCCCAGCTGCAAGCTAAGATAGACCCTTCAGTGGCCCGCAAAATTCCCCCCTTGCTATGAGGTAGAACATTCCCCTCCCCCGGGGAGATGATTACAGGACAGGAACTGGCCACAGCCACCCCTGCCGCCCCTGTGACTTCGCCCCCCGCCCTGGGGTTTTCAGCACCAGGTTCCTGCTTGCTGCCACCCAGCCCTGGGACAGATTCTGCCACAGCAAAGAAATCATTCCCCAGTAGAAACGGTGCAAAATTGTGTGACACTGTTGCCACAGTTAGCATAGCCTGCAAGTTTTCCGTTTGCATGTGTACTTTTGCCAGAGGTGCAATGACTTTGTAGCCACCTACCAGCTCCAATTCTGCCACTTTACCCGGCAACCAATCCTTCTCTTGGATCAGGTCCCTCCTGACTATAGAAATTTCAGCACCTGTATCTCTCAACCCAGTGATTAACTTCCCGTTCAGTCTAACAGCATGCACATGCTCACTGCTTGGTGGTGTAGAAGTCAACTTTACAAACCCTGTGTGGAAAGAGGCAGCAGCTTCATGGGCCACTTGATGCCTGTTTTCACTCAGCAGGGGACACTTGTCTCTCAGGTGCTCGGTGGACTTACATTGATAGCACCTCCTGGGCTCCTCTGATTGTACAGGGAATTTGGGACGAGTACTAGGGGAATGGGGAGGTGAGCGCCCAGCCTCCTTCTTCCCAGGGGTAACACGGTGACTCTGTTTTCCTTCGACCCTGTACCCCTCTGCCAGTGGTTTATGCTTAATTGCAGCTTGCGCCTGCTCATAAGAGTCTGCAAACCCAGCTAATTCACCCACGGCCTTTACCTGTTTGTCCCACAAGTACTGTTTTATATCATCACTGCACATATTCAGGAATTGTTCCTGAGCAACCAAATCACACATTCCCTCAAAGCTTGTGATGCCTTTTCCCCTCACCCACTTATCAACCAGAACTGTCATTTCATTTGCATAAGCCACGTAACTTAACCCATCTCCCCTCTTAAGACTCCTGAATTTAACCCTGTAGGTTTCAGGTGTAACCTGAAACTGTTTCAAAACCAGTTCCTTAAATTTACCATAATTGGAGGCATCCCCAATGGGCATCTTATTGAATATGTCCAGAGCTCTGCCAGTCAATTTGGCTATCAAGGTGGTCATTTTTTGATCTTCAGGGATCGCATGGAGGGAGCACAGTCTCTCGAAGGTGATAAAATATTCGGCTATATCCTTGGATTCATCATACTGGGGGCATAGACGCTCCCATTTGGGGATTTTTGGGGAAGCGGAGCCGGACGCTGAAGGGTTGCGACTCTTCAACTCTGCAACAGCCAGTTCATGCTTCTGGGCCTCCATAGCTCTCTTGTGGGCCGCCTCCTCCCTGATTCTTTCTGCTTCCATAGCTCTCTTGTGGGCCAGCTCCTCTGCTTCCATAGCTCTCTTGTGGGCCGCCTCCTCCCGGATTCTTTCTGCTTCCATAGCTCTCTTGTGGGCTTCTGTCTCTGCACTAATTTCCAGCGTACGTAATTCGATTCGTCTCCGATGTTCGTTTTCTTTCTCTGTTATTTCGAGTCTGGCAAGATCCAGTTTTACCATGGCCTCGCTTACAGACATCTTATTGCTGTCTGGTGCTGGGCCACGCCCCTCTGCAGTTCACCGAAACTGGACTGCACTCAGATCAGGAGCTCTTCAGTTAAGAGACTTTCCCAGCTTCCCCGATCTTCACTCTTACTTATTTGATTTCCTTTTCTGTCCCTACTTCCCTTACCCGAAATAAGCAAACAGAAAATAACAAACCAGTAACCACTTTGTCTGTTTTCCAGCCACCACACTGAAAACTCACTTAAAATCACTACCAGTACGTCAAAGCAATCAGCTGTGCACAGATCCTGCTCGACTACGCCACTGTGACGGGTTGGGGCCACAGAGACCTGCTTGGTGCTGCCACCTGGTGTGCCAAGGCTGCTTCTGCCCCTGCTTCCAGGCCTTTTCCAGCTTGGGACTCCCGAATCCTGTCTGTTTTGAGCCAGATTCCACTGATCTGCTGCAAACACAGACCCAGGTCCGAACCAAGTCCACTCACCACCGTAAGGCCCCTGGAAGCGCTCTTGCCTTTGACACCCAGCTGCTCAACTCCAAGGAGGTTCAAACCCTTAATAAATCCGTTTTACCCTGTATAAAGCTTATACAGGGTAAACTCATAAACAGTTCGCTTTCTATTTCACAGATAGAAAGTATGCACACCTGTTTGCTCTCCCTTTGCACTAAGTCGTACTCAAGGAAACTTAATAAGTAAAAAATGATTTTAATAAGTACAGAAAATAGAATTTAAGTGAGTTCAATTAGTGACAGACAGAACAAGGTGAATTACCGAATAAAATAAAAGAGAACACGCAGTTCTATGTCTAATCACCCTGTGTACAGATAAGCCCCTCACTGGGTCCAGCAATCACTCACCCCCCTAATGTCTTTGTCCTCTGTTCAGTCTCTTTCAAGTCTCCTTGGGGGGTGGAGGGCTTCTTCCTTTAGCCAGCTGAAGACAAAATGGAGGGGTTTCTTCGGGGTTTAAATAGATTTTTCTCCTCTGGGTGGAGACCCCTCCCTCTCCCTGTGTAGCATCCAGTTACCAAATGGAGTTAGGGTCACCTGGACCAGTCACATGCACAACTCAGTTCCAGACCAGCCACATTCCTGGCAAAGTTCAAATGTGGATTGGTGACTGCAAGTTCTATTGTCTGTTAAGTGCTTCTTGATTGGGCACTTAACCTGCACATTCCTTTCTCAAGAAATACAACCGATATTCATAACTTCAACTACAACAATGATACATGCATACAAACAGGAGGAATAAATTCAGTAGGTCATAACTTTCACAGAGATATGTTACATGGCACATGTAGCATAAAACATATTCTAGTTACATATATACATTTATAAGCATCTCCCCATAAAGTTTTATGGGGAACACCGTCACAACGTCATTTAAAATTTGGACCAAACAGATTGCAGCTATGCCTTTAGTACCTGCTCAGAGGCATTTTGAAGGGAACAAATATGAAATACTGAGGTAGGGACTGATCCTTTGAGGTGCACAGTACCTTCCAATCCTGCTGACTGCAGTGGGAATTGAGTACATAGCCCATTGCAGGACCAAGCCTTTATAGAATAATACATTTCCAGTCCTGCTTCCACTGAAATGAATGGCAAACATACACCCCCATTACTTATAATGGGAGTAGGTTGGGCCCTAAGAAAGAGGAGAACATTAGCAGCATTTTAAAACTGGAGTATGAACAACAGCTAGACTAGTTCTAGTATTTGCGACAGTTTCTAATAAGAACTATGACTGGGAGCATTTGAATTAGAGGCTAAATAAAAGGACCAAAAGATTTCACAACACTACCCTCCCCATAATGGCACAATCCATCAGCTGAGGAAAGGAGGGCAGACGTGGTCAAGGCATTGTGCTTAAAGGATATCCACTAGATACAGCTATACAGTAACAGAGAGTGACATTCTTCATGTTGTATCAGTTTAAAAATCCAGATAGCTCAAGATATAGATGTCAGCTACTAAGACCACCAGGCTTCATTGCCCATGGACATCAGCACAGCCAGCACCTGTCTGTTCAGCAGGTTGTGCGCCTCGTAGTGAAGGAATAAACATGATCAGCTCCCTCTCCCTCTGCTCTCCCTAGGCAGCAGCACCAGCAGCACATAAGGAAAGGTGTGCCTCCCACCAGTCTGTGCCAACACATGGAGTTCAGTCAGGTGAGGCAACCCATAATTACTTGATGCAGATTGCAGATGATCACTTCAGTAGCCGCATATATGCAGATCCACCAGTTACAAGGGGTGGAATTGCCTTTTTAATGTCCTTCCATCCATTTTAAAAGCAGAACGGCTCTTCCTGCGTTTATTTAATGCCCCATGTACAGCCTGATTCAGTAAGGTCCTGAGCAGGAAGGATCTTACAAGGCTGTGCCTTAAAAATAAATAAATAAAGGACAACAAAGTCAGCACAGAAAAGAAGCCCTGTAAGGAAAAGTCGAGAATAGGATTTGTGCATTGTCAAATATTAGGGCCAAAATATATTCAATTGGTCCTAAATGGTGACAAAGATGATCTTTTTCACTGTCTGTTTTGCTAATTGTTTTAACTAGAGGTTATATCTTTCTTGTGGGGAACTGACTATTAATTTCAAAAGCACAAACATTTTTAATGCCTTAGAATTAGGATACTACATTAATTTAAAAAAAAAAAGAAATAACAGTTTATCTATATATTGTGTTTCCAAAATTTATTTACTTGTTAATACCGGACCTTTTATTGAGTGCAGTTTCATGCATTCTTTCACCAGTCAAGTCAACATTACTGTCTTTTTAAAACAGCTGTAAATCTCTTTGATTGGGACTTGAGGCTGGAATCATTCGTGTTGTGTTAAACTAAACTGTCTTATCTCCTTGAGTGCCATGAAGCCCCTAGCATGTCCAGAGCAGCTTCTGTACATGGCCTAGGGATGCCAATACTTGAAGGCTATTAATAAAGACATTTGGGGAGGAAATAGAGATACAGTTTTCACCCCCAATGAAATGCATTTGAAGAGATGACTGAGTAAGAAAACACTACTTTTTTCCCCCCCTTTTGGGTTAAAAAGAATAGGGATTATTCCTTTTAAATAGGAACAATCAACCACCCTGGAATGAAGCCATTATTTTCAAAAGCTCGGTGCCTGCTGAGCATTTGCAGCACAAGCTTTATCTTGAACAGAATCTTCCAGGATCCAGGAAACCCTTTAGAATTCCACACATAAAGGAGAGGGAAAGGTGGCCCTATGCCACCTTTCTGCCTCTCCTGATCCATGGCAGGCACAAGTTACAGCTACCATTGGGCTGCTTTAATGTACACAAGCTAGAACTGCCCTCACTGGCCAGGAATGGGCAAATTCCAGCTGCAGCGATGCTCCTCTCTGCCCTCAAAAGGACATGACGCACCTTCTACAGGGCGCGGGTCTGGAGGGGCCGGCATAAAGCCAGCTCTGTCATCTTTACATCAGTGCATGATCTTTCTAGCAGGGAGGAATCCCAGGATGTCCCTTTAAGGCAGGTTTCAGGTCACTCTGTACTCTGTTGGTGCTACATAGTGACCAAAGTGGGCCCCAGGATTTGTCCCATTATTTTTAAATACTTGCAAGAAACAAAAATACTAGTGTACCAAGGATCATATAAGCTCCTAGATAGAGAGGTTAGATTAGAAGAGAAAAGTCAAAGAAATGGCTTGTTTTTCAAGCATCTACAAGTGCTGGTATGTTTTAGGGTTGTGTTTCTCTGCCGTAACATTTTCAATGGGAGTACGAAAGGCATAGGCTCTACTCCACACAATGTGTGCACCGCTCCTTGTGCAAGATTAAACCATTCGAGGCAGGCAGTGGAACAAACCCAAAACAGTGACCAGGCACAAATAGACGTTATATTATTAATAGTAGTATTACTGTAGCACCAAGGAGCCCTAGTCATGGACCAGGCCACCATTGGGCTATTACAAACACAGAATAACTCTCTGCCCCAAGGAGTTTACAGTCTAAGTAAAAGACAAGAGACAAAGTACAAGGAAACAATGAGACTGTATTGGTCAGCTTTCTCCACAGATGCTTTCAGCTCATTTGAGGGCTCAAGCCAGGTCACTGATATTCCTCAGGGATGTTTCCAAACTACACACTTGTAAGGTTGCTACTTGGTTCTCTGCGATTGTTGTTCAAGCAGACTCCAATCACACCTCTGAACTGCACTGCTTGGGCGTCACCTGAGTGGAATACACATCTGCAACCACTGGAAGAAAAAACGGTTACTTATCTGTTCATCTTCAAGAGGAAGGTGCAGACGTGTATTCTGCGACCCACCTTCCATCCCCTCTCCTTCAGAGTCTTCAGCCAGCTTCTCTCGTGTGAAGGAACTAAGGGGTGGGATGGAGCGGCACTGCCCTTTTATAGCCTTGGGAGGGGCCACAAGGAGGCATTGGGCACAGGCACCACTCTGAGGGGTACTGCTAAGGGAAAAATCTCCCATGCTGGTGCATTTGGCATGAACACAACTGAGTGGAATACATGCCTGCACCCACATCTTGAAGAACGAGTTACAGAACAGGTAGGTAACTTTTTATTTTCTTTCTTATTGTGAGCTGTCTGTCTGCCAGTCCCTTCAGTAAAAAGGGTTCTAGCCAAATTCCCCATTAAAGTCCCCAGAAGAGTGCCCTTATTTCAGGATGATGATTATTTTTTTGAGACGGATGTAATTCTGTGCTGCATTTCTAAGAGGGGCAGCACAGAACTCTCAGCCCAGGCGGAGGAAGGGGCTAAGGTAGTTGTGACAGGAACCCTCTATTCCAATCCTCTCTGCTTTTCACAGACCACTCAGGGACCTTCTCTTCTGTAGATACCACTGTGCAATTTATTTACGGCGTTTCAGTCCACTACATACTAGTGCAGTCACCGTATTTACAGTGTCCTCCTGTTCTACTACCCCTTCTCCAGAGGCGGAGGGAGAAAAAGTGTCTCCTCCCAGATAACTCCCTTTTATCAGGCCCTAATAGCCTGCCTCTCTCTTCTACTTCTCCCTCTTTGCACTTCCTTCCTGTAATCTTTTATCCATTCTCCTTGTTCATGGGGTAATTAGCTACCCAACCCCAATCTGAGCTGGTAATCAGGAATGCCTCTCCTTCATTAGACCCTCCCCAGGGCCTTAATTGGTTAAACAGTGACCAGAGTGCTGGTTCAGCTGCTGATTCCCAGCACTCTGTCACAGCGACTTTATGCCCTCCTGGTCCTTGGCTGCTCCAGAGGTTGGAGAGGCCCCCAGCATAAGTTAGAGAGACTTGGGGTCCTGTCTAAGTTATGGCAGCCATCTAGGGATGGCCAGTGTCTCCTCCCCTGACATATTCTTATTTCTTCCTACCCTCTTGTCCCATCAGCGTGACTTGCGAAATTGTCCTCAATAAACAGCCTTATAGACTTGTTCCTGCTCTGAGGGAATCCTCCTCTGACCTGATCCGTGATTTTTATAGCCCAGTTACACCACTGCAGCCTTTTTTACCTGGCATATAGGGCCTGGAATTGGGGGCGAGGATCTCACCCAATGTGTGTTAAATAATTTTCACATGAAAAGAGAAGGCTGCCTCCTACTATCAGAATGCTCCTTCTGTAGCAATACTTCAGCAATCTCGACATAAAGAAAATACTTTCTTCAGGGAAGAAAATCCAAGATAATGTTTGTTTGTTTTTCCTTTTTACCAACTTATCTTAAAAGTTCAAACTTGTATCATGAGCCAACTCATGGCCGAGTCTTGCAATCCTTACTCAGACAAAACACCAGCACAAGCAGAGAAATTGGTGTCCTTTTAAACAGGGAAATTCTCAAGCCCAGTGGTTTCTTGAGTGCTTTATAATCCCAGATAAGAATAGAACAGGTGGGAGTATTCTAAATGACAGAAAAGACACAATGCCTACTTCAGTTCAAGCTGTTTAAAGACTACAGGGCCTGATTCTTCAGTTTATCCCATTTTATGCCAGGGTAATTTCATTGAAACCAGTGGAAACCCACCAATGTAAAATTGGATTGACCAAGTGGACAATGAGACCCATACATACTCTGAATGTGCCTTGAGTTTCTCTTCTTGCAATCTCTCTTATTCAAGCTCAGTTTAAATTCTTTGCATCTTATTACCAAAAGCTGCATGAAACAGAGTTACACTTAGAGTTGGTTAACATTTTTTAGTCAAAATTCTTTGATGAAAGAGATCTTTTTAAGTAAAAAATTACTACTTTAAGCGTTCCATTTTTTACCAAACCCGCCCCCCCAAAAATTTAGCTTTTGAAAATGAAAAAATGTCCAAGAAAAAAAATTGTTTTTCTGATTTTTTTGCAGAAAATACTTATGATTTTCCAACTGGTTCTAGTTACAGTGCATATCTTTCCCTTATTTCTAGAGTGCCCATCACCACGGTATCTGAGCAGAAATAAGCTGAGAAGCCTGATGTCCAGTACACATTTAGCACTTTTTAGATGGAACTAAAGAGATTTAACAGCTTGAGGATTGGATGATATTAGTTACATATGCCTCATAAAGAAACAGGAGCTCAGCTTCCCATTAATTGTGCATTGATTCATTTTAAATAAGCTGTGGAGACTCAGATGTATTAATATTTTATTGTACTCGTTAATTTGTTTTAATTAACTTAGTTTTCCTCATAAGATTTATTAATGTATTGGACTGTACTTCACCTGTAGTTTCATGTTATACATGGCTAAGAAGAAATACAAATTTTAAAAAACCACAAAGAAATAGTGCAGCTCTTTATTCTGGTTGTAATGTATTGTTTTTTGTTGTCTTATGCTGCACAAGTAAATTAACCAATGAGTGCCTGAGGACATAGAGCACATGTTCATGGTTTGTGGCATAGGAATGGATAAAAACAAGGATGGTAATATCTGCTAATAGAACATCACATCCCAGGAGGGTGGTTCATTTCTTTTGTTTACACTACTCAAATAAGCAATGCAAGCCCTTTAAATGATTAGAAGCTTGTTCTTGTGAGGTTTAGGGTATCAGGCCACAGTCTGTCCGTTTGAAACTATTTCCTTTCCAATTAGTTTGCAGTTGGGTGCAGAATCATGCTGTTTTGCAGTTTCTCTACCTTCATTTGACCTTCAAGATCATCTGCAGTGCAATCAGTTTAGCACCAAAGTCAGAACAGACTCAAGCAAACCTTGTTTGCACAAGAATCTTGTGCTTGAAACTCTGGCAGCAAAAAAGTGTTTTGGGAAAGTGGTTAAGCAGTGAAAGTTTACAATTTTCTCTAAGTGGGACCCTTTCCAACGTTTCTAGCAGAACTGAGGAGAAATCAGCACACACTTGAAGTTTTAGCAGCATTGCCTTTATTGTGAGGCTGCGACAGATGTGGTAGAACACATAAATCTGCATATGTAAAAGAACCTCAGGACCTTTCTTGTGTATTCAGGGCCTGCTCTTCTTTTACTCCTGAAACCAATATTACTTAACTCTGCCTCTCTCTCCCATTCCAAAATACAGATGCATGTACCTATACGTGTATTCACGCAGCCACAGAGCAAGACAAGCCGCCATAAAAAGAAGCAGTTTAATTCGGGGACTGGGGGGAATCATGCATCACTGCTTTGTAGATTTGTAGGTGACACATCTGAGGAATTGTCACAGATTGAAGTGTCAGTAGAGGAGGTTTTGGAACTAATTGATAAACTTAACTGTAACAAGTCACCGGGATCAGATGGTATTCACCCAAGAGTTCTGAAAGAACTCAAATGTGAAATTGCGGAACTATTAACTAGGGTTTGTAACCTGTCCTTTAAATTGGCTTCTGTACCCAATGACTGGAAGATAGCTAATGTAACGCCAATATTTTAAAAGGGCTCTAGAGGTGATCCCGGCAATTACAGACCGGTAAGTCTAACGTCTGTACCGGGCAAATTAGTTGAAACAATAGTAAAGAATAAAATTGTCAGGCACATAGAAGAACATAAATTGTTGGGCAAAAGTCAACATAGTTTCTGTAAAGGGAAATCATGCCTTATTAATCTATTAGAGTTCTTTGAAGGGGTCAACAAACATGTGGACAAGGGCGATCCAGTAGACATAGTGTACTTAGATTTCCAGAAAGCCTTTGACAAAGTCCCTCACCAAAGGCTCTTGCGTCAATTAAGTTGCCATGGGATAAGAGGGAAGATCCTTTCATGGACTGAGAACTGGTTAAAAAACAGGGAACAAAGGGTAGGAATAAATGGTAAATTTTCACAAAGGAGAGGGGTAACTAGTGGTGTTCCCCAAGGGTCAGTCCTAGGACCAATCCTGTTCAACTTATTCATAAATGATTTGGAAGAAGGGATAAACAGTGAGGTGGCAAAATTTGCAGATGATACTAAGCTGCTCAAGATAGTTAAGACCAAAGCAGACTGTGAAGAACTACAAAAAGATCTCACAAAACTAAATGATTGGGCAATAAAATGGCAAATGAAATTTAATGTGGATAAATATAAAGTAATGCACATTGGAAAAAATAACCCCAACTATACATACAATATGATGGGGGCTAATTTAGCTACAACTAATCAGGAAAAAGATCTTGGAGTCATCGTGGATAGTTCTCTAAAGACGTCCATGCAGTGTGCAGCAGCAGTCAAAAAAGCAAACGGGATGTTAAGAATCATTAAAAAAGGGATAGAGAATAAGACGGAGAATATCTTACTGCCCTTATACAAATCCATAGTGGCCCACATCTTGAATACTGCGTACAATTGTGGTCTCCTCATCTCAAAAAGGATATATTGGCATTAGAAAAGGTTCAGAGAAGGGCAACTAAAATGATTAGGGGTCTGGAACGGGTCCCATATGAGGAGAGATTAAAGAGGCTAGGACTTTTTAGTTTGGAAAAGAGGAGACTAAGGGGGGATATGATAGAGGTATATAAAATTATGAGTGGTATGGAGGAAGTGAATAAGGAAAAGTTATTTACTTGTTCTCATAATAAAAGAACTAGGGGCCACCCAATGAAATTAGTGGGCAGCAGGTTTAAAACAAATAAAAGGAAGTTCTTCACACAGCCATAGGCGCCGACTTCGTGGGTGCTCCGGGGCTGGAGCACCCACGGGGAAAAATTGGTGGGTGCTCCACACCCACCGGCAACTCCCCGCCCGCCCCGGACCCGCGGCAAACTCACCGGAGCACCGGGAGACGTTGCGGGGCCCTGCCCCTGACGCTGGGCAACATGGCGTCAGGGGCGGGGCCCCGTAACGTCACCCGGCGTCGGGGGCGGGGCCTGGCATCGGGGGCGGGGCCCCGCAATGTCACCCAGCATCAGGGGCGGGGCCCCACAACGTCACCCGGCGTCGGGGGCGGGGCCTGGCGTCGGGGGCGGGGCCCCGCCCCTGACGCCGGGCGTCAGCACCCACCGACGTAACCGGAAGTTGGCGGCTGTGCACACAGCGCACAGTCAACCTGTGGAACTCTTTGCCTGAGGAGGCTGTGAAGGCTAGGACTATAACAGGGTTTAAAAGAGAACTGGATACATTCATGGAGGTTAAGTCCATTAATGGCTATTAGCCAGAATGGGTAAGAAATGGTGTCCTTTGCCTCTGTTTGTCAGAGGGGGGTGATGGATGACAGGAGAGAGATCACTTGATCATTACCTGTTGGGTCCACTCACTCTGGGTCACCTGGCATTGGCCACTGTCGGTGGACAGGATATTGGGCTGGATGGACCTTTGGTCTGACCCAGTACGGCCTTTCTTATGTTCTTATGCTGCTCACAGCTTGTAATTTGACCTGTCAGCTAGCAATCCAGAATTTCATAGTTGAAGTCGATGGGAAGACCTGAGCAAAAAGGAGTGTCTCACAGCTCCTCCTTAACTATAACCACGTTCATATTTAAGCATACTTCTGTAGGGAGTGAAGAGGGTTGGGGCTGTTACCAGGAGTGCGGTTTCCACCTTCCACAAGCTTCTCCCTTGGTGCAGTGATTGCCAGCATTCCAGAGAAATGGAGTTAAGAAATAGTGATGCATCCTTAAAGTAACCTGGGGACAGCATGATTTAGGGCTTCATATATAGTAACCACTATCTTCAATTCCTCCCAAGAGCCGACATGCAGCCAATGCCAGGAGTGGAGCAAAACTGATGTTCTCTCTTGCCAGCTCATCCCAGAAGGTGGGCAAGTTGCAATCACATGGAACCTGTTATATTAGTCCAACTGAGATATTACAGAGGTGTAGATTGTTCCCATTCCTGTCAGATATGGCTGTTGCATCAACCTCTTTGCTGCTAGCCATAGATGAAAGGCTGTTGTTCTGATGACTAACACAAGCTGAGTCTCCCAGAGATGTGGTGCATCTAAAAAAAAAAAAAAAAAAGTTGGAGCATGAGCATTCCCCAATAAAAAATTTGGAAATGTGATTGGGTGCAAAAGTACATATTTACAGCTACATTCTGAACTGTTAAATTAAGCAGCAGAAAAAGAACATTGAACAATGAGTCA
This sequence comes from Chelydra serpentina, assembly GCA_037349315.1. NCBI lineage: Eukaryota > Metazoa > Chordata > Testudines > Chelydridae > Chelydra > Chelydra serpentina. The sequence goes on along the minus strand of JBAIAC010000002.1, from coordinate 62,496,159 downwards.
GACAGCCAGGCAGCATGGGGGAGGGGGAAAGGGGGGGCGCCACTATACAGTCAGACGGTGCAAAAGAGGTAAGCTGGGCAGCAGCTGAATCACGTATCTTTATGCACATTACCAGATGGACAGAAAGTTAACGGCCTTACCAACATTGCAAGTTAAAAAAAAAAAATCAGAAGATGGACTACACATTATGAGCTTGGCTTAACAATCATGAGATCTCTTAAAATCCCATTTCCTTTTGATCAACTTTCTGAATGTTGAGCTCTCATGGGTATTGCCCTTTTTGTGTGCAAGCAGTTCAGGAAACTCAACCAGATATGTACCAAAAACATACATGTGCATTGAACAGTTGGCTCCTCTTTTATTTTGGGCAGCTGGGAAGAGCATTCCCAGCACTTTCCCATGCCCAGCAGCTCTTTCCATGCTGCACCCCAGTGACTGGCTGCAGCTCCCTACTCCCCCTGCCCCACCGACACTGTCATTGACCCTCTGCCTGCTGCTTCTCCCTTCAGGATACTATCCTCGGCCCCTTCCCCTATACTGTCCATGTCTCTTCTCCTGCCCCCGTATAGGATCCCAGAAGCAGTGGGGGACAGGGGAGGTGCAGTTGAGCTGGCGGGAGGATGCACATGGTCCCTCCTTTCTGCCCCACCCCCTTGTGCACCTTTGCTCCTCCCCAGGGTAGCACTCTATGGCGATTGAATGAGAATGACTAGCTACTGTCCCAAACCCTGCAGCTTTCTAGCTCTGCAGCAGGGAAATGCACTAGCTCTACAGCACCCTCTGATGGTGGCAGCCTGCACTTCAGCCCGACTCCAGGAGCTCAGGCTACCAGTGGCATCTAGTGGCCGAAAGCAGAATTGCAGCATCAGTTACAGCTCAGCCTGCAATCTGAGCCACCAGGAGCTTCTGGAGCAAGCAAGTAAATCTCCCCCAAATCGCGGGGTGTATGAGAGTATGTGTGTGTATGTTACAGAGAGCGGTAACGCCGGATTAGTGAAGGCAACATGAAGTGGTGAATGGCAGGAAGTGCTACTGCTGCTCCTGGAGATGCCTGTTCAGCATTGCGTTCAATTTAAAGTTCACATTTATAAAATGTCCATCTTGCTTGGTGGAAAAACTAGAATGGAAAGGCAAACCAAGCAGAACTGTGCCCCCAGGTGCTGGCCTCTTGATCTAATCTAAAGTAATATTAAAACTGACCTGCTGTTTGTAATTACTTACTGAGCATAGTCCCTTTAAGGCCATGCCCCAAAGGCCTGCAGTCTAAATCAAACGCAGACAATAAATGCACAGGTGGGAGATCCAGGCTGGAAGCGAGGCAGATATCTCTGAGGGATCATCACTGCCAGGCTTCCTGGAAGAAATGTGTTCTAAGGTAGAGACCTAAGTGATGAGCAGGAGGTTTATTTGGTGCACAAGGGAAAGACGGTAGTTTCACGTGGAAGGCAGGACGCCAAACAGGGTGCAGAATCTGGGAGTAGAAACATATACAAAAGAGAAAGGAATTGGGCAGAGTTCAGGAAGGAATTAAAGCAGAGATGTAGGTGAGGTTACAAGTGTGGGACAAGAAGTTTGAGCTCTGTGGAAAGTGAGAGCAAGCCCCTATTTGCACTTCTTCTGAATGAACAGCCTTAGCAGGCAAGACACCATAGGCTAGATTTTCAAAAGAGCTCCATGCAAATGTAGGCACCTATATGAAGTGGCCAAAACTCAGCATCCAGCACTTCCCATTGAGAACACTAAGAATAATGGGAGGTGCTGGCTGTTGAGCTCTTTTGTAAATCTGTCCATATAATTTTGAGCAGCAGCCAGTTGGTTGACTAAGCAATTCTGCACACCTTTTTCTAAAAAACTGAAAAGTGTTTCATATTTGGATGACATTTACCTTACCTCAGCCAAATTCCAGCATATATTTATACTTATAAAGAATGGAGTTAGCAACTTTGTTTTTTCTTTTGATTGCAGAAACACGAGGGTCGATGCATTGTGAAGGTAGCCTGGACTGAATCCTTATTGTATCCCTAAATACTGTTGCACAATAACGTTCCTCCTGTTAATCAAGAACTAGATGCAGTCTTTAGAATGGTGGTGAGTTTTTGAAGAGCTATGATGTAGCTTTATAATTTTCCTATAGAATACTACCCCCCTACACACACACACACACACACACACCCCTCTTCCCCAAGTGTGATTGCTTCATCAGCACTGCCCTGGCTGTGTATGAATCAAGGACATAATAAACACTCTCTTTTTCACAGCTGTATTTATACCAACAAAACTCTTTGTACCACTAGTTAGTAAATTAAAAGCTCCTCCTTCAGCCCCCATCATCCCTGGTATGTATGTTGTCACACTGTCTGGAGTAGGGTGACCAGACGTCCCGATAAAATCGGGACCGTCCCGATTTTCAGTGTTCTTGGTTTTTGTTTTGTTTTGCTCCACAGCTTCCGGTGGAGGGTCTTCTCATCTGGTCACCCTAGTCTGGAGTGGCTCACAACCATGAGTGCCAACCTCAGAGCTGACTGCCAAAAGCAAGGCAGATACCCCAAATTGGTGGTATGTTCTATAATTAGATCTCACCAAACCGGTACCAAATGTAAACTCCCAAAGTACTACAGGAGTCTTATAATGGAGTCACAGACAGTCGCCTTAGACACTCCAGTCAATCTTGCCACCTAGACAAGCTGGACTATGTGATAAATGGTCACTTATACCCAACAATCACAAATATTCCAGGTTACTCCCAGTCCCTAGAGACCAGTCAGTCACCCAGGTCAAGTTGCATCATTGATCTCACACTAAAAACAATGCTGGCAGTCAATTCTATAGGTAACTAACTAAAGGTTTATTAGCTAAGAAAAGAAATGAGACTTATGGAGAGGTTAAAGCAGGTAAATATATATACAGATGAGTCTTAGTCTATAATTCCAAATGGTAGCAGAGATGTAGTAATCTGCCAGTTTCCCAAATGTCTCTTAGGGCTACTCAGAATAACTCTGGGGATCTCAGTCTTCTTGTTCAGTTATTCTTCCCAAAACAGTCCAGAGATGATGAATTTTTTCTTATGTCCATACTTAGAGCTTCTTCTCACAGAAAACAAGCTGACAGGCACACTACCCACGTGGGCCCTATCTTTGACAGGGTGAGGAATGCATTTAGAGTCTTTGGTTGTGGATCGCAATCATCACTTGCTTTGAAATTGGCACTTTGCTGTTAAAGTTCTTCATTTGCCTTACACAAGGCTTCTTTCTCATTGGATGGGTTATTTAGTTATGGGATATATACAATGTACATGTTTGCTATTACATTATAACAGGATACAGATAAGTGAAAACAATGCCCGTAACATCCCATTAGTTTTCATGAAGGTTAAACACCAAATACATTCTTATACATTTAACAATCCCTTTGTTCTATACTAATGCACAAGTGAAGTGGCCTGGCTTCCAGCTGTGAGTCTGCCAGTTCTCAGCTGATGTCTAGGCTTCGGCCAGAGCTGGCACTTGGCTTACCAGCTTCACATACACTACCCGTCTTAGAGAAATCTGGCATGACTGGCTGTGCTGGGCCTTACATCATTAGCTCTTTAACTGTCAAGAAGAAAGCCACTGGCGTATGTGCCGCCACTTGAGATTAGTGCTGAGCCCGGCTACCTAAAGAGAAGCCGGTAACCAATGCTGGCAATACTCACTTATGCCACCAATTTAGCTTTCAAAAGCAACATCATCACTGGAATCATTGCCTGCTGAGAAAATGTCCCTAGCAATCTCCTTAATAGTGCCCAATGCAGTGGAACCCTGTATCTCTCTCCTTTGGGAGGATTCTGATTTTAAAAGGGATGTGTGTATATATATGGATACATTTTTCTCTCTTCTTTTCAAGTTCATAAATCTCAGGTTTCCTAGTGGTAGGGGATCAGCTCAGGATGAAGACGCTGTAAAGCAAGAGAAGCCAGGAAGCTCAGCAGCAGCTCTTACTAGTGCATCTACCACAATGACTTGCAAATGCAGGGCAACAATACTTTTATTTAATGTAAGGGCTTCCTGAAGCCCTTAATACACTGGATGCACAGAGCACCATAGTAACCTTTGGCATGGAGGGCAGCACACTGTGTAACAGCAAAAGAAAGAGACGTGTTAGCCTAAGATGTTCAGGCAACCCTCCACTTCTGGAAAAGGGCCGTGAGCCCGTGACCTCTCTTTTTAAGGTCTCATCTGCAAGACCTAGACACAGTAAACTACATGTCACTCAATGCATCTACCCTGAAAGGATGGATGGCTGAGTCAACCCTGTTGCGATTTAAGCTATATCCTTGTGTACCCTCTAAATTGTTAGTCTGCATCCATCTTTTTAAAAAGCATACTAGTAGTCTGGTGTTGTCTGTGTAATAAGCGTCCATAGTGCATAGCTATTGTGCCTGTCTTATTAAAGGTTACAGTAGCTTGGGGTTGACTCAGAATAGACACCGCCCACAGACCAGATTAACTAACTGAATAAACAGATAAAGGGAAGAGAAAGGAGGCAAGCTTTTGTTCCTTTCAGTTTGCATCTCTGCGTTCCTGCTGCCAGGGCTTGGGGCCAGCACTTTCTTTTACAGACAGCCAAAAGTGCAGGCTCTGGGTTGTTCTTTGATTCTGAAAATATTCAGTTCTGCTACCGAATATAGCACGTTCACACCCCATGTGGGGAGGGAGCACCTTAAGGCTGTCTCACGTAACCCCTTCCTGCTCTCTCAGGAGCAGTAGCATCCCACTGTGCAGCCTTTGGGGAAGTTTAGAAGCCACACTGATGTCATGATTAGAGTAGGGACATGGGAAGCAGGAGCTCTGGATTCATGCATTAGTCTTGGTACTGTAGGTTATAAAGGCCAAAATTATGATTACCATATTATTTCACAGAGCAGTGGAAGGGCACAAGAACGGAAGTTAGGCCAAGTCCCCACTTTTTGGCCTTCTCGTGCCACCAAAGGGTACAGTATCTTCCCTCTCCCACGGTTCTTATAGCTAGAGATAGGCCTGAACAGCAACGTTCGGACTTGCACTTTTCAGCACTGATTATGTCAGAGGTTGGATTTGAACCTGGATTTGGATTCAAATTTTCCCTAATCTACCATCTGTGTTTCTAATGCATCCATTCCTGTATCAGGTAGATCAGGGGTTCTCAAACTGGGGGTCGGCTCCCCTCAGGGGGTCATGAGGTTATTACATGGGGGGGGTCGCGAGCGGACAGCCTCCACCCCAAACCCCGCTTCACTTCCAGCATTTATAATGGTGTTAAATATACAAAAAGTGTTTTAAATTTATAAACGGGGGGGGGGGGAGAGCGCACTCAGAGGCTTGCTATACGAAAGGGGTCACCGGTACACAAGTTTGAGAACCACTGAGGTAGAGGCTGTTCCTCAATTCAAGATTCCTTGTCTCTGTAGTTCCGATTCGGGCCCATCTCTAGTTGCAATAGTGGTGAAAAGGACCTATAATGCAGCAACATTAATTCAATGGTAAATGTGCATAGTTTTAGTTCAGGGGAAAAGGGGAGGCCAAACATTAAGAGTGGAGCATTATAGAACCCAAACAATAATTTTTCCCTTCAGTCCTATTGCTTTAAGACATTGTCCTATCAGATCTCACAACTAAGAAAAGTCAGGCCTGATCACTAATTGGTTGGAAGTCCCCAAGGAAACGCAGTTAGTGCACCCAGGGCAACAGAAGAGGCCTCCAGTACTGCACTCTACTGTTCAATCTATGCTGAGAAGTAAGGAGATCCCACCAGTTGATTGTGTGAGTTAGGGGCTAGATTTTGAAACCCAAACTCCCCTTCTGCACCTGAAAATTGTGGTCACATTAACGACAGCTTCAATTTCACACCTGCAATTGTGTTTGGGTACAAACTGATGTCGTTCGTACGTTTAACTGCCTGGTGTCTGGGCACGATCTGGATACCTCAATACCAGCCACCACATCTACACATAAGTGACCCTACGAACCTGTGGCACAATAAGGGAAGTTAGGTTGTGGGCCCATTCCAAATCAAAACTTCACCACTAAAGTGCATGTGCCCCTAGGGTGGAAGGCATTTTCTAGTATTATCACACAGAAATACTGCACAAGACTGCTGGAGACAAATTGAAGAATACATTATCTACCTGAAAATGCCAGGGGTATTGCAAGCAAATAATAGTTTTATTTTTAGTTTCTTTTCTGAGCCTGATTGAGTTTTCAACAAGATTATCAAGCAGAGGTCCTATCCTCTGTTGCAATGTGTGTGTTTTTTAAACACACGTTTTGCCATGTTACTAATGAATGCGTTGTTAATAAATGAGCGACTGTTTATGTAAATTAGGAGACGCAAAAGTTGGCACACCTAGAGTTAACTTGAATATTTATGTATAGACTTTTCTAAGGTGTTCATCGCTTTTGTATCTGAGCACCTCCGATAATGAATTTAGCCCCACAACACCCATGAGATAAGGAATTATTTTTACCCTCTTTTACAAATGGGGAATTGAGGCACAGAGCGATTTAAAATATTTGCCTGGGATCACAAAGTAAGCTTGTACTACCTACCTCGTAAGATATTTTGGGTCTGCTTTTCAGTTATACTGGTATAAATTCCACTTTAAGTCCCCGTCATGCTATCGGAGCTCTGTACAAGAACCTGAGTAGAAATGAGCACTCAGGCCTTAAAAATGATCTCTGCAAGGATCTCTGCAGATCCTCAAACATATGTAGTTGCCTACCTTCCATTGAAATCAATGGGAGGTAGGCTCCTGTATCTTTGAGGAGCTAGGCCTAGGTGTCTTGTTAGAGGCATGTGGCTTTTGGTTCTGTTATTGACCACGTAAAACACATCACAGGTGACGTTTGAAAGTAAGTGGACACGGAGAAGTGTTAATCTCGCCTATATTTTAAATTACATTAGCAACTACAATGAAATAACCAGATAACAATAAGCTATTGTAAGCTTTATGTAGAGGTAACGTTTAGGAAACGGTCAGGTTTTTCACTGAGTGGACAGTCATTAGTTTGGTATCACAGAATGTGACTCTTCCCAGCGGTACCCAAGCACCTTGCTACCACTTGCACTTAGGGTGAGGAACCCCTGTCTGTGCCTGCCAGGGCTCAGCTCCCCAATTCCAATAGGCCCAGAGAACACAAACACTCCCCTCCGGGCCTATGCAGGCCCCATTCTCTCTACTAGTTAGCAATATCTGCACTCCAACCCCCGAGCCCTCTGACCTTCTCTCTGGAGTGTCTGGCCTCTGGTGCACTGGACGCTCACAGAATTCACAGATTAGCTGCTCCCAAAGAAGCAGCGCTTCCCAGCTTACAATTTTCCTTCAGATCACCACTTCATTTAGCACACATCACTTAGAGATCTTTTTAGTGAAAACAAGTAAACGTTTACATAACGGTTGATTGTGTGAGTTAGGGGGCTAACAAAATATAGGGATTAGAGAAGTAGCAAGTCAAAGTAGTAGAAACAAATGGTTGCATGTAAAAGAAAATCATAATGTGCCTTCTAAAGCCTAGACCAGTGATACTCAGACCGAGGCCCGGGAGCCCCAAGTAGCTATTACTGTGTCTCCTTCGGCTCTCCGTAGCACATGATATTAAAACACTGTGTGATTTCATTATCAACCAATCTAAGTTATTAACCAATCTGGATGTTTTTACTATGTTATTAACCAGTTAACCACAACACACAAGAGAGTTGTGGTTAACTGGTTATGCCTTTGAACTGCTGTCTCCAGCATAGAGCCCAACTTCACAGCACATATTTCAGAAAAGGAGTGCCTCGTATCTAACTGACAGACAGCCACACAGGTAAGGATCATAATTTGAAGTTTGGATAACACATCATTGTGAATAAGCATGGCTTAAATAACATTATGATGTCTGTCACTACAATTGTAGTTGATCAAATATTAATATTTGGTCAGTCATTTTGCTGTGAGACTGGAAATATTTATGTAGCTAAATATTTCCCCTATCATAGTGTTTAAATATGAATATATAGTAAACGAAACAATGAATTCACACTATTGTGGTTCTTTTGGGTAATGCTGATTGCTAATATGGCTCCTGAATGTCACTGACCTAGACTTAATTAACAAGATACTTTCTTGTCTAATGCAGTTCATCTCACCCAAAGTCTATGCAGCATTTTCCAGCCAGGTTGGTGCTGACCCTGCTTTCATAAAACAGCACATACTGAGAGTTGGTACCCTCATAAAGCATTTCGGGTGTCACTCGGTATGCCCAGTAAAAAATACCCCGAAATCTATTGTCTTTACAGGACACTTCCCCACCCCACCCCTTCTGTTTTTCTTTTTTCCTGCAGATCTTATCTCATGTGAATTCACAATCTCTTCATTAGCAAGAGGCTCAGTAATGCAAATAAACTTACATTGTAAGCCACACAATACACAGCCAGAGAGTCAAGCATCTACTTACCCCCTGCCTGAACAGAACCTGTTTGCCACCTAATGATCTGTCTGAACTCCCATATCCTAAGAACATAGTTTTCATTATAGATACATAACTCCTCAGTTCTACATACATCTTGCAATGATTAGGACAGCCAGTGCATTACTGGCTGTTGATAGAGACCTCACGTGCACTATTATGAAGACATCAGACCCAGGGGATCCCTGTAAATCCTTATTGGCACAAAGGGCTTTAGTGCATTTTAGGGTTAAAACCAAAGCAAATGCACTAAAACCCTTAATGCCAATAAGGATTTATAGGGATCCCCCTCCAGTTTCACTTGGAGTTTCAGGTTCAAATGAAGCCAAACATCAAAACAAAACTCAGCTGAAATGGCCAATGGTTTCACATTAACACTAGAGATGGACCCAGAGTCTTAAAAACTCGGCTCAGGAGCCAAAGTGCCCCAAAGTTCAGGGGTGTTTGGGTGTATTTTTTTGGGTCAGCCCATTTTAGAAGTAGCGACCAGCTGCAAAATTCAAATCCCAACTGATGTTAAGATCTGAGCTTTGGGTTCAGCCCTACCACTGAAGACTGTATGGTTGTCTATATCTATACATTGGTATTTATGGTCCTGTCAAGTCCAAGTGTTCAAAAGTGTTCAAAAATTCAGGCCCCCAAAACATTAGATTAAAAAAATCACATGATTTTTAAGACAAAGGGATTATTTTTATTTGCCTTCTGGGTTCTGATCCTTTAAGGTGCATAGAGTTTGTATTTTCAAACTTTTTTTCTGCAACCATAAGAGAAACATGAAAGCCAAGATTCTCACATATTCACTTGAGTACAAGAGCTGGGGTTTTAAGAAAAACACCAAGTATTGCAAGATTTGCAATAAAACTCGATGAGTTGGCACTGCATTTCTTCAATAGCTTTTGTCATCCACAGAGTTTATAAAACATAAACCTTTAAATTACTGGAATTGGACAGTGGAGGATGAACATCAGAGGCGATGTGTGGGGGTGAGGTATGTGGGGTCACGTCCTCCCCCCTGATTTGCTGCTTGGCCTATACTGAACATGCTCCTATGAACTGAGCATGCTCAATAACATTTGCTGATGCCACTGCCTTCACTCTGTCCGTCCCCCCCCCCCCCCCCCCCACACACACACAAACACACTACTGGCAGGTACAGGTCATCTCTGGTGGACATGAACAGTTTGGGCAGAAATCCAAGACTTGTTGAGCCAGCTGCTTTGGAGTCCAGCCAAAGGTTGCAGGCTGGGTTCGGAAGATGTATTATTAGTGTGGTTGCGTCTTGAATTGGCAAGACAGTGGACTTTGGTGAAAGTTGAACTGCTGATATAGTAATGTCTGCATTTGCCAGTGCTGACTCCTGAACAGGAGCAAAATACACAGCCAGCATTTGGTCTGAATTGATGAGCTGAAAATCTGCAAAACAGAGGTGTACAAACCAGAGTGCGAGCAGATTCACACTCTGGTTGATACTCCTTTTCAGGGACCAAAGTATTTAGATCTATATTCAGCCAATTCTCTAGATATAGACCTTATACTCAGATCCACAAAAATATTTAGGCTCCTAACTCCTATTGATTTCAATGAGAGTTAGGCACCTAAGTACTTTTGAGGATCTGGGCCCATAGCCACTAGAATCTGTCTGGCAAAAGTTGTTTAGTGAACTACTCACTTAATGTACAATGTTGTGCTTTGTTTTCTTAATGCTGGTGGCACTGAGTTATTGTTTTCATATGCATGATAATTAAAGCCCTGTACAAATCACAAGGAAGCAAAAGGCACAAACCATGAAATGCCGTGTTTTATGTGAAAATTTTGCATTTCGTGCTTTTTTTTTTTTGGTAAATGTAAAACATGTCTAATCTGGGTCCTGAAATAGTGGTTTTGTCTCTGTCAACTCTCAGGACCTTTATGCATGAGCCTGGTGCTTAAAGACTTAAGTACTCGGTCAAACCACTTTCTTATTCCAAGAGAAGTGTTTCAGTTGAAACAAATTCAGTCAAAATCTTTTGCTCAACTAATTTCTTCCTCCCCTTCACCTCCACAATGATCCACAGTAATGGAGGAAAATTCCAAATAGTAAAAAATTGGAACCCTATTTTGATGGCATGTAGGGAAACACCCTAGTCTCCTGCCAGTAGAGAACTTGTCCCTGTTTGTTGGGGGGATGTAGGTGCTCAGACAACACAGTGATGGGTGACCTTAAAAATAACTACATGGATAGATGCCCGTATTTTACTTTGTCAGCTGGGGAGAAGCTACTTAAAACTATCTGCTGGAGGAGGTCAGCCAGGAGTGAGAAAATGTCTTTGCTTACAGTAAAGCCAGGCCTTCCAGCTGATCTCCATTGCTAGTCTTGCCAGGTAGATGAGGAAAATTTTCCAGGTAAAGAAAGACATCGGCTGGCCAAATTTATCCCTGATGTAATGCCACTGATACAGTGGAGTTACACCAGAGATTAATTTCATCCAGCATGGGCCATTTCTTACACAATTACCATGGAATTCTTCTGCCATCCATATCTACAGTCTCACCTTAGTCCCTGGAAAAATCATGGAGCAGGTCCTCAGATAATCCATTTTGAAGCCCTTGGAGGAAAGGAAGGTGATCAGGAACAGTCAATATGGATTCAACAACGGTAAGTCATGCCTGACCAACCTGATTGCCTTCTATGATGAGATAACTGGCTCTGTGGATATGGGGAAAGCAGTGGAAGTGATATATCTTGACTTTAGCAAAGCTTTTGATATGGTCTTCCACAGTATTCTTGCCAGCAAGTTTAAAAAGTATGGATTGGATGAATGGACTATAAGGTGGACAGAAAGCTGGCTAGATCGTCAGACTCAACGGGTAGTGATCAATGGCTCAATGTCTAGTTGGCAGCCGGTATCAAGCAGAATGCCCCAGGGGCCAGTTTTGTTCAACATCTTCATTAATGATCTGGATGATGGGATGGATTGCACCCTCAGCAAGTTCGCAGATGACACTAAGCTGGGGGGAGAGGTAGATACGCTGGAGGGTGGGGACAGGGTCCAGAGTGACCTAGACAAATTGGAGGAGTGGACCAAAAGAAATCTGATGAGGTTCAACAAGGACAAGTGCAGAGTCCTGCATTTAGGACAGAAGAATCCCATGCACCGCTACAGGCTGGGGACCAACTGGCTAAGCGACAGTTCTGCGAAAAGCACCTGGGGATTACAGTGGATGAGAAGCTGGATGTGAATCGACAATGTGCCCTTGTTGCCAAGAAGGCTAATGGCATATTGGGCTACATTAGTAGGAGCATTGCCAGCAGATCGACGGAAGTGATTATTCCCCCCTATTCGGCACTGGTGCGGCCACATCTGGAGTATTGCGACCAGTTTTGGGGTCCCCACTACAGAAAGGATGTGGACAAATTAGAGAGAGTCCAGCGGAGGGCTAGGGCACATGATTTATGAGGAGAGGCTGAGGGAACTGGGCTTATTTAGTTTTCAGAAGAGAAGGACAAGGGGGGATTTGATAGCAGCCTTCAACTATCTGAAGGGGGGTTCCAAAGAGGATGGAGCTAGGCTGTTCTCAATGGTGGCAGATGACAGAACAAAGAGCAATGGTCTCAAGTTGCGGTGGGGGCGATCTAGGTTGGATATTAGGAAAAACTCTTTCACTAGGAAGGTGGTAAAGCACTGGAATGGGTTACCTAGGGAGGTGGTGGAATCTCCTTCCTTGGAGGTTTTTAAGGCCTGGCTTGACAAAGTCGTGGCTGGGATGATTTAGTTGGGGTTGGTCCTGCTTTGAGCAGGGGGTTGGACTAGATGACCTCCTGAGGTCTCTTCCAGCCCTAATCTTCTATGATTCTGTGATTCTATAGCAGGAACCCATTTCTCAGAGTATGTATGGATAAAATCCCCACCCCCCTCGGTTATGTCCAATCAGGGAAATTGAAGCAGTGTTCCTTGATTTTATTTTTTCAGTGTCTGGGCTGTATGATCGGAAGGCAGGCATGAAGCTGAATGACTATCAAAGATAGCCTTACTCTGTAGTTAGGAATGCCTAAATATTAATTACATTTTCTGCATTGAGCCTTTTCAATCATCTAGTTCCCTTTCATGGATTTGATATATATTTCAGGCAATGGAGATGGAGTTCATCTGACTTTCCGTTTCAGGCTGGAGGTGAATTCATTTTTAGCATTTCAGTTAAGATTGTGCTCTCGCTCAGTGGCCACAGCCCACTGAGATCTCTGGCACACTCTCAGGCAAGGAAATGTAGACCAGTTATTACAAAGCAGAGCCCAGTCTAGAAGAAAGAAGAGCTCAGATATTCAATGGGTCTGACACATTTTTCTAAGGGATGCGAAGTAGGAATTCCAAATCCCATTATTTGTTAATAAGATCTTGTAATCACAGGTTGCTATATAAACAATATGTGCTTCTTGAATTCCCCTTAGAAGAGCTCCTTGCAGCGTAGCTCAATTACACAGCAAGTTATCATTTACCAAGAATAGAAATAACAAAGAAGTCAGCAAAATTAACTTACGTCCAAAAGGTTTCTCAGGTTTTGGGTTTTGGACTGAAGGGCAGCCTCTTCCATGTGGAAACGGAGTCTTCTCCAGAACTGGTGTCTTGCTGAGGATTATGGGGGGAATCAGGGGAGCCCCAGCCCCATAATGTCGTTTCCCTGTTCATAGCACACAAGGGGTTCTCCATACAAAACACACAAACGAAAGAAAGGTCCTTTTCTCGCTCTCTCCCTTGAGAGAGGAGAATCAGAATGAGAGTAAAAAGGTCAATGATGATCTGTCTCTTATGCAGTTTTTTGGGGTCATCTCTTTGGGGCTTCAATTATCAGCTAGTCTAGTGTCTTTAATTGGGGTCTACTTCCAACCCTTCCTCTCACAACACCCTGCTTTACAGCTGGTCCATGTAGTTTCAGGGGCAGTAAGGCCTACAACTGTCTCCCTGTTGACTGATCTGTCTCTGCGGTTAGTAGTCTCTGAGGTACAGCAGTCTTCTTCCTATTCACCACCCTGGTCTGATGCAGTTTTCCCCCTTTTATGCTCTTCCCCTCCAGGAAGAGAAAGGTACACCTGGTTAGTGCTGAATGAGACAAGAGAGCTCCTTAGTCTCCTCTCTATTGGAGTGAGGGTGTGTGCCTCCACAGGGATATATTCAATAAGCTGCAGCTTCCCTGCAAAAGCATTATAAAAATGTTCCCTTTACTCAAGCCAGGCAGATTTCGCTAGTATCAAAGCAAAATATAGTTGGCTATTACCATGAAATAGCATTAGCATAAATAGAAAAGAATCAGGACATTTAAAAAAATATCCCACATAAGTAGCCTGCTCATTTCACTAGACTTCAGTGTAGCCGAGGAACTGTGAAATTTCCATAATAATCTAGAGCAGAGAAAAACAAACAAACAATTTTATTGATAGGGAAATTACATCCTGTTGCTGAATATAAAATTCTACAGCTCTGTTCAATGGCCCTTTAACAGCACTGAATGTAGATATTAGTTTATAAGTGGAAATGCAATGTAAATAAAATATTCAATACAGTCTGGCTGCAGACACATTCTGATGGCATTCCAACATAGAAACCCAGGAGTTTAGACATATATTTGAATTCCATGTCCTAGACCATTAGCTAGTGGCATCTGATAGCTTTGTGGCGATGATTTGGTCAGTTGCTACGTGGCATGTACTTCTAACCAAAAGCATGTTACCTATGAGATGTAGTCTACGAGATGGCACTGATTTTTGGAAGGGAGCTGCTTACATTCCTTATTAAAAAAGAGCACTGAAGTATTTTGCAGCAATGATCCCCCACGCCCCAATTTACGATAAAATGACTGCAGTGTTTTGGATGGTTACTGCAGAGCTCAGAGATTTTTTCAGTAGGCCTGTTTTTCTAGCAGGAAGCAAAGTGCTCTATGTAGACTGGGAAGGAGGGAGGGATGAAGCCATAGAAAATGAAAGGTTTAGAGTGACCACTAACAGAGATTGGGACTATGACTCTGGTTATATCAATGGTCGCCATGGAGCCCTGGGTATGTCAAAGATGAGGACAGTGCATCTGCTGTTTCAGAACTGGGGATGGATGGAGCCCTGGCTAGGTACCACATATATTCTTCCCCTGTTGCCTCTCTTGTTCTTTATCTCTGGATTGATGGTCTGGGAAATGCAACCGAAGAGTTGAGAGGGTTACCTCCATTTCATAGTGAATATCACAGCTGGGGTTCAGCTCTATCTGCTATGAATGTTTATGGCACAAACTACCCAGGCAACTATTGGATATATTCTTGGGACCCAGTCTTGCACCCACTACCAGTTGAAGAGTTATTACTATGAGTAGACTGGACTCACTGAACAAGAGCGCTACTGCTGGTAGTAAGCACTATCCCCATTAGTGTCTACAAGATTGGGCCCTTCTCTTGTTACATTGGCCTGTTAGCTGATGAAGATATCCTGTCATTACTTAACTCAAATAGTGTGGTTAGGATTGTTTTATTTTGTGTCTTGTCCTGTAAATGTAACTAAACTCTAAAGGCCTCATGTCCCCACTGTTTTGTCCCCGATGCAGTCATTTACACACCCATGCATAGTAGGTGTGAAATGCTACCAAGTCAGAATGACAGTGCTTTGCACAAGGGTCATGACTCCCCAAAGGGCAGTGCACTGGAGAGCAAGGTCCTAGAATTCTCCCGTTAGCAGTGCTCCTGTTGAATATACTGCAGCCAGGTGCTGTTTATAGATGTTTTCCTACATGCCTTGCCCTGAAAATAATATTTGGGTGGATTTTCTTTTCTTTTGGGTGCAGGGGGTTGATTGTGTGGCTGCATAAAAGCCAGTGGAACAGTTAATGCTTTAACCTTGCGTATAATTTATACAATAAACAAAGTCACATGTTTCTCTAATAATTTAGATGTAAGCAAATGTTGATTTATTCAGGAAGGCTACTGCCCGCAGCAAAGCCTGCAGCACTGAAATTTGAATTAAACTAGGACAGAAGCAGGCTAGTCTATAATAACATTTGTATAATTTTATTTTTGCCCTTGGCTCAGTTCATTTCCTTCTACAGTAGATGCATGAAATTGGTTCTTCAGCCACCTTTAGCTGATGTTCATTGATATCAGGGGTAGGCAGAGAAGCAACCTTTTTTAGACTTTGTGTTTCCAATCATAAGGCTCTGAATTCCTAGGTCATTTATGACAATAATTTCCCCCCCTGTATTTTGCTCTTTGCAAATATCTCTGAACAGCTCCATTTAACCTGGAGATATAGGGATTCCCTCCCTCTCCCTCCCCCCCCCCCCCCCCCCATTTTTCTGTATGGGGACTCTTAGAACAGAGACTGTTAAACAGATGCAAATGTTGTGTTGTTTTTATTCTTTTATTCAGGCCTGAGGGCATGAAATGTGAGTTCTCTTACTCGGCTTTCAATACTGAAAGAAAGGATTGTTGAGATTTTTAAAATGATGGTGAAAAATAAGCACTAGTAAAAATACCTGGAATGGATCCCTTGATTTGATTTCTCCTTCAACTTCCCCTTCTAGAAGGAGAAAATACACTGAATAATGGATGGGTTGCGGAGAAATACAAGGCAGTAATTCCATCAGTGGTTTCTGGTGACAATCTAAGCCACAGTTTCAAAGCTCAAATGATTCACATCACCAGATGTGAATAAAGTGTTTTCCTTTATCCAAGTGGGGGCACGATGGGCAACCAATTGGAGGAGCCACGTTAGAGTCTCAGACTCAGTTCTTTGTTTCCAGGCTGGCAGGAGCTAGGCATGCAAAGGGATTGTGCTCAGTCCCTTTTGCGGAGTAGCAGACCTTGTATTATTCTGCAGTGACCCCTCTGGCCCTCTTGAGAACTGGCCTGATATGCTCTGGAGGGCATTTTGTTTAGTTTTCCTCAGCCAAAGGGATGATCATTATGATGTGAAGCCTTTCTGGCCTGAGGAGTGAAAACAAAACTAGGGCTAGAGAGTGGGGGCAGGGAGAGGGTACTGGCAGCACTGGTAGAAAACTGATAATATCTCTATCTGTGACAAGGATCATATTTTAAGTGCAGCCAGGACTATCAAGAATGTGAATAATAAGAGGGACTCGAGTTCATTTTTTCCAGACTTAAGCCTGGCCAGGTGCAGAACTCTCACAAGCAGTTGCTGATGTAGTGGTAGGAGCCTTCATACTCAAAACACCCTGTATTCAGTGATTTTATGGCTGTGGTATTTGCTGAAGAATAACTTAATATTTGTAGCCCTCTTGGTTGTAAAGAAAATCTTCCAAAACATGAACTAAAGATAAACCAATGTAGTCCTTTCTGCAAAACAGACCAGCTGAAAGTCTGAGGCCATGTCTGCACTACAAAATTATGTCGACCTAACTTACGGTGGCTGTATGCCGACATAGTTATTAAAGCACGTGTGTGTGTGCGCACTGGGCTCCTTGTGTCGGCGCTGGACATGCTCACCAGGAGCGCTTGTATCAATTGTATTGTCAGTGTGGGGCGTTGTGGGATGGCTCCTGAAAGCCAGTATCAATCAAGGTAAGCAAAGACACTGCATCGACCTAACTACATTGACAGTAACCCTGCGCTGCTGGGGGAGGTGGTGTTACTAAATCGACGTAGAGAGGCATTTACGACAGCAGGAGCTAAATTTAAATGAAGACATTTCCACAGCTAGGTCGACACGAGGCAGCTTACAGAGACAACCCGTGCCTGCCGATGGTGGGGGGGCAGAGTGAGAGCAGCCAGCTTCAGCAGTGTTAGTGAGCATGTTCAGCCCATGTGAGCACGCTCAGTACAAGCCAACCAGCAAAACTGAGGTGGGGAGGGAGGAAACGTAACCTGGCATGCCCCCATACCTGCGTCGCCTCTGACAACTTACATTGACCTAACCCCGTAGTGTAGACCAGGCCTGAGCTCTGGGAGCTGTGAACTCTCCCCATTCGTGCCAGTTGTGTGTTCACTCTGAAACCTAAAAATGGCATTTCAAATGCCAACATTGTTAACTATTTCACTGCTGATTGTTTTGGCAGAAACATCCAGCTAACATGTTTGTCCATCATTGTTGACTATCAGCAGGTATATTGGTACAGAAAGGCAGCTGTCTGCAGGGATGGGAAATTAAAAGTTCAAGTCCCCCTGTTAAACATTTAAAGTAATCTCTGACCATGCCAAAAAGTGGGACCGAAAGAAATGCTGCATCTCCACTCCACTGCCAAATGCCTCAATTGCCTCACAAGTGCCAACAAAACCAAACCAAACTGGACTGCCAGGTAAAGATACTGTCTTACAAGAGAAACTCTGTAGCAGCAATGACATTGTTTTTAAGTTAGTCGTCCAATTCTGTTGTCGTTAGAGATGATCAGGAATTTTCCATGGGAAGGATTTTCCCATGGAAAATTCATTTGCAACAAAATCCAATTTCTGCGGGAAAATTTCACATAAAATGTTGGTTTTCCATTAGAAAATCATTCCTTGCTTCACAGCTCCCCCATTCCTCAGCAGCCCAGGCTTCCACGGCTCCAGAGCAGCCTGCCAAGTGGACTACTTCAGAGTCAGGGCCCACAGGGCTGCCTGGCTCCCTGCCTGGTGGGCTGCTGGGGCTACAGGCAGCTCAGGAAGCCTCGGAAATGTTTTCACAAGGTCGAAAGGGACTTTTTCTGAACTAAATATCTGAATTCCTGTTCTGGGGGAATTTCTAAATGTAAAGTTTTTGTTCTGTTTCTGAACTAGTTTGTTTGTTGGCTTGCTTTTTCACTTCAGAATTTCCCACAGGACAGGAATCCTAGTTCCTGGCCAGCTCTAGTTGTACTGCTGTGAGACCTGTAGAAATCCAAACCCTCTGTGGTGTGATCAGGATTCAAATGTGGGAAAACACAAACAACTGTATAAATATCCCTGTCTTTGAGGGCCAGATTATAACCCAGCTCATGCAATCACACATGGGAGTAAAAGGACATAACTTCCTCTCTGGTGCTGGCCACCCAGATTGTGGATAGCAGTGCAGAGATGAGACCAGCCTCTGTGGGAGGTGTTATGTCCCTTCCTTTCTTCCCCTCAAAGATGGATGGGAACCTTGGCTCTGCTCCCACCCCCACACTTCTCCCCAGTGTGCTGAGTAGCGTAGCTGTGCCAGCACACCAGGGCAAGAATACTGCACTAGGAATAGGCTGGGTAGTTCCCTTACAGAGCATGTGGAAACCAGGAGACAGATTGTCACTTTAATAGTCACAATCTGCCTTCCAGTCTGCTCCTTGGGCAGCACAACAGTGTGGTGCCCCTACCCTGGGGCAAAAACCATGATTGAGCCTTTTATTATCTTATTAGTCGAAACATTGGACAAGATCCTCAGTGGGTGTAAATTTGCATAGCTGCTGGATCTGGCACAATTTTTTACAAATGCATACAGAAGTAGCCAGATCTACACTGTTAAAATCATTCTTCGGTATTGTTCCAATATGCCGGTTTGGGACTGTTGGTGTAAACTTATCCAAATGCAATTTTTTAAAGTGTTTTAAAAGAAATTACCTTGATAAGAATGTGATCATCAGCCTTTCTTCAGTAAAATAAATAAATAAAATAACCCTCTTCCTCCTCCCCGCATCCCATCTCCCCTGCTAGACCCAGATTAAGAATGACATGTATTTGGCATTAAAAATCACAATCCATCACTCTGACATCAGATCAGTGGACTGTGACTTTTATGACATCAGAGCAATTGATTATATGACTTTTTTATGTGTAGTTTACTATGCAATTATTGCTCTCCTCTATATATTACATGCTACTGGAATAGCCCAAGAGATAAAAAGGAAACTCAGCAGTGGCGAAGTACAGTAGTTACAGACCTGTCGTAAAAACTATAAAACAGAAAAGCCTTTAAATATGACAACACTTTTATAAATGAGCCTTAGCTGACTGTCTTTGGTAGCACTCTGCATATCTTACAGTATTTACCACATCCAGTTAATCCTGTATCTTCTTCCCATAAGCCTACCTGGTTAACAAGATAAGCAAGCCTGCTAGGATGGGTTCTATAAGGCAACTACTAATCCCTTCCTCCCTTCGCATCTAACACAGAGCCAGTTTCAAATGAAAGAGAATGTTCATATGTTCGGTGCCCTTCCCACTGAACTAGGTTCACAACTTCTGTCTAACCAGTCAAAAGAAAAGCCAACAATGAGAGTGAAAGGGAGGTTGCTTCTTGTCACAACATTCCTGAAAGAAGACAGATGTGTGCTTATTAAAAAAAAAAAAAAAAAAGCCCATGCCATTAAGATCGGATTCCAGTCCCAGAGTAAATAGTCCTTTCATGGGTGAGCTATGACTTGTGTGGCAGTGGCTAAAAGATTGGGCTCCTACTGGTTCTTTAGAAGCATGCTATAAACCTACACGTTCCTGAACCCAACTATCCTGCATGGTGTTGAATTCAGTAGAAGTTAAGAGTGTTCAGCACCAAGCAGAATCTGGCCTTCTGACATTAAGGGCTACATTCTATGCACAGGTATACAGAGAGGGGCTCATCTGGAAGTATGGCGTGAGGCCAATGGTGCTCATGTTCAGGGCAGATTTTGGCTTTTGTTGCTCTGTGGAAGGATAGGACCCTATAGTGTAAACTTTAGTCAAAGATAAACACTTGCTCTTTTTATCTGAAGTGACTTTAGTGTAGGTGGGCGATGCTATAGTCAGGTGAAAGATGCAAGTTGTTTGTGCATCAGTTTTCCCCATGTGTGAGATGGGGGTAAAAAGACTTGTCCACCTCAGGACTACGGTAAGGCTTCATTAAATAATTTAACGTTTGTAAAATGCTTTAGGATGCTCTCAGAGAACGCACTCTAGAAATTCAAAATATTATTTATAACAAGCATTCCATTGGCCCGCTAGAGACTAAGGTCCTCTGTCCTCAGAAATGAAATAGGATGAGTGAAAGCAGTGCATCTTTTCCCCCACTTATGTTCTCCAGGAGCTTATTTAGGGCTGCAAACGTAGTTCTTTGGTTTTCTTCTGAAGTTGTCAACCAGGGTTCCATCAGTTGGGTGGACATCAGTTCACTGAAAACTGGAGTGCAACCAAAATTTCATTTCATAAAAGCCAACACGTGTGCAGCCAATTTGCTGACCTTGCTCGTTTTACACTAAGATGTTGAGATGATCAAATGGGTGGACGTTCCATGATAGGAAATGAAATGACGTTGTGAGGGGCCTAATGCAAATTGCTCCAACTGAAGACAAGTTGAGGGAGACTAGGCTACGTTGGTATGAACATGTCTAGTGGAGACCCACTAGTTACATTGGGAGGGTAGCCCTTGCAATGATTGTGAATGGAAGACAGCTAAGGAGGAGGCCAAAGACTTGGTACATGGACCAGATATAAGTGGACCTTAGAGAAACTAATTTGCACAACAATCAGGTCTACAATCATGAGTTTTGGAAGAAGGCTAGAAAAGTAGGAAAGTGGCAAGAAAGAAGAAGACTGACCTGGCATGATCTGAGCTAGGAACCTGAAGATGGACTACACCCTCGCCCATTTCCTGTCCTGTGAGCCAGCCAGTCCTCCCAAACACCTGCTCTTTAGCAGACTCTGTGTGGGGATTTAGCCTCAGCGATAGCAATTAGCTATCCAAGATGATGAACAATTAGCACTTATCCCTGCTATAAGTTAAAAAAAAAAATCCTTACAAGTGGCCTTGTCAGACTTCAGGGTGATTCTATGAGCAGTTTAGGGCACAGGATATTGACAGCAAGGGAGACTAGCTTGAACACCCACCTTTAAGTCATTCTCATTTATATGCAGACCAAGCAGTAAAATTATTGTTCAGCTGGAGGCATATTTAATTGCTGAATGTTCTGCAGATGTCTTGCAGGCTGTATAGATAAAGGTATTTAAGATGCTGATTTATAACAGCACATCTTTCTTCTTTTAACATTAAAAAATTCCTACTTTCTTTGATGGATTTTGAATTTTTAGGACTGCCATTTGTTTAGAGAAATTTAACGCCCTTGCAATGCTTGGGACCTGCTAAACCCCTTGTTCCTTTTCATTAGAAAAACTAGCTTCATTACTGTAAAAGCAATATTTCCTCTTGTTATGAAATCAAGGAATTTTGTTGAATATGACAGTACAACATATTATATTCTAGCCATATACCAAAACGATTATTGTTTAGGTAAGTACCAGTAGTGTGCTCAGTGGTGTGCACGATGCACAAGGAGTCCTGGTCCCTGTCCCAAGGAATTTATAATTTAACGGTCAATCCTGCAAACTCATGCCTGTAGTCCCATTGAAGTCAGTGAGACTGAGTAAAGATTACTCATATGAGTAGGGGAGTGTTGCAGGATCAAACCTATGAATTGTAAATTCTGCGGAGAAAAGGTCGTGCCTTGACTATCTTTACCTTATAGCCTGCAGTTTAGAACTACATATTGTGTTAATTTTTTAATATTTCCTAAATCTCTGTTTTCAAGGGTAATCAAATTAAAAAACAGATTTGTCCAGAGCTATATTTTAATGGTAATCTGAGTCCTACGATCCTTTTTTTTTTTTTTTCTTGTGACACTTCCATTGTGGTAACTTAGGTGTCTAGCGATTTAGCAAAAAGATAGCCATAACTTAGGAACAAAACTGGACTCCATTTAAAAAAACAAAACATAAAATCTGGGAAGGAGGCAACTTGATGTGGCATGACTCCTAGCAATGAGAAAGCGTGAGTGCATGCTGAAGCTTAGAAATAGAAAGTGATGTCCTCATAAAAATATGGCTCTAGGCTGGTGTGCCACTAGAAATTCTTCTGTCAGTTTAGAATATTTAGCTCTAAGGGATCTCTACTTTCAAATGGATCTTTTGATGCAAAATAGGCTGCATAGACTGAGATAGTGTTGAGGTATGGAGAGCAGCATTTGCTCCCACTTATGTTAGGTAAACTGAAGATTTTTAGATAGACTGTTTGATCATAAAGTGTTGAGGTGGGTTACCTTATTGGTGTTAGAGCTCTCTGGGCCTAAGTGAAAAGTGTTACTGATATCTGGGCAGCTAAATAATACTGAAAGCTTCAACACTGCTGGTTATCAAGGGAACCTATGAGCCTAATTTGAAAGCTCAAAGCTTCAGGCAACTGAATTTTTTTTTTTTTTTTTTTGTTACAGGCTCTTTTGTGTGATGTTCCAATGCAGTATATCCAATCAATGATGCGATATCAGGCACAGTACCATCGTGTGGATGTTTATTCCCCCCGTGTTTTGTATTTGACTTGTTAAACTGCAAGAAGAGTTGGGGGAACAAACAGAAAAAGAAACTCCTCCACTCCCTTGATGCAGAAATTTAAAACAAGCAAACACACAAGCCTCACTGCTCAAAGAGAAATGAAAATAGCGGAGAGTGAAAATATATACATATGTATATACATGAACAAAACATGAGCTGCAGTCATAGCAATCTGGGCTTCAATGTGCCAAACAAAAGGGGTTATTCCTCCAAGCAATCTTTGTGCCGTAAAATTTAGGACACAACAAGACTGAATTATGATCACATTGTAGATTCCATTATAAAGCTGTACAGTAGCAGTACAGTAGAATCCACTGGAAGATTATAGGAGATTTTTATTCTGTTTCTTCTTTAAGCAGCAGTGCTAAGGATGCTAGGGAGAAAGAGAGAGGACTAAAATGCAAAGGAACCAGTTGACAGACTCTCCAGACATTCCTCACAATGTGGACAATTGAAACACCTATTGTAAATGATTTGTGATATATTCATTCCATTTCTTCTTCCAAAAAATAAGAATTCTGTCCAAGTGGAACTTTCTAAGCGAGCCAAACAACAATGAGCCAGATTGTCACGTGGAAAAATTCAGAACCGCATGATTAATTTATACCAGCTGAGGTGAAAAATCCCCCCCCCCCCTTTAAAAAATCAATACTAAGGACGGATGGAAAGAGTATTATTCAGAGTAGGGTTAGGGCTGGGGTTCCAGTCTGAGGCCAAATCAGGGCTTTGGATTTGATGGTGCCTAAACATGAAATTTTGGCCCCAAAAAGCAAACATTGTGCAAAGTCAACCGATATTGTGCGGTTTCCGCCATTTTATGACATCTTCCACCCATTTAGCTTTTCTTATGAGATTCTGCATCCAACCCAGAAACAAAGGCAGAAGGGAAGGTTCAGACCTGGGGTTCAAATATGAACGTCTCACCTCCTAAAAATTGAAAGGGTTTGGATCAGATGTTCTGATTTTGGCCAATCTCTAATTGATATGAGAACATCTGTTTCTTGTACCATTGGTATTTCCCTTGCTATTGCAGATAACGGGCTTGCAAGATTTTCACTTCCAGCCCAGCTTCTCTTTCTGCTCCATCCTAGAGTGACTTTGTAACCCCGTGCTTGTGACACCTATGTAGCCAAGAAAACAACTGTGATATCAGCGGCTGAGCATTGTCACTTCATATGGTCAAGCAGAAGGCAAAGCTAGGTGAGAGAGAACGCCTATTTAAACACAAGTGTCTGCGATCACTAGGGAAAAGGGCAATGAAAACAATGCAAGGAATCAGAAAGGTGAATAGATGAATGGTGAAATTTGGGCGGAGGGATAGCTCAGTGGTTTGAGATTGGCCTGCTAAACCCAAGGTTGTGAGTTTAGTACTTGAGGGGGGCCACTTAGGGATCTGGGGCCAAAAAACATCTGTCAGGGGACAGTACTTGGTCCTGCTAATGAAGGCAGGGGACTAGACTCAATGACCTTTCAAGGTCCTTCCAGTTCTAGGAGATAGGCATGTCTCCATTTATATATTTTAAATCTGGCATACTGGAATGTCATCTCACAATATGGAAGAGTCTCTCATTTTTGGCTTGATCCTGCAAGCTGCTGACTGGAGATGCTGAGAGTCTTTAATTCTCACTGATATCAGTGGGAGGTGAGGGCATTCAGCACTTTAGAGGATCAAGCCCTTAAAGAGACAGTAATCATGCATCAGTCATTTGAAATATTTTCAAAGCAGTGCCTTTTGCTTTCATCTGTTTATTGAAAAGGATGCCAAAAACATCAGTGTACAGCTATCTGTAGTCTCTCATGAAAGTAAAGCATCATTGAAAGGACAGTTGACCCCAAGGCTTCTAATGCTGTTGTCTTGATACCCTATTAAGCCTTTTGCTGAATGAGTCCTCACAAAATTTCACAAAATTTCCTTTACGCCTAGAAGATGTCACAGTTGGTGAAATCATAATACTAAAGGAACTGGGATAAAAGTAACACTTCTGCAGCTACATGCTGCATTTTAACTCCACTAGCGAGACACCATCCAAAACGAAGTGCAATGTCAGCTTAGTAACAGATCCATCCCCTATTGCAGACTATCTTGGGGGGGTGCACTTCATTATCTAACAGGCCTTCTTTGGTTTTAATTGTCATGATCCTAAGACACCACAGTAGAGAATAGCAGAGGATACCAAGTGATGTTGAATAAAGTTATAAAAAATAAACTTTCTTATATCACATGGTAAATCTTTAGGGCTACCCTCTGATGTCCTTACTCAACTTTTAGTCAGTTTTGACTCACATCACCTGTAAAATGGGGATAATGCCGATAGCAGTTAATATCTGTCTCTCAGAGATAGTGTGATGCTTAATTCATTAATGCTGGCAGAGCATTTTGAGCTCTTGGATAGAAGGCTCCATGGGCTAATAGAAGTGTAGAGGTAGGAGGGACCACAAGAGGTCATCTAGTCCAGCCTCCTGTTCTGAGACAAGACAAAGTAAACCTAGACTATCCCTGGCAAGTTTGTCTAACATGTTCCAAAAAACTTTCAATGACGGAGATTCCAGAACCTCCCTTCAAAGGCAATTCCAGAGCCTACCTGCCCTTATAGTTAGAAAGATTTTTCTAATATCTAAACTAAATCTCCCTAGCTGCAGATTAAGTGCATTAATTCTTGTCCTACCTTCAGTGGACATGGAGAACAACTGATCACCATCCTCTTTATAACAGCCCTTAACATATTCAAAAATTATCAGGTCCTCCACTCGGTCTTCTTTTTTCAAGACTAAAAATGCCTTAATTTTTTTTAACCTTTCCTCATAGGTCAGATTTTTCTAAACCTTGTGTTATTTGTATTGCTCTCCTCTGGACTCTCTCCCAGGGCTAAATTTGTGCCAGGGCTGAGCCACCGGCAGCACCTCTAGGCTTGGCAGTTCATAACCCTGGCACCTCTGGGCTTGCCTCGTCTGTTATGAAAGTAAAAAAATTGCTTGAGCCCCAGCATCTCTCTGCTCTCTCCTATTTCTCCATATCTTTCCTAAAGTGTAGCACCTAGAGCTGGACACTGTACTCCAGCTCAGGCCTCACCAGTTGAAGTGCCAAGAATTATTAGTATTAGAAAGCACCTGTGAGCCAGCTGGCAATTTCCACCCCCATGAAGTCGGAAGAGGGTAGGCCTGGCTAGGCCCATGACTGATTTGTGGTCTTGAGTGTCACAGCAAGTTGTGTCAATTTCAGCAAAACTTGTTAAGGGTTTGCACAGTTTAACCTGAGTTTTTAGATTCCCTCAAAACACAACTCAGCAAACTCAAAGCTATGCAAACCAAAACCAATGGGTTTGGCATCATTTTAGTTAGGTCATGGAAATGGAGGAATTAAATCAAACATTAAGAACATAGAAACTATCAAAAGACCAAAGTGATGGAATTTATTTACCTAGGAATCCCTGCGATAGGTTTGCAGATCTAAGTGTAGGAGTATACTGCAAACCCCAGTATCAAATAACAATAAGACAGGTTGTACATTAAGAAACTATAGAATCTTCAAAATCTGATGTGACAATAATAACTACTAACATGATTTTAGCTACCCCATTTTAGCTTGTTGGCTAGTATGTCATAGTACAGCTGGGGTAGGCAACCTATGGCATGCGTGCCAAAGGCGGCACACGAGCTGATTTTCAGTGGCATTCACACTGTCTTGGTCCTGGCCACCGGTCCGTGGGGCTTTGCATTTTAATTTAATTTTAAATGAAGCTTCTTAAACATTTTAAAAACCTTATTTACTTTACATACAACAATAGTTCAGTTATATATTAAAGACTTATAGAAAGAGACCCTCTAAAAACATTAAAATGTATTACTGGCACGCGAAACCTTAAATTAGAGTGAATAAATCAAGACTCGGCACACCACTTCTGAAAGGTTGCCGATCCCTGTAGTACAGTTTAGAGAACCAGTTAATCGATACATCTTTGTCCAGATTTTCCACTAGCTGTGAGCTCTGGAATCCCTGGCATTTAGCCTACAGGCTAGGTTTTTTCCCTGTCTCTGTCCTTTAAGTCATTGTGCTCCTGGGGGGATGGAGTGTATTTGCTGGCTATACCACATGTAAAGTGTGCCCAAGAAAATACTTCTTATAATAATAATGCAATAAATGACTCATTTGTCAACTGGCAAGTTTTAACTCCTAGAGGAGAGGAGGTGACCCTTGACTTAATATGAGGCAATAATACACAGGATTTAGTCCTCAGGATTAAGGCACATGCTTAAATCCCACTGAAGACAATGAGATTTAAGCATGTGCTTAAGTGCTTTACTGAATCAGTGCCTAAGTACAGAAGTTGAGTACAGATGCTCCACTGGGAAAGAATGCTCACAGTGTAAGTAGGTTTGGTATGCGAATAGATGAAGAAAAACTTTTAAAGTACAAACTTTAAAACTCGGAGGGAATTAGCATTCTGAAGGGCTAAATAAAGAACGTAAATTCCGTGGAATCGGCTTCCAGCTATTTCAGAGCACCATCTCAGAGGAGCAGATGATTGGTGTACATACGCATGAAAAATAAAAAGCAAAAAGTCTGCAAGTTAATCAGGGCTAAGGAAATATTCTTTTAAAAGTTGAAACCCTGGTCAAAAGATATCCAGCTAATACATCAAATGCCATTTGTGGTGCTCCTATGGTGTGTGGGAGAGGGGCTCTCTCTTGCAGACGTACTAGGGCATACTGATTGTATCTAGCCATATATAGTAGTTCCAGATGAAGGAATTTACATATCTTATTGAAATTCTTTAGTAACTCACAGAGCTTTGAAGTCCTGGAAAGTTCTGTTTTCTAATGTTGTATTTTTTCCCCCATTTCTGTCTTTTAAAAAAACCTAGGCAATTCAATAGGAAAAATCCTTCAGTAATAGAATATTCACGTTGCACATTTAATCACTTAAAAGTCAGGAAAGCCTAAAGTTAAGGCTGCATGCATAACCTTAACTCTGTCCCTTTGCATTAAGATACAACGGTGCTCAGCTACCATGGTGGAGGGCATAGATTAAGAACCTAAACAAAATAGAACAGAAGTCTTTAATTACATGATTGCACATTATTTTGCAAGTAACACACTATAATAGCACATAATCAAGGGGGGTCAGACAGTAATTATTTAATGACAGACATTGAGATTCAAAATGTTAAAAGCTTTATAACCATTAAAACACAAATTGTCAATGTCACGTCAAAATATGCAAAGTAAATATCGTTAAATCCAACTCTAATAGAATAGCAGCATTGTTCTTACTTTGCTTCTCTGTAAATGTTGATTATTATTGATGGAAATATTTTTTCCTCATCTTGTGTGTATGGTGAAATCAACAATCACCAACAAAAATCTAATCCTTCCAAGCCTACTGATGGGAGATGCCAACTACAATGATGTGTCCTAAGCCCTGCCCTTCTCACAGATCTAGGCTAAATCTGGGCTGCAGGAAGATGCCTATCTCTACTAGCAATCCATGCTAATAGATGTGCTCAGAAACCACTTAACTCTACACAAAATAGGGGAGGAAGAAAAAGGCCTTCCCTTATACTCTTTAGGCCAGTGGTTAGGGTACTCACCTGGGATGCAGGAAACACCAAGTTTAAATCTCCCCTCTGTCTGATGAGGAAAGGATTTAAACAGGGATCTCCCATCTTTTAGGTGAATGCTCTAACCACTGGGCTATGGAATATTCTGCTGTGGGGCTCCCTAAATCTCTCTTATTGAAGTTGTTACACTTTAATTCAATAATTGAATAATAAAATATGAATTGGGCCAGAGAAAATAGGAGATTCACTCTATAGGCCAGTGGTTAGGACCCTCACTTGTAACTTGGCAGATTCCTGTCTAAATCCCTTCTCCTGAGGAGGCAGTGCGGGGATTTGTATCTCACATCGCAGGTAGGTGCCCAAACTACTGGGCTAAAGGAACTCTTCTTCCCATTCCACCTGCCCTGTTTTGCATGGAGTTATGCAGCCTCTGATCATGCCTACCAGATAGGGCCCCGTGTGCAAGTTAGGCAGAGAACTGCCTATCTTCCCCCAATTCATGAATTGCTCTGGGGCTTAAGCAGGAGATAGGCATCCCCACGCTTACAAGGAGGCAGCAGGCAGAAACATAAGTGCCTAGGGAGCTTTTATTGCAAAAACTTGGATGCCGAATGAGTTTAGACACCCACAGGGTTTGACAGCAGCTGAGAGGGGGTTTTGTGGATCCAGTAGTGTCTAAAAACAGGACTTTGGTACTTTTGTGGATCCAGGCCCCGTGTGATCATATAAATTCTGTATTAAATACAGGTAGTTTCTAACTGAAAGTTGGCACATATTCAAGCTCTTTCCACAAAGTTAAGTCAGCTCCAGGTGTATAGCCTAGTTAAGATAACTTTTGTTATTTTAAAAAGTGTTTTATGAGATCCCTAACAAAAGATGATTAAAGAAAGGCATGATTTTATATTGTAAACACTGGCCTGGGAGCCAGGAGTTTTAATTTTATTTTTTATTTTATTTTTATTTTTTATATTTTATTTTTTCTGGTCTAGAGACTCGTTCCATAAAGAGCCTGACTCTGACACTGATTCTTCCTGTGTCTTTGGAAAAGCCATGTAATTTCTCTGACTGTGTCCCATCTGTGTAGGGGAGTTTTGTGACTCAATTGGTTAATGTTTCAGAGTGGTAGCCATGTTAGTCTGTATCAGCAAAAACAACGAGGAGTCCTTGTGGTACCTTAGAGACTAACAAGCTTATTTGGGCATAAGCTTTCGTGGGCTAGAACCCACTTCATCAGATGCATGGAGTGGAAAATACAGGAGCAGGTATAAATACATGAAAAGATGGGAGTTGCCTTACTAAGTGTGAGGTCAGTCTAACAAGACAATTCAATTGACAGCAGGATACCAAGGGAGGAAAAATAACTTTTGAAGTGGTAATGAGAGTGGCCCATTTCAGACAGTTGACAAGAAGGTATGAGTAACAGTAGGGGGAAATTAGTATTGGGGAAATTAGGTTTAGGTTTTGTAATGACCCAACCATTCACAGTCTTTATTCAGGCCTAATCTGATGGTGTCCAGTTTGCAAATTAATTCCAGTTCGCAGTTTCACGTTGGAGTTTTTTTTAAGTTTTTTTGTTGAATAATTGCCACTTTTAGGTCTGTTATTGAGTGGCCAGGGAGACTGAAGTGTTCTCCTACTGGTTTTTGAATGTTATGACTCCTGATTTCAGATTTGTGTCCATTTATTCTTTTGCATAGAGACTCTCCGGTTTGGTCAATGTACATGGCAGAGGGGCATTGCTGGCATGATGGCATATATCACATTGGTAGATGTGCAGGTGAACAAGCCCCTGATGGTGTGGCTGATGTGGTTAGGTCCTATGATGGTGTCCCTTGAATAGATATGTGGACAGAGTTGGCACCGGGGTTTGTTGCAGGGTTTGGTTCCTGGGTTGGTGTTTTTGTTGTCTAGTTGCTGGTAAGTATTTGCTTCAGGTTGGGGAGCTGTCTGTAAGTGAGGACTGGCCTGTTTCCCAAGGTCTGTGAGAGTGAGGGATCATCCTTCAGGATAGGTTGTAGATCCTTGATGATGCGCTGGAGAGGTTTTAGTTGGGGGCTGTAGGTGATGGCTAGTGGCGTTCTGTTACTTTCTTTGTTGGGCCTGTCTTGTAGTAGGTGACTTCAGGGTACCCTTCTGGCTCTGTCAATCTGTTCCTTCACTTCAGCAGGTGGATATTGTAGTTTTAAGAATGCTTGATAGAGATCCTGTGGGTGTTTGTCTCTGTCTGAGGGATTGGAGCAAATGTGGTTGTATCTTAGAGCTTAGCTGTAGACAATGGATCGTGTGATGTGGTCTGGATGAAAGCTGGAGGCATGTAGGTAAGTATAGCGGTCAGTAGGTTTCTGGTGTAGGGTGGTGTTTATGTGACCATCGCTTATTAGCATTGTAGTGTCTAGAAATTGAACCTCTTGTGTGGACTGGTCCAGGCTGAGGTTGATGGTGGGGTGGAAATTGTTGAAATCTTGATGGAATTCCTCAAGGGCCTCCTTCCTGTGGGTCCATATGATGAAGATGTCATCAATGTAGCTCAAGTAGAGTAGGGGCGTAAGGGGACAAGTGCTGAGGAAGCGTTGTTCTAAGTCAGCCATAAAAATGTTGGCATACTTTGGATCCATGCGGGTACCCATAGCTGTCCCACTGACTTGAAGGTATAAATTGTCTCCAAATCTGAAATAGTTGTGGGTGAGTATGCAGTGTATACAGTTTATAATGTGAATACAGTGCTTGGAAGACTGCTGACCTGAGCCTTCCTGTCACAGGGCGGCACTAGCCCTCTAAGCAAGAAGAGGCCTGTGCCCTTGTGACTCATCAGCTGACTCCTAGTTGGGCTTGAAAGAGAGCACCTGAGCTCTAGAGGAAAGGAGATCAGGTGACTCAAAGACCTGGAGGGGCAGAGCCTGAGCAAGTCCATGAAGGGGCAGGTGGGAGCTATCTGAAAACAGAGGAGAGACAAAAGGCACAGTGGAAACTTGCCTGAGGGGAAGAGCTGCAGGAGATCAGTAACTGTGCTGTGGGGGATGTGTTCTGAGGAAGCACAGGGAGCAACCTGGGCTCCTGTGGAAGGCTCTGAACTGAAGTAGTATCTGTAAGGATTCTAGGGAAGTAGGCTGGGAATGAGGGCTCTGTCCCAAGGCGGTGACTCGGGAGCACAGAAGATGGGCTGAAGAGGAGCTGTGTGCTGTCAACTCCAAAAAAGGGTGTAGCTGAGCCAGAAGGGGGACAACGCTAGCAGAATTTCACAGTGCTCTTGTTCTCTAGGTAGATATCTGAGTAGAGGCGGCGGAAGTGGCTGCTGGAAAACCAGAGGAGCCAGAAGTCTGCTGTAATCACAAGTGTAAAACTGATATATACAGACAACACTCAGTAGAAGCATGAAACAATGCCCTTTTGCTGCTGTCCCCTGGTGAGATGTCCCATTCATGCTGCTGTTCCTGTATTGCCTTTGTTATTCAACTTTATGGCTAGCATACAGCGTGTGGAAATGGCAATCTGTCTGTCTTTTCCTATACGGATGATCACCCACACCAAACACATTTGCTTGGAGAGGTCGCTCAGGATTTGTTCACCCAGGAGATTGGAGAGATTAAAAAACAAAGCAGCTGAGTAGGGCCAGTGCCTGTCAAGGGTCGTTTTGCAGGCTAACATAGGAGTATTGCACCAGTGTAGCCTGTGGCTGGGGCCTGGAAGGAAGAGCTTTCCAGACTGGCATTTTTCATCTCCAAATGTATTCAACCTTTGCCTTAGGAAATGACAGCAACTATTTTCACACTGAGCCCATGAAATCCTTCTTACCCTTGTAAGAACTCTTCATGTTCCCCTAGCCGTCATGACAGGAGCAGCGGATTAAAATACCTCTGGAGAGCTGCTACTGTTGCTACAGGGATGAATAAGTGAAAAAAGGGCCATGGCTGTAAGGCCCACACCTTTGGCTCTTTCTTACCATTATCTGTCCGCACTTGTGCATTTCTGGTGTAAAAACCAACTCGTGGAGCATTCGGAAGGTGTAACTGAGTGTCAATTACAAGAGAATTACCCATAGAACTGCAGCTGCAATGCTCGCTTTACATGTGTCATGTCACCCAGAATCAAGCCCACGGTGGTTAAACACTGGCACATTACTCACCTTTTGCATAAACATGAATGGCCTCATTCTGCTCCTAGTTATGTTGGCATAAGTCTATTGAAGTCTATGAAGTTACTGTGGGGTCAAACTGGTGTGAGATCAGAATCCAGCCCAAAGTCTATTTTTTGTAGGATGACCGGGGTAGAAATTTAGTCAGCTAAAACAGGGAGTTCTTCAGACATTTCCATACAGAAAGATATAACCATGTTCCCTGGATCCCTCTTCCTGCAAAGAGGGAGCAAGGTTCTTAGTGATAGCTTTCCAGTTCTCATACTCAATTTTAATGAAGAAGGTAATGCTCGCAGCCCCCTAGGTTTCCCTTGTCCAAATAGAACTACAGTACAAAAGTCAGCCTTTTGGATAGTAAATATTACAGAGAGCCTTTCCTCCTTCAGCAGAAGATTCTGTGCAATGGTTATCTCTTACAAGATCTCTTTAAAGATACACATTATCTACAAAAATCAATCTTAGCTGGGAAAATTGAGTCTGGAATTATAGATGCGTGATTCCAAAACTCATGGGTCTTCCCTCAATAAAAGTACACTATAGTTATTTGTAAAACTAGAACCCTGAAGCTGAACATCTCTGAACTTTGCCAATACTCAAAATCCAACTCTAGTTCCAAATTTTGCAAATTGTCCCTATTTTTATAACAGGTGAAGGACCTCCCATTCCACCCCCACCCCCAAATATCACAGAGCTCTGTGCCTCCCCCCACCGCAATTTTGGAACATTCTAAATCCAGATCTGGATTGAAATTCCACAGCTTTCTTACTCCATTCTCTTTTGTACTTTACTATTTTCTCAAATGAATCAAAAGATATTTGGCTGGGGTTCATACTTCAAATCCCAGCCTTCAATGTTCATTGTTCTAATGTCTCATGCTTTCTGGAAAAGTTTTACAATATAGCTATAGTCTCAATATGCATTTTATTTTCGATGACTCATGATACAGGTGTGATAAATTTTGGAGAACAGGTGGTTTTAAATCTTTTTTTTTATCTAGGTTCTTTTTCTTTTAAAAACAAATAAATCTGTATTCATACACTGTACGTATAGAGGCATGCTAAGGGAGTACTTTTTATGGTTAGCAAAGCCGAGAGGTTCTGACACCCAAAGGAGGCACAAAGAGATACACTTACATAAATTTATATGGTGCCCTGAAGGTACTCTATTGTATTATAGGGATTCTCATGAACAGTTTTGGTTCAGGCAATAGGACAGTGAAGCAAAGCTGAGTGGTTCTATAACTAGATGAACTGCAAATGAGGCAGATTGTGCTGCAAATAGTTCTATCTTCAGATACTGTGTAGTTTGTTGGAAAGCACTGAAATATGGAATATCAAAAACTAACAATGACTCTCTTATTTTACTCTCCCCAAACATATCACACGCACACCTCTGTGCCTCAATGTAGCCTCTAATTAGAATAGCCAAGCAGATAAACTGGAACAATCTAAGATCAATTCTTAAAGCACGAGATTCACTATAATACGTGCACTGATTTCAATGTGCTTTGGCTCTGGCCTTTAATCTGTTAATGTGATTGACTGATCATTCTCAAATGCCCAATCCTTTGAGAACCTCACAGGATCAGGCTCTAATAGGCTTATATAGGCCTGGCTCCACAATGAGACTTAGGCAACGGGATGTGGAGCATTGCGATGCCTGACTTTTAAGCACCTAGAAAATCTCCGGAATAGCACTGTGATCCATGAAGCCTGAGTCAGGCATCTTAGAATGCAATCCACTAAACCAGCATTCTAGGTGGAGAGCTGCGTAAACTAGCCAGAGGGAGATGCTGACAAGATGGGTACATGATACACCCTGCCCATCTCACAGAGATAGGCGCGTAAGACCAGACAGCAGGAAGGCACTTTGCTAGCAATCTATGAATCGGGGGAAGACAGATGCTCTTCCACCTAAGTCATGTGTGGTGCTGTAGGGTCTGAGACCTTTTTCTGCAGCCATATTAGGAGAGCAGCAGCCATGAGCCAAGAAGAAAAAAGTCACATCCTCAGATTCCACCTAAATTACATTAAAACAATGTAATATCGGGCTGTTAAGAAGGTGATCCTGTCCTAATAGTAGCCACCATCACCAGATAAGGAAACAGATCTTAAAATGGTTAAAGAAAACTTTGTTTGACAACATCCTGTCTGGCAAGAAATCACTTATCAACAGTTGTGGTTGTGAAATCTCGACTTCTTTATTGTTTTGTCATTATGGTCCCCACTTCCCTATTGTTTATCTGTATGGTCTCTGTCCAGTTCCTTAATTGTTTCTGTCTGTTGCATAACTAATTTTGCTAGGTGTAAATCAACTATGGTGGTGGGGTATGATTGGTTAAAGAATTGTTTTACAATATGTTAGGATTGGTTAGAAAATTGTTTAGTAATATTTTAGTAAAATGATTGGTTAAGCTACAGCTAAGCAAGACTCACTGTATAAACGGGGGTCCAAAAGGAAGTTCTTTGGAACCAACTCCAGGAGACAGCCCCAAGATCAGAGCTGCTAGACCTCAACACCCTGCCAAGCACTCCATGCAGAAGCTGGATTCCCCAGATGACCTGATCCTCACTGGCCATCAAGAAAAGTTCATCTGCTTTACTGGGAGTGGTGAGCATTGTATGCCTAGTGTGTGCATTTTGTTCTGGTGATTGTTAATAAACAGAGGTTAAGGATATTACTTTGTAAGGCTCTTTCACTGGTAAAAGACCCCATAAACCAGGGGTGGGAAAACTACGGCCCGCGGACCACATCCGGCCCGTGGGCCTGTCCTGCCCGGCCCCTGAGCTGTCGGCTGGAGAGCTAGCCCCTGCGCTGCGCCACCAGTGCTCTGGCCCGTCGCTCCTGGGCTGCAGTAGTGTGGCTGTCTCTGGCAGGGCTTGAGCTCCTGCCGCTCTGAGTGGCATGGTAAGGGGGGTGGGGCTGCAAGCTCCCGCAGGCCGCGCAGTTGCCAGACACGCTGCTCTGAGTGGCATGGTAGAGGGGGCGGGGCCTGGGGGTTGGATAAGATGCAGGGAGTCCAGAGGGGCAGTCAGGGGACAGGGAGCAGGGGGTGGTTGGATGGGGCGGAGGTTCTGGGGGGGCAGTCAGGGGATGAAGAATGTGGCGGGGAGGGTTGGACAGGCGTGGGAGTCCTGGGGGTCTGTCAGGGAGTAGGGGTATGGATAGGGGCAGTTAGGGTGGGGGGTCTCAGGAGGAGGTGGTCAGGGGACAAGGAGCAGGGGGGCTTAGATAGGGGTGGGGTACCGGGGGGTGGTTAGGGGCAGGGGGGGGTCTCTGGAGGGGGCGGTCAGGGGACAAGGAGCGGGGGGGTTGGATGGGTCGGGGATCCTGAGGGTGGCAGTCGGAGGTGGGAAGTGGGAGGGGTCAGATAGGGCCAGGCTGTTTGGGGGGGCACAGCCTTCCCTACCCGGCCCTCCATACAATTTTGTAACCCCGATGTTGCCCTTGGGCCAGAATGTTTGCCCACCCCTGCCATAAACTCACAGAAGATTATGCGCTTAGCCGTAGGAACGGGATAAGGGTGACCCTGAGCCCTAGAAACTGGGTATGGGTAGGTGCCTTTCCCCCAGAGCCCTAGGAACTGGGTACGGGTGGGGGTGCCTCAGTCAACTGAGTTACACCTTGAGCCCTAGGAATTAGGTAGAGGTGGGATGTCCTAGCGTGTTCAGGCAACAAATTTAGGGTAAAGTTGGGTGCCTTATACCCGGAGCCTTAGGAACTGGGAAAGGGCGGGGGTGCCCTAGAGTGTGGGTAACAGATAATTTTGTGTGGGTAACAGTGCCTGATCTGTTTCAGTGTAGTAGCCGTGTTAGTCTGTGTCAGCAAAACGAAAATAAGAAAGAAAAACTTGTAGCACCTTAGAGACTAACAAATTTATTTCAGCATAAGCTTTCGTGGGTTAGTACCCACTTACTAACCCACGAAAGCTTATGCTGAAATAAATTTGTTAGTCTCTAAGGTGCTACAAGTTTTTCTTTCTTATTTTCGTAGTGCCTGATCTGGTAGATGTGCCCAGAAGCTGCGTAGTTTCACATAAAATAGCCGGGGGGAGGACGTCCTCCCTTAAATTTTAGCTCAGAAGGTAGGGTGCTCATCTGGGATGTGAGAGACCCCAAGTGCAAGTCCCATCTCTGCCTGAGGAGAAAGGATGTGAAGAGGGACTACTCACCTCTTGGGCGGGTTCCCTACCCACTGGGCTATAGAGTCATTGTAACTCTCTGGCCCAATTAATATTTAATTATTCAATTTTTTTAATTCAACTTCAGCAGAAGAGATTGAGGGAGACCCCTCCCCCCATAAGAATGTTCCATAGTCCAGTGGCTAGGGCAGTCACCAGAGAAGGGGCACATCCCTGTTCAGATTCCTTCTCCTCAGGCAGAGGACTTGAATTGGGGGGGGGGGTCTCTTATATCCCAAGTGAGTAATCTAACCACTGGGCTAAAAGTTATAAGGGAGGTGGTCCTCCTGCTGGACTGTTTTGTGTGGAGTTAGGTGACTTCTGAGCCCACCTATCAGATCAGGCCCCACATGTGATTTAGGTGGCTGAAAGCCTCTCTTTCCCCTAGTATGTGGATCACTCTGGGGCTTAGGCGGGAGATAGATGCCCCGGGTGCCTAGAGTGAGGCTGCAGTGCACATGCTCAGAGACAGGAACAGAGGCATCTAAGAAACATTTACTGCAAAAACGTAGGTGACAAATGAATTTAGGAGCTTACAGGGTAAGGTGGCAGCTGAGCAGGAGTTCTATGGATTGCAGTAGCACCTAAAAACAGGACTTAGGTGCATAAGTACCTTTGTGGATCCCACCCTTAGTAACTACAAAGGCACTTGAAACAAGGAGGCATTGTCCCCCATTTGCTTTCAGAAGGCTCCTCTTTGTGAACACTGGGTAATTGGGCCTCTATGGCTTTCCAGACAAATGGCTGGCTGAAGGAGTCTGGAACTAGGAAACACCAGCTCTCTATAACATAGTTCCCAGAAAATGCAGGGAATTTCCCACAGTTAGTTATGTTATTTCAAGCATCAACTTCTAGTTAGGCTGGGGTAGGGTACAGGTGCAGGGCACAGGTGCAGATAGGCGCCAATGACACCATGGTCGACATTTTCAAACTTGGGCGCTTAAAGTTAGCTTTCTAAATCTATATTTAGGCATCTGAATTACAAATGGCCTGATTTCCAAAGGTGCACAGCACCTGCAGCTCCCATTGATGTCAATGGATTTTTGAGCTCAGCAGTTCTGAAAACTGGGAAAATTTAAAATACGGTTCCATGGCTCCATAACGTACCAAGCGCCAGAAGGAGCAGCAGAGAGAGGCTTCCTGTGGAATTTCTCTGTGGTCCTTGGGTTACCCACACCGTTGGGAAGCTCTGCCCCCTGTCCTCTTCATGGGCCTACAAACACTTTCCCCTCAAGGGATTCACAGATTCCAAGGCCAGAAGGGACCATTGTGATAAACTAGTCTGACTTCCTGTACAATACAGGCCATAGAACTTCCCCCAGAATAATTCCTAGAGATCTTTTAGAAAAACACCCAATCTTGATTGAAAAATTGTCAGTGATGGAGCATCTACTTCAACCCTTGTTAAATTCTTCCAATGATAATTACTCTAACCCAGTGGACCCCAACGCGGTGCCCGCGGGTGCCATGGCGCCCGCTGGGGCACTTATGTGCACCCACCTACTGACAAGGGAGCGCTTCCGCCAGACAACCCACCGCCGAGGAGCGCGGCCGCCGGACAACCAGACACCAAAATGCCTCCGAGAAGCGGCAACGTCAAGAAGCGTCGCCGCCACTTGCGGGCGGCATTTCAACAGCGACGCTTCTCAATGACGCTGCTTCTCGGCGGCATTTAGGTGGCGATGCTTCTCAATGACGCTGCTTCTTGGCGGCATTTTGGCAGCTGGTCGTCCAGCACCCACCACACTCTTCTGGGAACATGAATATGCTATTGCAACAGAAAGGTTGGAGACCACTGCTCTAACCGTTAAAAAGTTACGCCTTATTTGCAATCTGAATTTGCGTAGCTTCAACTTCCTGCCATTGGATTGTGTTATACATTTCTCTACAGATTGAAGAGCCCATTATTAAATATTGGTTCCCAGTGAAGGCACTCAGGACTGTACTCAAGTCATCCATTAACATTCTCATTGTTAAACTAAATAGATTGAGCTCTTTGAGTCCATCACTATAAGACACATTTTTCAATTCTTTAATCATTCTCGTGGTTCTTCTCTGAACTCTCTCCAATTTATCACCATCCTTCTTGAATTGTGGACACCAGAACTAGACACAGTATTCCAGCAGCAATTGCACCAGTGCCAAATACAGAGATAAAATAACCTCTCTACCTCTGCTCAAGATTCCCATGTTTGTGCATTTAGGGATTGCATTAGCCCTTTTGGCCCAACATCACACAACAGACACATCACTCTGTATTAGTGACCTGTCCTTTTCATTATTTACCAGTCCCCCAATTTTTGTATCATCTGCAAACTTTATTGATGATTTTGTTTTCTTCCAGGTTATTACTAAAATGTTAAATAGCATAGGACCAAGAACTGATACTTGTGGGAGTCCTCTAGAAACATATCTGTTTGATTATTGATACTTCTATTCTACCATCCATTTGGATTAATACTATTGTTAGGATTCTTTTTGCTTCTAATATACCTTTAAAAAAAGTCCTTATTGTCCTTAACTTTGCTGGCTGTAGATTTTTCTTTGTGTACCTTTGCTTCCCTTATCAATTTTCTACAGTTCTTAGTTTCTGATTTATATTCATTACTATTAATTTCCCCTTTCTTCCATGTATTATGTATTACTATTTTTATAGCTGTCTTTGTTTCCCCTCTGAACCAGGTCAGTTTTTTAACCAATATATAGCCTTATTCCTCAATTATGGGATAGTAGCATTTGGGTCTTAAATGTTTGTCAGGAATGTCAGAAATTCCATGTGATGGACTGCATGGAACTCCCTGAATTATGCTGATGTTTTTCTAGAGAAGAGTATGATTTAACCCATAATTATGAGCAGGTGTTATCATACCATGGTATCTACCATGAAGAGTTAAATAAGCTTCATCTGCTATGACAACATAAGCAACAATTTCTTCATGAAATCAGTAGCATAGCGTACACCCATGGAAAATTCTGAAGGAAGATCAAAGTTGGGTAGAAAACTCAACAACTTTAATGCCACAGATTCTGGTGATTCGTGTTATGGTACAGAGAAAGGGCTTGCCTCCTTGTACACCAGACAACAAACAGTTGTGGCCTTCCCAACCTGTGGATGTTTCAAGATCTCCTGTGATATTCTAGAGGTCACAGGGCAGCCAAAAAAGGCTAGAACATTCATGCCTGTGCCTCTTCCTTATCTGTGGCTGTTTGCCATGCAGAATATGACAGTGTTACCTGATGTAGAGAAACCTTTGAAGGTCTGAAGGGTTGAGCTTGTGGAGAGCATCGCTACTCAAGTTCCATACTTTCCAGAACTGCTGAGTCATAATTAGGGCTCCTTGTCTGTCACAGAGGTCACGCAAGTCACAGATTCCGTAACGGTCCGTGACCTCCATGACTCCTGAAGGGGCAAGGTGGCTGGCCCCCGGGACAGTCACACCAGCTGTTCCTCCGGCAGCCCTCACAGGACACAGGCCATGAATTTTTGTTTATTGCCTGTGACCTATCCATGACTTATTAAAAATATCCATGCCTAAATCGTAGACTTAGTCATAATTGCATGAAGTTGGGATGTACAGGCCTCTACAGGCTCAGGGTAGTGGAAGATGCTGCTGTACAAGCTTACCCATCTCCTTTTGATGGACTTTTGAGCAGAGGCTTTTTCCCTCAATGCTATTTTTTTATGGCTCACACTACTTAATTACAAACCAGTTTTGCAAAAAATATAACCATGGAAATCTATTTCTTAAAGTACTGTATTGAAATTTTGCAGATGAAGCACACAAATGCATATTTCAATCATTCATGAGGGAATAATGAATATGGAGGAACCATATCCATACATCTCCTGTCTCAAAACACTACTTAAATTCCTTTCTGATTGTTTCTTCCAAAAATCCATCCTATATGGAATAGCCAATACATGCAACTGTTGCTATCTTTTATTTCCGCTTTTAGCTGCTATGTATTTTTTTAATCTGAGATTATAACAGGTATGAAAGTTATGTAACTGTAGTGGAAAAATTTGAAAATAAGGTCAAATTGACATGAGGGCCTTCCTGAGAATGGCCTCTGTACTTGTTTCCAGACAGGATTACAGTTAAATCAAAAATAATGCCCTTGGGTAAGCGGACACATATGATCTGCAGCCTTTAGAAGACTTGCCTCTTCAAAAAGCTGCAATTTTCCACACGGTTAACATTGACAATTATATAGAAAAACTATCGTAGTTTTCCAGAGGCTAATTACATACAGGTGATGGTCTGAGCACAAATTCAGAAATCAAATACTGAGCTCATTAATGTTGCTATTCAGCTTCAGTAAAATATTCATAATTCACAAACACAATACAGTTTTATGTAAACTTATTTTTAAAATGTGCCCAAATAAAATAGAATAGAATTTGGTTTCACATGCTGCCCTCTGTATGCAAAATATCCCCAAGCAGTTAATAAAGTTAAACAGTGGCAACACAATAACTTGTATAAATATATGTGGCCACTGTTATGGGTCCAATTCATCCCTCATGAGATTCTCCTAATTTCAGTAATATAGGCCTAGATCTCCAACAGTTTGGCCCTATGTTCTTAGCAATAGTTTCAGAGAGCCATGGACATTAGAAGCTGTGGCCGGAGGGAGGAGTACGATAACCAGGATGCTGGGGATTTTTCTTCTGTTCTTTTTTTGGAAAGCAAAGCACTATGGAATTTTTAACTTTCATCTGAACAACCATTTAGAGGACTTACGGACCTCATTTTCATATGTCAGGCTAAATCCTCTGATGTGAATCAGGGTAGTCCCCTCTTTCACCTGGGCTATGTAGATTTTATTTATTTAACATTTGTGGTAACACCTAGAGGTGAGAACCAACTTTGAACCCAATAATGCTAGGTTACACTGGCATACAGGAAATGACAGTCCCTGCCCCAAAAAAACGTACAACAGCCAAACAGCTGGCCCTCATCTGATTGAAAGGATGACATTTCTAGCAAGAAACACCACCACCACTGGTACTGCACTGGCATGTCAACTTTGGGTATGAATTCAAGTCCTGATGTGAGACCTATGATTTTCTGACTCAGAGCTGAAAGTGTTACCAAATGAGCCTTCTGGATGCAATAATTATATTGCTCTTGCTTCTTAAGAAAACATATTTTTTCTTATCAAGCACTGACATAATTTTATAAAGTTTCTACTGAGGGTAAAATAATGGCGAGAAGGTGTTTTTCATAACTTTTTAGGAATATTGTTTTTTTCCCTACTTTTGTTTATAACCATTTGCAAGTTTAAGATTGAAATTTGTTTCTTTACTGAATTTTTTCCCCTCCATTATGCACGTTGATAATGAGTGCCAGGCTGCTGGCGTTGCTTTATTTATTTATTAGAATGAGAGCACTGAAGCATTTAAAGTAGATACACATAAAGAACCATAAAGAATCTGCAAAAAGACACAAAGTAACAGAAAAAAGGTCAGAATTTAGATCTGTCACACTTTGCGCAGTGTCCCTTTAACATGGCATTTGGTGAATGGCAGACTTTTAACATTTAGTTTATTATATTTTATTGACAAAGACAGAAGATTCTTTCAGAATAGAAACCAATCTTTGGTTTCTTGAAAATAACTAAACTACCAAAGCGGAAACCTGACCATCACTAGAATTTAGGATACCCATATTTCACAAACCCATGTGGGAAAGGGTATTGTAGAATGGAGTTTTTCTTTAATAGTATTGATAATTAGGAAGGTAGTGGAAGGTTTAATTTGAAAATGTAACTGAACTAGGCAGGAATTTCACTGTACTGAGTATTTCTTAGGATAGTTAGGATGCCCAATCACCTCAACAAAGTTTTTCTCTTTGATTGTAGTCAATCATGCCCAATTAGTTAGTCTGTAGGCATGTGTGTCTTAAATATTGTAATGACAAAGTATTTGGAAAATGGTCTGATTCCTTGTGGGAAATCTTGCCAAGTTGTTATCCACTACCATTCCAAAAAATGAACTGATTTTGTTGAAAGTGTTTAGGAAGTGAATTAGTCATTCCTTATTTTTGTGTGTGTTGCAGCAATTGCCTTAAGGAGAAAGGGATGGTTTTTATTTAATTTACATTTTAAAGCATAAAAAAATTAAAAGCCAATTGCAGGCATTTGCTGGACATGTCTGGTTCCATACAAGGGTTT
Organism: Chelydra serpentina; assembly: GCA_037349315.1. Classification (NCBI taxonomy): domain Eukaryota; kingdom Metazoa; phylum Chordata; order Testudines; family Chelydridae; genus Chelydra; species Chelydra serpentina. The sequence goes on along the minus strand of JBAIAC010000002.1, from coordinate 62,453,397 downwards.
ATTGAGCATCTTTGGCCTTACAGCCTGGTCTTTTTCATAAGAAATGTCAGCAAAGTCTTTGAATTAATGGACTGTGAAGTGTTCAGAAACATACTGTTTCAAAAAGTATACTGCAAGGATGTGACACTAATGGGAGGTGACCAATGGGTTTCTGACAAAATATCCCATTGTAACTAAAAAGCAATTAATACAACTACATATGGCTTTGTTCAAACATACTGTGTATAAAATAGTGGGGTGTCTAGGTTAAGGAGATAGCAATAAACTAACCTCCATCAAGTAATGGATGTTAATATTATGTCAGTCATCCTGATTTAGCTTTCCTCAGAGAAAGAGGGATGAAAAACTCACTAGTCAAGTACATGAAATGTTTAGGGTTCCATTTTAACTGGATAATTGGAGAAAGAAAGTTAGCAGCATTTGTGAGCAGTGTCATATGAACCTAAAATGGTAAATTCCTGGATTTGCTTACATGGATGTTGTTTTATTTTAATTTTGCTGTTTAAAAAAATGCAGTGAAACTCCTTCAATCTTTTTGCAATTCTGCATGGTTGAGCATTTGAAATGAGTTTGTGTATTACCCCCAGGCATTGATTCAGACTTGATTGGGGCAAAGCAGACTCCATGTGCTTATTTTTATACACGTCATTTGGGAAGTTATATAGCCAAGGGAACAGAAAATGTGTTGCTCCATTGCCAAATTATCACATATCCGTTGATCAAACCGGGAGGTGATCCTAATCAACAAGTTGTGCGACCTTAGTGCAATGGCAATGTCAGGTCAACTTGGGAAAGTGAAGAGGCAAATCTAAATACAAATAATAATAATAAAAAAAGAAACAACCGACAATCCTTATAATTATCATCATCTGCTGCTTTCCCCTCTTCTGGCAAAGAAACACTCCATCCATTTGCAGAAATCGCCCGCGGAAACGTTACATCAAAACTAATCACAACGATTAAAATCAGCTTTTCTGTGCAAGAGGAGAGTAAAACGCAAGTTGGAGGCTGGAATGAGACTCTTTTTTCCACACAAAAAAAACTGAAAAAAAATTACGATATATCTATCTATATATATGCACGTTTTAAAGGAGATCAATTTTATGCCCGTGTGATCAGTTAATTTAATTTAACTTTTATTGTGGAGATTGATTTAGACTAGAGGTAGAGACATGAGCTAATTGTATCCTGATCCTTGCCTTGAGGGGTTTCAAAGCCCTGGAGCAACTATTCTCTGTATTTTGTTCTGTCTACCTTAGCCAAGCTATTGCATTTCTCTCTGGTGTAGCGAGGAGAGCAGATCGCTGCTGGGAGAGAGAAATATCGGAAGTGGGGAGGAAAAAAGGAAAAAGGACTTGGGGAGAGAAGAGCGAGAGCGCGAGAGGGAGACTTTGTGGCTTCAATGTTTCAGGTAAGATCTGACTGTTTGGGATTGTTATTATTTGCTAAGGAGGGTATGGCTGGGACTCTGGGCGCAACTCGCTTTTACGCATGTGCCAGGCAATGGGAGAGCGCTGCACCCTCCTATAGCCACAGAGAGGGAGAGAGACACGGGGCTGGCAAATCTCCCACCTCTAGCTCGCTGGGCGAGGGGGAAGCGAGCTCCGCTGTGAGCGTGCAGGAACGGACTGGGCGGCGGGGGAGGGAGGTGCAGCGGGATTTTCCCTCTGCGTCGTCCCCCCTCCGTTCCCGCCCAGCCCTGCCTGCGAGCTCGCCGCGGCCGCTGCAGCCGCCGTTTGCTCTCCCTTGCGCATTGCCAAACCGGCTCCCTCCCGGGGTGCGCGTGTGTATCAGGGGGGAAGAGAGGAGCGGAGCCCCTGAGCGCGGCCGGGGGCCAGGCGGGCCCGGCCGGGCTCGCATTGTTCCGCGGCTGGGCGGGCGCGGCGCCATTGTACGGGCGGTGCAGCAGCTCGCTTCCCCTGCCCGCGCTCGGGGACCCCCCGCCGCTCCCTGCACACGCGGCCCGGGCTCCCCCCCTGTCCCCGTGGGCGGCGCGGGGCTGCAGGGAGCGGCCGGGGCTGGGCTCGTGCCCTTCCCGCCGGGCCGGGCTCCTCGCGGGCCTGCGCTCCCTCCCCGCCACCGCAGGGGGTGGCCCCGGGGGCAGCGGCGCGCGGTGCTTTGCCGGCGGGGAGAAACCGGCTGGTGCCTGGAAAGCCCCGCTCGGCGCTGCCGCGGGGCCAGGCTGAGCGCCTCTCGCCGAGCAGCTGATGCCGCTCTGCGGCACGTGCCCCGGGCCCTTGTGTCTGGGCGCGGGGCGCCTGCCGAGCACGTAGCCATTGTCCTGCCAAAGCCTCTTCTGACAGCCCCGAGCGGCTGGGACGGAGGCAACCTGCTGAGTTCCCGCGAATTGCACGGGGGAGCTGCTGCTGCTTGGAGAGATTGGGGGCAGCAGCGCCCAGGAACTGTCCGGTGTCCTCGGGGCTTTGGCGCCCTGGCTGGTCTCGGGGGTGCAAAATCCTGGTGCACTCGCAGTGCGCGCAGTCTGCTGCTGGATACTGCAAAGAAGCCACATTCAAATACATCTTGTGAGTGTGTGGGCTTCCCTCCCCCTTCGCGGTAGAGAGAGGACGGTTTAACATACTCGTTCTTTCAGCAATGTTCCCCTTCTGTTTTCAATCAACTAAGCTGGCAGCTAGATACAAGTTTATTTGAGAATACCCTCTGGGTGCCAAGCATGCTTGGATTGTTTTAGCAAATTAAAAACGAGCAAAATGCTTTTACCTTCTCAGCAGTAGACTTTTGAAGAAACCTCATGTTTTTAAGCAAAAAAGGGGGGGAAATCCAAATATACCCGAAACATCTCTGAATGTGTGAAAAGACAAAATGAGTTTTCTTTAAATAGTCCGCTTTAACGAGTAAACTACTATTAGATTATATAGTTTAAAACTAAACATTTTATCTAGCCCTTTTTATCGAACAAGTTGCAAAGCTATTTCAGCCATTTCTAAGTTCATATTTTTATATGCTATTCTTGATTCATAGTTGAAGGGAAATCTGTTTATATTTTGTTATGATGTAAGATGGTGCTATTAATTCACTAGATTGCATGCTGGCTAAAACTATCTTGATCCCAACTCCAACAGCTACTTGAATGTAAACGATTAGCAGTTGTTATAGTGATAACACTGCTGGATTTTTAGTAATTGCACAGTGTGATATCAATGAAGGTGAAGAAGTTTTCCAAATGTAGGAAAGTTTGTCATTCATAAAAATGAATCTTCAATTTATACTAATTAGGTTAAACCACATATTTAAGAGGACATTTTTAACTAGTTTACTCTGAGAGACACTTAGTGAAATTTAATACCACATATTCAAAATGACTGCAGTGATTTTGGTGTATTAATTATGCCTGAAGCATAACAGGGAAATGTTCTAGCACACACTAGAGGTCCCTCTTATAGCTGTAAGATTGTTAGTGTGTTTACAGTTCTTTTAAGTCTCTGTGTTTGAATAACATCAACTGTGTCTGCAAATATCAACTTAGTGTATTTTTATTACAGTCATGAAGCAGTGACTCCAGTCACACTAATTTTTTGTCATTTGGGCACTTATGAGTGAGATAATGTGCACATTCATCTGTCTAAGCTCTAATAAACTGATTAGTTTGGAACTAATTCTAGGCCAGTGGTTCTCAAACTTTTGTATTGGTAATCCTTTTCACACAGCAAACCTCAGAGTGCGATCCCCCCCCCCCTTATAAATTAAAACAGATTTTTTTATATTTAACACTATTATAAATCCTGGAGGTGAAGCGGGGTTTCTGGGTGGAGGCTGCTAGCTTGCGACCCCCCATGTAATAATCATGCAACCCCCTGAGAGGTCATGATCCCCAGTTTGAGAACCTGTGCTAGGCATTGATTTTAAGAGATTTGAAAAGGGAAAAGTGATTTCATATCTATAAATTAAATATCTTTTGGTTCTAAGAAAGGTCAGTCCCAAATGCTAAGCAACACTAAGAAATTTAATTTTTACTCAGGTAAAACTCCCACTGAAGTCTACAAATAAATAAGGATCCTAGGTTTTGGTTCATGGTTAATAAGGGAAAAATATTAAAGTGAGTAAAGAGCTGACTATTAAGTAAGGTTAGGTGATGAAAATAATAGCACATTTATCAATTTGCATATTCAAAATACCTTACAAACATTAACTAATTCTCACAGCCTCCATGTAATGTAATGTAAGCAAGAATTATCACCATTTTACAGGTGGGGAAACTGAGATACAAATTAGTTCAGTGATTTGCCGGAGGCCCCTTAGCATGTAAATGGTAGAGCTGGGATTAGTGGGACAGATTCTAATCTCTTGCCAGTTTAAGATTGTGTAACCATTGACTCCAGCAGAGTTACTTTGATTTAAATCAGATTCAGATGCCCACTCAGTGCTCAATCCCCTCTGATTTCACATTCAGTTTTGAATGGGGCTAAATTAGAAGTAAAAGTTTAGTAGTGGTTTTTAGTGGATTTTCGTAAGTACTTTTTGAGAAGACAAATTGTGTTCTACTATAAACATTTGAAACTTTAGGACTACTTTTGCTATCAAAACTTTTTATTTTCTGTTCCAGTTTTTTGTATCAGCATGATTCAAAAATTGGGATGTTTGGTTTGTTTTAAAAATGAACTAATTGCTCAGGTCTAGTGTTGCTTTTGTTGTTGGTTTCTCAGAAGTAACAGGTTTCACTGGATGAAACCTTATGTTTTACGGTGGAGCAAATGGGGAACAAATTATTTTGCATGATCAAGACTTCCATTCATTAAAAATCTTACTCATGCAGAAATGAAAAATTAAATGACTTTATTGGGTACAAAAATGCTTGCTCTTTTCATTCACAAAGGAAATGCAACATGTAAATGACCCGCATACACATTCTCATTGATAGGATTAGGATGAGTTTATGTATGCAGAAAATGTAATGTGAAGGGAAATACCCACCAATCATAACACATCTGGGTGCATGATTTAAAATCAGAATCTTTCACAATTATAAGAATATCATAGCTACCACTCACTCTGACAGCATTTCAAATGAGCTAGAATGGACAGGAGTGATATTTTTGTCCTATTCCATCCTCAGTGCTTTAGAAAATGTGTTGCAAAATATGTGCATTTGGGTTTTGACTAATGTCTTCACTATTAATTTTTTTGTCACTATTGTGTATTAGTAGCTACAACATGGCATCACCAAAATATAATGGAAAGTTTCTCATTTCATGAAGCTAACTATCAGTTAATCTAATAAACTTCCTTAATAATCATACTCAGCACTTACGTAGCATTTTACATCTTCAAGGGATTGATAATTAATCCGTGATTAACACTTTTGTAAGATCAAAAAACAGATACAGAAGGCGTTATGCCATGTAAATCAGGAGTAACTTATCTGAAGTCAATGGATACTTATAAAACTGTTGTAAGAGAGAACAGAATGAGGCCCATGGAATGTATGTTGCTTGCCTGAAACCACTCTGAGGGAGAGCTCTGTGGAGCTTGAAAGCTTGAGTCTCTCACCAACAGAAGTTGGTTCAATACATTTACAAAAGATATTGCCTCACCCATATGGTATTTCTAATATCCTGGGACTGACAGCTACAACAACACTGCATACAGTGGCAGAGCTAGTTTTTAAAATGAAGAAGGTCCTAGGTCCCAGTTTCATGCTCAGTCCAGTAAACAACACTGCCTCACTTGCAATGTGTTCAACACTGCTCTGCTCCCAGAGGAAAAAGATGTCAGTCAATCAGCAGTGACTATCTGCAAAGATGCCTTATTTTGGATCTCTGGTGTGCGGACGCAGTACAGCTAAGTTGGATCTTCTTCCAGGAAACAAATTTAAGGAGGGAGGGAAGTGTTATTTTTCACAAAACATAATTCTTAATTTAATAAATCTTTTCTGTTGGTCTGCATTGTATTTTGTTATCTTTACACCTGGGTAAAAAACAACAACTAAGCTTTGAGATAATTCCGTTGACTTCTATGCTGTTGCACCAAGAATTAATTTGCCGTACTATAATATATATTTCTATTGTCCTACTTTTTGTGCAATATAATCTAACTTTTGCAGTTTGGAAGAACACATAAAATGCACATCGTCATTTTATTTTAATTTTATCTGCTTTGCTGTTTGTGCAATTTATAACTAACATCCATTGCTCTACTTCTCTGGTAATATATGTATAGAGAGAGAGAGAGAAAGCTGTAACTGGTTCCTTTTTTAAACTGATACCTTAAAAAAATTAAAAGGCACGCTTATGAGTGTCATAAGCCAGTTTTGCATATATGATGTATGCTAATACAACACTAACAAACATGTTTAGGTTGTGTAATATGAATTTTAATCATGCTTTTGATCCAAAAATCAATTAACACTCCATATCAGATTGACCTAAATTTTCTTTTGATGCTTGCTCAGTTGCTGTGAGCCAATGCAGAATAAATAGCTCACCTAATATCCTTTTTCTGAATACTGTTCATATGGATACTCCCGTTGACAGCAAAAGTTAGGCGCTAGAGATAGTTAGCACATTATTGGAAATGCAGCTCTGTTGATAGGTGATGCATGTGTAGTTCAAGTCTGTTATGAAGGAGAAAACTCTCTAAATGCTGACAAATTCTTCCATGCCTCTTGGTCTTGCCTCTCCAGTATACTGAACAAACTTGGATGGGAATTAATACACCTTTTGGATAGAGGCTTTTAAAAACTAAATTAAAACTACAATGCATAATCACCTCCATGTGATGGGGAAGGGGATTCTTGCTTGTCCAGAATTGTGACAATTAAGTGGCTCTTTCAGTCTGAGTCTCAAACATCGTCTTTTCAACGGTGGTCATTCCCTTTTGACCTTGGTTCTCCATTCAGTTCAGTACCAACCATCAGTTCCAGTATTAGCATCTTTGGCCTTTAGTCTAACTTTACTTTCACTAGTGTAAATCAGGAAGTAACTCCAAGTTTACGATTATGAGAGAATGGGACCCTTAAGTGAACTCATGAAGCTGTGTTTGAACTAGAGAAGTGACTTACTCCCATGCTGAAGTGAACTTTCAGTGCGGTTGATTTAGATACATTAATTCCAACTACCTTTTTGATGCAACACATCTGCAAAGCATCTGTCTTAATGATTTGTCACTATTAAAATGATCATCATTTTTCAAATGTAAAATTTGTCATTGTAAAGAGACTTTAATTTTTTTTAAAAATTGTGTTTTTCCTATTTTTTTTTAAACCCATCCTTTAAAAAAATGGGTCCTGATTTTTCCTTTTTTCCTCTTCTCTCCCCTAATTTTCAGTGGACAAATGGGGGAAAAAAGGGGAAAGCAGGGAAAAGGAAAAATTGGGATTAAAAAGCATGGGGGACAAAATTAAATTAAATTTTTTAAAATTGTGAAGTATTTTTAATAAATGGAAAATAGTCCTTTTTGAAATCTGTGGGATGAAAATGAATTTGAAAACTTCCTTGAAAAATCATTACCATTTTTGGATCATCTCTAGTCACCATACAGTAAAACAGAGCTTTCCAAACTGTGTGTCGCGACACGTTAGTGTGTCGGCGGCAGTGTGTAGGCGTTCCGCGCTCCCCGGCTGGGGCAGCGGGGCGGCGGGCGTTCCGCGCTCCCCGGCTGGGGCAGCGGGGCGGCGGGCGTTCCGCGCTCCCCGGCCGGGGGAGCAGGGCGGCGGGCGTTCTGCGCTTCCCCACCCCCCCGCCCCCGGCGTTTTGGCGGGGCGGCGTTGTTGGGTGGGGGGGGGGTTTCGGCCGGCGTTGGGGAGGGGGCGGCACTTGAGGTTTTTTTTTTTTGCTTGGGGCGGCTGGCCCTGGGTACTGCGCATGCGCAGTATGTGTAATCCGGGCGGAATTAATTCCGCGTCACGTCCGGTGTGTCGCGAAATGATGCATGTCTAAAAAGTGTGTCACCAACATGAAAAGTTTGGAAAGCTCTGCAGTAAAACATGCCTGTCTGCTAAATTCAAAGCTTGGTGTCTTCATGAAATTTATGGTATGTTCAGATATCTGCCTGAAGGCACTTGTTTAATCATATACTGGGCAGTACCTACTAAAATCAAGCAGTCCGAAGGTCTGTTGGGCCTGCTTATAAGGCTTTTCCTTATAACGTTTAGTCTAGTGGTTAGAGCTCTCACCCAGACTATGGAAGACCACTTGTTCAAGTCCCCCCTCCGCCAGATGACAAGAAAGAATTTGACCAAGGATCTGCCACCTCTCAGGGCACTACCCTAACCAAGGGGCTATAGAGTCATTCACTCTCTCTGGCCCAATTAATATTTAATTAAAGTGGAACAACATCAATAGGAGAGATTAAGACCCACATCAGAATAGTCCTGTGGTCAGAGCATTTACCTGAGAGGTGGTTAATCCATGTTCAGATCCCTTTGCAGAGTGGTCTCCCTTATCCCAGGTGAGTACCCTAACCACTAGGCTAAAGATGATGAGGGAAATCCTGTACCTTCTCCCCACATATACCCCCCATTTTGTGTGGCGCTAGACAGCCTGTGGGCATACCTACCAGATTGGGCCCTGCATGTGATTTATGTGAAGTAACACCTATCTTCACCTGGTTCATCGAAAGCTAGCAGAAATAGGCATCTCTCTGCAGCCTGGACTTAGGTGCCTAGCTCTGTGAGAGGGGTAGAGCTTAGGATTCACCCTCTCCTTGTCATCTCCCATTGACCAGTTTAGGTGGCTCCCTGCCTAGCATGGCCTTTTGGACCATGTTCTGCAGTGCCTTTCTCTCCCCCATTCATTGTATAGAGAGCCTAGGTGCCTAACTCAGGCTTTGTGAATCAGTGTTGTTCCTGTGATTTTCTAGGTGCCTAAAAGTTAGGCACTGTTATACTGAGTCTCTCAACACCAAAATCTCTTTGTTGATTCAGGCCTTAAGGGTTGAGCCAAAGTCAAGTGTAATCCATTGACTGACTCCCTTGGATTTCAGTAGACTTTTGATCAGGACCTCAAGGTATCAGTCGAACTCTCCAACACTTGTTAGGTTGCCTAGGATAGAACAATTTATTTGAAAATTTGGGAGTTATTACTGACAAATGTAATCTCATATTCTCAAAGGTATTTGGATGTTTAACTCTCATTAATATCAATAGTAGTTAAGTGCCTAATACCTCTGAAGATCTGGGCCAAACTGTTTTATGTGTAAATCAGTTTTAAGTGATGTAGAAAGGGGGAGACACAATGAAGTAACACTGTATAAGTCCCACAGCTAATTCCTTCCTATCAATAACATTATTTATAAAGCTTCAAAGAATGCCTACTGTCATGAAATCCAAGAGATGTGGCAGTGTGAGCTCATCTTGGGATGTTTACAGCCTTAAAATATTCTTCTTTGTGCAAGCCTGTAAACCCTAGGCTACTCAACAAAGAAGTGTTACACAAAATAAATATACAGGACCACATGGTGAACTCCTTATATTGATGAGAAGTTACTCACCTGAGCAGTCTCACTCAATAGAACTGGTCAAAGTTATCCATCAAACCATTCTGTCAAAGGAAAATACCTTCTTTAACAAAACACATTTTCATGAAAAATGTCCACTTTTGTAATAAAAGTTTTGAGTTTTCATCAAACTGAAAATTACAATTTTTCATAACCCAAACTCAAAATTCTTTGGTTTTAAATTTCATTTAGGCAACAGCCCAAACAATTTCAAAGAGAATTTGATGAAAACAAGAACATTTTTGTCTACATTTTTCACAGTAAAAAAAAAAAAAGAAGTAACAATCAGCGCTACCACTGAAATAAAGAGGACTGTTTGGGTGAACATGTGCTCACCAATGCAAGAGGTTTGCAGTCTGCCCCGTGGATGGAATCTTTATTTTCTTCATAGCTCTGTCTTCGAGGCATTTCTGTTTTTGTCTTCTTTCTTGCAATATAACATTAATGTTGATTACTTGGTTATGTTATTTGATGTTTCTCTGGTTTATTTGTCTGTATTCTTTTCATTTCCATCTTACTCTGTAAAAATGAATAAAGATTTAATCAAGAAATATAAACAAAAAGTCCCTTGCCCCAGCCTCCCAAACCGTCAGCAGCCTGAACTTCCCTTTGATCTGCTGATCACCTGGCATGCTCTCTGTGAGAATTGGTTTATTTGTAAAACTAGATTATAAACTCTTTTGAGGAAGGGCCCAAGCCTTCTCGTTGTGCATGAAGCAGAGCATACTGCTGGCACTCAACAAATAATTAATAATAATAACCGCTGCTGCTCAGGAACCAGTGTTGCCAGAGGCAGGAAGAGAGAGAAGGGAGGAGTAGCAGACATTGAAAATATTGATAATCCTCAGCGGCCAAGACTTTTAGGGCTTACTAGAGAAGCTCAAAATTAAGGTAAAGCAATATTGTAGAGTCAGAGCAGCTTTATTTCTCCATGTGAATTGCACTAGAGGTATATTTAAATTGTCCTACCAGAATAGATCAATGATCCATCTCTAATCTGACATTTTGCCTCTGTCAGTGACCGAGCTTGAATGCCTCAAAACATACTTTAACTCGCTATGTGCCCACTATATACCAGGCACTTTCCAAACAGTGAAGACAGATGGTCCCTGTTCCAAGGACCTCTTGGACTAACAAGTAGACAGACAAGTTACCAGAGGCAAGAGGAAAAGGGAAGGGGAACAATAATAGGCAGACGAAGCCTAATTTATATATGGCAGTTTGATTCACTGTAAGCAGCATGTCATAGAGGGTTTTTAAGAGGGGTTTAAATCTGGATGATGTCAGGAAAGTTGTACCAAGCATAGGAGGCCATGTGGAAGAAGGCATAGAGATGAGCATGGGAGAAGCTGAGAAAGGGGTAAACAAAGCTGGGAACATTGGCAGGGCAGAGGAGACGGGGAGCAACCTGAAGCTTGACAAGGGAGCAGGATCGGGATGGGGACAGTTATGTAGAGCCTTCAGGGTGGTTAAAATTTAAATAGGCAATGGCAGATGAGGAGCCAGCTGAGAGGTTCAAAGATGGAAGTTACCTGATCAAATTGGCAAGCAAGGAAAATTAGTTTAGTGGCTCTGTTTTGTGTGGACTGAAAAGAAGGCAATGTGTGTGTCTGGGCAGTTCTTTCAGTTCTGAGGAGGTAAGAGAAAATAGCTGAGACCCAAACCTCAAAAGGGACTTAAGTGTTGCAATGCCTAACTTATAGGTGCCTTGAAAATCACTGGAATACACAAACCCTGTGTTAGGTACTAAGCTCCCTATATTATGCATAGGGAGAGACAGGTGCCTGAGAATGGCATCCACAAAAGCCAGCACAAAAGGCATGGAGCTGCCTAAGACAGCTGATGGGAGATACCAATGAGAGGGGCAAGTCATAAGTCCCACCCCTGTCACCAAGATAAGTACTTAAGTCCTGGCTGAAGAGAAATGCTTCTCCCTGCTTGCAATCCACAACTGGCAATGCTCTCCTTGAATCAGATGCCTTAACCATTCCTGCAAAAGCAGCTTATGTGCATGCCTACCTCCACACACAGCTGGGGCTGGAGAGGGGTGCTGTCTTATAACCTTTAGCTCAGTGGTTTTAACATACTCATCCAGGATGTGCGAAACCCTGTTTCAGTTTCCCTCTCTGCCCCCTGAGGAGAAGGGATTTGAAGAGGGATTCCCATCTCTCAGATAAACATAATTGGACTATAGAATCATTCTCACCCTTTTGCTGGCCCAATTAATATTAAATTAGTTAATGCAAAGTTGAACAGCTTCAACAGAAGAGATGGAGAGAGCCCCACATTAGAATATTGTATAGTCCAGTGGCTAGGGCACTTACCTGAGAGATGGGAGACCCTTTTCCTCATCAGGCAGAGGGGAGTATTGAATTGGGACAGTGCTTAATTTCTGCCGGGGCTTGTTAGGGCTGAGCCCCGGCAGCTCTGGGCTTGCTGCATCAGTTCTGAATGTAAAAAAATTGCTTGAGCCCCGGCACCTCTTTCATTACAAATTAAGCACTGAATTGGGGTCTCCCACATCCCAGATGAGTTCCTGAGCCACCTTCCCTGTGGTTTGTGTGGAGTTAGGTAAGCTCTGAGAGCACACCTGCAGATGAGATAGGCAGGGCAGTCCCTATCTTCACCTGGTTTAAAGAGCTGGGGCTTAGGTGTGAAATAGGGGTCCAGATGCCTACCTGAGGCAGCAGTATGCATGGTAACTAGCAGAAATGTAGATGCCTAGGGAACTTTTACAGGGGAAAAGCACCTAGTGAATTTAGGTGACTACAGGGTTAGGTGGTAGCTGAGTGGGTGTTCTGGGTATAGCAGTAGTACCTAAATCCCTTTGTGGATCTGGGCCTGAGTTATTTGTTGAACCTGGATTACTCAGAGCAGGTGAGGCTCATCATCCAACTAGGCATTCATAAATAGGGCTGGATGCATTCCAATAAGAGCTGGTAGCTCCAGGAGAAGACTCCAGGTTTAGAGAGGAATTCTCCATAACTCAAAGTGGAGTTTGGTATGTAGCTGATTTATCCTTGGGCCAAAATCCTCTATATTCATTTAGCTCTTGCTCTTAAATGTGTATAGAACTATATGCTACTTACCCCAAGGTTCCAGATGACCAGAGTGGTTTAAGGCACAGCTTCCATTTTAGTTGAAACATAAAGTTATAACTTGCTCACAGAGAGGGATTTTATTCTGTTTGAGAGGGATTCTTGTGTGACTTGTGAGAGAAGATTCCAATGTGTTTTTTTTTCTATACTACCATAGTGGCTCTATTTTACAATATAGTGTCATAAGCCAAGATAGTAATGAAGGAAACCTCTTCCTGATCCGAGTTGTGATCAGTATGGTCTGAAATATGAGACTGGCTGGGCCTTGTAGAGTCTTGTGGATGATGTCAGGGGGGGTTGTAGCAAAAATAGGGGTCCATGTGACAGAAGGGATAGAAGCTATTGTGTGAAAAGCTGAGGGGAAGGGTTGTGTAATCCACTAGGGCCGGCACTGGACTGGGACTCAGGATACCTGGATTCTATTCGTGGTTCTGCTTGTGACCTTGGACAAGTTACTTTCCCTCTGTGCCCCAGTTTTCCTATCTGCAAAATGTAAGGCACTTGGAGCTCTATGGATGAAAAGTGTTCTGTAAGAGTTAGGTGATGATTTGTGTATTATATTATAAATCTTATTCTAGCTAGTGTAACTGCAGATTCATATAAATCTTACATTATTTTAAAATCTTACTAAGCTATTTGCCTCAATAATATACTACAGATGTAAATGCCACAGTTAGTTTATCTATACATAAATGCTCTTACCCACTTAAATGCTGATGGCCTTTTAAAATTCAATCAGGTGCCCTCTCTAGTCCTTCTATTATTAAAGATGTCTGGTTTCTCCTTGTTCAGACCATTTATTATTTTACGTACCTCATTTTTGTCATCTTTTACTCTTCTTCTTCTTCTTTCTTCTTTCCTAATAAAATAGTTCTAGTCTTAATCTTTCTCTGTTTAGAAACCCCCCTACGCATTTCTAATCACTTTTATTGCCTCTAGCTATCTAATCTAGTTATCTATCACTCCTCCTCTCACTGGATCTTTTAAAGCTAGTTCAAAAGCCATCAGCGGTAAGGAGACTTAAGGATGGTTTTGTGGTTACAGCACATCACTGGGAGTCAGCAGTTCTATTCCCAGATCTCTTGCTATGTGATCTTGGGCTTGTTGTTTAACTGCTGTGTACCTCCATTTCCCCATCTGCACAAGGGGATAATAATTTTTACATATGAGTGTTGTGAGGCTTAATTAATGTAAAGTGCTGTTTGATCATTGGATGGAAGGGGCTATAGAAGTGCAGCATATGAAATAGAGTAATTTAATTTTGTTTTTCCAAGATGCGGTTCTGTGTTTGGCTGTTGAGGTGTGTCATTCCTTTTTAACTCTTCGATAGCATGTCATTGGAATGTTTTGTATTGGTTACACTAATGCAACATTAGGTTCCAAATAAATTCAGTCGGGTCATTTCTCTTTGGTGTTTATGGTGAACATCAAAAAGAGAGTCTGAATTACAAATTGGATAGGACAAGCAGACTCATGATTTTAATGTGTCCTAAAAGAGCCCGCATTTAAGCCCTGCTGGGAGTGAAATACAGAGCAGTCTCTGATCCCCTATATAGTAGCACAGGGCCCAATCCTGTAAGGTGCTAAGTACCCTCCACTCCCATTCCTGCTTAGTAGGTTGCAGGATGACGCCATAAGGACTGCTGGCTTGTCCCCAGTTTAAATAGACTAATTAACATTGTGGTAAATTTAGGAATACCAAGCTCTTCAAAAGCACTATTAGGGATGACTAAACTAGTCGGATGCTAGGGACAACAAAAGGGTTTTACAACCTACTTTTTAATGTGAAACTTGAGGATACAAAATTTAGGTCATAATTGAGGTATTTCTCACCTGCTCGATATCTGCCTATTCTTCTCCCTTCTTCCTTGGCACCTCTCTTCTCTTGTAGCACTCACAAAAAAATTCTAAGTGGCACTACTTTCAGATCCTGTCTAGTTAGGATATATCTCACCCCTCCCTTCCCCTCACATGTACTGGTTTGTTTGGTCTTTGTTCTGTTTGCTGTAAGGAGGGGCCCAATCCTGCAAGATTTTTCACATGAGCCTGATGAAGCCAGTAGGGCTACTTCTATGATTAAGGGTATCAGAACTGGCCGTAAGGCTGGTATGTTCTCTGCAACTCTAAAAGGAGAGGGGGTTGGACTGCATTTTTAGCAGTGGAAGCCAGTAGTGGGTTTTTCTTTGTTTTTGTTTTTTTTCTTCTTCTTATCCTCCCACCTCCACTACAGGTGCTTGGGGGGTAACATTTCCTGTGACAATCAATGGAATCTATCAGATTTTCTAAGCTTAGATCCGGGCTTCCCTTTGCCCCCACTTGATGGGCAGCTGGCTCTGCCAGCCTCTCGCTACTTGCTTTGACCATTATGTAAATCTAACCATGGACTATATTTGCTCTTTCACCCAAGCAGTTATCACACACATTTCCCTAACACTTTAAAATTATGCCTTCCAAACATTTTCTGACGTAAAGTTAAAAGTCATCTATTGCCAAAGTGATTTTTCAGCCCTAGCGGGCATGGGTTTTTTTTTTCTCTTTCTTTTTGTATATTTCTGATAGTTTGAAGCTCTTTTACACAGGCTGCCAAGGATCACCTGCTGTGTATATTCAGAAATATATATTTTTAAAATTTACTCTGTGCCCTAAAATGATCTGTGGTGTTTCCCTGTCATGGATTCCCTTTAAAACCGCTCATTTGAATGTAACTTTTGCTTCCTTATGCAGGCTGTTGGACCACACAGGATATCCTATAAAAAAGTGGGTTGGTTTCTTCCCCCCTCCCCCAACTCTGATCCCAAGCCTACAGCTATATCAGAGCAGATGGCCCCTCGTCCCCCACTGACTTCTGCAGGCCACAAGCAGGCAGACCCTGTACCCTTGGAGAGCCCCAGTGAAGTCCGTGAGTGTGCATGCATAGTGATCTGGTACATTGCAGCTCTGGAGCCTCAGTCTCTCACTAGTAAAGCTGTCAGTCCTCAGTCTCCAAATCAAAACACCTTGCTCATGTTCAGATCCTAGTCTTTCCCCTCAGGCTTTCAACTTCAGGTCCCTCTGCTCTCATTGGCCTCAGTGGGAACAGGAAAAGATCTTCCCATCCTTCTCAACCCCTTTCTCTCAAGCTTTTGGCATTTTTCTCTCTCCAGGTTTAAATGCTGTGCACTTGGATTTTAAACTGATTAAAGTGGCTTGTCCTAAAATAGCAGAGAGATGATAAAACAAAGCATGTGGTGTTTTTATGTTTTAAACCAAGACTTTTCTCTCCTGTTTTCCACTTATTCCCTGGAGCATGTCAGCTTGATAACACATCCAGCTCTTTTCTAGAATCCTGCTAGTGTCCTTGATCTTTGTGAAGCATGTTTCAGCACCAAATAACTTGTCATTCTCCCCGCCCCCCATATGCTCTGCAAAGACCTTTGCTTAAGGTTGCATTTGCTGTCTGTGTGAAATGCAACTGTGACAAACACAACTGAAACTTCAGAGTCTTGTATCTGGGCTAGTATTAAAGGGGGAAAAAATAAAAATGCCAAATAGACAAAAAGGACTCAGTGAAAGCCTTTTGGAGCCGGAAGAGAAGCATGACAACTAACACCTGCACTGTATTGAAATAAAAGTATAAACCAATAAATGCCCTGGCTTTGGAGGAAAGAGAAGGGGTTGGCAAAAGGAGGAAACTAGTGTTGTGTTTTGTTTGTTTTTTTAAACAAAAAAAAGGGGGGGGGATTTAAAATCCTTAGTCTCAGCATGGAACTATTTAAGCATACCATAATTGCGTCACAGAAGGTATGCATACCCTGAAACCAAAAAGGAAGCAGAAAGGCAAGACCAAACAAACAGTGTGATGAACCAAACAGGTGACCTTCAAGAAATGGAGCCTTCTAGCCTTGGCAAAGGAAAGGAATGTAAACTAGGCAGGAAAAATGTAAAATGGGAAGTAGGAAATCTAGGAGGAAATTTTCAAGAGCAAATAGCCAAATACATCAAATGAGATTTTTTTTTTTTTTTTAATCAAATATTTTCAAGAGAATTGGTGGGTCTGCTAGACTAGCTGAGAGTTAAGGGTGCAATTAAAGAAGACAAGGACATTGCAGAGGCTAAATTATTTCTTTGCTTTGGTCTTCAGCAGGGAGGATGCTGGGAAGATACCTACCCCATACCAGCTCTATTCAGATAATAAAAATAGGGCCCTGTCCAAGATTGAGGTGTTGGAAGAGGAAGTAAAGGATTACAATGATAAAGTACCAAGACATCCAGTTCAGGTGACATTCACCAAGGATTCTGAAGAAATTTAGGAATGAAGTGGCTGGTAGTTGCTAACAAAATTGTACTCTCATTAAAATCCGTTACATGGCTGTATCAGAAAATAGGAGGATAGCAAATGTTGTGCCTGTCATTTACAAAGGTGCTAATCTTTGACCAGGAAAATTGATTGAAAATAATTAGGGAGTTATAAATCATTTAGATACCCAAAAATGTTCTCTAGGACTAATTTTTAATACATTTATTAAATATCTGAATGGCGAGGTGACAAATTTGCAAATGATACATCATTCTTATTTAGTCAAGACCAGAGAAGACTGGATAACTTCAAAGGAACCTAATAAAGCTCGGTGAAGGAGCACTGTGGAATTCAGTGTAGACAAATGCATTGTAATACACAGAGGTAGAAATAATTTGAACTATTCATACGCGTTACTGGGTTCTAAAAAAAACTGTATCGAATTGGGGAAAGACCTGGGCATCATTGTATACAAATCAATTAAAACCTCTCCTCAAGTTGGGGGTGAGGAGAAGCAAACAAAACATGAGGGCATATAAAGAATGGGATAGGAAATAGTCCAATTTAGTTCAACTATATGCTCTCACTTGGGGTGAGATCCTTACACCTGCTCCAGCCCCATTGAGCCAGGTTAAGGGGCTGGAGTGTGCCATAAAGGGGTGGCTGGGCGGAGAGGGGGAGAGAGATGGGCGTAAAGAGGCTCTAAAAGCCAAGGTTCCAACTGGGGGAGGATTTCTTTGGTGCAGGTAGATAACTGTTAAGCTGCCTTCCAAGCACCTCTGGCAAGCTCTGGTGTAGGGGACCTGCCAGAACCTGGCTGCAGGTGGGATGGGGAGTGCTGCTGGCAGGGCTGTGGAGATTCTGAACAGCACTGCAGCTCCCAGGGCAGCCTGGGCCCTGGGGAGGCTGCTGTGACTTAAGCCCCAGAGTTGTCTAAGTGATGCTGAGAGCCTTTCCAGTCCCTGAAGCAGCCCAGGATTGGGAGGGCACAAAGGTGGCTTAAAGCCAGGGCTCAAGTCGTGGCAGAATGCTCTTGAATGCTGTTGTGGCACTTTGGGGGGCATGCCAGTACTTCTGTGCCAGAAGTACTGAAAGTGCTCTGGCACTTTCCTTCCAGGACTCTCACACGGCTCTCCCTCGGGACTGCAAGTTCTGTGCTGCACCTAAGAGGCACCACCCAAATTCTCACCCCTGCAATAAGGTGTCACCTTGTCTTAAAAAAGAAATAGGAGGCCAAAGATGGGTGATTTTTTTTTTTAAAGCACAGGAATACTCAGATGGAAGTCTAATATTGGGGCATTAAGGTTAGAGAGGACCAAAACCACCAGCTAAAGTCAAGATGCCCCTTTTCTGAAGTAGTTGAGCCTCTCAGACAGTACATCCGACACAACCTTTCTAAGAATCAGTAGCAACCTGTGGTTGGATTAATAACACATTTCTTGGTAGTTGGACTACTCAGACTTGTGAACCTAGTCTCTCTGGATCAGCTCTCGCATGCCCCTTAGAACAGCCATATGAACCAAAAAATCCTCCTTCATTACAACAGGATATGTTGTTGCAGGCAGTTTAACTTACATCTTTACTGTTGGGACTGCATAAGCTCTCTGTCCTGCCCCCGTAGCTCAAAAAACAAACAGCGTGCCATCTGGTTATGGACTGCCCTCTTTAGCATCTTTATGGTGGATGGATGTGCTTGATGTCTCTGCATGATGCTGCCATGATAGAGTGGCTACATCACTTACCCAGCATCTAATTCATTGTGTCATCAGACTCCATACGCCAGTGTGTAGCCTTCTGATGAAAAGAGGAATGTGATTGGAGCTAATGGGGGAGAGAAGACTATAAAAGTTGTCAAAAAGCATAAGTGGGGAAGGAAATAATGCACAGAAAAGATAAGGAAATAGAGAACAGGTGGAAGTGAGAAAATGGACCAAAAAAGGGGAGATGACCACAACTTCATCAGGATGTGGTGTGAGTGGAGTTGACGGTGGGTGGGTTGTTCTTACACAAAGCCATCCTAAGGACCTAGGAGATTCCACAAAAAGAAGTTTGGAAATCACTAATCGATGGTGGTAACACAATCAGAATGTTAGTCTATTTTAAATATGATTTATTTTTAATTGTGTTTTGCTGTTTTGGAGATCAGTAAACCTGGAGCTATAAACCAATGCAACTATAATAGACTTTGAATAAACTTCAGGAAATATTGTCAAAATAATTCCAGGGTGTAAGATTCTAGTAACCAGGGAGGAGAGGGCCAGGCTGTATACATTTTACAACTGTGAAGTAAAGTTAATGTGCTGTATGTGAAAACCTAGTTCATTCTCATGACATCTATTTTATGTTCCATGTCAGTGCAACAATGAAGTCAGAAATCCATCTGGTAAGTGATAACCTCCCTGCAGATTTCCAGTTCATTATTATGAGCTTGATCTTACCTCCTACTAGCCCAGGGGTGGGCAAACTTTTTGGCCCGAGGGCCACATCTGGGAATAGAAATTGTATGGTGGGCCATGAATACTCACAAAATTGGGGTTGAGGGCTCTGACTGGGGTTGCAGGCTCTGGGCTGGGACCAAGGGGTTCGTAGGGCAGGGGATCAGTGCTGGGGCAAGGGGTTTGGGTGCAGGAAGGGGTGCAGGCTGGGGATGAGGGCTCTGGGGTGGTGCTAAGGATGAGGGGTTTGGGCTGCAGGAGGGTGCTCCAGGCTGGGATTGAGGGGTTTGGAGGTCGGGCAAGGGGTTGGGGCATGCGGGGGAGGCTCAAGGATGCAGGCTCCGGGCAGCAACTCCCGGAAGCAGCGGCATGTCCCTTCTCCGCCTCCTACGCAGAGGTGTGGTCAGGCGGCTCTGCACGCTGCCCTGTCCGCAGGCACCACCCCCGCAGCTCCCATTGGCTGTGGTTCCTGGCCATTGGGAGCTGCGGGGGCAGCACTTGGGGTGGAGGCAGCATGCAGAGCAGAGCCTCCTGGCTGCCCCTACACGTAGGAGCCAGAGGGGGGCCATGCCGCTGCTTCTGGGAGCCGTGTGGAGCAGCCCCTGACCCTGCTCCCCAGCTGGAGCTCAAGGGCCAGATTAAAATAGTTTGCCCACCCTTGTACTAGCCAATGGCAAAGATCCCACGGATTTCAAAGCGAACAGGATTGAGTCCTACACATTTGTCACCCTATGGAGACTTTCCAATCCAGAGGCTACTTTTCCTATTCCATGGGGTTTTTTTTATCCTTGCTCCCACAGTGGTCACATTTCTACTGGAAAGTTTATTCTGCTGCTAGCAAATATTTTCATTTAAAAATGTGCTTACATGAAATCTTGAATGTTCTGGGATGGCCAAGAAAGAATTTGAAAGGAAGCTCAAATTAGGAGAAATGCTAGTTTATGGGAAGGAATAGGATATGATTAAAGCACAGAATGAGCTCCTTTAATCTTACAGCAAATATGATGTTTGTGGGATGTGAGCATTATAAATTGCTTGTGAATAATCAGAGTTCAAAATACTGATCTTACCGCAGGCTACAGAATCAGAATCTCAGGCTCCAACGCTCACCAATGGAAATTGTAGGGGGGGAAACTAAAACGAGGAGGCTTGCCAGAACCCAAATCACAATGGTGAGACATTAGATTGAACTATGCTTCCACATACAGCATGTGGGCTTTACGTCGCGTGTTAAAATCAAAACCTGACTAAGGCTAATGCATATCAAATCTCACAAACGACTGAAGAGGAGAGAATTCCTAGAACCCCTTGTCTGACTTGAGTGGGTAATATTATTATAGTGGGCCGCTAGGTCTAATATAGTTAAAGTTTATGCTCCTATTAACAACAACATTTTTTTTTCCTAAGGTTATATTCCCTGTTTAGATTTTTGTCATTCTTTAACTACACGGGGACAGCGTGCTACCTTTTGGTCTTTTTGCTGATTGTGCACTGATCTGTGCTTCCCTCTGTTCAATTGCAAAGTATGTCTGTGGCTTGGAAAATCAACACCCCTGAGCGACGCAGGTATACCGACCTAACCCCTGGTGTAGACAGCGCTATGTCAATGGGAGGACTTCTGATGTCGACATACCTACTGTCTCTCAGGGAGGTGGAATACCTACACCAACAGGAGAAGCTCTCCTGTCAGTGTAGATAGCAACTTCATTAAGCGCTATAGTGGTGCAGCTGCCCTGTTGCAGCATTTGAAAGTCCAGCAATTTGGCTTGCAGCTTTGTCTAATGGACTGAGAATATTGGACACTACATTTCTAATCAATGACCGTGCCAACATGCTGTGCCTTACAGAGAAGCCCATGAAATATAAGGGAAAGTATCGTGCATGACCAGAGGAACTTAGCCTGTAAAGGTGCGCACAGGGAATGATGAAAGTTATTGTTGGATGTGTATGAGAAGGAGAGGGAGAGAACAGCTGAATCACTGTTTTCTCTTTGCTGATAAAGGCCTGACCGTGCAGTTTCTGTAGCTGCACATACGCCTTAGTTGCAAGAACATTTTATGAATCCAGTGTACATATCTCCCAGTCACCATATATCTGAGCTTGCAATAAACTCAGAGCTCGCCACTTCCATGGGCTTTGGTGGAGGTGTTCAGGACCTCACAGATTGAGCCTTATTAAAGTTAAACTAAATTTACACTCCCAAGAGATCACCGAAGACCCTTGGTTATCTACCATGTTGGCAAAAAGATGTTTGTTTGTGACTGCCATCAAGCAAGTCTTTGATCTATAGACAGTCACAGACCTTGTTAAAGTTGATATAGTGTCCCAAGCAACCTTCTTTTGGGCTACATGGAAGGAGCAATTAAGCCTCTTTATGTAGTGAGATAGCTGGAAACAATAAAAACCACCACCCAAGGCAATGGGCATGATGAGAAGGGGAGGGATTTCCTGATTACATACCCAGGGACTAAAGGTTTGTTTAGCAAGTTGTGTATGCATTAGAGGGGGAAAGGTGAGCAGTCAGTAAAAGGAGAATTTGTGAACATTGCCCTAACAGGAAGCAGAGAGACCGCTCCTGGTGGCACAGCACTGACTAAGGGGCCAACTTGGAATTGTGAGCAAGGAAACTGGCTCCTGAAGTTTTTGTCTACTGTATTCAGGGAACCAGGACTTTCATAAACAGGATTTCACCATAGAATATACTTGATCCATATCATCCTTTTCTCCTCCAAGAGAAACAATCCTGCAAGACCCTGAATATTGGCTAACTGCTCAGGCCAAAGGGGCAACAAGACAAAACTGTGTAAGACCCAGTTCTGCGCCACTGAATGCCATGCAGATTTTGCCATGGACTTCAAAAGTAGCAGGAACTAGGACTGAGTTGTGCATGTTCTCCTGTCTGAACTCTGGCAATAATCTATGTGGACACCTCTTTTACCAGTGTTATCCAGGTAGAGCCATATATTGTTTCTACATCATGGTATGTGGACACAGTAAGAACAAAATAATAACACAACCTCGCTCTTAGACATCACTTTTCATCAGCAGATCTCAAAGCACTTTGCAAAGGAGGGGTATCTATCATTATCCCCATTTTACAGAAAGACCGGCACAGGCTGAGGTACAATGAAGTGATGTGTTCTAGGTCACTAAGCAAGTCAGTGACAGAACCAGGGCTCCTGAGTCTCAGACCAGTGCTCTATCTACTAAACTGCCTTTTTTTAAAAAAAGGAAATGGGAACAAAGTCCCTCCATTTTGGCATGGAAAACCACACTCTGCGAAGCTTACTGATTTAAAAAAAAAAAAAAAAATCTATAGAGTATGTTAAAAAGACAAATATAAACTCCTTACTAGAATTGCCCTGAAGTTCCTGATTAAGATAGAAACAAACATAAAGGAGTCCCTTTCAGCAACCTTGCCCCAATATCTACTCAATTACAACAGATGGATGGTATTGACACTGATACTACGTGGGTGAGGGTAGCCTATCATAGAAAAGAACTATTACCACAGTAACTTTTTTTTTTTTTTTTTTTTTTTTTTTTTAATGCTTGTGTGGATCCATACTGTAGGTGTTGTGCGCAAGACATCAGGACTTAGGTTATGCATGCAGCCCCAGGCACTGTTCTATCTACATTCTTCTACCATGTTGGTCATCCTGTCTGATCATCCTCAGTACCCCGAGAATGAGAGGAGTTGGCAGGAAGACACATGGAAGCATCTGGCTATTGTCCAAGAGGAATGAATCTGTTGGATGTCCCGGATGACTCTTGCCTTTGGATCAGATTAGGTTGTGTTTAGTTTTGTGTTCCATGCCAAACAGGCCCACCAGAGTGGTTCTCCACCTCAGGAATAGAATGGTAGCTAGTGATTTGGAGAGAGCACTCATGCTAGGTGATGTGCTTTCTGCAAAGACATTCTTTCCCTGGAAAATGGAGAGCTGCTGCAGATGTAGTGTGGTGATACATACCTATGTTGAGAGGCTATAAAGCTTTGGAATGGCTGAGCTGCTCAGCATGTCTGTTAGTTTGAAATAATATTAGAGGACAATTGTATTGTCCACTTACAGTCTGAACAGAGCTGCACTTCAGATGAGGTAGGAGTGCCTTGCAAGCTAGATTGCCCTGAATTACAGGGTATTTATATGGAGATTGGTCTCCACCCATGTCCAGAGGCTCTGAATTGTGAGTTGAGCCATCTGAGCACCCTTGAAGTTTTGAAGCATCCATCATGGGTACAGCAAATGATGGAGCTGAAATGAAGGAGGTGCCTTTGCAAGCATGTTTTGGTTTCATCAACCACAAGAGAGACAACAACCCCACAAGGTACAGAGACTTGGCTAGGGGGACTGGCACACTATTCTCAGTGAGCCTTGCAACAGTGTCTGTCCAGATAAGTAATATGCATGTATGAGGCCTAACAGTCACACAGGCAAAATCTAACAGTTGTCTGAGGATTTGCCTGGGGCTTTTGAGAGACCTTGTGAATATTGTCTGAAATCTGTCTTGTCATAGGTGTGGGAACCAGAGGTGTGGGAGGTGCTGCTGCACCCACTGGCTTGAAGAAGTTTCCCTCATAGGGGTTTACAGTCTGGTTCAATGGCTCTTAGCACCCCCACTATACAAATTGTTCCAGCGTTGTCTTGTGCTGTATGTTGTTGCAGATCTGGGGCTAGATTCACAAAGGCACTTAAGTGCCTAAATCCCAGAATCAGGCACTACTGGAATTCACAAAACCCCCCACTCAGCTGCTGCTGAACCTTGTAGGCACCTAAACTCTCTCAGCACCTAAATTTTTGCAGTAAAATTCTCTAGGTGCTATGTTTCTGCCTCTGGTTATGTACGCTACTGCCTCTCTCTAGGTGTCCAGACGCTTAAGCCCCAGTATGATGCATGAATCGGGAAGATCAGAGCCCACTTCTCGGATTGGGCCCCCATATGCAAGCGCTCTCAAAACTGGGTGGGTGGGAACAATGAGGATGACCTCCCTCATACCTTTTAGTCCAGTGGTTAAGGAACTCATCTGGGGTATGGAAGACTGCAGTTCAAGTCTCTCCTCCACCTGTGCAGAAAGGATTTGACTGGGGATCTGCCACCTCTCAGGTTAGTGCACTAGCCTCTGGAATGCAAGAATACTAGTATCTACTGTTGGATTAAAGAGCTATTGGACCAGAGACCGAGCAAGAATCAGAGTGATTCTTTAGCCTAGTGGTTAGAGTGCTCACCCAGGATGTAGAAGACCTAGGATCCAGTCCCCCTGCTCCAATTAATCTTTAATTATTTATCCAAAGTGGGACAGCTGCATGATTAACATACAGTTAATGGCCACCTCTAAAATGTTTGGTTTAAGTGACTTGTTCAGCATTGTGCAAGAACTTTGTGGCAGAGGCAGGGATAGAATCTAATTCTCCATGCTGTCATTCAGCTTCTCACATGCTCATTGACATCAATAGGAGCAGAATCCAGCCCCAAGTCTCACCTTAATCACCGGCCATGCTTAGGGTGACCATCTTTTCAAAAGGCAAAAGTGGGACACATGCAGGAGCCCCTCCCTTGCTTCTTCTCTTCCTCTGAAGCCCTGCCCAGGCTGGCACCTGGAACCAAGCAGTGGTAAGAGTCGCCCAGGGAACCTGGGCCACTGTGGGGTGCTCTGGACTCTGAACCTGCCCCAGGTGTGGGGCTAGGGTGCTGGAGAGCAGCTCCCAGCCTGTGTCCCCACCCACTGGGCTGCACTACCATGAGCAGGTGTAGGGTCTGGGGCTTAGCCCAGTCTCCCTGGTGGCTCTTACTACTGCCCAACGATGGCTTCTAGTTCTGGCTTGGGAGAGAGGTGGACCAGGAGGTGTGGCCTTGGTGCAAAAGGGAGCTAAGGCCCACCTTGGGCCCCTCCCTCCCTGCCCCCTCCCCTCCCCCCCCCCCCCCCCCCAGGAAGAGGTTGGGGCTGTCTCTGATCTAAGATGACCAGGTGTCCGTTTTTTTTACCAGAACACCCAGTCGAAAAGGGACTCTGGTGGCTCCGGTCAGCACTGCTGACCAGGTTGTTAAAAGTCCGGTTGGCAGTGCTGTGACACTGGGGGGGGGGGGGGGGCGCGGGAACAGAGCTCTGCGCGCTGCCTCCGCCCTGAGCACTGGCTCCGCACTCCCATTGGCCGGAATCACGCTGTGGGGGCAGTGCCTGCAGGCGAGAGCAGCGCGCAGAGCCACCTGCTGCGCCTCCACCTAGGAGGCAGATCTGCTGGCAGCTTCCGGGGTGCTCTGTGGTGCTAGGACAGGCATGAAGCCTGCCTTAGCCCCCCTGCTGTGCTGCTGACCGGGAGCCACTGGAGATAACCCTGCGCCCATGCCCCAGCTCTGAGCCCCCCCCAACCCCTCATTCCTGGCCCCACCCCAGAGCCCCTTCCACACCCTGAACCCCCTCTGCCCCACACCCCAGCCTGGAGCCCCCCGCACCCTAAAGCTAGGCTGACCATATTTCCCTGAGACAAAAACGGGACATTGGGATGGCAAAAACAGGACGGGGAGACAAGGGGCAGCCGCAACAAGCCGCCCCTCGTCTCCCCACTCAGCAGCTCGGCGGGGAGACGAGGGGCAGCCGCAACAAGCCGCCCCTCGGCTCCCCGCTCAGCAGCTCGGCGGGGAGACGAGGGGCAGCCGCAACAAGCCTCCCCTGGTCTCCCCGCTCAGCAGCTTGGCGGGAAGACGAGGGGCAGCCGCAACAAGCTGCCCTTTGTCTCCCCACTCAGCTGCTCAGCGGGGAGACGAGGGGCAGCCGCAACAAGCCAGCATTCAGTTTTTTACAAAAAAATAAAAACTATACAGTGAAACCCCCCTATAGCGTGCCCCGCCATAACACGAATTCGGCTATAACGCGATCATAAGGTGGCTCCCGCTGCCCCAAGCAAAAAAAAAAAAAAAAAGCATCCAGAGCGTGCTTCCTCGCCTGGAGCCAACCCTGGCTCCATCTCCTCCCCATCTCCCCTGTTCCTTCCCCCCCGCCCCTTCCCCCCTGCCTCCGCTTCCCCTTTTGGCAAGAAGGGAAGAGACCGGCTTGAAACTCAAGCTAGTCAGTTTCAAGCCCTCTCTTCTCTTCTCCCCAAAGCGGAGAAGTTTGATCAGCTTGAAACTGAGGGGCTTGAAACTTCTGCTTTGGGGAGAAGAGAAGAGAGAGGAGACGGCTTGAAACTGACCAGCTTGAAAGTGACTGGCTTGAGTTTCAAGCCAGTCTCTTCTCTCTTCTCCTCCCCAAAGCGGAGAAGTTTCAAGCTGGTCAAACTTCTCCACTATGTCCAGAAGAGAAGAGACGGCTTGAAACTGACCAGCTTGAAACTTCTCCGCTTTGGCAAGAGGAGAAGAGACTGGCTTGAAACGGTAATTTTTTGTAACCCCCCTATAACGCGACCCCGCATTTATCGCGATGGAATTTTTTGGACCCCAATTATCGCGTTATAGCGGGGTTTCACTGTATATAGTTTATTAAAAACAGGACAAAATTGACATTTATATTAAAACGACGGGACGGTCGGGAAATATGAAAAAACGGTACTGTCCCGTTTAAAACGGTACGTATGGTCAGCCTACCTAAAGCCCCACCCCAGAGCCTGCACCCCCAGGTGGAGCCCTCACCTCCCCTGCACCCCAACCCCCTGCCCCAGCCTGGTGCCCCCTGAACCCCTCATTTCTGGCCCCACCCCAGAGCCTGCACCCCCAGTTAGAGCCCTCACCCCCTCCCGCACCCTTGCCCCAGCCAAGTGAAAGTGAGTGAGGGTGGGGGAGAGCGAGCCACCAAGGAAGGGGGAATGTAGTGAGTGGGGGGCAGGGCCTTGGGGAAGGGGCAGGACTAGGGTGTTCAGCTTTTCTGAGATTAGAAAGTTGGCAACCCTACCAAGCCTCAGGCAGGAGTGCAGAGTGGCGCTGCAGGGAATCGTGGACAAATGGTGTCTTGCAGTCATTCAAGTCCTGGTTCCGGGCTGAACTCTGCATGTAGGGACTGTCCACCCGATTTGGGATGGGTGGTTACCCTACCACACTGCTTTATTATGTTTCTGTTTGTTTACACGTTTGTGTGGCTCTACTATATATTGTATGCCTGGCCTAAAATATCAAGAAACTGCATGTAAGAAGAATGTGCTGATTCTTGTCAGCAATACCAGAATTGTATGCATTTAATATTCCATAGGGCCTTTGACTTTTATCATTATGCACAGTCTTTAAAAATTTAGAGACTTTTAAAAATCTTGCTGCATATCTGTACATCCTTGCATTTTATTAATACCCTAGTAAAGTGTCCATAGGGCACAGGAGTTAATCCATATTAATGATTAACTGACTTCAGAAACAAAGGCATGTGAGAATGCAGAAATCTTTGTGGAAACTGGATCTCATTACCCAGACACACTGCTTATGTTGTTGTAAGTGTGACCTGACCTACCCTGGCTTGTATGGATTTCTGTTGGACTCTAACATTACTGAAATGGAAGGGTGTGTGTGTGTATTGATTTGCATGTATGTATATTTTTGCAGGGTATTTGCACAGAATATTTTTTATAACCTAGATGTTTGTGAAGTCTCAAGTTCATTTCTCAAGATGGGAGTCTCTCTAAAATTCTAAGGCCTTGTCTACACTAGAAAGTTTTATACCAGTTTAGTTACAGTGGTACGACCTCCCTGCTCCTTCTCCCCCCCCCCCCCCAATGTGGAGGCGATTATAGCAGTGTAGAAGTATGTATATCGGTATAGTCATTTCCATATGGAAAGAGGAACAAGCTATACAGATATGTCCCCTTTATAGTGTTATAGCAGTGTCCACACTAAGGATTATGCCAGTATAACTGCATTGGTTTAAAAAAAAAATCACCCACTAATCAACATATGCCAGTAAAATTAAGTGTAGACCAGCCCGAGACTGGTCCAGGACACTTACCTGGATGCAGAGTTGTGAAAACTGCTTGTGGGCAGGAGTTGGACATTTATATCTTGATTTTTTTTTTTATTTTTTTTTAGTAAGGTTTTTGACACCGTCCAGATGATGTTCTCATAAGCAAACTAAGGAGATTTGATTTTAACAAATAGGGAGGAACTCGTTGAGAACTTGAAAGTAGAAGGCAGCTTGGGCGAAAGTGATCATGAAATCCTAGAGTTCACAATTCTAAGGAAGGGTAGAAGGGAGTACAGCAAAATAGAGACAATGGATTTCAGGAAAGCGGATTTTGGTAAGCTCAGAGAGCTGATAGGTAAGGTCCCATGGGAATCAAGACTGAGGGGGAAAAACAACTGAGGAGAGCTGGCAGTATTTCAAAGGGACACTATTAAGGGCCCAAAAGCAAACTATTCCGCTGGGTAGGAAAGATAGAAAATGTGGCAAAAGACCACCTTGGCTTAACCACGAGACCTTGCAAGATCTAAAAAATAAAAAGGAGTCGTATAAAAAATGGAAACTAGGACAAATTACAAAGGATGAATATAGGCAAACAACAGGAATGCAGGGGCAAGATTAGAAAGGCAAAGGCACAAAATGAGCTCAAACTAGCTGCAGGAATAAAGGGAAACAAGAAAACTTTTTATTAGTACATTAGAAGCAAGAGGAAGACCAAGGACAGGGTAGGCCCACTACTCAGTGAGGAGGGAGAAACAGTAACAGGAAACTTGGAAATGGCAGAGATGCTTAATGACTTCTTTGTTTTGGTCTTCACCGAGAAGTCTGAGGGAATGCCTAACATAGTGAATGCAAATAGGAAGGGGGAAGGTTTAGAAGATAAAATAAAAAAAGAACAAGTTAAAAATCACTTAGATAAGTTAGATGCCTGCAAGTCACCAGAACCTGATGAAATGCATCCTAGAATACTCAAGGAGCTAATAGAGGAGGTATCTGAGCCTCTAGCTGCTATTTTTGGTAAATCATGGGAGACAGGAGAGATTCCAGAAGACTGGAAAAGGGCAAATATAGTGCCCATCTATAAAAAGGGAAATAAAAACAACCCAGGAAACTACAGACCAGTTAGTTTAACTTCTGTGCCAGGGAAAATAATGGAGCAAGTAATTAAGGAAATCGTCTGCAAACACTTGGAAGGTGGTAAAGTGATAGGGAATAACCAGCATGGATTTGTAAAGAACAAATCATGTCAAACCAATCTGATAGCTTTCTTTGATAGGATAACGAGTCTTGTGGATAAGGGAGAAGTGGTGGATGTGGTATACCTAGACTTTAGTAAGGCATTTGATACGGTCTCGCATGATATTCTTATCAATAAACTAGGGAAATACAACTTAGAAGGGGCTACTATAAGGTGGGTGCGCAACTGGCTGGATAACCGTACTCAGAGAGTAGTTATTAATGGTTCCCAATCCTGCTGGAAAGGTATAACGAGTGGGGTTCTGCAAGGGTCTGTTTTGGGACCGGCTCTGATCAATATCTTCATCAACAACTTGGATATTGGCATAGAAAGTACGCTTATTAAGTTTGCAGATGATACCAAACTGGGAGGGATTGCAACTGCTTTGGAGGATAGGGTCATAATTCAAAATGATCTGGACAAATTGGAGAAATGGTCAGAGGTAAACAGGATGAGGTTTAATAAGGACAAATGCAAAGTGCTCCACTTAGGTAGGAACAATCCGTTTCACACATACAGAATGGGAGGAGACTGTCTAGGAAGAGGTACGGCAGAAAGGGATCTAGGGGTTATAGTGGACCACAAGCTAAATATGAGTCAACAGTGTGATGCTGTTGCAAAAAAAGCAAACATGATTCTGGGCTGCATTAACAGGTGTGTGGTGAGCAAGACACGAGAAGTCATTCTTCCGCTCTACTCTGCGCTGGTTAGGCCTGAACTGGAATATTGTGTCCAGTTCTGGGCACCGCATTTCAACAAAGTTGTGGAGAAATTGGAGAGGGTCCAGAGAAGAGCAACAAGAATGATTAAGGGTCTAGACAACATGACCTATGAAGGAAGGCTGAAGGAATTGGGTTTGTTTAGTTTGGAAAAGAGAAGACTGAGAGGGGACATGATAGCGGTCTTCAGGTCTCTAAAAGGGTGTCATAAGGAGGAGGGAGAAAACTTGTTCATCTTAGCATCTGAGGATAGAACAAGAAGCAATGGGCTTAAACTGCAGCAAGGGAGGTTTAGGTTGGACATTAGGAAAAAGTTCCTAACTGTCAGGGTGGTTAAACACTGGAATAAACTGCCCGGGGCGGTCGTGGAATCTCCGTCTCTGGAGATATTTAAGAGTAGGTTCGATAAATGTCTATCAGGGATGGTCTAGACAGTAATTGGTCCTGCCATGAGGGCAGGGGGCTGGACTCGATGACCTCTCGAGGTCCCTTCCAGCCCTAGAATCTATGAATCTATGAAATGCAGTCCAGATGAAATTACCATAAGGTGGGTGCACAACTGGCCGAAAGAGTATACTCAGAGAAGTTATCAATGATTCACTCTCAAACAGGGAGGTCATATGTAGTGGGATCTCGTGGAGTCAGTCCTGGGTCTGGTACTTACTCAATAATTTCATAACTTCGATAATGGAGTAGAGTGCTTATAAAATCTGCAGCTAATAACAAGCTAGGAAGGGTTGCAAGCACTCTGGAGGACAGGATTGGAGTTCAAAATGACCTTGACAAATTTGGAGAATTGATCTGAAATCAACAAGATGACACTCAATAAGGGCAAGTGCCAAGTACTTCATTTAGGAAGGAAAAATCACAGCCCACCTACAAAATGGGGATCACTTGCTAGGTTGTAGTACTGCTGAAAAGATTCTGGGGGTTATAGTTAGGGCCCTACCAAATTCATAGTCCATTTTAGTCAATTTTACAGTCGTCATGATTTTAAAAATGGTCAAATTCATGGTTTCAGATGGGCACATCTGAAATGTCAGTGTTGTTACTGTGGGGGTCCTGACGCAAAAATGGAGCATGGGGGAGGAGGGGTTTTGAAGGCTATTGTAGGAGAGTCATGGGATTGACACCCTTACTTCTGCACCGCTGCTGAGGCAGGGATGCTGCCTTCAGAGCTGGGCAGACAGCAGCAGCAGCTACTGGCTGGGCACCACCACCAGCAGCAGCGCAGAAGTGAGTGTCACAGGGTATGGGGGATGGGTTACCATATGTCCAGGTTTTCCTGGAAGCCTCTCCACCCCAGTCACAGGGAAAAATAGATAAAAACAAGTCACTAAAGTATCTTGTGATTATCTAGAGTGAGAAATGGCAAGTGTGGAGCTGCACACGCTAAACTATATTGCACAGCTACAATGAAAGCCCTTGGACGCTATATTCTGCAACAGTGGAGTTTTCCACCGGTCAAGAGCCATCATTTTCCAGTATTGTTCAATTTACAAATCTATGATTGGATGATTTTTAGAGTATTTGCCCCTTTTGGGAAAACCTCTAGTAAACCAATCTCTCATCTGTGGAATGGTAAATTCTTGCATGAAAGCAATACAGATATTGTTAGAGCAGCAGCAGTACTGGTATTATTGAGGCTTATTTGCCAATGATCTTAAAAAAAAGTAGTTGAGCTATGACTGTGCAGAGCAAGAGGGAGTCTCACGTTCCGCAGTCTAACCTCTGAAGAAACAAAGCCAAATATTTGATATGGCTGATTTTACTGGAAAGCATTTAGCTCTGGTGCCCAGATTACCAATGATTTTCCCTGAAGGCTTATGCATTTTGCAGTGAACATAAACAGCATAGCATGGATCATAATTCTCCGACGACTGCAAACAGCTGAGGTGGAATACCTCTTTTGGGGCTGTATTTGCTGATCAGTACTATGTACCTGAGGATGCAAAGATGTGGTGTTTCCTGTGGGACTAGGAAAGAATGGGTCCTATTAGAACAGAGAATTTTTCCATAGATACCAAGGTCAGAAGGGACCTCCTGTATAACGCATGCCACAGGACTCCCCCAAAATAATTCCTGTTTGAACTAAAGCAACTCTTGATTCTAGCATATGGAGCTTTAAGAGAAACACGCGAAATTGTGAGAGACGAGGGTTGGCAATGCTATAAACTTGGAAAACCAGACTGATATAAAATGTCACGTTGTTGGGACAGAGGTGGTTAAACTGTTTACATCTGTCTGGGAATTAATATACTTCTTTTCCAATACAGTGTAATGCATCATATTTCTCAGCCAGGTGCAGGACACCACATGAGGTTCTTGTAGAACATTCAGTTGGCACAAGAAACAACATTTTTAAGTCTTCACATATAACTGAGTTACCAGGGCTCAATAATAATTTTCTGGCAGATTAGTCCTGCCCTACAGCAGGTTTTTATGATCATTAAAGCCAGAATGAAAGCAATGGGCCTGGATTTCACACTTCTGTATCCTGCTACACTGGGGCTTTGATTTTTGTAACTTGTTTTTCTGTGCAGTGGGTGCTTTGACACCATTCTGGAAGAAAGAAACTGACAGTACACAAAAAAGCTAAATTGTAGGAACAGCTCCACAAAGGGGTAATTGCCATATTAACTTGGAGAAAAATATTTGAAATAACTTGATAACCATTTTCCAAGGCTGCTCATGGAGAGATTGTGCACTTGTACATTTTAATTGTGACCTTGTTTTTTTTGTTTGCTTGTTTTAACAAAGCTCAGAAGTCCTAAGAACCAAGGACTCCTCTATCAAATAATTCTATAACAATTTCAGCTCCGGAATGAGCAAAATAATGGCTCTGAGACGGTCTGGCTAGACAGAATAATTTTTTTTTAAATTTTATCAGCAATTTAAATGTTGTGAAAGGAACCTGAATTGTTTATATTCAAATGGGGAAAAAAAACCACTCCCGCTGATTTTGATGGGCTTTGGATCAGGCCCTTAATCTTTCACTCCTATAAGCAAGCAGCTAACTAAAACACGGGGCAGCTTAGTGATGAAGAAACAGATGTCTGAACAGGGTTGCATATTAAAAAATATCCTCAGATTTACTATCCTTTTTTTTAACATAACATATGCCCAACAAAATACACTTGCAAGTATCAGCAAGTCTTCCTTTTCTTCTGCTTTTAGCAGAAATGCGCTCTCTCTCTTGCTCTCTGCTTTCTTTACTTAAAAATGTAGAACTATTTCAGTGTTGTTGGGTTTTTTTACTGTCTTGAGCCGTTAACCTAAATAATATAGAATATATTTCAGCTGCAGCCTACATGCCTTAGGCTCTGTCTTGCATCCTGGCCTCTGCCTTTTAAACCTCAAGCACTGAAATTCTGACCGGATCTCACCACAGCCTTTGCATGAATAGTTATATACACCAACATCATGTCCTAGTCCCTCTCAAGTGCCAGCCAAACCAAATCGTTGTGGCACATAAACAATTCGGCTAATTTTCATTGCCATTAATATACTGCCAAATACAGTAATATTTTATTCATATCCCTAAAAGTTTTAGACTATTATATTGTGGACAGCAAGAAGGATATGCAGTTTATTCCTGCTCAATAAGGGGCTATGCTTTTTTCCCCTTCAAAGGATAAATTTTATATCCTAGCGTAATCCTTGATGCATAGTCTACTTGTATAGTTTGTGTGTATAAATCTTAGAGATTTATATATGTGACATTGCAGTGAGAAGGCAATATTAATTTTATGTCATTGCATTATTACGATGCCAGAAAACTTCTTGAGTTGGCCAAGAGCAGATGAAGGTGCAGAAATTATATAAACCTACTTTGCCAAAACCCTACCAAATGAAACTAAGTCAGAAAAAATAAACTAAATAATTGTATTTGAATGTCAGTCATGACGATCCATATCCACATTTTCTTTGCTAAAACAATCTGAGGGAAGCTACAGCAATTTCTAATGACAATACGTTTTGTGTATCATGTGAGCTGATCCATATTTAAAGGGGTTAAAATGTGTCTACAGAAATGTGAGGTGGGGTTTTCAATCAAGTTAAAGAACTTTAAGAACGTACCAGCCGTACTGGGGCAGATCAAAAGTCCATTTAGCCCACTATCCTGTCTTCTGACAGTGGCTGGGTGCCCCAGAAGGAATGAACAGAACAGGCAATCATCAAGTGATCCATTCCCTGTCACTCATTCCCAGCTTCTGGCAAATAGAGGCTAGGTACACCATCCCTGCCCATCCTGGCTAATAGCCATTGATGTAACTATCCTCCAGGAACTTATCTTGTTTGTGTGTGTGTTTTTTTGTTTTGTTTTTTTTTTAAAGCCTGTTATAGTCTGGGCCTTCACAACATTCTCTGGCAAAGTGTTCCACAGGTTGACTGTGCAGTGTGTGGGGAAAAAATACTTCCTTTTGTTTTGTTTTTTAAACCTGCTGCCATTAATTTCATTTGGTGACCGCTAGTTCCTGTGTTAAGAGAAGGTGTAAATAACACTTCCTTATTTACTTTCTCCACACCAGTCATGATTTTATAGACCTCTATCATATCCCCCCTTAGTCATCTCTTTTCAAAGTTGAAAAGTCCTAGTCTTTTTAATCTCTCCTCATATGAAAGCTGTTCCATACCCCAAATAATTTGTTGCCCTTTTCTGTACCTTTTCTAATTCCAATTTGACTGGAAAAACACACCTTTTTTACTCGGGTAGACAGACACTTAGTGGTAAGGTTGCCAGGTGTCCAGTTTTTGACTGGAATGCCTGGTCAAAAAGAGACCGTGGCGGCTCCGGTCGGTACCGTTGACCGGGCCATTAAAAGTCCAGTCAGCAGTGCTGCAGGGCTAAGGCAGGTTAGTCCCTACCTTTCCTGGCACCTCACTGTGCCCCGGAAGCGGCCAGCAGGTCCAGCTCCGGCGGTGTGTGTGTATGTGTGTGCGCACAGGGCACTGCATGCTGCCCGAGCACCGGCTCTGCACTCTCATTGGCTGCGCTGGGGATGTGTGCGCCTACGGGTGAGAGCAGCGCACGGTGCCTCCTACCCACCCTCCCCTGCTTAGGAGCTGGACCCGCTGCTGGCCGCTTCCAGGGCCCAGCATGGTGCCAGGACAGGCAGGAGACCTGCCTTAGCCTCATCGTGCCGCTAACCAGGAGCTGCCCCAGGTAAGCCCACACCCTAACCCCCAGCCCTGAGCCCCCTCCTACACCCCAAACCCCTCATCCCCAGCCTCACTCCAGAGCCTGCACCTCCAGCCAGAGCCACCTCCTGCACTCTGAACCCCTCAGTTCTCGCCCACCCTGGAGCCCACAACCCCAGTTAGAGCCCTCACCCCCTCCCACATCCCAATCCTATGCCCCAGCCCAGTGAAAGTGAGTGAGGGTGGGGGACAGCTAGCCACCGAGGGAGGGGGAATGTAGTCAGTGGGGGTGGAGCCTCAGGGCAGGGGCGTGGTCTTGGGGAAAGGGTGGGGCTAGGGTGTTCGGTTTTGTGACTAGAAAGTTGGCAACCCTACTTCGTGGTGCACTCCTCACAACATAGACACCACAAAAGGAACTCCTAAAGTACACTACAAAAGACAACCACTTTACAATCACTACACTAGCTAAACAAACTGTTGTTATATACTAGAAACAGCTAGCTGTTTTAAATTGCAGTCAACATCACAGAACCAAAGAAAAATATAAGCTGAAACATTAATATTTACTTAAACATTAAATAATAATGCATTCCATAGTAACTGCAAACAACTTCTGAAAAAGCTGCTAAAACTTCTATAACTGGGAATGCACCAATAAAACATTACTTCAAATGGCTCAAGAGACCTGAGAGTATAGCTCTTCTGTATTTTTGGGAGCAAAAATGCATCCCCTTCTTTTGCAGCTGAAAATAGGAGTCTCAAAAGGTCTTAACTTCTTTTTTTTAATTTTCATAGTGCTAACAAGGTGTGTGAGGCATACAATGCTAAAGTTCTTTCCCTGAAGAGTTTACAGTTGTAATAGACAACATTGTAAGAAAAAAAACAAAAACCACAACAGTTATGTTAGAGTTCCATGCCTTCGTATTGACTGGCACATCACTTTCGGTATGACCTTGTAGACCCAGGGAAAATACACTGTGGTTTAAAAAAAAAAAAAAAAGTTTCTCAATGTTAATTGTGTAGACCAGTGGTTTTCAAACGGTCTGTCACGATCCAGTACTGGGTCATGGAATGTAAAGCACTGGGTCACGGCGACTCTGGTCAGCACTGCTGACCGGGCTGTTAAAAGTCCCGTTGGCGGTGCTGCCCAGCTAAGGCAGGCTAGTCCCTACCTGTTCTGACACCGTGCTGCACCCCAGAAGCAGGTCCGGCTCCTGGGCGTGGCGGGGCTTTGCGTGCTGCCCTCGCCCCAAGCACTGGCGCCGCTCTCCCGTTGGCCGGTTACTAGCCAATGTGAGCTTGGGGGGGGGGGGGGCGCAGTGCCTGCGGGTGAGAGTCGCTTGCACGCCTCCACCTAGGAGCCGGACCTGCTGCTGGCTGCTTCCGGGGCACAGTGCCTCTGCACCCCAGCTGCTCCGCTGACTGGGAGCTGCCAAAGGTAAGCCCGCTGCCCCAGCCCTGAGCCCCTCCCTCAAACCCAGAGCCCCTTCCTACACCCCCAGCCCAGAGTCCTGGCCCCCTCCTGCACCCCGACACGCTGCCCCAGCCCAGAGCCCCCTGCAACACCTCAAATCCCTCATCCCCAGCTCCGTTGGGTCACAGGCATCAACAATTTTCTTCAACTGGGTCTCCAGAAAAAAAGTTTGAAAACCACTGCTCTACTGAGTACACACATCACATTGTGCCTGTTCCACTGACTCCCTCCAGTGCACTATCAGAGCTGGCTTAATGACATCCAGTCTGTCAATGAACCATGCCTCATAAACCGCTATATGCACATAGTTGTGTTCCATACCATCTATTTCCTCACCATCCTACCCCACCCAGATGCCTAGTGACAGGACCAAAGGAGAGGCTCCATGGTGAGCCAGTTTGCATTCCACCTTAGTTCCATAGCCTGCCAGGAATATGGGTTGATGGCTGCTCCATGGAGCTGTGACTACATATGTGTTTTTGGTATGGTTCATGGAATCCTCAACACTTGGCCTTTTTGCAGGCAGAGGGAGACTCTGGAGTACACACACCCACAGTGGGCCAGTTTGAAGGCCCTTTTCTGCCTCTTCCACAATCTTTTATTAAAGTTTTGCTGCATGTCTTGCCCCCCCCCCCCTTTATTTATGTACATCCCATCTGGGGTCCCACAAAGTCCAGAGACTTCATCACTCTACTTCTAGCATTGTCCAAGATGGCCTCCCATTAATCCAGAAAGAGGAAACTAGACAAAGGGATGGATTATCTGTGACTATGGGGCCTAATTCCTGTCACCTGTTTGTTCATATATTCAAGCTGAGTTTCTCTGGGTGGCATCCACTGACTCCTAGGACTTGTTCTCTGAGTGGTGGGCATTGTCCAGGGTTCTTTGTTCAGTGTCCTCTGAATTCTTTGTTTTCACTCTGTAACCTCACTCCCATCCCTGGTTTTGCATTATTTCTTCCCTATACGTAGTTGATCCTTGTTTCGTAACACCTCTCTCTCTCTCCTTCAGAGATGATCATTTGTTTTTTTCTGGGAGGAACCCACTTCTCAAGGATTAAATAGGGTCATTTTAGCACTGCCCATAACAGCCATTTCTCAGTGCAGGAGGAGGAACCTATTCCCTTACACTTGTTGGATTGCACGTCTGGGCAGAATTCCTCAATGTCACTTTATTACCCCCCTCCCGCCAAAAAAGTGGGTGTCTTCTTAATGACCCCTTCCAAATCCCTCATTCTGAATCTTGATCTCCTCATCCCCACTCTGGTTTTGTTCTTCATTTCCACAAGCCACTTAAGTGACCCCTGTGTTCTGTTTCTCCCTTTCCTCTGTTAAGGGGAGAAATGTTGGTGTTTTCATAAACAGAGTCCCCTTTTGGGCTCTGCCCACTACAGAGAGCTCAAATAGGCTTAGCATGTTGTTACAGCATTTGGCCTTTTAAGGATGGACATCTGGGTATTTTTAGTTCTTGGGAAATCCCCATCAAGCACCTGACTAGAAGGGACACATGACCAGGAAAAATAATGGGGACCAATGACTGCCTACAAGAACTATATGAGAAGTAGACTGAGTTCAAGTTGAAGGAGATTAGGAACTGGAAAAGATCTGGTGTGATATTTTTCACAGCAGCCTACAAAAGGATAGCTGCCTGGGGAAGAACTGTGGAACTGGTGAGCTGCCTGTGCAGAGGGCTCAGAACAGGAGTAAGTCTAGTAGGAAGCTGTGATAAAAGGCTTCAAAGGGCTGGGGAGCTGGATACAAGAGTAAAGAGTTGAATACCTTTAGTGTAAAACCAGAACCCAGAGGGGAGATCTTAATTTGGAATACTAGTTCTGTGGCATATGAATACTTAGGGAAACTGAGGCCGGTGGTAACATAACTGGGGCAGGTACTTTGATAGTGTTACTTGGTGTTTAACATCCTGTTAGTTAAAATGTGTTTAATGCTGCTTGAAATATGCCTTATTTTATCAGTGTGCACAGGGCTCATGTTAGATAGGCCCCAGCCCTACAATGTTCACAGTGCTCATTGCAGAACTGGGGCTTTGAGCTCCATGGAGGGTGGAGTAGATGTGTTGATTAGGGTTTAAGTAATACCATGACAGTTAGAATTAGATGACTTTGGCAAAGAGGGTTGGGCAATGTAGAATTATTCTCTACAGTCCAGTTTCTGTTGCTTTAGCCAATCTAGTTTTAAATGTCTTGAGCAACTGGGCTTCCAGTTCTTTTAGGATACACCTGTGCAGACTAAGTCTCACCTCCAGGAAGACTTCTTACCTGATATTCAAGATGAACTGTTAATTTCTCCCCAATTACAATCCCTTGTAAACTATTTTTTGTTCTCTAAATTCCCTCCTGTTTGTTGAGGGCTCTAAAATATGTAGTGAAGCATGTAGTGATGTTTATATTAAGGTTGCCCAGTGTGTCCTTTCTCCTCTCCAACCTCATTCAAAGTTGAATACCGTTAGTGTAAAACCAGAACCTAGAGGGGAGATCTTAATTTGGAATACTAGTTCTGTGGCAACTCAAACTACAACCTCATTCAAAGTTCTTTTACTGCCTTTATACTTACTCATTATGTACTTGACTCCACATGCAACTGTCAACATTGTATATTTCCTGTAATCAGGAATCAATGATTGGAAGAACATCCAGACATAGAAGCTGTCAAGCTGATGGCTTCTTTTTTTTAATTTTAAAAAGTTTTATTTCCTTTTGCCCTCAGGGGTACTGAATTCTTTTAGATACATGCATTCATGTTTTTTGTGATCCTCCTATACAACAAAAGTAACAATTTTTAAAAATGGAAGTCAATTGTTAATTAGCTAATTGTTTTTAGCACATATGAGAATTAAATTTAAAAATAAACTCTAGGATACTCACAGATCACTAGCCCTTGAGATTGATTTTTTTCCAAGGTGAAGAATTTCTTATTGTGTCTTTCAGGTCTCATCCATAGTATAGTCTCTCAGCTTTGTAAATGTCTGTTCTGAGTTAAAGTCCTCCTCAGTGTACAATCTCCTAAATTCCTGCTCAGGACTGGGCTGCAAATAGCAGATGATAGAATGTTATTTTTATCAGGAGATTATTTGGATAGTAAAAAAAAAAAAATCTCCCTATATGACTGCCTTTTAATACTCTGCTCTGTTACATTAGTGTAAGCACAGTAACTTCGACTCCTGTGTAATTACTCTGGTGTAACACAATACTCCTTTCAATTATATTTTGGGCATGGTAGTTAGGTATTTTTTCTGTAGCATCATGTTATGCTTATTTCAAATTTGTCTAATCTGCTCTAAAATTTGCACATCAATTTTACATACTAATTTGTCTCTCTTGCAATTACCGTTAATAATTTTAGTGCAGCAGAAAGAGTGCTATCGCTTGGGCGAGCTTCATGTATATGTTCCTCCTCCAGTGGCTATACTGAAGCTTAGCCTTGTGTAAAATAACTGGCTGACTGGTCTGTGACTCACATGGATTACTTAAACTGAAAAGTGTTCTAGAAGGCTTAAAGAGTAAAAGTCCTTGGTTCTCAGCATTAAAGAATTTCCTGCAAATTAGTATACCTGCTTTAATCGCCAACCATCAATTTTGCAATTAAGATTGATTTCAGGTGCAATGACCGCCCACAGTAGCATCTCATATTTATTTCAATGTATAGAACTATATCAATAAATCACCTGACTGACAAAAAAAATAGCCGCAAACTGTTCAACAGCCAAGAAAACTCCCACAGTATTAGAGGTGGAGTGGAGTGGAGGAGGAACTTAAATTTGTATTGAATCTGAATCTGTATGGGGAACATGCTACCATATTTGAACTTCATAGTATAGTGAGATATATCAAGCTTTGCCTACAAATATTTAGCCGAATGGAGTTAGAAAAGTGTTACTGATGAAATACAAACTGAACTGCACCATACATGGGTGTAACTGACCTATTAGCGGAGGTGCAAATAATGTATTTATTGATTTTTGGGAGGGTGGTCTGAAAAGTAGCTTTCCATTGAGCATGAAGAGCGTTCTGTTCAGAGAATATAATAATGGTAATCTTTTTTTTGGGGGGGGGTGGGGGGACTTCATACCACAGTAATTCTCTAATATAAATGTATGTTTACATGCAGTGAAATAGAACCAAGGCTGTAAATGTGAATTTGTAGTCTAAAAAGTGACCAAAAATGACAACTTTATTGGGCAGATCTGCTTTCTTGGAGTATTCAGTTTCTCTGCTGTTTTTATTTATTTTAACTTTTCCTCTCATTACTGCAAAAACATGGCAGCATAAGAAAAAAATGATGGTTTTTTTTGTGACTGACCATCAGAACTGTTAACTAAATTACACAGGTAGCCCTGCAATAGGATCTCTGTTTTGTTAAAATTATGCCCTCTGTTTTATCTATGCAGCCCAAGTGAAGGCAATACAAATGCACAAGTGTAATTGGAAGCATCATTTATCCAGCTGAATATTTCTGGTGGTGACGCACACACAACACCATGCTGACTTTCAAAAAAAAAACCCAAAACCTCACACCTGTAAACTCAGAACTTCTGATTTGGAAATTGACACAATACATATAGAACCCACCTGATCCTGCTTTTACAAAGTCCTTTGTCAAAATATGACCACACTTTATAGTTACTTATTGGTGAGCCATATACAGCTAGAAGCAGAGGCCTTCTTCTCAAGAGAGAGGATTGACATCATTCTTTCA
This sequence comes from Chelydra serpentina, assembly GCA_037349315.1. Taxonomy (NCBI): domain Eukaryota; kingdom Metazoa; phylum Chordata; order Testudines; family Chelydridae; genus Chelydra; species Chelydra serpentina. The sequence continues at coordinate 62,411,979 of JBAIAC010000002.1, read as the reverse complement.
TATCCTCCAATAAGATTACTAAAGAATGTGCACTCCCTCCTTCAAATTTTGCCTATTAGACTTGCTCTGTATTATTCATCCATAGTTTTTTTGGATCACTGTCCTGCTTAACTGAACTCTATATAAACTGCCCCTACCAAGGCTCCAGACATTACCTGTTTATAAAAGAGAGGATTATTAGTGGTAACCCAACAGGGTGATAGACTCTTTTGCAAATAGACTGAGGTGGGCATTTTAAAACAAATGAAAGCACATTTTAACTCTAATAATAATTATGGGTTCTTTCTGACTTTTGTGCCATCCCAGAAAGAGGTGATCTGGTTTAACAAAATTGCTCTACAACCACCACCTTCTTAATGTTCTACAAACAAAATTCACCTGGGGAATGTCAATAACTTTCCATCACCTTTGTGGATCACAATATCTGCAGACTCCCCTTTTATCTATGAATCATATCTGGGGTATTCTGGTACTTGTTCTGACTTGTCTGTCTCTTCACATGATTTCTTCCCACCTTTGTTCTAGTTCAAAATACACCAACTACAGAAAAGGGTGAGGGAAGGGTATTTTTGGTCAGTAAGGATAGGGGAGGAGCAAAAGCACGGAGTAAACGTCAATTAATCTATCCAGATTTGTGATATTAAGTAGTGATGGTGTTTAAGGTTTCTGATCACTTCCTTTCCATATTGTGTGGAGGGAGGGGGTTGTGTCTTGTAAAAGAAGACGCTGCGTATGTTTTTTGTGCTGCTTTGACAAAGTTTTTGAAAGCTTACCATGTAGAAAACAACGTGAGAGGCAGAAAAACGACCAGAACTACCCCGAGATAAGTTTGTGGAAGCTTCAAAATGTCACCTGAAAGAAACGAATGACAGAAATGGGAAGCCGAGCACGACTCGGCGCTGCTTAGAGGGTACCAAGTGGTGGATTTCGCCACTGTGGGATCCAGTTTTAAAATGATGACGCTGAAACTAAGTTTAAGGCTTTTTGCAAAGCTGGAGCGGAGGAAAATGTTGGTGCCTATGTTCTGGAAGGCTGGCGCGGTGCTTTGCGTGTGTGCAGCTGCCTGTCCCCGCGGTCCGGATAGATCTGGACTGCCTCTTTGCCTGCGGAGTGTTGTGTGGGTTTTCCTAGCCCCGGCGGCTTCCTGTGCTACTTGCTGGTTTCTTAACAAGGCAGGAAACAAGCGGGCTGTTTGCAAAGCCGGACAGATCCAGGCTGCGAGCCGGTCGAGCCGATCTGTGTAGGAAAGGACTTTGAGCGGAACCTGTACCTGCTGCCTGCACAGCCAACTCTGCCTGGGGGCTTCAGCCGGGCTCTGCTCCTCGGCCCCTGTAGTGTCAAGGAAGCCGGGCCTGGTCCGAAGCGGCGCCGAGGGCCAGGGGGAGCCCGGCTGAAGTGATGACACGAGTTTCACTCCCGCCGGAGTCCGAGAGTGAGTTACACGCTGCTGCTGCGGGGGGCTTGTGAGAGCGGCGCGGCAGGGAGGAGCTGAGCCGCCCGTGTGCGGTGCCTGCCCCGCTCCCTGTCTCACCTGCTGCCGCTCTCGCTGCACCGTGGGGCTGCAGGGGGCGGAGGGAGCGGGCTTCCCCGCGCTCTCCCTTCCTTACCCGCTCGGGAGGCTGCTCCAGCGCCCAGCACGGGGCGGGACCCCCCGGGCTCTGGGGGGCGATGAGGGGCGGGGGGCCGCTGTGCTGCTCTCCAGGCATCACTTAGAGCCCGCGGGCCGGCCGGCAGGGAGTGAGGGTAAGTAGCTCTCGCAGCCTGGGCGCTGAGGCCGGCGCTCGCTCCGCTGGCGTGTCCCGTCCCCCGCGCACCGCCGCATGCCTCCCCGCCCTCCCCCTGCCGCGCTCTCCCTTCCCTCTCCCGCCGCACGGCAGCCCCCGCCGCCGCTGGGAGCGCGCGGCCCCTTTAAGAGCCCAGCTTTGCCTCCCGGTAGCTGAAGGTCATTAAACACAAAAGCTCTCCAGCGCTGCGGTCCAATATAGCGCATGCGCCCTGCCCGAGGACTGGCAGGGAGACGGCAATATGGCGAGAATGCCTGGCAGCGGCGGCGACTGGAACACCGGCAGCGGCGGGGAGAACAATGGGGGGGACCGGCCGCCGGGCCGCGGCGGCACCCACCGCCCCCACCACTACTGCAGCGCGGGGGAGGACGAGGACGGGGAGGACGACGATGAGATCCAGGAGGTGCAGATAACGGGGGACGAGGAGGACGGCGCCGATGGGGGGCTCCTGCTACTGGACGAGGAAGAGGAGGAGGAGGAGGAGGAGGAGGAAATGGGGCTGGAGTGGGACGCCGAGGAGGAGCCGCTGGAGCCCGAGCCGGTCCTTATGATCAGTATGGACCGGGGCAGCGGCGCGCTGGACTCCGCTTGCGGCGGCGGTGGCGGCCGCCTTGGAGGCGGCTGTGGCGGCGGCATCGGGGCAGCAGCAGCTGGGGGCGCCCCAGTCCCCGCTAGCGCCCGGGGCGCGGAGGACTCGGACCCGGAGACCGACCTGCTGCTGCAGCGCCCCGAGCGGGCCCGGCTGAGCGAGAACACCCGGCTGGCCACCCGCTACGCGGTGCGCATCTTCCGGGAGTACCTGAGCGAGAAGTCCCAGAGCCCGGACTTCGAGACCATGGACAAGGGGGCGCTGTGCCGGGTGCTGCGCTCCTTCTACGCCGAGGCCCGCTCTAAGAGCGGCCAGCTCTACTCCAAGTCCTCGCTCATCAGCATCCGCAGCTCCCTCAACCGCTACCTCAACGAGCCGCCCTACTGCCGCACCCTGGACCTGACCAAGGACCCGGAGCTGCGCGCCGCCAACCTGACCCTGGCGGCGGTGATCCGCAAGCTGGAGGAGCAGGGCGCGGGGCCGGTGGTGCAGAAACAAGCCATCACGCGGGCGGACCTGCGCAAGCTGTACACCTGCAGCGTGTTCAGCACGCAGAGCCCCTTCGGGCTGCTCAACAAGGTCTGGTTCGAGACCTGCATGTACTTCTGCACGCGGGGCCGCGAGAACCAGCGCGAGCTGGAGGAGGACTCCTTCGGGCTGGCCATGGACGAGGACGGCCGCAAGTTCGTCTACTTCAAGTCCCTGGGGCCCTACCACAAGTCGCGCTCCTCCTCCTGGAGCAAGAAGCGGGCGGAGAGCAGCGACGAGGAGAACCTGCCCCGCATGTACGAGACGGGCACCGAGTTCTGCCCCTACTCCAGCTTCGTCAAGTACCTGGCCAAGCGCAACCCGCTCTGCAAGGCCTTCTTCCAGCGGCCGCGGGACCACTGCAGCGAGGGCGATGTCACCTGGTACGAGAACAAGGCCATCGGCAAGAACCTGCTGGGCACCCGCATGCAGATGCTCTCCAAGGCGGCCAAGCTCTCCAAGACCTACACCAACCACTGCATCGGCGCCGTCTCCATCGCCACCCTCAACAGCATCGCCGGCATCGGCACCAAGCTGGGCGGGCACCACCCGCACCCCGCCGGGGCGGCAGGGGGCTGCTACACCGCCGCCCAGGCCATCCTCAACGGCGGGCACCGGCACCGGCCCCCGCCAGCCCCAGCCAACACCTACATCCTCCCCAAAGACAGCGACGTCCCCCACGTGAAGGCAGAAGCAGCCGCCGTCACCCCGGCCAAGCGCTCCCTCTACGAGGCGGTGTACACTGGGGCGGCCGCGGCCGGGGGGGATGCCTGCGGCCCCTCCTCGTCCCCCAAAAGACTCTGCCTCCGCCCCGCGGAGCCCCTGGACGCTGCTGCTGCCGCTGCCTCCGTGGTGGTGGTGTCAGTGAAACACGACCCCCTGCCTCTCCTCCTCCCCGAAGCCAATGGGCACAGAAGCACCAACTCACCCACAGTAGTTTCACCTGCTATTGTTTCCCCCACACAGGTAACAAGAAAACCCGACCCATCTCTGTACACAACCCCACCCCCCTCGCTTTCCAAACCCTCCCCCCGCCTGCTCCAGCCGACACCAGACCCCTTTGCAAAGACCAAAGCACACTGCACACCCTGGGAGCAGTCCCAGAGCGGCCACACTTCAGACAGGCAGCTGCTGCCCCTTTGGCCCTCTAGTGCAAGTCTCACTGTACAGGCATGAAATAGTTTTGTTGCAAATTACTAAACTTCCGTGCTCCTCTCTCCCCCCCCCCCCCCCATGGAGCTCTCTAAGTAGTTGCACTGATTCCTGATTTCTGGTGTTAGCTGCAAGTATGGGCTTTCTCAGACTTAGAGCAAGCTTAGAGTTAATCACTTTCCTTGTGAGAAGGAGGTATGAAATCCCAAATCACTGCTAAGCAAAAGTTTAGGATTGTGTTCCCAGAACAATAGGATGAGTAAATGAACTGTGCAGGCTCCTGCTTTCTTTTTACAGTAGGTGTGAGAGTTACCTAAATCAAGTCAAAATATTAAATAAGAATTTGAAAGATAATTAGCATGCATGATGTTCTTGATGTGCTAATGAGTTGTTTAAATAACCTCATAAATGCAGGAAACAGCCAAGGAAATATTCAATTACACCTTAGTAAGGAGGGTGTAATTTTAAACTGAAGAAGATGCAAGAGAGTTAATGTGACAGTTGCATTAATCTTGTGTGTGTTTATTAAAATAGCTCTGTTTCCTGGCAACCATTCTTTAAAAAAGGTAAATTGGCTTTAGTTGCACAGTTGCATTAGTTACCATTGTGTCAGAATAGACAGTGTCCCATAATGTCAAAATATATAGTAAGAGCATAATTCCTTGAGTTAGCCATAGTGTAACTGTGGAATGAGATCAGATTGTGTAGGTATGTTTCATGTAAGCAAAGTAGCCTTGTCAAAACCATTGAATAGGTATAGGTCTTGGTGTATGCATCAACAACCCTTCCACCTTCACACATGCCCCCTTCCCCCAATCCTTTCCTGTTGATTTTTTTGTTGGTGGTGGGTTTAAACCCAAAGTTACCTTAGGACACTTAATTAAAAGATATACCGAAGAAGACTTTTACTGTTGAGTTGGAAGTAGGAATTCATTCTAACTAAATCTGTAAAACTTTCTTCAGTTACGTTGCACTCCGTAAAATACTGTATTTTGGGCAATACTTTTAATGCTAGCTGCAGTAGGTGATTACAGAAAACCCTCTGACGTTCTGGTGTCAAGCAATAATCATCTTAGTCATAGGCCTGAAAGAGCACTGTTCAGTGAATACAGGTATATGACATGCCTGAGTGGTTTCCAAAGTGGAAATACCAGTTCTGGACAAACTGACCCTTTCAAACAGTTTGCCAGCTAATCAACCAGCCTGAAGGCTAATTGAAGAAAAGAATCTTTCTGTGAATTATAGTATTTATGTTGTCTAAAATACATGTGACCTCTCCTTAATAGTGGGGGGTTTTGGTCACTTGAGCGCAGTACTGTAGTTTGATCTCCTGTGTATATCTGGTGTCTTTGAATAGCTTAGACTAGGGTTGATTATGAGTAGACAGTGGTTTTTGTTCTAGCTGCTTATTTCAGATATAAGCTAACTCGCTTCACTATATTTTAACAGTAAACTTACCCATTCGTTGGCTTATGACTTGGAAAGATATTTTAAAACTTTAAAGGTATTTTAGTTTGGAATAGCTCTGTGTACATGACTAAGGAAGAGACAAAGGGAATAAGGCAACTGAGCTTGACAGACAGATGTGTATGAATAAACACACTTAATTTTTATCAACATGGGCCACTTTATTAGTTAATGTAGTTCTCCTTGAGTCATAATACTGTATAGTTTGATACCAGCTCTTACCTTGAAATTTCTACTGCTTATTATAATGCTTACATAAAGCTTACCTAAGGAGAAGTTTAAGTGCTGTACTATCTTTTTTTTTAAATACCAGTGACAATTACAGACAAATAGCCATGCTATTAAGACAGAAATATATAAAGTAGATGTTAAGACACACAGGATGTTTTCTTTCTTGACTAGATCAAGAAAGAAAATGAGAACTCAGTGACAATGTTAGTGTGAATTTTGAAGTAATTCTATGGGAACATCCAATTCATCCTTGTTTAGCTCATCTGATGGTGAACAAACTACACACTCACTTTTGAAGAAAAGACTCATCTTGCTTTCTTTACAGAATTGATTAATTTAAATCCTTACTGATAGTTGAGGAAAGTTAACTGCTCATTCCAGCATCAGTTGGAACAGTAGTGTGATTTTTTTTTCTTATGGGATATATCACAGAATGAAAATATCTTTGCTTTATAAATGTGGGATAGATGTGTGGTTTTTTTTCCATTTTTAAACAGAAAGTCAATGTTAAACTTTTTCTGCTTTTAGCTACCTTTGTATAATATAGCTATAATGATTGAGGTCCAGGGCATTTCCTGGGGAAATTAATGACTGGCTTGGGTTAATGGCCCAAGGCATTGCTTTAAGCCATCAGCTATCCCAGCTGGTCATTAATCCCCAGGAAATACCCTTGCCCTCCATCATTATTGCTTATAAAAAAAGACTTTCTAGGCCTTAATAACTGTGTAGATCTCCTCAAGCGGTGTGACGCCGAAGTCCATTGTTATCAAGAAATCAGTAATATTTGTCAACTTGACAATTTGCAGACTGGTGGTTTTTATTGACCTCTATTATGAGTTTATTCATAAAGGGACGTATTCTGCCTCCCTAATGGGATAAGGTATGAATAAGTGGCAGAATCTGGCCCACCATGAAAACTGGATTACATAGTGTGTTTACACTGTGTATGTGTACATTTTTCATACCGTTAGTGACTTTAAGGAAGGTATAAAAGAGGAGTGAAACAAAAGTATTAAACTGGATTTATTTAATGTATTTAGTTGAGAGTTTGAGAAGGGTATTAATGTTATGGATTATCATTGCTGCTTCGTCTTTCTTCTTAACCCTGAGATGTGTCTTAGCGCTGTTTGCAGAACTCCTATAGGAGCCTCCTCCTGAACCAGGGAAAGGTACATTAAGTGTTCATCTTGACACATTTTGATCCAGCTATTGCTTTAGGTTGCAGTCCTGAGAGACATTATACAGTATATTTTAAACATACAGTACTGTACCGTCGTGCCACCACCTTCACTTCAGTCCTTATTTGCTCTGAAGTGTAGCAATTTTCCTGCCACTAACAGTACTTCAGCTGAAGTTGATGACAGAGGGATGTAATTTAGCCGTTGTTCATCTCTGGTATTATTGAAAGATGAATAATAGCTGAAGTTTAAGCTTTTGATGTTGCAGTGTGGTAGCTGTTGAGATTTATAGACTTGATACATACTGAACTTAGTACAGTTATAATAGCCAAAAATAGGTCTAAGAAAACAGATCGGCTTCTGCCAGGGGAAAAAAAAATACTCATCGTTTCAGAAAAAGCTTCTGCTATGGTGGTTCTCTAGAATAGCTGTGTTCTAGGTACTTCTGAAGAATTCCATAAATATCAAAATATAAATCCTACCAAACTTATAATAGTTAAAGCATGAGCAGTGTTTGCATTTGTCATCACTCTAAGTTGCAAGTGTTCATCAGGCTTTCAAAGTTGAAACCAGGGCCAACTTTCTGTTATGGAGCATGTAAGTTTTCATTGCCTTAAATACTTCAGAGAAAAGCTATATGTTGACAGAATTAGAAAGCTGGTTCTGATTTCAAGTTTTGAAAAGGCAAGAGGTGGGTGTGTGTGGGGGGGGGGGGGGTAGTACTTAATCTCCTTAAGTATGCACCGGACACAGCTGATAAGTCTGTCTGGGGGTTTTGGTTCATTTTTGGGTAAGAACCTATCTACTTGGTTTAATTCTTGAAACTAGAAATATAACATTACTATAAAACTGGAAAAAGAATTGTTTGCTTTAAAATTTGTGTTTGTACCATAGTAAAACCAAAACCTCCTTGTGCTGGGTGCTGTACAAGCATATAAGATGACAAAGTTACTTAGGGCTGGTCTACGCTGGGGGGGGGGGGGGGGGGAGCGAATCGATCTAGGATACATAACTTCAGCTACGAGAATAGCATAGCTAAAGTCGACATTTCCTAGATCGAAAGTGAAAATACTTACATCGGGTCCATGCAGCGCAGGCTCGCTCCCCCGTCGACTGCGCTTTCTCTTCTCGCTGAGCAGGACTTCCGGAGTCAACGGGGAGCGCTTCTGGGATCGATTTTATCGCGTCTAGATGAGACACGATAAATCGATCCCCGATAGATCGATTACTACCCGCCAATTTGGCGGGTAGTATAGACGTACCCTTAGAATGTAGGCTCTTCAGAGCAGGGCCCTTGCTTCGGTATATGTTCGTACAGTGCATAGCACAATGGGACTGGGACTCGAGGCACTACTTTAATACAAAAAAAAAGAAGACAAGATTCATGTCTCAAAGGCAGGAACACACAAACTGGGTGAAGAGTGACTGGCAAATAACATGGGGTGTGTGTGTTCATCTGAGTCAGCTGCCACCAGCAGAAGGTTGATTTTTCTTCTTTGGTGGTTTGGGTTCTGTAGTTTCTGCATCAGCATGTTGCTCTTTTAAGACTTCTGAAAGCTTGCTCCACACTTTGTCCTTCTCAGATTTTGGAAGGCACTTCAGATTCTTAAATATTGAGTCGAGTGCTGTAGCTATCTTTAGAAATTTCACATTGCTATCTTTGTTGCATTTTGTCAAATTTGCAGTGAAAGTGTTCTTAAAATAAACATGTGCCTGGTCATCATCCGAGACTGCGTAACAAGAAATATATGGCAGAATGCAGGTAAAACAGAGCAGGGAACATACAATTCTCCCCCAAGGAGCTCAGTCACAAATTTAATTAACGCACTATTTTTTTAACAAACATCATCAGCTTGGAAGCATGTCCTCTGAAACGATGGCTGAAGCATGAAGAGGCATATGAATCTTTAGCGCATCTGGCACGTAAATATCTTGCGACGCCAGCTACAACAGTGCCATGCAAATGCCTGTTTTCACTCTCAGGTGACAAGTGGGCAGCATGATCTCCCGTAAATGTAAACAAACTTGTTTCTCTTAGCGATTTGCTGAACAAGAAGTAGGACTGAGTGGACTCGTAGGCGCTAAAGTTTTACATTGTTTTGTTTTTAAGTGCAGTTATGTAACAAAAAAACTACATTTGTAAGTTGCACTTTCATGATCAAGATTGTACTGCAGGACTTGTATGAAGTGAACTGAAATACTATTTCTTTTGTTTATCATTTTTACAGTGCAAATATTTGTAATCAAAAATAATATAAAGTGAGCACTGTACACTTTGTATTCTGTGTTGTAATTGAAATCGATATATTTGAAAATGTAGAAAAACATCCACAAATATTTAATACATTTCAATAGGTATTCTATTGTTTAACAGTGCGATTAATCACGGTTAATTTTTTTAATAGTGATTAATTTTTTTTAGTTAATCGTGTGAGTCAACTGCAATTTAATTGACAGCCCTATTAAAAGTATGAGTTACTGATGAGGAGTTGACCAGGCTTTTTGCTAATTGCATCATGCCATTTGGTCAACATGAGCTATTGTGGCTTGCCCCATGAAAGTCTTTCAGAAAACTTTGATAAGAAGCAACAAGAAATCAATTTTGTATAAATCAGACAGATGACCTTTTTGATACAATCAAGGAAAGAAAAGAGCATCATGACTGGAGTGTTGCATTGACAAAGCTTTTTTTTAGTATTCTACAGAATCTGAAATGATTAAGTCAGTACTCTTGTTCTATGAACATCAAAGCTGAAACGCACAAACTTTTAATGTTACAGGAAGCTGAAAGCTTTTTAAAAAGCTTGTGGGATTGTGCTGTAAAAGGCTTCTTGTTGCCCACTGTTCTCCTTCCAGAGAGCAAGAGATCAGAAACTGTTCAGTCTAATTGGTGAGTCTGTATGACAGTGAGCTGCCTTATTTCATGTAGGTCTAGAAATAAATGAGTGCTTGAACCCTTTGAAACGCACCACTTCTGCAAAAGCCATGGGCTGTAATTAAATTGAATGTGGGGTTGTATTGTCTGGTGCCCTTGGCTATATACTTGATAACAGACCATGGTACACCCACTATTGTGTTAGAAGCTGGAACCTAATTAGCTATGTTGTAGATTTTCAGTCACTTTAGAAGACCTTTTGTTCATAATCTCTCTTCCAGGTGTCGTTTTTTTGCCTTTCTGTTGTTTCAGAAGCACATACACTTTTATTTCCCCAAAAATAAATAATTAAGGATATGGTAACAAATATCTTTGTGCCAGTTAATTCTTTATATATATCATATGTTTTGGATTCAATGAATAAATGTCAGTGACAGAATTGTGTCTGATAGAAAATAGATTTATTAGCAAATGTATATAATTATGCTTGAGGGGCACTCCTTTTTCCTGAGATTTTTTTATGCTAATGCAATCTATATGTAACTTTTGGGGGGAATAGTGGGCAGACATGAGATATAATCCCATTTGGTTGTTTTTCAGTTACCTATATGAAAAAACATCCCTTTCATGTTTTTTACAACCTCGCATCCATCTTTGCACTCTGACAACTCAAACAAATTAATCTGAAAACTTCAAATGTGCTAAGCACTCAATTCTTAATAAAGGCAAGTACCTTTTAATGTGTTTGAATGTAATTTTAAATTTTAGAAATAACTGAACTCCTTTTCTACATATGGAGTATATAATTTCCACTAAACTTTGTGAGTCTGAAGACACAGTGCTTGTAATACGGGCACATGCATGCACATAAATATGCATACCTATTTGCAGTTGTGCATTTTTGTAATCAAGACAGATGCGTTTTAATTAGAGATTCCATGTTTATGTGAATTACATGTTGACTACATAAACATATGAAAATAGTTAAATTTCACATTGCATATTTATTTCAATTGCAGTCCCTCTTTCTAAAAATAAGGGAAACTAAATACAAAACTACATGAATTCATCTTTGTTAAAGATTAAATGCACTAATTAGAAAATAACTTTATTTCCTTTCAACAACCAGAGCTGTCATGTTCTATATAATAAATGTTTGATTTATTAAAATAAAATACTATAACACACAACTTTGGAGGAAGGGCACTAACTTCCCTGCTGACACTAAACCCAAAAAACCCTTTAGTGGTGGTACAGGAAGGAAACAATTGTGTCTTCTTCCCAACCTCCTCTCCTGGTAGCTTGTAGGGTGGGGAAGAACATTTTGAGTGTACCTTTTCAATGCTGAGCAGCTATGAGGATATGGGTAAGAGTGACATTTCTCCTGCTGATCCTATAAAGTGTGTGCGGGGAGGGCGAGCTCCAAAATTTGGCGCTCCGGCAGTCTGTTTGGAGGAGGGCAGTGCTCTGATAGATGGAGACAAGATACAAGGGTTCATGTTGAAGGTAATTTCTGTTTTTAACCTTTCACTAGTAAGGTTTCATCTTCTCCTCCAGTACACATGCTATTACTTATGCACATGGGGACTGAACCACAATTTCTGTGAGAATCACAACATAACTTGTTCACGTACATCTATAATCTCAACATGTTTTAAGATGTTTACATTTAATCTGTGCAAGTTCACTCTTCCATATTCGGAATCCTTAAGAGTTTGTGGGGAAATTCCAAATAGGATTTCTCCATAACTTTCAGCGGCATTCTATCCTTAAGTTTGTATTGTCTGTTAAATGGGTCTGAATGAAGAATAGTTTGCCAATTTTTTGTTGTTTGGTCTTGAGTTGCTAGAAGTAGGCTAAAGAATTTTAGAATCTTAAATGGATAGCATTCTGTCTTGTCTAACAGGGAGCTTGGGTTTGAGTTATTGATTTGGGGGCAGGGGATCTAATTCCATTAGTAAACTATCTATGCACATGAGTATCTGTTGTGGTAAATAAGGGTTATCAAAAGCATCCTCTAGAACAGGAAACTTCCCTATTGGTGATACCCATTGATGACAATGGGTAAATTACCAAGTGTTATGGCAGGGTTGAGGAGAGAGAATCTGGGAAAGAAGCATTGAGAGCTCTGATCTTCCTAACATTGTGTGTGTTTGTTTTTGTTGTTGTTTTTGGATGTGGAATGTGATGTGTTTAGCCTAATGAACAGGTTTCCAAACCTGTGCCTAAATAGAGGATTTCATTTTTCAGTGGTGTCAAGAAAACGTAATTCAGCTGGGATGATCCGATTTTGTTTGGGGGATTGGTTTGGGTTCTTTTGCACCTAACCTTCCTCTCTCCCAGCCTTCGCTGTATTTCAAATATAGGATAAGTAGTTTCCTTCCTTCCTTCGCCTCTTTAATAAGAGACAAATAGCTACTTTTCATGTGCTTGATGTAATACAAGGGAAGGATCGCATGCTATTTAGCAATGTGTAAGTGACTGTAAGTGCTGTAATTATCACATACAGTCTTGATGCATAATTAGAAGGAAACCTTGTTTGTTGAGGTGGCATCTAGTAGTGATAGTTCTGCAGATGAGTTGGAAAGTATAGATGAGGGCTTAGCTGTCATAATAGACAACCCCACAGGCTAAAGAATCAAAGGCACTGAATGGCATATATATATATATATGCGCGCAGAATATGTGCAAATTAGTTACCAGTTTAGGGGTTCTCCTCTGTCTCTAATCATTCAGCTCTTGAATTTTATGAATATTTGATATGTTGATATGGAAAATTACGGTTTGTTTTTTCTTCAGTGTCCATCACTGTTGAATCTGCCATTCATTGCAAGTAATTGGCTTAGAAATTCTGTTTAAAAAGTTTGTAATAGACATAATATCTCACTTTTTATAGGGACCCTTTTTGGAAAGTTTTTTATATTATTAGTTTAAACTTGATTCAGTGAACTGTGATTGTGATCTTGGTACAAGAACTTTACTGTATAGTGTATCCTCTGTCTTGATTAACATTTGTTTCTGGATGCACTGTCTAGAACCCATAGCAGGTTTATAACTGATTTTTTTTCCCTCTCCCCTACATTTCTAATCTTTTTATAAAGAATTTGAAGACAAAAGATGACTTGCAGAGATTGTTTTGGAGTATAAAAATTAAAATGACTTAAATGTGATGTGCCAAATTACCAAATAAATGGGGGCATTACATTTAACACATCTTGTTACATTTTTCATTTTGTTGGTTTTTAGTTGGTGACACTACTGCATGTGTTTTGCTGGTGATGTCCTACTCTGAGGACTCTGCAGTGCACTGAAGCAGGCCCATAACTAAGTATTTTCTGTATACTATTTCATGGGCTTCAAAGACCTTTAAAATATCTATATTGCAAACCCTAAATATTTAGACACTAAAGCATTATTGTATATAAGAACACGCTTAGTTTACAATGGGGTTCTATACTGAGTGTGATGTCATCAACAGAACATGTGCTGTGAGGTTGCACCAAATAGTAACCAGCAAAAACGAGGCTGCAAGACGATGAAAAGTCCCGTTTTGAAGTTAAAGGGACCCTGTGAAGCTAAATTGTCCCTAAAGTTATGTAAAATCTAAGCTTTTTGTCAAACTGAAGTCCAGTGTTTCCATGAGTTAATTTTATTTTTTAATAATTCCAATGGAAACATTTAAAATGAACATTCTCCATTAGTGGTTGCAACCCAAACATTGCAACATGGTGCCCAAGAGCCTGCAAGTAAAATTTTCCAGATATCCGTTATAAACAAAAATGAAACTGACTACTCTGCTTTATTACCTTGTCTCATGTCCCTGTCTTTGGCAACAGTAGATCTAGTGATAAATCAAATTCGATTTTTAAGATGTTCAATTCTGGTAATCCAAAGTGGTATTTGTAGTATAGCCAAGGAATTTTTTTGTGAATAAACTGAACTTCTAATCTGACACTTCTTAAACACATGCTGGAAGCTTCCTTCCCTTTGTGCTAGGTTTTTTGTTTTTGTTTGTTTGAGCATTTGGTACATTTTTAAAGCAGTCCTATTTTTTATCTCTTCAAAAACATTTAGAGGTCACCTTCTATTGGATATCCAGCATAAATAATGCGTTATTTTTAAAAAGCACCTCTCAATTTTGTCAACTTGGCCAAAAACTATACTTCCTCAAATTAAAACATTCAGTTGTCTATCATATGTTGTATTGATAGCTCTCTCCAAAATGAGCCTTGGGTATAGTTTGACACTCACTGATTACATTTGTTATGACTGTTTCCATTAAAAGCACTTTAAACATAAGCTGTTTCCTTTAGAATTAAGCATTTTGCAAAAATGTCTAAATCAGAGAATGTTGAGGAGCAGCTAAGAAGTGTCCCAAGTTCATCATAGCTGAGTAGGAATGTAATTTGTCAAACCAGGCTATTACCCACTTACTGTTCTCAAGTAGGTTGGACGTAAAACTAGAAATATTTTAAAATGTTACTAAATCTTCTATTAAATAGAAACGTTTTCACTAATTATTTAAACCCAAGCATTGTGGTTGTGTATGGAACTAAAAATATACTTTAAGTGAATTGCAAAGAGTGGGAACATAGCAGAGACTTTTAATTTGTTTGTATTCAGTTCCGAACCTGGTGTTAGTAACACAGCTAAGGGGAACCCTTTTAAAATGTGACTGCAGCCTGGTCAGTTTCTTCAAAGTATAAATTGAGACAAATGAATAGTTATAGTAATGTTAAATTTCTATAAATATACTCCCTTCCTGACTATTAATGGGTACATGCAGTGTCATAAATACAAAAGGTGTCCCAGACCTGACACACTGAACACAGAATTTGTAGTAATTGTTACAGTGATATTTGACAGTAAAATTTCAGCTGGTTTTGCATACTATTTCAGTTCAGAGATTTTTAGGATCATAGTATTTAGAGGTACAGAGCCCTCAGATGAAGTCTGTTCTCCTGCAAGGGTAGAATGCAGTTGTTCAGCAAATGATGTATCAGATATTACACTAGACCAGGGGTGGGCGAACTTTTTGGCCCGAGGGCCATATCGGGGTTGCAAAACCGTATGGAGGGCTGGGTAGGGAAGGCTGTACCTCCCCAAACGGCCTGGCCACCACCCCCTATCTGCCCCCTCCCACTTCCCACCCCTGACTGCCCCCCTCAGAACTCCCCACCCATCCAACCCCCCTGCTCCTTGTCCCCTGACCGCCCCTTCTCGAGACCTTCCTGACCCTAATCACCCCCCTGGACCCCACCCCCATCCAACCTCTCTGCTCCCTGTCCCCTGACTGCCCTGACCCCTATCCACACCCCCGCCCCCTAACAGGCCCCCCGGGACTCCCACACTTATCTAACCCCCTGCCCCCCAGGACCCTCTGCCCCTTGTCCAACCCCCCAGCTCCCTTACCATGCTGTTCAGAGCAGCATGTCTGGCAGCTGCCCCACCCGGTCTGAGCGCGTAGCCCCGCCCCCCAGAGTACTTCCGTGGCTCCGGGGGAGGGGGGACAACGGGATGGGGGAGAGGCTAGCCTCTCCAGCTGGGAGCTCAGGGGTCGGGTAGGGTGGGCCCGCGGGCCGTAGTTTGCCCACCCCTGCACTAGATTATTCCCAAATCCTTGTTTAAAAATCCTTCCCCAACTTCCACTGCTAATTTGGTGGTCGGACATACTTCTTTATCCAAATATTTGAAGTACCATAAAGCAAGGAAATTTAAAAAACAGGGAATGTTTCTTTCAAATCTTGTTTATGTGGGTTGCAATGGCAGTGACCTTGATAACAAAACTAGGAAATCTGAAGCTAAGATTTAATAGGGAGATGGGGACAGTCACAAATAGCTGCTTCTTTTTTTTTTTTACCATAGCTACACTAACAGACTCCACAACAATAGCATCTTATTATTCAATGTACGGTACATGCTCCTCCTATGTAGTAGTCATATTTGCCTAGTTCAGTGATGTACATTTTTACTACTTCTAGCTGTGTCTTTCTGCAGTGTTATAAGAGCATGCATGATCTTGATTTTGTTCTGGCTCACACAAACAGATAGAAATATTAGAAGTGCAAATGTAGACCCAAACTCTGTGACACTACATTAAAGGTTATTGAACCTGCAGCTCTGGGTTCCTTGAATTTTGAGGCACTTTAGGGCATTTTCTGCATTTTCAAACCCATGGCAGAGAGTGTAAGAGCCCAGGTCTGCAGACTTGGGCTGGCACTACAACACTAAAAACAGCAATGTAGAAGCTGCGGCTTGGGCTAGTGGAGCCCAGGGAGGGGGGTGGTCTTCCTTGCCTGACCCACAACATCTACAATGCTGTTTTTAGTGCTGTAGTGCGATCTCTGTGAGCCCAAGTCTGTAGATCTGGGCTCTGAGCTTTGCTGCTGTGGATTTTAAAATGTAGTGTAGATGTGTCCTTAGACTCCATGTTAATCTCAGATTTCTTTCTCTGAAATAACCTTCAACATGTATGCAAATCCAGTAAATAAAGCTGAGGTTTTTGTCTTCCTGCTCTTCCTTCGCCAACCTCCACCCCCTTTATTTTAAATTAGATAACTTACTGGTAGAGTCCAAAGAATTAGGTCACTGGCCACCCCAAAAACCATAAAAACAGTCCTGTGGTTGAGCACCATGTGCTGGAGTATCTGTGCAAGTGTGATGTTGGGGGAGGTGAGAATAGAATAGGAGAGAGGTGACCAGAAAAGAGAGGAGTGTGTGAATCAGCCAAATATAAACTGAGCAGAGACTGAAGCAAAGGTGTGGAGAAGATTTAGAGATAAGTAATGGGGTTGTGAGGAAGGGGAGAGAGCAAATAGTTGTCTTTAAGGTGGAGGCATAAGAGGAAAATCAAAAGAACAGTGAATTGATTGCTTGAAATAGGTTTTGCATTTGATTTATTTCCTTCAGCTATCAAAGCAGTTAATTAAGAGATGCTGTCACAAAACCAATGAAATATTGGGTTCCTATCGTCCATGTGAAAGTGTAGTTGAAGGTGTGTCTTCTCCTACCTGAAACAAAGCTGAAATTAAACCAATGGATCGCCATAAAGTTTTTATTTCAAAGTTTTATTTCAAATCTGGGCTCTTGAATAAGTGCTTGAAGAATAAGAAATCAATTTTCAATAATGTAGTTTATGTGGCATGTAAGGACAACACTGTTTTTACTTCTAAAGCACAGTAAACTAATTTCTCTAAGCTACTTGAAATACCGCCTGTGAAGTAGTGTCTGGATCAATTCCTCATGCACATCTAATTTAAACTCCATAAGGAAATAGGGGAAGCATGTTTCTAATCAAACTACTATATAAACTGGTGATCTACTCCATTACTCTTCAAGCTGCTTCATAAAAGTCTTGAAAAGAACCCAGTGATTTCCTGGTTTCAGAGTAAGCCTTATTCCTTCTCAATAGCTGAACAAACTCTTTCACTTGTTATTTTGTGTGAGCAGGGTTGTATGTTGGGGACAATATGGTGGGGGTAGGATTGATGGATTCAATGGTGTTAGGGAAGGGGAAGATATGCAAATTTATTTGAGCGCTCCCCCTTTGTGTGTTTTTTTTTTTTAGTCAAACACCTTCCAGTGTCTCTTAGTGAAATGCTAATGTTATTGTTAGATTATTCCTTCTAATGCATATATTTCTAGAAACTCTCTTGTATTCTAGCTATTCTGTCTTAAGGCAGTATTTTCATTGTGCATTCAATTATATGGTATGTGGCAACTTTGCATGCTTCAGTGGTACGTTCTGTTATTAAATATAGAGTTCTGATTATTTGTACCTTGAGAAGCTAACTCAGAGCCTTAGAATTAAGGAAATATTAGTTTCCAGTTGGTACAGTGGTATATTTGATAAAATATTTTTATCAAACTGATTATTTTTAAAAGGGTAACTACTAGAGAATGTATAAATCTTTTCCCAATAATTTATATGTAAACCATTTCTTAAACTCTGAGCCAACCCTCCTTTTATCTCAGTTCTGAGAAGTCATCTTCTCAAGCTTGTAGTCCTTAATAAAAATTCATTATAAATCACAATTGCCTCCATACCATAAGCAAAGATAGGGCATGACTCAATGTATTTTTAAACTCTCATTTTACAAGTGTAATTGAAGCGAGGTGTGGTTTGTTTTTTGTTTTGTTTTGTTTTTAAATTTACAGTTTGTAATAAATCAGACAGTGCTTATGATCTGGTAGCTATATGCTAATGGTGTGTAAAGTCATGTAAAACAATTGTACTGTGTTTTGGAAAAATGATAGGGTGTCACTGTAGAATAGTGGTTCTCAACCGGGGGCATGTGTGTGAGCAGGTTTCAGGGGGTCCGTCAAGCAGGGTCACTATTAGACTTTCTGGGGCCCATGACAGAAAGCCGAAGCCCCGCTACATGGGGCTTAGCCTGGGGCCTTGAGCCCTGCTACTTTGGGGCTGCAGTTGAAGCCTGAGCAATTTAGCTTCACTGTGCCCTCTGTGACAGGAGGCTCTGGGCAGTTGCCCTGCTTCCTACCCACTAATGCTGGTCCTGGCTTTTATATGCAGAAATACTACTGTTGTGGCACAAGCGGGCAGTGAAGTTTTTAAAGCATGTTTGAGGGAGGTGGGGGGGGGTCTCAGAAAGAATAAAGCTGAGAACCCCTGCTGTAGAACGTGCCCATTTAGTTGTGAGAGAAAACAGAGTTTAAAAATTTTATGATAAGCTATAAAAGTGGACGAGGCTTGTATTGTTTGTGACTAGAGTGAGCAATGTAGTAAAAACATTGTTTTTAATGCTTTAGGATTAAAGTAGTAGTTCCTCATAGAACCAGGAAATAGAAGTGTTTGGGGTGAAGTGGGAATAGTCCATGTGGTCTAAGACAGGGATTCTCAACCTCTTTCTTTCTGAGGCCCCCTAACATGCTATAAAAATTCCACAGCCCACCTGTGTCACAACAACTGTTTTTCTGCATATAAAAGCCAGAACCCATGTTAGGGGTATCAAGCAGGGAAATTGCCCTGTGGCCCCAAGCCAAAGGAGGCCTCACGAAGTGAAGTTGCTTGGGTGTGGGGTTCGGCTTCAGCCCTGCTGCTGCGGGGCTCCGGCTTCAGCTTTCTACCCTGGGTCCCAGTGAGTCTAATGCTGACTCTGCTTGGCGGACCCTCTGAAACCTGTTCTCAGCCCCTGAGGGGGGCCCTGGACCCCCAGTTGAGAACTGCTGGTCTAAGATTGGTAATGGGATTCCTGGCCTTTCACTTCTAAATTGCTGGTTCAAACCCAAGTCCAGATATGTGGTGATTGAAAGTTGTTAGATATTCAGAAAGCTGTTTGGTGGTGTACATGAAAGAACGAGTGGTCTTAGTTCAGTTCCTAGTGGACACGCTACAAAAGAAACCATCGCAACTGACACTAATTGTCACTCTTGATGGCAGTCTCGGTAGAGAGTTAAAGGATTAAATGGGCATAGAGAATAAACCACACTCATCCCTAGAGGTCTGTTTCTTCAGGTCAAGGCACACTGACAGCAGTGTGAGGAAACTTGCTCTGCCCATGGTTTATTTGTTCTGTTGATGATCTCCTAGACTGTCAGTGTGATACCTTTCAAAAGTAGCAGACTCCCTTCCCTTTTTTAAGGGCGACTAAGACTAATTACCAAATCTTAACTCTTTCCTTACACTTTTTGATGGCAGCGATGAAAAACATGCATCATTGCTCCCTGCTCTGGTTTTGACATCTCGAAAATGTAATTGACCTGGTTTTAATAACGGTTTTTGTTCAGTTATCACTTAATTAGCAGAGCAGTTTAGGGATTTGTCTGGATTTGGAGTGATGTCCTCTTGCCCCCCAAAATCCTTGCTGTTTCCCTCCACCCTTTTGATTCCTGCCTTGGGCAAAAACTGTTTCCAGCTAAGGAGGGCTGGATGCAACTCCTTCCAGAGTGGAAGTAAACAAGTCTCCATAGACGGAGATAGCATTAAAAGACATTCGGAGCAAAGAATATTTCCACATTGATGTGCCCAGCCCCTTCTATCCTGACTCTGAGGAGTCAAGTTAGCATCTAGAAATCAGATTTTGATTTGATTAAAACAAACAAATGAAAAAATGTTTTTGTAATGCATTTGCTACCACTAGTATTCTCGTTTCCCTTTTAGAAGTGTGGCTAGATTGTGAGGTCCTCAGGTACTCAATAATGGGTGCCATATAAGTACTTAAGGTAGACAGAGCAAATATAAGTTAGTTTCTTTCTATAGTCTAAGACACACATGTGAGGCTGAATCCAAGCATCCAAAAGGGTAAAAAAGCACTTCTTAAGTCCCTTGTATTGGCACACCCATCATAATAATATAGAAGAAGTTTGTAATAGTTAAGCTTAGTTTTGTTTGTACCTTGTTCATTAACAATACAAATTATAAAGTTCCTTCCATCCCCACAGGTAAGAAACTCCAGGTAATGCATGATTATTTAAGTTGTAGCAATTAAAATCAAATATACAAATAAAGGGGTTTTTTAATGTCTATTCCCTGCCTCATTCAATCACAATTTTTGCCTTTTGACTGAACAGGAATGTTTGTTCCAACTGGTGTAGCCTATTGTGCAAAGAGGTCACAAGCCCATTTAAGAGGTAGTAACATTTGAATATCTTCCTTGTTGATTTTACTGGCACGTCCTCTGCAATTATTTAAAAATATATTTTTCTCTTATTGCTCAGTTTTTAGGGTTTGTGCATCAATTGTTTTCTCAGGCTCAGAACTACAATGGTACAAAGGTGTTGCAATGCTCAGTGTTGTAACACCTAGCTTTTAGGCACCTAGAAAATCAATGGAACGACAATGGGAACAACAAAGCCTGAGTTAAGTGCCTAGACTCTCTCTGTATAGTGAATGGGAAGAGATAGGGACTTGAAAATGGGACCCTCAAAAGCCAGCAAAGGAGGTGGGAAACAGCCTAAGATAGCCAGTAGCAGATGCTGACAAGAGGGATGAGTTGTAGTCCCTGCCCCTCTCATGGAGTTAGGCACCTGAATCTGGGTTGCAGGGAAGTACTTATGTCTGCTTGCAATCCACAACCAGGAATCCCTCTCTAAGGCTAGGTCTACACTACTGCGGTAAATTGATCTAAGCTATGGTACTTCAATTATGTGAATAACGTAACTGAAGTCAACATAGCTAGATCCACTTACAGCGGTGTCTACACCGCACTGTGTCAAATGGAGATGTTCTCCCGCCGATTTACTTACTCTTCTCGGGGAAGTGGAGTACAGAAATCGATGGGCACGTGCTCTCCCATCGATTTAGCATGTCTTCACTAGACCCGCTAAATCTTCGATTGCAGCAGTGCCAAGTTAGTTCTGTAGTGAAGACATGGCCTTAGAGTCAAACAACTTAGTTGCCTAAGCCATTATTGCAAGAAATGGAGGAGATGGTGGTGCCTACCTTAAAATTTTTAGCCCAGCTGTTAGAGCACTCTTCTGGCAAGTGGGAGACCCAAGTTCTATTTTCCCCCATCCTTCTGCTTGATGGGGAGATGATTTGAACAGGGGTCTCCCACTTCTCAGGGAAAGTGCCTTAACCACTGGGCTATGGAATATTCTGAATATTCCCTCAGTCTCTCTTGTTGAAGATGTACTATTGGAACAGAGGGACTTGAATCCACGTGTCTTCCCCTCTACCCCCCCTTATGTGGGTGCCATACACACCAGGCTATAGAGTCATTCTCTCTTTCTCTGGCCCAATGACTCCAAAGTGGAACAACTGCTTCAACAGGAAAGGCCTACGCAAAAATGTCCCATAGCCTGGTTGTTAAGGTACTTTCCTGAGAGGTTAGAGACCCATGTTCAAATCCTTTCTCCTCATCAGGCCGGGGGAAGAAAGGGGATTAAACCGCTCTCTCCCACATACCTGGTAAGTGCTCTAACCACTGGGGTTAACTTGTATATGGGAGGCGGCACTGCTGCCAGTATTTTGAATGGGGCCCAATCCAATAGGTACACTCTGAGCATGCCTAGCAGGTTGAGTCCTGCAGGCCAGACAGGAGGAGGAGTGTCTGTCTTCCCCTGGTTTGAAAATTGCACTGGGGCTTAGGTAACCTGATGCATAGAGGGATGCAGCAGTACATATGCTCAGAGGCAGAAACTTAGGTGACTAACGAACTTTTACGGTCAACCCCATAGGCAACCTACATTTTAAGTGGCAGCCAAGCAGGGAGTTTGTGGATCTCAGTGGTGCCTAAAACTGGGCTTCTGT
This sequence comes from Chelydra serpentina, assembly GCA_037349315.1. Taxonomy (NCBI): domain Eukaryota; kingdom Metazoa; phylum Chordata; order Testudines; family Chelydridae; genus Chelydra; species Chelydra serpentina. Next base: position 62,389,964 of record JBAIAC010000002.1, on the reverse strand, counting down.
CTAGATCTTTAGTTAGGGGAACAGTATCCAAGGTTCCTTCAAAACATTTTCCTAATTATATTTTTCCAATCTTCTTGTCACTTAAAATTGTGTTTATGTATCAATTTTAATGGAGTAGCATCTTTTTTTGCCAACAGTGGATGTGGCTTATTTGCAACTGCACTGCACTGAAAGGTTTAATTGGATTGGCTGTGTCACAAATAAGTGCTCTTAACTTGGGATGTGGGGAGGAATCAGTGTAACGTAAATAGAAATAGGATGCACAGACTTGCACTGAAGTAATGCAGGATGAATTAGAACAGATCTACTTATTTCAGTGTGTTTGTGTGTAGACCAGCTCTTTGTGTAATTTCAAGTGCAGTTCTTGGTGATTTCAAAATTCCAGATAAACCATTAGTTAAAAAAAAAAAAAATTGGTCTTAATGAGTTCCATCTGGGGTATATAAACCTTGCATATTGTATTACATTATTATGTTGGCACATAGTATATGGGGGGAAAGATCTTACTGTTTATTCTTTTAAACTAGAGTTATGTGATTGTATAAACAATGTAAGTATTTAATGGGGAAACAGTTTCTAATGCTATATCAGAAGAGGTACTATACTAAAACACAAGAACACTAATCTTCAATATTGAATCTTCAGTATTTAATAATACATGATTGAGACTTAACATAAGTGGTATTCAATATACTGTCAAAATTGCCTTCGTAAAGACATTTACTGGTGTGATTAAGGTGACTCTTTTAAAGGTAAATAATCCTGTGCTGAGTTTACCCTATCAACATATTTATTCACTCTGAGTAATGTTTTGAACAGCCTTTTTGAGTAACACGTACATTGCTGCGTTATTTGCAGCTGGATTCAAATGATGTTTAGGAGCTTGCGTTCCTTCGTGACTGCTTTCTCTTTAGCAAACTCTTATCACAGAAATACAAACTGCATATCTCCCTCCCCCTTTCCCAAGCTCTACAGTTGGAGTAGGGGAAGAAATAGCATTTAGTTTTATGTTGCATACAACCCTGTATTTAGTTGCATATGTTGCTATAGCTTCATATGTGTCCTAGAATATTTCTGAAAACATTTAATGTGGAAGGTGATTAAAGAAGTTAAAATGCTAGACTTAAGATGTTTTTATGTAATGCGTGTCTGCCCTCTGTTCATTACATATGTAAAGCTTATAGAATTAATATGAACTAAATATATAGTTATATGTACTACTTTAAGTAATTAAATGAAATTTTGCTGTTACTATTTCAATTAATAGTTTGTGGTAATTTAGAGCCACATTGTTACAGATCTAGGTGTACAAAATTGGGCAATTGAATATCTTGCTATTGAACATAGTGAATTGCTAACGGAATATCAAATTTAACCTAACTTCTTGAATTAGTTACTCCGGCCCTTGAAGGAAGCTGAGTACTGACCTTCCGATAACCTTACATTTAAATAGTTACATTTATGTGCTGAATTCCCCACATGGAGAAGGTAAAAGGGGCATTCAGCATATAAGTCGGTGGTTCTCAACTGTGGTCCACCGATTCTTCAGGGAAAGCCCCTGGTGCGCCGGACCAGTTTGTTTACCTGCCGCGGCAGCAGGTTCGGCCGGTCGTGGCTCCCACTGGCTGCGGTTCGCCGTCCCCGGCCAATGGGGGCTGCGGGACGCGGTGCGGGCTGAGGGCTGTGCCATCCGCCGCGTTCCGCAGCCCCCATTGGCCTGAAGTGTCGAACCGCGACCGGCCGAACCTGCTGCCGCAGCAGGTAAACAAACCAGTCTGACGCGCCAGGGGGCTTTCCCTGAAGAATCGGTGGACCACAGTTGATAACCACCGATATAAGTGAATCAAAACTTTTGGTTTTGTCGATGTAAGTCCTCATAGATCAGTTGGCCTGTTTCCACTCTGTTGTGGCAACCACATGTCCCGTGCTCTGACATCATAGCTACCACAAAAGACCACTGAAGAATGGAACCAAACCATAATGGGCTTGGAGGAGGAGGGTCAAACAAGTGGCATTTAAGTGTGTAGTGCAGTATTGCAGCTTTATATCTCAAGCGTAGTTCAAAAGTCTCTCAAATCTGAGCCATATGGTTTTTCAAAGTAACTCACTTGACCTCCCTCCAGAGAAAGACACTACTTTGTAGGGCCTGTTGGTTTTGATTAAAAAAACCAAAACATCTGGGACCTAGTATGGTCTTTTCTAAGAACATCAGAACGGCCATACTGGGTCAGACCAAAGGTCCATCTAGCCTAGTATCCTGTCTTCCGACAGTGGCCAATGCCAGGTGCCCCAGAGGGAATGAACAGGTAATCATCAAATCATCACCTGTCGTCCATTTCCAGCTTCTGGCAAACAGAGGCTACGTACACCATCCCTGCCCATCCTGGCTAATAGCCATTGATGGACCTATCGTCCATGAATATACAGTATCTAGTTCTTTTTTTGAACCCTGTTATAGTCTTGGCCTTCACAACATCCTCTGGCAAAGAGTTCCACAGGTTGACTGTGCGTTGTGTGAAGAAATACTTCCTTTTGTTTCTTCTAAACCTGCTGCCTATTAATTTCATTTGGTGACCCCTAGTTCTTCTGTTATGAGCAGGAGTAAATAACACTTCTCTATTTACTTTCTCTACACCAGTCATGATTTTATAGACCTCTATCATATCCCCCCTTAGTCGTCTCTTTTCCAAGCTGTAAAGTCCCAGTCTTATTATTCTCTCCTCATATGAAAGCTGTTCCATACCCCTTATAATTTTTGTTGCCCTTTTCTGAATCTTTTCCAATTCCAATATATCCTTGTTGAGATGGGGTGACCACAGCTGCACGCAGTATTCCAGATGTGGGCGTACCATGAATTTATATAGAGGCAATATGATATTTTCTGTCTTATTATCAATCCCTTTCTTAATGATTCCCAACATTCTGTTCGCTTTTTTGACTACCGCTCAGGGCTGGCCCTAGCTTTTTGGCCGCCCCAAGCAAAAAAACAAACAAACCCACAAGCGCCGCACCCCCCCCCCCAACGCCGGCCAAAACACCCCCCCCCCCAAAACGCCACCCCGCCAAAATGCCGGGGGGGGGGGGCCAGCGGGGAGGGCGGCATGCCGGCTGCCCCGCTGCCCCGGCCAGTGGGGAGCGCAGCACGGAACGCTGGCCGCCCCGCTGCCCCGGCCGGGGCGCCAGAGGAAGATATATATATATTTTTTTAATTTACCAAAAAACCTAAAAACCTTGAGTGCCGCCCCCCTCCAGGTGCCGCCCCAAGCACGTGCTTGGTAGGCTGGTGGCTGGTGCCTGGAGCCGGCCCTGCTACCGCTGCACATTGAGTGGATGTTTTCTGAGAATTGTTCAGAGAACAAGGACTCCAAGATCTCTTTCTTGAGTGAACAGCTAATTTAAACCCCATCGTTTTATGTGTATAGTTGGAATTATGTTTTCCAATGTGCATTACTTTGTATTTATCAACATTGAATTTCATCTGCCATCTTGTTGCCCTATCACCCAGTTTTGAGAGAGATTTTTATAGCTCTTCACAGTCTGCCTGGGACTTAAGTATCTTGAGTAGTTTTGTATTATCTGCAAATTTTTCCACCTCACTGTTTGCCCCTTTTTCCAGATCATTTATGAATATGTTGAATAGGACTGGTCTGAATACAGTCCCTGGGGGACATCTCTCTTTTTTTTTTTTTTTTTTTTCCCCCTTCTCTCTCTCTCCTTCCTTTTATTGTTGGTAGAAACTCTCAATAGGCCCGTCCAGCTCCCATTGAAGTCAAAGGGAAGATCTGTACTGACTTCAGTGGAAGTTGGATGGAGCTTTAAGACTGTAATTCTAAATCATGCAAATGAGCACTGACTGGTACTTGGTACAGTGTCTAAAATCAAATGCTGTGAATTCAAAGGTTGTCCACAAGCCATCATCTCTTAGCTTTGCCAAACATTGGTATGAAAGTGATGGTGATTTTTGACGGTTTCTCTGCTCCCTACAGGAGTTTGAACAACAAATTTACCCTTACAAAATGTGGTCAAAGATCCAAAGGTGATTCTTTGACTCTTTACAAGTGGCCAATACCTCATTTATTGGCCTTTCCAGAAATATTGTGTACCCTATTGTCATGCCTAGTTATTGACTCAGTACAGACTTGGAGTACCACTACCCAAATTGCCAGTACCAGTTTTTGTAGTGCCTAGGTGTTAGATTCTCTATCCAAATACTGACCTGGACTGACCCAGCTTGGCTTGAGCTCAGATGTGATCACAGCATAATGTGGATAAGAAACATCTTGTTCTAAACCATATGTGTAGTCTTTGATTAAACTTGATGGTCATGGGGCCAGTTTCACCAGCACCCTCCAGCTGCTTTGTATTGTACAGGGTCACAAAGCAAGCAAGTCAATCTGCTTGTTTCCTAACTATTGTGGGAATACTGCATTCTGTAAATGTTAACTGAATTTTAAGTAATAAATGTAAAAAGGGCCTTCCCTTGTAGGAAACTCAAGACTCCTGGTTCTGTAGGATTTTGCGATTTGTTTTACCTCACTCTGCAAAATATTAACATTTAAAACATACTGCACTTGAAATAGTTGCTTTTTAACTCCTGCAGTGGTGTACTCATTTACTGAAGATATTTGTCAAAAATGCAGAATAATTATGTTTCTTTGGAGTATGGTCCTAGTGTTTGGTCAGTGCAACAGAAATGCAGAACAAGATATGCGTGTGTTCTATATTACTTAGTCACCTTTCTAAAATGTACTAGGTTTTTTTTTAAATGGCTAGTGTCTCCTCCATCTGCTGTTATAAAAACAGTTTCACTTACTAATGTGCTGCCTAAAATATCCTTTGTTCCGAGAAGCAAGTCTGCTTCTGTTGTAATCTGGGCTAAGAATTCAGCTGCAGGTCAGTGTTTGGTGCAGTAGAGTTCACTGACCACATTTTGCTTCTGGCAGTTCTAGCTTTGGCCCCTTTACACAGATCAATGCCAGGCTAACCCCATTTACTACTACTGAGTTAAAGCTTTGCTTCTCCTATTTAATTTAGCTCAAAACAGGAATAATACAACCAAGCACCAGAGTGGCAAACAAGCCAGAAGGAAAGAAAAATGGGTCCTCAGGTTCTTAAGCTAAAGATACCAAGTGGCACCAGAATTTGGATGGAAGGAAGTGGCTTGCAGTAAATCATTAGACCCTTTATCATACATATCAATGAAAAACATGAACCATTGATTCCAGTTTGTACATATACACTATAGCTAATTTTGGGGTTTTACTCAATTATTTTAAATAAAACTCTGCTTTTCCGTGTAACTTCTACTGCTCTAAGCATTCCATACTTGCTGTGTTTTCTCTTGGGTTTCATGGTCCCAGTGCATAACTCCCCTTGTTTAAATCTTTTTGGCTCCAAAGGTAGTGGCTATGGATGACATCATGTGACCTCCCCACCCCTGTTGGTTGCATCCCACCAGCTACCATTACCTCAGCCTTCTTGAAATTCCCAGGCGGCTTGTTCTTGCTTGTAGTCAAGTGAAGAGCTCTTTACAGGAACTCAATATTCTCAACGAAGCTGCTAGGTGTTGAGCACTTTTGAAAACCTGTCCAGAGGTTTTGTCAGAGCCAGCCAGCAAGCAGCGGCTCAGGCTGTATAGTGACTATTAACCCCTCTAGCTGCAATAGTGTGTTTTATTACCTATGGCACACCTCCATATAAAAATCTCTTTGGTTGCTGAATTACTAGAGGAATCAAAAGAACAGGGCCTCTTGTCACATCTGGATGACAAGACCCCCTGGCCTGGTTGCCATTTAGGTATTTCCAGTTAGGATTGGATTTATACATTCTATTAGCCACATCTCATGCCATAGTTCTTTAAAATATTATATGAAATGAGGAATATGCATACCCTCCCAGATAATCCTTGTGATAGAAATTGTTTACTTTGCCATGGCAGTGCCAACAAAAGTGGTATGCGATTTAGTGCTTCGCAGTGGCTTAATAGTGTTTTGTGGGTTTTTTTGTGTTTTTTGTGTGTTTTGGTTTTATATAATTCAACAAAAGTCGCTGTACATGCCCAAAATGTGTCTAAAACCAACTTGGGCAAATGTGACCACCAAAGGCAATCTGTGACTTAAGAATTACTGCTAAATTTAAAGCGTTCCAAACACTTGCTCCTGAGCTGAGTGAGATGAAAAATTTCAGCTTGAAAGATGAGTTAAACAAAGTAATAAGAAATAGAGAGTGCCTTTTCAAAAGGAAATTCTTGTGCAGCCTTAACTATGGTCATTGTTACATACCTTGCCTACGATATGTACAGGACGTGGAGCGGGGGGAAATTCCTTGACGCTCACCTTTATTTAGTTTCCATTGGTACATCCTCACTCTTCCCCCACCCTCCAGTCAAATCAGCTCTGCCCTTAGATTTAACTTGTAGAGGGCAGAGCATTAACTATCCCCTCCCTTCCATCCTCTCTTGTAGGGCTCTGCTGTTCCTGCAGGAGGCTCTCTCCTTCACAGCATCTCTTTCTCTACCTGATGCCTCTGCTTCCTCCTCACCTTGCAGGAGCAGCAGCACTTCAGTCTCTCTGCTCTCTTCCTGTCTCCTCCCTTCCAGAGAAGGCACTGTTGGTTCCTTGGCCTACATTACGTCAGAGGACAGATCTTAGTGTGAAGGGAGTTCTTCCCTCTCTCTCATGCTGGGAGCATGACACCCAGGAGTTGAGAATCCTGTAACATAGCTTCAAAGAAGCATAATTAGAGGCTAAGTAATTTCCCCTTATTTTATTTAAAGCATCCATTTTATAGAATTAAAATCCAACTTTGACTAAAGAAAAATCAGGTCTGAACATGTCATTCTATTGTAATTTATGAACATGGAGTAGATAATGGTACAGCCTACCTATAATGGATTTATAGCATAGTATTTTTGCAAGAGAAATATCAAACTCTTCTTTCTAAGAGTGAGGCAAGTATTTCCTCTGTTCAAGTTAGTTACTCATGCAAAGATACTGTACTGTAATTGATTTGCCTACTAATATATTGTTTAAACTACTTTCCATGCTCCATATTACACATAGGATAAAGGGGTGTCTGAAAAGCAAACAGATTTTTTTAGAGATAACAAATGAGCTACAGTATCCATTACTTAGTCTGGTGAATTAGCCATATCTAAGTAATGTGGTCTTTCTTTAAAATGGCATTTTTTTTCAGTCTCAGAACTACAATTGACTTTTTTTACATTAAGCAGGGTCTGGGAGCTCAGGTGCATTTTAGTATCTGAATCTAAGTTTAGTATTAAGAAGATTACAGGGTTTTTTTTAGTGCTTCTGTCAGTTTCCCCATCCTTCTGTAATGTGTTTTCCTTCAGAGATGCTAAGGGCAGTTCAGAGCTGTCAGGTTTGGACCTTTGGAGAAAATCTCCATCTGCACAGCTCCTAGCAGAAATTCATACACTGTTAGCTTTGCACCAATGTAATTATGGTTACTCTTGCCTTAAAATACATTTGGTAGGGAGCCTGTGGTTTTTAGGGTGTTTTTTTGTAGTTGCTGATCAATGAGACGAGGCTCCCATATAACTTTTGTTTAGCTTTTATAATGTTTTAAGAGCATTCTGTCAAAGATAATTTTGCCTATGTCTGTTGTATCAGTTTAGACCAGTTGTCCATCTAGTCCATAATTTGTGCCTGAAAATGGCTAGTATATTTGGCATTAGCCTTCCTGTTGTGACTGCCTGTTGCTGTGGTTTTCTTTAAATTAAGATTTCCTCAAAATTGTCTAATCCTCGTGTGATTCTTCCTTTGCCACAACATTAGAGGGCAAGAGCAATGAGTTATGTCTTTTGTGTGTTTTTAAATCTCTTTATTTCTCGCCTTGTTCCTGTTACCAGAGGAGTTAAATAGGAATGCCCCATTTACTTTCTTTATGCCATTCGCTCTCTCTTATGTCTCTCTCATGCCCATCTACTTGTTTCTTCTCCAGGCTTGACCATTTTAAATCTTCACTAAGTAATCAAACATGGAATCTATCGTCTGTTTTCACAAGGCATCTAAAACCAAAGAAGCGTGAACCAGATCTAGAAGTGCTTGGATTGCATATCTCACCTGCAAATCTCTATGGAATAAAAATGTCTGCATTTCTCAAGAAAATGTGTACGATGTATCATGCTATGGTACCAACGAAAAGCCTTTCTCAAATAAAATCCCAGAGTGGGAAGAGCTTCCTGTGACATTTTCAGTAGGCTGCCTCATTATTAGGTAGCTAAGTTAGTCTCAGACAGGTAATTCTGCCTTAAACTAGTTAACTGGTTACAGCTTCATGGGATCAGCAGTAACTGCCTGGTAGTGGCAGCAGCAGTGCTCCCCTTATGTAGTGCTTTGTTATATGGATCTGTGGTTAATCCACCCTTGTGGGCAAAAATGCTAAAATTAGCTTATGTTACACAAACACCCATTTGGCAGCTCTTATAGCTACCCAAAGAAATCCCTACAGGTCCGAAAACCGTAATCATCAAAACTCTATTTCTTAGCCTTGGATCCCAAAGTATCTTTTACACATAATGGATTCAAATGAACCAAATATAAAATATTCTTTGTTCATATGCCAGATGGTCTCCTTCTTGCCAAGCACAGAATTGTTCTGTTCTGTAAGCCAATAACTATGTTCTACCTTATTTCCGCCTCCCCTGCCGCCTTATTCCCCAAACGATCCCTAATAGTCATATGTGGTACATTTAGGGATGAATGCAGGAATATTGTCCCATGGTTAAAGCAAAACTTTTTTTTTTTTCAAGCTATCGAAGCATAAAGATGCAGTTTGAATTTAGAGCATACTTACTAGTTACACAACTGTACAATCAAACCAGAACTTCAAATAAAAAACCACCCACAAAAAGTGTTGTCAAAGTGGTGATTTTGCTATGTTTTGATCACTTTACTTCTGTTGTATCCCCATTCCACCACTTTTTATCCATTTAGTGTATTTTCCTTTGGGACAGAGATCATGCCTTCCTTTATATTTATATGTGATCTATCACCTGGTTGGCGGTGCCACAAACAATAATAAAACCCTCTCATCAGAGAACATTTTCTGGCTATGGACAGTAGTGTTGTTTTAACGCTGGTATGAGTAGTTTATAACACAAGCTTGCTCTTCCACGCTGCTGTTCCTTAATTCTGCGCCAGATTCTGAATTGGAGTTACTTACTCATGGCACTGGTTTTATCTTTTCACCTCAAATTATGTACATTATAAATACCTTCTTACTGTACTTCTGATCAATTTTTTCCTTTGTTATTCTGTAATAGACATTTTTAGAAATAATAATCCATTCTGTATGTTGTTTTTTTTTATTGTTATGAGTATTAAAGGGACACAATCCACTTAAAATTGCACATCAGTCTGAAAAGATTTTGGCAACAATCGTTACAAGAAACATTAAAAATTGTTGTTGTTGTTTTCCCAGTGTAGTCAATTTTTGAATTTGACAGCACTTTTTATATAGTAAGTTTTCACTGTTTCTTCTGTACAGCTAATCCCTTTCTTAATGTTTGGACTTCAAGTTGTTTTGCTGCTGCCAAAAATGTATATTCTTTACATGAGTTAGAATGGTCTCTTTCTGCTGCTGGGCAAATTAATAAAACATATTTAAGTACGGAGGGAAGCAGGAACCTAGCTGATTGTAAGGGAGATGCTATGTTTTTCATCAGCACTGTTTCAGGCCTCTCTGATTCAAAAGAGCCATTGGATTGTGCAGGCAAGGCCTATGCCACACCAGAAGATCCCCATTCAGCAGTTTTCCCAGGGTGAAATTGTATCTTGTGCTTTCTCAGCAGAGATGGTAACTGGCAGTGTTCCTTCTACTTCTGAGGCTGAAAGTGCTAGGGGGAGAACAAACATCTAATGTGCCTCTGGCAGTTTTACAATGGGTGTTAGCCGCGCTTTGTAAAGAGGTAGACAGTCTTCTGGAACATTCCCAAGGGGAGGTACTCCAGAAACTATAGTAGAAATTTTATCATGCAAAGTTGATTTGTATATATTTTTGTTGTGCTTAAAAAAAAACTCTACTGGGTTTTTTATTTAAAAAAAAAATCCTGCTCAAATGGACAGTTAACTGATTCTTCAGAAGAAGTTTGCAGTGTTGTTGTAGCTGTGTTGGTTCCAGGATATGAGAGACACAAGGTGGATGAGGTAATATATTCGATTGGACCAGCTTCTGTTCTTGAGAGAGACAAGCTTTCAAGCGGCACAGAGCTCTTCCTCAGTGAAAGCTTTCTCTTTCTTTTACCAACAGAAATTGGTCCAGTAAAAGATACTGCCTCATCTACTTTGTCTCTTCGGAAGAAGACTTCTCTATAGCAGATATGGGTTTTTAAAATGGGCATGCCTAAATCTTCAGACGTGACTTTTATAAGTGATATTAATCTTCCTTCACATACCAGCAAAGAGAGAGAATTTTAATTAGGAGAGGGGGGGAAATTAGTAGCTCTTGTTGTTTGGGGTATTTGTTAATCCTCTTGGTGAGAAGTATCAGGCTAAGACCATAAGCTCAGTACAATAGCCTGACCAGTATTTACTCAAATTTTGACACCATGTTGAGGAAGTTAGTGATTTTTCTAGAAATTCAAGATGCACAAACACAACTCAAAAAGACCTTAATTGTTCCCCTTTAAATCAGTAAAAGAGAATGTTATTCCCCTGCTTGTGAAGACACTACAAAAATTGAAAAGGAACTTCCTGCTAGGGTAGAAATCTCCACTTGGAGTTGATAAATCAGGGCAATCAAAATAATTGATTTAAGGATTCTTACATTTTTTTTCTTTAAGAGGAAGGGTTTTATTTTCTTCCAAGTACAGAGTGAAAAGGGAATTCTTAAGAGGAACTTGAAGATCTTTGTCCACTGTCTTGTTAGGGTAGTATTGTCATGCTGCAGTGACAACATAATGCTAGCATCCAAAAACCCAGGACTAAATTCAGCCCTGATGTTTCTAAGTACAGCATCTATTAAAGTAATTGCAAGTTGCACCTGCTACACCAAGGTTTCAGTGGTCCAAGATATTCAGATCAGCACTTCTACTCATTGGCATCAGTGATAGGTGCTTAGAAGGGAAAATTGACCTTAGTAGGCATGCAGTATTTTTAGTCCTATTGTCAGCAGAAAAACGTCTGAAAGCATGTTGCACACCACTTCTTATGCATCTTCTTTCATATAAAACTTAGGTAATTTATCATACTTTTATTACGTATTTGATCTATAATACAGGCAAGGGAGAAAAGATCTTTTTGGGTTTAAAGAGAGAGGAATTTTACTTACAGGCAAGCTGTTTCTAATGGCAGGAGCTTAGAGGCAAAGTGTCTCGTACCTATGGTGGCCATAGGGCTGCTATTGAGTCGGTCTTTGATACTGAAAGCAGTCTTTGATTCGCTGGAGGCTCTAACTTTTTTAAAGCACTTAATGTTAACTGTTTCATACAGTGGTATCCCTATTTAGAATGAAAGATCTGTTGGCAAATGTTGACTCTCTTGCTGTATCTGGCAGAATCTTATCTTCATTTACCTTTCTGATGGTGGTAGCTTAATTGTATACACTCCTTGAAACCTATTGAATCAGGCAGTTTGTATCTATAGAATGATCAAACTGAGGAAGCAAATCAGACATCCTCCCAATCTCTCCAAAAGCACAGTTTTATGTCTGTACAGAAGAAGCCAGCTAAGAGTAGAGATCAACATCTTAATGGACTAAATGGTTTGAAATTACAGGTGTCCTTCCCCCACTTAGACATCCTTGGAATAGTCACAGCAGATTTGTTGGCCTTTACTCTGACGCCTTATGCCTGGTACATCTAAATTTTGCTTTCTCTAGAATGGCTACAAAATTCTATTGACCATACAGCCTCTGTTCATGCAAAATCTGACTGGAATTTGCACTAGACTGCACACTCAAAACAGCTTTGTTTGTAAATGAGACTTCTTCAAAGGGTGAGAGTCAGGTGTCTTGAATGAGGACCAAGTCCATGGCAAATTTAATTTGAAAGTCTTCAAACTTCTTTCAGTTAAGAAAACAAAAATGGCAGATGGAACCAAACTTTGGGCTGGATTCTGAAATGATATCTGGCTTCTTTGTGGTGCAAAGGGCTGGAATCTGGCCACAAATAGCCAGCAGGGAATTTCCCTGGAATAGGAGTGTGCCAGTGAAAGAAATGGGTAGGGAGGAATATGGCAGAGCAGAGCTTTGTTACATAAGATCCATTATATCACTGGCATAAACTAGAAAAGCTGCTCAAAGCCTCACTGAGCCCTGGGCTGATGGAGATCAGGCGTTAGGGTTGGGAAGCCTTAACACTCTCAGTCCGTCCATTCCTCTCCTTGTCCCTCGACTGGCAAGTGGAGCTCTCCCACAAGAGACAACATGGTCTGCTTGGTTAACAATATAAAAAAGTTACCTATGTTTGTGTTTAACAGCAAGAGAGTGCAATTGTAGATCTCAAATTTATGAAACTGCAGGCCAAATGATATTTTCAAGGAAGTCCGAGGGACCTGAAAATAAAGGTTTACAAAGAATATGTGGGATGTGTGGAATGTTACCTTATGTTTGGGCATACTCAAAATGACATGGTGAATCTATCCCTGCTGTGGGTCTGTTAGAATTTTATCTCTAGATGTCTGTCCCCCAGTGAATTACCTCAGCCTGTTTGTATTAGAATTAACAGTCAGAAGCATAATATTTTTGTTTCTGACTAAGTAAAATAATTCCAGTTTCCTGCTTAAAGGAACTTCGTCAACTTGTAAATGACACTTCAGTCTGGATATTACCTGAAACGGAGGGGAATCAGTGTCTTTCAGTTGGTTTAGCTTGGTGCATTTGGCAATCTTTGTGTATAGTTTCTTTCCCTGTTTTATGGATCATAATTGCATTTCCTCTGTCATGTACCAGCATGTTGACATCACTCCCATGTACTTCCCTGATGGGGCACTCATTTCACTCTTCCCCAATCCCTGCAAGAGGGCTGCTGCTACTTCTGAATCTGGGCCAGGAAAATCTTTCTCAAAACCTCTGAATGGAGTTGGGGAGCAGCAAGAATTGGAGGAGACAGAGGGAGCCAAGGACTGCCTTCTGTATACTTCTCAAACCACTGCCTGGGGAAGAGACTTTTTTCACTGCCAAGGATTTCTGTAAGTCCCAGGGGAGAAGGTTAGAAGTTGCATGGTCTCACATCCTAGGCTGTTGTTGAACAGGCAGGCAGGAGTGGGCACAGAAGAGCAGAAAGAAAGGCAAGTCTAAGCATGTTTAATGGAGCTCTTGGACCACCCATTGTCCTTTGTTGAGAAGACCCCTGTAAATTTCAACAAGGAAGTAGAGAAACTCTTAACTGTTTTAAATATTTTTAATTTCCGTGTTCTCAATCATAGCCTTTAAAGGCATACTGTCAACTGCAAATTTTTTGAACTTGGCTAAATTGTAAAAAATTGATCTGCCTATCATTCTAGGTTTCTGTAGTGCTTTTGATCCCAATACCAGTTAAAAAGTGTTCCTGGATTTAGGATCCAAGGTCACCATTTGAAATGTACCTGGAGTCAAATCCCTTCAAACACTCTGCTGCTGATCAGTAATTCACGGGTATCTGAAATAGGCATGTCGAACAACATTTCAGTGAATCAAAATAATTGAAATATGTGTTGGCTTTTAAAAGTGGAACAGGATTGAAAAAACTGTAAGGAACAAGAATAAAGTGAAAGATGAGAAGGTAAAAAACTATGGGAGCTGCTGTCTATGGGGGGGCCGTAGCTGTGCTTAACAGTGCCCCTGGAATGAATGGACTCCGTTTTTATGAACCAAATTGTTCTTGAAGCAGACAACAATGTCCAAATATCCCCAGTCTTAAAACAGTCACTGTTCCATCCATTGAGACTACAGAAGTGGGGGCAGGCTCACAGTGTTCTGAAATCTTTTCTACCACCTGCTTGTTTTTTCCTTGTGTTTTATTTTTAAAGGAAACTGTATTTGTAAGCAGTTTAGACTATGGCAGGCCTGAACAACATGCGGCCCAGGGGCCGCATGCGGCCCGCGAGGGCTCACTGTGCGGCCTGCGGGGGGGGGGGGTGAGTAGGTGGGCTCACTGTGCGGCCCAAAATCTGGGACTGTGTCCGTTGGTCCTTTTTGCTGCTTGTCTCTGGGCTGGGGGTTGTCCCAATGCTGCAAAGAGGGTGTTCCCAAAGGAAGGTGCTTGCTTCTAACCTCCGAGGTCGTCAGTATGTCTGCTCTTCTCTAGTCAGCCCACTTGACAAGTTTGATTGTCCTTGGTCTGGTTCCCATCCCCTTTCCAAGGGTTGCAGCTGTCTGGCGGTGCCTGCCTTCCACGCCTTCCTCATTCATTCAACAGGGCAATTGAATACAAAGTGGGGGGAAGATCTTATTCTACTTCTAGCAAAAAGACATTTTTCTTTTACCTTAATTATACTACCTTAGGGGCCCGCTATAACATATTACCAAGGTTCAATACAAAGTCATATAAAAGTTATACAAAAATGCATAATGCAGAGATTTATCTACAACTGCATTGACTGACTGTTGTGTGCAGTAATATAGTGACCCCTGGGGAGGTGATGGTGGGGCTGAGCGGGGAGGGGGCGGGTCCTATTTTGCTGCTGTCATCTGGTCACCCTATGTGCGCTGTTTCTTTCCCCCTCTACAGGCTTCCACACCCCAGCACTGGGAAAGGAGGGGTTGTTTCCGCGGGGCGGGTGGCGCTGGGAGCGGGGGGTGTTTCCGCGGGGCTGGGGGGTTTCGGCCCTCAGCTGTTTTCTTTGGAGTAATATGGCCCTCGCCGCTTTACGAGTTGTGCAGGCCTGGACTACGGGAATTGTAATTGTGCACAAATACAATACAAATGCCAAATTAAATGTCTTGTTTGATCAATAATTTCCTTTTTATTAACAATTTCTGGCTATGAACATTTTTCCCCTTAACCTCTTTGCCCTTCATTGTTCAATTCCTTATTCATACTAACCCAAGTTATGTATACATACAAGCTATGTATTTTGGGAGGAACTATTATAAGGGGTTGGTCACTCGGTCATTAAATTTACATCTTCATCTCTCCCATGACATGCACTGATTTCCCTTTTAATTCTGAACAATTTAACAGTTATTAAAATAGTCTTGTGCTCTGTCCACTAGACGGTGTTGCTTCATGTTACGCTTGAGGGTTGTACCTATTAAGATTATAAACGGTTTCTTGTGGCATGTAACACAATGGGAACCCATCCTGATTTAAGTTCTCTAGGCACCACCATACTGCAAGTCATATTGTCCTCTTTCAGAGTGGCCTTAAAACTGTATCCAACTGGACATGTCCAGTGAGATGTGCCATATAGTAAGCTAAGGGTGGAGTAAGTTTTTTAACCTTGTTCTATTTAACAACTAAATTTTGGGCATATGGGCATCCTTTCTTCAGGAACAATAGATTCAGGTGGCTTGAAAGGAAGAATGCTCTAGAGTTAAACAGGATCGCAAAAGTTTTGTAGGAAAACGTCTTTATTTCATGGACTTTTAAGGTGGTAACTATTTGTGAATGATAGCTTAGTTGGTTATAGCTTACATTTGGAAACCACTTTCATTCCTCTTGTGACTTAACTAAAAACTGTGGTCATTCCACATTCTAATCTACCATCCTTGCAATGGTCTGTTGTACTGTACTTTTTTTTTTTTAACCAATTTCTACACCTTGCACTATCACAGTTATGCTGAATGAGGTCCCAGTCTAACTACATTATTAACCCTGCAAATCTGTTCATTTTCTCCTGAGAACCCTGAGGCAGGATATGCAGTATGATATGTCCAATTGAAAAACTATTTCAGACTCCATGGAGCTGCAGTGTGCTAAATTGTAACAGGAATGTGTGTTGGACAAAAAAAGATACTAGAGAGGGAGGTAATATAGTGCATTGCATACACCTCACAGAATTTGTTTTTGGTTTTAATCACCTTTTCTAGTTAATTTTCAAAGCTCTTACTTAATGTGCTTTTCTTCACTCCTGTCATGGCTGTTCATTATCACATTTATTTCCAGTTTGTGTCATTTTTGCATTTTTCCTTTCCCTGTCACTTCTCCAGCTACTTTCCTGTAACCTTTTTTTTATTTTGAATACTTTTAACCCAATCTTACTACTGATCTGCATAATATCTTGGGGTGGTGGTTGTGCCACACCACATTTATAGTAGATGCCAGGGTTTTGTGTAGCGTGTATATCTAGTATCTTGTCTGGACTCGTCTTCGTTCTGCCCCAAGCAGGTCCTCAAGAAATTCTAGTTCTTAAGATTGATATTCTGCAAACGTTTAGGTGTATTTTATGAGCAAAAATTAGCCAGACTTTTTACTCCATCCTCTTCCCTCTTGTCTATATTTGACCCAAGTTCACTTTTGTGTATAAAAGAGAAAATTAGTTGTTTAAATATATTATGGTTTATAGATGCTTTGTGTTTGAATTTATTGAGAACAGTGGTCACTACATTATTTCAGAGAGACAAGTATCTACCTCATACTGTCTTTATAGTTTGTCTTTAAGAGCAGTGTAAAAATTATAAATATTTTAAACACAAAAGAACCTCCTTAATCTGAATACCTCATAATTCTTGCACTCAGCTGTTTTCTCTCTCTGCTTCTCAGACTTAATATCATAGTGCTGTACTAAGAATGGATTACCTCTTACAACTAAATGACTTGCCAAACGAACAAAGCATGTTTTTTGATTTCTCACTATTTTGCTTATTTTTTTTAAATGAAAAATTCAATAATTATCAGTTCTCAGCATGTAATAATAGGATTCCACTGAATATGTATCCTTCCTGTAGGTAAGAAGTGGAATTGTCTCAAAACAAATCTAGACCGAGTTTCTGTTTGAATCCCAGAGCTTTGAAAATAGCCTGCCTTACTGGCTTCTGCAAAGCACTTCACCCTGCCCCACCCTATTGCATGCACAGATTGCACTACACATATTCCTCCTCTGTGACTAAAAGTTTGTTTCATCAGCATCTGTTTCTGTTCTACTTTCGGAGCTTGCTTTCGATTGGGAAGCTGCTCAGAACAGCAGTCTATTTGGGGCACATAGAGGCACTTGTCACTATAGTATAATTTTTAATGGAAAATGTCTTTCTCAAAGACTGTCAGTGCCCATTGTTTTACAGTACATGAACGGTTGGCTAGTCCAGGTGTTTCCTCTCTTGTTTTCGTGATATGTGGATTGGAAATTCAAGAGAAGCCTTTGAAGAATGGAAGAGCTGAGGGTTTGTATTTATCTGTCCTAACCTCATAGCAATGAGTGGGATTTGGAAAGAAACCCAAATCCTGTGTGCTTTTTAATTTTAAAAAGTGTCTTGTTTTTATCCTTTCTGACTCCTTTAAAACTATTAGTATTTGTTAGTGACTTTACCAGCTCTTACATAAGTGAGTATTCCTATTTTATATGGAATAGTTTTATAGTGAATAGTATTTGGAAACAGCCGTTTTTATTCAACACTAATGGTTTCATGTCTTTTTTTTTTGTGTGTGTGTGTGGGTTTTATAATTATACTTTATTCCACTTTATTTAAGTTTAAAAGTTGAACTTGTATTAAAAAAAACAAACTAAAATACCAGTCTCTGATGCAATAAAATTAAAGTTGCAGGCTGAAAATGAGATTACTGATAGGTGGCTGTTGGCTGCTCAGTGGGCATCTGTGTCTTTGGGGGGCGGCCTTAAAGAAATTCCTGACTCATGTCTGTCTCTTTACAGGACAGTCGGCCAAATATGTCAAGACCTCTGATCACTAGATCCCCTGCATCTCCGTTGAACAATCAAGGCATCCCCACTCCAGCACAGCTCACAAAATCCAACGCACCAGTTCATATTGATGTGGGTGGGCACATGTACACCAGCAGCTTGGCCACGCTTACTAAATACCCTGACTCCAGGTAATTGTAAAGATTGCATTGCATGTATTTTGCCATTCATTGATTCAGTTTTATGCTTAGACATTATGGGACTCTATTCTCAAAATGTTGCATTTCACTCCTTTGCTTTAAAATGAGCTTAGTGTTTCCGAGTAGGTAGGGGGTGGCAGGTTGATCTTTCTTCCTCTCCTACCATACACCTCAGACTAAAGACAGATATTGGCAAATCCCTTTGTTTATGACCTAAAATAAAGTTGGCACCAAGTCAGATGTTCTTAACCCTTGTATAAAGTTCATTAATATGCACTAATTTTCTCCGACTTCATATATGAAAAATCTAATGACATGGTTACAAATGTACATACAATTTTAAAACACAATTTTGAGCAGCATTTACTTTCCCACACTGTCAACATGTAATCCCAGACAACACAGTTTTAAAACACAGTTAAGATTGTAACTTATGTCTAATAGCACTAATGTAAAACCTTATTAGATTGCTGGTATTTTTAAAACAATTGCAATTATCTGTGGAATCCTAAATCTGCTCTTATATCCCCAGTTATACTCAAATGGGTTGGGGATCTGTGTAGATCATGAGTATTAAATAATGCTAGGAAATGTTTACATCCACAGACAAATTATGTGATGTCAATGGAGTAAAGGTCCATTGTAGAGCTGTGGCAAGGGGAGGAGGGGGTGTTTTCTCTTTTAAAAAAAAAAGAGAGAGCACTGAACATACTCTTGATGAGCTTTACATGGGCAAGTTTTTAATTCCTTCCTCTAACAGATAAAGAAATAAAAAGTCACACCCAAAAGTCAGAAAAAAGGAGCTACGCACAAAAGTGATGTTCATAATTAAAGGTGGCCAAGAAATGGAAATACCTTTCCACAAAAAAATTCAGTTTTGGCAACGTTTTTGTTCTGAACTGGGATGAAACATCAGAAACATGAATTTTGTCACGGGAAGGTATTTCAAGAAAAAAATCAGCCTTGGTAGAACCAAAAAACTCTGGCTGTTCAGTGCACCTGAGCCACAAGGTCCAGGAGCTGGAGAGTCACAGAAAATGAAAATTCTGCAGTAAAATTTTTGCAAAAAGGGCATTTTTTGTCAGTCAGTAAATCAGATTTTTTTTTTTACCAGTTCTATACCGAACATCACAGCTGGGCTATTCAAGCATCATCTAGTATAGTATTTCTTGTTGGTGGTATCATATCCCTCCTGTTTAAATCACAGGTATAATTTGGGCATTTTACAAGTTCTGTAAAAGTACATTCATTGCACAAGTCAATTTACTGCTTCTGCTTTGAGAGAGTTTCCTCTACATTGCAAATTACCATATTTCCTGATTACAGTCCTGTCACATGACTGCTCTAAAGTGTCACACTTCACACCTACTGTTCTAGTTCAATAACAATAATAGAACCCTTGGAACAATTATGCAGTTAAACCATTTATCAGTTTAAGCTCTTTGCTTTTATCTGTTTTTTGGTTAAAAAAATCTTCAGGTTCTGTAGCTGTACTTGCCTTTTTTATAGTATATACACTCCATTTTAAAGCATAGGGTTCTGTTCTGAGCATCCAATTCACTGGAATGACACTTTTTTTCGCTCCCTCTGCTAATGCAATATAGCTTATAGCCTTAGTAAGGGGGACAATAGTAGTATAATACTAAAGGCATGGGGGGAGAGAGAGAGAGAGAGAGAGAAGAGAATGCTTATGGAAAAAAAGAAAAACAAGATAAAAAGTTTAGCCTACCTGATAGGGCATTTCTTTTCAGAAGAAAGAGCACTGCCTCTTGTGTGTATGAGAAGGGGGAGACCGAGGCATCATGAAGGGGCAAAAGCAATATGAGAGATGTGATTCATCCAACAAGAACGGAAAAATTTTCTCCTGGTCCAGGAACAGGGTATGGAAAAGTTTAACCCTGAACGCATTTGTCGTGGTCTGCAAAACTGGTTTTTAGCTCTGTTGGGAACCTCTCTTAGGGAAGTGCAGAACAACCATATGAAGTGGAGTTGGGACAATTCGGCATGTCTCAGGATTAAGCTATTGATACAGTCATGGAAGCTTTAAAGAAATATTTGTACTCCTCTTGTTTTCCTCTTCTAGGAAATTTGAGAAACCATTTCTGCTAATATATGCAGCAACCATTTCCAAGTTAGAGACAATATGCTGGTCCAGCGGATTTAAGTGAAGAAAATAAAACATTATATGGTGGGACAGAATTTCAGCTTAATCCTTTCTCTTCTCAGTTCAGTGTGCCATTGTAACACTTTATGAAAGTGGAAATGGCAGCTGCCTATGTTAGAATCAGGAATTTAATAAATTTAAAATGTAATAGCAAAAATACTGACTTTAAAAAAAAACAAAAAACCCACAACCCCTAGGTAACAGCTGTCTTGTTTCATGTCATTGTGATAACCTCTTTTGTTTCAAGTCTGCAATTTTTTTTTTGTTTGCTTGTTTTAGTAGTCCCTGTCTCTTGAACCAGTAGATGAGTGAGTTACACAGATTAAACTACTTAATAGTGGGGATTCACCGCCATTTCTAAAAAATTTAAAACACAATTTTTAGCATTGGCAGCCTCAAAAGAGCAATTAGTAAACCAGTTTGGAAGTCAAGTCAAGGACTGTGGGGTGATAAGATGGTAATCATGATGAGACTTTTATTTTATTTTTATTTAAGGTCAGACACCTCAGTCTTCCAGCACACTCATTTATTTTTATATTTATTGGAGAGTTGGGAATATAAACTTTCCAGTGATACACTACATTAAATTCTAGCCCCAGCAGTTGACAAGAACCCGACATTCAACCTTACATATATAACTGGTCCCTTGGATTAGCAATTTTTTGGGCAAAATTCCAGAACTTGAACCAGTGTTACTGTTGACCTCTCCTTTGGCTAAGGTAGAAAACAGAAATGAACAGAAAGAAGGCATGATTCTTGTAAAAATGTGGCCCTTATTTATTAAATGCCATCTGTCGTTAATCATTGGAGGCACATGGTCCCAGTTTCACATATCCTCAAAATGAACCATGAAACTGACATGGTTCAACTGAGATCTTCTCTGAGTGATTGTACACGTGGATTCCACTCTGGATGTATATGCGCGCAAGATCGGATTTTTTTGGCCAGCAGTGCCTGTGAACATGTTTGCACCTACAGTACCCTCGTGCGTCCTCCTCCCCTGTCTGTTTATAGGCAAGCTCCCAAACACCAGGAAGAGATGAAGACTGTTATGGCAGAGATCAGCTGACTGCCTGCACTGTCTTGCAGGTTATGCTGGATGTGTCTGACAGGGCTGCAATTACTATGGCCATGACAGTAACAATGAGGTGGTCATCATGTCTTCGGACTTGGGAGTTCCCCAGGGAGATCCACACAATTGAGAACACCCCTTCCTCCCCCATTTGAAGGTAACAAACTTTAACTCTGGAAAGGATTTGGTCCTTTGTTCCTTAAGGCTCAAGGGCGACTCTGCACTCTTTGGCCTTTATGTTCCAGCCTCAAGGAGGAAGCAAACATGCCAACAGTTAGCCTTCAGACAGTGCACCTTTGCCCAATATTATCAGCTAGAGAGGAGCCTAGAGCTGGAGAGGAAGACACAGATTCCACCATATGTGGCCCTCTTCTGCCCCACAGTCTAGGGCTCCCAGCAGCTGCAGATTAGATGCTAATGTTGAGAGCCTGATAGAATCACCACAGGATTTTTTCCCATTCTAACTGCTTACACTTTGGCAACTGCTTCTTATTTTGGGGGAGCTTGGACTGGGATTGCCTCAGGCTGTGGGGTCCTGGAGATTGTAGACAAGGGGTATTCCAGCCAGTTCCAGTCCCTTCTCATCCCTTTTCCCCTGTCCCTTTTTAGGGACCTTTCTCACAAGAGTGTTAGAACAAAAAGTGGACTCCCTTCTACAGCTGGGAGCAGCAGAGTAGGTTCCCTTAGATTTCAGGGCATGGATTTTTAGTCCCATTACTTTCTGATCCTAAAGAAGAAGAAAGGGAATTGGTGGCCCATCCTGGACCTTCTGTATCTCAACATCTTTATCCAACATTTCAAGTTCAGGGGTTACTCCAGCCCCCACAATTTTCTTGTTAGATCCTCCTGACTGGTTTATGGCTCTCAAACTACAAGATACCTGTTTCCTTACATCACTCTGTCTAGCCTTCAGGAAATACCTCAGATGCCTGTTAGAAACTTTACGCCACCAGTACAGGATCCCTGCTTTTCGGTTTTTCCACAGCAAGGGTATCCACCAAGTACTTGGCAGTCATGGCAGCTCATCCAAGACTACAAGGAGGAATACAGGTCTATCAGTACCTTGACAGTTTACTAACCTGAGGAAAATCACCCCAACAGGTGAACAACTTGATTCAGGTAACCCTAAAATTCTTTGCTTTGCTGAGCCTCAGAGTCAACAGAGGAAAAAAATCAATATTGACTCCAACTCAGAGTATAGACTTCCTATGAGTAGGTTTAAACTCCAGACCAGCAAGTGCTTACCTTCTACAGGAAAAATGTCAGACAATAGTAAACTCCATCAACCAGTTTCAAGCTCACCCAAAAACATTGATGAGAGCATGCCTCTGACTTCTGGGACATATGGGCTTGTGCACCCATGCATTGCAGTTTGCCAGATTTCACCAAGCTCCATACAGAAGTGGCTGAAATCAGTGCATCCACCCAGCAGACATTGCACAGACACAATAGTTACGGACCCACAAGAAGTCCTCTCGTTAGTCTGGTGGAAAGATCCTCTTCCAGTGTGCAACCGAGTACTCGTGTCTGCACCTGTACCTACCAAGACTCTTGTGATGGATGCTTCTGTTCAGGCATCGGGGACGCATCTAGATGATTTTCAAATCAAGGCCTATAGTCCCCCTCAGGAAGTTTGCCTCCCATAAATATACTGTATCTCTAGCCATTTGCCAATCTCTAGGTATTCACAATACAAGTGCTGATAGACAGCATGACAGCTAGCATTATTCCCAAAAGCAAGAGCGAGAAAGATCCCTTTCACCCTATCAGGAGGCATGTGGCGCTGGAATTGGTGCATTCACTTCCAAATCACACTGGTGGCTCCCTGTATCTTCCCAGCCTTCAGAGCACCCTGGGTAGATCAAATATGCAGGCAGTTCTTGGACAACCACAAGTGGGCTGTCAAAGATGCAATCCTACAAAACATTTTTCATAAGTTAGGCCTTCCAGAAATAGACCTGTTTGCCATAGACCAGAACAAGAAGTGTGAGGCATTGTGTTCTTGCGAAGGCAAGCCTGGGATCCCTGCTGGATACCTTTCTCACCAGCGGGACTTGATATCTACCTTTTCCGCCAATCTCCAGGATACAAAGGTTTCTGAGGAAACTGAGGCAAAATAAAGGACTGATGATTGATAATCCCAGCATGGGCCGAGAAGTTCTGGTATTCAGATCTGATGATGATTCTTTCAACACAGTTCTCCATTGCATCAGTCTCTTAGAACAACTGTCAGATCCCACACCTCGACCCAACTTCCTTATATTTGACAGCCTGGACATTGGCTGGTTGATATCCATTGAAGAAGCTCTTCAGCTGAGGTTCAAAAACATTTTGCTCCAAAACAGGATACCCTCAGCCTGATTTGACTTACAAAGCTAAATGCAAAAGGTTTTCTGTTTGGCATCTTAGCACCAGCTGTCTCCCTGGACATCACCAATTTCAGTACTATTGGACTATTTCCTAGCTCTGAAACAATTTGCATTTTCTGTTAGTTCCATAAGGGTTCAGCTGGCAGCAATATCTGCACACTGCCATCTTATCCAAGGCAACACAGTATTTTTCCCAACCTACAGTGGCAATATTCCTTAAGGGCCTTATTCATGTTTTCCCCCAATTTGGGAGACACCTTCCTCTTGGGATTTCAATATAATACTCACAGGATTGATGGGTCCCACCTCCCTTTGTGCACTTAACCAGTTCCCTGCACCATTTCTCGATGAATACTAGCTTTTTAGTAGCCATGACATCAGCTAAAAAGGTAGGGGAGATTCGGTCTCTCACAGCAGGTCCTCCTTATTCAGTGTTCCATAAGGGACTCCAAGTTTCTGTTCAGAGTTGTTTTGAGAATGGATATGAACCTATCCATTCATCTCCCAGTTTTCTTTCCCAAGCGTCATTCAACTCCAGGCGATGCTAAATATCACATCCTTCATGTAGTAAGAGCACTGCCTGAGGGACAAAGTTAATCAGGAATGTGCCCAGACTGTGGGCTTTGCTGATCGTTACGGGGAAACCCATATCTTAACGCACATTATCTAAGTGTATCTTCAACTGTAGAAGAGCATGTTCTGAGTTAGCCGGGTTAAATCCATCTAGCCATGTTAGAGCTCTCTTCACTAGAATGCAGGCAGCCTCCGCTGCCCGTTGAAGAATGTCACTATTTCTGAAATCTCTAGTGCAGCTATGTGAAGCTCAGTTTACACACTTAGGGTACATCTATACTACCCGCCTGATTCAGCGGGTAGCAATCGATCTTCTGGGATCGATTTATCGTGTCTCATCTAGACGCGATAAATCGATCCCGGAAGCGCTCCCCGTCGACACCGGAACTCCAGCTCTGCGCGAGGAGTAAGTGGAGTCGACGGGGGAGCCTGCCTGCTGCGTCTGGACCCGCGGTAAGTGCTTTTAAGTTCGAACTAAGATACTTCGACTTCAGCTACGTTATTCACGTAGCTGAAATTGCGTATCTTAGTTCGACCCCCCCCCCCGCCCCTAGTGTGGACCAGCCCTTACCAGCACTGCTGTTTGGTAGAAGCTTCCAAATCAGGTATCCATTTCATAGGACTGTCCTGCATTCATTGTTTAAATAGGGCTCCCAGTACTCCCCTCTAGGCAGATGAATAACTGCTTGTTCATCACCAAGGGTGGAATCCATGTGAGCAGTTGCTTTGAAGAAGAATGGTTGCTTACCTTACAATATCTGTGGTTTGCTGAGCTGTGTTGTCCACATGGATTCCATTAACCACTCTCCTTCCACTACTGTGGATTCCTCCTTGTCTGAAGTTCTGTATTGGTGAAGGAACTGAGGAAGGGTTGGGCCTGCTACATCCTTTATGCCTTCCGATGGAGGAGGCATGAGGACATCTATGGAGCAGGTGCAGTCCCAACAGACATTGCTGACCAAAAGAATCCAATCTTGAGATGCCAGCAAAGAGAGGGAAAACTTAACTTCGTTTATGTTAAACTTCTGTTTTCAGTCAACATCCAGTTTCATTTTCCTGCAATGTGAACGTGGATTGTTTTTTTATCTTGGTCAGTATTCAGCTCTTTGGTTGAATTTCAGAATTAACCTCAACAGAACTCTATCTACTTGTTTTTATTTGTGAAACTTTTTGTTCACCCTTTGCAGAGTGGGAACATTCATGTTTCTAGTCTGTAGGCTGTTTTTAAATCACAATAACAATCTAATCGCTTAAGACTTGAGTCGTCTTACATTTAGTGATGGGCAAACCACAAGTGTTTCTGGTTCTGAAAAGATCAAACTTTCTCATGAGATTTCCAGTGTTGTTGGACTTCAGCAGGTTGTGTAGTATCATGGCAATGGTCTAGGTTATAGTTTTTCAGTATTTTCTGCTATGGCTGAAAGAAAGTTGAAGGCAGAAAACTCCTCAAACTTTTTTGAACTTTCTATGTTTATTTCATTCAATTTTTTGGCAAAGTTTCAGGTTGTATATCTGAACCAGGTTTGCTCATTATTTAGCTTTTATTTTATGTGGCCCCTGGCTGGCTCTTTGGCTTAGAAGGGAGCATGACTTAAAGGTTAGAAGCTGGCAAAGAATCAGATCTGGTTTATTTGTTGAGTCTGTCACTGACCTGCTCTGTGATCCGAGACATGTTATGTAACTATGGAGTCCTTCCATTTCTTTTTATGTAAGAAAATGAAAATCCCACCTTGTAAAGTTCGTTGAGCTCATGATTAAAAGAAAGCAGTGTGTAAGTGCAAATATTTAGAAGCCAGTAATTGAGACGAGCAATTAATGACTCTTGTCAAACTTGTGGAGTGCAAACATGTAGCTTAAAAAAAACTATAGGCTTTTTAACCAATAGAATTATAACGTGCAAAACATACCTTCCTCTTTGTCATTTTGGATCTAAAATATTTTCAACCTCCTGTACACCTGGTATTGTCAGTAATACATAGTTATAAAAGGGAGGCATCAGAATGCTGAATTATGATGATTATGCTAAATACTTTAATCCCGCATAGTTCAAAGCTTCTGCATTATTTTCTCACAGCAACAAACTGTTAATTCCTACTGCACAGTATAACTTTATGAACCCATTTGAATGAATCAAATAAGACTTTTTACCCTACTGCCCAACAAAATACTCAAAACAAGGGAGGGTTGGATCTGTGGCCCTTTTAACTCAGAGACCGGAAATGTGATGAAGGTCCGCTAGAAACTAGAGTGATTTCACATAAGACACTGAAGAGTCATCAGATAACTGCTAAGTAGTATTTTCTGATTCAAGCTAGATTTGAACCAGTGATCTCAAGGCTAAATACTTTGTATTGCGCCACCACGCCCCTATGCTATTCAGTCTCTGTATTCATGAAATTCTGTATATTTGTCCTAGCATATGATCTTACGCCCACATAACTGTCTGTCTTATGTTATATGGGTCTTTTCTAAATTGCAGTGTAGTTGATAAGCAAATTGGTATATGTTACATATATAATTGCAGATCTAAACACACTCTGCTTCCACCTTTGGATTCAACGCCACCAGCCACCCATGGGGTGTGTTTGGAGCTTCAGGCTATAGATGCCAAGTTCTGGAATGTGTCTTTCTTCCAGTAATCAATCAGCTTTCCTGCTGCCTTAGCATCCATTTACGTTTCCTATTTCATGGGACTCCTTTTGCAGAACTCTTTTAAAGAGAGGGTAAGTGGGGTGGGAAGATTGCTCAAGGACTTACGGTAACCACACTTTCCAATGCAAGTAATGCATAGGTACTAGCCAAAAGTATATGTTGTCTATTCCTGTAGCATGCAAGTGCCCTTGACTTTACTGTTTTGCTATTTTCTTAAATGAGGTCAAGTCTTATCTTCATACTCCCTTATCCCTAGTTTCTACTCTGTCCTTCTTCACCCCAGTGTCCAACTCTGAGGTTTCCTTCCCTTGTCCATCTCCAACTGCTTTGTCTGCCCCCTCAGCTCCATCCCTTAGTGCCACATGTCATCCTCTTCTCCCCCTCATCAATGGGTCTCTCTCTCTCGCCCTTTTCTGGCATCTCTCCATAGTTTACATCCATGCTGTTATCCTCCATCCTGGAAAAAAAAAAAAGTCCTGATCCCCACAAGCCTCCTATTTCTGCTGTCCAAGTTTACTTCACCTTGTGTCTTGATCCCTTTCTCATCTGGATTTTTACTTCTCTGTTCCAAAAACCACCCTTATCGAGGTCACTAGTGATTCTTTGATTCTGCTAGGAAGGAGTCATGTCTGTTCATGTTGTACTTTGTTGGTTAGCTGCCTACAATATTATCAGTTGTTCTTCCCCTCTCCCCAACCCCCGGGCTTATTCAGCTGTGTGTTTCTAGGTCTTCTGCTCGACCTCTCCTTCAGGGCCATTTCTGGTGACAACTTGTTTTCCCTCCCTCCTTTTCCCTTGCATCATTCAGTGGTCCGACCTTGGTCATCTCTTCTCCATGTACCCTCTTCTCCATAATTTCAGCTACGTCCTCTTGCAGATGGCTTCCATATCTACCTCTCTTCTTGTCACCAGCTTCCATCCCAGTCTAGCCACATATCTCCATCTGTCTTTGACTGGATGTTACGCCACGATCTCAAATTCAATTGGCCAAACTTATCAGGTACAAACATACCTTAAACACAAGACATTAATTCAGCCCAGTTTATCTAAACTGCACTTCTCCTCTTTCCCTACTCCCTCTTCCATCTCCATTTTGACAGCTCTACTATTTTCATCTCCCAGTGACCTTTTTCACTCATCTCCCTTCATACTCAGGCAATGTTCTCTCTCTTTCTCTGTAACATAAACACGATCCATCTCTTTCCTTGCCCATCCATATTGATAAAACCAGCAGTGACCATTTCTTGTTGTAACTACTGTGACCGCTGCCTCTCTGACCTACCCATTACTGTTCATTTATCATAGTGGGCACTGTGTGCTAGATGTTTTCTAAGCACCCAAGTGTGATGGTCTCTGTTCCAAAGAGCTTGAAATCTAAGAAACTTGTGTTACTATGATGCAGTTCTCTTCAATGAAGTTTGTCCAATATACTACTGCAAAATTCATCTTCCTCTCCTGCAACTCTGACCACATTGATCCCCACCTCAAGAAGCCTGTAAAAAGTTTTCTAGTTTGTTGCATCAAATTCAGCCTATTTTCTCTCCTTGAAGGCCATAAACAGTATAATCTTTTTGCTTGTTTAAGCTCTATTATTATTATTATTATTATTTGTATTATTTTATTTATTTTATCTGTATTACTGTACTGTCTAGGAGCCCTAATCATGGACCAGGACCTCATTGTGCTAGGCGCTGTACAAACAGAACAAAAAGGCAAAGAGCTTACAGTCGAAGTATAAGACGAGGCATCAGATGGGTACAGACAGAGTAATAGAAGTAAGCAATGAGACAGTATTGGTCAGCATCGGTCTCAGCAACCTAACCACCATCAAGTTATTTGTAGACATGGCAAAGGAGAATTTTGAGGAAGGATTTGAAGGAGGATAATGAATTAGGTTTGCAGATGTTTACGGGGCGCTCCTCCCGAGAGCGAGGTGCATCATGGGAGAAAGCCCAAAGGTGCTTGTTTGAAAATCTAACATGGATTATGGAGTTTATCATAATGGTGCCGACTCCCATTTTTGATAGGCCTGTGATACTGAATGAGAGGCAATAGGTAGGGTGGAGATATGCTGTGAATGGCCTTGAAAGTGAAGACAGTGATTTGATATGATAGAGGAGAGGAAGCCAGTGGAAGGATGCAAAGAGGGGGTGATATGGTCAAAGCGATGGGCTAGAATATTATCTTTACAACAGCATTCTGAATGGATATGTGCAAGACCGCATTTGTTGATGCCAGAGAAAAAGATGTTACTGTAATCAAGATGTGAGGTGATGAGAGACTGGATGAGAGTTTTAGCTGTGGAAATGGATTAGAAAGGATTGATTTTTAAAGATATTACACAGAAAGAATCGGCAGGATATAGACATAGTCTGGACGTGAGGACCTAGAGAGAGCTCTGATGCCCAGATTACGGGTCTGAGTGACAGGCAGGAGGGTGGTTGTGTCCACGATTGAGAAAGGAGGTAGCGAGGAGAGTTGGGGGTTTAGCAATCTTGAGCTGACACGAGATAATGGTCTGAGATTTTAGTTTATACAGCAGACAGATCTGGAGTAGAGAGGTAGATCTGTGAGTTGTCAGCATAGACATGACATCTGAATTTGTGTTTGCTGATGAGATTGCCTGGAAATAAGGCATGCAGAAGAGAGAGGGACCAAGAACCCACACAGAAAGTTGGAGAGGGAATGAGGAGAATGTTCCAAAGGACTTGCTGAAGATTGATTAGGGAGGCAGGAGAGGACCGTGTCATGGAAACCAATGGAGGACAAGACTTCAAGATGAGCTTTCTTCTCTGCTCTCATTTCTTCTTCTCCTTCTCCTTCTTGATCCATGTATTCTTCATTGTCTGCTCTCCCCAGCATTCCATTTTACTCCATCGCCTCCCTGCTTTGTGCCTTCTTTCTTGCTGATTCCTTCACTTGAACAGCTTCCCATCTCTTGTACACCGAGCACCTTCAGTGGCCTCCTTAAAACCCCCACTTGGGAAAACCCGCTTGTTTCAAGAATGCTTCCTGTGATGATCTCCTCATCAGTTTTGTCCAGCACCTCCTTGCTTCGGACTTTAGTTTAGTTTTGTTTCATTGTAAGCTGCCTTTGAGCAGTGACCTGACAAAAGCTTGTTTTGTAAAGTGCCATGTACGCTTTCTATATTAATAATCATGCTGGTTCAAAAGGTGTCAACCTCCTGAATCATCGACACTATTTCTTATAGAAACTTGATAGTCAAAGTTGAAAGAGATGGTCTCAAACTACAGTCTGTGGATCACCTGAGGTCCACGGAGCTCTTCTAGGTCATTTTAAGAACCAAGCATTGGGGAGGTTGGGAAGGAAGGTGGACTGTTATAGCCACTTTTTTTTTTTTTTTTTTTTTTTTTTGCTAAGTAGCCCATAGTATGGGGTAACAAACCTGGAAACTCACTGCTTTAAAGATTTTTCCATCTAAGTACTTACCTGAGCTAACCCTTCTTAGCTTGTACTGTCCCTGCAGAAGATGCTAGAATGGCTGCTATCTATTTTTTATAGTGAAACAATAGGATTTTTTGAATATCAAAACAGTTAAGCATAATGGTATGAAATGTGACAGAGCATATTTTATTGGTCCATTAATATATAAAGGCACTTGGCTGCAAACCCACCTTAGCTGTGTATTTACTAGATCACAATGGATCTTGTTAGTGTGTTAGAGTTACAGTGCAAGTCAGAATGCAATACATTATTGCTCTTGAAATGACCTATGAAAATGCCATTTCTTTTCATTAAAGCATTATTTATTCTCCAGTAGTCCATATTCAAATGGACTGGAAGTTCTTCTCTGTTGAGAATTGTCGCAGATAGGAAGCTACAATGTGTTAAACACACACAAACCAAAATTCGTGATTAAGGGACCGATTGTGAACTCTGTGGAGTGGCTTAGCTCCCACTAACATCAAGGGAGATTGCGAGCACTCAGCATCCCACAAGCCCTGCCCCCCAAATTCTTTGCGTTCTTTGCCTCAGAATATGCCTATGGACACTTTATTTTAACATAGAATGCTAGAACATATAGAGCATTTCCCATAAAATTGTCACTTCAGAACATACAATGGACTACGTACTCCCCAAAGTGTTTACTATACTGTCATTTTAAAAGTGTGTGTATTGAATTGGAAATATTTTTCTACCAGATAATGAACTTGTTTTTCTGGGCTGCCTGAATATAATTTTGCTACAACTTCAGTGGACTAGAGCATTGTCACAGGATAATAGCAGCAGGAAACTACATAAGTGCCAAATGCTAGCTTGCTTAATAACTACACTGCTGTTTATCTTCATTAGCAGTGGTGATTATTTGTATTTTTGTGTAACTTCTCTTCTTGTGTTTCCCGTATACATACTATAATTTATAGCTCTACACAAAAGCTAACCACAAATTTTAAACCAGAGGTTCTCAAACTGTGGTCTGCGGACCAGCTCCATTCAGGTGCCTGGGCGGCCACACACAAGAGAATGAAGGGCCTAATTAGTGGAGCCGTGCAGGCGTGGCTCCACTAATTAGGTGCCTGGACCCTGGAGAAGATGCACATGTAAGGTGAAGTGGTGGCCTTTGGGGGGCATAGGGAGTAGGTGGGGGTGGGGGGAATTTGGGACGTGCAGGGCTGCAGAGGCCAGAGAAAGAGGCGACTTTCCCCAGCTCCAGGGCTGCGGCTGCCGAGGAGAGATGGCCCTCCTTCCCAGCCTCAGCTCTGTGGCTGGGGAGAGATCCGTCTCTTTCCCAGCCCAGCTTGGGGGCTGCTGCGGCAGGAGAGACCCTCCCCCCCTTCCTTCCCAGCCCCACTCGGGGGCTGCCGCGGCAGGGGAGAGAGGGCATATTCATCAGATTAGAAAGGTAAGACTACTGATATTAAAATATGAGTTGTGTGCTTTTATTTGTAGAACAAAAAAAGTTTATTATTAAGGTTTTTTTATATAGCGCTTTTATCCAAAGCACTGTACAACAGTTAGCTAACGGTACAAACAACATTCGGAAAGATCATTAAGTGGTCCGCCAAGACCCTCAGCAATTTTCAAGTGGTCCGTGGGAAAAAAAAGTTTGAGAACCATTGTTCTAAACAGTACCAAATACTGAGAAGGCTGAAAGGTAGGTTTAAGCTTGCCTTAACTTGTTTGGGATTCAAGCTGAATGAGTTTCAAAACTGCTGCCCAGGCTCATTAGGCTTTCCTAGGCCCCTTCTACCCATCTGAGAATTGATTTCTTTTAAATGCTTTGGGAGACCCTGGGGGCCTTACAGCTTACATAAAAAATGAAAACCCTTCCTGTCTTAGAGCACTGTGAGCAGTCAATACAAAAGAGAAAAATGATCTTTTAAGCGTATCCCATTGAATTCATTATCTTGAGGGCCCCATGTGTGATACTTCATCAAAACATCATCCTCTTGACGATACATTGCAGAAGGAATTAGGTGGTATTTGAAGGTGAAATTCAGAGAAAATACTGCAATATGCTTAAATATAGTGCCACAATGAGTAGGGAAAACTCAACAAGAGCAGGGAATTGAGAGCTGGAAAGCTGATACTGTGTTTTCTTGTAATTTACATTTGAAACATGTAAAATGTAATAGGGTTAAGCAATTGTTTTGGAAGTGTTACAAGCATTTCTTTTCAGTATGAAAAATATACTTAAGTATTTATAACAACACGTATGTTACGTTGGATTAGAACACCTTGTTTGCTTTCCTTCATATTTTTATCATATGCATCCTTACAAGATTAAACAGATAAAGATAGATAAAAGATAAAGCAGAGGAAGAAAAAAGGAAACTGACTGTCACTGCATTTTTAGCTCTTGCTGGCAAAGGTTTATGGGGTTAGATACAGGATCATGATTTAGGCCTTTCCGATGAATTTTCTGGCTGCTGTTAGCATGCCACAACCTAAACAGTAAGGAAAGTTTTGAAAACTATTCTGTTCTAAAAATAAATGTCTATCCTGGGTTTGTTTGGTTTTTTTTAAATCAGAGATATTGGCATGAAAATACCTTTGTTTTTCTTTTCTTTTCTTTGTGGGTGTAGCGGGGTGGCACCCCGCTCCTGCCCTGAGGGGCTGGAAACAGCCCTGGGAGAGGGCTGAGGCTGAGAAGCCAGGCTGATTGGCAAAGCAGCTACAGCTGGGGCCAGTTGAATCAGGGCCCAGCTGGCCCTTATAAGAGGGCAGTGGGCCTGGAGCAGAAAAGACACTCCCTCTCTGCCTTTAGAGGGAGAAGGGCCTGGCTGCAAGGGCTAAGCAGGGTACCTTGAGTGGAGCAGGGCTGGGGAAAGGCTAAGGGAGCTGGGGAGCTCCAGCCTGAGAAAACCCCAGGCCGTGGCCAACTGGGTACAGGAGTTGCAGGGGGCAGCCCACGGGTAGGCTGAGGCAGCAGGTCCAAACCCCCTTTGCCTGTGATAAGTGGCTTATATTGCAGTCTGCCCTAGGGCGCGGGGGCTAGCTGGTGACTGGAAGTAACCTATGACTGAGGCGAGGTGGGGATAGTGGGTTGGGGGTTCCCCTGGGGAGGGGAGACCCAGATCTGGGGAGGGGAGACCCAGATCTGGGGGGTACTGCCAGGGGGTCCTGGGAGGGACACGGGGCCAGAGCGGTCAGGCGGATCTCCGGCCTGAAGAGGGTGCTCCAGAGGCTGGACGAGCTAATTCCCGGAGAAACCAGCAGGAGGCACCACAGGGGTGAGTCGGACCCTGTCACAGTGGGGTGTTTTGTATTTGTGTGTATGGTTTTTGTTTTGCTTCCTACACAGTAATACACACCGGAGTGCATTGTTGGTCATGATGATCCCAAAGGCAGAATGATGTCAACAAGCCTAATTAGTTGTTACCCAATAACACACACCCTCGAGTGTCTTAGACTAGTTAAAAGTGTTTTATAGTCTCTTCGACATGAATGATAGAGCCTTTCAAGTATTCATCAAATGGTATTCAGCCTCTGTTCTCACTAGAGGTTTCCAAATGCAATTGGAGATACACTTCTGACATGGAATTTTAGGCTACAGCTGCAGTGACATGATTCAGAATTCTAATTTGCCACTGGTGGTGGAGGTCAGATGACATGGTGATGGTAACTCCTGAGTAGAGCTAGGCAAAAATTTTTGACAAGTAGTTTATTTGCCAAAAAATACTGCATGGTGTCTCCCCCTCCCCACAAGTAGTAATACCCTCCTTATACATTTTAGTCCAGTCTTGAGGGCACTGGGATGTGGGAGATCGAAGTTAAATTCTCCCCTGTGCCTGATGTGGAGGAAGGATTTGAACGTGGGTCTCCCATATTACAGGAGAGCACCCTATCCACTTGGCTATGGGATATTTTGATGTGGGTTCTCTCATGTTGAAGATGTTCCACTGTATATAAATAGTCATTGGAGCAGAGACTTAGGTGTCCCACATCCTACATGAGTGCCTTAACCACCCGGCTATAGAGTCATTCTCAAGGTTTCCTTGGCCCAGTGACTTCATTGTCATGCATAGTGCCAATTCATAATCTTGCTGCTCAGGTTTTTTTGTTCCCCCCCAAAAAATCTTGTCAATTTTTATTGCTACTGTGAAACTGTATTGCTGCTGAGGAAAGCTCTGAGACAGGTATTAGATCTATTCAGTGGTGAGAAGGATGCAAAATTAGAGAAGTGGAGATACTCTCGTCATAGGAGCTGGTAAATTGGAGGAGGGGTAAAGTAGCAGAGATGCCTATCTACACCTTTCCCAAACTCCCCCCACCCCAGCATCCAGAAAGTGGAAGGAAATGGAGAGAGTGCAGCTGCTTTCCAGCAGCCAAAGAGACAAATACAGAGAGTTTCAAATTTATCAGACACCTACAGACAGAAGCTGATATGAAAGGAGGAGTAGTGCAGGTATAAACCTGATAATCTCTATATTCTTCCAAATCCCAGTAGCTGGTCTTCTCCCAAAGGTGGCCTTGGGCGGGGCTCATCTTTCATACAAGCCTCTAGCTAATAGGTTTAGTCATCAGGGTACTAGCTGGCTGGCTAACAGCAACAAAACTGTAATCACTTTTTGATTTTCTCTCTGGATTAATGGAATACCTTTCTATAACTGAATGGCTGCTGCTTTCTAAGAGCTGAAGAGGCCTGGGTTCAGGTAAAAGTTTACTTTTTTACTTTAAAAATAGAAACAAAAGCCTAAATCAGGTATGTTTCATGTTCCTCTCGTCTGTTTACTTAAAGTGAAAGTTAAAAGGGACTTTATTGAAAGCTGCTGACTAGTTGGCACCATTACAAGGCAAAAAGCATTGGGTTGAAAATAGAACAGCTGGCCTGACTGCTGCCTCAGTGGCACTACCCCAACTGAGTCACTTTCGTTTTATTTCTATTAAAAATCTAAGCTCAATCAGAGGCAATTCATCCTTCCCTGTGTGTACTACTTAAACATTGAAAGTGTGAC
Organism: Chelydra serpentina; assembly: GCA_037349315.1. NCBI lineage: Eukaryota > Metazoa > Chordata > Testudines > Chelydridae > Chelydra > Chelydra serpentina. The sequence goes on along the minus strand of JBAIAC010000002.1, from coordinate 62,354,775 downwards.
AAATATAAGGGATCCGGGAACTGATGGGAAAACACTGATATTTGGTACCACACAAAAATCCAATGCTTATAGCGTCTGTTTTGTAGAAGTGAATTAGGGCGGCAGTTCTCACATTATGTTCAAAAACCTGCTGGTGGTCCTCAGAACTCCTTCTGTTGCATTAGGTCTGTCTTCAAGCGGTGGTTCTTCTATTGGCTGAGCTCAGTCCAAAACTTTTTTTTTAAGGGTTTCTAGTGAGGTTTTTCGTTTTACTTAAAAAATTTAAACTCAGAATGTGGAAGACAGAAGTAGAATCATAGAATATCAGGGTTGGAAGGGACCTTAGGAGGTCATCTAGTCCAACCCCCTGCTCAAAGCAGGACCAATCCCCAATATTTGCCCCAGATCCCTAAATGGCCCCCTCAAGGATTGAACTCACAACCCTGGGTTTAGCAGGCCAATGCTCAAACCACTGAGCTATCCCTCCCCCCCCATGCACCTCTCTGCACTCTGATTGGCTCCTTAACAGCCAACAAAGAAAGATATTTACTTGAAGGAAATACAACGGTCATAAAAAATTATGACACACCAAAATTGGAGAGGTAGCAAAGAAATTCAGGCCAGAACAAAACTGGCATGAGACCTAGAGAGAAAAGAGCAGTGGGGGCGATAGGCAGGCAAGGGAAATCTAGTGCTAAGAAACATAAAATCAATACCATTAGGGTGGCATTATAAACAGCATGGATGTGAAATGGTGGCACATTCACAACCACATCAGCGGACATTTATTTTCATCTTATTGTAGTCCTAATATTATTTGTCTGTATTAATGAAACACTGTCATAGGGACAGGGAAAGATATAGGAACAGTATTATGAGGATGGGTGGTCCACAAGAGAGTCTCTTAATGACTGTCAATAGAAACATGTTTGAAAACTAACGAGAGAGAGAGAGAGAGAGAGAGAGAGAGAAAATGGATTGGCCTCTTTAATCCATGAAAAGGCAGGCGGAAAGGTAATTTATGTAGATACTGCTAGCTAATAATGCAGCACCCCTGTCTTTTGCTCCCTCCATTCAAGCCATCTTATGAAACTTGTGATGGAAATTGTTTTCACTTTTTAATCACTGGTCTTTCTTGGTACTCTTAGACCAGGTCAAACCACTCCTACAGAGACTGGGTAAGGTTTAAAAAAGATCAGGATGCAGGAACCAAGTGTGAGACTTTGTCTTCAAAGTGTAACCTTGAATTGGGCAATCACAAATTAGGCTAAAGCAAGATGACTACATTGATATAGCATTACCACACAGCAGAACAGCAGTGAAGTCCACATTGGCACTGTGGTCAATTGTGAGAAAGACTTCTCGGTGTATATCCTGTGGTTCCTAGCACTACAACTTACCCTCAGTCTGTTCTCACTTTCACAGCGTATTGTGCAACAACTTCTCTGTCCTGTTTGGGGATTATAAGTGGAAATGGTCTACATTCAAGAAATTGTTTTCTTGGCAGGACTCATACTTGTGTGCTGTTATCTTCCACTCATCCTAACCAGGACTGACAGCTTCTGGTTTTTGGAGGCAATGTTTCTATAGCATGCTTCTGGAGATGCTCCTTTCAAGTGATAGTGGCAGGTGTTCACGAGGCAGCTTTTTGCCTGGAGAAGACAGCAGAGGGATTGCTGTTAGAAGAAGGAGAAAGGGTCAGTACCATGCAGATAGGGCATGGACTGAGGTGATACTGTATTTCATGGCAGACCTCCCACCCCTGTGCAGACCACTGCTTCTAGACCAGGATGACAAATGCAGAGTGGTAGGAGTACATCCTTACACAAATGTGGGATGACAGTCATTGGGCCCAGAACTTCCATGTGAGGGAAAACAACATTCCTGGAGCTGCTTGACAAGCTCACCCTTCAGCACCAGAACAAGCAGCTAAGAGGCAATAACCATCTAGAACCATGTTGCAATTGCCTTGTGGAACCTGGCAAGCCCAGATTGTTACAGATCTGTGGGTAAACAGCTTGTGGTTGACAATTCCGTGGTTGGCTCAGTCTGGGAGTTTTGTGGTGCACTTACTGCTACAACTTCAACCCAGGATAGTTAAACTATGAAATATCCCCCAAATAATTGCAGGGTTTGAGCAGAAGGGGTTCTCGAGCTGTGCAGGTGCTATTGATGGCATGCATGTATCCAACCTATGTCCACCATTTGCAGCAAGTGAGTGCATAGACAGGAAAGGATACTGCTGTCATTTTGCAGTAGTATCTGGATACTTTCTGGATAACTGGCAGATTTGTGGGCATCTATGTAGGACAGTAAAGTGTACAATGCCTGGGTATTCAGGAGGTCCAATCATTGTGGGCAAGCTAGTACTTTATTCTCTCTTATGGTAATCCTCGCTGTGGTTTCTGTGTACCCTCTACGGCCGTGGGTGATGAATTATCATTCTGATTTCCACCAACCTGGCAGGAGACCGTTTTAAGCTACTCACTGAAGTGCTGGATGGTAGGGGAACATGCCTAAGAGTGATTGAAGGCAAGATGGTGCTGTTTGATAACTTTTAATGGGGGAGACTTTTTAAGGTGGGACAGTGGCAGCTTTGTGATTATTTCAAACTTATTCCAGACCGCTGTGCCCTTAGATTATGTGGTTCTGTTGGAAATCCCAGTCTAGAAGAGAGAGCAGTTATTCCAGGCCTTGGTGTGGAGACCATCAGGTTGTTCAGTTGATAAATTACTGGAGTGGGTTTGTGAGTTCCGGAAAGGCTTGTCTTACTCAGAAATCTAACAGACCTCCTGAGTGAAAAAGTCAGGCTTCATAACTCCTCAAGAATGTAGCAAAATAAGATCTGCAATCCATCATTTGATACACTACACTAATGAAAAGGTTGTATCACATGTTGCCTTTACGTACTGTCCAGCCCTGGGGGTTTTTGGTAGTGCCTTTAAGCATTGTGTTAACACAGACTACGTTTTGCATGGGCTGTCACTGTGGCTGCAGACTTTTCAATTTTTACATCCTTCCCACTCATACTTCAGAGGATAGAGCTAAAATTCAGAAGGATCTTGATAAATTGGAGAACTGGGCTATAGACAACAAAATGAATGTCAACAAAAACAAATGTAAGGTGCTACACTTAAAAAAAAAAAAAACACACACACAAATACAGAATGGGGGAAAACTAGCTTGGCAGCAGCACTGCTGAGAAGGATCTGGGAGTTGTGGTGGATCACAATCTCCACATGTCACCAATGCAATGCTGTTGCAAAAAGGCAAAATGCAATTTTAGGTTCTTCTTCGAGTGATTGCTCATATGTATTCCAATTAGGTGTGCGCGCGCGGCGTGCACGATCGTCGGAAGACTTTTACCCTAGCAGCACTCGGTGGGCTGGCTGGCTTCCCCTGGAGTGGCACCGTTGCGGTGTCTGATATATACCCCAGCCGGCCCAGCGCCCTCTCAGTTCCTTCTTACCACCCGTGACGGTCGTAGGAACTGTGGCGCGCAGCTTAGCTGATCTCCACCTCCCTAGCGTAGTTAGCACTCGTTCATTTTGTTGATAGTTTTAAGTACTTCTTAAGTAGTTGTTAATAGTTTACTGGTAGTTTGTTTGTTGTAGTTAGTGTAAATAGTAGTGGGAGATAAGGGGTTTCTCCCCTGTCTCCCTCCCGGTACCGGGCCAATGCCTGGCTCTCCGGGATTCAAGCCGTGCTCGGCCTGTTTGAAGACGATGCCTGCGGGGGACCCCCACGACTCCTGTCTGAAGTGCCTCGGGGAGTCCCACCTTCCAGATAAGTGTCGTATCTGTAAGGCTTTCAAGCCGCGAACCAAGAAGGAACGGGACTTCCGTTTGAAGCAGCTCCTCTTGGAAGCGTCTCTTAGCCCGATGTCAGCCCCGCACCGCAATCCAGTACCGACCTCCGCAGCCGGTGCGGCGCCAGCGGCCCCGGAGCACCCGAGCTCCAGTAAAGAGCCACGGCACCGAACACCTCAGGCTGGGTCTCCCCAGAGGTGCCGATTGTTGTCTCCAAGACCGAGAAAATCTGGTCCGGGCCCGGCTCCGACCCCGGCACCGCTGCATCCGCAGCTGGTTCAAGACCGCGCCAAACCTCCCGGCCCGGCGCCAGCACCGATGACTCTGGTACCACAAGGACCGTTGAGCTCGGTGCCTCTGGACAAAACGCCTGCACCTCCGGCTCCACAGGGACCGTCGAGTCCGGCGCCACTGCCGATGCCGGCACCAGCCCTGTCGACTCCGGTACCACAGAGACCGTTGAGCTCAGGGCAGCCTGTTAAGGCTCCGGTACCGATGACTCCGGTACCGCAAGGTCCGTCGAGCTCGGTAACCGCCAGCTCCCCAGTGCAAGCCAAGGTAGACTTACACTGCCGTCCACTCCGGACACCTTCTCGGCAGCACGGGACCTGATTGCCATGACGGACCTGGCACCGACCCCATCTTCGGTACCGCCGTTGAGAATCATCACGTCCCGGGGCAAACCGGCCATGCTACGTCCGGTGCCGCATGCGGAGATCGGCCAACATCAGCCTAGATCTCCTCGACGCCGCTGCAGTCCTGGCACCCATCACCTTTTCGGCGCCGGTCGCACTTGCGGCACCGCTCCAGGTCGACCTCCAGACACGGTCGACGGTACTACGATTCCCGGTCCCGCGGCCGGTCGCAGCGTAGATCCCCGGACGACTGACCTCGCTACCGCTCGCAGAGGAGTACGCGATCCAGGTCGGGCTCCCGGTACCGAGACAGCCATCGGTACCGATCCAGGTCCCGGTACCGATCCCCGGTGGCACAGCACGGCTCCGCAGACCGCCCCTCAAGGATACTCTGCTCCGCCTTGGCCCTCCCGCTCGGCTTCTTGGTCCTCTAGAGCCGGTAGTGCCTACTATACGGACCAGGACCACGTGGCCGAGGACCAGAGCCACTGGCCAGACGAGGGACCCTGTCTCAAGCCCTGACGCAGTGGCCTTTTTGGACTCCGATGGTGTACCATCAGTCCCAAGGGGGGCCCTCCAGAGCCTCCCAGTCGGCTCATTCGGAGTCCCGGGCACCGGAGGCGACGGTGTCACACCCTCCTCCGGAGGCCCCAGGCCCTGCAGCCCAGACATGGGCCAAGATCCCAGACTCGGAGGCCTTGGACGTGAAAGCTCCAGAACTTCCGTGCCAGAAACCACCCCAGGACCCTCTAGTCCCAGGATTGTCGTTCTCCTCCTCCCCGGATGAGGCAGTGGCAGGAGCATCATCTTCAGGCCCGCCTCCCATCGATCTCCGGGACCACCAAGACCTACTACGCAGATTGGCTCTCAACATGAATCTGCAGGTCGAGGAGGTGGTGGAGCTTGAGGACCCAGTGGTGGACATCCTAACAGCCGACGCCCCCACCAGGGTAGCCCTCCCATTTGTACGGACTATATTTACCAACGCCACCTCAATCTGGCAATCTCTAGTTTCGGTACCCCCCACTGCCAGGGGGGTGGAGAGAAAATATATGGCGCCCCCGAAAGACTTCGAGTACCTCTACACTCACCCCCCCCCCACCGTGCTCCCTGGTCGTTCAATCTGTGAACGAGAGGGAGAGGAATGGCCAACAGGCACCCGCCCCTAAGTCCAAGGACGCCAAGCACCTGGACTTGTTTGGCAGAAAAATCTATTCGGGGGGGGGGCCTTCAGCTCAGAGCTGCTAACCAGCAAGCACTCCTGAGCCGATACAGGTACAACACCTGGAATTCCATGCAAAAATTCAAAGAATTTGTACCCCAGGAGTCCAGGCAGGAGTACACAGCGTTGATTGAGGAGGGCAAGAAGGTGGCCAGAACGTCGTTGCGGGCCTCCTTGGATATAGCTGACTCAGCTGCCAGGACAATAGCTTCAGGAGTCGCCATGCGGCGTATCTCCTGGCTTCAGTCCTCCACCCTCCCTCCGGAGGTCCAGTATACCATCCAGGACCTACCGTTCGAGGGGCGGGGTCTGTTTTCAGAAAAGACTGATGCGAGGTTGCAGACCCTAAAAGACGGTTGCACCATCATCCGCACGCTGGGGATGCACACCCCAGCCGCGCAGCGCCCTTACACCGTGCCCGCACTTCGGCAGGACTTCTCGAGGAGACCAGGGCGGTAGGAGGCGGCAGCCTGGTCGCTAGACTGGCCAGAGCCAGGGCCCCCACAAACCATCGTCGGGGCCCAAACAAAACTTTTGAAGGGGCGCCCGAGGGCGGAGTACCAGTCTCAGTTCACGATCCTGTCCCCCCCCCCCCCACACACACCTTCCGAGACCGCATTTCCCATTTCTTCCGTGCGTGGTCAGATATCACCACGGACCGTTGGGTCTTGTGCACGGTTGAAAGCGGATACCACCTTCATTTGTCTTCCCCCCCCCCACCCTCCGTCCCACCCTCCTTCCCTGTCCCTCTTCAGGGACCCTTCTCACGAGCAACTCCTAATTCAGGAGGTGCAAACACTCCTCTCCATAGGGGCAATAGAGGAGGTTCCAAGGGAGTTCAGGGGCAAGGGTTTTTACTCCCGCTATTTTCTAATCCCCAAATCAAAAGTGGGGGCTACGTCCTATCTTGGACTTGCTGGGACTCAACAAATTTATGGTAAAGTTGAAGTTCCGCATGTTTTCCTTGGGTACCATTATCTCTTCTATGGATCCTGGAGACTGGTACGCTGCCCTTGACATGAAGGACGCGTATTTCCATATCGCAATCTACCCACCACACAGACGCTTCCTCCGCTTTGTGGTAGACCAAAGACACTTCCAGTTTGCGGTTCTTCCCTTCGGCCTCTCCACGGCACCACGCGTGTTCACGAAGTGCATGGCCGTTGTGGCGGCCGCCCTTCGTCGGCAACGGATTCAGGTGTTCCCCTACCTAGACGACTGGCTTATCCGCAGCAACTCCAGCAGCCAAGTCCAGTCGCACATTCTGACGGCCTTGAGCATGTTCAATCAGCTCGGCCTGCTCCTGAATGTAGAAAAGTCCACTTTGGAGCCAACCCAAAGGTTAGACTTTATAGGGGCAGTACTGGACTCGACTCTCGCCCGAGCTTTTCTGCCAGAGGCACACTTTCAGGCCCTCGTAACCATCATATGCGGCCTTCAGAGCTTCCCAACCTCGACGGCTCGCAGCTGCCTCAGCCTCCTCGGTCACATGGCGTCCTGCACGTTCATGACCGCTTATGCCAGATTACGCCTCCGTCCACTCCAGGCGTGGCTCTCGTCGGTATACCGTCCACGCAGAGACAGCTTGGACTTGGTTTTGACAGTACCATCGCAGGTCCTAGCCTCCCAGAACTGGTGGCTAGACCCCAAGAAAATGCTGGAAGGGGTGCCATTCCATCTGTCACAACCATCCCTAGCCCTAATCACAAACGCGTCATCCCTCGGCTGGGGGGCCCATCTGAAGGGCCTCCAAACACAGGGCCTGTGGTCGGCGCAAGAACTATCCCTGCACATCAACGTCAGGGAACTGCGGGCAGTGCGTCTTACCTGCCAAGCCTTCTCCCAGCACCTGCAGGGTCATTGTGTCGCCGTCCTCACGGACAACACGACAGCCATGTATTACATCAACAGGCAAGGAGGGGCACGCGCCTCTCTGCTCTGCCAAGAAGCAATGCGGTTGTGGGAGTTCTGCATAGCCCACTCCATCCACCTGGTGGCCTCCTTTCTCCTAGGGGCCCAGAACACCTTGGCGGACCGCCTCAGCAGATCCTTTCAGGCGCACGAGGTGGTCCATTTGGCCGGATGTTATCCATTCTGTCTTCCGGAGGTGGGGATTTCCCCACGTAGACCTGTTCGCGACTCGCGAGAACCGGAAGTGCCACGCGTTCTGCTCGTTCCAGGGACGCTCCCCAGGCTCCATGACGGACGCGTTTCTCCTGCCTTGGACAGGCCACCTGTCCTATGCTTTCCCACTGGTGCCGCTGGTCCACAGAGTCCTGCTCAAATTACGCACGGACAGGGCCCACCTAATCCTGATCGCCCCGGCGTGGCCCAGGCAGCACTGGTACACCACTCTCCTAGAGCTCTCGTTGGCTGCCCCGATCACTCTCCCGTTGTGGCCGGACCTGATTACGCAGCAATACGGCAGGCTCCATCATCCCGACCTGCAGTCTCTCCACCTCACAGCGTGGCTGCTGCATGACTTAACCCGTCCGAGCTACACTGTTCCGGCCCGGTGCAACAAGTCTTGCTAAGTAGCAGGAAGCCCTCTACCAGGTCCACCTACTTGGCCAAGTGGAAACGTTTTTCCTGCTGGTGCGGCCCTCGGGGTGTCAACCCTTCGCAGGTGCCGGTGCATACCATTCTGGACTACCTCCTGTCTTTGAAGAAGCAGGGTCTAGCGCTTTCCTCACTGAAGGTCCACCTGGCGGCAATCTCAGCCTTTCACCCTGGCGAGAATGGGCGCTCGATCTTTTCCAACCCCATGGTCAGCAGGTTCCTCAAGGGGTTAGAACGTCTATGCCCGTTGGTTCGCCGTCCGGTCCCCACTTGGGACCTCAACCTTGTCGTAACCAGGTTCATGGGGGCCCCATTCGAGCCTATGGCCACCTGCTCGCTCCTGTACCTCTCCTGGAAGACGGCCTTCCTCGTAGCCATCACTTCGGCGAGGCGCGTATCTGAACTCAGAGCGCTCACTTCGGAACCCCCTTACACGGTGTTCCACAAGGACAAGGTACAGCTGCGACCACACCCAGCCTTCCTGCCCAAGGTAGTGTCGGCCTTTCATATTAACCAGGACATTTTTCTGCCAGTCTTCTACCCGAAGCCTCATGCCTCAACAAGGGAGCAGCAGCTCCATTCCTTGGATGTCCGTAGGGCCCTCGCCTTCTACATCGAGCGGACGAAGCCCTTTCGGAAAACGACTCAACTATTCGTCGCCGTGGCAGACTGGATGAAGGGCCTCCCGGTCTCCTCCCAACACATCTCGTCCTGGATCACGTCATGCATCCGGACATGTTATGACTTGGCTGGTGTTCCCACCACGCACCCTACTGCCCACTCTACCCGAGCTCAAGCCTCGTCCTCCACCTTCCTGGCGCACATACCTATACAGGAGATATGTAGGGCAGCAACCTGGTCATCGGTGCACACCTTTGCCACTCACTATGCCATAGTTCAGCATTCCAGGGAGGACGCTGCGTTTGGTTCAGCAGTCCTACGCTCTGCAGTATCACAATCCGACCCCACCTCCTAGGCAGGGCTTGGGAGTCACCTAATTGGAATACATATGAACAATCACTTGAAGAAGAAAAGACAGTTACTCACCGTAGTAACTGTTCTTCGAGATGTGTTGCTCATATCTATTCCAAACCCGCCCTCCATCCCCACTGTCGGAATAGCCGGCAAGAAGGAACTGAGAGGGCGCTGGGCCGGCTGGGGTATATATCAGGCACCGCAACGGTGCCACTCCAGGGGGCACCAGCCGGCCCACCGAGTGTTGCTAGGGTAAAAGTCTTCCGACGATCGTGCACGCCGCGCGCGCACACCTAATTGGAATAGATATGAGCAACACATCTCGAAGAACAACAGTTACTACGGTGAGTAACCGTCTTTTGCATAGCATGCAAGTCATGGCAGGTGATAGTACCACTCTACTCAGCTGGAGTACTGTGTCCAATTTTGGTCACCAATGTATAGAAAGGATACAGAGGCGAAAGACTAAGATGATCAAAGGGATGGAATGCGAGCCATACAAGCAAAGGCAGAAGGAACTGGGTATGGTTAGTTTGGAAAAGAGGAGATTAAGGGGTATATGATAGCGGTCTTCAGATACTTGAAAGGCTGACACAAAAAAGATGGGGGAAAGTTGTTCTCTTTTGCCATAGAGGGCAGGACAAGAGGCAATGGGTTCAAACTACAGCATAGCAGATCTAGATTAAATTTTAGGAAAAACTTCCTAACTCTAAGAACAGTAGGACAATGAAACAGACTGCCTAGGGAAGTTGTGGAAGCTTCTTCATTGGGGGTTTTCAAAAGGAGGCTGGACAGCCATATGTCCAGGATGGTTTAGACTCAACAAATCCTGCATCTTGGCAAAGGGTTAGTCTAGCTGACCCTTGCGGTCCCTTCTACCCAATGATTCTATGCAGTGATTTTCTGTTAATAAATTACTATCATCAGCCACTGTAAACTGCTCCCTGCCTGTCTGCCCCATTGAACAGTATGGTAGGAAGTGGGGAATGGAGGAATATGAGGAATGACACTTAATCTGACTGCAACTGAAATGAGAGCTGGGATTAGAGGCCAACGCCTGCTCACCGATAGCATAATATCCTTGATATTACTGACCTAGCTGAGATGCTATCTCCTGGTTCTTCCATGTGGAACTCCTCCACCCTGAATTGCTTGTTGCTGAAGAGACCACCCTGAGTTTCAGGACAGAGGTCCTCTCTGGACTGGATGCTCACAGTTGAGGGGGTGGGATCTGTGCCTTCGCAGGCAACGAGGTTCTGAATTTGCACCTCTCCTGGCTCCACAGATCCAGACTGAAATGGGGATCCATGCTTATGGTGCCACTCAGCGTGCTGTAGAGCTCCTCATAAAACTAGCGCTTCCCTGGGACAGAATTGTTATCAGCTTCTAGTAGCTCACCTTGAGCTCCTTTATCTTCTCCCTATGTAGTTGTCTGGTCAAATTGGTCCCCAGCAGTTTGAGCTACGCCACTGTGCTGCTGGATGTGACTTCTCTGGCCCTGGAGTTTGGCATTGCTCACTTCAGCCCAGTAGTTGATCAAGTCTTTGGTGTCATGCTCCAGCTCGGTGGCTGCACACTAATACATGGGCTTCTCATCGGGCATTCTTCTCTCTGTTGTACTGGATACCAGAGATGACTGAAGCTGAGGGTACTTCAACTGGTGTGGGACCAAGGACACTAAGTAGAACCGAATGAAGATAGGTGGTCAGGGAACAGATTCCAGGGAGATGGCAAGATAGGGAACATGAATTGGGTATCCTGGGGGCTTGTGGAAAGGGATTAGTGGACCCTTTGTCAATTGTTATGATTGGTCCTGACACTCCATTTTTACTTCAGACACCTTTAGTTAGCAAAAAGCAAAACTAACTCATGGTTTGCCCTATATCTGTGTGTGTGTGGCTTCCTCATGGAGTGGCACAACTGAAAGGTGTTGGTGTTTGAATGAGGAGCATGTTAACTCCTTGTGAATCATGAGTGTTTCTTGTTACTACTTCTCTAGTGGAGACAAAAATCTACGTGGAGTTTAGTGCAGAGTTCAGGCTTCAGGGCAAGAGGAAGAATGGGCTGGGAAACTCACCTGAGAAGAGTAGACTGAAGAAGTAGAGGAGGAGAACAGAAACTGGGAAACACCATTTCTCAAAAAGTCAGGAGCAAGGTTATTCTATTATCTTCTGAAAATGCTGGATACCATCTAGTGGTAAAAATACCACAAAGTTTTTTAGATCAAACCTGACATACCTGAAAACTCTTGAAATTTACCTAGTTGTTCTAATTCGGCTTTCAAAATCCTGACCTTTTCCCATTGATTTTGATGCAGAGGTTGGTTTTGTTTTTTTCTGCCTGTTAGTAGGAGATTGTAGCTTCTGAGTAAGTTTGTTACTTACTTTTTTAACCATTTTTATTGTTCTAAGGCCTTATCTGCGCTCAGGTTTCGCTGCATATTCCAACTATCAGTGACCAGCCATTAGTGCACCAGAATAAACTCCTAGTGTCGACACGGTAAAAGGGTGACTTGCACCAGTGCAGATTACCCGACTGAAACTGGGATAAACCATACCAGTGCAAATTGCATCTTACCTTGTCTATATATGAGGGTTTAGCAGCATTGCAGCCACACCAGTATCCAGCCACAGTAGCTTGGATCAGGGTAAACCCGCAGTGTCTACAAGACCTTAGACAATCTCTTGTGTTTGATACAAGTCTAGTTAAATCAGTTGTTTTCTTAATCTAAAAATTTGGAAGAACCTGGAATGCCCCTCTAACTCTTCTGAAATAACACGTTTCCAAGGAATAATATATATTAAAACAGCAATCTGATTGCTCCATGACCACTATTCTTCAGTCTGCTTAAAGCAGCTTTCAGCTTAGCACTCAAGCAACTCTAGTAAATTAGCATCCAGAGGTGATTGTGATTGGCCTTTCAGTCATGCCAGATTTCCAGCCAATAAGAAAACAGCAGACGTATAGCACAATATCCTTGGCTGGTGTAAATTCACCTAGCTCCACTGAAGCCTATGGAGTATCTGCTTAACTGAGTTCCTGGCCCAAGTGCTCACATTTTAGAACTCATTAATCCTTTTTAGTTGCTAGATTAGAATTGTCCTGTAACTTTTATCCTGTATGATCATACTAATGCACTTTTACATCCCCAGTTTAAGTGTGTATGTCATATACAAAAATGAGAGCACGCACTTAGAAAATATGGAACTAATATGGGCTTGTCTTATTACTTCATATTGGTAATCTTTTATATAATTGCCTCTGCTAAAGCTGATTTAGGAAAGAGCATAAAAAAATCAGTGCTTAGGCTTGAGGACAAGATCTTCAGGGCAAGAGAATGCATAGATTTTAGGTGTGTTACTGATTCTTAGCTAGTAATGCCACTAGCTTGTGTTTGTGTTATATTTAAGTTCACATCATTTTCTATCAGGTAAATCCATTCTCTTTTTTTCAGATTTTGAGGTCCATCAAAATACAATGCTGTATTGTAGTTAATATGCATACTTCACTACACTTATTTTCCAGCTACTGAAGGTCATGTGAGCCACCTAAATTTTAAACATGTTTTAGGATAATAATCAGTGACTTGATATGTGGTATTTTCTGGAAAGCTAGTGACCAGTAGATTTAGGGCTTGTCTGCACATTAACATTAGTCTGGAATAAGGTAGAGAGTAAATTTTAAAATGGATTAACCGTGGATACCCTTATTCTGGAATCATAGTGCCTGATTCTGAGTTAATCTGTTTCAAAGTGAATAAAGTTGATTTGGAATAAAGTACTCTAATGCCATCTGTGGATGCTCTTATTCTAGAGTAAATGTGGAACAGTTTTCCTGAATAACTCTCCCTGCATACAAGTCCTTAATGATATCAGCTCACCCGGCCACTCACTATTGTCCAGTAACTGCTCTATGAATCATGTTACTGCTTTCATAATTTGTATCTTCATTTCTTTCCTATTTTAAATAACTTTCTTCCATCTTCACCTTCCCCCGCACTTATGCCTTCTTAGTTCAATAGGGAATGGTACTGCTGGTGGGATTATACACACATGACAGCAACTAACCTAATAAACAATAAAACTATTGCTTTGTATTGTGTTTGTCAACTGAAGCATTTACCTATATGCTTTTTATAATTATATTTATCACCTCCCCTATAAGCAGGATGCAGGTGTGACTAACACTTCTACCGCATGGGATAGTTGTTACTTAGTGCTTGTAACTGCTCTATAACCTGTTCTGATGTGGAATTTCCTGTGTCTGGAAACTTTTGGCCTTGTCTACACAGGTTTTGTACTGACTTAAATATTTTTGGTTAGGGGTGTGACTTTTTTAAAATGACATAGTTAACTGCATTCATCCTAGAAGTTGTACTTTATCAGTATAACATATTTTTGTAAATTTACAGGAATACGTTAGATAAGGTGGGTGAGGTAATATCTTTTATTGAACCAACTTCTGTGGGTGAGAGAGAGAAGTTTTGAGTCATACAGAGCTTGTACTCCTAGCCTTACAGCACCATACATGCATGATGCTGGGCGTACCTTTCCCAGACCTGAGGAGGAGCTCTGTGTGGCTTGAAAAAAATCTCTCTCAACAGAAGTTGGTCTAGTAGAAGATATTCCCTCACCCACCTTATCTCTCTAATATCCTGGGACCAACACAGTCGGAACTAACCTGCGTACAGGCATAAGTTAGTCAGATCTAAGCAACTTCATACCAGCATAGCTGTGCCCTTGCTAGGGAGCATGTAAATGTCATTGTAATGGGTACAAACTGACAGGGCTGTAACTAGGGCGAGGCCATTGAGGCACTCGCCTCGGGGCGCACTGCTGGCAGGGGCGCCCCTTCCTCCCCCGCCACCGAAGCTGCTTCCGCTTACCTGTCGGAGGTCCTCCGGTCCTGCGGCTTCGGCAGCAATTCGGCGGAGGGGGCCTTATAATTATAATAATAATTAATAATAATAGAACTGGAACGACCTTGAAAGGTCATCGAGTCCAGTCCTCTGCTTTCACTAGCAGGACCAAGTACTGTCCCCTGACAGATTTTTTTTTGCCCCCGATCCCTAAATGGCCCCCTCAAGGATTGAACTCACAACCCTGGGTTTAGCAGGCCAATGCTCAAACCACTGAGCTATCCCTCCCCGCTTCTCCAAAGACGCTGGAGGACCTCCCGCAGGTAAGCGGAGGCGGCTTCGGCAGCTGCTAAAAATACCCTCCGCCGAATTGCCGCCGAAGCCGCTTCCACTTGCCTGCAGGAGGTCCTCCGGTCCCGCAGCTTCGGCGGAGGGTAAGCCCCTAGGAATTTCTGCGTCCCTGCCTAGGGCGCAGAAATTCCTAGTTACAGCTCTGCAAACTGATATAGTTAAAGCAGTACACACACTGCGTAGACAAACTCTTAAACTTCTATTGCTTACTTGTGTATAGGTAATATTCTCCCTCCGTCGTCGTCCCCCCCCGGGGCCCCTCTCCAAGCTTTTTAGATACTGCTACATATAAGTAGTTCCTGTCCCCAAAGAGTTTACACTCTAGTAGAGTAAGCTACTGTCCACCATGAGTAAGGGTTGGTAGAGTGTGGCTCTGAGAAGTTAAGCAACACTATAAGAGTGTGGGAAAGGGTGAAGTGTGTGTGTGTGTGTGTGTATATATATATATATAATGTGTGTGTATACGTGTGTGTGTGTATTATAGCTTCTGTTCAATAACATTATACACGAGTCGTCAAAAACATCATTAAGGTTTCAAAATGAAGCACTGAAAAGTTAAGAAATGCCAGAATTAAGGCTGCCTTCAAAACCTTAATTTGGTGCCCTTATGTGTGTGCATTATGATAGTCTTTAATTACTTGATCGTATACTATTTTTTCAACAGTACCTCTGCTTCATTTGGTGCATAGAATGGATGGTGATCAATTAATAAGCAGCTATTCAATATTTGTTTTTCTCTCTCATTGTTCATTATGTGGCCAAAGGCCTTATTTACTGCACACTATTCAAACCCCTGTTCTGAAGACAGAATTATTAATTTCCTTATGTGCTCAGCAGTAGAATAGCCAAGTGCTTCACTAACAATTAATTAATTTATCTTCACAGCACCTCTGTGAGATGAGAGTAAAACTCTGTTTTACAGAAGGGGAACTGACGCAGAGAGCAATTAAGACCAAAAAATGTCAATTAATTTTGGGTGTCCGATATGAGATAATGAGGATGTGAGTGCTCAGCCTAATATTATACTGAACTTTAGATATTCAGAGCACTACTCCTGCTAGTGTCAGTTGCAGCTGTGAATGCTCAGCGCTTCTGCAAATCAGGGCCCTGGGTCTCAAGTTGGAAACCCAAAAATGGAGAAAACACAATCAGCGACCACATTTGAAAAGTTTAGTTTAAGTTTAGTTTAAGGCACTTAACATTAAAAAGGTTGTAGAGCAGTTTTTAAACTAAGAGCTGGGGGAAAGCCGATTGCTGCAGAGAAGCACATGCATTGGACAGAGACTTCTCTTACAGGAGCGTCTACTGATAGAGATTCTCTAGGTTTTAGTCAGGAGGAGAGGGTGGAAAAGGATAAAGGAGGGGCCAGATCAGACGAGAAACTTTCACATAAAAAAGAATCTCTCACATCTGAAAAAGGCAGACAATTAAACAGTGACCAGTTTTTAAAGTGCTTGTACACAAATGCCAGAAGTATAAATAATAAAATGGGTGAACTAGAGTGCCTCGTGTTTAAAGGAGGCTATTGACATAATAGGCATCACAGAAACCTGGTGGAGTGAGGACAATCAATGGGACACAATCATTCTGGGGTATAAAATATATCAGAAGGACAGAACAGGTCGTGTGGGTGGGGGGCAGTGGCACTATATGTGAAAGAAAATGTAGAATCAAATGAAGTAAAAATCTTAAATGAATCCACATGTTCCATAGAATCTCTATGGATAGTAATTCCATGCTCTAATAAGAACATAACAATAGGGATCTATTATCGACCACCTGATCAGGACAGTGATAGTGATGCTGAAATGCTAAGGGAGATTAGAGAGGCTATCAAAATAAAGAACTCAATAATAGTGGGAGATTTCAATTACCCCAATATTGACTGGGTACAGGTCACCTCAGGACGTAATGCGGAGACAAAATTCCTCGATACTTTAAATGACGGCTTCTTGGAGCAGCTGGTACAGGAACCCACAAGGGGCGAGTCAATACTTGATTTAGTACTGAGTGGAGTGCAGGATCTGGTCCAAGAGATAACTATAACAGGACCGCTTGGAAATAGTGACCATAATATAATAACATTTAACATTCCTGTGGTGCTAAGAACACATCAACAGCCCAACACAGTGGCTTTTAATTTCAAAAAGGCCAACTATGCAAAAATGAGGGGGTTAGTTAAGCAGAAATTAAAAGGTAAAGTGACTAAAGTGAAATCCCTGCAAGCTGCATGGACACTCTTCAAAGACACCATAATAGAGGCCCAACTTAAATGTATACCCCAAATTAAAAAACAAAGTCAAAGAACTAAAAAAGAGCCACCGTGGCTTAACAACCATGTAAAAGAAGCAGTGAAAGATAAAAAGGCATCTTTTAAAAAGTAGAAGTCAAATCCTAGTGAGGTAACTAGAGAAGAGCATAAACGCTACCAAATTAAGTGTAAAAATGTAATAAGAAAAGCCAAAATGGAGTTTGAACAACAGCTAGCCAAAAACTCAAAAGCTAATAACAAAACATTTTTTAAATACGTCAGAAGCAGGAAGCCTGCTAAACAACCGGTGGGGCCCCTGGACGATAGAGATACAAAAGGAGCACTTAAAGATGATAAAGTCATTGCAGAGAAACTAAATAAATTCTTTGCTTCGGTCTTCACGGCTGAAGACGTTGGGGAGATTCCCCAACCTGAGCTGACTTTTGTAGGTAACAAATCTGAGGAATTGTCACAGATTGAAGTGTCAGTAGAGGAGGTTTGGAACTAATTGATAAACTTAACTGTAACAAGTCACCGGGACCAGATGGCATTCACCCAAGAGTTCTGAAAGAACTCAAATGTGAAATTGCGGAACTATTAACTAGGGTTTGTAACCTGTCCTTTAAATCAGCTTCTGTACCCAATGACTGGAAGATAGCTAATGTAACGCCAATATTTAAAAAGGGCTCTAGAGGTGATCCCAGCAATTACAGACCGGTAAGTCTAACATCCGTACCGGGCAAATTAGTTGAAACAATAGTAAAGAATAAAATTGTCAGGCACATAGAAGAACATAAATTGTTGGGCAAAAGTCAACATGGTTTCTGTAAAGGGAAATCATGCCTTACTAATCTATTAGAGTTCTTTGAAGGGGTCAACAAACATGTGGACAAAGGCGATCTAGCAGACATAGTGTACTTAGATTTCCAGAAAGCCTTTGACAAAGTCCCTCACCAAAGGCTCTTGCGTCAATTAAGTTGCCATGGGATAAGAGGGAAGATCCTTTCATGGATTGAGACCTGGTTAAAAAACAGGGAACAAAGGGTAGGAATAAATGGTAAATTTTCACAAAGGAGAGGGGTAACTAGTGGTGTTCCCCAAGGGTCAGTCCTAGGACCAATCCTATTCAACTTATTCATAAATGATTTGGAAGAAGGGGTAAACAGTGAGGTGGCAAAGTTTGTAGATGATACTAAGCTGCTCAAGATAGTTAAGACCAAAGCAGACTGTGAAGAACTACAAAAAGATCTCACAAAACTAAATGATTGGGCAATAAAATGGCAAATGAAATTTAATGTGGATAAATGTAAAGTAATGCACATTGGAAAAAATAACCCCAACTATACATACAATATGATGGGGGCTAATTTAGCTACAACTAATCAGGAAAAAGATCTTGGAGTCATCGTGGATAGTTCTCTAAAGATGTCCGTGCAGTGTGCAGCGGCAGTCAAAAAAGCAAACGGGATGTTAGGAATCATTAAAAAAGGGATAGAGAATAAGACGGAGAATATCTTACTGCCCCTATACAAATCCATAGTGCGCCCACATCTTGAATACTGCGTACAGTTGTGGTCTCCTCATCTCAAAAAGGATATACTGGCATTAGAAAAGGTTCAGAGAAGGGCAACTAAAATGATTAGGGGTCTGGAACGGGTCCCATATGAGAAGAGATTAAAGAGGCTAGGACTTTTTAGCTTGGAAAAGAGGAGACTAAGAGGGGATATGATAGAGGTATATAACATTATGAGTGGTGTGGAGGAAGTGAATAAGGAAAAGTTATTTACTTGTTCCCATAATAAAAGAACTAGGGGCCACCCAATGAAATTAGTGGGCAGCAGGTTTAAAACAAATAAAAGGAAGTTCTTCTTCACACAGCGCACAGTCAACCTGTGGAACTTCTTGCCTGAGGAGGTTGTGAAGGCTAGGACTATAACAGGGTTTAAAAGAGAACTGGATAAATTCATGGAGGTTAAGTCCATTAATGGCTATTAGCCAGAATGGGTAAGAAATGGTGTCCTTAGCCTCTGTTTGTCAGAGGGGGGTGATGGATGGCAGGAGAGAGATCACTTGATCATTACCTGTTAGGTCCACTCACTCCGGGTCACCTGGCATTGGCCACTGTCGGTGGACAGGATACTGGGCTGGATGGACCTTTGGTCTGACCCAGTATGGCCTTTCTGATGTTCTCATGTTAAGTGACATACTCAGCATCACACATGAACGCTGCAGCACAGGCAGGGGTAAAATCCAGTTCTCCAGTGCAGCATTCAACTGCTTTAACAAGGAGACCCGCCTTTCTCTTCCTGAAGTCCCATGCCTCACTCCAACACACCTGTGCCTCTGCAGGTGGCAGAGTCCCCTTTGGTGCACCGCAGGGTGGTCCTGGCTGGTGCCAGCAGAATCTGAGACCTCTCAGACTAGAATCAGAGGAACTGAGTGCCCCCCCACCCTGTCAATGCTCAGCCAGTGCATGGGGCTCCCCACCCTGTGTCCCCCACTGTCCCCTGTCATGTGCTTGAGGCAGTGAGCAGCCTCCCACTACTTTTTTTTTCTCTTTGGGGAGCACCCTCCTGCAAGACCCACTCATCTACCCTTCACCCCTGACCTTCCTGAAATCATCATTGGGTCCCTGCCCCGCAAGCCTCCCCAGCCACACTTGACATGCCCCCTAAGTTGCCTGAACAATATCCAGCTGGTTTGCCTCAGAACCGCACCCAGAAAACCTCTGTGCACACTTTTGCTTCACGCCACCTGCTTCCCTGACCTCATGGCTCACCACTTGCTGGGACCTGCAGCCACCTGAAGAGGGACCCTGGTGGGCCAGTCTGCACTCCAGTTCAATGACCTGCCGTGGATATTAGTTGACAACTCCTCTACGGAGCCATGAGCACAGGCGTGTACCTGGTGCGATTCATTAGTTCAGCACCTGCCCTTTCTTCAGCAAGAGGGAGACCCTGGTGCCCCTTTGTGTGTAGGGTGCATCAGATTGCATCCTGTTTCAGCTTACTGAGGTTCTGGCTGCACTTCTCCCTGCATCTCATTTATGCACACACCACCCATGGTCCCCCAAAGTTGTGAGACTCCTTGTCAGCCTCCTGGTGCAGGCCAAGATGACCATCCATCACTCCAGGAGAAGGAAGCTGGACTGGGGGTAGGGAGCAGTGCTCTGCAATTGTGAGGCCTATTTCTGATTTTTTGTGACGTCATTCATCTGTGCAGGGTTCTGGGCAGTATCCACTGACTCCTTAGAACCCACTGGCCCTCAAAGTTGTCTATCAGGGGTCCTGCAGACAACAGCCTTCTTCACTACACACCCCTGATTCATCCCCAGAACAGGTCCATGCTTGCAATCACAAAACTTAAGACTGTATCATAATGCAAGCACAGAGAGGGGCCCGTTTAGGGTGCACACATGATCCTTTTCTCCATTATGGGGTAATCCTATAGGAAAAACTGCTAAATCAAGCTTGTGATCCATTGTACAGAGCTAAGGGGTTGCAAAATCTTACCCTCATGGGGTTAACTATGGACACAGTTTGTATAACTTACAACAGGAAAGTAATGTGCATTCTTGCCATATCTGTAGAAGCCCCTCTTTAGAGAAGAAGGTGGAAGCAATGTTTAGTGAGAGGAAACTGCTACGTAATAGACTGAATTTCTAGCTGAGTAGCTAGGCAGCCCCAGTTAACAGAAGCATGGCACTAGGAACAAGGAAAGTCAAGTTCTTTATGCCTCCCTTACCAATGTTGTCATTTTATGTGTCCAGCAGAACTCCTGCCTGAGGCAATGTGACACCCAGTTCTTTAATATCCTCCTAGAAAAGGGGCAAAGTCAGGGTTGTCTGTGTATGTTGTGTGAGAAGCATTGTTTTAACTCTGCATTATCTACTGTTCTTGAATATAAGACTTTTTTGTGGTTTTGCTGATTCAGAGGTAACTGTTACTCTCTTAACTTTAACTTTAACTCCCCAGTGTCAATGTAGAAGTTGAGTGTGCAAGAACTGAAGCTATTTAAAGATCGACATTATTCATGTGTATATTTTTAAAGGAAAGTTTTGTAAACTAAGATGAGAGAGGGACTGGATCAAGATTAAAAAAAAAAAAGATTTCTGAAATACAGTTCAGTGTTATAATATCAATGATTGCAAAAGTGGCACAATATCCTAAAATACACAGGATTGAATACTCTCAGCTAGCCAGAGCACAGAGACTCGGCTGCTTGGTGATTTTCAGTAATTGTACAATATACCCTCGTATTTCCCTACCATCCTCTGTACTGTGTACTCGCAACAAACTTGACCATCTGAATTTCTGTTTCATAAACCTGATAAAAGAAACACTTCACAAATTATTAGCCTCAGAGTAGCTAATTTGCCATTCCACTTGAATAATTGGAGAGCACTTCCTGATAACTTGGTAATATCCTGGGCAAAAGGACATGGTGGTTGTAACTAAGTTAATAAGAAGCCTCCCTCGAGTTATATTCTAAATAACACACTTCAGTGGAATTGGATTTGAGTTTAGTACAATTCTTTTGGCAAGCAGAGTATTTGTTAAAATTTCTGTGAAATGTTGTTGTAGCCAAAAGAACTTGATTACAAAAATGTGGCTAGAGAAAGTATTTGCATGATTGATCAGTTTAAGCAATTTTATGGAAAAAAAAAAGTTTTGATATGTTTTAAAACCTGAGGAACTTATGAGGCATATTTGTAAGATAACAGATGTTATAGGATATGTGGACCTTTATGGTTTTGGTTGTGTTCTTCTCTTCATTAGATTCAGTAGGCAGGAAACCTGAAAAATTAGTGGGGAAGGGGACAGAGCATGAGAGCTGTTCATAGATAGCAGAATATATAATGTGCCTCTAGATTACTTACTTGCCTGGTTTAGAGGGTAATTGTATATGTTCAGGTTGCATCCTGTTGCTTTTGTTCCTATATTACATTTTCTATATTTCTACTGCACACATGGAAACTGACTGACTGAAATGTACGGAGACAAGAGAGGGAACTTAAATGGGAACCAAAAGAAACTCGGCAAAACTTATTTCATCACCTAAAGTTTTGGAATACTGCTCTGCAGCCTTACCCTGAATGTAATGGCTTGCCTGTGGGATATGGCTTCCTTCTGCCCACATATGTGGTATTCCAGCCATGAGTCACTGGTTCTTAGCATCCCCTCCCAACTACTCCTTTCACTTCTACAAATGGGCATCAGAGCTGGTAAATGATATTCCCTTACTTGGCCACAGGCATTTGAAATATCCCTGTAGCGACTGTACAGAGCCTACTTTTTGCAACCTATCTCTACTAGAAATTCTTCCATCTTGGTTACTACACCCCACCCTGTCAGCTATGTGCTAATATGTCACACAAGCCAAAGAGAATTGCTGTATTTGCTCTACTTCAGGTAACTAAAGGTAAGTAAATTCACCATCTGGAGTGAAACACCCTTTTAGTTTGGCCCGGATCTTAGCAGCTGGCAGCATACTAGTGACTCTGAAGTAGCAGGGCTTCCCTCCCATTTAACACTCATGCTTGGATCTACATTTCTGAATCAAGAGCCTCAACTCTTAATAAAGGCACAGCTAGGTGGTTATTGCCAGTGTGATGTCAGTGCCCTAGGTTGGTAGATTACATGTTAAACGGTGACACTAAGAATTTGATCTATCAAGGAAAACAAGCTATTTATCAAGCAGCTAGAAACTAGGGTACTTCTGTTTTCTTTTTGGGGGCCTCTTCCCATTATTGCTTTCTCCCACTTGAATTCTCCCCAACATTTGCTCCAGTATTGTGTCCCAACTTTCCTTCTCTGTTTGGTATAACTTAGTTACTTGCTCACCTCTACATGGCCAGTCTTATCTTTATTACCCAAAACAAATGAAAAGGTCCTTCTTTTTGTTCTCTCTCCAGGATACGGAGGAGCATTCTTCTGTTGTGATTACAAATGTGTTGCTCAATTTATTCTTTACCAGTTAATGTGACAGTTTGTCCATGTGTGTTAGTTCTGCTAGTTCATTTTTATAAAATGTTTTGTTTTTGTTTGTCTCTTGTAGGTGGTGCTTGTGATGAGGCAGGTTATAGCAAATGCCTTGTTTAATTTTATTTTCTCTAATGTGTCCCCTAATGATTTCACCTTACTCATAATTTGGTGCTTACAAACTATACTCTGCATGTAAGACTACTTGCCACTTTCATTTATCTCAGTTTCTAATGAGAATTGTATAGCCCCCTGAGTTGAACTTTGCTTTTCATACTTCTTTTGCTTCCACATTTATATATCAATCCTAAAATGTTTGAAATGGCCTTTGTCTACAGTATTCTATTCCCTTATATTCTTTAGTAAGATGTCTCTGTAGAGAATTCTTTAAAAACTCCCCCTGAGTTTTCCCTATAACACTTTCTTGTATATCTCATCAGGGATGCTGGAACAATTTGTATAGTGGGGGTGCTGAGAGCCACTGGACCAAACTGTAAGCCCTTTATATAATGGAAACCACTTCAAGCCAGGGGGTGCGGTAGCACCCATGTATCTCAGTGCTTAATACTCCTTTCCTGTTCATAATTGACTTGCGGTACCTGATGCTTGCTTGGTCTCTGCTGGCTTCTTTATAAAAACTTCCTCTCTAGGGGCTGGTCCACACGGGGGGGGGGGGGGGGGGGAATCGATCTAAGATGCGCAACTTCAGCTACGTGAATAATGTAGCTTGAAGTCGAATATCTTAGATTGATTTCAAAAGTACTTACCGCTGGTCCACACCACAGCAGGCAGGCTCCCCCATCGACTCCGCTTACTCCTCGCACGGAGCTGGAGTTCCGGAGTCGACGGGGAGCGGCTCTGGGATCGATTTATCGCGTCTAGACGAGACGCGATAAATCGATCCCAGAACATCTATCGCTACCCGCCGAATTGGGCGGGTAGTGTGGATGTAGCCTAGGATAGCTAGTTTTAATACACTGTTCCCTCACTGCTCTGTGTCTTTATACTTATTGCATTCACGCCTCTTCTATTAAGCTTTAGTCGATCTAATAATGTAAGACCTATCTATTCCAAGGAAATCTCCAGGACTCTCAAACTTAAAACCTTCAGTTATACATAGAGAGGCAGAGATTAAAATAGAAAGGTTTAGCATAGTATTCACAGTGAAGGAATACAACTGACTATCTGGTCGGTTAAAGTTATGTTGTATATTTAGTCACTGAAAAATGCACGATTCTGTGGTTGTATCATGTTTACATGGCAACTTTGTCATGCAGATTGAGACAAATCTCCTTTTGCATTCAGTCATTCTGGAAATGTCTGACACAAGGTCTGTGAGATAAACTGATTGTTAATCTGAAAGCAGTCCACTGTAAAAACAACTAAAAACTCAGGATTGTATGGTTGTACCAAGCTTAAATAGTCCAGCTGCACATTTCTCTCTGCCGCAAATGTCCCTTGGTATGTGCTAGTTTCTAGGAGGGTATCTTTTTATGGCCAAACAAACAAATATAAACAAACCCCTTCAAAATATTATTTAAATTAGTAGGAAGTAAAACTAAACTGCCATGAAATGAACACACACTTAAATAGACCTGATTTCTAATTTGCTCTTACACAAATTGTCTTTGAGCATTTAACAAAATAGAACTAAAAAAAATAATAATAAAGATGACATGGACTAATAAATGGTTGAGCAGAAATAAAAACCCATTGCCAATAATCCACTGCCTCAATAACCAACTTCAAAACAACAGTAAATGAAGCATTCCCCAAAATGATTTGATACTGAAACTTACACCCGTTTACCTTTTAAGGGTGTTCTGTGCTCACTCAGGTGACTCCAGTAAGTCTAGTCTCCTGAGTAAGGTTTAGTTCAGTTTGGCCCTAAATGGTTTTTTGAAGAAATTTCTCACCATCCAATATGTTGTTTTAATAAGGAGATAAGTATTTTCATGAGTGCTCTGCTCCTTCACAGCTTTTTTCTTCCTTCTTTTTTTATTCTCCAGCAGAAATCTTTAATATTGATCACGAAGCCTCAGTCAGTACCATCTGTATCCTGTGGTGTCATAAACACAGGATTATTACTTCATTGCTGGAGCAAGCAAAAGGAGAAAATAGACTTTGAAGGGAAAACCTTTGGTAAAGGGACACAGTCAGCTTGAGATCTAGTCAGTTTGTAAAAGAGTTGCAAGTAGTTCATTGTACTCACCTGCCTGTGGATTCTGCCTGCCAGTTTTGTGGCTTAACCAGTCGCATTCCTAACTTGCAATTTTCCCTCTTCCCCATTCTCTGTGGAAGATGCAAAGGAAAGGGGAAACAGTGATGACTATATTAAAAAAAAATCTTGTGAAATACACAAAAGAAATAACCTTTTTCCTTTATTGTTTTGTCATAATAATCTTCGGTACTACCTATAAAAAAATACATATAAAATTTTCAGTCAGATTGATTTGTTTGTTTTTAGTTAATAGTGTCAGTGGAAACAAAAGTATATTTAGTAATAAACTTGCATGCCATACTTTCTTTCTGCAGTCCTTGTTTTGTGTCCATTCTACTTTAGAGCAAAAGTGATGTAATGATCCAAATACTTGTAGACAATCAGTGTTTACTCCTATTTCAGCCTCGTACGTTTCTGTCTAGTATAGAGGAATTTTTGCCACCTGTAATCCAGTGAAGTCTCTAATCATCAGTCAGCAGGATTGTATTATATTATCTATACATGTTATGAAATCTGTGGAATATTCTATTTTTCATTGGCACTGGCCGTTTTTTCTTCTTCCCTGAATTCTCTACTGAGGCACAAGACACTAGCAGAAAATCAATTTTTTATAATTTTCCTGCAGGCAGGCTATCAGTGAGGCTTTTCATTTGACAGCCAAACTGGGGGTTGTTTTTTGAAGAAGACAGGTGTTCCTTTTAGTAATGTCACCTTCCATTGCTCAAATGTCTGGATTTTCTTTCAAGAATCACAGACTGAAAGTTCTGTTGTGTGCTTGTTTATGGGGAAAATGTCCTCTAAAGTCTAGAGTAAAAGATTGGTCTCTTCTGTGTCCCATCCTTCCTTTCCAAAAATAATAGTGCCTGTTTTAGGCTCTTAAAATAAAATTCTCTGATTGAATTTGAGTTTTAGAGTAGTTTATTTTTTTCAACCTTAGAAGCAATAGTTTGCTGACTTTGGAATATGATACTTAAAGCCAGAAACATTAACTATTGCTCTTTGGAGGTCACCTTTTCAACCCATGGAATGTTAATTTTCCTTATATACAATAAATTCCAGTATAACTTTAAGTTAATTAAATATGTTTTAAGCACATTTTCCTCTAAATGTACTATAGCTTTTTTACCCTTTATCCTTGCTATTTGGCTACATCTGTATATTATTATCAACTTGCTTTTCAAGCTACCTTCAAACCACTTCCGTATTTTGAAATCCATTCATCTGTTATTAATTTGTCATACATTTTTTGCTGATCATCAACTGTGTGTTTTAAACCAAGGTTGTCAGGGAACGTGAGGAGGAAACCATATCTTCCAATCTTTCTTTGGAAGTGAAATTATAATAAACATTACTTCAAAATCCTGTTTCATGCCAGCAGACTGATGTCATTTAAGCATTATAATTTCAATGTCAGACCAAGCAGAAGGAGAAGCTGAGTTATAGGTGAAGGAGAGAGAGTTTATTCAAACACTATTATATTCAAAACCTGAGGTGCAAAAACTTCACAGAATTGTTAAAGGATGGTTCTTGGCATACCTACACTCTTTCAGTATGTAATGTGTGTGTGTAATTTCATGCACATAATTTTTTAATTATACTTTACAGTAAAATTTGCAATTTCTGTTATGGGACTTAAGGTGGTTGCGGGAGAGCTGCCTTGATGACAAATTGTAAGCTTTTTGGAGCAGGGACCGTGTGTTTTTTGTAGAGGGTCTAGACCAGGGGTTCTCAACCCTTTTCCTTCTGAGGCCCCCCAACATGCTATAAAAACACCTTGGCTCCCAACTACTATTTTTCTGCATATAAGAGCCAGAGGGGACCCTGCAAAGCTAAGTCCCCACGCCACATGGGACCCTGTGAAGCTAAGTTGCTCAGGCTTCGGGTGGCAGGCTTTGGGTCACCAGGCTTCAGCCCCATGTGGTGGGGCTTTGGCTTTCTGCCTTTGGCCCCAACAAGTCTAATACCAGCCCTGCTTGCTGTGAAACCTGTTCACATCCCCCCAGGGGACCCCGGACTCCTGGTTGAGAACCACTGGCCTAGACAATGGGTGTTTCATCCTGCTTTGGAGCCTAGATGCTACTGCATTACAAATAATTAAGGGCAGAAGTTGTCAGAGCAGCTCCCAAGGAGAATGCAGATAGCTTCTAATATTTAAAGTGTGTGTAGGATGAAGAGCCGTCCATTACCATTCACTAACAGAGGAGGCCCGCTGACAAGACTGTAAAATAAATGTTCCTTCTTTGCCCCCTTTCCCTGTTAGCCAGCTTATTAGAAGGGACCCTCTAAGCCCTATCACAGGTGGGGGAGAGCAGGCATTGCTTGAGCCTACCAGGTATCTGGAAGGTGGCAGTGTCTGCAAAGCAAGACACAGCAAAGATTTTTACTGCTCAGCTTCCTCCTCCCTCTGCATTCTAGCTTCCTTGGAAGGGGGCAGAGAGTTTTCCTTGATCTCAAGCACAGTGCATTGCTCCTAGTCACAACTGCTGCAGTTGCTACTTAGGAGCATTGCGTTTGTGGCTCCTATTCCACACGTTTTCATCAGTGCTCACAAGCCCCATCCCTTGATTTGATTTTTGAGGAAGGGGAGTTGAAAAATGGCAAATTTTATCTAAAAATGAAGTAGCTGTTAATGCTTACAGAAATATATCTGACTGGAGTTTGCAGTCCTTCGCTATTGACATTAAAGCCTGGTTATGTTCTGGAAAGTAATTATAAAAATGGCACTTTGGGGTTCCATGTTTGCTGTTTCTAAGAGACTTGTAGATCAAACGTGCTAAGTAAATAATATAGCTTTTCTAACCCGGCAGACTCAACCTAGGAACTGGAAATCAAGCAGGGTTCTCTGTTTCTAATCCTTGGTCACCATTGTCATTATTTAAAATTTTTGCAGGCCAGATTCTGTCCTCTGCTACCAGTTGTAATTTCCTAACCAGTTAATAATGAAATAAAACCGTATGGTTTAAAATATTTAATTAAAATAACAATTCTGCAAAAAGCGGTTTGTGAATATCAATGTGATTGGCTGATAAAAACAAGTTATACTTAGCAATGTTTATACACACTGTGCATTCCAGTATGAATGCTAAGGTCACAGGCTCAAAATGTGGATGAAAGTGAGTTTTAAAGGCATATTTTCACCAGTATACTTTCACGCAAACAGTCACAAAGCTGGTTGTAAATTATGCTCATCAAATCAGTCAACAGAATCTGTATTATGTGACCAGTCGCAACTTGAATTTTTGAATAGTGAGCCATATAGTAAATAAAATGCATGAAAAAGTTGTTGAATAATTGTGAATAGAAAATAGGTGTGTGCAGCCCAGGGTGGATTGATTTAAATCAAATCTTGTTTTACATTTGTACTTCGTAGCTATTTTCAGAAACAAAGGTTGATTCTCATTGGTTTATAATTATTCAAACATATTGATTTGCAACTAAATATAGATCTTACACTAAGTTTGGTACTTTTTTGCTAACCAGGAGGATGCATGCTATATCAAGCAATTTATATAGCTTAATATTTTATTCAGATTCTTAGCTTTCACAATTTTATTGTGTTAAAAGATGGTGAATGACACATTTCTTATTTACTAGATAATGACTACATTTTTTACTCATGATTTATGCCAAGCTGTATTTGGTAGAAACTGAAATTCAATCAAAATGCACAAAAACAGCATTTAAAATGTTTCGTATTAGTTAAGTAAAACTACCTTAAATCTGCTGGCTACAGAGGGAGAAAAGTGTTTATCAAAACATATTTTGTGTTTAAAACTGATGTATTAAATAAAGGAAGTATTTGTTAGTAAACTGAACTGATTTGTTTCTGGTCGCCATGTCCTTCAAGATTTTAGAACTAGTAGATCTCATCCTCTCATCTCTAGTTTTTATTCATAGTTTAGAAAAGGAAAAACTTTCCTGCTTTCTCAGCTCCAAATTGCTTTCTCAATTTTGAATGAATTAATTATTAAACTGAAGTAGTTGACTAAACTGAAATGAAGAAAATATTCTCTCTCTGCCTGAAGAAGAGGCTATTGCTGCCACAAGCTTGTTGAGCATTTCGGCAAATTCTGGTTTCTGGTGCTTAGCTTCTACTTATTCAGTGTTTTGACTTTCTTTAAAATTTTGCCAGCAAACGTGTTCTGCCGAATACTTTTTTTATTTTTTATTTGTGGTTTTAATAGGTTATAAATTTAGGCCTTAATAATATAGATTGCCATAATTTCAAATGTAATTTTAAATTAGTTAATTTAAAAAAGAAAAATGTATTTTCTTTAAATTAAAAAATCCATTTTAAATTAAACTGATTTTAAATTAAAAAATATAATTTTTTAAAAAATCATTTATTTTTATTCCGGTCGTGCAATCTTTTTTTTCAAAGCGAAAGAAGCAAAATTAATTCAGTAAGTTATGTGTTACAAATTATTCACCCAACTGTAATAACAATGATTACCTCAGCCTAGGGCATTTCCTGCAGAATTTTAAATGACCATCTGAGGTTAATGGTCCTCTGTTTTTCTTCAAGTTGTCATCTCTCCAAGCTGATCAGAAAGAGTAGGTTAAATTTGAATCCTAGCCTGAATATAGTGTATGTCACTGAGATATTTGCCACTTATTCTATATTGGTATGTAATTCATTTTAAAGACAGTTTATTGCTCTTTGCATAATTTTGAAATGGAATAGATGCACATTTTAAATGTGGGTTATGATCATGAAATGCTTACACTGTTTGTCTTATTTGTTATCTCGAGAGACAAGATGAATGAGGAAATATCTTTTATTGGACCAACTTCTGTTGGTGAAGACGTGCACTTTTGAGCTTATGCAGACGTTTTCTTTATTGGACCAGCAGACGTTAGTCCAATTAAAGATACTATCTCACCCACCTTGTCTCTCTAATATCCTGAAATGAACAAATCTAAAATAACTGTGCATGCAACAATGGAAGTTATTTGAGATCTAATAGTTGGGGGCGGGGGTTGATCCCTCTATTACTATTTTAATATGAAAACAGTCTCTGTAGTTTACATTGTGGTGACTGTATGTTCCAAATGGAAAAAAAGACTTTGGCCAGATGTACAGAGTTTTTGTTCCAGTTTAACTACATTGATTTAGAAACTAATATTGTTTCAATTGGTGTCACCCTCTGTTATGACAGTTATAACTGGTATAAAGGTGCTTATACGTACCTTTTTTGTACCAGTATAACTGCTTCCACATTAGGAGCTTGCATTGACTTAGCTAGATCAGTTTTAAACCAACATAGCTAAATTGGTATAAAAATTGTGTGTAGATGAGCCTTTATTTCATTAAGAAAACAAAAAGGTAGAATTTGCAGAATGTAGCAAATTGCAACAAGGCTCTAAAATTGTAGGATCCCAAATCAAGCAAAGCCCCGACCTCCTCCCTGAAAACTGTCCATGTGACGTTTCAGACTTAGGCAATATTTGATGCAGCTCTGTTCACAAAAGTGCCCTTAGGTGAGTTTTAGTGACTAAATGTACGGACATGCGCACTCACTCTTTCTCTTTGAAAAAAATCTAAAACAGCATGCAGGATTTAGCTCTAACTTTACACCTCTCTTCCCCTCCCCCTTCAAAAAAATCTTTTCCTTAGACACCAAACATAGAAAATTGCAGACCTAAAGGTTAATGTTGCAGGAACATTAAGCACATGAGATTTGGGAGAGGGGGGGTGTTATAAAGGTGGACAAAAGTGCCCATAACTTTAGAGCAAGCTAATAGGCACCTGCTACAATCACATTAAATTTCTACTATGAAATCTCCTCACCTACTGTTTCTATAATGTATTTAATTGTACATGGTTTAACAGAAGTGTCTTGAAGTTTCCATTTCTGTTATGTAGCTCTCCCTAGTAAGCAGTAGCATTCCTTAAAGGTCAGAATCTGCAGCCCTTGCATTGAGTAGTAGTTACGTGCAAAAATAGTCCTACTGAAGTCAAGGAGCTACTACATTGAAGCCATTGAACTGCTCGTGTGAATGAGTTTTTTGCAGTGTGAGGGGGTGCAAAATCCGGCAGTTTGGGTGTCCTCTTCTGTAGCAGTGCTACTGTTTGGTAACAAGGTGAGTAGCTGTTGGTGGTTAATGGCTAAAATGTGGTTTGTAATTTGACCTTGATGTTCGCCTCTTTTCCTCTCCAGAATTGGAAGGCTTTTTGATGGCACGGAGCCTATTGTTTTGGACAGTCTCAAGCAGCACTATTTCATTGACAGAGATGGGCAAATGTTCAGATATATCTTGAATTTTCTACGAACATCAAAACTCCTCATTCCTGATGATTTCAAGGTGAGATTTTAAGTGACTTAAGTGTGTTTGAAATTATTCTGCAAATGTCTCTCCTCCTCAGAGGAGATAATTTAGGACTGTAATTAAAATAGTCTACAAGGCAGGAGTGGGTTTTGGAGCATTTGACGATGCTTTTAGTCACTTGGCAGAAGTAAGCTTTGTCTCACTAACGTGACATCCGTTGGCCTTTTCTTGAATCGTATTAATGCTAAATGTTGCCTTCCTGACCGTAGCATAGTATAGCTTATGCATTAAACTATATGACCTCTGCAGAGGGTTCCCCATCAATTCTCCTTCTTCAATTAAAAGGACTCCGTCCTGTGATCACAGGTTGACGCTGGAAGAATGATGTGTGAGTCCTGACAGCCAAAAGTAAATAACGTTAAAATGTGTATAATGGGTGAACTGCGGAGTTTCATTTTCCCTTAACCCCTGAGAGACACACATGTGACTCGTTCTTAGTGTCTTAGCTGAGAAATCAAGGGTGAGTTCTTGCAACTTCATTATCTAAGCCAGATATTTATCAGTCTGGACTAAGCTTTTTTTGAGAGAGAGTTCTTTTAATGAAAATTTGTGAAAATTTTAGAACTTCCTGTGTGGGGCGAGAATCATCAGTGAAATGCAAACTGGAGGCCACAGATCGGCTCAGAAGGGATCTTTATCATCCTTCCTCCCTGTGAATGTACATCTGAGTATGCAGTGTGTCCCTCCATTAGCTTACGTAAGGAGGGACACACAAATACATTAGGATGGGATAGGAAAGATGACATGGAAGGCAGTTTAGAATGTTGTATAACCTTTTGTTCATCTTTAACAGCATGTAACATGTTGAGCTCTTTTGAAAATCTACCCCTAATTGTCTATGTAGCCATAGGCGCCGACTTCCAGTGGCGCCGGTGGGGGCTGACGCCCGGCGTCGGGGGCGGAGCCCCGCCCCCGACGCCAGGCGACGTTGCCCAGCATCGGGGGCAGGGCCCCGCAACATCCCCCGGTGCTGAGGTAAGGTCCCGGGACTGGCGGGGAGCTGCCAGTGGGTGCTCTGCACCCACCAATTTTTCCCCGTGGGTGCTCCAGCCCCGGAGCACCCACGGAGTCGGCACCTATGTATGTAGCAAGAAAATTAATTTGCCTGACTGGTGAAATGAACATTAGTTTCAGTTTAAGAGCTGTATTGCAGCAACCTTTTGAATAATCTCTGCTATCAACACGCTTATCCTTCTTTATGCATGACTAGTATAGACCCACCTAAGTAACATAGGTGTTTAAAGGCTGCCTTCTTCATAACATTAATAGTTCACTCTTGCCGAGTAGTTTAATACGTAATTATATTACAACTCTGCTGAAAAAAAACAAACCAAACACTCTTGATAGCACATTCACTGTGGTGTTCAGAAGGTCCCTTCCAGTCACATTTTGAGACTTCTACAAAGACGCATGTTTAAAACAAATAGCTCTCCCTCTTCAGGACAGATGCTTGGGTTAGTTGATGACTCTCATTTAATTATAAACGCAGCTGGACAATTATCCATTTATCATGTGCCTATTAAGCATTGTCTATTGCTCAATTTCAGTGCAATATTGACTTTGTTACTACTACTCCTTTGTTGTCATTACATTCCTCTACCTTCCCTGATTCTCACATTGGTTTTCTTCATACAGACACTTCCCCCCCCAAATACATGCTTTAAACAAAAAAAAACAATACAGCAACAACAAAATAGAAATGTAAAATTTGGAAGCAAGCAAACCTAAGAGCATCCGTTCTAAATAATTTCTATACTTGCTATGCTTCAAAATGCATTTTCTATTGTGTTTGAGGCAACATAGCAAAACAATACTGTTGACAAAAAGGGATATATTCAAAATACTTAATTTTTAAAATGCAGTAATATATGCAAATCATTATGCAAATATCTGAATCATTTTACTGTTAAAAACATTGCCGTCTTCCTCATTTACATGCTTATACCTGTGCCTGCTAGTGTTGCTGTAAGACATGATGGATCCTAATGATGGATTTTCTGAATCCTGATTTAGTTCTGTTCCATCTGTTCAGTGAGGTCGTCATTTTATGACATCACTATGGGAATAAAAATGTAGAGAAAGGTGGACTGTGACAATCTGATGTGCTCCATAATACACACTTTAAAAAAATATTGAGGTGAAAAAGTTTTTTCTAAGTATTGTTTCAGTCACTAGATTTTAAGAGACCATTTTTGCTTGTTCCTTAACTGTGTATGTAGTAATTATGAAACGCTTAAAAGGGGTTTCAACTCTCGAACTATCCTAGCTTCTTTGCCAGAATAACCATACACATAAGCAGTTACTGTCTATTCACAATGCATCTTATTTAGTTGTGCACAGTAAAATATATATCTTTCAGGACTACAGTTTGCTATATGAAGAGGCAAAGTATTTTCAGCTCCAGCCCATGCTAGGTGAAATGGAAAGATGGAAACAGGATCGGGAGACTGGCCGTTTTTCAAGGTCCTGTGAGTGTTTGGTGGTGCGTGTAGCTCCAGATCTTGGAGAGAGGATTACACTGAGTGGCGATAAATCTTTGATAGAAGAAGTTTTTCCAGAAATTGGCGACGTGATGTGTAATTCCGTCAATGCTGGCTGGAATCACGACTCCACCCATGTCATCAGGTTTCCATTGAATGGATACTGTCACCTCAACTCAGTTCAGGTACGAAATCATGAGTGCATCGTTTTAAAAGTAGACCAATGATTTGATTTTGTGCCAATGGATTGACTCTTTACCTTTACTCCAGAAGGTTTCAGTAGGCAAAAGCAATTGGAGACTTTGAGGTGGCTAGTAAGAATAGGTTTAGTTTCACAGGTTAGGGCTGACTTCCTCAACTTATTTCACATGTATCTTTTCCAAACATCCTTGCAAAAGAACAGACATTACTGAAACAAATTACTTTGAAAACCATGCAACTTTCCCAGTGTTAGTCAAGTCTTTTGTGTTTGATCAGGAACACTCTGGTGCATGTGTTATGTTGCCATTTATGCTTTGCGTTGGATGTGAGATCTGTTCTTTCTTCCTGCTCTATGAAGACACATCAATGAGGACATGTGTCTGCTTCTGACAAAGTGGGCATAATTATTTCAGGGTCCATGGAAACATGCGGATTTCTTCCTGTTCTTGGATATTTTTTCCATTTTAATATGAAATTATGAGAAGCAATAGTACATAAAGTGAGTAGCGTTGGTGTAAAATAAATCTGTCATGAAATGGCTGAGGAACCCTGGGAGATACATTTTAGCAGATCCAGAGTAAGTTTGTAATAAACTAGTCAGTTGTAGTGTTATCTCCCTCGTCCCCTGGATTGGTGACAGCAAGGAATTTTCTTCTTTTAGCAATTGCACCATATTCAGCAAGTGTTTGGAGGTAAAGTACCTTTCAGTTCTGGAATTTTCATCAATACCTTTGTGGTTTTATTTAGATGCACCTGTGCAATGCTTTAGACACAGATACTTGTATCCTCAAAACATTCTAAATTAGGCCTACAAATTTTCCTCTCCCACTTACCCATCACTATGCTACATATGAAACACTCAATGACCATGTCAGATGAGGTCAGTCCAGTCCAAAGACAGACTAGAAATAATTTTTCTGAAGTAATTCTTCTTCGAGTATATGTCCCTATGGGTGCTCCAGGGTAAGATGTGCGCGCGCCCATGCACTCTCAGCCAGAGATTTGAATCAGCAATGTTCTATGGCTCCGAGCCTGCGCACTGCACAATCTTGTGCTCTAGAACAATGGTATATAGGGAAAAGCAGACCCACCATCACACCAGTTCCTTCCCAAATGCCGGCCACTTGAGACGGAACAACTGAGGTGTCCACTGCTTTCTGGAAGCTATTTCTGTTGTTTTATTTATTCAGTATTTGTTTTAGTTTTGTTTCAATATTTGCTTTCCTTTTTTAATTTTGCACAAATTTGTGTTTATTTGTGACCGCCTCCACCCCAGGTTCCTTTGCACTGATTCCTTGGCCTTCCTCATTGCCTTAACTTCTGGGGTATGCCAGTGGTTACAGGATTCAAATCCTGCCAGACCTATAATAGAATTTTCACCAGACTGACAAGCATTCTAGCTGTGTCTGATGTCTCAAAGACTCTCACATCTCATCCAAATGCAAAGATGCACGGGGATTAAAAGCATATTTCACAAAGAAAGGGAGGTAAGATTGAAGCTTCTCCTCATGGCACACTCCTTAAGGTCTGTGGGGTCTGAGTCCTTCCGCCTCTCCCCCCAATACTTCGGGAGTGACTGAGGTTGCTTCAACGATGAAGCACTCTAAAAAAAGAGAGCCTTTCTTCTGAGAGAACCTCCAGAAAAAGGGGTAGGTCACCTCCTTAGAACGGATCCCAGGGAGACCTCATGTCCCATAATGAGTACCTCCAAGGCTCCAACAGGTATTGGTACCAAGGCCTCAGTGCCACCTAAGCAGAGGTCCTGTTCAGATTAGCCTGCAAGCAAACAGCACTGATAAGCACCTTTCCCAGCACCATCTTGACATTGGGACTCATCTAAATCCAAAGACACAGGATAATCTGAGGCACTGGTACTAAAGCCCTCCAAGAAGTCATACAGAGCCCTTTCAAACCTCTGCTCCCTCTCCAGTGCTATTAACTGTAGGTAGCATGCACTTGGAGCATAGAGAGAGAATTTCCGTGGCCACTTCATCACCGACGTCAACCGCCCCCAATTCTCGTCCCCAGCTAAAGTTTCGGTGCCACTCCCAGTTCTGACTGCCCATTGTCATAGGCCTCTGGCACCCTAGAGGTTCTTCTTGCAGGAGGATCTGCTCATCTCAGAGGAATTGGAGTCCCTACCTCTTTAAGGGGCATTAAGAGAAGTTAACGGCCGATATCGATATGTCCACCGGTTATCTCCTCTTTTCATCTCACGCTAGGAACAGGGCTCCCAGTACTCACCCATCCTCCAGTGCCTTCATAGCCCCCATCACTGTCTCTGGCAACAACACCATGAGCTCCCGCTTTGGACATGAGACACTACCTCAGACTCTGAAATGTCTGGGCAGGGCTCTTCCTTACCTTACCATCCTACGCTGCTTCAAGTGTACCCCAGCAAGAAATCACCAGAGCCCAGAAGGCACTCTGGGCTTTTTGAAGACAAATATCCCTGGGGACTCTCCCCTTACCACCTTATTGGAATCCCTGGACTTCTTAAGGGCACCAATTCTGTAGGGTTCCTGCCTGGAAAAAAATGTGTTTGGGCTTCCCACAGGTGCTGCAGCAACCATTGGCATGGCAGCGATAGTCCCTGGTACCACCTTTCTCTTCAATATTGAAGGACATTCAGGAGTTACCTGCAGAAGAGGAGATACTTCCTCACACAAATCCTCCTCCTCCCTGATGGTGAGGTGATGCTGCCGCCACCAACACCCTTCTATGCAGACAATTTTACGATATTCTAGGACCTAATGAAGCAAGCTGCAGAATCTCTTCAAATCTCCTCAGAGGAGGTACAAGTGTCTCAGCCCTCTCTGGACATTCCATGGGCCCCCCTCCCCACCCCCAAGTAAGATAGCTCTGCCTATTAATGAGGTGTGCTGGTCTCTAGCCTGTAATTTATGGCAGATCCCTGCCACTCTTGCACATACCTTCAAATGGACAGACAAAAAATATTACGTATGAGGGAAAGGACTGGAGAATTTCTTCCCTCACCCCAGCTCCCTTGTGGTGAATGCAGCCAACAAGAAAAACTGCCAAACTCACTCAAGATTAACACCATCTGACAAAGGCTCAATGCCTAGACCTCCTCAGCAGGAAGAGTCACTCGTCCGCTGCTCTACAATTTTGAGTAACAAATTGTCACGCCCTGATGCCAAAATATGACTTCAACAGCTATTCAAAAGTTTACTAATTGTATTGATCACTTGCTACAGGACAAGAAGGAGCAGTAACAAGCCCTGATTTCCAAAGCCCACTAATCACCAGAGCTTCCTTGCACACCGCCCTCAATGCTGCTGGTGTAGCCCCGTGATCTCTAGCCACTGCTGTGGTGATTGATAAGCATCCTGGCTCCTGTCTTCCAGCCTTTCTAGGGAGATATAAAACATGGTGAAAGACCTCCTCTTAGAAAGGCCTAAGCTGTTCAGTGGTGATACTGATGCCTCCCTCCACTCCTTCAAGGATTCAAGGGCAACCTTAAGGTCACTTGGCATTTATATACGTGACAGGACAACGATCCCAACCATTCCAGTACCAACCCTATCACACCTATAAGGTCCAAACCTCATAAGAAAGAACCACCCCTGCCAGCAACCCCCCCCCACCACTCCCTAACTGGGCTTCCTTCTAAACAACCATTTTGACAGCTTGGTCAGGGGCCATGAGCAATCCCCTCTGGATCTGCTCTGTGAACCCGACTTCCATTCTCCCTTTTGGAACCGCCTATCCCAATTTCTACCTACTTGACAACTTATCACCACAGAAAAGTGGTTTCTGGAGGTGGTTTGGATGGGATATTCTATCCATTTCCATTCTGTCCCCCATTCCACTCCTTTTTCAGGAACCCCTCTCAGCCTATCCTGCATCTGGGGGTAATTGACCTGATTACCCCAGAATTTGTGGGAGAAGGTTTTTATTCCAAATATTTCCTGGTTTCCAAAAGAAATGGCAGCTGGAGGACAATTGAAGACTTCAGGAAACTGAACACCTTCATTCTTTTGCAGCACTTGAGGATGGTGACTCTGGATACCATAATCCCATTCTTGAATCGGGGGGTTTGCTTTACTACCCTTGACATTCAAGACATGTATTTTCACATTGCTATGCACCCTTCCCAAAAACGTTTTCTACATTACATTGTCTGCTCAGAACACTATCACTACCGTGTCCTTCCCTTCTAACTCTCTATGGCCCCATGGATCTTCGTGAAGGTTCTCTCAGTACTGTTGGCTTCCCAAGGGGTATTCAGCTCTGGAGGTCGTGCTTCACCTCCTGCCCTCCTTCCCTTCAGCTGCAGAGTCTCCGACTCTGTAGTTGAGAAGAAACTGTAGCAGCAGTGGGTTCACGCCTCCTTACATACCTTCACTCTGACACAGAAGGACACAGACACTGTAGATTCAAATCTCTGGTTGATAGCGCATGAGTGCACACATTCTATGGTGGAGCACCCATAGGGACAAAACAAATTGAAGAACTCAAGTTACTGAAAGGTAAGTAACCTCTCTTTTTAAAAATGCATTAGAAAGTTGGGGGGAAAATGCAATGGTATCTAAAGGAAATCTACTAATTAAGACATTCTAGCAAAGTCTGTTAGCAAAGCTGTGCATTCTTTGTTCTTCACCTGGATCACAGTTTACACAAGATCACAGTTTGGCGACTGTAAGTTGATCATCCTTCACCAGCAGTAGCAATCTTGTTTTTTTGTTTATTTTTACATTTATTTTCTCTCTTTGCAGGTACTTGAGAGGTTGCAGCAAAGAGGATTTGAGATTGTTGGCTCATGTGGAGGAGGGGTGGACTCTTCCCAGTTCAGTGAATACGTACTGAGGCGAGAACTCAGAAGGACATCTCGTGCACCCTCCGTCATTCGAATAAAGCAAGAGCCTCTGGACTAAATGGACATGTTTCTTTATGCAAAAAAGGGACGTTACATGTGCAGTTTGGACACCAAACAAGTCCTGGAACTAAAATTGAATAAAGACGCCTTTGTATGAAATATAGAGACCACACCTGAATTCATATGGGAGCATTTGGAATAGTAATAATAATAACCTCAAGGTGTAATTATATGTCAAAAGATAGGAAATGCAAACAAAGGAAGGAAAAAAAATGGGTGGGTAGGTAGGGTTGGTGCTGTGATAGCCATTAAGTGTCCTAGGCCTTCTTTAGGCCCACTTAACGGTAAACAAGCCATTTCCATCAGGGGGGAGACACAGTACTCCTATACATTTTCCATTACCAGAGATCCATCCACTTTCCCATGTATACGTCTTGATTCAAGTTTATATGCGTATGGAGGTTTATGTCGTTGTCTTTTTAGAGGTAACCAGGCAGGAGGACTTCAGGAAACATCCATCCATTGCAATGATAGCTAGTTGACTGAGATTTTAAACAAAGTCTGTACAAACATCACACACTTATGTCTGCCCTCACAGATGTGAAAAAGTTACTTTTTTTGGTTTTAACTGAGTTGAGTTTTTTGTTTTTGCAATGGGACCAGAATTAATACTGGGTAGAGTTGCTCTAGTTTGAATCTGCTGCTTTCCTACAATTTTTTATATTTTATAATGTATTGGATACAATAAACTCTGTTTAAAATAATGAGGGTGTGGATTAAACCAACAAAAGCAAAATAAATTAAATTAAAACAATCAGTCAGTAGCTCACTCTGTTGTGCTTCCCCTAGTCCTATTAGGGTTGCAGAATAGTAAGTTATCTTGCATACAGTAAGCAAGCTGCAATCCCCATGCATGGTAGAGTGAGTTACAGGCAATAGATGCTCTCTTTGCCCTATATTGGAAAACCTGTCTGGTGACCCTATATTGCTGGTTTACATTCAACACTAGTTTTTTAAGCTTTGCCTGAGTTTGAAAAGAGGCTATTGTGGTGATGGGACCATTTTCAATACTGGACAAACTTAAAATAATAATAATAAAAGTTTGGCCCAGAGAAATCAGTCATGAAAATAATGCCAGGTAAATGTTCTGAAACCTATAACTAATAATAGTCACATCATTCCTTTTTAAACATGGAGTTGGCAGCTGTAACTCTGAATTACCTTGATGACTGTAAGTCAGAATGTTTGTTTTTAATGTTGTTAATTTCCTTTGTTTAGGGCTAATAAGCTTCTGCCTAGAAGTGAGACCCTTTGGCTACACCATAGACCTTATTATTCTTATTACTAGGCAGTAACTTTGTACACAGTTATCCTGCAAGTTATTCTTATTGTGCAACATCTCATTGAAATCAATTGTGCACGTGCCCAGTTGATGTCAATTAGACTTTGCAAAGTAAACATAACGCATAAATGACATTACTGCACAAACTGTTCATGGGTTGATGATTTTATCACATAAGAGGCACCAGCAACCACATTATCTTTCATCCAAAGTATTTCTTTATGCAATATTACACTATATGACTGTATATTACTATGGAAAATCCTATTGAATCAATGGTGCAGGCATTCCATTCATTTCAGTGAGACCTTGCTATTTATTTAAAAAACATTGTGAAAAGTAAATACTCCATGTAACAAGGTTTTTAATATAGTTCTGATAACTGAAAAAAGTAAACCATTTTTTCTGGTTTTTATTAACGTTTAGGAGAGGGAGGGATATTTAATATCTTCTTGGCAGTGCATACCATTGTGATTTGAAATGAGCACATTATGGAACTGGAGGGGTGGGGGTTGGGGGAGAGGAACTCCAGTAATCTAAGCTGGGTAGACAGTTATTTTGTTATAGTTTCCTGCTGATCTGTAGGTAGACATTTATGAAAAACTGAAATAGCTGCATCATTTATAAATGCTTGTTTTCGAGTAATAGTAAGTACTCCTCTTACAAAATAAATAAATGCTTGTACTTCTTGGCCCCATCCCACCCCCCAAAGTTGGTTGTTAGTTTGCACAGGGGTGGGAAAGTAAACAGCTGAATCCATGGCAAATAAATATTTTAACAAATCTTTAAACTGAACATAATTGGAGATGGTAGAATAATATTTGTGACTTTAAAAAAAACAACCCACAACCCTGGGATTGATATTTGCATTAGTGCGAAGTAGTCTGAAATGGTTGCAATTGAATCTGAAAAACTTGAATATACATTATGGAAACTCTGCCAGGCTGTTTGAGTGTAGTGTTGCTATTGAGGCTTCTGACTTATTACAATGCACCTGCCTGTTCTCTGGTCTGTGTAAGCACAGGTATCCTTGGGGTGGATGGGAAACAGGCATCAAAATAATTCACTTGATCTTTCCTCTTAAATTGTACCACAAAACATTTTTGTTGCTGTTTTTTCAAGTTTCTGGCTTTTTTTTAGATGGCAGTTTTGTGGCTCTTTGTACAACATACCTGTTCAGCTCCCTGAAGCTGGAGAAACGTCATGCTCTTTCCAAATCCCTGAATGGCCAGAAATGCTTTCACTGAATGCTCATTCATTAGGAATTGAGTCATAAATCATTCTGAGACCCTGAATGTAAATGTCACTGCAATTATGTTGTAGTTATGGAGTAACAGGTCACAGACAAAGTAATGACTAATGAAAAGTAATGAGATGCAAGAATAAACAAAATGTAGATTTTTAGAGAGGAAGCAGATTCGTTTTGTGCACATGAAGGTCACCCTTGTAACAATGTGTCTTTAAAATGTTGCTTAGAAAATCTGATCAGTAGACACATGAGTAACATATCCAGTAAGAGAAACAGAAAGAAAGGACGAGTATAAGGACAGCTCATTTCTGGAGGCAAATAATGTTTCCATGTACAATAGTTTTATGTATCTCTTTTGCTTTTAGTATAATTGTATTTTATGCCATCAGTGGGTGTTTTATTTAGCAATACCGAGTAGAAAAATTGCAATGAATGCCAGCTTCCAACTCTACATGTCTGGCAGGTTGTTTAAGCAACTATCAAAGGGACTGCTGTGCATGTACTCTGAAAATGACATGTGACTCACTCTTCCTTCAAATAAAACTTAGGGGGAGGAAAAACTCTGACTTCCAAAGAACTGTGACAGCATTGTTGCTTTTTGAAAAGTTAACACTGGATTTTTACAAGTAGCTCTCAGAGGTTTCACTACAGTTCTTTCCCAAATTCAACCTTAACATACACTGTGTAATGCAAGTCTTTATATATAGTGACTCTTGAAACTCCCAGATCTGATGAGTCCGTGAACTGAACTAATCAATCCTCTCTCCCTTTGATCAGGTGAAAAAAAAATAAGTCCCTATTTTAGTCACATTTGTAGAATTGCTACATACCAAAAAGAACTTGGTAATTCTGTTCCCCACTTCTCTTATAACAAGAGCTTTGCCCAGTTCCATTCTGCAGTTTCTTTTCCCAATTCATTGCCATGAATCTAGGAGTAAGCTGAATTGTGTCTTTTAAACTGCACTAGTCAGCAGGCTCATATTTTCAATTGTTGGCTAGCAGGGGCATGAGTAATTGGGAAGCAATTTTGGGGGGAGGAAGGGAGGGCTGTATCATGCTGAAATTTGACTGAGTTGGTCATGCTGCACAGTGAAGTTAATCCATAGGATGAAAAGTCATATGACTGAAGATGTAACAAAAGCCAGCAGGGACGTCAGTGGGTCTGACTCTGGCTACAGAGGACCATCTGAAGGTACAGAAGTTGAGGAAGCCATTGAATTATTCGTGTTCCCATTATGCTAAACGTGAGCTGATTTTTAATTTACAAAGAAATAACTTGTTCGTGGACCCTGCATATTTTCCATAGATCTTTTCAAATTGGTTCATACTTTAATTACAAGGTTTTGCATTCCCAGGAGTGACTTATCAAATACACTTTCTCTTTAAAGTCCACATTTTTTAAAAAGAGAACTTGGAATTCTATTGACCGATGTTTATTTTTTAGAGAAATAAAACAATTTACTTGAATCTGTCACTTCTTTACTGAGGAATTCTATATTATGAATCATTTCTAGTGGACAACTGATATTTGAATGCAGGCATTCTTGTTGCCTGCGGTTTATTTACAGTGGAAATGAAACCAAGAAACCCTCAGGGCCTTTAGACCAGTTGATTTTTCTCAGACTTCAGTTTGAATGGTTTATTATTTCTTGAGGGGCTGCAGGGATCACCAGCACCAAAATCAATACTTTGCATTAAGTCTCTGTGTTGTCTTTGGCTATTACCTCACTGAGCTGGTTATTCAAGCCCCCAGAAATAAACTGAGTATGTTGGATCAGATGTTCTGTATTTGAGATAGAAGCTGTTGAAATCAAATCACCACCCCTCTTCCAACACAGATGCAAGATATATAGTTGAACTGATAGTACAAAAGTTTCCTCCCAACATTTTATAACTGTAACTTGAGCTAGAGCATTGTTTTCATGTTAGCCAATGACTAACTTCAGTGTTTTATGGCATGTTAATATTAGCACTTGAAATTGTCCCTCTTTTGGATAAGACTCTTGTTTGCAAAAATAGAAATGTCCCGTGGGAGATGCTGGATACCTTTTTTGTTTTCTGTAAGTATCTATATTTTTATAGCGTTCTTGGCCTGCAGTTTAATACGTTATTGTTATTGTGCCATGTGTCCATGAAATAAACAAGAGAAATTATCAAAAGAAAATCTGAAGTTAGCTATTTAAGAACCAATTTCTGCTCCCCATTGCTCACATTGAATAGTAGTTTACTCCTTAATTAATCTCGTAATTGGGGTCAGA
Source organism: Chelydra serpentina (assembly GCA_037349315.1). Lineage (NCBI taxonomy): Eukaryota > Metazoa > Chordata > Testudines > Chelydridae > Chelydra > Chelydra serpentina. The sequence goes on along the minus strand of JBAIAC010000002.1, from coordinate 62,311,234 downwards.
GGTCAGAATCTGGACCAAAATGATCAATTGCCCCAAATCCTGTATTTTAAAATTTAAAAAAAAAAAGTTTACATTTTAATATCAGATCAGAGTGAGAGAAATACATCTTATCTCACAGCAAAGTTTAAACATTGCATTCCTGACAACTCCTCCTATTTTCCCATTAGTATGAAAAATTTGCCCTGAAGTGACCAGTTCCTGTGTCTGTACGTGCAAGTCATACTGAGCACTTGCTGAGCTACACTGGTCAGCTCTATCGCATTTAAGAGTACAGCTTTGATTAGCTGTCTTGGATGGATGGTGGAGGAAAGAAAGAGATCCATATGATTTGTCTCTGTACTCTCAGTTGGGACTGATAAATGAGTTCATCTATAACACCAAATAGTCTTTCTGTTTCTGTTCTACTATGTAGCTTGTCAGTATTTTTTTTTCTGAGGAAAATATGTAATATTGGATGCCTGACCTTGCCTAGTCACCACTATTAAGCAGCCTGTAATTTATAGGTATGCAACATGTTAAGTACGCACCTCAATTTGGGTGTCAACCTTTTTTTTAATCTATACATAAAGTCTACATTGACACTCTAGCTTAATGTACTGTTAGTTGTATTTGTTCTGATTTTCCATTCTATTACATTCAAATTTATGGATTAGTGAGGATCAAATAAATTTGTTTGATGCTTCAATTGATTAATCCAGAAGAAATTACACTTGATATACAAATCAGCACATGGGATGCTAGTTCGATCTGTAGCAGCTGTTTCACTAATCCTTACAATTTCCTAATAAATAACATATTTCAGATTTGTATTTGGTGTCTTGCATTGAATACAGTTATTGCCAGATAAATGGTGAAACTGGTTGTGAATCTACTTGCCTTTTCCTCTATATTGTATTTGTTCTGCTTGGGTGTACTTGGGCAGCTCCATAGTAATACTTTGCCTGCTCAGAAGATTGGACAAATCTTTAATTAAACATCTCAGCACCTGTGAGGGAGGTAAGTGGTAGCATGTTCATCTTACAGAGGGCAATGATTTATGCAAAGCTGCAAGCAAAGCGGTAGCAGTGCCAGGATTCACACTCAGGTGTTCCTGGCACTAACCCACCACGCCATCACTGTCCTTTCATTTTCCTTCACAGTTACACTTGCAATACAAAACCATTTTGGGAACATTGATATACTATGATATATTACTTTATGGTTTGCTCAAATGTGGCATAAATACTTTATAGCCACTGCCTTTCGGTCTCAATTGTTAAAATAATTACTGTGTTAATCTTGCATATTCATTTGGATTTTTTTCTTGTTCCAGTTATAAAACAAAAAACCAAAGTGTTTAAATAACCTCTATTTGGTTCTTTATCTTCGTCCTCTGGGCCAGTTCTTTCATTAGTATCTATAATCTTCTATTTATGATATTTCAATTCCCTTCCCTAGAACTAAGGCATCATAGAGAAAAAACGCTGTATAATAAGTGAAAGAGGTCTGGTAATTCATATTCGCCATCTGAAAAAAAAAATCCAGGAAAATACACCTGCTTAAAGGGATTACAGTTCAGTTTTGATTTTTGTCAATGACAGGAGTCTTTTAAAGCTATGGGTGCTAATGGGTACGTTTTGTTCAAAGCATGGCTTGATTTTTAGCTTCAAACCAATCCAAAATTGAAATTGTGAAATAAAAAAGATGAGGATTAAACCTCTGCATTAACTTGGTCCTTCCGTATCTGCTTATCTTTCTCACAGTAGTACTGTGTGTGTGTTTGGATGAGTAGCTTAAAAAGAACACCATATTAACAACCTTAGCCAATGCAACTTTCAAATACTCTACTGGTTGGCTCAGAGATAACAGTCTCTGCCAAAAAATACTCTTCTGATGCATTACTGATAGATCTAAGTTAGAGCCATAAAACTTGCAGCTTTATCAGGCAATATCTACTAAATCCTGGAAGCATGTAAGATAACCTAAATGTAATCTACTTCATACCAGCTCCTCCAGTGATGGATAGCAAAACAAAAGCAGGACTAATGAAAAATTAATGAAAACAGTTACTTCCATAAGAAAAATGATCTATTTTTTCCCACCTTTGTATTGATTTTAACTGGCCCTGTAATTGGAAGTGTATAATTTTATCCTAAGGTAAAGAGGGCTAGGGAGAGCAAGCATATAATTCTATTCATGTTTGTGACATACTTTCAGGCTTAAAAAAAACCCCAAGCACTTTCCTTAGAATGTTAAAGTCGCCTGTGAATACAGAGTTCAAGAATGTTTTTTTCAACTCAGGCAAATTGCCATGCTGTTTGCCAGATATTGCGTGAGCAGTGGACTTTGAGTACTTTGAAGGCTAATAGGGAAGTACAAAGAAATTAATGTCTAGGAAAAATCAAGTATATTCCATATAACTTGGGTTTTTAACATGTCTGATGCATTCATGTTTGTTTCTGACTGATCTTCCCCTTTGTTGGAGAAACATTTTTTAAAAAAGATCCATGTCTCTTTTCTGTGAGCAAATTAGTATTCACACCCAAGAGTGCTGGCAATCTTTGTATGGCCAAGCTAATTGGGTTAAATTGTTCCTTGCACTAGTTTCAATAATGAGATCCACTCACTTCTGTTTTCTTCACACTTTATCACTGGTGGATTTTCTCATGCTAGCTTTTTGTATAAAGTGAACAGAACGTTGCTGACTTTTTCAAGATACTGTAACATAAATTGATCTGTTCTAATACTTGCTGTAAGTTGTATATTAAGTTATTTTAAGCCTTCACATATTTAATGTTAATGTGTCCATCAAGCCCTAAGAGTGCTGCTGAGATGATATATCAAAAGGACAGGAATATAGTCAGATTTTGATGGAAAATAAGTGTTTTTAGTAAAATGCTTAGGAAATGTCTTTCCCATTCCCAATTCTATGTTGTATAGGCCTCTTAATATCTCCTTTGGGGGCGAGTGTTACACACCTACCTGAGTCTGTGCTGTGGTCAGGAGGTGAGAAGTGAGATGATTCTGCACCTACAGGTAGGTGAGTACTACTTTGTTACCTTTTTCCATTTTCTGGAATCCCCGACCTGTCTGCCCTTTCGGTCACACAATTGACCCTGTTGTTCTCTTCTTTAGTATACAGTGTCAGCCAGGGTGGATTTGATTTAAATCACTAGTCAGGAAGACTCAGTTTAATCATGGATTTCTACATAAAATGAAATATTAAAAAAAATTAAATCAACTGTCAGCCAGGTCAACATGAGAAACTTAAAATAATGGCTTCTGCAGCTAACTCAGTCGTCTTCACCTTCATTTTCCTGTTTGTTCATAATTTGGAAAAGATCTGAACAGGGAAGTGTCAAGATCACACCATGAACAGTAAAAATTCACCATCAGCACAACCTCATGGTAGCAATGATGGATACAGTAGTGTAGACAGGGCTCAGGAATTTATACCAGTGTGACATTATACCAGGACAGTAACACCAGAGCACTGCCTATGCAAATGTCTGCCATGGTGCTCAAAGCACAAAAGCCACTTCACAGGCAGTAAATAAAAAATAGGGTGACCATACATCCCATTTTGGCCAAGACAGTCCCCTTTTTAAGCGAGAGCAAACAGGATAAATGCCCAGTTTTTGTCCCCCCAAAAAGTGGGGTGCACGGAGGAATTTTCAGGGGGTGAGCAGCTCAGAAGGGGAGGGGAACAGCTCAGGCCCGCCCTGCATGGTGTCCCGTTTTCACTTTGAGAAATATGGTCACCCTTAATAAAGAAATACTCCCTGCCTCAAAGAGTTTACCATCTGAATGAAGACACAAGGGTGGGAATATAGCGAGGTGACAGACACACACTGTACATGAGTGTCTACTTGGTGTCCGGACAAGATTCAGTGCCATGCACCCATTGTATAATGCTGTGAAGCAACAGTTTTACATGAGAAAATCTGAATCCAGAGCATTCAACCACTTTAGAGAAATCAGCCACATCTTCAAGAGCTGTTTTTAAAAAGAGCAATAGAGAAACAGGGCAAGAGAAGACACACAAAGCCTTATATGAAAAGACTTTAGGGACCTGCAAGGCACTGAACATGCTGGCCCTGATTCAGCAAAGCACTTAAGCACATGCCTAACTTTTGAGAATGAGGCATGAGTAGAACAGCAGTAGAGTGGGACTAATTATAGGCTTACATTAAAATTAAGCACATGCTCGAGTACTTTGTTGGATGGGGGGCCAGCATGCCCAGCACACTGCAGCGTCCAGTCCTAGCTTTCCATGATCTCTAATCCACACTAAACTTCGGAGCCAGAGGAGCATGAAGTGCATGTGGGGATACAAAGGAGCAATATTATGCAAACAGAAAGGGCCTTAGCTGTCAAAATAACCAGATGCTGATAGAGTTAAGCACAGTAATAGCATGGACTGAGCACTGAGAATCACTGACAACTCTGGGGGTGGTGTTTTCTATGGGCCAAGGTCTGTTGTTGAACAGGAATGCTTTCTCCTTAACTCATAATAGTGGGAGGAAGTAGAATGACCTAAATCAAGCTTAGGAGTGGGGGTGGGTGTATGGCATTGAATGCCTTCATTCTTTAAAGAAGGGGAAAAGTAAATTTAAGTCTCCTGTTGTGATGAAAGGGACAAGTCAGCCATGTTAAATTTTATGTCAAGCAAGAAAGAAGAGACTTATGGGAAAAGTTGCTCTGTTGCAAATTAGGTTTTGCCTTTTTTTCCTCCTCCCCTCCCCAAGATTTGTATGTTGCTATACAGACCATGTGTGTCTTCAGCTTGACCATTACCTCACTATACTTTGAACAAAGTGTGTAATGGACTTTAAAAGTGACCTGCAAAAGAAATGACTTTTTTTTTTACTCTTTTTTAATATATACTGACTGCCTGACCTTCCCTTCCCTCTCACACATACCTCCTTAAAAATATTTATCCCGTTTGTGTTTTGGAGCTTTAGAAATATCAGACATCCCAAGTCCAGTAACAGCAAAGGAGATTACAGGACTCCTTGGGGAAGACTTCTGAGTAATCACGCAAAGGGGTACGGTTGTTGAATCCTCCTGAAAGAGCTTTTTCTCCCAGGTGCTTCTTGAGAGTTGGAGTTAAATAGGTGTATACAAAACCAAAGCATTTTAAACAGTCTAAAAATTAGTTACACTCTCTCTGGTTTTAGTTTCATGTCTAAATCCTATTAGTTCTCTAGTCCTTCCGTAAGCAAAGGGAAGTCGGCACCTTCTATTTAGAATAAAAAGCCATCAGAAGCATACTTTCAAGCTTCCTTGTCCATTGTAAAGATGCAAAAAAGGACATAAACATGTTTCTTCTTGTACAGTCACCTTTAAGCTATGTTGGACACTGCTGAAGCATCAAACTGTCCTGCAGTTTCCCAAAACCGTCATTCCACTTTCTTCCCCATTTTCCGGGGTTTGTTTTTCCTTTGGACAAAGAGACCAGGCTTGGGGCCTTAACACTTTACAACAGTCTTTCATAGTTGCAGATTAGAAACACACAGCCAGGTATCCATATGGAACTTCCTGTGAGAGCCTATATTGAAGCTAATACTCCTGGAAGTTTTATGAACTGAAGAACCGTACAGTAGTTCAGAGTTGCTTCTCATTATTGAAGAATAAATGATAGAGGACTTAGAAAGCTGGCTGGAATTGCTAGTGCCGGAATCTGTTAGAGTTAGTAGATAGGGCCCCAGTTCAGCAAAATACTTAAGCACTTGAGTAGTCCTGACTTCAGTGGGACTACTCATGATGCGAACATTAGGTCCATGTTTATGTACCTTGCAGAGCTGGGGTTTAGGTGTCCAGGAGGAAGAGGGGATAAAAGAAATCAGAGCGGTTTAGCCAATTGTTTGTTCTTTCTGATTTTTTGTTTGGTTTGGTTTTTTGGGTTTTTTTTAAGTGCTGTTAATGTAGGATTAAATATTTATTTTCAATCTCTCCCCAAGTAAAAATAACTGCAGATTTAGCATCCTCTTATGCTGTGTTCTCAGTACCCTCATAATCACTCCATAAGCCACATTTTCCCCCTAAAAAAATGCAAGCCATCCAACACACCAGTGTCCTCAGTTCAATATATATAATTTATTATTGTAAAATATATATAATTGACTTGGCAGTAACAGCTCCACCGCAGTCATAAGCCTATTTATGAATCATGAGTAATAGTGGATGTTGATGGAATGTTACTACAGTTAGATGTCATGTTAAATAACTGATGTACAGTAGCAAACCACTACTTTTGCCATTTTCTTTTTTTAATGTAAAAAAAAATCTACTTTTCCGTTATTTATTGAATGATTGTTATGCAATCATTGCTGTAGCATCTGGGTATATTAAACAGATGAATTCAGCATCAAATTAAGCTAAATTGCCCACCATGGACAAAACAAACAGCTGCCTCATTTCATTGTGCTTACAAATCTAAAAATGTGTGTTTATGAGAGTAAAGCGTGTGTTTGTTAAACTCCCTGGGGCTGAGCCCCTGCAATAGGTTCTGGGCAAACATTATACTGGACAAAATGGGAAGCGGAAAAGAGAGTATGTAACCCCAAGGCTGCAGGTATTCACACCCTACACACTATTATAATATTCCTTGTACAAAATATGCCTTGTGAGGTATCATCTGAAAACAAATAACTTGCTGATCATTAATATTCTTGCATGATGTATGTATGAAGTTATGGATACATGCTAAAATTATGACTAAAATGTTCTTAGCCCAGGCACGTCAGGGGGAGTTGGTAAACAGGTCTGCACTAGACAAAGGAATGTGGGTTAACTTCAGTTTACATATAAGCAGTAAACAGGACCATCAAGACGCAGAGGGTGAAGATTGCTAAAATGCAAATTGTTCTGTTCTGAAATACCAATGGGGGGAAGGGAACAGCCCAACCCCAAGTTCTCTCTCTCACCTAAGAAGACAAAGGAACCAGCACTTTTGGGCTTCCAGAGGATATCCTGGCTGGGGGAAGCCACCATCTTGCTGGAAGACTGTGAGTGAGAAAAGCCATCTTAAAGACAATCTGTACCTTGCTAGATTGTTTTAATCTTTTAGATGCAAATTTTCACTTTTATTTGCTTGTAACCATTTCAACTTTATCTCTTAAACTTGCTTAAAATCCTCTGTTCTTTTGTTAACAATACATGTTTTACTTTTAATCTAAACCAACAGTGCTGTATTTGAATTCAAATGTTAGTTAACTCCAGTTAATGGGGCAAACTGGTGGGTTTTGTCTCTTTAGAGAAGCAAATGGATCTTTTTCTTCTTCTGAACGTTGCAGGAGAGGACTGGACACTGCATAGCACGTAAGTTTGGGAAAGTTCGGGACTGGGGGTGTGTTGGGAGCAGGGCTGGACAGCATGCAGAACACAGAGTGTATGCTGGCTGCTGGCTGTGTGCATGTCCCAGGCAAGGATCCACGAGTAGCAGAAGCATTTTGGGGCCCTCAGGGTTGTTATAAAACAAGCAGCGACACAATCTGACTGGTTTGAATTGTGTCCCAGTATTGCTTCTCTTTGGAGACTCTGGGAACATACAAAGGCCAGACTTTTCAAACTTGGGGGGGCCCAAATTTAGGGTCCTAAATCCACATGTAGCAACCTAAACTAAAGCAGCCTCAAGGGGTGCTGCACACCCTCAATTCCCATTGACCTGAATGAGAACGGCAGGGGCTTAGCCCCTCTGGAAAAGCTGGCTCTCTTTTCTTTTTTTTAAGGCTTCCTCTTGCTACTGCTGCTGCTCCACTCCTGGCAGGAAGCCCAGGAGCCCCAGAAACTTCTCAGCAAACAGCAGCTCTTCCTTATGTTCCCACTTCCAAATATTCTTCACATTTCACCCTCCCAGCTCCTGTCACACATGAGGACAGTTCTCCCTCTGCTTTTGGCAAAGAAAGGGCAGCTATGTTCCCCCTCCACCCCATGTTCCTGACTCCCGCTCCCCTCCAAGGCATTCAACATGCTACTGTTAAAATCACTGCCCACTGTGTCAGCTCCTCCTCAAGCACCTTCACTGGCTCCCTGTCTCTTTTGAATGATGTTCAAACTCCTCACCCTCCTTTCTAAGGCCCTGCCCTTGCTCATATCTCCAGTCACATCTCACCCTCTGTGCTTGGCGCACTCTCCACACATTGTTCCTCCATTTGGCTCCTCCCACACTCACCTGGGAGCCTTTCTTGCGCCTCTCCCTCTTTTGGGAATTACATCCCTCTTCCATTCTTCTTCAAATCCCTCCTGAAAACCCACTTCTTCAATAGTTCGCTTGCCATTTTTCACCTTGTCTCATCTCTTTCTTCTAATCCTGTAGAATTGGACAAATTTCTCCTTGGACCTTTAACATAATCCTATTATATTAATCCTTGTGCCATCTTGCTTACCTTTTGCCTTTGTTGATTATCATCGTTTAATGTTAGCCAACTGAGAACTCTACTCTACTCCTGTGGATAATTGATTTGAGTGGGAGCAGGATCTGGCTCTTAGACTATAAAGGCCAACATTTTCAAGCTTGTGTGGCTAAAATTAGGCTTATCACTCCTGATTTTTCAAAGGTATTGAGCACCTACAGCTCCCGTTGACTTCAAGAGGTTTGTGGGTGCTCACCATTTTTGGAAATCAGGCCACATGTATGTAGGTCCCAAGATATGGATTTAGGTGCCTAACTGAAGGTTCCCTGGTCTGGAAATGTTGAGCTAACTTTCAAAGAAGGGGCTGTATCTTTTGTCAGTCTCTGTAAATGCCGTGCCAAATTATTGTGCTATATTTATATTAAACAGTAAGAGACCGGGGAGGAGGTAAGAAATATATTTCCCCAACTTCTAGGAGCTCAGTTGCCCCAGGAAAGGCTGTCCCTACCAGCCCAGTCACTCATTCAGATGCTGCCTGAGTGTTGTGCTGTCCCTAATAGTTTTCTGCCCCAGGCCTGTTCTGTTTGCATGCTAGAACCAGCGCTGCTCTTTTTAATCCCAGGCCAGATCTCCAAACTTTTGCTGGCACAGCTAGGTCAGTCAGGGTTGTACTAAGGCATGAGTTGTGACCAACATATGTGGGCCCAGAAAAGTCCCTGGCATAGGCGCCGACTCCGTGGGTGCTCCGGGGCTGGAGCACCCATGGGGAAAAATTGGTGGGTGCTCAGCACCCACCGGCAGCTCTTACCAGCCCCCCCCCCCAATGCCCAGATCACCTCTCCACCTCCCGAGGGTGGGCTCCACCCGACAGCCAAGCCGAAGCCCGCTTTTCCCGGCTCCAGCTGGTCAGCGGCCGCGCGCCTGGGGCAGCACCTCAGGGGAGGGGTATAGGGAGGAGGCAGAGGGCCTGGTGGGTGCTCAGGCTTGAAAGCCGGGGGGGGGGGGGCGGTGCAAGGGGCCTGGGAGCGGGGGTGGAGTTGGGGTGGGGCCAGGGGTGCCTATGGTCCCTGGTATGATGCAGCTATGGCAGCAAAGCTTCGCTTTTACCCATCCCCATATAGCTTATTTTCCTCAGGGCGATGGCAATAAGCTCTACTGCCAACAGCTCACTTTCATCAGAGTTGCTGCATCCCCGGGAAGAGCATAGTGTACTGCTATTGCTGTACAGGCAAAGCCTTCTCACTGTAGACCTGGCACCAGTCTGTTATGATTGTTTATAAGCTTGTTAGAGGAAGGGCAGAGCAATTCCTCACGCTACTCTGATACGCCATTCTTTGTAGGTTTTTTCTTCAGTCACAAAAAATGATCTTGAAGGGGAAAGTTGCAGTTGTGATACACAGCTATGGGCCAGGATGCAGTGAATCCTCAAACTACAGGGGCAACTGTAGCTAAGCTAGGCTTCTTTATCAAGCAGGGCCTGTTTAAACCCTTTCTCTTCCTACAAAACGTCCCACAAGAAAAAGTCCTCTATTTCCAGGTTATCTTTAAAATTGCTGTCAGTGCTTTTGGAGTTCCCCTGCATCTGCGTTTCCATATGATGTGAGCTAGAAACTCTTCCTATTAGTTTATTTCATTGAAAATCTTTTTTTTTTTTTTTTTGTCGAGAAACAAAGGGATTGAAAAAGGGAGGTAATGGGAAAATACAGTGTGGGATGATAAATCTAGGCCAGAAAAGAACACACCAATTACTGCGGCTTGCACACACATCTGCTAGATGAAACCAGTTTTACTGGCAGTTGCCCAAGGACAAACACCATAGGGCTATTGACTTCATGTTGCCCTTTGGTGATGTGCCCAGGTAAGCCAGACTTTTTAAATGGGTGCCTGGCATCAAGAGAAAAAAGACTCTACTCTCTAATGCCAGCTTCGTATCCTTGTGTTCTTTTCTCATCAATTAAACATGCCTCTGTCTTGTTCTGCCTGCCAGAGCATGGGTGGTATTCGCTTTCCTTCCATAACTACTTAGATTGCTTTGCCGCAGCTTTTACACCAGCAAAAGTTGGCATTTGCCTCCAGCGCGGCAGGGAGCGAGAGAAACCATTTCACTTTCATGCTGTTTTCCCCCCTGTGCCTCTACACAGAGAAGAAAAGGTATTTGATGAGTTGGTTGTCTTGGAGAGGTGATGTGCAGGGCCAGTGCTATTGTTAATTTGCAGCGTTTCAACAGCATTGGCTTTTTCCCTAGGATTTAAATCGAATGGAAGCATTGCTGGGGTTATATAGTGCTGAAGATCTGAACTATACTCGGAGTTCTTGTCTGTCTTTTTTTTTTTAAATTACATTAGCTTCTCTATTTTTTTTTAATCAGCAAGACCCAGTGAAGCAGGCTTTATGGTGCAATAATTGTGTATGTTTTGGTTATAAATATCCTGAGGCAAAGTTAAGATTATTTCATTCAACCATCAAAGTAACACACCTGCTTCTGCTTCAGCAAGGAATGTGGAAGGAACATTTTCTTGCATAATAGCTCATCAATGAGTAGTAAGAGGCCTTGGTTCTAATAAATGCTGCATCCATTTTATTACAACATAGGCTGATGACTTTGATAAAGCAGATACCATCTGATTGAGACATGAAGACACATATAGTTAGGTATTATTTAGGGAGCCCCACCAGAGCGTTTGTCTTCCTATGTGTGTTGCTAAGCACCAAAGTCTCTTGCCCATTACATTGCCAATTACTTTACCATTTTAAGATGTATTTTTAAAACGGAGCTAACCTTTTCCCAAAGAGCCAACTGTGTGTTACCTTTCTTGAAGGAAAAAAAATCCAGTCTTGTTAAGCTGATAATTTGCACAATTAAAGCAAGGCCATTTATTCCATCCCAAGCTTTGGCTTGGATTTTTCAAAGGGACTAGTGATTTGTGAGCGCCTCCGTTTTCTGGGTGCCCAGCTTGATGCACTTAAAGGGGCTTGTTTGTCCAAGGGCAGGTGCCCAACACTTTCTGAAAGATCAGGCCCCATGGTGTCTCATATTGGGCACCCAACAGCACTTCTGCATATTTAGGGCTTTACCTCTAGCTCAATATTTCATATACTTGGAATTTTCATACACTGTAACTACTGCAGTAAATGTAACTATTACAGGTGGTGGATAACTTGCTTGCAGTGGTACCTGCTTGAGCTTTTCAAACAGGCTGCGAAGCTGGCGGGCCGCTCTCTCTGTACTGCTCCTGATGCACTGATCTGAGCCTTCAATGGCATGGTTTTTTATGAGAACTTCAGTATCATTATTTTTTTTAATTGATACAAGGGTTGGAAATTAAACATTCTTGACTGTACAATGTGAAAACACAGCTTGGCTCATTCAGGTAGGTCTGCATTGGCACTACTGGAACCAATTCCTCCTTACAAGCTCTATCTTGTATCAGAAGGGTAGCCGTGTTAGTCTGGATCTGTAGAAGCGACAGAGTCCTGTGGCACCTTATAGACTAACAGACATATTGGAGCATAAGCTTTCGTGGGTGAATACCCACTTCTTCAGATGCATGCAGATACATGCTCTATCTTGTATTCCTTGCAAGGCAAAACTCCTATGGGAAGGTTTGCCTGTATAAGGGATACAGGTGAAGTGTAACTATGCCTGGAGGTGGCAGCAATTTGGCTAGGCTGGGGCAGGTCTGTTGTAGCTCCCAAATCAAAGTTTGCAGCCTGTGATTCTTAGGAACCCCTCCAACAATCGTTGTTGTCCCTAAGAGAGAACACAAAGGTGCACGGCCATTTAGTCTTTGGCCCTTGGGAAGACAGTGACGTTGTGGCCTGAATGATTCTGCATTCCAGCCACAGTACTGTAAGACTGCTGCCAGTTCTCTGTAACGACAGTTGGACCCAAGATCAGAAGAGGACCTCTGTTCGATGGAATGCCTAAAGGCTCGTCAAACACAAGCATGGGCTGTTCTGCCTGTGTCCAGTAGAGGCTGGCAGACCCAAGGCAGCTGTGCATGTTGCAATTGTTCATATCATCTGCCAAAATACAGCTAACGTCTTAGGGCGCTGCAAGAACCTGGCAGCAAAGCTCAAGCCTATTAGAGACTGAATGCCGTGAAAGGAAACGTGCTTGAGGTGCTCACAAGGGAGTGGTTTAAGGAATTTTACACTCTGCCTCTCCTGTGGAGCAGCACCCCCCCAGCTATCTGGCACACAGACACTGGCTTCATCTCAGATCTGGATACAGGGGCAGAGAGGAACTGGAGCCATAATGCTTGATCTTTCTTACAATGAACACTGGGAGCTGCTAGCAGAGATGAGATTCTCCATGAGCAGCCTTTAACTTGGGCACTTACTCCCTACCCTGGGCCAAAATGTGAACCCATTGACCGACAGGCCATGCTGCAAAATCCATCTGTTCGAACCAGCTCCTGGGGAGAGAGGAAAACAGCCAGGGCTGCTGTGCAGTAGGATAAGGAGCAGTATCCTGTCTCCTCCCCCAGCCCCCTTTGGCTCAGTGTGAGAGCTAGGGCAAAACTGCTGCCTTTATAATGACTAAGGTTGGGTTATAAATAAGGCTGTCGATTAATTCCAGTTAACTCATGCGATTTAACTCAAAAAAATTAATCACGATTCATTGCCATTTTAATTGCACTGTTAAACAATAGAAAACCAATTGAACTGTATTAAATATTTGTGGATGTTTTCCTACATTTTCAAATATATTGATTTCAATTACAACACAGAATATGAAGTGTTGGGGGTGAAAGTGGGCCGGTACGGCATACCAGTAAGAAGTGGCCGCCGGTACCAGCCCATACGCAGCTGAGCGGCAGCGCTTTAACGTCACTGCCCCTTCGCCCCCGTTGGCAGCCCTGCCCGTTAGGGACTCTACCAGCAGGGCCTCCGACAGGGGGGTTGGGGTAAAAGGGGCAGCCCGGTGATTTAAAAGGGCTGGGGCTCCCTGCCACCACTACCGCAGCACTCGTGGTGAAAGAAGGACCTGCTGAGGCAATCCGCCAGCATGTTCCGGACGCTGTGGAGATGCGAAGCTTCCAGGTGTATCACGTGCTGGATACAAAAGTCCCGCAGGCGGCGCGCTTCCTGACAGAAAGCCAATGAACGCGCTCCCCCTTGCCTGTTGACACAGACCATTGACGTGGTATTGTCTGTCAACACCTCCACTACTCGACTGGACAGTTGTGGCAGGAAGACCTGGCAGGGTAGGCAGATGGCCCTGAGCTCCCTGACGTTTATATGTAATGCCAGCTCCTCTGGAGAACATGTTCGAGTCCACAGAGTACCAAGATGTGCTCCCCAACCGAAGTTGGAGGCATCCGATATCAGGGAGACCATGGGCCGGGGATTCTCAAGCGGCACTCCTTCCATCACCAACCTTGGGTCGGTAAGTACCTTTGGTGGGATTGTGATAACCTTGTCCAGGTGATCCCTTGACGGGCAATAGACTGTCACTGGCCACAATTGGAAGGGCTGCAGTCGGAGCCTTGCATGGTGGACGACATAAGTCCACACTTCCATCTGACCCAATAGTCTGAGGCAGACTCGGGCTGTAGTGAGTGGATGTGCGGAGATGCTGGCAATGAGATCTGACATGCCTGAATCTGTCCTGCAGTAGAAATGCCCTGGCTCGGGTAGAGTCGGTACCACTCCAATAAACTTTATCCTTTGGACCAGGATTAACATTGATTTTTTGTTCATTTATCAACAGGCCCGGGGTGTTACACGTGGCTTGCAGCATGGTGATGCTGTGCTGAAGTGGCCCTTGATGAGCTAGTCGTTGAGGTACGGGTAAATCTGGATACCCTGATGTCTGAGCTAAGCCGCTGCCACCGGCATGCACTTGGTAAACACCCTTGGCTTTTGGGATTAAAAAATAGTGGGCATTAAACCTCTTGCCCCTTACATGCAGCGGGACTTCTTCCACGGCTCCCACCTGCAGAAGGCGCTGCACCTTCCGTGCTAGCAGATGCTTGTGAGAAGGATCACTGAAGAGGGACATGGAGGGGGGTGAGGGGGATAGAAATAAACTGGAGGGTATATCCCCCTGCTATTGTGCTGAGGACCCACCAGTCTGATGTTATAGAGGCCCAGGAAGGAAGGGGGACAGGCTGTTGGAAAGTAACAGGGGAGCAGGATTCAGGCTGGAAGGTCGCCCTTGAGCGCATCCTCAAAATGCCCGCTTACCACTCTGTTGGCTATGGGTGGAGCTGGAATGAGCAGAGGATGCCGGCTGGTGACCTTGCCAGCGCTAATACCTCTTGCTCTTCTTACGGAAGGGTCCCAACCAAGGTTGACTTCCAAACCTCTGGGTCTGTTGTGGTTTAAATTGCTTCCTTGCTGGCGCTGCGGTGTACAGGCCCAGGGTGCACGGGGTTGCCCTTGAGTCTTTCAGACCACGCAGTTTTGTGTCTGTTTGCTCAGAAAACAGCACCAGGCCATCAAATGGGAGGTCCTGGATGGATGCTGAACCTCCATTGAAAGGCCCGATGACTGTAACTGAGACGCCCACCTCATGACGATGGCCGAGGCCATGGTTCGGGCCGCCGAGTCCGCAGCATCTGAGGCTGCTTGGAGGGCTGCCCTTGCCACCGTTTTGCCCTCCTCAAGAATAGCCAGGAATTCCTTCCTGGGCTCCTCTGGCAGCGAGTCTGGGAACTTGGCCATGGACTGCCAGATGTTAAAGTCATAGCGGCCAAGCAAGGCCTGGTGGTTGGCCACTCACAGTTGGAAGTTGAATAAAATTTTCTTCCAAAGACAGCGAGCTTCTTTGTGTTTTTGTGTGTCACACCACAGAACTTGGGGCAGGATGCATGTATGAATATTCATACCCCTTAGCGGGGACATAGTATTCACGCTCTGCCCACTTGAAGATGGAGGGGCAGCGATGAAGGCATCTGCTACAGTTTTTGTGATCGTTGCCACCCCCTTGTGTACCGGCAATGCCATCCTGGCTGGGGCTGCCGAGCTTAAAACACCAAAGATGGAGTCCTAGGGCTCCACCAACTCCTCAGCCTTCAGCCCCAGGTTTGAGGCGACCCCCTTTAAGAGCTCTTGGTGAGCCTTGGCATCATCCTGGGGGACTGGATGAGAGGACCCCGTTATCGCCTCATCAGGCAAAGATGATGATGAGGCAGGTATCAGCGGGTCTGTCACCTCTGCTGCCTCCACTATGGTAGCCTCAGCAGAGGCTGGGAGACCCTGAGGAGCCTGCTCTATTCCTGCATCCAATTCAGGGGGCAGGCGGGAAGCTGTCGCCGACCACTTGTCGGATGCTCCCAAGGCTGACCTATGTCCCTGTGATGGCCGGGGAAACACCCAGGGGTTCCAGAGATGCCATGCAGCCGTCCATTGGCCCTGAGGCCATGCTAACCCCTATGGTCCTGCGGGCAATGCTGGTACCCCAGTGGGTGCCCCTGGCCTGCGGGCAGGCTCTTCTCACTGTCTGGGGGACCAGGACGATGCCAAGGCCTTCTGCCCACCCCGGTTGTTCCCTGTACCAAGGCAGGTGTGGAAACAGGCTCTTTTCTTCTGCAAGTCTGCATCCACCCACTGGTGATCGCCACTCGAGCCCAAGGACTGGTGCCTGGAGTCCGGGAACTGACACCGGGAACTCTGGCTGATAGGCAGACCCGTGTCCAGGATCTGGTAGCTCTGTGCAGGCGAGTGCTGTCGGGGCACTCCCTCAGGTGAGGAATGGTGCCACAATGTTGGCCACCATTGGAAGGGTCCCAAGGCAGGTTTACCCCTCGATCGGGAAACCTCCATAGCCGGTGTGGGTGATATTGGTAAAGACAAAATATCCTTTGTGGGCTGAAAGGCCTCTGGTGTGGATGGCACCATCAGGTGTTGGGTGCCTATGCCATTTCCCGGGGTGGTGGGCAGGTCTTGGAATGGGCTAGCCCACTCAACAGAAGCTGGGGCCCAACCTCTATCCGGAGGGGAAGAGCTGGCCCTCGCGGGTCTTTGCTCTCCTTCGGTACCCTCCTTCTCTTTGTGGGACATAGGCCAGGATGGGATGTTCTCCTTTCTTTGCTTTCCAGCTGGGATGGGGATCGATGCCGGACTGAGGCCACTGCTGGCGGCACGTTCCACACTGAGGCCATGGTGCTGGGGGCAGAGTCTGATCTGGACAGTTCTGGGGCTGATGTAAGTGCCAACTCCATAAGGAGCGCTCGGAGGCGAATGTCCCACTCCTTTTTGGTTCGCGGTTTGAAACTTTTACAGATGCAACACAAGTCGCTAATGTGGGTTTCCCCCGAGCACTTTAAGCAGCTACTGTGGGGGTCGCTGACTGGCATGGGATTCTTGCAACAGTCACAAGGTTTGAAGCCTGGGGATCAGGGCATGCCCTGTCCCTAGGGTAAGTCCCGTCTGGGACTACCACTAATACTAAACTACACTAAGGGAACTGAAGAACTAACAACTCTGAACAGGGAAGTTCGCAATTAGCCGTTGAGAAGAGTAAGCTTGCCAAGGCAAGGAGACATTCCAGCACCGTCACTGGGGTAAGCAGGAACTGAAGGTGCGGGGGACCGGCAGCGCCCCTTATACTGCGGCATACCACGCCACTCCAGAGGGCACCAGAGCCGGTCCCCTATGGATATCACGGAGGGAAAAATTTTGGGCACCGGTCCACGTGACGAGCGCACACATGTCTACAATGGAATGGACACAAGCAAGCACTCAAAGAACCCCCTCTCCTTCTGCACATAGCCCCCATGACTTCTGTTGTCCCACAACTCCTCTGATGTGCCCCATGCCAATCAGGCTGCCAGGAGAGCTGAATGGCTTCTGCTGCAGCTTGGGGTTCTGGTCTGTTCTCATTGCTCCTCTGCACTTGGGGAAAGAGGCAGACCCAAACCACTTAGGTATTTTTGGTCAAAAGCAATATTTTAAATGTTATGTAGAAGTCAATGAGCAAGCAGTGCAGATGTGCTTCCTGTGGGAAATAATACTTAATAAGCAACATGCTATCTTCTGCACTAGCTGAACTTATCAAAGGGCTTTAAGGTTTTGCCTCATCCTAGATTGTTACTGCAATCTAACTTTCAGGCATCAAAAGCGGGGAAAGTCATAGCAATTAGCACATGGTGCTGCCTATTGTAGTATTATTTCCCTTCTCCTCTGATTTGGATGGTGGTTATAAGGGAGGAGCAAAAGTTTTCAGATACAGAATTTTACTGTTTTGTTGAAAAACATAGTGGCCAATTTGTATAGTAAGTCTTCCTTGATTGGCAGAGCCTACCCAAAATGATTGGTGAGGAAGCCATGTCACTACCAGTTGCGTTTGCCTGGAGAGGTGGTGTGTGGGAGAGCTAAGTTTTTTCCCAGTGTTCACATCTACCACAAAGTAAACTGAAATTAAAATGTACTCTTAAGTTTTTTACACTGACACACAGAATGATTAACTTTGTGCAGTTAAAGACTAGAGGGATGGAGTGAAGGCTTTTTTGGTTTTGGCCACTGGCAAAATTTCCACCATTAACTAATGAACATTCGGAAAGCACATTGCATATATAGTGCCTTTTATCAAAGGAGCTCAAACTATTACATTATATTATCGGTGGGGCCTCAGGCCGGTGCACACACAGTACTAGACCTGTAAAGTTTAATAGTGGTGTGTGTGTTCTCATTTTTGCTGTATGCTTGAAAATGGGGAAAAGGGCAGTAGCAGGCACGACACCTGCACTTCATCACCCCCACCCACAATGCAAACGTTAGCCAGCAGCTTGTGGCTGAACGTGGGTAATAGTAACTGCAGCCAACTTTAATTTGAACTTTAAATCCCAATATATGACCTAGGGAGCATCTTCAGCTGGTCCAGGAAGCTGCTGTTGCTGGCAGTTGTACTGTGCCACCTGGTGCTGATTAATGCAGGGGCAGCAATGGAGAATACTTGCAGTCATGAGAAAGTGTTAGAGATGAACGATTGGCTACAAGGCTCAGCTGCTGCAACATGCTTATGCCTTGCCATGTGGTGGCAGTTTCCGGTTCTATTTTGTGGTACAACCAGCTACTAGTGCTGGCAGAAAGAGGTTGATGGTGGGATTGGCAGCAGAGAACTAAAGTGGGGCATGAGAAGGCCCAACGCTAGTCCTGCGCCGGTGCCTGGAGGCAGTAGCTGTGTCTTTCCTATATTGAAGAGGGAGGCAACGCACATCCAAACCCATAGCAGCTGTGATGAATCCTCCTTGTGTCAAAGCCAAAAAAGCCAGGTGTGGGCTCAGCTGATGATGCAAACTATCCCTTAACAATGGCTTGTTACATGTATTGGCAAAGACTGCAAGGTGCGCAATGGAAAAAATGTGTGGGCACCTATGTTACAGCTGAACAGGTGGAGCACAGATGCATGCAGGAACTTGCAGCAGAGAAACCAGGGCCTTGGGGAGCAGAAATTTGATAAGGCAAGGCCAGGCCAGCCCACGGGTGTCCTTGGATCTATGTGTACATGTTACAGTTGGAGGGAAGCCACTTTTCCCCCAGTGGAATCTTGTTGGGTAAGGGCTGTTGGTAAAATGAGTGAAGACTAGCAGCAAATGCACCTGAGTGAAGGGCCGGGGTGAGTCCGGGCTCAAATACAAATCTAACCATGCCTGAATGCTACAGTGGGAGTTAATTTACTAGCCCTTTCCTGTGGAGTGGAGGAGGCGTTAGTCAGTAGATGGCATATGCAACTTCCACCAGGGAAATAGCTGGGCAGACACTGCCACCTAAAAGTATCCTGCGAGTTGTTGCAAACTCACAAGTACACTGAAGAACTTGCTGGAGTGCTCAGCAGGGAAGGCCCTTCACTTGCCACTGGTGGAACACGGGCCAGGTGCTGTGAGTAGCCCAACACAGCTTTTCAAAGGGGCTTAGGTAAATATGGCGGTTGCCAAGGGGCTTGGCGGGGGAGGCAGCGGGTGACAGCTGGCCCCGCCATGCACAGGCAACTACAGGAAGTGACAAACTTGTTGTAGAAACAGACAGCTATGAGTCAGCTGCTACAACCCTGGACACAGGCTAAGCCTTGTATAATGGTGGGGTACTGCAGGTCCCGTGTTTTGCATGCTCTTAGGAAGCAGGAGGCCAGTATGTTGATAATGACCAACCAAAGCTGTGACCACATCAGCCTTGTTGATTCAGCCCGTCAGTCTGACGGGGGGCAGGCACACCACGGTAGGGTGACCATGTGTGAAAAATCGGGGTGGGGGGTAATAGGAGCCAATATAAGAATAAGACCCAAAAATCGGGACTGGCCCTATAAAACCGGGACATCTGGTCACCCTACACCACGGTGCTACCTGGCAACAAGTTCTGCAGGAGCAGGCTGTGCTGTGGAAATGCCCCATTAGTTATTGCCGAAGCCAGAGCAGTCTACGTGTAGCCTAAAGTGCCTCTTTAACCCTACATAGACTGCACAGCCCCTGCTGGCTAATAGTCGAGAGAAGGGAGCAGAGTCTTGTGCCTAAGCTCCTGCACTGGGCGGGTGCAGAGCTGGTTTTAATTCCTGGCTCTGGCACAGCCATTGTGTGTGACTGTGGGTGAGAGATTTAATCTTGCTGTGAACCTGGAGGATGAGTAATGTGCTTCCCATCCCCACCAGGTAGGGGTGGTTTGAGAACAAGGATGGAGGAATGAGACTCAAAGGGTTTTTCTGGGGTGGGGCACTGCCTGTCACCCAGCAGCTCCTTGCCGGGCCATGTTGAGGGTTCTGGCTGCTGGAGTTGTGTTGGGCCTTGTTAGACAATGTGGTCTGTTAGTCTTCTGCTCTTCAATAGCAAAGCTAAATATTTTCTTGTGTATGGTTTTGCAAATGAGACTGGCTACCCCTTCAAGCCCTCCCCTCCTTTCCCCAGAGACAAGCAGGCATGTTTATGGGCTACTGCTGCCTCTGGCTGTGGGTGTATGTAATTACTTAGCTGGCCTCTTTGATGTAACTTATTTACTTGCAGGCCAGGATGATGCTTGCTCCCTGAGGCCAGGAGATGCCCACACCCATTTGTTATGGTGAAGGAGTAGGTGTTTAATGCCAGTCTGCCACTAACACCTACCTAGAACAGCTGTGCATTAGTCACCCATATCAGTAGAGAGGCCCCATAACACAACAGCTTCTCCTACCAATCATGTATATTTGCAGAGCCAAGGAGCCCGACTCATGGACCAGTATTTCCCCAGCCCACGGTGTACAAACACAATAAAAAAGCCCGGCCCTGCCCCAAGGATCTTACACTCTAAATAAAAGACAACCATTGGCTATAGCCGCTCTGATGGGAGAGTACAAGCAGCTGCAGCCTTTCCTCTTTCACAGGACCTAGGGCCTCTGCAATATAGCAGTTGTAATGTGCCTCAGCTAGACTTGACATGGACATATTCACAGGACTAGAAGGGAGCTCATCTAGTCCAGTCCCCAGCACTCGTGGCCATAGGTGCCAATGCCGTGGGTGGGTGCTCCAGGGGTGGAGCACCCATGGGGAAAAATTGATGGGTGCTGAGCACCCACCGGCAGCTCCCCACCAGCCCTGCCCTCGCACCCAGCTCACCTCCTCGGCTTCCCCAGGTGCAGCAGCAGCCAGAGCAGCTTTTTCTCTGCTCAGGCGGGCTCCTTCGGCTCCAGCAGCTGATCAGCGGTGGCACGCGGGGGGCGGGAAGCGCAGGGGCTGTGCTTTGGGGGAGAGGTATGGGGAGGAGGTGGAGCGCTGTCTCCACCTCCTCCCCATACCTCTCCCCCGAAGCGCTGCCCCTGCGCTTTCCCTCACCCCCACGTGCCACCGCCGATCAGCTGCTGGAGCCAGAGGAGCCCACATGAGCGGAGAAAAAGCCACTTTGGCTGCCACGGTGCCTGGGGAAGCCGAGGAGATGAGCTAACTGCGGGGGCGGGGAGCTGCCAGACCCCATGGGTGCTCTGCTTCTCCCCCCCCACCCCCCCCGGCTTGCAAGCCAGGGGGGTATGCAGCATGCCCGGGGTCGGGGAAGGAGGTGGGGGTGGGGATGGGGGCGTGAGCACCCACCAGCAGCTCCCCGCCAACACACACACCCCCGCCGCGCGCCCAGCTTACCTCTCTGCCTCTCGAACTCGGAGGCTGAGCCAGATGCGAAGCGGCAGCCCACCGCTTTTCTTGGCTCCCTCCAGCTGGTCGGGGGAGGGAGGGGTATGGGGAGGAGGCGGAGGGCCTGGCTCTGCCCCCTCGCCATACCCCTCCCTCCCGCGACCAGCTGGAGAGGGAGCCAAGAAAAGCAGC
The DNA here is from genome assembly GCA_037349315.1 of Chelydra serpentina. NCBI lineage: Eukaryota > Metazoa > Chordata > Testudines > Chelydridae > Chelydra > Chelydra serpentina. The sequence goes on along the minus strand of JBAIAC010000002.1, from coordinate 62,289,669 downwards.
ACGCTGCTGCTTTGCGTCTGGCTCAGCCGCCGCGAGGTGAGCGTGGGGCGCGTGGTGGGGCTTGCAGAGAGCTGCTGGGCCCGGTGGGTGCTCTGCTGCTTCCCTCTCCCCCCTCCCGCGGCTTGTAATCTGGGGGGTGGGGGTTGCAGCACGCCTGGGGGACGAGGTGCGGGGGGCAGGGATTTGGGGCGGGGCCAGGGACGCGAGCACCCTCTGGCATTGACAAAAGTTGGTGCCTATGCTCGTGGCAGGAAAAGTATTATCTAGCATCAGACCATTCCTGACAGGTGTTTGTCTAACCTGCTCTTAAAAATCTCACTGATGGAGATTTCACAAGTTTAACCACCCTGACAGGAAGTTTTTCCTAATGGCCAACCTAAAATCACCCATGCTGCAATCTAAGCCCATTGCTTCTTGTCCTAGCCCGGGGGTGGGCAAATATTTTGGCCTGAGGGCCACATGGGGATTGCAAAACTGTATGGAGGCCAGGTAGGGAAGACTGTGCCTCCCCAAACAGCCTGGCCCCCATCTGCCCCCTCCCACTTCCTACCCAACTGCCACCCTCAGAATCCCCTATGCATCCAACCCCCCTGCTCCTTGTCCCCTGGCCACCCCCTCCCAAGACACCGCCTGTCAGGGTTCCCTCCCCACTCTAAACTCTAGGGTAAAGACGTGGGGACCCGCATGAAGAGCCCCTAAGCTTATTTCTACCAGCTTAGGTTAAAACCCCCAAGGTACAAAATTCCCTGCACCCTGAGAAATGCTTCTTTCGCTGCCACCATCAAGCGTCTAACAGGAATCCAGGAAAGGAATCACTTGAACTTCCCTCCCCCCCAAAATACCCCCTCAAGCCCGTACACCCCCTTTTCTGGGAAGCTTGAGACCAATCTCCCAACCAATTGGTTACACAGTTATCTAAAAACCCACCCCCCTGGGTTTTAACACCATAGAAAACAGTCAGCTCTTAAAAGAAGGATTTTATTAAAACAAAGAAGGTAAAATCATCTCTGTAAAATCAGGATGGTAACTAATTACAGGGTACTCAATTTCCAAACTCAGAGGGATTCCCCCTCTGGCAAAACTTAAAGCTACAGAAAAACAGGAATAACCCGCCCCCCCCCTCTAACACAGGGAACAGACCAAGCAAAATAAACAGAAATCTACTCGCTATGCTATCTAAACTTACTTTAGAAAAGTGAGTACTGGTGAGGAGACTGATTTTCTGTAGGTTCTTTCTGTCTTCCAAGCTCACTCTGAGTCTGACAAAAAGCCACACACAAAGCTTTCCCCCTCCCAAGATTTGAAAGTATCTTGTCCCCCCAATGGTCAGATGCCAGCCAGGTCAGGTGTCAGTCTGGCTACCTGCATTTCTTAACCCTTTACTGGTAAGAGGATTTTATAGCACTGCATCAGATCCTCTCCCCCTTCCCTTTATATTTATGACACCGCCTCTGACCCTAATCCCCTGCCAGGACTCCACCTCCTAGCCAACTCCTCTGCTCCCTGTCCCCTGACTGCCCTAAACCCTATCCATCTCCCCTCACTAGGCCGCCCCCCCCCCCGGGAGTCTCATGCTTATCCAACACTCTCCCTCCCCCCATTCCCTGTCCCCTGACTGCCCCCCTGGGACTCTCTGCCCCTTCTCCAACCCTCTCCCTCCCCCCATTCCCTGTCCCCTGACTGCCCCCCTGGGACTCTCTGCCCCTTCTCCAACCCCCTTACCACGCCACTGTGTCTGGCTGCCACACAGCCCCCCCCCCCACTCCCCTGAGCGCTGCCCATGCGGTGGCATAGCTCCGGGTCGGGGGGCCAGCAGGAGAGGGGCTAGCCTCCCCAGCCAGGAGCTCAGGGGCCAGGCTTGATGGGCCCGTGGGCCATAATTTGCCCTCCCCTGTCCTAGCCCCAGACCTTAAGGAGAACAAATTTTCTCCCTATTCCATGGAACCTTTTATGTACTTGAAAACTGTTATGTTCTCCCCAATCTTCTCTGCGCCAGACTAAACAAACCCAATTTTTTCAATCTTCTTTCATAAGTTATGTTTTCTAGACCATTAATCATTTTTGTTGCTCTTTGGTCTTTTTTAAGTTTGTCCACCTCGTTCCTGAAATGTGGCACCCAGCACTGGACACAATACTCCAGATGAGGACTAATCAGCATGGAATAAAGCAAAAGACTTACTTCTCATGTCTTGTTTATCACGCACCTGCTAATACATCCCCAAATGGTGCTTGCTTTTTTAGGCAACACTGTTGACTCATATTTAGTTTGTGATCCCCTCCCCCGCAATCCATATTTGCAGTACTACTTCCTAGGTACACACTTCCCATTTTTTATTTGTGCACCTGCTTGGGTATATCTGCACTGCAATAACACCAAGGGGAGCTCTACGTGTGGCAGGTAATTTGCCTAGAGCTGTTAAATGCCCACAGCTGTACAGTCTGGGGTTGCCCCTTATTCTACATGGACAATAATTATCACAATGATAATTGCATGTACATGAAAGGGTGTGAGACACAACCTGTGGGGGGGGGGGGGGGGGGGAGGCGTTACACACTGCAGAAAGCAGTGGATCACCAGCCAGCAACTGAGAGACGTTCAGAAGAATTTCTCATAGCATTACAGCTTGGAGTACAGGATTGCCTTTTAGAGGCCTCACTCTTGGGGAAGAAGAATTTTTTTGGAATCCTCTAGTGTGGACAGTGAAAAGTTCCCTTAAAGCGTCTTAACCTGTACTCACGATACAGTAGGTGCTACTGTGGTGGCAGGGCAGCAGCATTGCCGCTACCCCCCCCTCCCCCGCCCCCTTACAACCTTCAGCCCCAGGGATTACAGCACTCACATTTCCACCCTCTTGGGGGGTGGAGAGAGGATTTGAACAGCGATCTTCCCTGGGGTATGACTGCTCTAACCCCTAACTTCTGGGACAGTCTGAAGTAGAGCTCCTTCAGTCTCTCCTCGTGAAGCTATTCCACGTTGTATGAGCAACTGGCCCAGATGCACTGAGCCCCACCTATCCCACCTCCCCCAGGCATGCAGCTCCATCGCCTAGCCCCTGAAATACAGCATCATTCACTGGCGCACCCAGCATAAGAGTCAGGCTGTAGTGAAAAAGAGCGAGACCTCTCCCTTAGAATCTTTAGCCTAGTGGCTAGAGCAGGGGTAGGCAAACTTTTTGGCCTGAGGGCCACATCGGGGTTGCAAAATTGTATGGAAGGTCTCATAGGGGAGGCTGTGCCTCCCCAAACAGTCTGCCCCCCCCCATATGACCCCAACCCACTTCCCACCCCCTGGGACCTCACCCCCTATCTAAGCCCCCCTGCTGCTTGTCCCCTAACCACCCCCTCCTGAGATCCCCCAGGACCCCCCCCCCAATCCTCTCCAGGTCCCTGTGCCCTGACTACCTTGACCCTTGTCCACATGCCCACTCCCTGACAGACCCCCAGGACTCCCACATCTATCCAACGCTCCTGTCCTCCATCCGCTCCCCCAGAACTTCTGCCCCATCCAACTGCCCCCTGTCCCCTGAGTGCCCCTTGAGACTTCCTGCCCCTTATTCAACCACCCCCAGCCCCAGCACAATGCCGCTCAGAGCAGCATGTCTGGCAACCGCGCAGCCCACAGGAGCTCTTGAGGCTGTTTCACTATATATAAAATATTAATGGAAGCAGGGGGACTTAAATTTGGGTCTCCCAGGGGAGGGCTCTAACCCTTGGCCTAGAGTGCAGAGAAAAGGGAGACTCAAGTTTTAAGCCATTGAGCTAGGAATAAATCAGCTCAGTGGCCTCCCCAGGAATTGAAATGGGGTGGGGGTATTTGAATTTACTAGGGGGGGGTGTCACTAAATTGGCATGTAACTAGTTCACAAAACTGGGGGGGGGGGTGTTGGGGAAATTCAGGGGGGGTGTAGGGAAATCACTGAATCAGCTGCATACAGGCCTGGATGTAGTATTATCAAACCCACATTTGATTGAGGAGCATGATTTTTAACTCCTGCTGTAGCCAGTCTCGCCCTGGAGAAGCTATAACCCTCACATGAATTTCAGCTCTGCCTAGGGGAAACCCCAGCTGTTTGCTCTTCCCTAAGGAGTGGGGAAGGCAGCCAGTCAATCACAGCTGCTGCAGGAAGTAAGCCGTACTCACCCATGCCTCCAGCCGAAGGGAGAGGAGGAAAGAGCCCAGCACTGCTGCTGCCACCTCACCCTGCAACCCCAGGCCTGGGAAAAGGGGGGGTGGGGTTTCCATCTGCGCTAGGCCAGGGAAGGGGCAAGGAAACTAGTGTAGCAGTCTTCCCCGGCCTGGGAGAGGAGTGAAGAATGCCCAGAGCTGCAGGGGGGAAGAGCTGGGGGTAGAGGTGGCACAGAAGCAGCAGCCAGCATTTTATACAAATCTAATCTGCTCACATTTAGATTCCAGCAAGAGCCCCTACTGCAGGAGCCAAAATCATCTTCCTCCATAAATTCAGGAGAGTTGTCCACAGACTGACAGACAGGGATGCAAAAGGGAAATTTAAAAATCGAAAGACTGACCGGGACATGATTTTTGGGGGGTTAGGCTTTTTGAACACTGGGGTGAGTAACACTGCAGTTCAGGGTTCTCCCTCTAACCTCCCAGAAGCCAAGATGTCCTTTCAACCCTTTCACACCTGTTAAGTAACAGGACCATCCTTACACATCAAAAGCAAGGTTAGGCAAGAGTATCTTAACTGGCCCTAGGCCCCCCATGACAAGAGAACTCCCAGTGCCTGTAACCCAGCCTCTGGGGTGTAGCCATCAACAGGGAGTTCTAATGACTGAAGGATCTCCAAGCTGGAGGTTCTGAACCTGAAACACCAGTCATGCCATTAGCAGGTAGGTATAGATAAGCAGTTTTCAAGTCAGTGGAAACCAAAAAAAGTGTCCTCATCTCTGGCTGCTACAGGAAATGGCACTATCAGTTTTCAATGCGATACTTTAAGACTGATTCAGCCAGTTTACATCTACACAAGACCTTAGCCCCTGCCTTCCTCTGCTGCTCTCTCAGTGGGAACAGTAGTGTCTAACCTTTTCAGTAGAAGGACCAAATATATTTTTTTCATAAAGGAGACAGGGCTAGATGCTACAGTCAGGGTAGAGGCCGTGCTCTGCTTGCCCCGTTGCACCAGGGGAAACCTGCTGCACATCCCCAGTGAGCCTTCACCTACCTACGCCCAAGGCACTTTCCCTGCCTTGGAAAGGGTTATGAAACTCAAACCTGCCCTGCAGCTATTCTAGGCTAATTACATCCCACTCATACTGGGTATCCTGGTTTCATACAATGACCTACCTGAGTGGCTGGAGAAAGATTAGAAATTCTGATTGGACTTCAGCAGCTGCAAAAAAAGGCTCTGGAGTGGATTGGTCAAACACTCAAGAAGATCTCTTTCAGAACATCCTCCCCAACCCCTCCCCTTTCCAGAGTAGGGGTTTACACTGCTTTTAGGTTAGTACACAACAAAAGGTCAAAGGAAGCTAAATATGGACATGTTGCAGCCACAGATCTTCTGCCTACCCTCCTTCCTCTGCATTAGAGAGCTATTGTCATTCTGTGCCTGGATCAAACAACACTGAGCCATGGGGGGGGGGGGGTGGGTGCGCGGGGGAATAAATAAAAAAAATAGGGCATGGGGGGAGTGAAAGCTCATACTTGATCCGGACATTGAAAATACAGGAGAACCTCAGAGTTATGAACACCTGAGGAATGGAGATTGTTCGCAACTCTGAACAAAACGTTGTGATTGTTCTTTCAAAAGTTGACAACTGAACATTGGCTTAATACAGCTTTGAAACTTTACTATGCAGAAGAAAATGCTGCTTTTAACCATCTTAATTTAAATGAAACAAGCACAGAAAGTTTCCTGACCATGTCAAAGCTTTTTTTTAAACTTTCCCTTTTTTTTTTAGTAGTTTACGTTTAACACAGTACTGTGCTGTATTTGGGTTTTTTTCCGGTCTCTGCTGCTGCCTGATTGTGTTCTTCTGGTTCCAAATGAGGTGTGTGGCTGACTGGTCAGTTTGTAATTGAGGTTCTACTGCTGATTTCAACTGATGCAATGGGACATTGAGGAGTGTCACCAAGATGCAGCCCAAGCAGATTCACACTTTTGGTGTTCCTCTGGCACTAACTTAGGGTAGGACAAGGGAGAGGGTGAAGAACAAGAAGAGATTTTTCAAAACATTAAAGAATCATGTAGGAAAGAACTAGACTGGACAGAATCTGAGGTGGACTAAAAGTGAAGTTTTCATGCATTTCTTCCTCTGATGGAGAATACCAACAAGTCTGTTCAATTAAATATAAAACCTGCAAATTAGTCTGAAAGAATTCTAGAAGACACATAGTGGTGCCAGAATGCAAGAGAACATAGGGGTACTTCAAAGAAATCAAAGTGACTTCAGACAGAGCAAAGAGCAGTTCTAGGAAACTATTTTTACTTCCTTAGAATTATGCCTTTACTTTTACTACCACCCTACTTGACAATTCCAAAACGATCAATTTTTCAAAAGAATAGCTCTTCCCTGCACAATTCTGCACACTGTGTAGAAGTAACAACTCAGTTGAACTGCTTTTATAAGTTACTCCCTCCCCAACCAATCACTACTCACAAGGTGTCAAAGGATTTAATGCATTAAAACAATCTCACACAGCTGTCAGGGGACAGTACTTGGTCCTACTAGTGAAGGCAGGTGCCTGGACTCGGTGACCTTTCAAGGTCCTTCCAGTTCTATGAGATATATAATAAATATATGGAGCTATGCCTATTTATATAGCTCTACGGGAATTCCTCCCCTTTCTGTATCTTCTCCCTATTCTTATTGGCAAGATTAGTTTCCACACTTGGGAATGGCTATAACTCAGTAATTGCACCAGAGATGATATTTCTTCTAGAAAGGTATTCATTCCACATTATTCAGGTCTGAGCCATCACACACACAGAGAGAGAATGTATTCATTTATAAAATACACAGCCTTTCCAACTTGTGGGAATACAAGTAAGGAACCTATACAAACAACTTTAATTATTAAGGCTGTCACACCAAACAACTCAAAATATAACTGACAGATTTTGGAAGTAAACCAATATGAATTGGCTTTCAGTTACTGAGAAACAGATGAGGTGTCAGATTCACTCCAAACAGATTTAACTATTGTGTAAGTCAATGTGCAGGAACTGTAAGCGTGCAGGAACTTAACTGTTTAGAGAGGTACGTGAACTGTTTGTAATGCACATCTGTGCAGGTGACGAATCTAAGTATTAGAAATGAATGGCACTGTAATCTGTAAATGTTACAGTCATACCATGACTTGGACAATGTTTAAAGGGTCCATTATATGGATGTGTAATTCACGTAGAGATGATATAACCTGTGCATATTCTAGACAATTAAATATATTGTTGTTGTATGTTCCCAGCATTAAGTTAGTAAACTGGTCATCCATAAGTATCAACAACCTTCATCATGATAAACTGCCAAAGATTAGAGAAAATTACCCTGAGTTACATCTCTTTCAGGTATAAAAGGAAGCCTTAAAAATCAAAGAAAAAGTTATTGATATAGGCCAAGGTAAGGCTGTTGAGCTCCCTGCCCCAAAATGCATATATTTAAATAATTTAAGGCCTGATCCAAAACCTACTGAAGACAGTGGAGAGACAGTGGCCCCAATGGGTTTTATATCAGGACCTAAAGCTCCCATGTGTTTCTACTTTATGAAGGAAATATTACACTGACACCAAGAATAAAAAATTAAAGCCTGTTATTCCGATTTAAAAAAAAAAAGCTTTTGCTCTTGATTAAATACATTAATCTAGCACAGCTTTGGGTTTATATTCTGGAGGTTAACAAATTTTAAATTTCAATTGTAATTGTTGAGGCTATTTCTATTAAGGAGTTCCTTGCTGATTTTGTTGCTAATTATTATATAAATACAGACTTCAATGGGCATGTGTTTAACCAATCAAAATATTTAAAATAAAGCAAAGCACAGCTTCCTGTACATATAACTCTGGTGCTGATTACCATGACTAAGAGAACTGCATCTCTTCTCATTCATTTTGGAAACATCAATTTTCAAAAACACTTTTTAATAAAATAATTGCTTTAATGCAGTATTTAAAATAATTTTAAACATCTGGTCAATAAGATACAGTACACAAATATGGAAAAATGCTGCACTTTACATAAAAAGTAAAGCTAAGCATTTAATTATACAAAACAATTTTGCCTGATGCCATCAATATCTTGCAAACTACAGCTTCATTGTCAAAGTACTGCTTTTTATATATATGCTATATGTACACAAATACTTTACAGCAATTTACTAGCTTTGTTCACTATTGTCCCAACACAAAAACAGGACTGATTTGAAACTTACTGTATTTGGTAAGGGTCTGCAGTGGTCCTAGTGATTGAGGATATGGTTACGTTTAATTTTTTTTTCCACTTGCGCATGCCAAATAACTGTAGGAAGCCTTTTCCTTAAATTTCAGCAGGAAGGCATTCAATACATAGCTCCTGCCTTCCCTACTAGTTGTGTCAGATAGCCATGCTATACAGTGCTGTGTCATGGGGTATGCGATGCAGTAGGAGAAAGGGATTTTCCCTTCTCCAACAAGGCAGCTTTTACTGGATCGTCAAATGCAGAAGAGAAACTATTCTAACAGTACTAAGAAACTGGAGTCACCTTCACTGAGTGGGAATTACGCAACTGGCTAAACCATTTAGTTTACATTTGAGACAATCCCCTGATCGCTAATTAATATATTCTGCACATCTTTGCTGTAGCACCTGCCTCACATCAGTTAAATTTACATTCTCAATAAAGCAATGAAAGCTTTGCACCTTGCAAATGCTACTCTCCCTCTTAAAAAAGGGACTATTTTCTCACGGTATAGTCTTAGAACGTTTCACATTTTAAATAGCCTTTCCTGCAGAAAGCCAATGCAGGCTGCTGTTTGATTTTTTGTTCAAGGTTTTGTTGAACTTACTGCTATTTTAGATGACTAGCAAAGGAAAATATACCAAATCTAGTTTCCCATTTCTTTTTAGGCTCCTTTTCTCATTCTGGTCTTTCACGAGATAGCTCCAGATTTCCTCAACACTGAAGCTCACACTATTCAAACCACAGGATGTGAACCTCATGACAGGAGCTTGTGCATTTATACTCACATTCCTCTTGAGTCTTCCTTGGGAGGCAATAAGGAAAAAGTGAGCTTATTTCACATCCCTTTGCTTGCTCCCTCGTTCCTTGAAAACTGGCTTTTAGAAATAGTTACAACAACTAATTCCAAAACTAGAAAATTTAAAGAGCTGCTGAGTCAGGTAGGTGATACACTAGCATGTTGATTGATTGCTGGCTCATGATTAGATACATTCATCAGGCTATGTAGTGCCTTGAAATTTGTTTTCCTAAATAAGGTTGGATTAGAGGAAGGCTTTACACATAGAACAGATGTTGTAGATTTCGGAGTACTGAAGCAAGTGACAGATAATTTAGTCTGGAAGAGTTAAATGCATGCAGGTGGGTTGAGTACTTGTGTGCTCAGTGTCTTCACTGTTTTACAGATTGGCTTAACCCAAATGTGATTTATTTTTAAAAAAACAACCTCCAGGTGCTAAATTAGGTATTTAATACAAATGTGTATCAGTAAACAAAAGTTATCCTTATAACGGATTATTTCCCACAAATTGGAATTTCAGGACAGTGCAACAATGCTTCAGTGTTTTCTTTGGCAGTAGACAGCAAGAAATGAAATGCAAGATTTGAATCATCACTTCAGAAGAGCACGGTACAAGGCTAGAGAACGCTTCATCTCCCTCTCTTGTTCCATGCAGAATATCAAGTCCCTGAGACAGACACGTGTTATTTTTGGACGAAACAACTGTTTTGTAAGACTAAAACCAGATGATCCAGAAGCAACTGCACTGCCATTCAAGCCCTAAACAGGGATGGGGAGAAGAGAGAAAAGAGAAAGTTAAAATGAATTATTTTTCAAAATACATGTCACCTTATTCTGAATAGGCTAGACTACTGAAGTCATGTAAAGGCAGACAATAAAATCTTGCATGTTGCTGTTCAGCTTTATGTATGTTTTTGTAAGAGAGAAACCTGCAATCCATAAATCCCATTTCTACATAACTTTAATTAAATTGCAAAAGTTAAATTTTGTCTGCCATTTTAATTGGCTATTTCAACAATTGGAAGAAAATATATCACACTAAACACTATGATTAATTGCATTTTCACTACAGATACAGATCAGTGAGTGCTTGCACAGACAAAAACCACGCTGAAAGCCACCTAATTACACAATAGCAGAGTTGAGGAAAACGGTTTGCAAGAAACTGACATTTTAAAATTTGGTTTTGGTCTAATCAGGACCAAAATGAAGTTTCTTTAACGTCTGCTATAAACCAAAGATTCCATTTCCCCCCCTATTTTGGACAGGCTGAAACATGGTGTTTCCAAAAACAACAACAAGAACACCCCACTCCCTCCCTCCCCACACTGTTCCCTGGCAGCTGGAATGAAATTAAGATGTTTGTCAGTTTCACTGTTGATCACCACTGAATAACAGCTGATTTCCAGGGCAGGGAACCTGGAAACACCAGGTCCCCTGAAGCTTCAGGCTCCTCTGGCCTACCAGTATGGCTGGACTGCCAAAGACTATGGAAGTCCAGGCTTCCTAGTATTCCTGCCAGCCAGAGTTCTATCAGAAAGAACTCTGTCTGTGATTCAACAAAACTCCATCAAACCTGAACCACGTTTGCAAACCATTTGGGGTTCACTGAACCAACATTTTCTGTTTTGTCAGAAAATTTCCAGACTGCTGTACACAAAAGAATGGGTATGTATGGCAGAGAATACCATAGGAATACATTATTTTGGGTAAAAACACAAGTTAAGTTCTCATTCCCACGCACAACCACTCTTATGCTTCAGATGTTGGTCTCCTCACAAAGACAGCTGTGTCTGAGAATGGACTCAAGTATTAACACATGGTAAACACGGCAAAGAGGAACTGGAACAGTCTAACCATTCATGTACAGTTATTTGTCTAAAAGTATTTAAAAATAATCCAGGAGATCTTATCATTCAAGGCAAAAAACACACAGCCAGAGTATCTAAATGCTGGGAAGACATTCCTTGAACATGCAGTCTATCCATCTCCCAATCAGCAAGTTTATCTGGTTATGAAAATCCAATTAGAGGGGAAATGATGATTAGCTGTCATACATTCAGGATGTTAGCAAGAGCATATGTATGCAGCCACCCCCCATTTTGAAACGAACAGAGATTAATTAATAGAAAAAAAAAGGAAGATTACTATGAGCTGCACAATTGACTGGCTACTTATCTTGGAGCCAATCTATACTATACAGCCAGTCTCTTATCACTACTGCAGGCTTCTTGGTAACGAATGCAATTTGTACAAACAACAAGCGCTCAGACTTTAACTTCAACCAGGCGATGCCCACCAGCATCCATTCCACTTGGAGGTGGTGTTACTTGGATGCAATCTTCTATTGTCAATTCTTATCCTAACAGTCTCTGTGAAACTTCAGCAAAACGGGGCTTTATCACCTTGGTTTAAAAAAAACCTGATTAAAAACATACATTAGAAACAAAAGCCTGTCAAGGACAGTCCACAGCAAAGAATTAGATATTTATGCCATAAGGCGAGACTTTACATTAAAGAGCATTTAAATTTATAAGATAAGATACATTAAAAGGCACTTTCACTAGATATTAGACAATGATTTGCAGAAAATTAAGCAGTATTTCTTACTAGCAACATGCACAGAATTAAGCATTGTTTCATTTGTTTTACAGTCATTACTATTAAAAACGATGACATGCCATCATTTGAAACTTTCAGCTTATTAAATGGCTTGGAACAAATGTGTGTGTGGGGAAGACTGCTGGCCACGTAGCATAAAGAGGGCACTGCTGGCCTGGTAAGACACAAAAGGGTCACAGTTCAAGTTTGTCATATGACAACCCTGAAGGATCCAGGGAAAAGATAGCTCTGCAGTGCAGCTGCCAGCACAGAGTTGAAAAGGAGGTCAATCCAACAGGATGCAGCAGAGGGCTCAAGGCAATGTTATAAATGAAACAAACCCCCGGGGGGTTTTCAGTAACCCAACAGCAATGTCCTTTATAATTCAAAGAACTTCATGAAGGTGAAAACATTCTCTAGATGTGAAGTCTTACCTTTAAAAAATAAACACCCCCCCTCTCAAATCTTATTCATTCCCTTGGAAAAACAGGCCGTACATCTCAAATCCCCAACCTATGTTTGGGAGCTGTCACTATTGCAAGCTGTTATAAGGAAGCGGGAGAGCCAAACCTGTCCGGGTTCAAGGAGTTCTGTTTTTATCTTTTTGAAGAGAGTTATAAATTTAGTTTATTCTTAAAGTCTGTAGTCTTTGGCAATCATATCTAGTGCACCCTGCAACTGGGAAATTGCATTACAAAAGAATGTAATCAGACAAAAACAAAACAAGCTCATAATAGACTGTAGTCTATTAAGCCAGGAAATTCACACTTCCAACTTCGCAAGAGAGCCGTCATCTGTTATACAACTCTTTATCAATAAGATATTTGAGTACAAAATTCTGATGGCCTTTCAACTGGCTGCTGAACATACCCAAAGCAACAGCCACCAGGTTCTCCAAATTCACTTCCTGGAAAGTTCAGGCCACTGCACGTTTATTCGAAAAGAAACTGATCAAAGCCCAGATTTTTAAAAGGTAATTAGGCATTGCTGCACTCAGCATTGCGACGCCTAACTGATTTAGGAGCCTAAACCTCTTTTTCAAATGAGATTGAGGCACTTTGGCAATCAACAGGATTTAAACTATGAGATTTTGGGTCTTAAGTGACTAAATACCTTTACAAATATGGGCTTAAGTCATACTTAGTCTGCTACTGTGCTTTAACAGGCAATCTGGGTCAGGCCACTCTCACATCTGAAGAGGTAACTGTCGGTGCTGCAAAAGGAATGAATCTGGTTGGAATGACACCCAACACTGAATGCTGTGTTGCTTTGAGGCTACAGCATATAGAAACCTCCTTTAAAATACAAGTTAACTGCCGAGCACATACTAGTAAAACCTCAGATACGCATCCTTCCAATTCCCTCTTGGTTTGCCCTTCCCCACCCACAGCAATTTTTTGTCCTTTCATATTTTGTTTTAAACCAGGGAGCAAGTGAGGGAAAAATGGAAGTGTTTGTACTGACACTTTTTACCTCTAAGGGTATTGCTTTAAAAGCAAAACATCTTTCTGAGGTACCAAAAATACAAACCGGTACTTTGCGCTTACAAGTTCGTGCTTACATTGTGCACTGAGAATAGCTAATTGCAGCAGCTGTCTGCATCTGTCAAAAACAAAAGAAAACTGGCACAATTCACTGCTAATGCCAAAGACCTGGAGTCAAGATGACTTGGATTTTTGACACTTAGGGCCATATCTGTAGGTGACACTCTAGGGAAAGCGCTCTCTGCAGTGTAACTGCCAGAAGAATCCTCTACTGCTGCTCTGCGAGGGAGAAGACAAAGATGCCTCTTGTCAGGATTGGTGCGAGCCCTATTTGGACCTTGGGTGACAGTTACTGACCGACCCTCCTTCCTGGTCTTTCCCCTCTCAACCCTAGATGCCTGCACACCAGCTCCTCCTGCCTCTGCTATGCAGAGCTTACCTGCAAATAGGTGAGACAAATCAGCCCTGCAGGCACCAGCCTGAACTCTGTCTTGGAGTCTTCATTAGTGTTAGTTTTCAAACAGGAAGGAACGTGTCCTCTTCTTTCTCATACTCCCTCCACTCATTCTAGAAATAGTGTGTATGCCACGCTAAGATACTTAGCCAAACAGAACCATTTAAAAAGAGGCTATAAATGCCTTCTATAGGGGATTCCTGCCTATCTGTCTTACAGCAACAGATCTCCTAACTAAGGTCAGGGCGCCATTCTACTAGGCCCCACACACGTACAGTGAAAGACTAAGCTCTTCGGGGTAGGGCCTATGACAACAAGGTGGGAGAGGAAGCAGAGGTAGAGACAAGTGAAGTGACTGCCCACGTCAAAGCAGGTCAGTGGCAGAACCCACAACACAACCCAAGATTTCTGACTCCCAGGCCAGTGCCCTAAACCAGCGAACCAAGCCTCTCTCTTTTCTGAGAAAATGTTTTAGAAGACATGCTACTGGAAGAACTGTATCAATACGAATCAAAAATGGCTCAGCAGTATCCACAGAGGGGACCGAATTCCCCTGGACTGTGGGAAATACAAGCTTCTTTCCCATCTAAAGAGCTTTTAATCAATGCAAATGTGGTTTCATACAAAATATAAAGTGATATGTACCCACTGCATTATTGGCAAGTTTTTGAACAATTACGATTTCAGCTAAATCTTTTGACAATTTTTCACTCCCCCACATAGTAAAAAGGAGGGATGCTTAAAGTGAATGAGAGTCACGAGCAAGGCCAGCTGAATAACTGCAAAGAGTTATTTGGTCAAAGGTGTAATCTCAAGTGAAGAGAGGTTTGAGACAGAATGAGGAAACACCAGGCAGTTTGAACAGGCGAGGAAGTAGGCTTTGAAATCAGTTAGTGGAATAAAGTTAAGAAAACCCATTAAATGAATTTTTTTTTAAAGCGCAAAACAAACTCACTCACTCCTCTAACTTGAAGACAGAGCCTAACAGAGTAAGATCCTTGCTGTGGGCAGCAGCAGATCCATTGGGGGTAAAGGATACCCAGTTCCTTATACAGAGGGCCTGAGCCCCAGACAGGCCAAAGCAGTATTTTCAAAGCCCCAAACCACTCTCTCGCCTCCACTCATGTGGTGGAATTAACACTTGAAGAAATAGCTGGTGGACTGCAATTATGGAGAACTTGCTAACACAGAGACATGTTCTGGCTTTTCCCATAGCTGGTCCCCGGATGTTCTCTACACTGGGGTGGCAGAGGGGGAAAGGGGCACAGGGCTGTCCAGCCTCACAGCTTTTGAGGATTTCACAAGAATCTGGAAATCCTCAAGGTACTGCCTTAGGGCAGCTTTGATGTCACCTTACAGGAACTCTCCACTTGCTAATCTGAAAATTGAATGAGTGGGAGAGACCCCCATCAAAATACCTACTGGGGTAGGCAATGGACAGACATGTGGCCATATCCATATGTTGGGAACAATTATAGCATGAGGCATCGAAACCAGAGGAAGATAGACGTAAGCTAACAGACTTGAAAGAGTGCATTCGTCTCCACAAGGCAGTTATAATTAGAGAATTACCACATTACATCTACTACTGTATGCTATACGTAATAGTTTGTTAAAGAATTATGGCTCTTTATAAAACTTATCTGAAATGAAAACTGGAGCAGCACTGCTTGTATCCAGATAGAAGGGAACCACACAGTCAGTGACCAGCTTAGTCTTTGTGACTATAGTCAGAGAATTGCAGGACTGAAAGGGACCACAGTAGGGCATCTAGGCCAGTCCCCTACATTCAAGACATGACTAAGTAATAACTAGCTCATTCCTGAAAGGTGTGTGTCTAATCTGTTCTTAAAAACTTTTAGTGATCGAGATTCCACAACTTCCCTAGGCAATTTGTTCTAGTGCTTAACTACCCTGATAGTTAGGAAGTTTTTCCTAACATCTAACTTAAATCGCCTTTGCTGCAATTTTAAGCCATTGCTTCTTGTCCTATCCTCAGAGGCTGAGTACAATTTTTCACCCTCCTCCTTGTACCTTTTATGTACTTGAAAACTTATGGCCCCTCTCAGTCTTCTGATCTCCAGACTAAACAAACCCAATTTTTTCAATCTTTCGTCATAAGTCATGTTTTCTAGACTCTTAATCATTTTGTTGCTCCTCTTGACTTTCTCCAATTTGTCCACATCTTTCCTGAAATATGGCGCTCAGAACTAGACAACACTCCAATTGAGGCCTTACCAGTGCGGAGTAGAGTAGAAGAATTACTTCTTGTGCCTTGCTGACCACACTCTTCCTGATACATCCCAGAATGATTTTTGCTTTTTGGGGCAACTTTGTGATACTGGTGACTCTCATTTAGCTTGTGATCCACTATAATCCCCATATCCCTTTCTGCAGTACTCCTTCCTAGACAGTGTTTTCCCATTTAGTATGTGTTCCATTGATTATTCCTTTCTAAGTGGAGTAATTTGCATTTACTTCAAACCATTTCTCCAGATCATTTTGAATTTTAATCCTATACTCCAAAGTGCTTGCAATGCCTTCCAGCTCTGTATCATCTGCAAATTATCTAAAATTATTTGTGAAGATATTGAACAGAATGGGACCCAGGACGAATCCCTGCAGGAACCCACTTGATTATGCCCTTCCAGTTTGATTGTGAACCACTAATAACTACTCTCTGGCAACATTTTTCCAACCAGTTGTGCACACACTTTCTAGTAGTACCATCTAGATTATATTTCCCTCGTTTATGAGAAGGGAAATAAATATATTTGCAATATATTTATTGCAAAACAACATCAAAAGCCTTAATAAATCAAGATATACCACATATATACCAAATGAACCGCTGCAAAATGAAATATATGCGATCAGACGTCTTACAAAAGCCCGAATAACGGTAACAGGAGAAGACATAGAAGTGGAACAGTACATATATTTGGGCCAAGAAGTTAATATGCGCCAAGACCTGAATGGAGAACTCTCGGGAAGGATTTGGGCAGGATGGTGTGCGTTTAATTCCAAGAAGGACGTCCTCAAAGGAAAAATTGACAAGACCACACGTAAAAATATTTTCAATTCAGCAGTGCTGCCAGCCATGCTGTATGGCAGTGAAACGTGGGCACTGACGAAGATAGAACAACAACGGCTGTTGGTAGCTGAAAGGGCAATGGAACGAGCTATGTTAGGAATCTCCCTTCTGGATCGCATACCAAATGAAATCATCAGAGAACGCAGCGGTGTGAAAGATATTGTCGTGTAAAGCAGACATAAAATGCAATGGGCGGGCCACACAGCACAGCTCACGGACAATAGGTGGACTGCAATCATTGCTGAGTGGTACCCGCGAGAACAAAAAAGACCACCCGGTTGGCCTCCAAGAAGATGGGAAGATGATATTGTTAAACGTTTCGGAGGAATGGGGAGAAGAAAGGCAAGATTGCAAGAAGAATGGCGGACGTGTTGTGATCGGCGCAGTCTTAACAACAGCTGAAGACCGATCGATCCAGGTGATCCAGGTGTGACCACATCTATTGCTCCCCCTATCCACAAGGCTAGATACCCTCTCAAAGAAGGATATTAGGTTGGCTTGACATGATTTATTCTTGACAAACCCAGACTGATTGTTACTTATCTTCTAGGTGTTTGCAAATTGATTGCTTGATTATTTGCTCCATTATCTTTCTGGGTACTGAAGTTAAGCTGACTGGTCTGTAATTCCCCAAGTTGTCCTTATTCCTCTTTTTCTAGATGGGCACTATATTTGCCCTTTTCCAGTCCTCTGGAATCTCTCCTGTCTTCCATGAATCTGGCTGCAGGCACCTTCTGGAAGTTTTATATTTAGGGTATCAAGTAGGCAACCCTTCATCTTGCCTTCTTTCTGCAAGAATAAGAATCCTTTCTGTATGAGCAAACTTATCATAAGATACCATGTGATAAGTCAGAAGGCATATAATTACTACTGCCAGGATGATTTTGGTACAGAGTGAAGAGAACAAATTTTTCCATAAGATTTTAGGGTTCCAAATAAAAACTTTTACTGACCTATAAAATCAGTCACATCTACTACTCTTGTCAGATTGTTCTTCAGAACTATTGGCTTGAAAGTCTCCAGTGAACCCAGAGCTTTCTCTGGCATTTGTTATGAGCCAACAGTTCAGTACTTGAATTGTACCTCAAAAGGCATGAGTGAAGAGTTTGACACAACAGTGGTGGTGATTATGAAGTAAGAGTACCAAGGTTTGTGCTGTAATTATCTCAATTTTAAGTGATTCATTCTCCAAGATATTAAGTGAAAGGAAGTGTAACAAATTTAAATGGTAATACTACAGACTTCTAGAATACATGCTCCAAAGTACTGTCAATAGTGCCAGTGTTCAGAGTTACCCGCTCAGGACCTGACAGAACGCTCACTTACTTCAGTGACCTTTTCCACACAGAATTCCAGCTCAGGTTTAAAAATAACTAGTTGATACCAAGATTTAAAATGTTAATAACACATTATTAAAAATAAGCATTCCTAGGTATTTATGTATGCATGGGTTTCAAAAGATTCTTTAAGACTTTTCTATGTGTTCACAGTAATTCTACTGTGTACACCAAAAAAACAGCCAGCAGAGACGTAAAATAGTTAAGTTACAAGAGCTAACACAGATCTGACATAGTTGCTTTTCATAATACATTCCATATAGATTGAAATCCCAGTCCAGTGCCCTATCCTTACTATCTGGGTGCAATTTCCAGTTCAGTCACAGACTTCATATGTGACCACAGGGAAGTCATTTATAATGGACACTGTGTCTAAGATCCCTATCTGTAAAACACTGATAACACTTCTCTAACCTCACAGGCTGTTGAGAGGATAAAATCCAGTAATGATTGTTAGGTGCTCAGATACTACAGGGATGAAGGCCATATAAAAAGACAGGTTGGTTGAACTGTTGGTTAAATTAGTTCATTATCTAAATGTAAAGGAGAAACACTGCCAAAAGTCAACCACTTTTACATAAAAAAAATAATCAAATAAAGCTTACACAATCTAGACCATTGTAAGTCAGTGGGACTATTCCTGCCAGTCCTCACCAAAATGACAAAGAATCACAGTGTAGCCCACAGAAAGCAAAGGGTACTTGGTGAAACAAATCCATGCTTCTCCAGTTACACCAAACTGAATTACAGCAATTCTGCTTCATTGTGCCCTACTCTGATAAATCTTGGTTTGCTAATAGTACTTCTGTGTCCACAAAACAGGCTAGAATGCTCTCTCTCAAACTGTATTTCATGTATTAAAAACTGATTTTTTAAAATATAAAAACTTGTTTAAAAAGGAGACTGTTCTAGACCCTGAGTGTAGATCAAGTTGAAATCAAGCTTAGATCTCTATTTCCAGGCTGTTTCTCATGTAGCTAAAAACAAACATGTATATTTATGATGTTATTTTTTGTCTAAAAAGGAGCTTCACTACACTGTCAAAGATCTACAGAACAGAACAAAATATTCAGCTACCTTTTCCCCCTCAGATTTCATTTTTACAAGTCCTTTCAAATGTAGGCAACAACATGTTTTACATATTGAAACAAATTACCGCAAATGTAATGTCAGTTTATTCACTATTATACTCAAGATTCATGTACGCACGTCACTTTCTATGGCTACATCAGATGCTTAATCTGTACCTGGAGGTAATGAATACTGTACAAATATGTCATGTTAGTTAATAGACAATTATTAAGATGAAGTTTTCTGGCTCTTTGCCACATCATTTTAAGCAATATATTGTCAACTAAATTATAAATCTCTTGACCCTTCACATGTCATCAACATTTATGTGTTACCAATATGTTCAGCCTAAAGCTACAGTGCAATTAGTCATTTAAATTGCAGATATCTTTCACACATAAGAAAAGAATTAAGTTAATCTCTATACACAGAGCACACACTATGGGCCAATGAGCTGCATTCCTTAAATATATAAATGGCAGTCTCGAATATCTTTGTCTACTTACATGGTAAAATATTATGTCAAGAGTATGGCCTAAACTGACAACTGCCAGGAAATTCAGAGCTGAAACTGAAACTACAGCCTTAACTGACAGGGGTGTGCTTGGGTCTTGCAGCAAAGTACAATATTCTTCGTTCACAGTCTCCTTTTTATGACTGCAATATACTACACCTCAGCTGGACAGGAGAGTTAAGACTAGAGCATGAATTCGAGTTGTCTTGTGGTTTTAAGGGTCTGTATATGTGAAATGCATGTGTGTAAAAAAAAAAAATAATTCAAATATAAAGGACATCAGGAGTCAGAATTTACAACCACCGGCGTTTAAGACCAGCTCATCTAGTCTGACCCCTGGCACAACCCAGGCCACCAACACCACTTAGCACCTGCACACTAAACGCAACAACTAAAATCAGTCATAAGTATTACAACCCACATTAGACTAGATTACTGTGTGCCACAGGTAGAGAATAGGCGGGATCGAGGTGCATGAGCGCTCAACACCCCTGTAATGTCAGGGAAATGATTAAGTGAGATATTTGCCAGGTTTATCTGGAACTGACTTGTACCCACATACTGCAGAGGAGGGCAACACCTTCTCCTCCACCCCTCAATCTCTGCTAATTTCGCCTGGAGGAAAATTCCTTCCCAAGCTCACAAATGGAAATCAGTTAGACCCTGAGCATGAGAGCCCCAACCAGCCAAGAACAAGAGAGAATGCACAGTGCCACCTCAGCACACTGGCCCAACCCTCCCTATGTCCCATCTCCATGCATGGCCCATTCCTGATGCTTCAGAGGAAGGAGACCAAACCCTCCTAGAATACATCATGAGGGGGAATCCCTTCCTGACCTCTGCAGATGGCCAACTGAAAACCTGAAGCATAAGTTTTGGGGAACATAAGATATAATCCAGAATACAAGGAAGAGGGGACAATCCCTTAACGTGCACTTCTGTAACAATGATATCTGTGTATGGCTCAGTTCTCCTGAACATCTACTTGCACATGTTAGAAGTTCACGCCCAACTTAAAGTGACTGCTTTCAAAGTCGCATGTTCAGCAGCTTTTAAGAAGCTGTTTCAGCTGCACTAATGTGTACTAATGAATGGCATCAAGCAGCAGGCAGGCTGATCAACTTGGAAGCTGGGTACATCACATGATATACAAGCAGCAGCAGCAACCCAGTTCTCATCTCCTATTGAACCAGTGATCTGAATTTAGTTTAGATTTAAATATAGTTGCATCTTACTCCAATATTTGAGTTGATGAATTATGTTACTACCCACACAAGAATACTTCACTAAGGGCTTGTCTACACTACCAAGTTTTGTTGACAAAACGTATGTCGACACCCAAAAGTCGACAAAACAAAAATCGCCAAAGAGTGTTCACACTTGCTCCCTCTGTCGACGGATCATGTCCACATTGGGGACACCATCATCGACAGGATGAGCAATGCATCGTGGGTATGTATCCCACAGTGCAATGTTGTGGGAAGGAAGAGCTAATTGCTGCGCATCTTGGGATTCTCTCCGAGTCCTCCCTCGGCTGCTGAGAGCAGCACCATGAGTAGCTCTGAGAGCTCTCCATGTTGAGGAACGGCAAAGTGCTGCTGCAGTGGGAGGGGAACAGACTGCTGTCTGCCTGCTGCCCTGCACGAGGAACACAGCAGAGCAGGAGCGTTCCAGTTATTTGCTCTTTCTTTGTTCTCCAAAGGGAGCAGCGCACAGATACTTCCTGGAGCTTTGAAAGGGGAGGGGCGCATGCCTGCAGGGCAGCAGAGATCAAAACACCGAGCAGAGCAATCAGGGCAGGCACTGTGGGATACTGGCAGAAGCCAGTTCTGTCGACAAAACAATCAGCAGTGTCTACACTGGCTCTTTGTCGACAATAAAGGGAGGGGAAAAGACAGAAGTCTCTCGTAGGGGTGGAAGTTTTTTGTCAACAAAACTGGGCGTTTTTTTGTGACAAAAGTCCCATTGCAGTGTGTACGCTCTTGCTGTTTTGTCGCCAAAAGGCAGTTTTTGGCGACAAAACTTGCCAGTGTAAACAAGCACTAAGAGAATTAAGATTGAAAATGTGCTTACACCTACTACAGCTAACAACCAAACATTAAAAAACCTAAGATACGCATTAAACTCTGAAAAATAGGAAGTCCTACTTAATTATTTCCCTTCTGTGTTGTGCCATTCCCCCATCACCTCTCTAAGGGATAGGGGTCTCTTTTGGCAGTGATGTGGGGCAGCAAATACTTGCTCCTCAGGGGCTTATCCATGCTCCTTCCAGTGCCCCTATATGAGCACTTCCAAAGCTGTAGATGCATTTAAAATGTTTAGCACTGCTGGTAGTTGTATCAACTTAAAATGCTGCTAGAAATCCTGTCATAAATGGTGCTCTTAAGAGAGACAGCGGAACTCACTCAATCAGCCTGATCAGACTAGAAGGGATTCCAGTTCTAGAAAAGAAAAATATCTGGTAACCGTTTACCATCCTAGATCCTGACTTTGCCCCCAATTTGTAACAAATGGGACAGTAAGCAGTATGGAGAAATGAACTACACTCCCTGTACTTGGAAGGAACTGCTGGCTTATTTAGGGACCATTCTGTTCAGTACTTTGTCCAAAGGATTCATCTGTGGGGGAACAAGATCTAGCTTAGTGTTTTATAAACATGTAAATGACTGAGTTGAAGCCCTGCATACATTAGTGGTGATCAATGCCATTTCTACTCAAGAAGGTGCCAGAGAACAGTCTGTGTGAACCTTGATTCTTTCTGGTACAGGGATTTGGAATAAGATAAGCAAAGATCTGAAATCAAATATACCACTTCATCCATCCATCTGTATGGTTCAGGTTTTGTCTCCTCACGCTCTAATGTTGTGGGTCTGGGCGCTGGTGTTGAAAGAGCAGCTGGTCATAGGGATTTGAATATGAGGGGAAGATCTTCCATGGATTTAGAGGTACCTGCAGAGATGATACTTAGGGTCTAGACCACACTGGAGAAAGTCCAGCAGGTTAGGAATACTGGGTTTTTGGTATGGATTCTTCATTCTTTAGAAATGAAGGAGACTCATGCCCATAATTTAGCATGAGCTGGATAATGGAAGCCATGTGATTTATTACAAGTGTTGTTGTTACCTTGGATCCTAAATCCCTTCCTGTGTCTCATCTTCCTTACTAGCCATGTTATCAAACTTCTGTGGCTGGAGTTGGGGTCCCGCAGAAGTCAAGGTATTTGCAAGGCTATGAACTGTGATCTCACCACACCAGCTATAGAATTTATTTACAAAGCACTGTCAGGGTGCTCTGTGCTATACAAATCATGGAGGAGATAAATGGAAACATCTGAAAAAGATCAAAGTGCCATTTAACAAAGTGATTTTGGCACTTAGGCTCCTAAGTCTCATTGAAAGTCAGTGGAATTTAGGTCTCAAGACACTTGAAAACAGAACACTGCCTTAGATTGAGAATTTTTTTTGACAGATATTTTGGGTAACATTTTGAAAGGCACGTAAGTCCCATTTTCAAAAAGTGTCTTGACCTAAATTCCATTGACTTTCAATGAGACAGACCCTGAAGTACCTAAAACTATTTTTGAAAATGGGTCTTAAGTGTTTTTCAAAATATTATCCAGAATCTCTGCCAAAGAATTCTCAGTCTAAGACAGACAACAGATCAGGAAACACTGAATGGCCAGAAAATCATTTTACCTCAGTGGTGCTGCATCTTTTAAAATCGAACAGCCATCCAATAGGGTAGAGACAATTTAGTTTTAGGCTTCTGTTATGCAACCACAAGCACTGATGATACAATATACTATACAGGGGCCCACAGAATGAGATACATTTAGCATGTAGTACAAGTACACATAAAATAGAGTGTAGACATACTGCTTCCATGTTAACGCCGATGTTCCACTTCTGCACATGCAGACTTAAGAAATACTCGGCTTTCCTAGAGCAGAGTATCTATGCAGCTAAGTTAGTGGATCTGCGTGACTGTCAAGAACCTATCTACAGATAATACTGGTGGGAGTCTACATTTCCAGTTTTACTGTAACCCAAGGCATCTGTTATTTACTGCTAAAATGGTCCACTCCTATTGCAGACAGAACTATTCTCCAAGCCATACCTAGAATCAAGGTGTTTCTTCAATCCATTGCAAAAAGCCAAGAACTATTAACAAAAACTTGACACTACAATGAGAACAGCAAGTCAGTCAATACAAATGTCACTAACATGAAAGCAAGTGTATGAAAGATAACACCTACAGCACTCTTGGGTTAGCATATGTGGCTTTGTTTATTTCTAAATTGCTAATGTAGTAATGTGGGTCAGAAAGTAAGAATTGTTAGCCACACCAATTTTACTTTTTACTTTCCCCAAAACTACATTAGTGTAAATTTCTGATCAATCTTTCCTGTACATCGTAGAATAATCTGAAATTCTCTCTTCAGAAACTGAAGATTAAGAAATTGCAATGAATGCATATTTAGTTTCAAATGTAATGCATACATTATATTCCACATTTTTATATTATACTGCATATAGGTACGGTGCTGTTAATTTCTAAAACTGCAATAGATTTGCAGAAGCTAGAATCTTGTACAATGGAAACAAATTTTATAAGCACTTTAGAAGCTGTGGTTTTGTACTTCCTCAGCAGAAGAGATTCGATTTGGGAACTTTTAAGAACGTTTTGAAAAAGGATACTTTTCACTACAACTGTTTCACCACCATACGAGAGAGCCTCCATTTTAGATGGTGACACTTGATTGCGTAATCATAGGTTTATATGGCTCATCATGAAGCAATACAAAACCATGATACATAATCAGAAGAATTAGGGAGAGAATTTGTGGCTCAAAGTGTTCTTCCTCACAAAAGCTAGCATTTTCTCCTTTTAGTGAGAATTTCAAAAACATCCTTGTTAAATACATTTTTAAAGTGTCCCCATCTTACAATTCATTAACGTTTGTCCCCCATTTTTTGGAAATGTAGCAAAAGAAATCTACAGAATTAAAGTCTCAAGGCCTCCCCTGCACACTGTGTCCATGCAAAGTGTACTCAGGGACAAGACTCTAGAGAAATTAATGAAGATATAAAAGGGAACAACTGAAAAGAAGGTCTGATGATCCTTGGAATGAAACTTGCACCAACTGGCATGTATGATCATGATAACCGGATTCTTTTATAAGGGCTTAAACCCAAATTTATTTTGAATGCTGATGTTTGATCCTGGTAAAGAGAATATAACAAATGTCTCAAACAAGAACAAAAGATCATTCTTCTTTATATTGACATTTATGTAGATTCTAGACCTGGAAATGTTAGCCTTAACTGTCAGCTTGATAGTCTCCATTGATTTTTCCATAGCCATAACCCTGCTGAAATGTAGTGGCATGTATCCATCATCAATAGCCATTATAGCACGCAGTTTACTGTATACTGTGGCACAGATGTCCGTGGTGCTTTAGAGAACAAGGGAAGGGGTATGTCGTTGCCTAGAGGAGTTTACAATTTAATTCAGACATAAAAGCAGGGGATGACAAAGGGTAATGGGGCTTTAAGGGAGACAAAGGTTCTAACAGTAGATCATATATGCTTGTGTCAGTATCTTAGTTCTCAACTGATCTGTCCAATTTTGTTCCCTGAAATCTTGAATATTTCTTTAAAATACTTCACAATATTATTTTGTCTTTAAAATATTTGAAGTGCAAGAGTGACCAGGACACGGGAGTGAGTATCTAGCACTGGAACGAGAGTCTTGAGGAGGAAACAGATGAGAGATTATACGGCATAGAGGATGAGGAAGAATATTCTCGGGTGAGGAGCCATCATGATCAAAGGTGCAGACCCACTTGTGGGACACGGTGCACGCATTATAAGATGGATTTTAGCCTTTCACTTATTGTTATTTTGGAAGAAGTGACTGGAACCGTTACAGTCTAGTGTGTTAAGTTGCCCTCTGCTAGATGCTTGCTAGGTTTCTTTGCCCAGTGAAGGTAAATTTGAATGAAAAACATTAATTTATGTAGGTGAAACATTTCACTTCAACACATTTGAAAACTAATCATTTCTCTCCTCCTTCCCTAAATACCCTGGAGCTTTAGTTTACATTACTGACTAATGGCCTGAAACACTTCCATTTATTTTTTAAATACCGAGTTATAGTATGAGGGAACAGAAAAATTAAACATACCAACATCGTGTTCTCTTATTTTAAGCTATGTTGGAGCACAGTTGACTGCCCCAAATTTTTTGTACAAAATGTTTCCTGATGCAACTTGAACATTCATGGTAAAAGTGACTTTAAAGAAAACCTAACACTACAATTAACATTATACAGCTAATTGAATTGCACAAAGGGCAACTAGAATGCAAGAAAGAAAGCCTTCCATCACACAACTCGTGTACTGAAAATGGATACAGGAGTATTAGGGACAGACTTATTCCTAGCTGCTGTAAACCAGGAAATTCTGGCATTTAAGATGGAGTATTACACTTCCTATATTTGCAATACAAAATGAATAATTATACTCTGAGTTTAAATTACTCAGACAAGTTGCCCAAAAAGATGATTTTAAAGATGTTAAATGTGTATGGGCCTAAAGCCACATTGTACTTGCTTTCATCAATTTGAATTCATTGCACAAATTCATCACCAGCGTGTGCTCATTCCATGACGGCATGCTGGGTATATAGTGCTGGAAAATGGTGCTTCAGAGCCTCTCTGTCACAAATGGTGTTAAGCAGGGCTGTGTTCGCATCTACACTATTTACTATTCTCTTTGGGATTATGCTGCTAGAGATTCTTTCAGAGACTGAGATGGGGGTATTTATATCCAGTTCTGCACAGCATCTTCAATCTCCTCCATTTTCATGCTCACACTAAACTGATTGATTTGCTCATTAGGGAGCCCCTCTTGGCTGATGACTGTGCACTGGTAGCACATATCGGTGAAGATGCAGCATCTAATCAACCGCTTTTCTAGATCAGCCAAGCGATTTGAACACTATCAGCCTCAAGGAAACCAAAATGCTTTACTAGCCTGCTCCAGGGGGAAAAAAAAAAATCTGTCTCCGAAATCGCAATTGATGACACACTGCTTAAAAGCAGTAGAAAAATATTGCTATCTTGGTAGCACTTGATCATAGAGGAGTCTCCTACTTGCTAGGTCTCCCTCCTTTGCTTCTCCAGTTTGATTCTTTTTGACCTAGGAGACTGTTCACCTGCTTTACTTTTCTAAGGACAGTCTCTTGTCAAAGGCTGGACTAAGAAAGGCCTAAGGGATGGGAGTCTCCACGGTATTGACCCAGCTGCAGAAATTAGGCCGATAAGTGGAAAGATATAGGCTCTTTCCATATATGTCTCAGTTCGGAATCACAGGATTGTAGGACTGGAAGGGACTTCAATAGGTCATCTAGTCCCATACCCTGCACTCAAGGCAGGAATATGTAATAACCAGACCATTCCTGACCCGTTTGTCTAACCTATTCTTAAAAATCTCCAGTGAGAGATTCCACAACCTTCCTAGGCAATTTGTTTCAGTGCTTAATTATACTGACAGTTAGGAAGTTTTTCCTAATGTTCAATCTAAACCTCCCTTGCTGCAATTTAAGCTCATTGCTTCTTGTCCTATGCTCAGAGGCTCAGTAGAATTTTTCACCCTCCTCCTTGTAACAACCTTTTATGTACTTGAAAACTTATGCTCCCCCTCAGTGTTCTCTTCTCTAGACTAAACAAACCCATTTTCCCCCCAATCTTTCCTCGGAAGTCATGTTTTCTAGACCTTTAATCATTTTTGTGCTGTCCTACTGACTTTCTCTAGTTTGTTCACATCTTTCCTGCAATGTGGCACCCAAAAATGGACACAATACTCCAGTTGAGGCCTTATCAGCACAGAGTAGAGTGGAAGAATTACTTCTTCTGTCTTACCACACTCATGCTAATACATCCCAGAATGAGGTTTGGTTTTTTGTGCAACAGTGTTACACCGTTGACTCATATTTAGCTTGTAATCCACTATATCCCCCAGATCCCTTTCTGTAGTACTCCTTCCTAGGCAGTCACTTCCCATTTTGTGCGTGTGCAATTATTTGTTCCTTCCTAAGTGAAGTACTTTGCATTTGTCCTTATTGAATTTCATCCTATTTACTTCAGACCCTTTCTCCAATTTGTCCAGATCATTCTGAATTTTAATCCTATCCTCGAAAGCATTTTCAACTAGACCCCTGCAAATCGGCGGATATTTGCTTTATATCCCCATCCACGGATACGGATATCCGCAAACCATTTCTGCGGATCACAGCTCGGACGCGGATACAAATTTTGTATCTGCACAGGGCTCTGCAACACTCACCCGAATGGAGTGGCTGTTACCCAGCCCTCAGCTCGGCTCTCTGAATCAAGCAGCAGCAGCTTGCTGGGCATTCTGGGAGTTGCAGTCCCCAGCTTGCTCAGGTAGTGGAGGTAAACTGCAACTCCCAGGAGGGAGCGTGACTCTGTGCTCCTATGCAGTGAGCCAAACGCAGCATGTGTTAGAACCGCTGCAGCTGTATAGGGGTGTCCGAGCCCCCCATGGGAGGGCGGTGCTGCACACGAGGACCCAGAAGGTAGCCTCCACCCAGAGCGGGGAAGGAAGTATAACGGGGGGCAGAGCGGGCTGTGGGAGGTCTCTGTGGAGAAGTGGGAAGTAGTTGGGGGTTTGGCACAGCCCTGCGTCACTGGTGCGGGGTGACCTGTGGAGCTGTTAGCAGAGCCCTGCAAATCCATGGATATCTGCAGATATCAGAGGACAATTTATGCAGATCGGATGCAGATACAAATTTTTGTATTCGCACAGGGCTCTACTTGCAACCCCTCCCAGCTTGGTATTGTCTGCAAAATTTGTGTGTGTACTCTCTATTCCGGGGTAGTCAATAGGCAGACCATGGGCCAAATCTGGACCGCTAGACACTTTTGAACAGCCCCTGAAATCTTTTTATTTATCACTGTTTTTATTATTTTCTTCTCTCGAGTCTGGACCTTGAGTATACGTTGACCCAGAAATTGGGACCTTGATAAAAAAGAATTTCCTATGCTCTAACATTCTGATCAAAGATTGTCTGCAGATGTCTGCATGTTCACCCAATCTTGGGGCCTAGTGAGCAAGTGCAAGGAATTCCAAGTGGCATATTTGCAAATTTCATCTGATGGTGCTTCCCACGTCCAGACCAAGAGGTGGCCACGTCTCTAGTGTAGTGGCTCTAAGTCCTGAAGAGAAGTTTGGCAACCTCGTAAGTCTTAGATAGCCAACACAATTCATCTGGCCAGGGTGTATCCTGCCACCTTGAGCTCTTTCCCTGAACTGTGGAAGAGAATGAAAAAAGGAATCTTCTGCTCAATGTTTCTAATCCAAGAGCACCTCAAAGGCCCTTTTGAGATGACAAGTGTTACAGGAAGGGGAAAACTTGAACAAGACTGGAGTAGAAGCTTGGGGGGGGGGGGGGGAGATATCATGGTTAGGAAAGGAGTAGGACGTCAGGATTTTTGATTAAAAACTAGGACAGAAGCCAAGAACCATGTTATTATGGGAAAGCCAATACCACAAGACGATAGGACCACTCACACACTACTCTCTTTACCAAAGAGATAGCTACTCAAGCCACCTCAGGGAGAAGATCAGATGGTGTGTTAAAAAGACTCATGCTAGGTACATCTACACTGCAGCTGGGAGCTAGCCTTGTTTGTGCTAGCGGGGCTTGAGCAATCATGCTACAAATCACAGCAGGGACTGTGGGGCTTTGGGTGGAGCTTTGGCTCTCAAGCCTAGGGGCTAGGAGGGGTGAAAGCCTGAGCCGTAAGGGCCACGCTGCTATTTCTAGTGTCACAGCTTGAGCCCCAGTGGCGTGAGTCTGTCTACCTGTGCTGGGAGACTCACTCCCACTGAGAGTTATACAAGCCATGTATAAAATTCCACCGTGTCTTCAAAGGGAGCTCAGGGCAGAGGAAGTAGCTTCAGATAACGCGACACTGCAGCGAGGCTCCCACCTTGTCTCACCCCTCTACTGGGCAACCAAAGGCTCTAGTAAAGAGATTAGGCTTTTGATGAAAGCCAGCTGCTGGAAGTTTAAGAAAGCTGAGATTCTGGTGCAGCTGAAAGAATCTCTATGCCCTACGTAAGGGGAACAGTCCACACTCCAAAAGTATTTCTCTTTCAAGGGGTTAGCATAGTCAAGTCCACCCGCCTTCAGGAGCACCCTGCCACAAACCATGTTAAAGGACTTTGGCCTGGTCTACACAGATTTTGTCCAGGTATAACTACACTGGTATGGGGTGCAATTTTGTAATGAAATAGTTAGCGGTACAACCCCTAGTATGGATGCAGGTGCCTTATACGGGTATGGCTTAATCCCCTTCCTGTACTTCTGTGATAGCTGAAGTGGTAAAACTTGTGTGTTTAGACAAGGGCATCTGGGTCAGGAGGACATTACTTGAACCCACTGTCCTGACTCATTGGGGAGCATAGCTTGTGTACCAAGGCCCCTCAGTTATTCTAGGACAAATAGGATTAAAAGCAGATGCCTCAACTACTTTTTGTGGCCAGTGGAGGTTGGTTTGGTCTTCCAAAGACCACCTCAACAGCTGTTTGTCCCCCTGGGTCAGATTCTTTTCCCCTTTAGAGAAGCTAGGCAGCTAGTTGTCTGTCACAGCTCCAGAAACTGTTACGCTGCTGTCACACACCACTGAGGTTGTGGAGGTTTCCTCTCAGAGATTAAGTAGAGACTTTCATCATTCTTTTGATTATGTCTTGTAAATACAGCACTCCTTTTATACAGCATGCTCATCAATAGGGCTCCGTCGGTCACAGAAGTCACAGATTCCGTGACTTCTGCAGCAGCCAGTGTGGCTGACCCCAAGGCTGCCCAAGCAGCTGGCCCCGGGCAGTGGCCCCAAGCCGGCTGTCTGGAGCAACCGCAGGCCATGGCCCCTGACAGCTGGTGCCGCAGGCCCCGGCAGTGGCCCCTGGCTGGCTGCAGCAGCCACAGGCTGTGGCTCCTGGCCGGCTGGTGCCACTGGCCCCCGGATGTGCCTCTCCCAGCAGCGCCCCCCGGATTTGCCCGCCCCCCCTTAAGATTTAATCACAGGTATTTTTAGTATAAGTCATGGACCGTTATTGCCTGTAACCTGTCCATGGCTTTTGCTAAAAATACCCATGACTAAATAGTGGCATCACTCATCAATACACATTATTAGTAACCATATTCAACTAATTTCAGTTCACCAAAACTAAAGCTTTTAGTATTTAAATATTTATTTTCCCTACAATATTCAACAAGTCTCAGGGAGGGCTTGCCTCCTTTTCCCCCCAAAAGGTATAGAAGATAATCCAATATTAAAATGGAACAAATGCATGCAAGACAACTCAATACCTCAAGCCCAGCTCCAAGGTTTGGTGAATCCAGTGGTCTTTTTTTCCTTGGTCCAATCGCTGCCAAAGCTGTGAGATTGGCTTCTCTTTGTTGCATCTGTGCCAGCTCCAGCTGTTGCATCTAATTTAAAAAAGGAAAGTATATGATATATGGTATATTGAAGGGCCAGTTCTGTTCATTCAGCTTCAACCATCTGATCTGTATCACACACGAGACTATGGCTTTTCAGAATTTACCGTTCCAGTAGTTAGGCCCATTGCCACATTAATCACTTCAGAAGCCCAGCAAATGCTAACCCCACTACATATGCCATGGCATTGTCCTTAGGTTCACGTGTTTTGGGAAGACAGCACCTAGGATCAACAATACTACCAGAGAGATCCCTGCTGATCTTCAACTTTAGTGAATTTTGCGATTTATTGATTAGTGAGACAAGAAAAGTTTTGGCTCAGAACCAGTTTAAATGACCACAAATTAAAATGTTGAGAGTTGAAGGTTCTCGATATTGAGAACTGGTCATACTGTACTCAATTTCACAGGTTGTTCCCATTTAGGGTGACCAGATGTCCTGATTTTATAGGGACAGTCCCGATATTCAGGGCTTTTTCTCATGTAAGTGCTTATTACCCCCCATCCTCTGTTCTGATTTTTCACACTTGCTATCTGGTCACCCTATTGCCATTTGAGCAAGTGAGAGGAATTCTGAAACATGATCTGTATTTGACGACATTCATTTCGACTTCAATTACCTGAAGCTTAATTTTGTGAACCAAGGCCTTGTGCCTTGATACTACTCTGAATGTCATGGGGACAGAATACTTGGATCACAGGAATTTTCAGGTGACTGAGGTTTAATTGCATGCAGGTAGCACTTAAATAAAAAAAATTAAAAATAAATGGAGATATGCCAATCTCCTAGAACTGGAACGACCTTGAAAGGTCATCAAGTCCAGTCCCCTGCCTTCACTAGCAGGACCAAGTACTGTCCCCCGACAGATTTTTTTGCCCCAGATCCCTAAATGGCCCCCTCAAGGATTGAACTCACAACCCTGGGTTTAGCAGGCCAATGCTCAAGCCACTGAGCTATCCCTCCCCCTAATTCTCTCATTAGTTAACTTTTTTCAAAATGACAGGCTTTTTTTGGAATTTGTATTTGAGACATCTAGCACTCCAGATACTTATTTTCAGTTGTTCATAAGAAAAGAATTCCCTCAAAATAAGTCAAGACTTAAAAGAACAGATTCCACGATTAGCTGGTTGGATTAGTTTAGTCAAAATGATGACTAGCAAGCTTTTTAAATACACTGTCATGCTACCACTAAAAATCACCAGCAGTTTCTAAAAATAAAACTAAAAGTTTCATATAGTAGGGCAACTACTGCTGCTTCCCAAGTGTGTTGAAATATTCTTATGTTTTCTATAGGATGGTGGAATGACTCAAGAAAACAGAGGGGAGTCTGCAAAGTATTCCCTTCCCCTCCCCCCCAAAAGGAATACCGTTAATAGCAAAAAGGCAAAGCAGAAAGGAAATTGTTCTCCAACTCAGGGTTCAAAATGTTGCCTGACTCTGAAACCCACGCACTTGATGTTCTAGTAATGCATCAGCTACAGTTTTTTATATTAAAATGGCAACAACACTTTCTTTCAAAGCCTAAGAAATTCTCAGCCAAAGGTGAATTCCTTACAGAATTTTTGACAGCTCAGTTCAACCACTGCATGCAAGGAAAGAAGCTATACTTTTCCTCATCTCACAAAATTTCACTGCAACTTTTTGCAGTCTACTCACATTTTGCTAACTACAAAAAAAGAACATTTATTTTTTGCAGCACAATTGAACACTTTCCCTCTCACTTCTTTATCTTTAATATCTTGTTAAAAAGAGGGGGGGGGGGGGTTCCTTAAAATGGGAGCTTAGTATGCCAGCAAAAACTCTGACATCTGAATTGGCAGCCAAATTCTGCTCTCTTATTGGTCATTTATACCTTTTCAAGTAGAGCTAAAGTGATCTGCAATGAAATAAAAAGGAAATATTACTCACCCTGGGCAGTAACTGTAGTTCCAGCTGTGCTCCCTTATGGGTATGCCATTTCAAGGGCTCAAGAGGTGCACGTGATCAGAGATTTCTAGCTAGTGGTACCCATTTGACCTGCACATGCACCTTATGCCTCCTCATGGCAGACACTGAGGCTATAGTGGGCTGCACAGACAAACTGCCCTCAGTTCCTCCTCTACTCAGTCATTCCCTAAGGAGCATCGGAAGCAGAAAGGAAGAGTGGGTAGTGGAGCACCCATAGGAATACACATCTTACAGAACTACAGTTGTTGCACAGGGTAAGTAACATTTCCTTCATCTCTGAATAGTGTCCCTATGGGGTGCTCCACTTCAGTGACTTCCAAGCAGTATCCCAAGGAGAAGGGAGCTTCGGATCAGGGTCCAGCATTGAAGACAATATTGCAGAGTCAAGTGCCACAGCAGATCTGACGGAATGACGCAGGGCATAATGCTTTGAAAACGTATGGACTGAAGTGGCGCTATACATCTCCGATATGGGAACATCCTTCAAAAACCTGGCTGAATGCGCTTTCACATCTGGGGAGGTGGTGGGGAGGGAAAGGAGGGCTGAGCACCCACAGACTCATAACAGGTAGAGATACTTTCAAAACAGATATCAGGTTGTCTCTGAGCAGAAATAGGAGCCCCTTTGCTCTAGCTGCGAAAGATATGAAGTGTAGGCAATTTGCTATCCGGATAGAAGAGCTTTGACTTTAACACCCAGGTTATGGAAATAGGATTCCAGCTGAGAACTATTAGGTTCTGGAAAAACATACTGGTAGATACCTTGGATTTTCATCTTGCCCTCTTTGCTGATTTAAAAACATGCAGGACATGATGTCCAATATGATCCTGATCGTTCTGTCCTGATGAAGGGCAGGAAATGGAGGCAAGCGTTCCCAATGGCCCTGAGCTCCAAAATGTTGATTTGGAGACAGCTTTCATGGACTGTCCATCTGCCCTGAACCAGGGGGTGTCAAAGTGGGCTCTCTACCCTAACAGGGTTGCGGTGGGTTGGCAGAAAAGGATGCCTGCACAGACATGGAGTTGCTCCTTCCACCAGTTTAGGGAGTTATTCACGTGCAAGGGGACCATCACCCACCTATCCAAGTTGTGTCTGGTCAGAGAATAGGTAGTTCTCAACCAACCTTGGAAGCAGTGGAAGCGTAGCCTTACATGATGGGTCACAAAGGTGCACGCTATCTGGCCAAGGAGTTGAAGATAGTTGCTCATTGAGGTCCAAAGTCTGCCCTGAATTGTTCCTACCATTCTTGACAGGGTCACAAATCTATCTAAAGGGAGATATGCTTTGGCTGTCACAGAGTCCAAGTATGCCCCTATAAACATTATCCTTTGCACCAATACTAATATGGATTTCTTTGCATTCAGCTGTCGGTCCAACTCTTGGAACACAGCAAGCGTCTTCCGAGTGGGTGATAACACTGCCTTGAAAGAGCACCCTTTGAGCAGCCAGTGGTCAAGGTACAGGCAGACAAGAATCTCTTCCTGTCAAAGGTAAGTCACCAACGATTGCTAGAACCTTCGAAAACACCTTTGGAGCTGAAGAGAGGGTGAAGAGAAGCACTTGATACTGGAAGTAATCTTGGCCTATGGTAAATCATAGGTATTTCCTGTACGATAGGTGTATAGTTATATGGAAGTAGGCATTGTGTAAGTCGAGGGATGAAAACCAATCCCCTTCCTTTGGCAAAGGAATTATAGTTGCTAGAGTCACCATCCTAAACTTTTGACGTTTCACCAACTTGTTTATCAGTCTTAGATTTAAGATCAGTCTCCAATCTTCATCCTCCTTTGGTACTAGGAAGAGTAGAACTACTTCCCTACTAGGAAGAGACAGACTGTATTGCTCCTAGCTGGAGAAGAGTGTCCCCCTCTTGCCTTAGTAGACACTCATGAGGGGGTCCCTGATGAGGGATAGGGCAGGGGAGTGGAAGAGGAGGAGTGCCATAAAACTGGATGGTGTAGCCCAGTGTTATGACCTCCAAGACCCACTGGATCATAGTGATCCACTCTCAAGCCTGAAGAAATGAACAAGGTGGTCCCCAAAGGGAAGAGAGGGGTGGGAGGATTTGAACCTGCAGCCAACCCATCAAAACTGCTGTTTATATGATGCCTGGGTGGTCATGGAGGGTGGCTGGGCCACCTTCTTCCTCTGAAATCTGTCTCGGGGGGAGGGGTGTCCCCATGGGTCTGCAATACCCCAAGAACTGAACAGAGTGTGACACCTCTGGGCAGTCTGTGACATACAGAAACATTTCCTGCTTGTAGGCACGTACATGCCCATGGAACATAGGGCAGTCCTGTAGTCCTTCAGCATATGCAGGGAGTCATTCATGGTCTCAGAGAAAAGCTTACGACCATCAAAGGGGAGTCCTCTATAGGGTTCTGAACCTCTCTCAGAAACCCTGAAAGTTGGAGCAAAAAAAAACCCTGCACATAACTACCACTGTGGAGATAGATCTGGCAGCAATGTCCACAGGATGTAGGGATGCTTGGAGAACTGAGCCTCCACAACAATGGACCAGAATTGCTTCCTGCAGTCGTGTGGCAGCTGTTCAATAAAGGCTTGTTGTAATTAGTCAAGTTGTATTTGGCCATGATCGCCTGACAGTTCACAATCCAGAACTGCATGGTCACAGACAATAAGACTTTTCAAAAAGACCCAGTTGCTTTTGGTGTTTGTCATAGGGGTAGGTCTCAAAAAGTGGCTTACACCGTTTGTTCACTGCATCCACCACTAGGGAGTGAGGTGGGGATAAGAAAATAAGTAGTCAGAATCCTTAGAAGACATGTAGTAATTCTTATCCACCCTTTGGCACATTGGTGGTCACTGTCAGAAGACAGGATACTGGGCTAGATGGAGCTTCGGTCTGACCCAGTATGGCTGTTCATACGTTCTTAGTGGCCGGCATCTGCCATACCATCTTAGCCGGATCCAGCAGAGCCTCATTAATAGGTAGCACCCCTCTGAAAGGTGTTTCCAACTACAAAACATCCAGCAGCTTGTGCTGCTGATCTTTGACCTCCTCCAGGGGGATCTACAGAGCATCAGCTACCCTTCTAATGAGGTCCTGGAACAGTATGAAGTTGTTGGAAATGGAAAGTGGGAGAGGCACAACAGCCTCATCCAGCAACTACGACGAAATTGTGGTCTCGGGGTGACTTCCTCATCTGCCCTAGCCTCCTGCTCCTCAAATGTATCCTCCTGTCATGCAAGGGTAGAGAGAAACCCTGGCCTCCCTGAGGGACAGTACCAGTAGTCTGTTGAATTGTTGCCAACAGGCAGCCCACGGGTCTCAATATGGCCATTGTGGGGGGGAGAGGGAGTGTACAAGGTTGGTTCCACCATCCTTGGTGAGCTGCAAAGTCCTCCCTGAGTGAGGGTGGGTTCCTGAAGGGGTATGTAGGAGAACTCCCCCCCCACCCACACACACCCAAAGACACTCAAGGAGACCAATTGGAAGTCCTCTTCTTCCTCTACATCTTCCCATAAGGGGGCAGTTATTGAGGATGGATGAGAGTCGTGTGCCATGGAGTGGTCACTCAGAGACCAAGGTCTCTGCACTGAGACATGCTTGGTACCTGGACAGCAATGGGGACTCCAGTTCATCTGACACCGAGTGGTCCCTCGAGTATCAGAACTCCTGTGGTAACAGAAAGGACCCCGGTAGTTTCACCGTAGCCAAGATTGCCATGGCTAGAGACAACTGTATCCATACTTCAGGTGTTATATAGGTGTCAGACACTGAGGGCAGTTCACATACGCACCCCTGTATAGCCTCAGTGTCTGCCATGATGAAGCAGAAGGTGCATGCGGAGCGCATGGGCACTGCTAGCTAGAAATCACCGTCAAGGGCTTGAGAGGTGCATAAGCACCAGAAGTGGAGCACCCATAGGGACAGCACTCGAAGAAGAAATTAGGCTTATGGTTCTTTATGTACAAAGGCAGAAAGTTGTGTTTAAAATGCATTTCCTGGTTGGTTAGGGTTTTTTTGTTTTTTTTTTAAACACATTAAAGAACTTAAATCTTGTCTACCCTAAAAGCCTTTGGCAGCTTATCACCTCCAGTGCCTGGTGAACATTTTGAAAAAAAAGTGATGTGTCACAGATTTAGTGTTCCTGTCCCAGCACTTACGGTGGAAGAGCAACATGCTTAGACCCCTTTCCCCCAGCAAAACAGACTTGACATTCCTAATGTTACTAAGGTTACAAACAGTTTAAAACCCCAAGTCATTCACACAATATACAAAGAGACCAAACCAAATTTTAACAAGATTTTTTGCAGCTCACTTTATCTGCTCAGAGAAGTTAAACAATGTTTCTACAGCATTAGCTACCACATCACACTTGCATCTTATTTTTACATTTCACAAGAAAAATATAAATAAAAGTGTAATAGTTTGCTCATCAGAACTTGCATTTTGCATGCTTTGTTTCCATTTTTTAGTAGTGCAGACTAACATTTTCAAGTGTTTAAGAGAGTCGGGAGCCTATGTTAGCAGTAAAGTTTTGCGATTGCTTAAGTTATTGACAGCTGCCTTACATAAAAACTTAGTATTTGTGGTGTGTGTTTTGGAAAGAACATAATTTTTTAAAATAAAGAGGTAGACCTAGAAAATACTTTCTAAAGTCAAGAATAACTTACTCTAAGCTGGAGAGGAGAAAACAATTTAGATCAAAGTAACTAAACTGAACCTTCACTTAGAAGTTCAGCCAAACCTCAAGGTTTGAAAAATTCAAATAAAAATGAAAATTATTAAAGTTTAACCACTTCCTGGATTCATTAGAAGCAATTAAAAGCCAAGGTCCTTTGACAGTTAGCTGTTGGATTTCCAAGCCCAAGTTTCTAGACCTAGGATGTTCCAAAAACATTCAGACTTGTGGGCAATAATCTGAGCTGAATTTCACAGAATTGTATATCCCTTGTTTTTACCAGACATTCCTATCAATACATTTTTGTAGCAGCGTTTTTCATACTGAGGTGCCACACTGTACTTCACAAGCTCCAAGAGCATGGTTTTTAGTTTTACGGCTGTTACAACACAGCAAAAAGACAGGTAAGTACAGGTAGACCAGTATATAGTTGCTTTCATCAACAGATAGCCAATTAATAGCAATGGACATTATTTCCAAAGATGGTGCCTAAAGTCAGGGAGTCCAAGATGCTGATCCTACATTGAGATTTGTGTGGGTGCACCCCTGCAGAGCTCATTGCAGAATCAAAGCCTTAGTCTATAGTTAGGCTCTGCAATAAGTGGCCAGATTTTCAAAGGGGTGTTTGTTTTAAAGTCAATTAATAGTGGACATAAGCGGATGACCACAAGACAAGCAGGAACGGAGTTTCACAGCAACAGAAAAATGTATTGGCCCTTCTCACAGATTGAAGATTATTAAAATTTGGACAAAATAGAATAATAGAATATCAGGGTTGGAAGGGACCTTAGGAAGTCATCTAGTCCAACCCCCTGCTCAAAGCAGGACCAATCCCCAATTTTTGCCCCATATCCCCAAATGGCCCCCCTCAAGGATTGAACTCACAACCCTGGGTTTAGCAGGCCAATGCTCAAACCACTGAGCTATCCCTCCCCCCAAAATAAGTGGCCTGCCAACTTTTACCTTGATAGGCAGCCATGGTAATGACAAAAAAAATATGACTGAAATTGATACTGATTTAACAGAGAGCCAGTCAAAGGTGATGTGATCACCCAACTGGCTACTGGTGGAAACAGAGGCTGCTGAATTCTTTACAGTGCATGGAGTAATTCCATTCAAGAGTTAATGGAGTCTAGGAGAGACAGATACACCTTTTGCCAACTTGGGTGAAAGTCACACCTCCCTACACCAGCTAATCTCCCTCCACTCTGGCTTTTGGGGGAGGGGAGGAGGAATTGGGAATTCCCTGAGAGGGAGGGCAGGTGCTGCTATTATTGCCTAGCCACTGTTGGGGGGAAAGCAGGTTCAGCAGGAGAAGGTGAATTTCTTTAACATGGTGAACTGATGCATCCTTGGCTACCCAACCTCTACCAGCACCACTTTCTAAAGCCAACTGTTGCAGGGCCCACCCATTTATGAGAAGGGTAGTTGGGGATTCTTTCCGCCACTTCATCCATCTGCACTTCGTCCACAACACATCTTCCACCATGGGACCAACAAAACCAGGCAGAATCTGGCCAGGATTTGAAGAACAAGTCTCATTCTGGCTATTTTCTGGAGGTGAAAAAGTTGTGTTCTAGTACAAAGAAACGCCAATTGTGAAATACAATGCCAATGTGAACTTCCAGTATAAACTCCCATAATCCTTGTAAGGGACTGAAGTAAATATTAATGAAGAACACCACGCTAGCAGCCCAGCTCAACACACTGGTGAGTCAATTAAAAAGATCTGATTGAAATGCATTTCACCTGGATCGATCGGACTTCAGCTGTCGTTAAGACTGTGCCGATCACAACACGTCTGCCATTCTTCTCGCACTCTTGCCTTTCTTCTCCACGTTCGTCCGAAACGTTTAACGATGTCATCTTCCCATCTTCTTGGAGGCCGACCGGGGGGTCTTTTCTGTTCTTGCGGGTACCACTCAGCAATGATTGCGGTCCACCTGTTATCCGTGAGCCATGCTGTGTGGCCTGCCCATCGCATCTTGTTATGTGTGCTTTCCACGACAATATCTTTCACACCGCTGCGTTCTCTGATGATTTCATTTGGTATACGATCCAGAAGGGAGATTCCCAACATAGCTCGTTCCATTGCCCTTTCAGCTACCAACAGCCGTTGCTCTTCTCTCTTCGTCAGTGCCCACGTTTCACTGCCGTACAGCATGGCTGGCAGCACTGCTGAATTGAAAATATTTACACGTGTGGTCTTGTCAATTTTTCCTTTGAGGACTTCCCTGATGGAATTAAACGCACACCATCCTGCCCGAATCCTTCGCGAGAGTTCTCCGTTCAGGTCTTGGCGCATATTAACTTCTTGGCCCAAATATCGAAGAAGTGGAACAGTACGTATGTCTTCTCCTGTTACCGTTATTCGGGCTTTTCGTAAGACGTCTGATCGCATATATTTCGTTTTGCAGCGGTTCATTTTCAGGCCGACCTGACTACTTTTCTTGTTGAGTCTTCGTAGCATGCTCTGCAGTTGGTTGGTGCTTTCGGCAATTAGTACAATGTCGTCTGCAAATCTGAGATGAGATAATTTCTCTCCGTTTATGTTGACACCACTCCTCCAATTGATCTTGTTCATAACCATTTCGAGGCAGGCGGTGAATAGTTTCGGTGAAATTGTATCTCCTTGCTTTACGCCTCTCTCGATTGGGATGCGGAGGGGAGTTTCAAGGAGAGTAATGTCTGTTGTACATTC
Organism: Chelydra serpentina; assembly: GCA_037349315.1. NCBI lineage: Eukaryota > Metazoa > Chordata > Testudines > Chelydridae > Chelydra > Chelydra serpentina. The sequence goes on along the minus strand of JBAIAC010000002.1, from coordinate 62,249,096 downwards.
AGTATTCGCTTCCTTCAACAAACTAATGTACTGCGTGCTAATGCCCTGCTCTGCGAGCGCCCTTAATATTGCGTTAAACTCAACGCTATGGAAGGCCTTTTCATAGTCGACAAAAGCAATGCACAGCGGGAGTTTGTATTCCCTCGCTCTTTCTAGGAGCTGGCTAAGGGTAAATATATGGTCGATTGTACTGAAATTTCTTCGAAACCCTGCCTCCTCTCTCGGCTGTTGTTCATCCAGACTCTGCGCAAGTCGATTAGTTATCACCTTTGTGAAGAGCTTGTAGATGTGAGAGAGCAGGCATATAGGGCGGTAGTTCTTAAGATTTTCTCGATCACCCTTCTTGTGCAGCAAGATGGTATTCGACTCCTTCCAGCTTGATGGTATTTTTCCTTCAAGATATCGACTGAATCTTAAAGCGAGGGCCTTCCAAAGTTTTTCCACCTCCTGCATAAATCATTTCTGACGTTATTCTATCTTTGCCTGGAGCTTTTCCCTTCATCTGGTGTAGTGCGCTTCGGACTTCGCTGACTATTATTGGGGGGGACGCGTTCTTCTGACTTTTCAAGGGTTGGGAGGGGGATGTTGATTCTTGATTTGAACAGTTCTGTACAGAAGTCCTGCAGACCTCCTCCATCCCTGCTCTGTCGATTACTGTCTCTCCATCCTTGTTCTTCAATGCTGTTACGCTCAATCTATACTGCGTCAATTCCTGCTTGCATGTCCTGAGGCTCTTGCGCGATTCAGCTGTTTTAAGGAGCTTTTCTTTCCAGAAGTTCTCGAAGTCATCCTTCAGTTTTCGCCGTATAAGCTTGCACAGAATGGAGTACTCGAGGTTGTTATCCGAGCTCCTTTTCATGTTTCTCCGCTTCTCCAACAAGCTTTTCGTTTCAATCGAGATTCTTCCCTTCGCCTTCTTCAGCTTTTTAATTTCAGCTGCTTTTATGCAACATCTCAACTTGTCAGCAAAGATACTATAGTCCTCATCACACTTTTCCATCTGGCTCCAGTCAAACCCAGAAATCGCTTTTTTCAGCTTTGCTTCATCGAATGTCTTCGGCTGCTGTTTCCTGTTTGCCATCTGTAACGCCTTCTTTTCCACCGCTTCGTCGAAGATCAACTTCGCTCTAAGCAGGCGATGGTCACTGCCGGTGTTGAATGGCTGCACCACAGAGACGTCTTGAACGATGCGCCTTTTATTGATTAAAATATAGTTGATTTCATTCTTACTCTTTGCGTTTGGTGCGATCCATGTCCACCTTCTTGAGATCTTCTTTTTGTACCAGGTGTTTGCCACGTACAGTTCTTTCATTTCTGCCACCGCTACCAGCCTCTCTCCTCTTTCATTCCTTTCGCCGCTGCCGTATCTCCCTATGAACTTTTCGCCAGCTTTCCCTCGCCCGACCTTGACGTTGAAATCTCCCATCGTGACAGTGTAAGTGGACTTTTGCGCGAGAGCTCTTTCAAGCTCTCGGTAGAATTCTTCCACTTCTTCGTCCTCACTTGCACTTGTGGGAGCGTAGGCCTGGATGACCTTGAGGGTAGCTTTTGACCCCATCTGAAGATGCAGCACACCAATACGTGATGATGTTAGCTGGCATGATATGACTTTCGAAGACCAATCTTTATTGACGATAAATCCAACTCCTCCAACATTTCTAGCGCCATCTCCCTTTCCGAGCCTTACAGCACTTCCATCCTTCCAGTTGACTTCCAAATCCCTCTTTCTTCGGGTTTCACAGACACCGAGAATATCGCATTTTATCCTTTTCTTCTCCTCCATCAGATGGTTTAAAGTTTCCTCCTTTGCCAGTGACCTACAATTGTAAGTACACACAGCGAGGATTGTCCTTTTCCATGTTGGCCTAGCAGCTGACATTTTTAGCAACCTCTTGTCGCTCAATTTCCGCTCCGCCACCGTAGAACGTGCATTTACTCGTGTTGTTTTAGCCGTTAACTTCAAGCCATCCCACTGGCTAGGTGGGCAGGCATGCATACCTCCTCAAGCTTAGTTAGCCTTCAACCTCTAAGGAGAAGGAAAAGTGCTCTTTCCTCTGAGAGAGCAACCCTCCTCCCTGGATTGGGTAGTCCGACACCTTTGTAGCATGGTAAAACCTACCAGGGCATACGCCCCGCTACCATAGCGGTCAGACGGCCAGGGTCACCGCTGCACCATATTGAGGCGCTGAGGTAGGATTTTGCAGGGAAATGCATTTTGTTTTTATAAATGTACAATACTTGTGACTGTGTGTTGAAAGTAGTGAAAGCAGAATGGGAAGGAGAGATTCATGAGGCAGGAAGATGGTATCAAGACATAGTATTAAGGGGGAGGGATAGCTCAGTGGTTTGAGCATTGGCCTGCTAAACCCAGGGTTGTGAGTTCAATCCTTGAGGGGGCCATTTAGGGATCTGAGGCAAAAATTGGGGATTGGCCCTGCTTTGAGCAGGGGGTTGGACTAGATGACCTCCTAAGGTCCCTTCCAACCCTGATATTCTATGGAGAACAGTCTATGGACATGCCAGTGAACAATCGCTAGTTTGTTATTCCTGTGATACAGTGGTTAGGAACAAGAAGGTCAGAGAAACATCCGAGTTAGATTTTTCATTTCAAACAGATATTTTTGTAGTATATCCATGAGTTACCAGAAAAGTGGAGGAAGGGGAGAAATGGAATGGGGTTTACAGTGCAGCATAAAGTAGAGTAAGAACTCCCCTTGGGTGGTGAAGACTCAGAAGTAGTGTATGTGGAAGCTACAGAAGGAGCTGGTCCTTGGCTGAAAGGTTTCTTGGACTACCAGACTTCTACTAGGAGTGGTAGTCAACAGCTCTGAATGAGGAAGAGGCAGTGTCCCTAACCCGCTCCTTTCAAATCCACTTCTTGAGATGCCCTCTAATCTCATTCTCTACTACCTTCCCTGTCCTCCCGCCTCTTCTAAATACATCCCAGATCCCTCTCAAAATACAGACATGCTAATCTTTTGAAGTGTCTTTAAATCTTTTAAAAGGCAGGAAGTTGCATTTAGTGTTTCAAATATTTTCTATGGACCCTCTATTTTTCTATCAATAGAATCTATTCCCTCATTTTAATTGAAATGGGATAGGATGTGCCCTTACTCAGCGCCACCCCCTGAACACTCACATTGTTTTCTAGGCTATGGAGGATATGAACTCCTTTCAAATTATCTCTTTATCTTGTTGTATCCCATTACCAGGAGATGGATGATTGATGATGCATCACCACAATAATGTCCACATTCCAACCACCAAAACTGGCAAGCTGCCTCTCCTATCCTGACCTACGCTTCAGTCACTGAAATAGAAGATGCTGCTGCCATTATGACACTATGAAGAATGAGGATTTTGTAAATGCTACTCAAAATTATGTCTCAAAATAGCATAAAGGGGGCAGCCTTTGGACCAGAAGCAAACCACAAAGTGTTCATGCACATTTTCCTCCCTCAGAGTTTTACTTTCACTCTAAGAATTACAGTACAAAGATTTCTAAAATCCTGTACACAAAGATCAAATTGCTGTGAAAACGTCTTAAGTTGCAAAATAGTCTTTGTTGCTGCTGGCCTTTTTAATAATAAAAGTGGGTTTTAAAGTCTGGTCTTGCAGCAGTCAGGAACTTCTAGGGTGACACAATAACCATTTTAGTTAATCTGACCTGCAGCACAAATAAAAAAAAGGTAAATTTTTTTAGTCCTTCCTTAGAGTGAAATGGCATTTGCAGCATAGCTGTAATCACATAAAATGAAAGGCTTTAAAATTGACCTCTCTCTTCTCCACTCAGTTTCTCTACCAATAAAAATATTACCTTTCCAGCTCACGGAAATTGTATTTCTCACTCTTGTAAAGTCTTATTCTCCACATTTCAGTAAAATATGCAAAGCCTTTATCCAATATTAAACTGACTACATTTTTGGTGACAATACCTTTCAAAAATAAAGTTTAACTTACGAAAAGACCAGCAATATTTCCAGACTGGTGAAAAAGCAATTTGGGTTGCTACACAAAGCATTCCCAAGATTGAGATCTTTGGTCACAATGGTGAGTAGAGCAGGTTGCTTGCCAGTGGTCTCCCACCAGTACTAGATCTGCTAGCCACTGTTAGGTGCCTGACCAAGGAGACAATTTTTTCTCTTTGTTATTACCTAACAAGTTGGTTTTTTTGTTTTGGTAATTACACAAAGCTAAAAGGAAATACTATATTACTTGTCTCATAGGCAAAAAAGCAGGACCATCGGTTTCCAGTGGCAGGTACCATCTTTGTCCCATTGGACAGGAGAACCAGAGTAGTATGAAGTCACTTCCTTATACCTGACAAAAGGAAATGGGACATGGCTCTTCATGAAGCTTCCAGCCTGCACCCACTAAATAGAAACCTCAGAAACTGCTTCAAGTCACACTGCCTTCCAAGCAACATATCCAGGGTCTTATGAGCACGAGTTTAAATTGTTTAATAATTCAGATAAGATGGTCTGAGGTAAACAGTCACCTTTGAAGTACTTCACGAGGAGACTAATCAGAGCCCTATTTCACACTAGGTGAATGTGGATAATTATGTGCTAAGGAAGAACCGTTTGTTGTAGTGTTCATGAAAATCTGTCTGGGAAACTGGAAGGGAAAAACTCAGTGTACTGTTGGTGGACTGTACTTTTAACTGGTTTCAGAGTAGCAACCGTGTTAAGTCTGTGTCAGCAAAAAGAACAGGATTACTTGTGGCAGCTTAGAGACTAAAATTTATTTCAGCATAAGCTTTCGTGGGTTAGAACCCACTTCATCAGATGCATGGAATGGAACGGAAGTGTTTCTCTGAATGTACAAATATCTGCTAACTGTATGTTCCATTCCATGCGTTTGATGAAGTGGGTTCTAACCCACGAAAGCTTATGCTGAAATAAATTTGTTAGTCTCTAAGGTGCCACAAGTAATCCTGTTCTTTGTACTTTTAACTAACTCACAGACTGGTGGGTCACATCTCTAGTATGTGATTTATATTACTGAACTAGGTCATGTTGCCTCAACTGTACAAGAAAAGGAATGATTTAATTCAATATTTATTGTGTTTACAATTATTTTGGTAGGAAAAGAACTTGCATTTTGGTCATATACACACACAAAACAGGTGTGAAGTTATCTTGGGAAAGGGACAGGGAAGAGGAAGACATGCTTTTTGAGGATCCAGAGAGCAATTTTACTGTTCTCAGGAGCCGGGTTTTTCCTACACTATCCAACATTTAGGACAGTTTTACAGAAGAGGCAAAGCGTATAAGAGGAGCAGGTCTGAGGAGCACAGGGTAGACCAGGGGTTCATAACCTTTTTTCTTTCTGAGCCCCCTCCCCCCACCCCAACATGCTATAAAACTCCATGGCCCACCTGTGTGCCACAGCAACTGGTTTTCTACATATAAAAGACAGGGCCGGTGTTAAGGGTACCAACCATGGCAATTGCCTGGGGCCCCATGACACAGATGCCCCTGCGAAACAACGTTGCTCAGGCTTCGGCCCCAGGTGGCGGGGCTCAGGGCCCTGGGCTTCAGCTCCATGTGGTGGGGCTTTGGCTTTCTGCCCTGGGCCCCAGCGAGTCTAACGCTAGCCTTGCTTGACGGACCCTCAGAAACCTGCTCGTGGCCCCCCAGGAACCCCAGACCTCTGGCTGATAACCACTGGGGTAGACAACACGGCAGCAAAAAGCTACGGTTATGGGAGGACAAGAGGCAGCACTTTGGCAGATGGCAGGTATCCTAGTAGAAAGGTCAATCCAAATGCTCAATTCTGCATGAGTGCAGCACATGACAAAGTACATACAGAAAATGTGACACCCACATACCATGAAAAATACCATTCTACACAACTATGGAAGGCGAAATAGGAATGGAAAAATCAAGTGCAAAGGAACACGATGATGTGGACTGAATAGAAGAAGCAAAATAAAGAAATTAAATCTTTGAGACTAGGCAGTAAGGAGTATGCAACTGTTTGGATGCGAACAGAACAGTATGGAAATTCGTACAAGGAACAATTCTGGGCTTGGTTTGGAGTGATTTAAGAAAAATGACTGAAAATGTACAGGTGTGGAATCAACCAAGAGTGGCCCTTACATAGATGGGTTTAGTAATTGGCAAAAGAGTGATAACTTCAGCACACCAAGTTTAGAAGAACATGGGAAAAGATAGGCTATATCAAACGATTTAAAGCATCAGAGGAACTGGCAGCAAAGGAAACTGGGGAGGGCTGAAAGACAAGTTAATGTATGCCCAAGGGTTATGCATGCTATTCAGCAACAAAAATATGTTCAGAGTAATAAAAGCAGTAACGTGGATGAACAAAAATACACTGAAGGCTTGAGGAAAAAGGAGATGGCGGACAAAGGCATATGAAAGAGAAAACAAGGTAGAGAGGACTGTTTCAGTTTACAGAATAAAGAGAAATGATGATAAAATAGGTAATCACAAAAGAGTTTACTCAAATGATCATTTAGTTTTTCCTACTCATTTTAAAAGGATTCAGTCCTCCTTTTAAGTCTTTTCCATTGCTGACATCTTGAAATTAAATTTTAACTGTCTTTTTTTAACCTATACTGTTTATTCTAGATACTGAAATTACTTTCATCTCCCTTTTTCTCTCACATTCTCATTTCTTTTTATCTATATATTCTAACTTGCTTCACCTAAAGGCCGAGGGATTCAAGGTGTTTAATCTCCTTCTATCTTTCATGTATCAAGTTTTCAGAAGCTCTTTACCCCTTCTCTTGAATGCTCTTCTTTATTGCCTTCTGCTCTAAGATATCTACCTACCTTCTCCATTCCCCTTTGTTGCATGCCAAGCATATTCCTATTTTAAATTTTTATTTTACTTTGCCTCCTCAGGACCTTACACCAGCTCTCAGCAAACCTAACCCATTGGAGTCTTTACATTTCACTTGTTTTGCAGGCAGTTTTCTGACCTGCAGGGTGAATGCCACATTCTTTCCACCAGAAGAGGTGGAATTTTAAGACTGCGGGATTAATGTATTTGCTATCTTTTCTTTCTTGCCTGTGATGCAATTTCTCTCTCCACCCCCTTGCACCCTTTCTAACTGAATGCTTTAATTAGCCATACAATTTGTTTCTACTGGCTTTTAAAATGTATTTTAGAGTTAAATACAAGATAGCAGGCAGTATATGGTCTGAAGTGGCTTGGTCTGTAGCTCTTTAAAAAAAACGGTATTAAATAAAGTTGCATTAGATTTTATTTTGTGGATTTAGTGGCAAAGACGTCTAAAGTAAGTACTACCTAAGATTTGCCCTACCAGGCCAGATGTCTAATCCACTATCCTGACAGTGGCTATAACCAGATGTTTCAAAACAAAGTGTAAGACAGTTACACAAAAACCTGTGCAGAGGGATTTTCTTCCCAAATCAGTGGCTGGCTTATGCCCCAATGTCTGAGGATTTAGATCCCTTACAGAAAAGAACTTGTCTAATCCTTTTCTGAATCCTACTAAACTCTTGGCCTCAAATATCTTTTTGAAATGAGTCCCACAGGCTGGTTAGGTGTTGTGCAGAAGAGTATTTCTTTATCAATTTTAATGTTGTTGCATTTCAATGTTATGGATGTGCCATTGTTCCCGAGTGTAAACTGAAGCACATCATTTACCTTCGCTATACTAGTCATACTGTAAACTTCTATCATGTCATCTCCCTACAATTTGTCAGTGTCTTCTCTCACAAGTTTCTCAGGAGCTATTTATTTGTAGCACCCATCTCTGAACTCCTGTTTGTGCTATACATTTTGAGAGACAGGGTGGCCAGACTGAAAACAGCATTCCATATGATGGTGTATTATATAATGCCATAATATATTCAATACTTCTCATTCTTTTTACATTGAATATTGTTTGCTTTTGACTGCTGTTGAGTATTCAGGAGTAGCTTGTGTTTAGCTACCTGCAAGCCTGCAATAACGGGGAGGTCCTTTTCTTGAGAGACAAGTTAACTTAAAAGCCAGCAATGAGTATCAGTAGTTCCTTCCAATGTGCATTACACCTTGTATGATTTTAATCGGCCCTCGTGCTGCCCACTTACCCTTGTTAAGTCCCTCAACTCTTATCACATCTTGAGATATCTAAACTGTGCTCTGCAAGTTTTGCCATCTCACTTTTTAATTCCTTTCACCAATTAAATGCATTAAACATCGGTCCTAATATAGAATTTTGGGTATTTCCATTTTTAAACCTTATGCGATGTTGAAATCTATTTATTCTTACCATTTTCTCACTCTTCACAAGTTTATAATCTACAGCAGTACACTTTACCTCTCAGCCTGTAATTACTTAGGGTACATCTACAATGCAACAACACACTTGCGGATGACTTAGGCTCCCGGGGCTCAGGCTAAGGGGCTGTTTAATTGTGGTGCAAACATTTGGTCTCAGGCTCAAGCCCTAGGATACTTGCTCCTTACGGGGTCCCAGAACCCAGGCTCCAAACTGATTCCAAACATCTACACTGCAATTAAACAGCCCCGAGCCTGCATCAGCTGACACGAGCCAATTGTGGGTGTTTAATTGCAGTGTAGACATACCCTTAGTTTCCTTAACAGGCTCTCATAGGCGACTTTGACAAAGACTTCTTGATAACCCAAAAAGACCCTAAACGATTCCCCTTCAGGCTTTTAAAAAAAGGTATGTACAACATTTTCTACCTTCCAGTCCTTCAGGATAGCCGATTTTCATAGGCTATTACACATAGTGGCTCAGCAGCTTCATTCCTAAGCTGCTTCAGAACACTAGGATGTACACCCCCATGTGGTTATCCGTCTGTTCCAGCACCTCTGATACCTCAGTATTTTACTGTACCTCATCTCTATTTAGCTCTGTGTAGCTCTCCAACATCCTCTGTCGTATGTGCCCTATACGTCCCTCTTATAATAGTTTTCGTTTCAGCTGTATGAAAGTGAGAGCACTTTAATTTTTGTTTAACAGTCAAATTTGCTTCAACACACAAACTACTTCTCAGGGTGTGTGTGTGTGTGTGTGTGGGGGGGTGTTAGAAGAAATGCTGATGTCCAGATCACATAACCAAATGACTAAAGCAATGGTCCAAATGACTAAGGACATAGTCCAGCTGCTACTGGAAGATCAGGCAGCTGGTCGATGACATTGTGATATCTTCAACTTGTTTCCAGCTCCTATCTGCCTCTTCCAGGGGTTACTACTACATAAGAGGTGGCAGTGAACAGGAAATATGAGCTACCTTGAGGACTAGAGTCACCACTGGGAAAAGGAATATGTGGAAGAACAGAACTAAAAAATGGGGCAACATGTGCATGGGAATGGGAAAACCATGCAGCATGGAAGATAATCAGGCAACTGGGAAACTTTTTTTTTAAAAATGGGAGGACAGAACCAGAGTTGTAGAGCAAGGGGTGGGGTGATGATAAAAGGAACAGAGGTACGGAAGGGACATGAAGGGAAGTGGAAATACAGTGAGACTAGTTTTGAAACGACGACAAATGCAAATATTAGTGACTGCTAAAATAAATTAGATCTTCTCTTACTACTATTTCTCTGAAAAAGGTGCGGTAGCTGCCACAGTGAGTTTAGGTTAAACTAAAGAGGGTGAGGAGATAGTCCATGCAAACACAAATGCCAGAGAGATGGCCCCCCGAGACACTAAAACGTGGGACATACTATTAAAAGCAAAAGAACCCTTGAATTAAAGAATTACAGTTTCCAAGGTCCCATGGCGCGCACACAAGATTTCAGAAAAGAGGTGAGAGAAAGGGAAGCTTGAAAGATGAGATTTTAGATTCAGATGCACAATGAGCACCACATACGACAAATCCGCTGGAATTTTCCATTCACATGAAGCTCATGATTGCTTATCTCATATTATATTCCTACTCTTAGAACATCTATTTAAATCACACTGGAACAGAAGGAGTTAGTGGACTAGAGACGAGTCAGCACATTGATATTTAAGAACATAGATCATCTGGGGAAGATACAAAGTTACTTGCACATTTCACTTTAGAGGAGTTAAACTAAAACTAATAAAATAAAATAAAAAAGTTAAACTAAATTAACTAAAAAATGTAACTAGAATAGAATGGGGTGTGGCAGAAGATAACTAGAATGTTAAGGTTCAAAGAACAAGCATCACAGATTCACAAAAGGAGGTTTTATACCCCATAAGCCCGAAGTAACAGACGAGAGGGAAAGCCATGAACAATTTACCTAGCTTTGGGAATGTTATTACACAAAAGGCTAACATACAAGGTAAGTAAGTATAGTAGAAAAGCACAAAATTCTTGAATGGATAAAGGAGTAGCTTGAGGCGTGCCCAATAGCAGTCTAGAAAGGAATGTGTACTTTCTATAGGTGATAATTTGCTGACAGGTTTGGGTGAAGCAGGGAAGTAAATAAAGGATCACATTTAGTGTGGGCTAGATAGACAGAGCAGGGGCAAATAGGTGGCTGTTAATGTAGAGAAGATTGAGGAGTGAGGTTAAGCCAAAAAGGGCAGGGAAATTATTTATAATCTCATTTATAAAAGCATATGTCCACTGCCCAAATCTCTGGATGCACTTACACTAAAACAGTTTTTACAAAGATGTTGCAGCCAGCTGTTGGATGAGAGCTAACTCTGAATTTATATGTATTCACCATTGTGACAAAAACCTTCAAGACACGCCCCTCCCACCCCAATTAACAATCCCTAGGATAATGGGCAGATGGCAGGTATACATTTATAGAAATGCAGGTTGGTATTATATAAAACATGAAGAGGAGGATGCAATGTAACTATCTAGCCCAAGTAGCTGGCCCTGGGGACAGCCACACCAGTCGCTACTGGAACGGCCCCCAGAGCAGGACCCCCGTCCTGGCCCCCCAGAGCAGCAACCTTCCTCCCCAGCTAAGATTTAGTCAGGGGTATATAGTACAAGTCATGGACAGGTCACGGGGACATGAATTTGCTTATGGCCTGTGACCTGTCCGTGACCTTTACTAAAAATACCCATGACTAAATCGTAGCCTTATACATTGTTCATAGCAGGAGACATGTCATTTATGAAATACAGACACTATGGCCAAGATTGTCAAAAGTGACTGGCTATTTTGGGTACCCAATGTCAGCCACATTAAAGAGAGTGCGATTTCCAGCTGGACTGGTGCTGAGTACTTCCTAAAAAAATCAGGCTCCTTAAGGTGCCTCAGATTAGGCATCAAAAATTGAAGTACCCAAAGGGACTGGCCACTTTTGAAAGTCTTGGCCCATGAGTCTAAATTGTTTGACAAAGTCTTTCATTATGCCTCCATTTCTAAGGCTTCCAAACCCAAAATTCCTAAGTCCAGTCCTCTACAAACCATTTACCAAACTTTGGAAAACTGAACGTCCCTTCAGGAAGGGTTGCATGGCTAGTTTCATTTCAAATCCCTCATGTGTTAGAGGCTGACCACCCCCGGTTTAGACCTTTAATGGAAGGAAACTGAGTTGTATTTTAATAGGCCCTTTCATTTTTATTTTGTAGCTCTTCAGGGTGTGATCCTTCCTCCTTTCTTCCATGCTTGGATGAGCAGTAAATAGTTAAAAACACTTGACATTTAAAGAATCACTGACATCTAAGTTAGCATTCCCCTTTGAAATTAATAGGGCAGTACACATCTCAGTGCTACTATTTCAGGTTCTCTAAAAACATGAAGCTCTACTTAACTCATTCTTAAAAAGGACATTGAAATGATAGAGCAGCAGGCAACCAGAATCACACACTGATGCAAAGATCTCTATTATTCAAAGAGGTATGGCAAACCTATCCCTGGATTCTTTTGATGGAGATGTAATTAGAAGGAGCATTCAATGGGGTGTACAAATTTGATGGAAATATGGGACAGATGGTACAAAGGCTGTTTAAACTAATATACAATAGAGGTCTAAAGGACATGAACTCAAATTAAGGAAGGGCTGAGCACTAAATTCAGGTGGAGTGTCTTCCCCACCAAGGTGCCTTCCTGCTGGTTTACTAATAAGTCATTTTAAAGAGAGAACTGAACAAAATATTTAGGACTAATAATACCATCTAACTTCTTAGATTCCAATTTCCTATTGTAGTTTTGGATTTTCAGGCTCTTGTACAACATTGTTTGGAGGAAAGGAGGCCAGGAACTATATCAATCTCTTACATTCAGGTACTTCTAGGCTGCAATGCTGCATTAAAGTCTCCCTAAAAACCAATAAAGCACTGTGTGCTAGAAGTTATCTACAAAAGATAGATAACGGAAATCAGAATGCAACCACACAAACATCTGAAGAGGTACATTTGCTGCAATCTCAGTGACATGAGAATCAATGTGGTGAGAGTATTTAGACAACACTCCCACTTGCAAATTGTAAGCCTGACAATATTTTTAGCACAAGATGAAAAAAAAACCCCACATAATAAAAGCAAGTTCTCCCTTCTGCCCTTCCTCCCGTCTCTCATTTTATGTATTTCTCTTTCTACTTTGGTGGAAATCCAGAACATTGATTTTAGGACTATTTTACTGGATTTCCATTTGTTTTGCCTCAGCTCCTACATTAATCCAAACAATAAGGGCCTTTAAAGCATTCATAAATAACCTGCTAGTGCTGCTGGCACCTAGGAGCCAAGTGCAGCAATGTTAAGCAACAACAAATTTCATAGTTCAAAAGGCACAGTTAAAGAAAAAGGTTGCTCAGAAAAATCACTCTCATTTAGCACAAAGATCCTTAAAAATTGCATGAAATCAGTCAAGTAACTATAGAAACCAATTTCTTCAGCTCTGTATCACACGTCTCACACCTCAATTGTCTTTATTATCATCTGCTGTCAGATCCTTAATCAGAAATGTGAACAGGCTTGATGATTTATTCAGCAGGGAAAAGAATCTGTAGGTCAAGTGAAAAATTTCACACACACACACACACACACACTCCCCCTCCCCTCCCCTCCCCCCAACCTTAGGTACTTTCATTTCATTCTGTTCCCAGTAGCTCTGGGGGCAACTCCAGTGAGATCCAATATTAAGGCTCAATTAAAATAAGCTCCAATTAGTGGAGCTTTTTTCTCTCAGGCTAGAAGAGTCAGGAAATGGATATTGGGAAATGTAAAAAGTCAGCTACTGAGAGGAGGCTGCAGACATAAATGAACTTATTTGTTGATTTCTACAGTTGCTATGCAGAGGCCTCTGGGAGTAAAAGCTTAACCAGTCTAAGCTATAAACTAAAACCCCTGCAGCTAAACATGAACTGTGTGAAACAAGGGCTCCATTCCAGAACAGAAAACTGCTGGGCCCAGAAAATTAAAAGCCAGAGGCGTTTTCCATTTAAAACTAAATCCCAGTACCGCCTCCCAGCCAAAGAATTATAAGCAGTATCAGATTTACAAAACGAACAATTACCCTGGAAAAATGTAGCCTATTGTACAGTCCCAGATGCTAAATCTCAAAGTTTCTTTTTTTTCTAATCCCACATTATATTCCTACTAAGTGTATGGCTGTAGTTTACAAAGAACCATTTCTAGACAGGCCTAAACTATGAAAATTAAATGTTAAAAAGAGCTCATAATTCATTGACCTCATTTGAAGTACTGCCCTTGCCTGCAGCAGTTCCTGTCCTTCCCCAAGGCCTCTGCAAATGGTATGCAACAGCAAAATAAACCCTGACCTAATTGCCAGGGGAGGGCTGCCAACCTTCCCTCAAAAGACAAAGGCAAACATGGTAACTTGAAAGTCCTACCTCTTTCGCTTTCTGCTTTAATCGCAGCTGTTCTGGATCTTCTTTATTGGAACGACTCTATTAAAGGAAAAGAAAAATTTAACAAATTACTAGCATCTAAACACTGCAGCATCCATTAAATATTTAATAAGTGACAATTTTCTCTTGTGATTGAATGTCTTAGCTCCAGGGGTGAACGCCTCAATCCAGATTGGCTTCTCTCTCCTCCCCCCAGCCTCCCTCCTCTTCATCTGGGCCTGGCTGCCTCTGTTCTAGCCTGGAGGAAGCTTAAACTGAAAATGATGCTAACGCTGTCAGTCAGGTCCAGTCTAGGCATGATGTTGTTCATGTCAGCAGCAGACACTTAAAAGGACAGGAAGTAGAGAAGAAGAAATTGTTCTTGTTTAAGTACAATGAGATCCTAGTAAGTCTAGATTCCATACCCACCCAAGTGACTGTAGAATATGGGCCCCAGACTTTTATCAGTTCTTAAAAAAATAAACACACTTAATCAAACTGAGCCAAGACCATATAGTCACACTCAGTGGTGTAGCATTTACATGTTTTGTTTATGCTCAACCAACAATTTTAACCAACAGAGCAGAGGTCAGAAGTGGATCACGTATTGGACTGACCAGATGCAACACACACACACAGCTTGCCAAGCATCACACCTCCAGAGCATCAGCAAAAACAGTAGGGACAAACATTTTGACGAGGCATGTAGAGTATTGAGAAAGGCAAGCAAGTTGTATCCAGAAACAGAGACAGAAGGTCAGGTTAAGAATACAGAATAAATATTGCTTTATGTTTACCAGCAGGATTGAATACACCAAAACATGGCCTTTAAGTAACTACAAGCTTTCAACTTTATTCCTTAAAGATTTATTTTTATTTCTGTATCAATAATCATCATAGTATGTTGGCTCAGCATATTTTGTTCTTGCATTTATTTCTGGAAGATTAGGACTCCTCACTTTTAGCACCAAAAAAATAAATTGAGACCTAGTGGACTGGACAGTAGATATGGAGGGAGACAGCGATAGAGATTTACCCCATGGCTTGCACGTGAGCTAAACATCCATCTCTAAAAGAAGCAAAAACCCAATAAGAACACCTTTTCTGCATGGCATAGGCCATGCTTACACACTTACATGTTATAATAGCAAAATCAGGGATTGAGAAATTTAATGTAGAATATAATGAGACATTAGATTTCTGGTGTTCAAAAGACAGTTATTTTTCTGGGTGGCCAACAATAAGATGTTCTCTCACCTTAGCTGCTCGTAAAAGCATTTCTCGTTCCTCTTCATCCTTTCTCTGTTTTTCCATGTGATCCAGTTTCTCAAGAAATCTAAGTTGTGCTCTGGTGTCACTAGATATGATATACTTATTACTCTCCTGCAAAGAAATAATGATTAGAGCTGGACAAGCTTTTATACACTGCTAAAAACCTATCCTAGGTCAAAAAAAATTATTGGAAAGAAGCTGCGTTGCATGGAATTCTCTTTTTCAAAGCTGATAATTGTAAGTACTTTCCATACGATTCTGCTTACAAGAGAATCCATTTACATGTCTCCTCTCCAACTACAGTATGCTCCTTGAGGTATGTCTATTCAGCTACTTAACAGCCCTCTGCCATTAGCATCCACTTCCTCTATTTGACTCCCTATCCTCACTGTCTAACAAACTTAGGTTTTACACCTAAGGGGGGGGAAAAAAAACACATACAAACCATTTTCTTACTGAGCAAACTTTTTTTTTTTTTAAAGACAAAATGTTATACAACTAGGATATATATGATCCATTTTTATCACCTACTTAAGAAAACCATCATAGAGATAGGAACTATATTTCATGCTGCTGGCAAAATATAATAATTTAAATGTTGCAGCATTGTTTCAGCTAGTCATTCCAGAATGTGAATTAAGCCTTACTGGTATTTTCAAAGGGGATGGAAGAGGGGACTACATTTTTTCCCGGAACCAGTTAAAACATATTTAGATTGAGAATGAGTGCACATTAGCACTGTTCATTATAGTTTTAGGAATATATTTTCACTTTGGTGAATTAACAATTTCCATTAATGCAAACGGTAACTATGGGCTAGTCTACACTTACCCGCAGCATCGGAGGAGTCCAATCGATCTTCTGGGTTCGATTTATCGCGTCTTGTCTAGACGCGATAAATCGAACCAGGAAGTGCTCCCCCGTCGACGCCGGTAATCCTGCTCTGCGAATGGAGCAGGCGGAGTCGACGGGGGAGCCTGCGCGCCGCCGTGTGGACCAGGGGTAAGTACTTTTACGTTCGAAATAAGATACTTCGACTTCAGCTACGTTATTCACGCAGCTGAAATTGCGTATCTTACTTCGAACCTGTGGGCTACTGTAGACCAGCCCTATGGTACATTTGTGCATGAAGGTCCGCTTTATATCCATATGTATCCGCATCCGCGAATGCAGATATCTGCAGATCATTTTTGTGGATTGCGGATCATATGTGGATACAAATTTCTATCCGCGCAGGGCTTTAAGTACAGGATCCTTAGTGTACATTAATGGTAAACACCATCATTGCTCCCCTCCTTGAGTTCTTTGAATGGAACATACTTCTATCCTTTCTAGATATAAAAAGGTAAAAAACCTAATTTGAATATGCAGGACATGGAAGGCTAATTTTCATTATATTTTTGCTCTTACTCTTTAAATTTTGTTTTTAATATGCCATGTTCTATCCAAAAAATATGTAGACAAGACCAAAGTGGACTTTTTCATTTGTTCTAGGTAAGTTACTTGAGTGTTTCCTCTTACTGGTGGTACCCTTTTTCCTCTTATCTCAAAGAAACTGAAACCTTGAGACCTGTCATCCTTTTCTCCTCCCTCACCACTTTAAGTTGTCACCAACGCAGCCCATTCCCATGTTCTTTTAAAAAAAATACTCCTACTACAGATCTGTTCTTGACTTTTTATCCCTTTCTCACATGGTTCCTGAAACATTCACCCCTGCCTTCTTCAGGCTACCCCTGCCCCAATGTTATCCCCTGTGGTGTGCTTATGATGTAGTCTTGTTAGGCAAATATTTTGGGATTGGCTTTGTATTTTAACCATCATCGTGTTACAAAATCACTTGGGGGCAGGATGAAGCTATACCACCATACCACATTCTTTTGTATATGGTATCTTTCAAAAGAGCACCCCCAAATACTCCATCATCCTCAACTTTCATAGAGGAAACAGGACTCTGAAATTATGTCTTTGAAGTAAGGCAGGAACTATTTTTTCAATAGTTTAGTTTTAAAGTTCAGTTATATATGGAATATGTAAAAACTGAACATGTTAACTCAACAGATCTGCTCCCTGTGAACATTTGGCATCATAACCACTTGTTTTACAGTGATAATACTGCAGAACCAATACCGCTACGTGAGAGCAAGATTCTGTTCACAATCATGCGCCAACATCATTGTTACATTTCCAATACAGGATTAAACTCTGCCGTGAGCTACACCTGTGCAATTCCAGCAAAGACACTGAGGTTGCACAGGTGTAACTGAGGGCACAATCTGATCTGCATAATCTATTATTGCAGATCATAAGCCAGAAAGCTGGATTCATATGTCAGGTTGAATTTGCATGGCTGGCAGTTCAAAAAAAAAATATCCTTTTGTTTTAAAACTGAGCATGTTTGTCCTGGAAGTAATTGAAAGACAAACAGAGAATCCCCCCAAGTGACACTCCAAGAATGTTTTCAGACTAGAACTGCACTTTAGAATTTAAGCTTACACACATGGGATTTTTACAGTTCACCCCCCAACCAAACCCACCAATTCCTGCCTCCCTCACCCTTTTTTTTTTTTGCAATGCATGAAGTCTTAAAATGGCATTGGCGCGTGTTAGTCTAATATGTGGCTAAAGTGTACATAATTCTACAAATATTTTACCTTAATTTTGCATATATATGTATACATAAAGTTATTTCCACATACTCTAATGAAGTGCCTCTGCAGCAGCTAGATTATAGAGGATTATGAGGCATGTCTTCAGTGGGAAAATACCTGGCAGCAAGTTCAAAAGCAGGTATGTTCCCTGTACGTGACTTGCTGTTTCATTACTCAATTATCATGCTGTTATGAATGAATGGGAACTCTGACTAAAGCAGCTGTGGTTTAGTATGCCAACTCCTACCAAGAATTCCCCCCAAATTGGGGCAACAAAGAAAAACAGAGACCCCTTGAGGAGTAGACAGTTCTTTCTAGCTCAGTCCAAAAACACACCAAAAAAAGGGACCACTAAGTGGAGGGAGCATTAAATTGTGTATAATAAGGGCCACCTATGTCACTTAGGCAGAGCAGGCTGCAGAATGTTCTAACGGTTGTTATTAGTTAGAGCCCCCTTTGAAAATGGCCACCATCTCTCTTTGTTTTCAACAGGGCTTAAGCTACTGTTGCTCAAGAAAGATGGTGGCCCCATATGCCATAAAATAGCAGGGACACTCAGTCTGGTTGAGATGCTGGCCACTTTGAAAGAGCACCTCTCCATGGAATTTCCTGTAGTACACCATTGCATCCTTCTGCCTCTGCAGAGAGGCATAAAAAAACCTGATGACTAATCCTAAAAAAATACTCAAGTGTAGTACATGAACAAAATTTCAGTGAGTTTTAACTATATGGGGAAGTTTGAAGTGTGTGTTCAGTTATTGAGATGACTGGGCACAAAAAAGACTGATAGTAGGTACTAAATTGCTTAAAGGACCTACTTAGTTTTAACTCCTGAACAGATTAGCAAACTTGCTGAGTACATAATGAAATTTTCTGAGAAGTTATGAGTCAGCACAGTAGTTTGGGGGAGGATACCTACATAAAGGGTTGAACCCTTGCTTTATGCAGAAAAGCTCAACTTTATGGAGTTGCTAGAGATGCCTCCACAACACAGCTTAACTTCTCATTTGCTTTGACTGATGTTCCACAGTTATCCATCCACAGTGACACCTAAAAGTCTTTCCCATACACAAAGCCCATCAACATGTAGGAAAAATTTGAACTACTCTTATGTTTCAATGCAGACAAGCACAAGAATCTTGTCACTGTTGTGTAATTGCTTAAGACTGTTGGGGCCCTTTTGAAATACCTTACAATCCTTTAGCTTTGGCTAACCCAAAATTGTATCATCTGCAAGATTTCCCTGCCTCAATTCACAACTTCTTCCATCTCATTCAACTTTTCTTACAAGACATAGCTTAGATACTTTATTATTAACCTCTTTCCATGTAGAAACTGACCATTTATTACCACTCTGTTCTCTAACTAGTTTCTAAACCGTGACAGAATTTTACCTTGTATACCATGACTACATGAATACCTACAACAAGAAGCTTTTGTGGCAACTATCAAAGGCTTTTTGAAAGGCAGTCATATCTACTGCTCTCCTTGAGCTATTTTGTTGACTCCCTCAAAGAACTAATAAGGATGGACAGGCACATAGGCAGCGAGTTACATGGGCCCGTGGTGCCCGTGCCCCACCAATATTCAGAGCACAGGGGCCTGGCTCCACCAATGTTTGGGGCCGGGCCTCTCCCCCGGCTCTGCCTGCCACCCCTGCGCACCTCCCTCAGTATGTCCCTGGGCAGTGGCTGGCTGCCGCTCCCCGCGCTGTGCTCCCTTGCCAGCCGCTGTCTGGCTCCTTTCGCGCTGTGCCCACCAGCGCTACTCTATCGCTCCAGCTAAAAGGGAGTGGGGTAGACTGAGGTGGCTGCCGCTGCTGTGGTCTGTGGAGGGAGGAGGCCCACGTGACATGATGGCAGCCCTCCCCCCCCCAGGCCCTGACCCTTCACCAGTCCTGAACCCCTCATCCCCAGCCCCACCGCCCTCACTCCCTCACTCCAACCCTCTGCCCTAGCCCTGAGCCCCCTCACACACCCAAACCCCTCACCCCCAGCCCCACCCCAGATCCCTCACCCCCAGCCAGAGCCCACATCCCCCCACATGGTGCAATATAGGGAAACTGTTAAACGCTTACTGTTTCCAGTCCATTTTTACATTATTTAAAAAATATATATATCAGCTTACAAGGCAGGTGTGGGGGGGGGGGGCGGGGGAGGGGAGAAAGAGACTTGGACCAGTTCTAGGCATCACCAAAAATTATACAAACCTGGCACCCATGGACAGGCAGGTCTACTTTCACAGAGCTTGAAGTCCAGACCAATTTCTATCAGGACGGAGAGGGCCAGGAACGTGCCCCATACCAAAATTAAACACACTCTTTGCCTAGCAACAGGCTTACTTGGGGACATGAACTCCTCTCACACACAGTTCATTTATTGTTTCATTTTTGTGGTCTTCCTACTGCTACATCCCATTATAAAACTGCATCATCATATAACATCAACACCCAAGAAGATAGCTGCCAAGATTGGCTAGCTCGCCCTCCTTTATTAATCTGCATTAACTACCAGTTATCACAGCTGAAACAACTTTGTATCTTCATAGTGTAACTAGAAGTATCTATGGATTCACCTGTTGTAATGACTATGCACAACAGAGCTACAATTAAAGAGGTTATGGAAGCTTCAACATCAGTTTCCTTATTTTTGAGAATAAGAGAACAATATAGCACATTTTAAGTCAGTTACTTTAATAAAAGACGCATTGAAAAAGATGCATCAGTGACTAGCTGACAAGATGCAGAATTTCATAGTGGACTCAAATGCAGATTTTACTGTACAGACTGTTTCTTTAGACGGACTAGAACAAAAATACTGCATGTTGCTCTCTGTAGTATTTACTTCTCTATCCAGCAAGGAGAAGAATTACTTGCTTTTGGCCTGACTCAACTCCCAAGAGGATTTTCCCCCCATTTTCACCGCTCCTATTGTACAGTATGGGTGGAAGTTATTTTACTCAAAGTGTAATCCTTGAAGAGTTGCATGGTGTATTGCATATCCTACTGTAGATACAGATTTAAAATGTAGCTCTTTTGCACATGCAAGTCTGAATTTGTGAATGTTCACCTGGCTGGTAGAACACATGCAAAATAGGAATACATTCCCATGTTGCAAATGAATACCTAGCCCTAGGTATCAGGCCCTAGGGGAGAAGAAGGGAAGGAGAATTACACTGGGGCCACAAACCTACACTGTTCTTTACTTTCTACGTTTGTGATGTAAATTTATCACACTTAAAAAATCCCATATATTCCTAGTTACATTATGAAAAGAGGGAGCCCCAATTTTTTTTTATTTTTTTTATAAACACACATTATAGAGGAAGTTCATACATGAAAAACACTACTTATGCAAAAACAGGTGTCTAACAAAGTCTTATTTTTCAGGGCCTGCATTTTTGCTTAAGACTATCCACATGATTGTGAATTGTTACAGCCGTTGTTTTGAGAAAATGGGACATCTGATGAAGTGTTATAATCTTTCTATTTTAGCTTCTGGCAGTTCTTGATTTGACAAATCTATTGGTTCCTGTTCCATTAAGACAAAGGCAGTCAGAAGTCTATGTGCCGCATTAAGACCATTGTTCAGAAATTGCCCTTTGCGGTCTTTTGTCTTTACAGGATGCGAAAGGCATAGCTCTCCAATGTTCCTGCAAGTTTTCAGCATCTGCTTCACCTCATTTGTGAAAAAAAAAGTCTAATTTCCAAGTTTTTGGTTGGGATACAGGGATGTCAAGCTTTGCTGACTTCCAGAGGCTCTTCTCATTAGGAGTTGGTACACTATTTTCAAATCGGATTTCGTTCCATGTCATCTTTCTGGTTTGGAGCAGCATGTCGCGGTTGCGTCACACACTATTACGTAGACACTGCCAGGTACTGCATTTCCCATTCTCTGATATTGTCTCTTCCATGTTTACTAATCTATAAAATGTATTTAAAAATTAAAAACCTCCTTGTGACAGTGTCCACTCACCTCTTATGAGCACCTGCTGTCAGATGGGAGCAATCCTTCACACTTTCCTCTCTTTGCTGGCTGTGGCCCTCCAGCTAAGTCACTCAGTTAATAGTTGGGGTTCATCCATCCATTCTTTTGGGCTAAAAGGTCTAAAAGGGCCTGGGCCCTTATTAATGTCTTTAGTCCGGTATCTGGGCTCAGTTCTCAGCCCCTTCTGGGCTAGCTTTAGTCCGTGTCTGCTCTGGTATAGAGCAGTGCCCCCAGGGCACAGGCACTGCCCTGGTACACAGTCTCCCTGGAGACTCTTTGCCTTAATGCGTTCTTATTGCCCCAGCTCTGAAGCCAGGTCACTCCTTCAAGTCCAGTCCCCTTCCGGGGTAACAAAGTCCAACAAATGGCTGGCCCTCTGCAGGGTCTTCAGCCCTGTCCCTGAGCCCTTTAAATTCCTGTGCTTAAGCATCTAAACTAAAATCTTCTCCTTCTCATGGCTTTGGCCACTTTGCCAGTGTGTGTGGGGAGGGCGGGGGGGGGACGGACGGACCCATCCACTACTCCAGATCCCAAACCGGAACTGTATAAATAGTAGCCATGAGCTGTTTCCTTTAATAGTTCCTACTGCTGCTGCATTCCCGGGGCCTTTAACCACGTAGCCCCTTCCTCTTCACCCTTACCTCAGGGCTGAAGTTCTCAACTCTTCTGCTTCCTCACTGAATGCCAATGCCACCAACCACCAGTCAAGAGCACCCCTCCTTACTCCTCTGGCACCAGCCAAGAACTGACTAGCTCAAACCCTGCAGTTCCTTTCAGCTGAGCTTGCTGTGCTCTGATTGGCTGCTTCCCTGCAGCCTTTCTAGCCAAGCCTGGAGGACCCACCGTCACTGCTCCTTTCCTGGGGCAGGGGTATGGGGCCTCAAAGCAGGGGTCTCAAAGGCCTGGTACACTCTGTCACACTCCTGTTAGTTTAGCTAGTTATTAACTTTCTTCCTACATGCAGCTTCATTTGTAAACAATTCTATCAATTTGGCAAACCTATAAATGGCAGAATCCTAGCACTGCAAGGGTGTTTTCAATGGTTTTAATATGAAATGTGTCTAAAAATGGTTCTGGGGGATTCATGTTTGTGGTCTTGCAATGACTTCCTTATGAAGTAAGTCCAATTTACAAGTAACTGCCAGCCCTTCAAACAAGCAGAGATCAGAAAGCCAAGCTCTGTTCTTTCAAGCTCATGCATCACTACCAGTAATCAAAGTTTTACAGATCAATTCAACCCTGCTTTACGGCTATGCAAGTGTTAGCGCCACTGAAGTCAATGCAGATCAAGTAGCCATGTGAAAAGCATTTTGTTTTTGGAAATGGTACAATGGTCAAGTGCCATGAGAAAAATCCTTGCATTAAAATTACCATTTCCATGAAATGTTTGAATTAGGGTTTTTTTGTTTATCCATATTTTAACTTTTAGTGCACATAGCAAAGATGTCAAAAGGGAAACATCAGAATTAATTGAAAGCCACCATTAACAGTAGCAAGCCTAAAAATAGTCTTGGGCCAGATTAAAGATGTACATACAGCATGTGTGTGTTTATATAAGGAGAAAGTTTACCTTTAAGGCTGCAGAAGAGGACAAACTTTAATGCAAAACTTGCTTAATATTTTCTTTTACCTTATAAGTTGTCATTCGATGCTGAGCAATTACAGTCAGTTTTTCTAGGAGCCCTCGTAATCTCTCCTGTGTAGCATGGGAGATCAAGTTCACAACATCAGAGTTAGGTTCCGTAATGTCATGCCTTTTACCTGTGGAAGCAGAGAAAATCCATTACGTGTTTTAGGAGCAGCTGATAATTGAAATAATTAGCACAGCAGGTATTCTGTTCCCCCTGGAAGTCATACCCATTACGAATAAAGGTTTGGAGATTATGATTTTCCTGGTAAAGTCACAACTTCAAAGATCTTAGACATTACATTAATAAAACTTAGCCTGGAGCTTCAGAAAATATAGACATTGTTTCACTTAGCCTCTAGAATCATTCTCCTTGCAAGGTCATTTATAGGACAAAGTTAATAAGAACACAAATCAAGCCGTATGTTCAGGGGGGGAGAAATAGTAGCTGTAGAAATTAGTGCCATATTCTGTTAATTTCAGTAATTAAAAAAATAGAGAATTACATTTTTCCCTGTTAGACACTGCTTGTTAACAACTCATGACATTTATTTCAATGATGTTTCTTTGCAATGTACTCCAGGCATAAGAGCCTCCTCATCTACCTCTGACCAAACAGTATATACCAAATTAACCTAGGACTCCCTAGGTAGTAACTTGGAAATATATATCTAGTCCAATTTGGGTCACAATGCCATCACCTCTGACCTGTTCTCTCAGGTTGCCACTCCTCTCCCCGTTCCCTGATGAGCCCTACTGCCTCTCTCCATATTTCAACAGCTGCTATCAAAAAAGGGAGACAGCGTTGAGCAAAGCTGCTTGGGCCGTACACCCGAGGCTAAGTGTCACCTCCGCAACCTTCTCACAATTGCAGATAGCCAAAGAGAAGTATTCCTGTGGTTGACACAATCAACATGTCAGCACATCCACACATGGGTACCTGGACAACTTTGACGTCTTTTTAAATAGACAGCACAGTTTAGCTACTGATAATCAATGCTGGTATCAGTGTCAAGACAGAAAATTTTAATTTTCTTGCCCTCTCCCTGCACATAAAGGCTGTAGCACTTTAGGTGCAGAATAGTATTCATTTAAAATGTAATATGGTATTTATTACTCACTAAAAAGTGAAGTGCTAAGAACGTAGCATATACTCTGAAATAATCACCTGTTTTGCATGCCTTTATTTATTCTCATTTAATGGTAGCACCCAGATAATATAGGTCCTTATTTATGTACTCTCAAAGGGCCTATGATGTTGTTATATGTAAGATCAAACTGCAAGAACAGTTTTGATCATAAGTCAGTAAGTCCTAGGAGCCCAGTTTTAGACAGTACCTTATTTTGGGACAACATTATTTTAGTTCAGACAGCTTTCAAAAGCTAGCCCAGCCCACTGAAGACGGAGGTGAAAAATATATACTGAAATATTTGAAATTACAACCCACTTGAAACAATTATTCTTTGGCTTTCTATTTACTTTTTAGACTAGTCCAATTACCAGTGCTTCCTGTATTTCCCTTGTCCTCCCAACCTAAAATTGTGTAATACGAACTAGAAGATAGCTTCTCATGTGAAAATTGTATGATTAAACACTCAAGTCAGGAAATACCAACGTTTTACACATTCAGCCTTAACTGTGCCCCTTTGTCTACATCTTGCATAATAAAACAGATCTTTAAGATATTAACGTACTATGTTTCAAATAGGAAAAAAGTTTCCTTCCAGTTTTACTGCACCATTATGACAATATCTCATTACTGACTCATAGGAGCATTGCTTCCAAGATACTTATTAAATTGTCACTACCTATGTATTACGTATTTTATTTTCAATTAGCAGCCTTGCTTTCCTTACATACATTTCAGGGATGAGACAAGTTAACTAACTATAAAGTTTAGTTTTTAACAGCTAGTTTTTCTATTTTCTTTTGTAAACAGAATTTTCACACTAAGTATACTTTACACAGAACACCTGCATGAATTCTGGCTAATTGTATCACACAGTATCAGAAGAAGATATTACATAGATGTTTGGGTATAGAAACGTTGTATGATTACATTGAGAAATAGTATAACCATGTAAGTGGACTTCTGTAACACATGAGAGTTATGGACACACATACGTTATTTCCTGACAAGGTTACTGTAAAACCTTAGTGTTCTATTAAGGCAACCTGAGCAGGTGGCGACTAAGCAGCAAAAAAGGAACAAGGAAACCACTTTTTAAAATAGAACATTCATCTTATCAATTTATAAGAGCATCCAATAGCGACAATCAGGATTAGGACCTCATTCTGCTAGGTGCTGTACAAATGTGCGCTCTCTGCAGCAAACAATCTAACACTTAGGCTAGGTCTACACTACCGCGGTAAGTTGATCTACGCTACGCAACTTCAGCTATGTGAATAATGTAGCTGGACTTGATCTACCTTAGA
This sequence comes from Chelydra serpentina, assembly GCA_037349315.1. Taxonomy (NCBI): domain Eukaryota; kingdom Metazoa; phylum Chordata; order Testudines; family Chelydridae; genus Chelydra; species Chelydra serpentina. Next base: position 62,223,390 of record JBAIAC010000002.1, on the reverse strand, counting down.
TCGAGTTACCACGGGGTCTACACCGCAGGGGGTCGACAGGAGAAACTCTCCCGTCGACTTACTCTACCCCTGACAAAAAGAGTAAGGTATGGGGATCGACTGGAGAGCGATCTGCTGTCGATCTGGCGGGTCTTCATCAGACCCACTAAATCGACCGCCGGTGGATCGATCTTAGAGCGTCGATCCCGGTTGTAATGTAGACATAGCCTGAAGTTGGGGGAGAGACACAATCAAGTTTTTAAATATATGCACTCTTGGTATATCCTCCCAATATTATTCATAAATACATAAATAAAAATAAATACTTAAAATATCGTCTTGCCCCAACTGCCCTCAGCCCAGCTCTTTAAAACGTGAGCTGAGTTCTTGAAGGCATTGAAGCAAAAATGGTATGAAGAAGAGGTCTCAAGGGAAAGCAGTAGTTTTTAGCATCAATGCATGCCAACAAGATTATTCATACTTTCCTATGTTACGGGTTGCATCGGTAGATAGCTGACTAACCAACACCCTGTTCCAATATGCCTGTGGGTAACTGATACTGTGCAGTATCTATTTCAGTTCACAATCATAATTAAAAAGGTTCACAGCTTCTGTTCATGCCTTTGTTGCTGTTGGAGCATTTTTCCTTTGGGTTATCCTACAAAGTTTTATTTTTAAGACCCACCCAAAAATGTTTAGGACAGATTTCCTGATTGGAAGTTCAAATAAAGAAGTATAGCTCTCTTGTTTTCCAGACTAAATAGAGATTTATGAACTCAGTGTGAGATGACGATACATTCTAATTTTATTTTTTTTAAAACAGTGAAAATTGTTCAATGCAATCATTGAGTCCAGAATGTCAATTACGGATGCTTTGGTCTCACCTATGTCTAGGATCTTCTTTTGCAAAGCCTCTGGGGAGAGAAACGGTTCATCTGCACAAGATCGGATCAGTGTACCAACCACTTCAGAATTTGTTGCCAAGATGCATGCATTCTCTTCACTTAGGTTGACCCCAGCCATAGAAGTCACATCATTGATGTCATCTTCGTCTCTACCAGAAAGAAAGCCAATTGTTATTTTGTTCTTTCCATCACATCCTGAAAGAGCCTTTTGTATTGCTGATCGGTTTTATACACAAGTGTAAACTACCTGAATATAATCATCCCTATGCATCAGTGGGCAAACAGTCTACTACAGTAGAATCTAAGGGCTGGTCCACACTAACCCCCCAGTTCGAACTAAGATACGCAACTTCAGCTATGTGAATAACGTAGCTGAAATCGAACTATCTTCGTTCGAACTACAAGGTACTTACCACGGGTCCACACGCGGCAGGCAGGCTTCCCTGTCGACTCCGTGTACTCCTCTCGCGGAGCAGGAGTACCAGTGTCGACGGCGAGCACTTCGGGATCGATTTATCGCGTCTAGACAAGACACGATAAATCGATCCCAGAAGATCGATTGCTTACCGCCGAACCTGGAGGTAAGTATAGACGTACCCTAAGAGTTATGAACACCTTTGGAATGGAGGTTGTTTGTAACTCTGAAATGTTCGTAACTCTGAACAAAAGGTTATTGATTGTTCTTTCAAAAGTTTACAACTGAACATTGACTTAATACAGCTTTGAAACTTTACTATGCAGAAGAAAAATGATGCTTTTAACTATCTGAATTTAAATGAAACAAGCACAGAAACAGTTTCCTTACCTTGTCAATTTTTTTTTAAACTTCCCCTTTTTTTAGTTTATATTTAACATGGTACTGTACTGTATTTGCTTTTTCCCATCTCTGCTGCTGCCGCCTGATTGCATACTTTGGATTCCAAATGAGGTCTGTGGTTGACTGGTCAGTTCATAACTCTGGTGTTCGTAACTCTGAGGTTCTACTGTACCTTCAGTAGTCAGTGCAGTTTCTGCCCCTTTTCATTTGTCTACTTTTCCCAGTTAGGCAGTTTTGACATAATTTGTTTAGGGAAAAAGAGGCTAATAGATACTCAAACCCGTTTAATTTATTCTTAAGTGGCTGACAGACTTGTACCCCAATTCAATGCATTAAGAAAAGGGCTAAAACCCACGATTATCAGAACAGTTAGTGACCAGTGATGATTTAAAACTAAAGTCACCACTGATGTTTCCTCCCTCTACTCCCCAGTAGCTGTTGAGCAATTTCAAGAGTGTATTCATAATGTATTAGCAGAATAGAATTCTTAATCTTTCAGGAAATGTGCAAATTAGGCCTTCAATGCCTGGTAATTGAGTGCTAATTGATCTTCACAAGTACACTCCAATTCCCCTCTTCCTAATGACCACAGAATCTTTGCCTGCTGTGATCCCACTGTGGTATAATTACAGCTACTACCATGGATCAGTCTGTAAAGGGGGCTATGTAGTCAGTGTACCTATTAATACAGCATACACACTAAGCCACCAGAGGACTTAACAGAAGTTCATGCTGAAATTTGGTGCTTAGATCCTTCAAGGATGGGTTCTAAAGAAAAACTTGCATGTCCAGTAGCATTTCATACTACTTAGTCCAAATGACTCTCTCATATCCAACTTGTAGTTTAGTACTCAAGTAAGGGACTGACAGAATGTGGCTAAATTATAACATGCTTTGCCTCTACTAATGTATCAATTTCAACCTGCAAAAATCACTCTCTCTAACTAGCCCTGCCATTTACTAGTTTCTTTGATACATTCAATTAATTTATTTCAAGTAGGACTATGTAATGAACTCCAGTTGAAAGTTAAAGGCACTCACAATATAGCTAGCGGAAGTTAGATTCTGGCTATCACCCTGATGTATTTTCAAGTTAGTCTGTGTAGTGGCCGTACTGGAAGACTTGCATGACAACATCTATATATAAAAAAACAGCAATACTTTTCCACAGTAATTTCTCTTACCACTTTTATACTAGGTATTATGTTGAATCCCTGAGAAATAGCCCTTTTACCAGTCAGAAGTAATAGCTAAAGATGTTATCAGTCTACCAGTACATCCGCTAAAAAATGCACATACACCCTGTTCTCTGCTTATCTCTACTTGAAGTTGAGATTCTCACAAAATTTGTTAAATGGGAATGAAAGTCATGCAATGTAGATGTACTTCACTGTGTGAAATTGAATATATTAGATGAAAAGTGAGTCTCTGGCACCCCCTGGTGTTTGACTATGTCTGTTTTCCTCTTATTCAATCTTTTATTTACTCCATTTTACTGAAAGGAGAAGAGAAGGCTAGAAAGGAACACTTAAATCTATCCTACATTATATTGACCCTGGGCTACTAATTGGAATAAGCATATGGCCTTTACATTCTATCAAGGTGAGACTGATAAGCTTGGTAGAGAGAAGGAAGCAACCTGAAGAGTGAGCAAGAATTCTACCAGCACTCTTTGACGACAGAGTGAGACCACCAACAGATGCAAACAGATGCCAGCAATGCGTTCTGTGAAGACCCCTCAACAGTGGTTTCTTGCTCCTATCCTTTGTCTGACAGGGCCCAAATTTGTTATCCTTTCAGACAAGTGGCAAGGCCCATCTTTTCACGTAAGTATTTGGGGAGGACTGTCTATTTCTGCAGTGGTCTATGGTTAATATAGTTATAAATATCTGTAGCGCCATTTATATTGTATACATTTTTCAATTCTGTAAGAGCTTTTTAGTGGCCAGGGATGATAAAGTAATAGGCAAAAAGAAAAGGGAAGTGTTAACATTAGATTTGGAGAGGATTTCAATTGGTAAAAAAATATTTCTCAGGTGTTTTCTTGAAAAATGTGAACAGTAGTTCCATGTAGGGCACTCAATTGTTCCATGGCATCTACTGTAAAAACAGGGGCCATTGGCATACACCGTATACTCACAATTTTCTGAAATCCTATTATCTAAACCTCCACATTATCTGAGTCCCAGCATGCGGAACAAGGAAGGTGTTCGGATAATAGAGCAGAGACCCCCGGCCATGGGGGAGGCCACCCTGACATTGAAAGGCTCTAATGGCAGCGTGGGGAGCCCCCTGCAGACCTGCTGTCATTGGAGGGAGGGAGCAGGGCTGTCCCTGCACTGCCAACAGGCTGGTGACATCTGATCCCTGCAGGCACAATGCAGGCAAGGCTCCGGGGTCCCAGCAGGGCAAAGGAGAGTCCTAGGCATGGGTCTCTGCTCTGACCAGCCAGGACCCACAGCCTCCCGCCCCGGCACCTTGCACCTCCAGTAATTGAGAGGGCAGGAATGGCAGCATAGGAAGCCCTCTGCAGCCTCTAGGTTCAAGTCTGATTTAAGTCGGAAGTGGAACAGCTTTTGGTAGTCTCCACCTCTGTTCCAACGCTCACTTTTCAAGAGGAAAACTGATTTTGTAGTTCTGAAATTTAATGAGTTACTGGGACTAAAATCTTTAAGAATTCTAGTGATCTAAAGGGCCAGGTATTTTGCTGGCCACTACAGTCAGAGCTTTAGCTGGAGACTTTTACCTCTACCTAAAAGGAGCAATATCAAAGAGGAGGTAATAAAAGATTCCTTAAAAGCTCCCAGCTGTATTAGGAGGTTACCAGTACAGCCCAAATTACCAGTTCAATGGTATCTGGCTGTTTGGACTGAGCAGAGGTCATTTTTAGTTTAATCCCAACTAGGGTTTCTGATAAAAGATAACAGTGCGATAATGCTGATCTCATAGGGCAAAGCACTGACATGCCTCCTCACTATAAAAGCATCATCATTAATACACAAAGTTATAAGGCCAACACTGTGGTAAATAGAATGCTGATAAAAACCCAGACCCAACTGTACAATTCCTATACAATTAACCCAAGTCTCTCAATTTTCAGGTCAATGTTTTTAGGTCCTTCCCCTCACCGCATTAAGAGATCCTTCAGAAGTCTCTAAATTATGTATTGAGGCATCATTCCCCGTATCTATACTGCTGTCTGTTCCTTTTGTTGAAGTCTTGTTTCCTACAGCCACACAAACTTCCAATTTTGTTTATTTTTACCTGAAGGATGTTGTTCCATTCTCTTTTATTTTATTTTTCTGAACAGGAGATGCTTGAAGCGACAGAATTTTGTTTCCTGGCAGTGTAATTTGTTTCAGAAAGGAACCTAAAAAACAATCAACATGCCACAATGAAAAACAAAATCCAAGAAAGATGACTGCTTATTCAGTACATATTCTAAACAAAAGTATGTGTTGCAGGCTGAAGAACCAATTATATCCATTTGGAAACCAGACACTCAAAAGTACTACATTCTACATATTTTGCAAGGCTAACAAATTAATATATTTTTTCCTCTTAATGAAATAGTGTTTCACCATCTTATTGCTAACCTACGCAGATCACGTATCCCACTGCAGGAATGAGCTATCTGAAACAAAACAGAAACCAAAATTTACTAAATTATACGTTAAATTAACTTGTACCAGTAGAAGTCTCACTTAATATCAGGAAGCGCCAAAAAGAGTTTATAGAAACAGCATCAATTTGCTGGAATGAGCATACTTAGAGTACTCAAAATAGTAAAACTACTTATCTTTTAAGTGAAATGTTTTCTCAGCAGGCAAGGTGATGGATAGAGTACTCCCAAGGCTCTGTGAGTATACAGTTCCAAGCAACTTCCAAAGACACCCATCTAATTTTACCATAATTGACTGGTTTGAATACATTATTTCTCTTGTCCCTTCAGTGTCATTCTGCCACAATATCTAATGTTACAATGAAGCATTTTCCCACCTCCCTGTTTAAAACAAAACAAAACCAAACCCCAAACATACAGAAGTCCAGCCCTACCTGCAGGAAACTGGTTAGTCTGAATTAGTGCGTTTAATGGCATCCTTTTTTCACCAGGTTTCTGGAGAGTCAGTGTTGCTGTTTGTGGAAGCGTGGCCACTTGTTTAACAATGCCTCCTGATGGCTGCTGGACTACCTGGAAACAGTATATCCAATATCAAACATGGAAAGAGCTAAATATAGAGAGACATGAATCCTATCAACATGCTCATTCAACCAAAACTGCTGGGGGACATACAGGCATGTCTAGCTTTCACTTTAAGAAATACATCATGCTCATGAAACTTCAAATATACTTTTTGTCTTGACAGGACAAGTAAACCTACCAGTTGTTCAAATTTGTAGTTAGCAACACTGACTTGTTTGGAGCGTTAAAATTGTTTCGACAACAGACATCTCACCACTAGTCATGTTGCCTATTTCCAATTGCTGTATCAGAACAGTTTCCTAATACCATAAAATTCATTGCACTAAAGGCCTTAACTCTTGGATAAACAAAACTGGCATTAAGTGCTATCAGTAGAAGATTGAACTTGTTGCTAAACGGATTCAAACTATCACACACGATTCAAAAGAAAGCCAGCATTTTTTAAATTCAGATAATGCATTCCATAACTAGTTCTTAAATTGTCTTTATACATCTAGATAGCTGAAGACTATATGCATCTACGAAAGTGTTAGTACAGATGAAATTTGAAAACAATGCTTTTTTCCCCTGCATAACTAGTTTTTAATATATATTTTTTGTATATCAGAGGGCCCCTCAAGTCCATACGTCTGCTGTGACTGACCAGTACTATCCAGCAACACTCACATTGAATGCATTGGAGTTTATACAAGATAAAGAACAGAAAATCATAAGCACCTCTTGGGAGTGCTGCAGCAATAACGGTAAAGGAGAATTGTGCTATACCAAATTGGTCTGACCCAGTATGGCAATTCTTATGTTCAAATAGATTGTTTTGGTTCTCTTTTCAGGGGCATTTTTGTTAGACAGGTATTTAAATAAAACCAGGTTACCGTGATTTCGATGCTAAACAACAGCACCTACATGAGACTTTACTTTTCAAAGCCACATACAAATGTTTTCCAGACGCATCACTGTGTTTCCTCTCACTCAGAACAGCGGATGAAGTTTGACATAAGCAAGCAAAAGTTTTATTAGTTACTCTGTGAACGTAGCTTTCCTTGCCAATGGAATCTGGCTTGCAATTTCTAATCCAGATCTTTCCAGATTATATGACCAAGTATAAATTGCAAGATTTTTCCACCAAGACACAGACAACATGTCTACACTGTCGCTGGGAGCGAGTGTCCCAGCACAGGCAGATTGACTCATGCTAGCAGGGCCAGAGCTAGCGCACTAAAAATGGCAAGGTGGACATTGGAGCTCAGACGGAAGAGTGGGCTCTCAAGCCCTCCCAACCTGGCACATAAGGAGTTTGGGATAGTAGGACAAAAAAAAGGAGATAAAGCCATTCCTTCAGAAAAAGCCTGTTAATCAGAAGGGTAGTGTTGCATCTAAAAGAGCTGATGTAGAGAGCAGGATATGGCCGAAGAACCAGAAGAGAATGGATCAATAGACCAGAACCAGGGGTCCCGGAACAGGGCTGGGGCCAGGAGGCCATGACTCTCCCACTTTTTACTGGCCGTGAGGGTGAGCAATGCAGGGAGGGGGCAGAGAAGAGTGAGCAGGGGGCGGGGCCTCAGGAGAAGAGGAGGCACAAAGATGGAGGTGGGGCCATGATTCAGGCACCTGTGCCCCCCTCCTCCCATTTTTAGGGCACTTCCTCTGCTCCCAACCGGAAGTATAAAGGATGTGCTGGCAGCAGAAAGACAGCTCTACACCCTGTCTTGCTCTCAGGGCTGGAAGTGCCGGGATGTAGGAGGTGGAGAGGAAGAGCGGGTAACAACCCTGTTAGCCAATTAAGTCGTGTTATTGAGAAACTTCAGAAAGGAGACCCTGCTGGAAGGACTGCAAAAATTACACTAGCTGTATAAGAAGCTGAATCTCAATGTCTTTCGGGACCTTGCACATGCTACAGGGACCGTGTTCCTTTGTGCCCTGGTCGGCAAAATGGCAACCAGCAGCAGCGCAGAGGTTGACAAAGCAGGCATTAAAACCAGGATATAAACAGAGCCCTGTGAAACTGTTTATTTTTCATAACTCTTATTTTTTGGGAATTTCATTTTATCCATGCAGGGGAGGCCTGGTCCTGCTCCCTGGGGGGGGACGGGGGGGGGGGGGTGTAAGTGTCATATTTCACAAACAGCTTAGCCCCATAGCAGAAGCTATTTAAATGGCCAAGTTAAAAAGCAATAGGCTAACTTCACCCATTCAGCTCTCTCAGGGAGGGCCAGACCTTTGAAGTAGCTAGAGTCTAGAGGTCTGAGCACTAGCCAGGAACTCAAAGTTTGTGCTGGATGTAACGTGACTCCCTGCTGAGCTGGGCAAATAGTTTAACCTCTGGGCTTGAGGCCCCCCCCCTTCTGCCTACCCTCAATTATTAAAACAGGGATAATATCTCCTCATATGGGTGTTACAATAACTTAATGAATGAATTAAGAGAGAATGAATAGTGACTATACACTGGTTAAGGCACTCACTGGTAAGTAGGACACCCAAGTTCAACTCCTTGATCCAATAAATATTTAGTGCACAAGAAGTGGAACTTCAAGAGGAGAGACTGAGACAGTCCCCATCCCTTCCAAATACATTGTAGCCCCATGGTTAGGGCACTCGCCATGAAGGGAGGGAGACAAGTTCAAATCCCTGTGCCACATAAAGCAGAAGGAGGAACTGAACCTGGGTCTCATATCTCAGGTGAGTGCCCTAAACAATTAGCCAAATTGGCCTCAAAATCATTTAGGGTACCTGTGATGCATTTTTCTTAGGCTTCTCCTTAGTTAAGATTCTTAAGCAAAAGTGAATATTGGGAGCTTCTCCTCAAACGATATCACACTGGATAGTTTATGTGCATTGCTCTAAAAATAACCAAAAAACCCAACACGCACTGTTGAAGACCCAGGGCTGGAAAAGAAACTCAGAGATAAAGAGAATCTCTCTCTCTAAACATTATTCTTGAGTCATTTTAATATTAAAAAAAAAAAAGAGAGACAGGCGCTTACTAAAATAGTTTAGCCACTTAGCTCTGAAAACCACCATGAGTTAGTTTGCCAATTTCAGTTCAGTCCCCAGTGAACAGGAATCCACACTAGAATCCACAGTATCAATACTTCTAGGAAAAACCCAGGGCAGACGCTGTAACATTAATTACGGAGACAGGATTCCCTCACCTTTAGACTGTGTCTGCCTCAGGATTGAGATCTTCAGCTGAACACCTATTAGGGCGTCCAGCTACACCTACACTTGGCTTTTTTTTCCCCTGCTACAGAAAAAATTCTTCCTCTTTTTGCAGTGGACTAACCGTGACAGCATTAGAAGTCAGGAGCTGAGATCCCCTTCAAATCCAGTTGGGGCAATTAGCATACCTTGCAAGATCAGATCCCGAAACACACACTCAGTTCAGAATAAAATTCACGTTCACTACAACTACTCACCACCCAGATTTGTGAACTAGAATGTTAATTAACAGTAAGGTGTCTTCATCACTACACTTGCTCTCCCTTACATTTAAAAACAGCTGCAAACCATAATACTCAGAGGCAATATATTTAATTTATCACGCATAACAGAACAATGTCTCAGGGAAATCTGAAGCAGCCCATTACCTCATGGCAGAATACACTTATCTAAACATTTATACAACTTTAGATCAAAAAGCACAATCTTAGATCTGAAGACTTAGGTAGAGAAGTTTAATCTTACCAGCTGTTTCACTCTAACAGCCTGTTGAGCATGGACTGACTGTGCCACAATAGAGTTGGGCTGTGTAATTTTAATACTAATAGGTGTCCCAATGACTGATTTCATAGGCTGAAGAGGGGTTTTCATTGTGGTCGCCACTGCAGATGCAAAGACAGGTTTCACAGCCTGGAGAGAGGTTGTTGCCACAGCAGACATGGGGACTGGATTTGCAGGTTGAAGAGGGGCTGTCACTGGTTTCACAGTCTGGAGGGAGGCTGCTGCTGTCGTCACCGTTGTGGAGGGGACTGGTCTTACAGTCTGAGAGCCTGTGACCACTGCAGAAGCAGGGACTGGTTTTATGGGCTGAAGAGAAGTTGATGCCAGAGCTGAGGTGGTCACTACTGTGGAGGAAGTTGGTGCTGCAGAGATACAGGTAGAAACAGCTGCCTGGGTTGTAGCCTGCTGCTGAATACACTGCTGGATAAAACTCTGGGCATTGGGCATTAGCTGCCGCAAGGCAAGCATACTTTTCTAGAAAAAGAGAAAGACAGCAGCCATCATAATACTGTGAATACCTTTTGCAAGTTTAAGAACTACATTACTTTTCAACTGATTTTTCGAAGTTAATCTTGTTTCATGAGGAAGACAATAAGTTTGTTATTCAGAATTACATACAACTGCTGTCAAAACAACAAAACAAAACAGCATGCATAATGCAATAGTTACTAGCATATAATGTGTACTAGTCAGAAGTTATCCATTGCTTCCCTCTATGGAATAAAGCCCATCTGATATTCAATTAATTAAAGTTTCCTTTTAATTAGTTATCTTTCATTTAGTAACTAGGCTGCAGTCCATGTTTCACAATGAGAATAATATAATTACACTGCTTTTGATCTTTGTTTAAAAAAACAGCAGCTTATTCATGGCATTGTGTTTATTCCATTAAATAGCTTATACAGAAGCAAAATTCTGACAACGTCTAAGATTTACCTGGAGATTCACCCATATTCAGTTTCATACTTCCTGTAGTGAAATATGCCCATTCAGTCCAATTCTGATATTGTTCATATATGAAGTGTCATTTATAGCACATTTTAATAATTTATAAAATGTTGGGGTCCAATAAAGTGTTAACTTCATCCTGGAAGGGAATAGTCCTACTATTCTTTATTCCCCAAAATTAGCGGACAAAAAACTTACCTTACTTATTACCAGAGTTACACATATTTAATTTTAAGTCTGAATAATGCATTATCTGCTTTGTTGGCTGGGGTATTTGATTCAAATTTCCTAAATTAGATTCTGATCAATCTTCTTAGTAAATGTCTCAAACTTTTAATGAGAACTTCAAAGAAAGCAGCCAGTGGAAGTTTCTCTTTCTAAGGGATCACCTAATTATGCAAATTTTAATATATGCTTCCACTCTCTCACATAAGCAAGCTTCATCATTTAGTTAAAGTATTCAAGTTTTTGCTCTATTCTACTTGCAAATCATTTTTCCTTTTAAAAAAAGTTGTAAAGCATTCACTTAAGTGGCATGTGCAACTAGCATACAAGGGGGCATTACTATTATTTGTTAGAATGATTACCATTGTGACAGACCTAGACAAGTGGGGTACAGAAGTCTGGTCGAAGGCAAATATACTGGCCATTGGATGAATAGTTTTCTGTTCTCTGAGTGACCAGAGCAGGGGCTGCACTAGAACAAGCAGGAACTTCCTGGAACCAATTTAAGGCAGGCAGGTTAATTAGGACACCTGGAGCCAATTAAGAAGAACCTGCTAGAATCAATTAGGTCAGGCTGGCTAATCAGGGCACCTGAGTTTAAAAAGGACCTCAGTTCAGTTTGTGATGTGCCTGCGAGGAGCTGGGAGCTAGCAGCACTAGGAGCTGAGAGTAAGAGGGCGTACTGCTGGAAGATCCTGTGGTGAGGATAAAGAAGGTGTTGGGATGAGTCCATGGGGAAGTAGCCCAGGGAGTTGTAGCTGTTGTGCAGCTGTTCCAGGAGGCACTCTAGACAGCTGCAATCCACAGGGCCCTGGGCTGGAACCCGGAGTAGAGGGCGGGCCCGGGTTCCTCCCAACTCCTGATCAGACACAGGAGGAGTTGATCTGGACTGTGGGTTCTACCAGAGGGGAAGATCTCTGAGGCAAGCAAAAATCTGCCAATAAGCGCAGGACCCACTGAGGTAGAGGAGGAACTTTGTCACACCATATAATAAGGTTTAATATTTCAATATGATTTCTGTCTTCAACTAGTATATTTAGCAGCTTAGGTTTATTTGCTTTGCCTCCCATCATAAGGCATAGCCTTGCTCATTTTGTGAGTCTAAGGCCTATTCTACACTTAAGTCTTACTGACATTACTTAGGTTAGTTAGGGGGTTGATTTTCTGCCAACATTGTTACACTGGCAAAAGCACTAGTGTAGATGCAATTGCATCTGTATAAAGGTGCCTTATACGTTATAGCTTTTCCCAGTTGAGGGAGCTGGGGGGGCTATAAAGGTATAAGTACTATTGTACAACTGCACCCACAGTAGGGGAGGTTGATGCTTTAATTATGCTAGTATATTGTAAGCCTAGTGTAGGGTAATTTGCAAATTAAGTATAGATAAGCCCCAACTGTAACAAGAGGATTATGCCAACAAATTGAGATGTCTGGCTACTTTTCACCTTTTGGTGGCTACAATCATAGAATCAGACCTGGAAGGGACCTCGAGAGGTCATCTAGTCCAGTCCCCTGCACTCAAGGAAGGACTAAGTATTATCTTCTAGACCATCCATGACAGGTATTTGTCCAACCTGCTCTTAAAAATCCCCAATGATGGAGATTCCACAACCTCTCTAGGCAATTTATTCCAGTGCTCAACCATTCTGACAGTTAGAAAGTTTTTCCTAATGTCCAACCTAAACTGCCCTTGCTGCAATTTAAGACCATAGTTTCTTGTCCTAGCCTCAGAGGTTAAACAACAATTTTTCTTCCTCCTCCTTGTAACAATCTTTTATGTACTTGAAAACTCATGTCTTCTCTTCTCCAGACTAAACAAACCCATTTTTTTAATCTTCCCTCATAGGTCATGTTTTCTAGACCTCATTTTTGTTGCTCTTCTCTGCTTGAGGTTTCAGAGGCTAGGAAAATAGAAAGGAGCATAAACTCTGGCAAATGAAGCGTAAAAATATAATTAGGAAGGGCAAAAAAGAATTTGAAGTACAGCTAGCCAAGGACTCAAAATGTAATAGCAAAATTTTTTTTAAGTACCTCAGAAGGAGGAAGCCTGCTAAACCACCAGTTGGGCTACTGGACGATTAGGATGCTAAAGGAGCACTCAAGGACGATAAGGCCATTGCGGAAAAACTAAATGAATTCTTTGTATCGGTCTTCACGGTTGACAATGTGAGGGAGATTCCAAAACCTGAGCCATTTTTTTAGGTGACAAATCTGAGGAACTGTCCCAGATTGAGGTGTCATTAGAGGAGATTTTGGAACAAACTGATAAAATAAAACAGTAATAAGTCACCAGGACCAGATGGTATTCACCCAAGAGTTCTGAAGGAACTCAAGTGTGAAATTGCAGGACTACTAACTGTAGTCTGTGTAACCTATCATTTAAATCATCTTCTGTATCAAATGACTGGACTATAGCTAATGTGATGCCAATTTTTAAAAAGGGCTCCAGAGGTGACCCCGGCAATTACAGGCTGGTAAGCCTGACTTCAGTACTAGGCAAACTGCTTGAAACTATAGTAAAGAACAAAACTGTCAGACACATACATGAACCTAATTAGTTGGGGAATAGTCAACATGGTTTTTGTAAAGGGAAATCATGCTTCACCAATCTACTAAAATTCTTTGAGGGGGTCTGTCAGGGTTCCCTCCCCACTCTAAACTCTAGGGTAAAGACGTGGGGACCCGCATTAAGAGCCCCTAAGCTTATTTTTACCAGCTTAGGTTAAAACCCCCAAGGTACAAAATTCCCTGCACCCTGAGAAATGCTTCTTTCGCTGCCACCATCAAGTATCTAACAGGAATCCAGGAAAGGAATCACTTGAACTTCCCTCCCCCCAAAAAATACCCCCTCAAGCCATACACCCCCTTTCCTGGGAAGCTTGAGAACAATCTCCCAACCAGTTGGTTACACAGTGATCTAAAAACCCACCCCCTGGGTTTTAACACCATAGAAAACAGTCAGCTTCTTAAAAGAAGGATTTTATTAAAAATAAAGAAGGTAAAATCATCTCTGTAAAATCAGGATGGTAACTATTTTACAGGGCACTTAAATTCCAAACTCAGAGAGATTGCCCCCTCTGGACAAAACCTTAAAGTTACAGAAAACCATGAATAACCCCCCCCCCCCCCTTGCCCCTTCTAACACAGGGAATACACCAAGCAAAATTAAACAGAAATCTATTCACTATGCTATCTAAACTTACTTCAGAAAAGGGAGGTTTGATTTTCTGCAGGTTCCTTCTGTCTTCCAAGATCACTCTGACCCAGACAGAGACACACACACAAAGCCTTCCCCCCTCCTAAGATTTGAAAGTATCTTGTCCCCTTATTGGTCAGATGCCAGCCAGGTCAGGTGTCAGTCTGGCTACCTGTATTTCTTAACCCTTTACTGGTAAGAGGATTTTATAGCACTGCATCAGACCCTCTCCCCCTTCCCTTCATTTATGACAGGGTCAACAAGCATGTGAAAAAGGGGGAATCCAGTGTATTTAGATTTTCAGAAAGCCTTTGACAAGGTCCCTCACCAAAGGCTCTTAAGCAAAGTAAGCAGTCATGGGATAAGAGGGAAGGGCCTCTCATGGATTCGTAGGTAACAGGTTAAAAGATAGGAAACAAAAGGTAGGAATAAATGGTCAGTTTTCACAGTGGAGAGAGGTAAATAGTGGGGTCCCCCAGGAGTCTGTACTGGGCCCAGTCCTATTCAATATATTCATAAGTGATCTGGAAAAAGGGGTAAACAGTGAGGTGGTAAAATTTGCAGAGGATACAAAATTGCAATAGTTAAGTCCCAGGCAGACTGCGAAGAGCTACAAAAGGATTTATCAAAACTGGGTGACTGGGCAACAAAATGGCAGATGAAATTCAATGTTGCTAAATGCAAAGTAATGCACATTGGAAAACATAATCCCAACTACACATAAAATGATGGGATCTAAATTAGCTGTTACCACTCAAGAAAGAACTTAGAGGCATTGTGGATAGTTCTCTGAAAACATCCACTCAATGTGCAGCAGTAGTCAAAAAAGCAAACAATGTTGGGAATCATTAAGAAAGGGATAGATAATAAGACAGAAAATATCGTATTGAGCAACAAAAATGATTAGGGGTATGGACCGACTGCCAAATGAGAGATTAATAAGACTGGGACTTTTCAGCTTGGAAGATAAACTACGAAGGGGGGTTATGAGGTTTATAAAATCATGACTGGTGTGGAGAAAGTAAATAAGGAAGTGTTATTTACTCTCATAACACAAGAACTAGCGGCCACCATATGAAATAAATAGGCAGCAGGTTTAAAACAAACAAAAGGAAGTATTTTTTTCACACAACACAGTCACCCTGTGGAACTCCTTGCCAGAGGATGTTGTGAAGACCAGACTATAACAGGGTTCAAAAAAGAACTAGATAAATTCATGGAAGATAGGTCCATCAATGGCTATTTGCCAGGATGGGCAGGGATGATGTCCCTAGCCTCTGTTTGCCAGAAGCTGGGAATGGGTGACAGGGAATGGATCACTTGATGATTACCTGTTCTGTTCATTCCCTCTGGGGCACCTGGCATTGGCCACTGTTGGAAGACAAGGTATTGGGCTAGATGGATCTTTGGTCCAGTATGGCCATTCTTATGATCCAAAAGACCTATACGGTTTTCTTCATTGAGTACTTAAACCCTGACATCATTCTTAAAACAAAGTGAATCTAATATTAATAGCTACAGGAAGACACTCCCATCTTTCAGTCCATATCGTTTAAAAAAGCTATGTAAAACCTGTAGAAGTCAAAGTTACATTATACTGAGATTTAGCGACACTACAGCTGTGGACTTCTTGAAGACCTGAGCTGAAAAAATGTAGCTAGCCTATATGCCAGATGCATTGTAGGTGGATAGGGTAAAGTTAAGGTTGTTTGGATAATTAGTTACATCTTTAAAAGTAAGTTAAGAATTTTCTGACTTTCCAGCATATGCATAACATACAACATTTAAAAAAATATCCCATGTTTTCCCATGCTTGAGACCACATCTGTAGGCAAAAGTCCATCCACCATGACTGATTTGAGAATGAACCATTGTCCTAGCCAGTGTTGCGGATATCTGCACTGAACAGTAAAGCAGGTTAGCAATGAAGACATTTTTGTACGTTACTCATTTAAGAGTGATGGCATACTTTACGCTTTTTTGCGATCTCTTTCTAAACTAATTTAAAAGCTTAGATTTGTATCTAAAAAGCACAAAGGTAGCAGCTGAAATAAATGAGATAAGACAAACTGGAAACAGCTTGAATCCACACAAAAGTTTACTGTGTTTGAACATGAATGTTAAGAACTGCTTTTGATTATGCCAATTCACATTCTGCTGAGTACTTCTCACCAAATCAAGTTTTATTCAGCATTGTGTTAGCTAGTTGTGATGAAGTCCTCAGGGTTTCATCTACATGATTAAGCCTGGTCTGTACTGGTTACAAGGTCATGGTTGGCAATCAGCATTCAAACAAAGAAAAGCTTCGTAGCATAGACCAGCCTATATGCAATTAACAATGAAGTGCACATTCCAGTTATTATGCTACGTACATTTCATAAGCTGTGAAGTGAGAATTTATATACAGTAGAACCTCAGTTACTAACTGACCAGTCAACCACACACCTCATATAGAACCAGAAGTACTCCATCAGGCAGCAGCAGAGACCAAAAAAAGAAAATACAGTACAGTACTAACTGTTAAATGTAAAGGGAAAGGAGCATTTTTCTTCTGCATATTAAAGTTTCAAAGCTTTATTAAGTCAATGTTCAGTTGTAAACTTTTGAAAGAACCATCATGTTTTGTTCAGCATTACGAACAACCTCCATTCCGGCGGTGTTCATAACTATGAGGTTCTACTATAAGAGGACACTGTTCTAAAAAGAGTAATAGAGATGAAGTAATAGCATATTTTACGGTAATGGGACAAGCTACAACTCCACTGCAAATTCACTGCAGAAAGCCTTTATTTTGTCTAAATGCCTTTGAAAAAGTTATTAAAAAACTCAAGAAAAAAATGGGAATGACAGATTATATTACTGAGAGCTCACAAATGCCAAGTTTTGCATTAAGCACTGTAGAGTACAGTGGCACTGATGGACTCCAGGCTGAAATAGGCAAGCTTACTGACAAGGAGTTCGAGGGGTGCCACTGAAAAATGTATTAGCTCAATATTTGACAAATTACCAGCAGCCACAGTAGTACAATATGCAGGACAAACAGATGGCAATCCTCACACTCCCTCTAACCCAGTTCTGCCAGTTCGCTATTTTCCCCTAGGTTTTGAGGTCTTTGCTCTGTACTATGTCTATACTAGTTAGGCAGGTACATTTCTGTGAAGTCTCATGCACTCAACTGATTTGGACCTAAGTGCCTCTGTGTACAGCTGTACACAGAGATACACAACTGCTTTCATGAGTAGTGCAGGTGTTCACTGGATTTAGTACTTAAGTCAGATCTTTGCCTTATAATAGAATGATCCCTTTGGGAGAGCATGATTCACTGCTAATAAAAAATTAGCAATTGGGCTTTCGATCAAATTGGCTGAATGGGGTTAGAGTTGTCCTAGACATTTTTTCCTAGGTTGTAGAACCCTGGGTTGGGCAGTTCCTAGTGCAATTTTTTTAAAAACTGGTTTTTACTTATAGTTTACCTATGGATAGCACCTAAAGCTAGGCAATACTTATTTCATTATATTATGATAGTGTCTTTATTCTTTTGCCACCAGAAAATACACAGCTTTCTTCAGCTCTACAACGAACTGATTACAACTTTCACTATGTTTGACTGGATAGTAAGTTTTAGAACAGCTGCAATAGGATTCTCCAAGAATTCGTGCCAAGTATAAAAAGAACAGATTCTAGAATTCTATCAGTGAAAGCATAAATTCTGGGAAGATCTAAGTTATTTCTGTAAGAAGGGGGTATGTTTTATATAGGTTAGCTTTCTTGGCTACAAGTATTTTTGTTGCAATCCCTGGAAACTGGGTCTGCAAGCACTCTGATAAGTGAACTGAAAGGTCGTACACTTTTGTTGTGGCTTCTTTAATACAAAACCTGTGTCCTCCACTGAAATTCGATTCTGCAGCTTCTTTTCTTTACTGATAACTCATTTATAATAGAAATCCCTCTACCTGACAGCAGTAAGCTAGTGGGAGTTGTGCGCAGGGACAAAAGTAGCTTACTCTTTCTATAGCAGCAAAGTCACAGCTATTTCATAAAAAGATTGTCAAGCACTAGCCCTCTAGCCTTACACATAAGATGGCAACTTTAAAAAAAGTTTTATAAACAAATTTCTCTATTATCATGACTTTAGATTAACAGTGAAAGAATTTTACAAATCTATCTGATTTGTAACTATTTGTGCTTAGTTTCTTTTGCATTTCTCTCTGCTCAGACAATGAAACAAACAGAAGTAACTGACTTCATTTCACTATCAGGTTCTTAGCATTGCAATGCATTTCAAGCCCTACAATTGAATATTCGACAACTAACTTTTTATTAGAACTGTTTAATTTTTGAAAGCTCTATTGATCTTCAGTTTTATAAAACAAAAATGAAAAAACTAAGCACAAAGTGTAAGTTTTGGACCAAACACAAAGTTGGTTGGGTCACTGGAGGAAAAAGATAATTTACAGTTTGTGATGTTGGAAGTGGGATATAACAACCAAATGAAAGGGATTAGTAAGTGGTTGACAGAGACAATATCATGACATATTTCCTGATAACTATCTTTTTCTAAAGTTTGATTTGATAGTGTTTTGCAACGTGGGTTTGAAATTAGCTCCTAATATAGTATGACAAACCTATTTAAAAAAAGTGTATACTATAAACTTCAGAACCACCACACAAACTTACCTTGAGGAAAGGAACTAGATATGGCTGTGGAGAAGACTTGAGTTCAACATACAGCTTTTTTGTAAATTCTTCTGGTTCAATTTTTGCTTCCTAAAGTGAACAAGAAAAGCTTTTTATATGAAGTTGATCCAACCATAAATAGGAGTAATTTCAAATTCTACCTAAAGGCAAGAAAAAGCATCCCGATTCATGGGAATTCCAAGGAGCATGGAGTTATTGAATTCCCAAATGCTTTTATTCATGTGATGTTTTTAAACCTAACTGATGTTACAGTATTATAAATTATACTGTATTACAGAATTAATTTCCTTTATTTCAGCTCTGAACAGTTATATAACAGCAATAACTCCAGCATCCATTACAAGCAGGCAGCAAGTGCTTTCTAAGATAAAAGTTACTTACAGATAGGTTGACCCCTCTGAGTACCATCAGTGTTGTGCAAAAATACTGTTTAATATAATTTTGTATTTTCTGTAAAATAAAGGTAATGTATCTACACAGATCAAGGTGGACTCAACTTCTAAGGTCTTAAAAAGCACAATTCAAAAGATAATTCAATAATTATACGTAATTCTCCTGTAAAACATAGTGTATGAAAGTAGAGTACTTAGAGACCCCTTATAAAACCTAATGCAAAAAAAAAAAACCTTATAATGCTCAGTTATCTATTCTGCAAAGGCTAATGGTATAGGAACTCCACTTAAAGTCGCCCCGGTTAACGTTGTTTCATTGCTAATCAATTAGGGAACATGGTTGTTTAAAATGTGCAATGCTCCATTCTAACGTTGTTTGGGAGCCGCCTGTTTTGGCCACAAGAGAAGAGCAAAAGTGAGCAACTGCAAATCAAAAAAGTCTCAGAAGATGAGAGAAAATTCAAGAAAATGCAAGTGACAGTAGAGAACACGAGGACACGGGAGGAGCTATCCATCCACAAGTCAACTGCGAGGAGACTTCTATCAGGGAGAACCCGAGACCAATTGAGTTTGACCCTCAATCCCACATACTAGCACTGCAGATTACTTTGTGCACTGAATAGGACAAAGGTTCTGTGTAGAAAAAAAATAGCATGTGATCATGTAATTAAAGCCCGAATCATAATGCAGATGCAAGAAGGGGCTAAATTAAGGTTGCCAGAATTCAGGTTTTCCATGTATTCCTTAGCTTTAGAGTGCTTGACTTGGCAACCTAAGTAATGTTTATGAATTTTTAATGCATAATTAGAAAAAACAAATAGCGATAGTGGAGGAGAGGTAGGTAAAAAGAGTAAGCTAACTTTGCAAAGTGCTTTGCATATATAATGACTTATGTATTAAATTGATACAAGAAGATTTTGAATAAAAAGTGTCTTACCAATAGATGTTGTACCAGATTCTTCACATTCTGTCCCATTTCTGGGGCTTGAGGTCCACTAGACGCCAGCTTTATTAATGTTGCAAGAAAATTCTTGCATTTCTTCACATTCTCTAGCATTTCCTGGTTGTGGAAGTCAAGGAAAGACTTAGTTAGACACTGCACTGACTTTGAACCTCAGCGGCTTAGAGAAAGTGATATTTTAAACTACTTGTTTGCCTTACTGTGGAAGTGCTGGGCTGTGCTACTGTTGTGCCCTCTGCTTTGACAGAGATTGCCTTTTGGGAGACAGATGGTACAGGATGTCCTGTAACTGGAAGCTTTACAGGTGTTCCAGTACCTGGAGGTTTTACAGCAGTAACTGTCGTAACACTGTTAGTTGCAGCTGCTGGCTGAAAAGAGATATGAACATTTGTTTTACTGATACCTTCCCAACTTCACAAACATATGCCATACACTCCCCTAAAGTGTAAGCAGTATTTTTCCCCAAGTCACCAACTCAAACCATAGCATGACATAAAAATGTATCAAAACACATCTGCCTCAGACATTAAACTTGCAACGATAATCATTAAATGTTATGTGCTTTATGTAACTGCAAATTAATCTTATTTAGCCAAAACAGAGAAGAAAAATCACAGCCCTGTTTCTCCAATCAATATTGGAGAAGGTCTGAGCTTGTTGCTTGTGAGCTCTCCAGAATAAAAAAAAAGTGAGGGTAATCAACGAATTTTGAGTGACCTGATGCTGCGATTGTATAAAGCTTATACTACACAATCTAAGATACCACAGTCTAGGACCTTGTTGGGGTAGGGGATGTCATTCTGAAAGACTGACTAGCAAAAACTAAAACAATACAACTGTCAGCTTTTTCTTAAGATCTTCGAACTTAACACTTGCTGCTATGTTAAGAAGAATAGAATTCAGCTCACTCACCTACGGTTGTCTTTGCTCTACAGTGTGTGGCAAATTGCCGGCACTACTATGATGGGTCCCGCACTCTCTTCTTGTGGGGGGGTTTCAGGGTGCCATTTCTTGCCCCTGAACTGGGGTAACAGCTATCCTACTAGTATCCCAGGGAAGGGGAGTGTAGAGGGAGGGACCCGGGCCCGCCCTCTACTCCGGGTCTCAGCCCAGAGGCCCTATGATAGCAGGTGAACCACTTGTACCGGTGATTCTTTCCCCTGGGCTACTTCCCTCTCCTGACCTTCAGCTTGTGGGGCTTCCTGCCTTCCCTCTGCACAAGCCAGGTGTCCCTTTACCTAGGATCTTGGTCTTCTTAGCCCACCGCAGCACTTCTCAAAACTCTTCTCTGCTTTCCTCCAAACTGCTCTCTGCTCCACCACCAATCCACTCTGCTTCGCTCCTCCAAACTGCTCTCTGCTCCACCACCAAATCACTCTCCTTTAGCTTCTCCAAACTGCTCCAACTCCTCCTCTGGCTGATTGAAGCAGGGGGATTTTATCAGGTGACTGGCTTCAGGTGCTTTTAATTAATCTACAGGGAATAAGGCTTCTCATCCTAGATCACTCTCCTGCTGTCTTCTGGCCATGCTGTATCACATATCCTTCCCCCCCCCCCCCCGCGCTCAACACCATGGGGTTGGGCAACTTGGGACGAGAGGCAATGCTTTCGTGACAAGCCATCTGCATTGCCGTGTTGGCTTCCAGCCCTATGCTGTACTCAGAAATGAAAAGGTTGCAGAGATAGGAACCATCTAGTCACTCTTGCATTCTTCTCCTTGTTTCTGTGCATCCACTGGAGCGGGGCGTGGTCTGTCACCAGGGTAAATCGCCGCCCCAGTAGGTAGTAACGGAGAGTTTCCATGGCCCATTTTATCGCCAGACATTCCTTTTCAACGACGGCATACTTTTGTTCCCTGGGGAGGAGCTTCCAGCTGAGGTACAGGATCGGGTGTTCCTCCTCCCCTACCATCTGCGAAAGGACGGCTCCTAGCCCTACCTCCGAGGCATCAGTTTGTAGAACGAATTCTTTCTTGAAGTCTGGGGCTATGAGTACTGGATGGCAGCAAAGGGCTGTCCTTAAATCTGTGAATGCCCCTTCTGCTGCATCAGACCACTTTACTATCTCGGGGCCCCGAGCCTTTATCAGGTCAGTCAATGGCCCTGCTCTCGTGGCAAAATGAGGGATGAATCTCCGATAGTACCCTACTAACCCGAGAAATGCTCTGACCTGCTTTTTACGGATTGGCCGAGGCCAATCTTGTATTGCCTCCACTTTGTTCCATTGGGGTTTTACCAAACCTCTCCCTACTACATACCCAAGGTATCTGGCTTCAGCTAGTCCTATCACGCACTTGAGAGGGTTGGCAGTGAGGCCAGCCTTCCTCAGGGTGTCTAGTACTGCTTCTACTTTTACTAGGTGCATTTCCCAGTCAGGGCTATGGATGACTATATCGTCTAAATAGGCGGCGGCATACCTGGCATGGGGTCGCAACAATTTATCCATAACTCGTTGGAATGTTGCTGGGTCCCCATGGAGTCCGAAAGGGAGGACAGTGTATTGGAACAGGCCATCAGGTGTAGAGAAAGCAGTCTTCTCCTTGGCGTTCTTGGCCAGGGGAATTTGCCAATATCCTTTAGTCAGGTCCAGAGTGGTTAGGTATCGGGCCTTGCCTAACTGATCAACTAGCTCGTCGACATGTGGTATTGGATAGGCATCAAATTGGGATACTTCATTCAACTTCCGGAAGTCATTACAAAACCTCCAGGTGCCATCAGGCTTGGGTACTAAGATGAGGGGACTGGACCACTGGCTGTGGGATTCTTCAATAACCCCAAGTTCCAACATCTTCTTCACTTCTGTCCTAATTTCCTCTCTTTTAGCTTCCGGTATCCGGTATGGTCTTATCGTCACCCTTATTCCGGGCCTGGTGACAATATGATGTTGGACCAGTGTCGTACGGCCTGGCTGTGTACAGAACACATCTTGGTTCCGTTGGATCATATCAATGACCTCTGTTCGTTGTTCTGGGGCTAACTCAGGGGATATCCTCACCTGCCCTTGTCGGTCGTCCGTCTGGGGTGGAGCTCTCCAAATGACCAGGCACGTCTCTCGGTCACGCCAGGGCTTCAGCAAGTTTACATGGTAGATCTGCTCTGGCCTTCGGCAGTCTGGTTGTCTGACCTTATAGTCCACTTCCCCAATGGCTTCCACTATCTCATACGGCCCATGCCAGCTGGCTAGGAGTTTGCTTTCTGCTGTCGGCACTAGCACCATCACCCGTTCTCCTGGCTGAAATTTCCATACTTTCGCCTGGCGGTTGTAATATGTCCGCTGGGTCTCTTGTGCTTTTTCCAAATGTTCCCGTACTATAGGGGTTACTCAAGCTATTCGCTCTTTCATCTGTGTCACGTGCTCAATGACATTCTTTCCTGGGTTGGGTTGTTCTACCCAGTCCTCCTTGGCGATGTCTAATATTCCGCATGGGTGGCGTCCGTACAGTAGCTCAAAGGGAGAGAAACCGGTGGACGCCTGGGGGACTTCCCGTATTGCAAACATTAGGTATGGTAGAAGGGTATCCCAGTCTTTTCCGTCCTGTGCTACCACCTTCCGGATCATACCTTTAAGGGTGCGGTTGAACCTCTCGACCAGGCCGTCTGTTTGAGGATGGTAGACTGAGGTCCGTATGGCATGGATGCGGAGCAGAGTACATAAATCCTTCATTCATTTCGACATGAAAGGGGTTCCTTGGTCAGTCAGGATCTCCTTAGGGATGCCCACTCTGGCAAAAACCTGGAGTAGTTCTTTTGTTATTGCCTTGGATGTGGGGGTTTCTTAAAGGAATGGCTTCTGGATACTGTGTGGCATAGTCAAGGATGACTAGTACGTTTCGGTGGCCTCGGGCGGATCTTTCCAGCGGGCCCACAAGGTCCATGGCTATCCTTTCGAACGGGACTTCAATAATAGGCAACGGTACTAATGGGACCCGCAAGTGAGGTCGGGGGCTATGCAACTGGCATTCTGGGCAGGAGGCACAATAGCGTTGGACCTCCGCACGTATTCCTGGCCAATAAAACCTTCTTAGGACTCTATCCAGTGTCTTGTCTATTCCTAGATGTCCCCCCAAATAAATGACTGAGCTAGCTCTAGTACAGCCCTTGTGTGTTTCCGTGGGACTAAGAGCTGCTCTACTTCTTCCCCTCGGATCTGCACTATTCGGTACAACAGATCACGTTTGATCACATAATATGGCCCCGGGCCTTTGGTCTTTCCTTCCACCGGTATGCCATTTACTTCCACTACCTCCTCCCTCACATTCGCATATAGCAGGTCATTGGCTTGGTCCTGCCTGAAATTCTCACGGGCGGTACCGATCTGACCTAATTCCAGGGGGCCTACTCCGCCCCCTGGGTTGCCCCTACTTGGGCTAGGAACTGCCTCCGAGTCCTCACTGGCCTGAATTGTCTCCTGGCCTCCTGAACGGGTTCTCTGCTAGAATCCTGGTCCCTAGCCTTTTATCTGCCCTCCTTTCCCGCCTAGACTTTCGAGGTTTCCCAGAGGACGAGAATAGCTCTGGGGCAAATTCAGCAAAAATTGGGGTGAGGCTATCTGAAGGTGCCTCCATTTCAGCCCGGGGTTTGCTACCCTCCCTTGGCTCTACTGGGGGGAGTAAGTTCTCAAACCCAGGGAAGTCCCTACCAATTAAGACCGGGTAGGGGAGCCTAGGGACAACCCCTGCAGTTACCCTGGTAGTGTTCCCCTGGATCTCAATCCGTACTGGGATTGTGGGGTAGAAATTTACGGTGCCATGAACGCACGTTAACCCTGTGGTTTTGGCCCGGGTTAGTTGGTCTCGCCCCACCAACTTCACCGAGACCAGCGTGACAGCACTCCCGGAATCTACTAATGCTGTGGTCACAATACCATTCATTTTTACTGACCTTGTATACCCATGTGGGGTCATTGCGACCCCTACCAGGCCAATTAGGCCACATTGTTCCCCAGGATCCCCCAGATTGCACTGCATAGGCTCTTCCCTGTTGGGGCATTGGGCTGCTATATGCCCCAATTCCCCACACTCATAACACCGACCCCTTATCCCGGTTGCCGCCCTTTGCCTGGGGCTATTTGGTTGCCCCCCCCCCAGCCCTCTCTTCCCAAACCCCCAGGTCCCTTCTTGGACTCGGGCCATTCCTCAATGTCTTTCCTCCCAGTTATAGTTTTCCTGTAGTTCTCGGCGGTTCGGGACCTTGGGTTTGGGGCTGGCTTCCTGGATTGCCGTGTTTCACCCCCTGGGGTCTGGAACAGTTCACGGGCTGATAGCTGTCTTTCCATGAGGGAGACCAACTCATCATAGGTGGAGGGGTCATTCTGGCCAACCCAAGCCCGGAGGCCTGGTGGTAGCCCCCTCATATACCGGTCCAGTACCAGGAGCTCCATCATCTTCTCAGAGCTGAGGGCCTCAGGGCGCAGCCATTTCCGGGTCAGGTGGATCAGGTCAAACAATTGCGATCTGGGTGTCTTGTCCTCGGTATACTGCCACTCATGGAACCTCTGGGCTCGCAATGCCGTAGTTACTCCGGATCTGGCCAGGATCTCTGCCTTTAGCTGGGGGTAATCTGCTGCAGTCTCTGTGGCCATATCGTAGTATACCTTCTGGGCCTCCCCACACAGGAACGGGGCAAGGATACTGGACCACTGGTCTCAGGGCCAGGCCTCCCGCAGGGCTGCTCTCTCAAAAGCCAGGAGGTATGCCTCCACATCATCCTCCCGTGTCATTTTCTGTAGGCAGTGGCTGGCCCGTATAGTCCGGGTCCCATCGCAGTTCTGGCTTCGCTCCATAAGGGCCTTCATCTGGTTCACCAGCTCCTGCAGCACGGCTCGGTCCTGGGCAGCCTGACTCATCAACAGACGATTAGTCTCTTGCTGTACCCTAGTCGCCTCCTGTTGGGCGGTTGCTTGGACCCGGGTAGCCTCCTGCTGGGCCACGGTAGCTTGTATTAGGGCCTTGATCACGTCGTCCATCTTAAAGACTGGATTGTTTTGGCTAACCCTGGTTTAAGTCCCCAGCGCGGAGATCCCACTTCTGACACCATGTGTGGCAAATTGCCGGCACTACTATGATGGGTCCCGCACTTTCTCTTCTTGTGGGGGGGGTTTCAGGGTGCCATTTCTTGCCCCTGAACTGGGGTAACAGCTATCCTACTAGTATCCCAGGGAAGGGGAGTGGAGAGGGAGGGACCCGGGCCCGCCCTCTACTCCGGGTCCCAGCCCAGAGGCCCTATGATAGTAGGTGAACCACTTGTACCGGTGATTCTTTCCCCTGGGCTACTTCCCTCTCCTGACCTTCAGCTTGTGGGGCTTCCTGCCTTCCCTCTGCACAAGCCAGGTGTCCCTTTACCTAGGATCTTGGTGGTCTTCGCACACCGTAGCACTTCTCAAAACTCTCCTCTGCTTTCCTCCAAACTGCTCTTTGTTCCACCACCAAATCATTCTGCTTCACTCCTCCCAAACTGCTCTCTGCTCCACCACCAAATCACTCTCCTTTAGCTCCTCCAAACTGCTCCAACTCCTCCCCTGGCTGATTGAAACAGGGGGATTTTATCAGGTGACTGGCTTCAGGTGCTCTAATTGGTTTCAGGTGCTTTTAATTAATCTACAGGGAATAAGGCTTCTCCTCATCCTAGATCACTCTCCTGCTGTCTTCTGGCCATGCTGTATCACAAGTGGCACACAGGAGTAAAGTAGCAAAAACTAATCTTTCAGTGAAATAAGCAGGTATGACTGGATACATACCAAGTACAGAACTGTTGAGTAAGGAGATGCTATATTGGCTCTGTTTTAAGAGGTCACTTTTCAGAATCAGAAAGCACTAACATTTAAATTTATGACAAATGTGATCATTCTTTCAATTCCTCTTCTCATTTCTTTTCTGCAAGTGGGCATGTCTCCAGGTAGCTGCCAACCATCACAAGCTGATCCACCTGATATGGAAGACGCAAACGGTTTCAAGAAAGCATGCCAGCTTAGATTCCTGCTGCGTACACTTTAACAGCTCTCTGCAAGATCTTTGCCACCACTGTCTCTTCCAAGGATGCAGCTGAACAGATCTGTGGCCATAGGGAGGCCGACTGGGCAAGAGAATCCCAGAAACAGATGGACAGGAAGAGCACTGATAGGAACAGAGTATAGAACTGTCAGGTTGCAATGTTTTGAGTTTAAAAAAAAAAAGTTGTTTTGGAGCTACTCTCTTGTGAGTTCTGATATATTTATAGGTCAAGACAAGATCAGTTTTCTATAAGCTGAAGAGAGGGGGTCAGGAAGTCTACCTTCCCCAGATATATGGGAATAAGATTCTATCACCTGCCTCTCAATCTTCTCCACTACTCCGACATGATACTCATTCTTAGTCCAAGTAATGGAGAAATTCACATAAATGATAGATCTTGTATTAGTGGCATTTATCCTGCATATTTGGAAAAGGTTTGTATGCGGAGCATTTGCTGTCTTGAAATGACAGTACCCCAGCATGATGCTAATTAGATAGTCAACTCTGTGATCCCTTCTGGTGAGAATGAGACAGAGCCTGCACAATCTGAGCCAGGGAGGAGTGCACGGGATTTGAGGTTTTTAAGAAAAAAAGAGCTGAAACATCAAAGAATAAGAACAATACCTCTGTAGACTGGATGGAATATTGAGTTGGTAATATTTATTGCAGAATATGTTGTGCCAATAGTTTTACACACTATTGTTTTTATACACTATTGACTACAGTAGCTGTTTTAGTACAGGAAAAAGCTAAACTAAACTAGCTTAGCATCGTCTCTCTCCATATTAACCTTTTTTGCTGCTGGCCCCACAATTTTTTTTTTTTAAAACACTTCCTGACTATGGTCTTCTGATGCTGTCGATATCATTGCTAGCAAGCTGATTTTTTTTGGATTGGCTAGTTGATATGACATAGCTACAGAACAAGCCTCTTGGGCTCCCTTCTTTCCTTTCTCAAAGACAGTTCAAGACAAGCTTGGATGCTCCACTGGCTGCTCCATGGCTAGGAGCAGGAGGAGGGAAATGGTCCTGTGGTGGCAGGACCCCTCTGTACTACACTAATTTATTCAGGATTTCTCAGAGAGGGCAGGATGATTTGCCCTTTAGCGCAGTGGTGTTTAGACTTCAGTCCTTCAGAAAACTGGAAGTCTAAGGCTGCTTCTGTATAAGACAAAGCACCTATCATTCTTCAGACCGTGATCTTTCTTGTCTAGTCAGACTCACAGGATGACCGGGAGTTTTGGGTTTTTTTTAAACCAAATATCTTTAAGCACCCCGTTGTAAGAGACTGCTATGCGTCCATCTTTGTCAGGTATTTCTTATAAAAGAAAACCTTAACTGGCCAAACAGGCTGAGGACACAAACTGAACAGAAGAGAGATGCAAACTGCAGAAGGATGGCAGAATTAAAACAGTGTGTGCAACAAAGGGAGATTTACCACCAAATATAAAGCCACAGAACTAATACAGGGATGGAGGATTGGGCTGCAAGGACCAAAATGAGGAGCTTCACCCATAAGATTAAACAGATTTATCTTCACCTCATCTCCCCACTGCTAACCTAGTATTTTCCTACATCCAGAAGTGGTGTGGGATCTGGAGTGGAGAGGTCCAGGAGAAGACCTCCATCTAAAGACATCATCAGCATATGAGGTGGTTTACAAACACCTGTAATTAGACCAAACTGAAGAACAAACAGCAATGCATAACACCCATATCTGTTTTTGATGGATTCTTCCCTATGTGTATAAATAAAATAAGAAATTTTAAAATGAAGTGGCTACTATATTTCTCTCCCCAACCCCTTTGCTTCCTCCTCATTGCAGGGGGGTGAAGACTCTCCCCCTTACCTTCTCTTTAGGATGTCATAAGCAGATCTGTTGCCAATGTACGTGGGCATCTGAAGACAGCAGTCAGCTTGTTAATTACTGCTGTAGGCTAGGAAGTCCCTTTCCTAATGACCAGACAAGTCAAGAACTCACAACCAGTAGGGGTGAGTGCCCCTGCTTAGGACTCTGAGCCACCTGACACAGTCCAAGTCCCTTTATGCTGTCTTTTCATGATGGGAAGGAGAACATGGTTAACATATCAGACTTCACCCAGGCCAACTTCCCCATCCTGGCTTCTTTGCCACCAAAAAGAAAGGGAGTAGAGAGTATTTTAGTACAGAAAGGATTAGTTTGCTATTATACAATGTTTATCCAGTATTTTGCTCCCTAAGAACAGATAGGTAGCCTTGTACAGAAAGTGATGTACAAGGGATTCTTTTAAAAAAGAAAGCATGCCCAGAGACAATACTGCTGTGGATAGTGAAACACTACACCAAGACAGCTGTGTCTATCCAATATCTAGATAGAAGTGTATTTAAAAAAACGTAGCTATGGAATTTAAAGTCAGATTGTACATACAAGCAACTGCCAATCAGTATACAATCGTATAGTGTTAATGTAGCCATGTTGGTCCCAGGATATTAGAGACACAAGGGGGGTGAGGGAATATTTTATTGGATCAACTGCTGTTGGTAAGAGACACAAACCTTTGAGCTTAATATCACAGAGCTCTGTGTAAATCACCCATCTTGTCTCTCTAATCTAGATGATTGGCTCTCCTGAGCTATTTGCGCAACCGCGTAAAATTATAAATTTTAAACATTATATAATCTTCATTTTTATCTGAAAAATATTAAAGAACTCAATGCCAGCTAAAAAAAGCTAAAGACATACCTGTACTATAGCAGGTCTTTGATCAGTAGATGCAACCGAATTTGTTGCTTGAGATACTGTTTTCACAGGAGTTGCTACTACTTTTTTTAGTAAATGGGTGCCAGTGTTCTTTAAAGTAAAAAGATAGAATATTTAAGATACAGGAGGCATAGAATAGTAGTTAGGCTTATTAATAAAGTTACAAACATTTACCTAAATTAGTACTTACTCTTGCCTAATGCAAAACATTTTTAAAAAGGTATTAATTTAATCCAACAATTTAAAAATCAATTTGGGGAGGAGTGTGTAAATAAATCTATATAACTACCAATGTTATAACAAGGTAAGCAGATACAGTCCAGTAAACAAAATAGTTTGGCCATGTTTGTTGATTAGTACAGAAGTAGTCAAAGGGTGACCATATCATGAAGAGAATCATTCAGGTTACTCTTCATTTTGATATGTCCATATTTGTGTGGTTCATACATTAAGACTAAAATTCTATGTATTTTCAGATATACATAGAATCAAGCCCGGTGTGGTGGCGCGTGCCTGTAATCCCAGCTGCTTGGGAGGCTGCGGTTGGCGGATCGCTGAGGAGTTCTAGGCTGCTGTGCGCTATGTCAATCGGGTGTCCGGTGCTACTGACAGCTTGGCCAGCGGGTAGTTGGAGGACTGGCTAGAACAAGACATCTGGTGTGTTGTGATCGGCGCTCTCTCTGTGAGGGCTGATAGACCGATTGATGACAGTGACATAGAATCACCGAAAGGGGTCATCTAGTCCAGCCCCATGTGCTGAGGCAGGATGAAGTATAGACCATCGACGATAGCTGTTTGTCTAACCTGTTCCTAAAAACCTCCAGTGACATGGGTGCAACATCCTCCCTTGGAAGCCTACACCAGTGCTTAATTCATTATCCTTATAGTTAAAAAGCTTTTCCAATATCTAACCTAAACCTTTCTTGCTGCGGATTAAACCCATTACTTCTTGTCCCACCTTCAACCGACATGGAGAACAACAGACCACGGTCCACTTTATAATAGTCTTATCAGAGCCTCTGTCTTCTTAAGACTAAACATGCCCAGTTTTTGAAACCTTTCCTCATAGGTCATGTTTCCTACACCACCTTTCATTTTTGTTGCTCTCCTCTAGACTCTCTCCAGTTTGTCCACATTTTTCCTGAAGTGCGGCACCCAAAGCTATACACAATACTCCAGCTGAAGCATTGCTAGTGCCAAACAGAGCAGGATTGTTACCTCCCATGTCTTACATGACACTGCTGTTGACACATTCCAAAATATCAGCCTTTCACAACTGCATCATGTTGGTTCATATATGCAATTTGTGATCCACTATAACTCCCAGAACTTTTTTAGCAGTACTATCACCTAGCTAGTTATTTCCCAATTTTGTAGTTGTGCATTTGATTTTTCCTTCCTACATGTAGTCCTTTTCACTTGTCTTTATTGAATTTCATCCTGTTGGTCTCAGACCAGTTCTCCAGTTTGTCAAGGTCATTTTGAATCCTAATCCCATCCTCCACAGTGCCTGCAACCCCTCCTAGTTAGGTGTCATCTTCAAGTTTCATAAGCACATTCTCCACTACATCATTTAAGTGATTAAAGAAAATATTGATTAGTACCTGACACAGAAGAGACCCTACTCCGTACATCTCCTCACTTTGACAACAAACCATTGATAGCTACTCTGAATATATGGTCTTTCAACGAGTTGTGCACACACCATATAGTAATTTCATCTAGTCCACACTTCCCTAGGTTGCGTAGGAGAATGTCATGTGAGACTGTGTCAAACGCCTTCCTAAAATCAAGATATACCACGTCCACAGCTTCCCCCCTTAACCACTAAACTAATAACTCCAAGTTCAGAACTTTTGAAATTCAGGGCATCTACCTAGGTGCTTAAATATGGATTTTAAGTTTTAGAAAAACTTAGTTTCATCAACTAATCAAGTGGGTTTTTTAAAAGCCACACGCAAACCTTGTATCATTTACTATTTTACTAATTTTAGATAGCGAATGGTGAGTCTTCTCCAATTTGAAGGCTCTGCCATAATAACTTAGCTGCAAACACTGCAGAGGAATGTTAAAATCAAAATGTAACTACTTAGCACGTATAGAGTGCTTTCAGAAGCAAGTGCCACACAAACATTAAAAGGGTTTCCTTTCTTTTCTTTTTTTAAATTCCAGGGTTGGGTTTTTGTTGTTCTTTGTTTTGAAGACATACTAAGTGTGCCTAGAATACCCAGCAATGCCCCTCTACTTGTACTGTGGAAACACCTACAGGTGCCACTGTGCTAGGCACTGTACATGTACAAGAAGATGGCCCTCTGACAGGGAGTTTACAAGCTAAATAGGAGGAACAACAAGTAGATCAGGGAGGAGCATATAAACTAGTAACTGCACAACTAGTAATCTCAAAACAGTTTTGCTTTCAAAATCAGCAGTTGACCTAATTAGAGAGGCCACTCCACTGGTTAAAAGGGACAGTCTGTGAGAACAGCAAGACTGAAATCCACTGTTAGAGATTATTTGCTAGCTATGCTATACAAATTATAACCCTAGGAGGTTTTACAGAATTTCATTGTTCAATTTCAAGTTCAATACTAATTTAAGTAATATGTCTACTGAAAGGAAAAGGAAGCCTATATCAATGCTAGTTTAGTTACATTAAACATTAAATTGTTTTAAAAATTTATGTTATAAAAGTCTTCTCTCATCACGTGAGCTATGCAATCCAGAGCAAAGTAGCAGAGTATGTTTTAAATAGGCTTTGCACAACCAGATTTTTATTTTTAATTTCAACAGAATAGATATTTTTAAAATTTTTCATTCTTCGATTTAAATTTTCAGTTGCAGGAAGTTATGGGGTAGAGAAGTCAGATAATAAGGGGTCAGGAAGTTATTTAATGACAGACACAGATTCCAAAATGGAAAACTTTATAAACTGTTATGACAGTCATCACCACGTCAAAATATACGCAATAAATATTCTTAAAATCAAACTCTAAAATGTGAGCAGCATTTTTTTTTGCCTATCTGTAAATTCTGATTATTATTGATGGAAATATTTTAGTCAGTTTGTGGGTGTATGGCGAAATTGATGTTTACTGATAAAAATCTAAACTGGACAAGCCTAGTTTTTAAAGTATGAAAGCAAAATACACTGGGACATTCATTCTTATGAAAAACAGACTTTCAAACAATGATTAATGAATCTTCTACAAGGTTTGCAAATACTAAGTTATAAATACATCACATTAAGAAACCTAATACGGTACAGCTATTGCAAAATCAAGCTGCTTGAAGAAGTTTTACCTGTACAGTACATATTCTGACTGAAGGTGTGCTGGTAGGTATTGATGGTCTTGCACCTGTGTTATTTTGTGTCTGGCTCTGTGCTCGAGCTATTGCTTGTTGAGATACTAACATTAGTTGACCATTGTTACTTCTGATAAGAACTGTACCTGTTGGCAAGAAAAAGGAACAGACTGTTAAGAGGAATTACTGCATTGAAGAGTACCAAAGGAATTTTTTTAAATGATATCACATGCAAAGAATGAGGTAATATTAATATCCCCACAAAGTGACAAGAGTGAGGAAATGCAAGGGCTAAGGGTTCGAAGAGCAATCTTAACTTGACTGTCTTGCACTTTGTTTCATGACAGCAGTATTTAACTATTAGTCACAGACAGCAACATTAAACAAATAGCACTCCTGAGCCACACATTTAATACACCACATATTACATTTTGATTTTAATTACACACAATTGGGTTTTTGCTTTTCCAATTATATTTGTTTTTGTTTGCTTGTTTGTTTGTTTTTAAAAGAACTATGAAGAAAATTCAGAGTGGATTGTTGGCAGCACTTGCTTGTGCAACTATCTGACTTGGAGAGCTTAAGAGCTCTTCTAGATTTGTTTGCACTTAATTCCCTGAGCCAACAAGTGTATCCTTAAACACAGATGAACATAAGTGTGCACTTACAGTTTAGAGGAAGTTTGCAATGGAAATTGAAATATTTAGGCAGACATTTATTAGAAAGCAATTGTCGCTCCCAGTAAGAGCCAGCCATTGGCTGAAGACCTCTTCAAAATAGGTTTAAAATTTTGTAAACAGAAACAAGAGATTTTATTTAGACATTCAGGAAAAAGACATCCTGCTTTCTTTGTCCCTTTCCTGTCTTTGTGTTGTCTTTTTTCCTACATGTTTCTTTCCCTGTGGCAACTCCCAATAGCCAAAACCTTTTCTTAAAAAGCACATTCAAATTTTACTCAAGGTATCGTTAATAATGAAGCCTTTCCCAGAGCTTTCCATAGTAGTGAAAGCTCATTAAGCATATGAAACAACTCAACCAAGAATTCGGCAAGTCTACATTTGTTACATAACAACCCAGAATCGCTCAACATGATACTTTTTGCTTGAGGTACTTCACATTCTTTAGCCTCTGTACTTTTAAACAAGGTTGTAGTTCAAGTTTGCTACACTATAGTTGGATTTCTCTAGCACCTATCCCATGTTCAAGGCATCTCACATAATTTAATACACTGACTGAGCAGTTTTAACAGTTATCCAATCTAATATCAGTTCTCAGGATGTGCAAACCACGAAACAAACCCACTCAAGGCCTACAGTTTCTTCACCTGACAGCTCTTGCACATACAAGGGGTAAGCCTACACAACAGCTAGGAGGTGTAATTTCCAACACAGGTAGACGTGTGTGTTAGTGCCTAAATACAGCAGTGTGGCTGTGACAACTTGGATAGTGACTCAGGTTAGCCACCTGAGTACAATCATGCCAGACACCCACATATGTACTCAGGAGGTATAATTCCCAGCATGGGTAGACATACGTATGCTAGCTCTCCTCGAGCTAGCACCTGAAAATAAAAGTGTGCCCGCTGTGGCTCAGGCTAGCCACCTAGCTGCTCTGCAGACATACCCATAATGAGGCATGGTTTGCAATACTAACAGACTAGTTATCTTTTGGAAGACTGGAGCTGGTTGATCTTCCAGGCCCTGCTCCTTCAAACACTTATGCACATGCCTAACATCACTTACATGACCAGTCCCATTGACTTCAATTGGACTACTCACATGAGTAACATTAAGCAAATGCATAAGTGTTTGCAGGATTGGGGCCCAAGTGTGGCATTAACTATTGCCTATTGCATCATTAGTGAAGTTATTTATACATACGTTTCCATGAGAAGGAAAAATATCTGATAAGCAGTCAATTACAGTTAATCATTCTGCTGGTATTAAAGATGTACAAGTAGATAGAGGAAATTCACTGTTGCTGCATATATTTACATTTGGAAGACATTAAAGGGACACTGTCAGATCAGTTTTGGCCCAGACAAAACTCCATATTACAAAATCCAAAGAAATTTTGAGATGGATAATTTTTTCTTCTAATATGCTTTTAACATTCCAGAGGAAAAAGGCTTTTGGTTTCTTTAAACAAAAGATTTGCCTATCGTGTCTGCAACCTTAACTTTGGGCTTGTCTTCACTACTGGGGTAAGTTGACCTACATTACGCTACTCCAGCTACGTTATTCACGTAGCTGGAGTCTACATAGCTTAGGTCGATTTATCCCAGTGTCTTCACCGTGCTGAGTCGACGGGAGACGGTCTCCGGTCAACTTCCCTTACTCTTCTCGAAGAACTGGAGTAACGTGGTTGACCAGAGAGGGCTCTGCCATCGATTTAGCAGGTCTTCACTAGACCCACTAAATAGATTCCTGTTGCATCGATTGCAGCAGCGTTGATCTCCCCAGTGGAAACCAGCCCTTTGTGCAATGCCAGAAGAGGATGAGAAGTGACACTATGTCTACACTAGCACATTTGTCAGTATAAATTATGACACTCTGAGGGGTGTTTTTTCACACCCCTGAGTGACATAAGTTACACCAACAGAAGCACCGGCGTGCACAGCGCTGTCAGCAGGAAACGTTCTCCCACCGACATAGCTACCACTGCTTATGGAGGTGGTTTTATTATGATGGGAGAGCTCTCTCCTGTCAGTATAGAGCCGCTATACAAGCGATTTTACAGCAGCACAGCTGTATTGGTACAGTTGTGCCACTATAAGTTTGCTAGTGTAGACATGGCCTAGTCTCATACACTTCTCTCAGAATGGCCAACTAAAGATAAATACCAGTCAAAATTCAAATGATACCAGAATTTTGACTGGTATTTATCTTTAGTTGGCCATTCTGAGAGAAGTGTATGAGACTAGGCCATGTCTACACTAGCAAACTTATAGTGGCACAACTGTACCAATACAGCTGTGCTGCTGTAAAATCGCTTGTATAGCGGCTCTATACCTACAGGAGAGAGCTCTCCCATCATAATAAAACCACCTCCATAAGCAGTGGTAGCTATGTCG
Organism: Chelydra serpentina; assembly: GCA_037349315.1. Classification (NCBI taxonomy): domain Eukaryota; kingdom Metazoa; phylum Chordata; order Testudines; family Chelydridae; genus Chelydra; species Chelydra serpentina. The sequence goes on along the minus strand of JBAIAC010000002.1, from coordinate 62,187,244 downwards.
GTGGGAGAACGTTTCCTGCTGACAGCGCTGTGCACGCCGGTGCTTCTGTTTAAGTTTAATACATTTGGATATTCTGTCACAAATAAATTAACTTTTAAAATATGCTCTTTAATCTAACTCATATAAATTGCCAGAAATAATTTAGCTCAGTTTATTACAGGATTTTTGTCAATACTTTTAGTCCTGATTACATTAAGACCTGCTAAAACTCAAACACAATGTCTGGAAGAGTCCACTTTATCACCAAGTTACCTAAATTCACCTGTCTAGTTCGACTTGGCTTAAGTGACAGCAATTTCCACCAAAAGTGCACAACCAAGGGAAGTTCTTAAAGTGCAATCCATAAACATATCTTTCTTTAAAATGCAAAGCTTGCAAAAGCCATTATATATTGGATCATGACACACTGAAAGTTCCCCAGTATCACCATCTGCGAGGAAGATTACAATATTAAATGCCTTTCTATACAGTAAAAGCTAAGGTCTTGTCTACATGGGGCACTCGGGAAAGTTAAGATATAGCTGCGCTTCTGTAAGATTGCTCATGTAGCTGCTCTATGCTGATAGAGAGCTCTCCCATTGACATAATAAAACTACCTAAAGGAGAGGCAAAAACTATGATGGCACATGAGCACTTATGCCAGTAACAGTTAGGTTGCTCAGGAGTGTGTTTTTCCCACCTCCCTGAGCAACATAAGTTTTGCTGACATAAGTGGAAGTGTAGACATGGCCTTAGTATTAACTTTCCTGAAGTTATGTCTACACCACAAATGCTACAGCAAACAGGTGTGCTGCTTTAGTGCCCTAGCATAGAAACTTTCTGCATCAATGGAAGGGGTTTTTTCATTGATGGGATTAGTTCACCTCGCTGTGAAGCTGTTGCTAGGTAGATAGAACAATTCTTCTGTCAGGCTAGCTGTGTCAACACATGGGTTTAGGTCAATCTAACCACAATAATCAGGGCATGAAATTTTTCGCAGGCCTGAGTGAGATAGCTAGGTCGGTCTAATTTTTAAGTACAGAACAGGCCTGAGTGTCCCTGTGTAGCCTTAGTTATCACATTTACACTTGTGTTGTCAAGGAAAATAGTCACTCTTTGGATATTATTTCGAATACTGACTATTTAAACAAAATGATTTCTTTAAAAACAGGCTCTTGTGGCAAGGAAAAGTAAGACCCAATACTTAGAAAATGAAAAAGCAGTCTGCTGCAAAATAAATCATTCAGAATTCCTCCAGTGAAGTGTGAATTCGACCCAACTGTCCTAATAGAACAGGAATTACTGCAGCTGAACTTTCAAAGCAAGAGCATTAAGAAATTTATTCCAGTAGAACTGCATTTTTGTTAAAAGTTAGTTGCCAACTCTGTTAATATTCACTTTTCAACACCTGATTGAAATGCAAAAGAAGGCAGAGAGATTTTTAAAAAGACTTTCACTTATTGGTTTGAGATCTGAATGTGTCTAAACATAATAGCAAATATACTTGTATTTTAAAACATTAAAGTCACTCTCTTCCTCTTTCACTTACATAACCTTACTAAGGTTTGGATTTTGCGCATCTCCTGTGATATGCGCTCACAACAGAATGGGGAACATTTCTGAGTAAAATAGAACTGATTTCCATTGACTGGTGAAGACAACATGAGAAAACAGCTAAATGTTTACCTCGACTGAAAGAGTGAGTTGGGAAGGAGAAATGTGGGATGGAATTTTCAGAGACGCCTAAGAGAGTCAGGGGCTCAAATACGATTGAAAGTTAATAGGGTTTGGGCCCTTAACTCCTTTGAAAATCCCAGCTATGAGTATTTTCTTGGAGTCCTCAGGCTGTAAACACTCAAATGAGTAAGGAATCGCTTAAGGCATTACAAAGAGGGTATTAATATGTTGAAAGTTAGCAAAAACAAAGACAGGACAATTTCCCTGATATTTAGCCTACAAATACTGAGGCCTCTTCCGCTATGAAAAAAAGTCAAAATTAAGTGAAAGCCCTGATCACTTATACTGTTTAAAACTGTACTGGATAAAGCAGGACATGCTAAGATATCTTAAAGGGAAAGGAAATTAACTCAAAAGCGGCAAATTACATCTGAAAGATGTACCTTTATATGACTTGAATAAAAGTTTGGAAGCTATGGGGCTGTATGGTTTCCTACACAACACAGATTAATGTTTATATTTTGTCTTCTAAGGACACTGCTGACTAAGTAAAATACATTAATCAGGGCTTGAACAGATGCTTACTATGAATGCTGATACCAAAGATGCGAAGGAATATCACAGCAAGCCCCAAACCAACATATTAGTGAGAAGCTCAACAGGGGATGCTGCTATTCAGACTGCGCTATCTCTGTACACTGGTCAGATACCAGAATGGTGCCAAACAGAAAAAGTAAATAAATGTAAAACTTCCAAGGAAGAGCTCATTTCTCTACTCCCACTATGACCTAACTTTAGAACACCTCGCAGTAACGGATGTACGTTAAGGATTAACGACGTCTCAAGTGCAGATTCTCTTTTTAGGCACATACTAAGTGCTAAAGCTGCTAATGTTTGGACAGCAACACAGGTTTCATGTACCAACACAGTTTAGAGGCCTAATTCTGCAAGCCTTGCTCACATTGAATAGTACACCACAATCTTGGGCACCTCTAAGTATAACGATTGTTTCCACTGATGTGCTTTTGGCCCCACTTGTTCCTTTTCATCTGGGTATTACATTTTCACTTTTCTTACAAAGTGATAGTAGTTTGCCTAAACTTCATATGAAAGTTGTTTTCATTATGTTACTATTTAGGGGCATGTTTATACCCAAGTTTCACAGAAGTCTTGCGTTTCTTATCAGAAAAGATGGTAACTGTTCAGGTTTTAAGCAACACTAACTTAGTGAGCTACAGTCTTTGTTCATAACCAATAAAGTAACTGTTTCACTGTAGAGACGAAGAATATGGCGACTCAGAGCCTACCATTTTAGTCTGTCAATTTAAAATCCAGCAAGAATCAATGTAATTGGTGTTACCATTCAAACCTTAACTGATGGCATTGTTTTTCCATTGACACTTGAAATTTACTAACCCAAATTTAATTTTAAAAATTGGTCTTGAAGAAAACGACTGCTTTGGTTCAGATCTGGTTATATATTACAGAAAGGTGAAGGGTGTTTGGGCCTAACTTTTCACATCTCTCTGGACTGTATTTGAAGACTGCCACAGAACCTATTTTGACTGCTTCTCTGGAGTCAAGCCTTTGAACAGCTCAGACAGCTTTTCGTCAGCACTTCTGCATCCCAACTCTTTGCTCTTGTAGAACCTTGATAGATTTGCTGGCTTGAAAGCTGAATAATTGAAGTCTCAAGTAATACTGTCTGGACCATTTATCCTCAGTCAATTGTGTGAGATTTATTCACCTGAGCCCAAGTACTCCTGGGACCTTAGTTGCTGCTGAGGGAGTCAGGCTCCTTGAACTGAATAGATTACTATTGGCTGAGCTGGCTGCTGGTAAGTAAAGTTGCCACGTCTTCACTTTCAAAGAAACTGCTGCTCCATGAAGCATGTAATTCACACACCACACCCTGTTCTTCTTTCTGCTGTGTATTGCTCGGTATAGTTTATGCCCGCTTTAATGTAATTGCTTTGAATAGCAAGTCAACTGTGTGGTACATTCACACAGCATACAGCACTATATATAGCTACACTGCAGTATAAATACTGTAATGCTCCCCCTAGCCCCAGGACAGACCTTTTCTATTGGTATAGCTTTCATGTTACAATGGATAGAACAAAGAAAGTGTCTCAACGTTTTTGAAGATGTGTCAGGAGAGGGACTCGATTCTCCCCAGCACACCATACAGTTTTAGATAGTTACGTAGCTCTAGTTAGCATCTTCAAAGACTCCGGACAAAATAAAACAATCGTACTTTAGCATATGCTAAGAGCTTTGTCAAGTGAAAGCCTAAGGGCGACCACATGCTACTAGACAACTGCTTTGTCTTGACCAGGATTTTTGAAGATGCAAACTAGATTGAGCTAGGTGACTCAATCTAACATTACGTTATTAAATCCTAGTCTAGACAAAGCCTAAGAGCTTTTCTTCATGGGAAAATTGTTCCAGAATGAAGTGCTCTTATTTGCACTGAATGCCCAATAGGGAGCTATGGTGAAATAGCTTATTCATGTCACTTTCCCCATGTAGACAATCCCTTATATGGAGCACTGACTGGTGGCTTAATTTGGGCTAATTAAAAAATATTAGAGGTGTTTATAAACTCTGAACATTAAACAGTGATAGAGATTTGGGGTTATTTTTAAACAGAGTCCTTGGTTTTACTCAGTTACTTGGCAAACACTAAAATCCATTCATTCTAAAGTTGAAAGTTTATTGATTAAACACAAGAACAAGAAATTAAAACAAGCCTTTTTACTGAAACTATGGTTGAGTGATTATGCAAAACAAACCTAAACAAACATGCCTGCCACCTGCCCCACCTCCCCAAACACACACCAGCCTCTCTGTATGCAGTGTTGTTGTAGCTGTGTCAGTTCCAGGATAGAGACAAGGTGGGTGAGATAATTTTCTCTTCCTCCTCACCCTCTGCCGCGCCTCCCCCCACTGGAGGGGTGTTAATGGACCACTTCACTTTGAATGGTCCCTTGGAACCTGTGTGAACTACTTATGATAAACAATCATGTTGTATTTAGCTGATTACGTTTCCCAGATCTGAAGAGCTCTGTGTAAGCTTCTCTCTTTCACCAACAGAAGTTGGTCAAATAAGATGTCACCCACTTTGCCTCACTAAGGCCATGTCTACACTACAGTTAAGTCAACTTAAGTTTTGTTGACAGACATAAGTCGCTTTAACAACATTGGTGGAGCACAGTCACACAAAGCTCCTTGTGTCAGCTGAGTGCATCTACAGTCGTTGCTCTTGCATCAACAGTAAGTGCTGCATTATGGGTAGCTATCCCATTGTGCAACTCGCCACCCTCTGCTGCTAGGAGCTCTGGGAACGGATCGCAGTGCATGCTCACTGTCCCATGATGCAGTTCTTTCCGTCCTACCATTTCATGGGCTTCCTACTTCATTTTGAACCATTTTCAACAGCCCTTGCAAACTGTGCACCCACCATCTCTGCCTGATAGCACAGATCCTGAGCTGCTGACCACTGTGGTGGTGAACATTATGAACACAATGCAGCTGATCCTGCAGTATTTCATGAGCTGCGAAACAAAGTGAATTGGTGATGCTTGCCTTGCTGTCTGCCATGGAAACAAATAATTCAAGATTGCTGCTGGCATTCACGGACCAGTTTGCCACGGTGGATCAACAGCACTGAGTGCTGGGATCGCATTGTGATGCAGGTCTGGGATGATGAGCAGTGGCTGTAGAACTTTTGGATGCACAAAGCCACCTTCCTGGAACTGTGTGGAGATCGACCCAGTACTGTGGTGCAAAGACATCAGAATGAGAGTTGCCCTCACTGTGGAAAAACTAGTAGTGATGCTGTGTGGAAGCTGGCAACGCCAGACTGCTACTGGTCAGTCGCGAATCAGTTTGGAGTTGGAAAGTCCACCGTGGTGATGCAAGCGTGCAGGGCCATTAATCGCCTCCTGCTATGAAGGAGTTACTCGCAGTAATGTCCAGGAAATAAATTGATGGCTTTAAGGCAATGGGATTCCCTAACTGTGGCAGGGCAATGGATGGAACACACATCCCAATTGTGGACCCAGACCATGTTGTGATGGAGCACATCAACCGAAAGGGCTACTTCTCCATAGTCTTAGAGGTGCTGGTGGATAACCATGGCTGTTTCGCTGACATCAACGCGAGGTGGTCAGGAAAGCTGCATGATGCATGCCTCTCTCGGAACACTGGACTGTACAGAAAGCTACACGCTGGGACTTTCTTTCCAGATCAAAAGATTCCAGTGGGGGATGTGCAAATGCCCATAGTGATCCTTCGAGACCCCGCCTACCCCTTGCTCCCGTAGCTCATGAAGCCTTACACCAGGAACCTAGACAGCAGCCAGGAGCGTTTCAATGACAAGCTCAGCAGGTTCCAAATGACCATTGAATGTGCCTTTTGGCTGATTAAAAGGTCTCTGGCGCTGTCTTTTTGGCCAGTTAGACCTCAATGAGGAAAATATTCCTATGGTCATTGTGGGCTGCTGTACTCTCCATAATATGTGCAAATCAAAGGGGGAAGTTTCCCCAGGGGTGGGCTGCTGATCGGCTGGCTGCTGATTTTGAGCAGTCAGATACAAGGGCAATTAGAGGGCGCAGTGGGAGGCTATTTAAATCAAGGAGGCTTTGAAGTTACATTTTGACAAAGATTCCCAGTAATGTGTCTGTATATGAAGAACTTGGCCAGGCAATGTTTACTTACCACCATGAATTACTCCTGTAGTGTTTGCTTCTTGAGCATTAATTGCAAGGAGCAAGTATTCCTACCTACAGCCATGGTGTTTCAACGATAGCACTGAACGATGTAGGTAGGTACGTCACAAATAAAGACTCATTATTTCGAAGACAAGTTTAATAATTGGATAAAACAAACTTTTGGACAAATGGGACATGAAAGTGAGGAACAGTCTCGCAGTTAGGGCTCTCACAACTGGGTGTAACTCCAGCTTTCATTGGAAAACCGATACCCAGGCATGCACAGGGTACTGTGAAGGACCAGGAACACGCGAAGAACGTGGTGGGGGAGTTTGGAGAGGGCATGGACCGGAGTTCTGTTGTGGCTGGAAGGGGAGTCAGGCACGGATTTGCTCTGATTGCAGGCTAATGAGAGACTCAGAGACTTTAAGGTCAGAAGGGACCATTATGATCATCTAGTCTGACCTCCTGCACAATACAGGCCACAGAATCTCACCCACCCACTCCTGGAATAATCCTCTCACCTATATCTCAGCTATTGAAGTCCTCAAATCATGGTTTAAAGACTTCAAGATGCAGAGAATCCTCCAGCAAGTGACCCGTGCTCCACGCTGCAGAGGAAGGCGAAAAACCTCCAGGACCTCTGCCAATCTATCCTGGGGGAAAATTCCTTCCCGACCCCAAATATGGCGATTGGCTGAACCCTGAGCATGTGGGCAAGACTCACCAGCCAGACACCCAGGAAAAAAATTCTCTGTAGTAACTTCTAACATCCCACCACCGGCCATTGGGCCTATTTACCACTTGAGGCAAAGGCCCCTAGAAAGTGAACTAAAGACAAAGCTGTGATCTGTAGCTTGTGTCTGGCTGCAGATCTGGGTCCTGTACAGGAATGAGATCATGCTCTGGTCTCATGCAGAAGACGAGTGTTCGGTATGAATTATGCTGCCATGGTTCATTCTCTCATATTACTCCAATAGGTAAAACCCAGCTTAAGCCCATGCACTGCATTCCTCTCCAAAGCCCCAAACTCTCCACTTCAGATCAGTCTCTGGTGACTCAGCCTGGAGATCCCAGGAATTATCAAAGGAGCTGGGACGCAGGCAGAGCTAACACGCCCAGGAACCCAGCAGTTACTGCAGGGCTTGGAGTCAGCTGTAAAAAGCAGGTGCATCTCACCCCAGGGAGGGGCCACGCGGTGGAACAGGAGTTCGCAGGAATTGGAATCGCTGCAGTCAGACCAGTCACCAGCTCATCAGCATCTCTATCTGGGTCCTCCAGGAGCTTTTATCTTCCACTCCTGCCTGTGTCCTTTCCCAGGTATCCAGCCTCAGTCTTTCATTTGTTGTCTCCCTCCACGCTCATTTCACTATGTGCTGCATCTGATCACTGCAGCACTTCGAGAAACATATCGTCTTTACTCCTCCTGGGTCACTACCTTATCTGATGGAGGCGCGTCACTGGTGTGGAAGAGTGTTCTCAAGGGCACATCTGCAGGAGGCAAAGAAACAATCAAGAGAGACAGTATTGTGAGTGCCCTCACAGCCGTGAATCAGAGAAGTTACACACCTCTTTCTCACTGTCCCTTAGCTAGCACACAGGTCACCGCGAGTCCCAGTTATGGTGAGTTCACAAGGGGGTGGGCAAAGGGGAAAAAGCAAGAAGGGACAAAGGCTGGTTTGCAAAGGAGGTTAACAATTCTATTCTGAATACTGGTACCCTTCCCTTTTCCATAGGCTAGGGTAATCGAACCAGATATCTCACTCCGCAGGGTGACCCAGGATACAAGGGAGCATCTCTTGCACGTGTGCAGCTTCAGACCTGCTCTGTATGCTGATCGCCTGTGTGCCGCTTTGGTCCCTGCAGAGATAATTGCCGGGTAGTGCAGCAAAGTTTTCTATAGTGACGGGGAGAAACAAGGCAGCTCTCCCAAGGAACCTTTGGCAGAGGATGGCAGAATACCTAGAGGACGGTTTCCTAGAGATCACTATGGAGGATTCCAGAGACATCCCCATGTACATACTTTTTTGCCGTGGCCCCACTGCGTAGATGGACGGGCTCTGTTAATTTCTGTCCCTTATCCCTCCTCTACCATATAACAAAGTACATGAGAGTTCAATCTCCTCTCACCGTGAAGTATCAAATCAAAACAAGCACTTACCGGAGCTCCCCTCTCCTGCATCCTGCAAGCCAGAGCTGGAGTGCTGGGACGACTAGACCGCTCTGGAGTGGAAAAGAGGTCCTGACTCGCCACGCGTCTGGACGACTTTGCCTTGTGCTTCACATCATCCTCCAGTTCCACCTCCTCGTCCACCAATTCCTCATCAGGGTTGAGTCCGCTGGCCGCTGCTTCCAGTCCCCCTGAAGTATCCACGGGGCTCTTGGTTGTGGAGGTGGGATTGCCGCCAAGCATAGCATGCTGCTCCTTATAGAAGCAGCATGTCTTCAGTGTTGCTCCAGAACGATGGTTGGCCTCTCTTGCCTTCTGGTACTGCCTCAGCGCCTTGATTTTAGCATGACACTGCTGCGTGTGCCTTTCACGCAATCAGCCGGTAGTATTGAAATTTCTACAGCTGGTGCAAAGCTGCAACTGCACAGCCTCCTCTCCCCATATAGTCAGCAGATCAGACAGCTCTGGTGTGCTCCACACGGAAGTACATCTGCTGTGTGAAGCCAGCATGGTCAGCTCGGAAGATGCTGTATGAACTGGGCACCATGAGCAAACAGGAAGAGGAATTTCAAAAATTCCTAGGCCTTTAAACTGGGGAGGGGCGGATACCTGTGTATCTTCTGGTCAGCAATCAGAACTCCCCGAGCAGTCACGATGGGCATTGTGGGACACCTCCTGGAGGCCAGTTAGGGTGATATAACTAAGTGAGGTGCCAGAGTGATGCAGCATCACTCTGTCGAAAAAATGGTGGAGGGATAGCTCAGTGGTTTGAGCATTGGCCTGCTAAACCCAGGGTTGTGAGTTCAATCCTTGGGGGCCATTTAGGGATCTAGGGCACACACAAAAAAAATCTGTCAGGGGACAGTACTTGGTCCTGCTAGCGAAGGCAGGGGACTGGACTCGATGACCTTTCAAGGTCCTTCCAGTTCTATGAGAGAGGCATATGTCCATATATACAAGCTCTATGCTGCTCGTTGAGGTGGTTTTATTATGTCAACATAGCAGGGGAGTTACATTGGCAGGAGGAGCATTTCAGTGTGTACACATCCACTGTTTAGTCGATGAAAGCTGACTTGTTGACAAAACTGTGTAGTGTAGACAAGACCTAGGCTTTCTGAACAGTTATCCACAATCAGCTTGTACAGACCTTAGGTGGCAGTGAATTTGCCAGCATCAAGTAAAACAGTTCTTTCTAGAGGACCCAGATGAAAAGAGAAACTGACTAAATTCCCATAATCTTAGTCACTTGCTTTCTGCAGCAAGTAGAAAGGCATGTTATGCACTAGGGGGCCCTGCCTATATACTAGGGCTGTTTTTCAAAGCTTACCTATCCACTGTTGCTAACACACCTGTTCAGCTCCATGGGCATTAGCAATTTTGGCACCCCTAGTGTAAACAGGCTGCTGTTAGCATCATCTAACCCTGCTCACAGGACACACCTGACATAAAACACTACACTACAACATTGCTAACACCAATAGAGCTAGACCAGATTTAGTAACAGTGGAAAGCTTTTGAAGAGTATCCCTACTGTAAGCATATCATAAAGTAACAAAGGTGAATCCATCAGTATCTAGGCAAGTTTCACACTTCACTGCCCTGCCCTTCCATAAGGGAAACAGACCTGTTTGGCTGCTGGTGACCCTTCAAAAATGGCTTTTAAAACATCCCCCAGATAAACAGAGTAAGGATGAGAAGTAGACAGACAACTGAAAAGATGAACAGTGACAGAAAGGGCAAAAAAGAATATAAGGAGATCCAAGAACAAGGATGGGGGGGAAGGAAGATAGAGTGCTGAAATTGGGATTGCTGCTGTTCTTTTTGCTCTATGTCGTTTCTGTCCTCCATAAATGTGTTGGACCCCAGAATGTGAGGTCAGTTACCAGAGTTTTTTTTTTTATTTTTTTTTTTTTGTAGAACCTTTAGACTCTGGTGCTAAGACAGTGAGAAAGCTTGTTCACCCCACTAGCCATTTTGGAAGATAAGAGCTATATCAAAAAGATGAACAGGAACCTTATCCTCTAAACCCAGCCTTCAACTATTTCCATCACTGACACTTGCACAGCATTTACCACCACTATTTTTCTAACAGTAAATTGGAGTGAGTGGTCAGTCCACTCCTCAGCAAACAGATTGTCTTTTGTGTCATGGACTCTCACAATCTGAACCACCATTAGCAATATCACCATAGGCCAAGGACTGAATGAACACAGATCAGGACAATGGCATATTTGCACAGCTGGGAAGTAAATACTGCACATGCTGTTCGTGTTCTGTATGCAGACTGCATTGACTGTAATGTTCTCTCAAAAACAACACTCACTTTTTTGAAGAGAAGGCAGAGCCGGAAGAGTCTCATATGCAAGATGAAAACCCTACCTTTAAGGAAGCAATTTGTTCAGTCTGAGTGTGTATTGTATTTCAAGTTGAAGGGGCCAAAATACTTACTCTGGAGCAGGTTCTCTGCCCTGTTCTGTTCAGGTGACACAAAGGGACCTGCTACTCCCCCACCTGCAAGTGCCTGCTAGTGATCCCCCTCTTGTGCAGTACATCCTCCAGTGGCTGTGAAACTGACCACAGCCCATACACCTCCAGGACAGGGGGTAGTGGCGTGAGTGCACAGGAGGTTCTGGCTAACTGCTAGATCAGGGGTGGCCAACCTGAGCCTGAGAAGGAGCCAGAATTTACCAATGTACATTGCCAAAGAGCCACAGTAATAAATCAGCAGCTCCCACCCCTGCTGCCAGCACCTCCCCCTCTCTCCCCACATCTCCCAATTAGCTGTTTCATGGTGTGCAGAAGGCTGGGGGTGGTGGGGAGGAGAAAGGGCATGGCAGGGGTGGCATGGGAAGGGGTGGAGTGGGGGCAGGGCCTGTGGCAGAGCCAGGGGTTGAGCAGTGAGCACCCCCCGGCACACTGGAAAGTTGGCACCTGTAGCTCCAGCCCCAGAGTCGGTGCCTATACGAGGAGCCGCATATTAACTTCTGAAGAGCCGCATGTGGCTCCGGAGCCACAGGTTGGCCACCCTTGTGCTAGATAGTCCTTAGCAGGCAGTTTGCCAGCTGGCACAAGACTGACTAACCTGTCCCTGGCCAGAGAGTCAGAGCTGTAACTGTTTTTCCTCTTCCCCTGGGCTTCCCACAATGGCTGTTTAGGGGAAGGGAAACATCTTTTCTAGATGCTCCACTAGACTCCGGCAGAGCCAGACAAGCTCCTATCCTGCTCCCTCAGGACTCCCACAGCCCAGAGCAACTCTCTCCTCCTAGCTCTCTCACAAAGCAGCAGGCAGCCAGCAGGGGAGCTAATGAGCAGCTGCAACAGGGAAAGGGAAGCTGCTGCTAAAGAGTGCACCCAGTTCACACTGCAAGTGCTTTAAAACTAACAGTGGTAAATGGTGCTCTCTACCTCTCCCCATAGCAACAGGGCCAATTCAAACACTTCAAGAATCACAGGGAACATGCTTTTAATTCATAATTAAATGCACATTGTCTCAATATTGCTCTCAAGGGCCAAAGATTGAACACCACTATTTGGAAAGCTAATTGCATTCTCTTACCTACCATTTTTCATTTTTGCCTGTTGCTAGATTTTGTAGCTATTTATTTTCAAATATAAGCTTTGACACTCAGTGATTAAGTCAACCATGTGTTTGAGGGATTTGCTTTAAAACGTACATATTTGTAATGCTACAATTCAGCATCAGAACTTCCTGCCTAAATTACTTTTTTTGGCTAATTAAGAATGAAATCCATAAGTCAGAAAACATGTAAATAGAATAAAGCCTTCTCCAGTGTAAGAGCCTCTTTTTAAAGGATCAAAATCATCATTCAAAGTGCATCACCCAGTGATGTTTGTACATTTGAATTTTAATTAACTTTGTACACTGGTAGCACAGAAGAAAACTCCACGTGCTTATGCAATGTAATGATGCATTTGTGACATCTACCTAGTTCCACAGATACCATACTCAGCACTATTTCCTCACTTAAGTAGGAAAGACAACTGACAGGAAAAAAGCCGTATACAACTTAAATACAGATTATACACAAGTTATGAAAAAACACATGGAAGGTGAATAGATTTAAAGTCATATGAAAGTTCCCAAACTATGATAATCACTAGTTTTTTTTCTTAAACCCATCTTCACGTCAAAAGTCAGTATGTTGTAAAAGGACCTTATATTAGAGGCCAAAACTTAGATTTTTTTTAATAAATGAATTCACAAAACCTAGCACTCACACTTATGCAATGTTTGATTTCAATGGAAAGCTGGATAAGATTTAAACATGTCCTTGATGTTCTCACAACCCAGACACCACACCATTGTGCTAGAGAGTCTGACAACCAGAAAGTGAAACTGACTAATGAAAATAGGCTAGTTTTTAAAAACTTGATAGGGTTCCATAACAGGAATTTTGTGAAGTATACTTTAATACAAAAGAATACATAAAGTGCACTTCAGGGTATTGAATTTGTTCTGAAAATTGGGGATAATATGTAACAGGAATATAGGAATTACCATATTGATCAGACCAGCGGCCCATCTAGTCCAGTATCCTGTCTGACTGTTAGCAACAAATGCTTTTAGTACAGGAATTTTCCTGGTGGTAAACAATTATGGAAATTCAAATATTTTTTAACTACAATTGATATATGAACTTTCAGGGCATAAGTTAACCTCCAACAGAAGTATGATGTTCCGCCCCCCTTATAATGTTGAGAACTTCATCAAGGGCTAGTCTACACTACCCGCCTGATTCGGCGGGTAGTGATCGATGTTCTGGGATTGATTTATCGAGTCTCGTCTAGACGCGATAAATCGATCCCAGAACCGCTCCCCAGACACACCGGAACTCCAGCTCCGCGAGCGGAGGAAGCGCTGTCGACGGGGGAGCCTGCCTGCTGCCGCGTGGACCGGGGTAAGTACTTTAAAAAATCGATCTAAGATATTCAACTTCAGCTACGTTATTCACGTAGCTGAAGTTGCATATCTTAGATCGATCCCACCCATCCCTAGTGTGGACCAGCCCCAAGTCTAGATCAGTGTTCATCAGTTCTTGAATCCCACTAAACCCTTGCGGTCTTGATATATAGTGGCAGTGAATTCCAGTGAACAGACGGTTTAAGAAAAAGCTTTCTGTGAATCAGACTCAAAGAAATGTAGAGATGGAAGGGACCATAAACAGTTATCTAATACAGAGCCTTGCGATGAGGCAGGCAGAACAGCAAGTTTAGAACCAACAGAGGAATAACCCATTGTTTGCAATATTATGAAGGGTGAGTGGAGCACCTGATTACTCTTCTGTATATCATATCACCACTTCACCTGCCTCTTTTCATGAAGACTTCTTCTATACCTCCAATCATTTTTGGTATATGTCTCTGAATCCCGTCTATTTCTGCTATATACTTTTTGGGAGAGGGTGGCTAGAATCAAACAACATTACAGGACTAAATTCTGTCATCTGAAAATATCACCATTTGGCTGTTCACCACCTTTTTGCACATTCAACTGTAGATTAAAAGCTGATCGACCTAGGTGTTCCTCTTCTCCCCTCCACCACCAGTATTATCCAAGCACCTCACAAATGTTAAGAGATTTATCCACACAACACCTCTATGAGAGGTAGGGAACTAACCTTATTTTACAAGAAATTTTAGGCAGAGCAATTAAGTAACTTGACTAAGATCACAAAGGGTGTCTACAGCACAGCTGGGAATTTAACCTAGATCTCCTGATTTCTAGTTCAATGCCTTCACCACAAGTCCATCTTTCTTCATCCAGTACAGACCTTTGGGGAGCCCTACGGTTAAGCTTTTGTCATGTAAGCTGACCATTTATGCCTACTTAATTTTTGTTTTAGTCAGTGTCTGATCCAAAACAATACTTTTCCCTCACTAAAAGTTAGAGGAAACTAAGTAGTCACAAGGTGAGAGATACTTTGACAAAGAATTTGAAAATCCAAATAAAGGTCAGCCAGTTCTCCTTCACCCAATTTATTGACATGCCTAAAGAACTCTAAAGAGGCTAGAAGCATGTTTTCCTTCACGAAAGCCATGCTGATTTGTTCCTTTCACATCACTTTTATTTAGGTATTTCATAATTCTATTTTTAATTATAGTTTAAATTCATTCCCTGGTGTTGACGTAAAGCTTACCAGTCTCCAATTCCCAGAATCACCCAATGCTTTTTTTTTTTTAAACGGCAAGTATAACATAATGGGGGATTCAATCATTAGAAAGATAGATAGCTGGGTTTGTGATACCGGGAGACCCACATGGTGAATTGACTGCCAGGTGCAAGGGTTGCAGATGTCTTGAGACATCAAGAGAGTGCAGTGCTGGGGAGTAGTCGGTGGTCATGGTACATGTAGGTACCACTGACATAAGGAAAGGTAGAGGGGTCCTGGAGACCAAATTTAAGCTTCTAAGTAAGAGATTGAAGTCCCAGGACCTCCGTGGTAGCATTCTCTGAAATGCTTCCAATTCCACAAGCAGGACCAGACAGACAGGCAGAGTCTCAATGCATGGATGAGACAACGGGGAAAGAGATGTTTAGCTTTATTAGGAACTGGGGAACCCTTTTGGAAAGCAGGAGCCTACACAGGAAGGATCCGCTCCACCTAAACCAAAACAGAATCAGATTGCTGGCATGTAAAATTAAAAAAAGATTGTAGAGGATTTTTTTAAAAAGGGACTGGGGGAAGCCAACAGGTGCAGAGGAACACATGGTTCAGACAGAGACATCCCTTAGAGGAGGATCTATTAACAAGGATTCTCTATATCTTAGTAAGGAGGAGAGGATGGAAGTTGATACAGTACAGATGGGAACCAAAGAGAAACAGTTAAATGAAAGAGAGTCCCATTCAATTACATAACATGAAGGCAGACAACTAAATATTGACAAATTTTGTAAGTGCTTGTATACAAATGCTAGAAGTCTAAATACGAAGAGGAATGAACTTGAACACCTGGTATTAAAATGAGGATATTGATACAACAGGTATCACAGAAACTTGGTGGAATGATGATAATCAGTGAGGCACAGTAATACTATGGTACAAAATACATAGGAATGACAAAGTAGGTCGTGTTGATGGGGGAGTGACACTATATGTCAAAGAAAACAGTCACAGAGTAAAAATCTTAAATGAATCAAACTGTACCAGAGAATCTCCATGGTTAGTAATTCCATGCTTGAATAATAAAAATATAGCAGTAGGAATATGCTACCTAGCACCTGACCAGAATGGTGATGCTCAAAGGAGACGAGTTTTCTATTTTTATAGCCTCTAAATAATAATGGCGGATTTTAATTATCCCCATATTGACTGTGTACATGTTACCTCAGGATGGAATGAGGAGAAAGTTTCTTGACATCATAAGTGAATGCTTCTTGGAGCAGCTAGTCCTGCAACCCAAAAGGGAAGAGGCAATACTTGATTTAGTCCTAAGTGGAGCATCCGATCTTGTCCAAGATATGACTATAGCTAAACTGCCTGGTAATAGCAACCATAATAAAATTTAATTTAACATCCTCATGGGGCGGGGGAACACCAAAAAAGCCCACCACAATAGCACTGAACTTCAGAAAGGGGAACTACAGAAAAATGGGGAAGCTAATTAAACAGAAATTAAAAAGTAGTCACAAAAAGGTGAAATGCCTGCAAGCTACATGGAAACTTTTTTAAAAACACCATAATAGAGTCTCAAATTAAATCTATAGCCCAAATTTAAAAAAATATAGTAAGAGGACCAAAAGAGTTTTACCATGGCTAACCAACAAAGTAAAATGTGGTTGGAAGCAAAGAGGCATCCTTTAAGAAGTGTAAGTAAAATCCTACTGAGGAAAACCAAGAGGAGCATAAACTCTGCCAAGGGTAAAAACATAATTAGGTAGGCCAAAAGACAATGTGAAGGGCAACCAAAGATTCAAACTAACAGCAAAAAAATTTAAGTGCACCAGAAGCAGGAAGCCTGCCAAATAATCAGTGGAGCCATTAGAAAATCGAGTAGCTAAAGGAGCACTCAAGGAAGATAAGACTGTTGCAGACAAGCTAATGAATTCTTCACCACAGAGGATGAGGGAGATTCCCATATCTGAGCCATTTTTTCTAGGTGACAAATCTGAGAAAGTGTTCCACATTGAGGAATCAATAGAGGAAGTACTGGAAAAAAATGATAAATTCAACAGTAATAAGTCACCAGGACCAGATGGTATTCACCCAAGAGTTGCAATTGCAGAACTACTTGTGGTATGTAACTTATTTAAATCAGCTTCTCTACCAGATAACTGGAGAGCCGCTAATGTGACACCAATTTTAGAAAAGGCTCCAGAGGGGATCCTGGTAATTAAAGGATGGTAAGCCTAACTTCAGTACCACGCAATTTGGTTGAAACTGTAGTAAAGAACAGAATTATCAGACACGTAGGTGAACACATTGGGGAAGAGTCAACATGGCTTTTGTTAAGGGAAATCATGCCTCACCAATTGGAATTCTTTGGGGGGGGGGGGGGAATCAATAAACATGTCGACAAGCATGATCCAGTGGATATAGTGTACTTGGATTTTCAGAAAGCCTTTGACAAGTTCCCTCACCAAAGGCTCTTAATCAAAGTAAGCAGTCATGGGATAAGAGGGGAGTGTCCTCTCATGAATCAATAATTAGTTAAAAGACAGGGTAGGAAACAAAGGGTAGGAGGAAATGGTCAGTTTTCAAATGGAGAGGCAAACAGTGATGTCCCTCAGGGATCTGTTCTGAGACCAGTGCTGTTCAACATATTCATACATGATCTGGAAAAAGGGGTAAACTGTGAGGCAGCAAAAGTTAGCAGACGATACGAAATTACTCAAGTCCAAAGCTGACTGTGACAGTTCCGAAGGGACCTAACAAAACCGGGCGATTGAGCAACAAAATGGCAGATGAAATTCAATGCTGGTAAATGCAAGGTAGTGCACACTGGAAAACATAATCCCAACCATACATATAAAACGATGGGATCTAAATTAGCTGTCACCACTCAAGAAAGAGATCTTGGAGTCATTGTGGATAGTTCTCTGAAAACATCTGCTCAATGTGTAGCAGCAGTCAAAATTACTAACAGAATGTTAGGAACCATTAGGAAAGTGATAGATGATAAAGCAGAAAATATCACAAACCACACTGTAAATCGATGGTACTCCCACACCTTGAATATTGGTCACACCATCTCAAAAAGATATATTAAAACTGGAAAAAGTACAGAGAAGGGCAACAAAATTATTAAAGGTATGGAACATTATATATGAGGAGAGATTAAGACTCAGACTTTTCAGTTTTGAAACGAGATGACTAAGGATGGATATGATAGAGGTCTATAAAATTGTGAATGGTGTGGAGAAAGTGCATAAGGAAGCGTTATTTACCCCTACACAGCACAAATTCCAGAGGTGTCACCCAATGAAATTAATTAGCAGCGGTTAAAAAAAAATGTAAAAAGGAAAATACTTCTTCACCCAACACAGAGTGAACCTATGTAACTCACTGCCAGGGGAAGTTATGAAGGACGAAACTGTAAAGGAGTTCAAAAAAGAATTCGATAAGTTCATGGAAGATAGGTCCATCAATGGCTATTAGCCAGGACGGTCAGGGATGCAACCCCATGCTCTGTGTGCCCTTAGCTTGTGATTGCCAGAAGCTGGGAGTAAACAATGGGGGATGGATCAGCCAATGATGACGGCCTATTGTGTTCATTCTCTCTGAAGCACCTGGCATGGACCACTGTCAGAGCCCTGCGCTGATACAAAATGTATATCCGTGGATGCAGATAGCTGTGGAGATCCATGGAGTTTGTAGGGTTCTAGCAACAACAAGCAAGACCAGCAGGGCCATGGCCAGCAACCAGGCCAGAAACCGCAGCAGTGAAAGCAGCAGCATGTCAGGCTACTGCTCACAGGAGCCAGCACCCAGTCTGGAGAGGCTCCTCCAGTGTGGCTGTACCACTCCCAGCCCTTACCACTGTGGTGGGCACCAGGCTTACCAGCAGCTGTCCCTTATCATGCTATTGTTTGCAAATGGCTCACATGCTCCCGGACAGGAGTCCCTTCCATGCAGTGGTGTGTGTCTCCTGTCTGGAAGCGCACAAGCCGCTTGCACACACTAGCGCAGTGGTTCTCAACCTATTTCCCATTGTGCACCGCATTCAATACTACCTGTATGGCCCTGAGGATACCACATGAGTCACAGCTCTGTGCTGATTGGGCTGCAAGCCCACAGGTTAAGAACCACTAGCATGATCAGGGACAGCTGCCGGTGAGCCTGGTGCCTGCCCCAGTGGGCAGGGATGGGAGCAGTATAGCCACACGGGAGGAGCTGCCTGGGTTTGGCGCTGGCTCCTGCGAGCAGTGGCTTGACATGCTGCTGCTGCTTTTGCGGCTAGCCAGGGCCCGGCTGGTCTTGCTCGTTGTTGCTAGAGCCCTGCAATGCCAGTGATATCTGCTTTATATCCGCATATATAAATTTTGTATCCACGCAGGACTCTGTCAGAAGACAGGATACTGGGCTTGAGGGACTATTGGTCTGACCCAGTATGGCCATTCTCAAGTGAACATGAAAACACAAACAGATCTAAAAGTTCCTGATTTTTTCCTCCTGCTTGAGAGCTTACAGAAGAATCTATAACAGTACTTCAGGCTCAAAGTGGAGCACTTTGCAGTATGACTGTAGTCAGCTTGCTAGAGAAGTTTCACACCGCACTGAGCTCCCCTAGCACAGCAGCGGTCCCTTAGCAGTGCGATGCCTTTCAGCGGGTGTAGAAGAGAAAAGCAGGCGACTCACCTGGGGGGATCTGGAAGTTTGCAGGCAGTTGTATTGTAGTGGTCTGGGGGGCTTTGGGAGCCACGGTCTGGGGAGCAGCCAGCCTGGGCCCACCAGAGCTCTTGGGTGGCTGCTGGGCAGCGGTGACAGTGGCCACTTTAGCCACCAGCGTCCCCACGGGAGCAGCCACCACCCGTGACTGCTGGGAAACGGCAGGCATCAGGCTGATGGGAACCTTAGTCACTGCATGGCTCAAGGCAACTGCCTGGGCCCCCGCGGGAGCGCCCGCAGCGGTGACAGACGCAGGGGGCACCGCGCTCTGGGAGCAGAGCAGGGCAGGTGCCGGCTGAGCCCCACCGGCCCCGCTCGCTGCAGGAGCCGCCACCGCCTGCTCAGGGTTCCCGGCGGGCATCACCCTCACCGGGGCTGCCGCAGAGGTGCTCATGGAGGAGGAGAGCGGGACCGAGGCGGGGAGGGTTGGAGTGTCCCGGGGCGTCCGCGTTATCCCACAGCAGCATAGCAGCCGGGAAGGGGGGGGGAGGCTGGTCTCTCAGCGGCGCGGCAGGATCCGGGGCTCACAGGCTGCCTCGGCGTGCGGGCTGCTCGGGGAAGCTCCCGCTGCCCCCCTGGCGAAAACACATGGTCATCCGTCCCCTGCCGGCTGCGCACACGTGGGGCGGGCTGGGCCTCCCCCCCAGCGGCGGCGGCCGGGTACAGGGAGCCGGCTCACGCTACTGCTACTGCTACTGCGCCGGCGCCCTGGGCTCCTGGTGCCCGGCACTTGGACCCGCCCCCGCGCGGCGGGCCCCAGCCATGTTTATAGAGCCACGCGGAGCCCCCCGCGCACGCGCTCCAGGCGCGCGGGGCCGCAGCCGGGCTTTCCCCGGGCACTCTGCCTTCGGATTGGCGGCGCCGAACGAGCCTATGGGGGCGGAGCCTCGGGGCGAAATAGGGGCCGCGTTCCGAGCAGCTGGGAGGCTGAGGAGGGAGGTGGAGGAGCTCCCGTCTGGGGAAGCAGCTGCTCGGGCTCACGAGTGGGAGCCGGGGGGTTCAGGCCGAAGAACATTTGGGGTGCGCTTGGCATTTTCTCTTACAAACCCTCAAAGCCAGAGAAGCGTTTCAGGCCGTTTTAAACATTGCAATTTGGAGGCAGGGCGGGCGGGATTTAACCAAGATCGTGTTCTGGCACAGATTCCACGGGTGTCTCTGGGCAAGTCACATAGGATGAAAAACACCCTGCAAGGTAGTGAGCGCCTCTGCTCCCGCTGAAGTAAATGGGAATTGAGGGAGCTCAGTACGTCCAGGCAGGCAGCGGTTCTTAAGAGTGGTTCTGTTCTGAAAAACGACCATATTAATAGTTGCCTTTTTACTCGCCCCATCTACTGCCTGTGTAGAGTCACACCTGCTGATTGAAGTGATTAAAATGAGGTTTTACAGTTGTTACCGCTACAGAGCCGACAAAGATAAAAGTGAACAAGATTATATTTCTTCCAAGGCACCCTCATTCATTTATGCCTATGTAAATGCTGTAAAAACAATTGAGATGTCATTGAGGGGATAATTTAAAAACAATAGTTGCAGAGGTGTAACCACAAGTGCTGGAAATGTGGGTGCTAACCATATACAGGGTTAACAGTTTGGTTCAGTGGCTCTCAGCACCCCCACTATACAAATTATTCCAGACGGCCTCGGTGTAACTAAGGTCTTGATGGCACAACAATTGCCTGGGTTGAGCTCATTACAGGACTAATGTTTAAGACTAAAATTTGGCCTTTTTTTGGTGAATGAGAAGGAAAGAACCCAGCTTGACTTTTAGATCCCAGGCTGAATTTACAGGAAAAAAAAAATTCTGAGTGGAATGCCTCTTCTGTCTCTGCCTCAGTTTCCATTGCCTGTTTAATAGGGATAACAATACTTTACTACTGTGAGTAGTTCCATCACTGTGGTAAAGTGAAGCTGATGAATAAAATTGGTGCAGGATTAGGGCTATAGTCCCAATCCTGTGACTGTTTATGCAAATGCTCATCTTTAAACAAATAATTAGTGCCATGGAAGTCATGCATATGAAGTTAAGTGCAAATATAAGTGATTGCAGAATCAAGGCCTACTATACAGAACAGTGAAACTGATCATATGTAAAGTGCTATAAAATGCATAATGTAAACCATTTATTAAAACTGCAGCAAAATGCTGTTCATTGACTTCTGTCCTGTTAATGGAAGGTGTTTCTTTTAACTATAGTAGGTACAATATTTTCACACAGAAATGTGTGATTTCCATATTGAGACTCATGTTTGTAAAGATTTTGAGGATTTTTTTTATGGAAAATGTTCTATGGAAAATGAAAAGTATTACTTTAATCAGGGCATGAAAAATCACGAACACAGAAAGCAGGCACTTCCATTAGCATCCACAGAATCTAAAAGAACAGGAGTACTTGTGGCACCTTAGAGACTAACAAATTTATTTAAGCATAAGCTTTCGTGGGCTACAGTCCACTTCATCGGATGCATGGAATGGAACATACAGTAAGAAGATATTTATACATACAGAGAAACATGAAAAGGTGGAAGTACCCATACAAACTGTAAGAGGCTAATTAAGAGGAACTATCAGCAGGGGGAAAAAAACTTTTGAAGTGATAATCAAGATGGCCCATTTCAGACAGTTGACACAAAGGTGTGAGGGTACTTAACTAGGGAAACTCGTGTTCTTTTTGCTAACACAGACTAACACAGCTGCTACTCTGAAACCTCACAGAATCTAAGTTTTCATTAAAATAAACGCTAGTCCTGATAGATACAAAAACCATGCGAAACATGAACTGAGTGTAAAAGGATGCAATATTGTTTTCTTAATGTGGCGATAGACAGCTCCATGCTGACACTCATAGGTTTGCCAACCTGCTCCAGGGTGAAAACTAACTACAATCTTTTTAACTTTTATGATTTCTGTTCAGAGCTTTGGACAATTTCACTCTGTTGCTGCTTGAAAAAGCTATGAACAGCACATGAGGTTGGCACTGGAGCTAATTACTGGAGAGTCATCGTCTAAAAAAGAGGTTGCGTGAGGGAAAGAGTAGCAGAGACACTTCCATCACAGGAGCTAGGAGACTGAGGAGGAGAGTAGCGTGAGACCTCCCACATCCCAATGGCAAAGTGATTCTGTGGTGGGACAGGAACAGAGAAGGAATTCTCTTCTCCCTTCCTGCAATGAGAAGGGTTGTGGGGCATAAATATTTATCAGTGACCTGGCACTAGCTGGAGGTAGGTACAAAAAGTAGACCACCAGGCAGTGTTCATGGGCAACTTCTACTTTTCCAGCAATTTAGGTGCACGGGGGAGCAGGCTTGTCACTTGGACATTGCCTCTGTACCTTGGGGTCAACCTACCATTCTTTGGCTAGAGGGATTAATCCTCCATTAAATGTTTGGTAAAATTTCAAAGACCCATATCTGAATGGACCAGGGTGAGAGGGTGTATGTGAAGTAGGTGGACATGGATAGGTGAAGCTGAGAGATGAGTATGGGAGAGAGTTTTTGACGGGAGAAAAAAAGGAAGTAGAGAACACAATGTAGTATGAGAAAGAGAAGTACCTGATGTTAGTGAAAGTAATGGAGGAAGTGACACTGATGACAATATAGCATGATTGGGGGTGGGGGAGACAGTGAGAGAACTCCAGAAGGAAAAAAAACAAAAAAGAGGTTTAGGAAGTTACATTAAAAAAAAATCGAGAGTTAATCTGTAAAGAGTACACAATTGCATTATTCCATTAAATTGTAAGGGGAGTAGGGGAACATTGTTTTTCACCTTGGCAAGTCATTTAATCCTTGGGTTTACAGGTACTGGGTAAATATTTCAGTTATAATCAACAAAAGTTTAATTAGCCAATCTCCATTGACCCAGGTGAAAGAAATGCAAAAGTAATCCAGAATAGTAAGGAGTATGGAATCTGGAGTCTTAAAATTATTTCAGTAATAATCTAAGGGGTTATAACGCAGGTAAGGAAACGATTTTAAATAAGGTTTTTAATCTGAGAGTGACCCTTTTAAAACAGTTACATTTTATAATTTTAATTGACAAAGAATTTCTGTATTCAGAGTGAGAAACTTTTAAATACTTGCCTTAAAATTCATTTCAAATGAGGGAGGCTTGGGAGGGCAGCTGACTTAATTTTATTCATTCACATAATTGCAACAATTGGATATGTATTTGAGAAATCAGTCTCACTAGTTAAATTAAAATTATATGCTCATGAAAAAAAGTAAATGATCATGACTAGATTTATCAGCATTCCAAATGCATTAAAGTGGCAGCATAACGTCACACCAGAGAACTTGAGCTCTTCAGGATGAATTGCCAAAAGAGACAGCAAGCAGAGCAGTAAAAGTCAGGAAGGAAAAGGAGATGCTATATAAACAGAAAAAAACTGGGTTATTTAGTCTGAAAAGGAGAAGAGTGAGAGAAGAGATTAAGCAATGAAGATGTCATTACAACTGTGAATGCAAATCATGTATTTACTGATGCACATGGCCAGTTGGGTGCATAACTGGCTATTCGTGCACAACCTCAGTAATCACACTAGCATATTAGGTGCGCAGTTGTAGATGCATTTTTGAAATTCACACCTGATGTCACAAATACCCTGTCATAAATGAAGGGAAGGGGGAGAGGGTCTGATGCAGTGCTATAAAATCCTCTTACCAGTAAAGGGTTAAGAAATACAGGTAGCCAGACTGACACCTGACCTGGCTGGCATCTGACCAATAAGGGGACAAGATACTTTCAAATCTTAGGAGGGGGGAAGGCTTTGTGTGTGTGTCTTTGTCTGGGGCAGAGTGATCTTGGAAGACAGAAGGAACCTACAGAAAATCAAACCTCCCTTTTCTGAAGTAAGTTTAGATAGCATAGCGAATAGATTTCTGTTTAATTTTGCTTGGTGTATTCCCTGTGTTAGAAGGGGCAAAGGGGCGGGGGAGTTATTCATGGTTTTCTGTAACTTTAAGGTTTTGTCCAGAGGGGGAAATCTCTCTGAGTTTGGAATTTAAGTGCCCTGTAAAATAGTTACCATCCTGATTTTACAGAGATGATTTTACCTTCTTTATTTTTAATAAAATCCTTCTTTTAAGAAGCTGACTGTTTTCTATGGTGTTAAAACCCAGGGGGTGGGTTTTTAGATCACTGTGTAACCAATTGGTTGGGAGATTGTTCTCAAGCTTCCCAGGAAACGGGGTGTACGGCTTGAGGGGGTATTTTGCGGGGGGGAGGGAAGTTCAAGTGATTCCTTTCCTGGATTCCTGTTAGATACTTGATGGTGGCAGCGAAAGAAGTATTTCTCAGGGTGCAGGGAATTTTGTACCTTGGGGGTTTTAACCTAAGCTGGTAAAAATAAGCTTAGGGGCTCTTAATGCGGGTCCCCACGTCTTTACCCTAGAGTTTAGAGTGGGGAGGGAACCCTGACATACCCTCTCACCTGTGTCTCCTCCTCTATTCTCTTGTGCTAGCTGATCTTTTATATGGGTGGACATCTCTTCTGAACATTCAGGCTTGTAGACATCAAACAGTATTTTAAATTTACACACTGTCTTCATAAATATCAGAATAAAAGAACAGCCATAATACAACGGAACTTTACATTAATATAAAATGTCTAAAAATAGAACAAGAATGCATGGTAAAAGAAGGATATTCTAAAGAGCTTGCTAGAAAGTATTTAGTTACCAATAATCATCATCAGGAGCTTGATTTAGCCATGAGGTAAGACAGCAGCTGTATCTCAGGGCAACTTGCTCTTACCAGCAGAAAGCCTCCCTGGAGGTATATCTGCAATTCTTGCTACACCAGAGACCCATAACCAGCCAATGCAGCCCCTAAAGTGGCCCAGTGAGATGGCAAGGTCATGGGATCATGAGGACCTAACTGGTTGGGGTTAGAGTGCAGGAGAAGAATGGGAATAGGATTGTTGGAGTAAAACGGGAGTAAGTAAAGAGAGAAACTGAGGGAGAGAGGGTAAAGGAGGGAAGAGAAGAAGAAAAAATAATAATGGGTAAGGAGAGGGAAGTTGGGCAACTGAAAGGTTGCAGTGGTAGGAGAGGTTTCAGTGTAGTAGCCGTGTTAGTCTGTGTCAGCAAAAAGAAAATAAGAAAAATACTTGTGGCACCTTAGGTAGGAGAGATTCAGTAAAAAAATAAAAATAAAATACCCCTGATGTTTAACTGGGTGACAAATATATTCTCAGTGGAGTACTAACATGATAGGCTTTGTATGCAGTGTAGTTGTAGCCATATCAGTCCCAGGATATTAGGCAGACAAGGTGGGTTTGGTAATATCTTTTATTGGACCAACTTCTGTTGGAGAACAAAAGTTGGTCCAATAAATGATAGGCTGTGTCAGTTAAGATTTTGAAAGTTAAAATATAATACAAATGCATTAAGAAAAACACCATTCACTGTCTTGTACAATCCACTAATAGGAGAAAGGTGTTTCTATCATTCAAACAGTGGTGCAATTCAATGCGTTGTGCCATCTACGATAGAAAAAGACTAGCAGTGAAACATGCTTTGGAAAATGCAACACAAATTAAACGGTCAAAACATAAATCACAACTTTATTGAATTCTTAATTTGCATTCCATATGTAACAGTAATAATATGTAAACACAAACTTATCAAACTTGCAAAAAGTTACATAAGAAAAAAATCGAACACTTTGGAAACCTTTAATATTTTATACAGATTTGTGCCAATAGTTTGGTAATAATTTGCTTACAGGAAGTTTGACAATGCCTTTTAATGCTGAATATGTAAACAGTAAATACATGGAGGAATGGTAAGGTGCAAATAGCTGCCTGTTTGCACACCATAGTAAATACAAGCACATTCGGACTAGCACATTTGTAATTGTGACAGGTTTCAGAAAACTAGAGTATCTGCTAATGAAAGAGACAAGTTTATTCAGCAGCTGTAAACATTGTGGTCAGCTAGTATTTGTTAAAACTTTGGAAACATTTTAATAAGCAGCATCAGCATTTATCTGCAATTTAAATACTTTTCTTCTTTTTCTTTTCAGAGTCTTCTTTTTCCTTCTCTATTTCTGCAACTTGTGATTCAATATCCTTTGCACTAAAAATCTGAAATGGAACAGAGGACAAAGAATTGTATAAAGTTTAACTAATACGGATTCCATCTGTACTTTTTTAATCCACAGATTCAATTACATTTCACAGCTCCAAAATGTACTCCTGAAGTGTTGAAAAAAAAGTTTCAAAAGCTCCCATCTGAGACACAAATTGACAGAACCAAACGTAAGTGAATTTTTTGAAGTCAAGACGTGTGTTTATACAGATATGCATTTTTAAACCTGGCAGGTTAAGAGACTGCCAGGGATGATTATTTTCCTTGTAAGTAAATTCACAGGCCAGATATTGTGAGATAGCTGTACCGTGAGCTACTCCACTAACAACTTTAACTTCAATGGCAGAAGGTAATTTAGTGTCTATACTGGCACAAACCTAGGCTTCTTCAGTACAGACTGGCAATTCTGTCAAATTAAGTGTGAGGGTTTCATTTTATTGGGCTGTCCACTAGCAATGTAAATGAGTTTTGTGGACACTCACTCAGACCTCCAGCTGGAACCAAATCCTAACAGACTCTTACCAGAAATTAAAGGCAAATGGTTTATCTAGTAACCCCCTTAGTTCTTTATAAATATGTTTCAGGGTGGTAGCCGTGTTAGTCTGTATCCGCAAAAAGAACGAGGAGTATATAGACAGACAGATATATCTTCCTAATGTATGTTCCACTCTATATGCATCTGATGAAGTGGGTTTTAGCCCACGAAAGCTTATGCCCAAATACATGTGTTAGTCTCTAAGGTGCCACAAGTACTCCTCGTTCTTTTTATAAATATGTTGTTACCCAAACCTTCAGATTGGTTACAAGTGTTAGAAATCCATATAATATCATTGAAAGAAAATAGCGAATAGAAGAATTAAAGCCATGTTTATGGACTGGGGGAAAAAATATCTATGTGAGGGTGATGTTTTCCCATGATGCCTCTACCACCCTGATAACAGAAGGAAAGAATACTAAGGGCCACTTTTTATCTATGACAGAGATGGCCAAACTTACTGACTCTCCTAGCCACATATGACAATCTTCAGAAGTTTGAGAGCCAAGGCGCAACTGCCGTGGCTCAGGGCTTTAGTCCTATGCGAGGCACCTGATGGGGTTCGGGGCTTCAGCCTTGCTCCTGCTGAAGCCCCGAGCCCTGGCAGGTGCGCTTCACAGGGCTGAAGCCCCAAGACCCCCCACTGGGGAGAAGCCCATACCCCATCATCCCATAGGTGGAGAATGGGGGGATTTGAGGGGCTCTGTGAACTGCACTTTAACTGTAAAAGAGTTGCACGTGGCTAATGAGCCACAGTTTGGCCGCCCCTGATCTATGAAGTACATGCCCTACTCTTTCAAAGGGTTAGGCAGTGTCCTCATTTCTCTTGCATTCCCAGAAGTAAGTGTCCTGGGGAGCTCCTGCTGAGTTGATACTTTCACATCACCTCCATCTCTCCAGGGCCTCATAGAAATAAACCTGTCCTAACAGGGTGTCTTTCCTATCACTCTATCTTTGATAAAGCACATATGTAATTTTGGCTAAACTTCTAGCCAGCTATCGTCAATCGACAATTCATCATTCGATTCACCCTCAGCATACAAAATTCACGACAGCAATGCATGGACATAAAGGTTTACTGAACTTGAGTCTACAGGATGTGGGTGTTACTGCAGGAAATGGTGATACATTGCTAAGGGTGTAATGATGAATGCAGTTTGTAGAAGATGTGTTTATTCCAAGCGTGTACACACCACCATTTGTCTTTAAGTCAAAATCTTTTGACTATATTGCCAAGAATTTATTCTAGAGCTGGGCTTCTTTCAGATGCAGCAGAAATAATGAAAAGTTACGATATCCCAAAGAAATTCTGTCATTTGGGACTGAGTACTAAATATCACATCTTAGAAAAATTCCAAACCACTCAAATAGTTAAAATTGCTTAAAGAGATTATGTACACTTATTATGGGCAGTGGCGTAGCCAGCTTCTAACACCAGGGGGAGTGAACACATTAAAAAAAGGCGCCACCCGACCCGACATATCAAATTACTAATTACCGCTGGCCCCACCAAGAGCCCGCTGCTGGCCTGGGTGAAAGACGAACACAGACTGGCAGCGGGCTGATACACTCCGGCTGGCAGGAGCCTGCGAGGGGAATCCCAGAGTGGGGCGCGCTAAGCGGCTCAGCCAGCCGCCGCTCTGGGATTCCCCCCGCAGGCTCCTGCCAGCCGGGGTCTCTCATCCCGCTGCCAGTCTGGGTTCTTTCACCCAGGCCAGCAGCGGGCTCTTCGTGGGGCCAGCGGCAGGACCCCTTGTGAGGACGTTATTTTGTCGCTCCACCTCCGTCCACTCCGTCTCCACCCTTTCAAAAATTAAAAAGGCGCCACTTTTGGAAAATGTGCTCAGGGGGAGCGGCTGCTCCCCCTGTTCCCCCCCTAGCTACGCTACTGATTATGGGGGTAATGTATACAGAAGAATGGAGTTGTTTATTCCAAAAGAAGGGAAATACTCTATGGAAATCTTATTTTTTAATTGTCATGCCTGGAAACTGTCTTTTCTACTGTAATAGCAGCTACAAAAGGAATCACAAAATGTTTGCCAGAAATATTAAATTGCAAAAATGCTTCTTTAGAACTGTACAATATCAGAGTCTTGCCATGTAAATTACATGATAATGTCTCCCACACACAATACAGAAAAGTATGTTTTTATATGCTTTCCCAGAACTGTTTCCTGCACTGAATGTTCCCAACACAGCTTCTTATAGTACAATATAAATTATCAGCAGTTACTATATAGCTCACAGCATCATCAATCTACAGAGACACAACAGAAGTCACATAATATTGTTTTACCAGATGTTAGGGACACTTTATACATCCAGTTGAAATGCACAGGTGTAAACGGGAATAATTTTTGTCAAAAGATTCTACATAGAAATTATCGTTTTATTCCTATGTAATCAATAACTCATACCTGCAGTGGTTGGTTTCTCCTTATTATTGCAAGTTCAATGTTTTTTCCACCAGACTGCACAACCTAATATACAACAAAAACATCATTACAAGTATGTTACAAAATGAAGAAAAACAAGCGTTTCTGAAAGCATTTATTGTATGCATTCTACTGGATGACATACTTCTAGCAAAGCTCTTATTGCTAATTTGATAGCTTCCTTGTCCGTTGCTATAGCTTCTTCTGTGTAATTCTTCTCCAAAAATTCACGCACAGTTTTAGCATTGCGACCAATTACATTTGCCTGTAGAAGACACACAGTTATGTATCTCACCACGAAGTACATTAATTTGTTTTACCTAATCAAACCCATTTGGTCTGCACACATTTCTCAAATTATACTGATCTGGCAATTCCCCCGCTATCATTATGTAACATGTGATTTGGGTTTTGCAATATTGGCAGAAAAGACTTTATTTCACTGTTTCCATGTGGAATACAACAACATTTTCAAGATTTCCAGGCCTTTACATTTTTAAGGAAAGACAACAAAATGGCATAATAAACCTTGTTAATTTGAAGCACTTTGAAAATATCATTAGTGGTCCTAGGTCTTGTAACACCTGAGGACAGGAAAATATTAGAACAGTGGTTCTCAAGCTTTTTCACACCAGAACCCCCTATTCCATAAATTGACCACGCTAGGACTTCCTTGCTGTAACAGGGTGGTCTCCCCATTTAAGGGCCTGGGGCCAGCAGTCCTGTTCAATTACCAGACCCAGCTGAGAAGGGGCAAAGTGATGCCTATAAATGGAAATAGAAAGCTTGAAAGAGTAGTAAGCTATTTTTGAGCAAAAGGGATACAAAATTTAAAGTCAGGTAGTTTTTAATGACCAGTAACTCATAAGGTTGGACCCACTGTCTTTAAACATCTCTTCTGTGTTTTTTCTTTTGCTATCAGAGTAGATATGGTAATTTTCAGGCCATGCCTTTATTTTTCCATGGGAAAGTTTAAAAGGAGAGGGGAAGTTTGAAATAGGGCTTTATAATGGAATCTGGTTTCAACATTCACTATGGAGAGGTTATCTCTTCATAATCGATGATACCGTATACACAATCACCATGCAATATGTTTGCTGTTGTATACATTTTAAATTTATTTTCTTATTTTTGCTGTGGATTCACTAATTCTTTAACTATAAGGCTAAGGCTACATCTATACAGCAATTCAACACCCACAGCCAGCCCAGTTCATCTGACTTGGGCCATGGGGGGACGGAGCCCAAGCTCTGGGACCCTGCGAGGGGAGAGGGGCCCAGAGTTCTGGCTCCAGCCTGAGCTCGAACATGTACACAGCAATTTTTAGCCCCGCAACACAAGTCAGCTGACCTGGGCCAACCAAGGCTGGGCCACGGGTCTTTTATTCCAGTGTAAACGTATCCACAATTAGCTTTGGTGCTCAAACAACTGTAACTAGCCTGCAGAAAGCATGGAACAGATTCTTTGGTTATGTGAATCCACAGTACAAAATGCAACATCAGACTTCATTGGGATACACTGCCTATGCAAATATGTCACTGTCACCGATCGGTCTATCAGCCCTCACAGAGAGAGCGCCGATCACAACACGTCAGACGTGTTGTTCTAGCCAGTCCTCCAACTACCCGCTGGCCAAGCTGTCAGTAGCATTGGACACCCGATTGACATAGCGCACAGCAGCCTAGAACGCCTGAGCGATCCGCCAACCGCAGCCTCCCAAGCAGCTGGGATTACAGGCACGCGCCACCACACCAGGCTATGCAAATATGTGCACTAAAATAATACAATTTATTAATTAAGTTGGAGCTTACCTTCCAAGAATGATATGTACCAGATGGGTCTGTCTGATACAATCTGGGACTACCATCATCATCAAAGCCCACAATCAAGGCAGAAATACCAAAAGGTCTACGTCCATTGCTCTGTGTATAGCGCTGTGAACAAGATGTACAGTTTTAACATTTTTATCTTCATGGAATGTTATCAGTCTAGTACATATGAAACAGCATAAAACTGAAAAGGCTCTACACAGCAATTTAACCTATAACTGATTATTATTAACATACTATTGGGAGAATGCAATTCCTAAATATTCTGGATTAAATTCTGCTCTGTGTTATACTTGTACAACCCTAGTGAAGTTGCACAGGAGTAACTGACAGCAGAATTTGGCTTTCAGTGAGACACGAAGTACACTAAAATATTCTCAACGAGGTCTAAACTAATTGTAGGAATTTAAAAATAAACATATTGCTTAAATATTTTTACATATGAAGGTATTGCAAACAGGGTTCAGGGTACTGTTATTAGCAGATTTCAACAGACATCTCCCCATAGATTTATGATTAATTAGACTATTCCTAACTATTCCACTAATATGAAGAAAGGAGGACATTTTGAGATTAAGGATCTGCATCTAAGTGTTACCTTAAATTCAACCCTTCACACTATCTAGTACTGATCTGAAAAAAGCTTTTTTAAAATTTGTTTTATCTTAACTTTTGTTATACAATAATATATTTTCATTTTCAAATAAGATAGGAAATGCATGAAATGGACTACAGCACATGAGAGTAGAGCAGGAGCGATATTTGCAGGTGGTCCGCCAAACAGAAAAGGTAATAATGGAAACTGTTTTCTTGTGGAAAATACTAGTATTACTTCTTTCAAACACTATTTACATTCTTAACAGTCCAGTGATAGAAAATTTAATCAGGCTCCCATTTTTACTGGCAATCTGATACCTGGCTTCTATTTCTACTGCTGTGAAACAGAAGCAGCTTGTTTGCTTTTAAATAGTGTTATCTAAAGGCCCTTATAGAAAACTAACAACATTAAGTAAGATACTTACCTGCTTTAAAGATGCTATATAGCGTGTTATATATTCTACTGTGACTGGATCCTCAACAGTAAGTTTATGGCTTTGACACTCCACACGGGCTCTGTTAATTATTATTCTAGCATCAGCAGTCAAACCTACATAATCATAATGATCAAATATGTTACAACAAAGAGAATATTCATTCTTTATCAAACAATACATGTATCATTTAAGAAGAACTATTAAAACAACATTTTTTCTTTAGTATCAAAAACCAATTTGCTCAAAAACTGATAGAGAGAAATACAGGATACAAATAGAACACAAATTATTCTAAGAAAACAGTGTATAAAATAAACATTTTTTGTAAGAAATGCACATTTCAGAACCTGTAAATGTTTAAGATTAAGGGATATGGATTTACTGAGCGCTTGCATTAGCAGCAAAAACAAATCACTGTGTATCGACAACTGGAAAGAAGTTTAGTACATTTAAAAAGTGAGTTAAAAAGTAGTTTCCGATACTACACCTGCTGTGAGCCTCTTTCCAAGTTTTGTGTTTTTACAAACATTACTTTTTTTCCTCCCTCTTGCTTTGTGAAAGTCATTTTCCTCTGTCTGAGACTGACTACAGAAGGGAAATTGACCATTCACAAAGTATGGTCAATTGCACAAAAGAAGGAAAGAAAAAAATAAAGATGAAAAACCATTGTTCTCTACTTTGTTTATTATAATCTTCCATGTTGTCTGTAACAGTAGTAGGCAAGACATTTTGAGACAGAAGCTTGATTTAAGTTGACAGTGTATCTTTAAATTATCAAGGGGGTCAAGTGACAACTAAAAATGTATTTGTTACACCTTCTTCTAGAATAAAATACACCCTTATGTCCTCTTCAAAATGTCTTTCCACTCTAATCTCTCAGACCCCAATCCTGCAAACACAGTCAATGAGGACACTTGTGTGCTTAATATTAAACACATGTGCAAGTGTTACAGGATCTAATTACATTACACTTCTTTTCTCATACAAAAAATGGTGCAGCACGGTGGACACTAAAGAGCTATTGAGGCAAATGGACATCTTAAGGAGTTCTTGCTGAATCTTCCATTAAAAACCCTCGCAGTTGTATTCATTTATCACTTTTTATAACAGTAAGAGCTAGGGTGTGTAAATGACTAATTATGATGTGTGTGTGTTTGTACACACATGCGCGTGCATGTGTTTGGAAAGCTTAAGGACCCCTAACTGATCCTTTCCTTTTCCTTCTATTCTGCAGGTAGAAGTCTCAACTGTTCAAGCAGATTCATACATAATCAGCAGAGGCACTCAGGCCTAGCAGGAGCAGGCTATAGAACAGGGCTCAGCAACCTTTGACCCGCAGCCTGCCACGGTAAGCCCCCTAGTGGGCTGGGCCAGTTTGTTTACCTGCCGAGTCCGCAGATTCGGCCGATTGTGGCTCCTACTGGCCGCAGTTCGCCACTCCAGGCCAATCGGGGCTGCGGGAAGCGGTGCGGGCCGAGGGGTGTGGGCGAACCTGTGGACGCGGCAGGTAAACAAACTGGCCCGGCCCACCAGGGAGCTTACCCTGGCAGGCCACGGGCCAAAGGTTGCCGATCCCTGCTGTAGAAGCTACAGTAGCCCTAAAATAACAAGGGAAGGGAGAGCTGAAAGGAGCACCACCACAGCCTAAAAAGAGGGGTTCCAGGGTCTCTCTATGGTCCCCTCTCTTCTCTTCTCTCTCCCTGGAAGCAGTAATAGGGAGGGAAAGGGAAGCTGCAAACATGTAAACAAACCGCTGAATTTTCTTCTTCCCCCAACCTTTTCTGAAGGGGGATGTTTGTCTAAATGCCTCCCAAACTACTCCTTCGGGTCGGGGGGACAGCAGGTGTTCACAAGTGCACCTTCCCTCCCCCACATTTGCCTGTCTCATGCATGGGAGGGTATTTCTCTCCCTACCCTCTGAAAGTGATTCCAGGGGCAGACACAGTGAAGAAGAATGTGATAGGTGTGCTTTTACCTGTCCCATAATGTCTGCCCCATATTTGTGGGATTTCCCCCAATATTACCCCAATTTCTTTTTCTGGGGATGGAGTCACAGGTACAGTGTTCTCTTCTCCCTTGGTCTGTTTAAGGCTATTGCAGCCAGTCTACAGAGAGCTTGCTGCTCCAACTGCTAATGATCTACATATCTACCTGAGCAAGAGGGGAAAAAAGAAAAGGGTCAATCAAAAGTCTCTACATGTTCAGAATTTTCTAAAAGACCAAATTATTTCCCACCAGCCACTGAAAAAAGACTTCATTAGGCAGTGATTTCTGGTCACTACATTCAAACCTATGATGTAAAAGCAAAAGCCTTACCAGTCTCCTGAACTATCCTGAGCACCTCAGTAATATTTTTTCTTAAATACGGGAATAGATCTTTAAAGGCCTCTTGCACAACATATATCTGCAATAAGATGCTCAATAGAGCAATTATTCTATAACCAATACCTGCAAAAGCCATGCAGACATGATCATCAAGTGCACAAATCTTTCTCACAGTTCTTTCTTCCTGAAGTTTGGCAACAGACTTTCTCTCTACCCCCAATACAACTATGTCCAGCCCTCGAATTCCAACCTGTTAAGTCATCATAAAAAAAGAATTAACCTTAGAAACAGAAATTTTTTCATCATTAACAATATAAAGAAGATATTATGGTACTTAGGGTAAGAATGACCCTTTACATTAAAGCCCCTAGCTATGAGAATGAAATTATGTATATGCCTAATTCTTTTCAGAATAAGAGCCTTAGACGGTTACAGTCTCCACAGTAATGGTACTCAATAGGTAATAAACAATAATATTTGACCCTCTGTTAGAAATGAAGATGGTAGGGTGGGTATGCTGCCATACTGAGAAGCTGTGGATGTCTTATTTATTATTTGTATTGCAGTAGCACCTAGGAGTCCCAGTCACAGACCAGCATCTCACTGTAGTAGTGCTGAACAATCACAGAACAAAAAGACAATCACTGTCCAAAGAATTTACAATCTAAGTCAGGGATGGCCAACCTGATCCTGAGAAGGAGCCAGAATTTACCAATGTACAATGCCAAAGAAATACATCAGCAGCCCCCCATCACTTCCCCTCCACCCCCGGCTCCCAGCGCCTCCTGCCCACCAACAGCCCCGCTGATCAGCACCTCCCCCTAGGGTGACCAGACAGCAAGTATGAAAAATCGGGACAGGGGTGGGAGGGTAATAGGAGCCTATATAAGAAAAAGACCCAAAAATCAGGACTGTCCCTATAAAATCGGGACATCTGGTCACCCTCCTCCCTCCCCCTCCCTCCCTGCACCTCCTGATCAGCTGTTTCGAGGCATGCAGGAGGCTGGGGGGGGGGGGGGGGGGAGAGGGAGGAGGAGCGAGGGCAAGGCAGGCTCAGGGGAGGGGGCGGGAAGGGCTAGAGTGGGGGCAGGGCCTGTGGCAGAGCCAGGGGTTGAGCAGTGAGCACCCCTCGGCACATTGAAAAGTTGGTGCCTGTAGCTCCAGCCCCGGAGTCGGTGCCTATACGAGGAGCTGCATATTAACTTCTGAAAAGCCGCACGTGGCTCCGGAGCCACAGGTTGGCCACCCCGATCTAAGTATAAGACAAGTTACAAGAGGTGAATACCGTCAGACAGATAGAGGAGCAGAAGGAACCAATGAGACTATATTGGGCAGCATGATAGCCTGTGGTATCAGCACGCCAGCTGCCTAACTGATGTCAAGATTTTTTTGTAGGCATCATGGCAAAGGAGAGTTTTAAGGAGGTATTTTTTAAAAGGATAAACTTTGTGGATGTTTACAGGAAGCTCCTACTATGCATAAGGGGCAGAATGGGAGAGATGGGCAACAAAGGCTGACATTATTGTAATAGCTGAGACAATTTTCAACATCTCAATGGTGTATGAAAGCTTTGTTTCCATCGTTCTTTTATTTATTACCTTGTATTTTCTCCCCATTTTAATCAGAATTTATTACCTAGATGACTGAATTGCCGTCAGACGTCAAAGTGCTCTAAATACTCCTGAGGACATTCTGCGCCAAAACATTAAAAATTCTGCACCAAAAAATAAAAAATTCTGCGTGCAATATTTTAAAATTCGGCAAGTTTTATTTGTCAATAAGTAAGTGCAGAGGCCCCAGCATGGTAGTGGGGAACACAGGTCAGTGACTGCACAAAGGAGAGAGATCACCCTTCAGCCTCCCCACTCCCGGGACACGGACTCAGTGGTGAGGCTGCACCCGAACCTGACACAGCACAAGGCCTGGGCCTGCCCCAGAAATACCCTTGGGCCCTGTGCCTTTGTGCCAGACGTGGGGCAGGCAGGCTCAACCAGGCAGGAGCCAAGTGTGGATGGGCTCAGGGTGGGGGGATCCAGGTGTGGGGTGAGAGGATTCTCTGTGGGACAATCTGGGTGCAGCCAGCTCAGTGGAGGGTCTAGGTGTGGGGGGATCTAGATGCACAGAGGTTCGTTGGGGCTGTTCAAGGTGCGGCTTCCAGGTGAAAGTGGTTGGGGCTCAGCGGAGGGGTCTGGGTGTGGGGGTCTCAGCACGGGAGTCCCGGTGCTGGGGGAGCGGGGCTTGGTGGGGTGTGGTCTGGGTGCAGCTAGTTGGGTATCAATGCGGTGGGGGTCTAAGTGCAGCTAGTTGGGGGTTGGTGGGGTGAGGGTCTGGGGGTGGGGGCTCCGGGTGGTGCAGGGAGTTGGGGCTCCTCAGAGTGGGGGTTTGAGTGCAGGGAGATCAGTAGGGGGTGGTCTGGGTGCAGGGATGGGAGTCCGGAGGCAGGGGATCTGGGTGCAGGGGGCTCTAGATGCAGGGGTTGAGGGTCAATGGGGTGAAGCTCAGGTATGGAGGGCTGGGGGGTTCTAGGTGTATGGGGTGAGGCTTGGTGGGGGTAACTGGGTATGGAAAGTCCGGATGCATGGGGCTTGGGCGGATGGGGGAGCAGCTCCCTGTACAGTGACCCCTCCACACATAGCTGAGGAGCAATGGGGGCAAGAAGCAGGGGAGGATGCTGAACTTCCCCAAAAGCCTTCCCCAGCTGCAGGGTGGTCTGACACAGCTCCAGCCAGTTCTTGCAGGGGAAGAAGAAATCCCGTTCTCTACTGCCTCTAGCCCAGCTGGGACTAGCAGCTGATCCCGGCTCAGGGTAGGAGCCACTAGCTGGGGTGTCCCCAGCCCTGTGGTGATTTACCGCTCCGCCAGCTGCTCCGGGTGCCTGAAATGATGTACCTGCGCAGCTACGGAGTGGTGCGTGACTGCTCTTGCAACTTCCCTTTTCTTCCCTGTCAGAAAATCACTTTTCTGCAGGAAAGCAAAGATATCTGTGGGGAAATTAATTCTGCACATGTGCAGTGGCACAGAATTCCCCCAGGAGCATCTAAAGGTGAAAATTAATTGAAGATAGAGTAGGATATGCAGAGGAACAGAGTTTAGGAGCTGCTAGGTCCCAAGATAGAGTCAGAGAGCTCACAGACATCCACTCTTCCAAGACAGAGCTTCCAAAAAACAGCACCACTACCCCAGCAGGGGAGGACAAACAAACAGAAGAAATACTCTCTCCTCTTTTTTTGGAGGAGGCGGCGTGGGAGAAGGCAAAGAGAAATCATGGAGATGCCTCAATCTCAGAAGGAAGCTCACTTCTCCTACTGGCACCCAAGAAAAGCACCTCAGAGTGCAAAGTGCCTCAAGCTTCATGTCCCTTACATTACACAACTTACTAGTGACAAGCATTCCAATATCATCCCCCTATCACCTTCCCAAACCTTTGCTGCATTCTAACCAATGACAAGCTTCTCCTGACTTTTGTGTCACCCTTGGACACAAATACAGCTCAACACGGCTGCTACTCTGGAACCTGAAAATAACAAATGTAGGAAGCATTACAAAAATATGAAGATATAAGATGGGAGTTTTAGAATGTTTAGGAAAGATATACCCAGTGGTCTCATACCTTCACTGCATCTTAAAAATACCCAAGGTAAAAGCGCCTATCCTTTCAAAAGTGACAGTATGTCCATCAATTCTATTTGTTGCAGCTTCCCAAGACATTTTAATTAGTCCGGGAGTTTTCTACAGACGATTTATGACATTTCCATCTTCTCATTACTTTTTGTTCTTGATTTTAAGGTCCCAGTCCTGCAAATTGTTCTATGCAAGCAGATCCCTGCATCCATGTCAGTGAGGTCTACTTGTGCACAACTTCTTGCAGGATTAAGGACTTTGTGTGTGTGTGTGTGTGTGCGCGCGCACACTAAACACTGGGAGATAAAAAGGATTCTATTTGGATATAGATGTTGTTTGGGTCACAAAAAGATTTTCCCCTACAAAATTATTAAAAAGTGAAGTTATGGTCAAAAATGATTACATTAAAGGTCACCTTCTCAGTTATATCTATTTACATTATTTATAAAAATACTACTTTTTTTACTCCTGCTAGTACAGCTGAGTCACTATAGGTGTGCAAGTAACCTAAGCATGATCCCGCCTTGCCATCCACATCAACAAAATTACTAATCAAGCTCTAATTGTAGAATTTTTATACTGGTGATACTATGATACCCAGAAAGAACCCAACTTGACTTTCAGAATAAACTTCCAGAGCTGGCAATAAGAAAAATAATTGTTTTACTTGTAAGCTGAGCAAATATTAGATGGAAGTGCACGAGAGACAGACAATTACATAATGTCACAATGGTAGTTTTACAGAATAATTGTTCAGAGTAGAGCCATACTTTAAATGTTCTTACAGAACGGATCTAAACATGAGGTTAGCAGGAAAAAAATGCAGCTTCTTTAAACAAAGTAAACACTAAAATCATCCCACTGATATTTTTTTCCACGTTTTTGAACTAACTTCTTTTGCACGGTGGTTAAAATGTGTGTCATGTGGTTCTACAATGTAGCCTTAATACACATGTGCAACCTGAAAACTACAAGTTCTAACATGCAATTTTCTATCTTGATGCAAGTGGCAACAGGTCAGATTGTAATGAAGGTCTATTTGGGAGTATGCCATAGGATGTGTTTCTTTTAAAGCTTGACTTCTCTGTGACCTTTCTGCATGACCACATCTAGCTCTGTAAGTGTGTAAGCAGCTCCTTCTAGGCAGTCATGAACTAGGAAAGGAGTCACCTATTCTGTGAGTGGGATACCTGAATCAACATTTTCTTGTCAATACCTAAGCCTGGATCTCCCGTATGTCTATATACTCAATGCCACAACACAGATCAAGCCAGAGGATAGTGTGCTACAACCAATCCACCCTGCAGGCCACACTCGGGCTGTCTGCTCTGTTTTATGCATATTTGGAATGCCACTTGGGCTCCTGGCAAATTGCTCACATGGGTCCCACAGCTAAGCAGTTTGGGCATCTCCTAGTTAACTACACCTGTAGAGGCACTTTCCTTCATTTTTAGTGGGGGCCAGTGCCGTGAAGTTACTGGCTTCTATTAAAAAGCTCTCCCTTTCTGCAGCAAACCAACCAGAGCTGGTATCATGAGCTCTGGGGACAATCTGATGGAGAGAGGCCTTTGTTATTTGTTTTTTAAATGGCACAAGGCTCCTGAAGGTAAATGTCACTTTGAAACACACCCCAACAACATCCTCCATCCCAAGCAGGGATGGTGAGACTCAAGACCTGATGCCAGGAAGGAGCCTCCAGCTCCTTTCTCCTTATAGTTTGGGGCAGTCTCTTGGTACGTACTTGGGGCAGTCGCTCACACCATTAATGTGTCGTGTCGCTCCAATGGGCATACAAAACCATAACTCTCCCTGATAAGCGAGTCTCTCTCTAGCCCAGCCCCACCCCCTGGGGGAGTCTTTCCCTCTACCTCCATCCCCACCCTAGGGAGTCTCTCCCTCTGCTGGCCCCTGGAAGAGTCTCCTCTATCACAGCCCCCTATGGGGGAGTCTCTCCCTCTCCAGCCTCCCCCGTGAGGGAGTCCCTCCATATCCCAGCCCCCTCCATGGAGGAGTCTCTCTCTCCCGCCCCCGGGAAGAGGATCTCTCTCTTCTCCAGCCTTCCCCATGAGGGTCTCTCCCTATCACACCCCAAGGAGATGGGGAGCCTCCTTTCCTTCCCCACCCTCACTCTGGGAGCAGGGCAGCGCCGGGGCTGTCTCTTCCCGGCTGGCAGCCCCGGGAGAAGGCGCTGCCGCGGGGACCGGCTGCACAGGGCGCACTCACAGCCGTGGAGCCCTTCTTCACGGCCTCCTGGGCGTACTCCACTTGGAAGAGGTGCCCGTCCGGCGAGAACACGGTGATGGCGCGGTCATAGCGGGCAGCCATGCTCCTCCTGCGGCGCGCTAGGGACGCCCCAGCCCCGCGCACCTGCTGCTCCGGGCGGGAGACCCGCCCCTGCCTGCCTGCCGGGCGGGGTGTTGTTTCGGAGCCGGCCGGCAGGCGGCTGCCTAGGGAGCGCGCCGGCGGCCGGGAGAAGAGCTCTGGGAGCTGCCCGGGCGCGCAGGCAGGCTCACTGCTGGAGTCAGCAGCCCTAGCGATTACACGGCCTGACCCTGCCAGGGCCCGAGCGTGTCGCTGTGTCTTCAGAGGGAGGGCACAGGCCCCGGAGCCTTTCCCTCCTCAGAGCTCTCCTCGCCCCCAGGCCTGCTGGAGAGCCAAGAGCCCCCCGGCGTTCGGGACTGCACAAAGCAGCAAAGGAAACACCGGGGGAGACTGGAAACTAGTGTCACTTCATGACAACCGGACGCATGTAGTCCTAGGACAAAAGCTGCAGGGTTGTTGGAGCAGGGCTGGCCCGGGAGATCAGAGAGATTGGTCACCCCAGGAAGAGCCCTGGGCAGCCTGAAGTTCGGCTTGGCTTGCTCTCCCGCCGAAGGGCTAATGCTGAAAACTATCACCTGACCAACTCTGGCTCCTCATTAGAGGGATATTCAGCAGCTGTTGTTTCTTTTTAACTCGAGGCCCCCTCCATATTCAAAAAGTTGTCTATTCCTCTCTAGTCCCATGCGTTTCAATGGAGTTAAGAAATGTATCCCCAGTTCCCCACCACAATACTCCTGTCTGTAGCTTTCCCAGATGCACAAGTACCGTATACAAGCCAACACCTCCTCCCACCATTCCCGAAACTTAGTGGTACTACCCCAGTCCTCCAGCTGGAACTGCAGAGTCAGAGCCCCATGCCCACAGGGAGCCCTGTTTTTCCAGTTGTAGGATTGAGACCAATATTTGCATTTTGCATTGACACTTTGATAGTGTTACTTGAAAATCTGCAAACCAGGGCACCAGACTGGGACTTAGGAGACCTTGGTTCAATTCCTGGGTCTGCTGCTGGCCTGCTTGGTAACCTTGGGCAAGTCACTTCACTTCTCCATGCCTCAGTTTCTCCACCTGTGAAATGGGGATAATGATACTGACCTATCTTGTAAAGCACTTTGAGATCTAAAGATAAAAAGTGCTACGTTATTATTTTAAAGGAGACATTGCTTGAAAAGAAAAAATATTTAAAGAAATACAGCTTGTTTTTGTGTGGCATCTTTTAGAAAGCCCACCATTTCACCTGCTTGCATATTAGAAGTATTTGTGCAGTCCAGGCTGGAAACTTGGGCCAGAGAAAGGAAAAGAGAATTTTGTAAATATTCTAGCTATTTTTACTAACTTTGGCCCTGATCCTGCAAACACTTTTGCATGAGCTTAACTTCACTATAATTGAAAACAGGACTACAGCTAGCAGTTAAGTTAAGCACAGGCATAAGTGTTTGCATTTTCAGAATCTTTGACTTCAGTCCTTCAATTAGTCCTGTACCCTGGTGGAGTCCCATTGATTTAAATGACTTCATCCTCATGCCATCTCATCACTTGCTGGATTGGGACCAAATGGGCGGGATATCACAGGCTAGGTCAAGGACAAGGGGCACAGCACTGATTTTGATAGGATATGATTATGCTACGTACGTCTTCTTTGGTTCCTTTTTAAAGCTTGTTACGTGTTAATATATTGCACTTCTGGATTCAGGTTGAGAGTGTACCTCTGGATGTATATAGGGAGGGCTGAAAAGGAAAGGATCCCTGTT
This sequence comes from Chelydra serpentina, assembly GCA_037349315.1. Lineage (NCBI taxonomy): Eukaryota > Metazoa > Chordata > Testudines > Chelydridae > Chelydra > Chelydra serpentina. The sequence continues at coordinate 62,144,926 of JBAIAC010000002.1, read as the reverse complement.
ATAATCCTTCATAAACTCCCCTGTTTTCAGTCACTTATAACTAATGATAACATTTTATACCCTAATTGTGCAATTTTATCCATTTGTGCAGATCTGATTGCAGGATCAGCTTCATAATAATTAATATTAATTTTTATAAATAAATAATGAAAATGGGAAATAAAGTGATCTACAGACTTCTAAAGTGGAAAATAATAAATGTATGTTCAGCATTTCAAGATTTTAATTACAGAGCAGGATTTTCTAAACTGCTTTCAAGAACAGTAATACTCAGAGCATATCTGCAGAATTATGAATATATTGTTTCTTTTCTTTTCTGTGCTTTTTTTGTCACCAAGGCACTATATAAGAGAAATGACATCAATTAAACTATTAATGCTGACAAAACCAACTCTGCTATCTATTTTTGGTCAAACATATCTATGTATTCCTTGTTTTTGTTTCATTGTACCATTTATTTCTGGTCATTTATTATCAAATGAAATAGATTTCTTGAAGATCCTCTCCTAAAAATAACATACGGTGATTCTGAGATTGTAGCATTGTTGTAGCAACCAGGCAAGGTACTAACAAACTTCAACAGGCCTTTATTTAAAGTGGAAACCTCTTTACCAAGCTGCTGCTGCACCCTCAGTAGCTCTCACTCCACCTCCTCAACTTCCCCGCTCCTTCCTATTTCCTGTCCTTCTTTCAGACTCCCAACAGCCGGTGCTCCCAGTCCTAATAATTACAAACAGCATCTAAACACCACAAGCATATAAATAAATTAAGTTCCATAAACAAAGAGCACAGTGTGAAAATACCCATAATACTATACAACTGTGATTATCCTTCTGAGATTATAATAAAAGTAATATAAAGAGAATATAAATAAATAAAGTGGATTGAAGAGTAGAAAACCAAAAGGTCAAACAAATAGGATAGAGTTAGACCATGAAAGCAGCCTCAGACTGGGAGGCAAGAACTTCTAGGATAAAGAGAGAAGAGGGATCTGCAAAGATGGTGTGGACAGTGGGAGTTCGTGCTCTATCCAGTCATCACCACTACCATTTATAGAGCTCAGAGGTGTGGGGGACAATATTTTCCCCCTCAGATAAAGGGGTTGGAAGTGTCACTGCAGCTGCTTCATGCTGTGATGCTTTGGTGCCTCAAAGATTGCCCTCCTGTCATTTGCTACCTCTAGTGTTTGAATTTGGTATGCTAACATGCTATGTATTATGGGGCATTCTCAGATCATTCTTCATAATGCATAACACAATAACACGCTAAATTCAAACACAAGAAACAACAGAGGGTGGACAGAACCACCATAGGTACCCACACCTCCTGTGCCTCCTGGCCCCATGCTTCTCCAGTGGTCGTGCTCCTCCCCCAGATGCATCTTTGGATCCAAGTTCGGTTGGATCTGAACCCCCTGCCAGTAAAAACTCAGCCTCATAGATCAATGATGGGTTTGGGGATCTCCAAGTCCTGAGGCTTCCTGGGAGATTTCCTGTAACCTGCATAAAAGCTTTGTGAATTCTTAGTTTTTACCAATACTCATAAGATCATAAGAAATTTGCAGTGCTCCCTTTCTGAATCTTGATCATAGTGTTTTTGGTGATGGTGATACTCAGTTTTAGTGGGAGTTGCAGATGCTCTGTATTCAGGATCAGGCCCTCTGATAGAAAACATATCTGGTATCAATCTGACTCCATCTTGCTGCTGCATATTGCTGATGAGTGTTGGCAAAGCAGGAATCACATCCTGTTGTAATTCAAAGTTCGTTCCTCTCTCATTAATGGTGATGATTTTTCAGAAGGCCAATGAAAGCTCATAAAGGGGAATGGGTGCCTGGTGCCATCTCTGCAGGAAAGGCTTCTCCGTGACAGCATTATTGTTTTTCAAAGGAGGAAGCAAGTCACCAAGACCTTGCTACAGCAGTACTTGGTAGCAGATGCCATCCCATGTGTACCTTTTCTGATTTGCTGTATTGACACACAGAAGTGAAAAAGTCACTGTACTGTAATACTTTGCCTTACTTGTCCTGAAAGAAAATGTTAACCTTTAGGAATTTTTATAGAACTTTCAGCTCTAAGGGGAGTTAGATTAGACAGTGTTATATATATATTTTTATTTATAGCATACATTCCTACTAGCAGGAGATTCCCCTTTGAAGAATAAAATCAAGGCTCTGAAAGGTTTTCTCACAGCTGCAGCCCTGCTTGTTCCCATTTGTGCTGACTGTTGAACATGACATGCATTTCTTATTCTAAGTATTTATATTTTCAAACTAACATGTCAGATACTAGAATCAAAATTTAGCATCACAATGATTTTCTCTGGTTTTGTTATTGTCTCTCTGGAAGATGGCGTAGACACCAATATCTTTGTAATGTGCAATATGGTTTGGGTAGTTCATTTTATATCAGGACATAGAGGCTCATATTTCAAGTGTTCCTCTTTATTAATATTCCACACAATGGCCAATGCAAGGCATAAATGTCAAAACTGAAAGAGCCAGGCAAGAAGTAACTAGTCAATAAACAGAACAAGTTCAAAACAACTTTCCCCTCTTGATATAATTTATTTTATGAAGTAAAAAGCACCATAAGAGTCAAACCACATCACAGTTGAAGACAGTTTCCCCCAGCAAACGTAGTGCTTGGCAACAGGGTAGCTGAACCCACCTCTCCTGTTCCAGTCCAAGTCCTCCCTAGTTTGATGGAATAAGGAGGATCGAGCTGCCCCTAGGAGTTATAAATGGGAGAGAACAGTAAGACTACAGAGAGTGCAGAACCTAGAGTTCAGGGAGCAAGCTGGGGGTTTCTAGAGAAGTACAGTGTGCTCAGCAGAAGACATGGGCTGAGAGCTGCAGAGAGGGGATATACCTGAAGGAGGGAGCACTGAATGTTCCCTAGTTGAGCAGTGGAGCCAGATCAGGCTGGTGAAGGCAGGCAGGTGGTGGCAAATGGGGTGAGGGTCACCTACAAACTTCCCTGGCCTGACAGCCATGGCTAGAGAGGGCTGAGAGTTGCAGAGCGGGATGTCTGAGCCAGGGGTGAAAGCAATATTACATTCTTACTGGTATGGGGGCTGGCTCTGGCCCTCGGGAGGAAGGGGTGGAGCCTCAAGTGGAATGGGCGGGACTGGGGGGGTCCAGCCTCCCCCAGCCAGCCCATCCACGCTGCCTGGCTCCCGCCACCTGGGGCTCCGGTGGCAATTTAAAAGGGCCCGGAACTCCTGGTGCTGCCATGGTGGCAGCAGCCGGGAGCCCCAGGCCCTTTTAAATCGCCGGCCCTGGGGCTGCTGCCTCTTTTGCCCCTCCCCCGTCAGCGACTGGGGGGGCAAAAGGGGCAATGACATTAAAGCACAGCCAACATGGGGGGAGGGGCAGAGCTTTAAGGGGGGTCCTTAAAGCACTGCCGCAGCAAAGGACCCTCCTTTAAAAGCGCTTTAACATCACTACCCTTCCCCCCCCCCCCCAGCCACGTTGGCGGCCCTCCAACGAGCGAGGCAAAAGGGGCAGCGACGTTAAAACGCTGCTGCGGCAGCGCTTTAATGTGGGCTGCATATGGGTTGGTACCAGTTTCTTACCGGTACACTGTACCATCCCACTTTCACCCCTGGTCTGAGCAGAAGCAGAGAGAGCTGAAGACTCAGGAGTGATGGAGGGGTGAGCCTGCCCATGTCTCTGGGTGACTAGAACCTGTGAGAATGTAACAGGATGGAGAATTGCCCCAGCTGGAGGTCTTGGAGTGACACATCGTGAGAGATGCCAGGGAGTCTAAAGAGAGAGTTGTATTTAGTGTGTTGACGGACTGTGCAGACTTGAAAGACTGAATGTACTACCTGGACTGAGTTGGAGAATTCTGGATTATGGTTGTGGGACTTCTGTTATGGTGTATGTGCACAGGGTTGCTTTTTTTTGGTTTTTTTTTGGTAATGAACCCTGTGGGCTATTTATACTTGCAATGTTTGAATAGAATTACTGGGGCCTCTGGAAGAGAAAAACAGACCTGGAGATACCTGGGTAGCAGCCTGTCCTACAGCACACTATATATGTTTAACAAAGGAAAGTTTTTAATTAAAAAAACAGAACTTGACTTATGTTTAAAATTCAACTGTTCAAGTAGGCAAAAGTCAAAATGCAGGTCCTATAAGAATGGCCATACTAGCTCAGACCAATAGTCCATCTAGCCCACTATCCTGTCTTTCGACAGTGGCCAGTGGCAGGTACTTCAGAGGGAATGAACAGAACAGGGCATTTATCAAGTGATCCATACCCTGTCGTCCAATCCCAGCTTTTGGCAGTCACAGGCTAGGAATATCTAGAGCATGGGGATGCATCCCCGACTACCCTGGCTAATACCCATTGATAGATCTATCCTCCATGAACGTATCTAATTCTTTTTTGAATCCGGTTATCATTTTGGCCTTCACAACATCCATTGGCAACGAGTTCCACAGGTGGTCTGTGCATTGTGTGCAAAAGTACTTCTTTTTATTTGTCTTAAACCTGCTGCCTATTAACTTCATTGGGTGACCCCTGGTTCTTGTGTTATGTGAAGGAGTAATCAATAACATTTCCTTATTCACTTTCTCCAGACCATTCGCTATTTTACAACCATCTACACTACTTTACAACTGGATTCACTAGCATGGACCTATGCACCTGTGAGGAACCCCAGTGAGGTCACTGCACCAGCAGATCTAGTTGCAGGTGTGACGTTGCACTCCATATGTTTAAGGAAATATGCTTATAAATGTAAATATGATGTAACTGGAATATGCTTTATGCAAAAGGTCTCTTGTAAGGTATCATTACAAGGCTTATAATCTACTGTGCGTGTTCATGCTATTTGTATGCATGTATCATTCTTGTATCTGAAGCTAGAAATATGAAAAATAACTCTGAGGTCCTATTGTAATTATGCATTAGGTGGGCCATTAATGGTGGTTTGGAAGCTTGATGTCTCCCATTGACTAGGACAATTGGTTGTAAATAGTCTATTTACTTGCAAACCTTCCTGGGTGCGTGCAGGCCAGCCCTGGAAGAATGAAGGCTGGGGTCTCACAGGACATGTGACCATGTCACCTGGTAATGAACTCAATCTTGAATCTGGTACTTTTCCATTTAGAAGGAGGGGTGGGGCCCAGAGAGGCAAAAGAGTCCCGCCTTGTGCCAAAGCTATAAAAGGTGGTGGAACAGAACAAAGGGGCTGCCAGTCATGAGAAATCCCCTAGTTACCACCTGAGCTGGAACTAACAAGGACTGTACCAGGGAAAAGGATTGGGCCCAGACTAGGAAGGAGTCTAGTCTGTGAAAGATGCTTATTGGAACATCTGAGGGTGAGATTTTACCTGTAAACAGTTTCTTAATGTATTAGGCTTAAACTTGCGTGTTTTTGCTTTATTTTGCTTGATGACTTACTTTGTTCTGTCTGTTATTACTTGAAACCACTTAAATCCTACTTTTTATATTTAATAAAATCACTTTTGTTTATTAATTAACCAGAGTAAGTGATTAATACCTGGGGGAGTAAACAGCTGTGCATATCTCTCTATCAGTGTTATAGAGGGCGGACAATTCATGAGTTTACCCTGTATTAGCTCTATACGGAGTAAAATGGATTTATTTGGGGTTTGGATCCCAATGGGAACTGGGTGTCTGGGTGCTGGAGATAGGTAACCTGCTGAGTGGTTTTTAGTTAAAGCCTGCAGCTTTGGGGGTGTGGTTCTGACCCTGGGGCTGTGTTGCACCAGGCTAGCGTGTCTGGCTCAACAAGGCAGGGTACTGGAGTCCCAAGCTGGCAGGGCAAATGGGCTCAGAGGTAATTCCAGCACATCAGGTGACAGTCCTACAGGGGTATCTGGGATCGAACCCATCACAGCAGGATCACAGCGTAACCCAGTTAGACTGGGGAGACACTAAAGATCTTTCTGTCTTTTTCTTTCACAGCTACCAAAATGTACTGCTTAATTTATATCACTCCCTTAGAATTTGCGGCTGTTGTTCCGTGGTAATATTGTGTGTTTTAAAATCTTTTTTAATGGGATGAGAAAATACTCTCACCTGAAGAAGGCCTCACACACAAGCTCTTGCTCTATTATAAAGATCTAAATGATCCTAGTTACCAAAACAAAATCGAGAGAACAAACCCCTAATTACTTATTACCTACCCATCCAATTATGTCCAAGTAGGCATAAGCAGGTGGAATTGCCTTGAAATTCTCTTTGGCTAACTCTGATTGTCAGCCTGGTAACCTTGAAAATGAAGGTGTTACAATGACCAAGCAGCTTTATGTTTGCCTTATTATGAAAGAGAATTTTTCCTGGTCCCTCTTCTGTTCTGGGTAAGCTCTTGGAATAGAGCTAATACAGAGGGCAGGATATTGCAGTCCTTTTTTCAGGAGAATCCTTGGCAGGCAGTACTGTTGTTGGGAGACTGGATTCATTGCCAGAATCAGCATAGATTATAGGTTTCTGTTTCTCCAAAAGTAAAATTAATCAAATACAATGCAATAAAGTGTTTGGGCCCAATCATGAAGGGGCTAACCATCCCTGACTTGCCATTGACTTCATCTCAGTAAGAAGCTTTCTCTTTGTTGTCCTTAAGACTTGCCTCCAGAGAACAGCCTCTCTCCCCCTGGCTCTGGGAAGAGGAGTGAAAGATGGGGGGGAAAGTACCTTTATAATAAGTGGTCCATCTCCTTCACCCAAAATATGTAAAACCTCAAAATCTTCTTAACAATAAAGGGAGTAAACTCTCGAAAGTGGAGCTGGAAGAGGGGTGGCAGAAAGAGCAGGATCAAATGTTTGTTTGCTGTTTGAAACACTTGGTGGTGATCTAGACTTACGTATCAAAATTACAATTAAATAATGTTAAGGTTGTGACTAATTTGCAAAAGCAAAGAAATGCACAATTAAGGAGAAAATGTACCATATGTCTTCCAAAACCAAGGCATATTGCAGCGCATTAAGAAAGACATAAAGGAGACACCCTGTTGTGGTTATGTGTTCTGAGACATGTCATACACTTCCATTGTAGCTATTTCCTTGCCTGCGTGAGCTTGTGCCATTATTTAAATATAGTTGGTGTGTAATATTTTGCCCTGTTAAAATAGGTAGATACAGTGTTTTCCATAAACTTACAGTTGGATCAGATGCAATTGCTGTTAATGAATGAAGAAACCCTTCAGCATTAACCTTGACATTAACATTATGAATGTAAAACTATCCTAGAGAAAGGGGTACAGATAGTTTTATTGTGAAACTGTCAGCAGTGAGGGACAAAGTGTTTGTTGATTGCATTAACTCTTATTCATGGACTTCTCCGCAACATTTGAGACTGTTGACCACCAAATACTTCTTTTCCCACATTTGAGATGTAACAAGGATGAAGGGGAATGCACTGAAATGGCTCCAATACTTTATTTTGGACCAATCTCAGAGGGTTGTGATTAGCAACTACCTGCATCTTAAGTGTTCACTTGAGCAATCCCCCAAGACTCAGTCCCCGCCCCCATCCTATTCATAACTTATATCAAAGCATGGGAGGATATGAGGTGACAACATAGGTTCAAAGTGACCAATATGTGGATGGTATCTAGCTGTGCACTTCAACATCAAACATTGTCACAGGGTGGCTCGCCCCTTTAAAAGAAGCAGGTCCAGACTGGTAGAACAAGTGCTCCCAGTTTGGCCAATTAAGAGGGCAGGGCAGCACCTAGGGCTATAAGATAGTCAATAAGGAAGGGGAGCAAAAGCAGGAGCAAGTTCCCTGGGAGAGGTTGCTAGAGTCCTGGGCTGGGCACGTTAGAGGGACCCTACTGAAGAAAAAGTGTCTCCAGGTAGAAAGTCCTGGGAGGTGGTGCTTAGTTAAAAAAGCACAGAAGAATCCTGTAGCAGGCCCTGAAGCAGGTTATGGGTGTGAATGGAGGAAAAAGCATGTTTGAAGACTTGTCAGTGTCTATAACATCCATCAAGGCCTTGGCCCTTCAATTGTCAGGATAGCCTGCTGACTTGGGATCCTCCTGAATGCTTTTTTTTTTTTTTTTTTTTTTGAGGTCCAAATAACTGCAGCTGCTTTTAAAAAAAACAAACAAAAAAACCTTCTCCATTTACAGATGGCTAGGTGACTACACCCTCTTCTATCAGAATCTGATTTGGCCACAGTGATTTATGCACTCATTACCTTTAGAGTTTTTCAAGAATGGACTCTCTAAATCAGTGATACTCAGATTGAGGCTCTGGAGCCACAAGTGGCTCTTTAATGCATCTCCTGTGGCTCTTTCTAGCATGTGATATTAAAACACTCTGTGATTGAATAACTTGGTTAATAATTACCCAATTAGGATACTTTTACTATGTTATTAACCAATTGTAATTGATAAAATAATACTTGGTCAGTCATTTTGCTGTGAGAATTATTTTACATATATAAACATTTTCCCCAGCCATACTGTTTACATATGAATATATAGTATTCTAGTAAATGAAACAGTAAGTTCACAGTACTGTGGTTCTTTTGGGTAATGTTGATTGCTAATTTGGCTCCTGAACCACTGAGGTATCACTGCTCTAAACCCAAAGTCAATCTGGGCATTGAGCTATGTGATAGACTGATGCCTGTAAGCTGCTGGGAACTGGCTGTGAAGGAAAAAAATAGGTAAAAGGACCTGATGGGAAGTTATAGATAAAATCTGGGAGAAGAGAAGCTGAGGAAAGAGGACAGCCCAGAGTAGGACTGAGAAGGTGAGAGTAGGTTGGTAGACGAGCAGCAGCATGCCTGCATGGTGGCCAGGCTGCTCCTGAGAACCAGTGGGGCTAGTGCTTGAGGAGAGTGGTCTGAGCAGTGAGCCAAGGATCTGTGCCATCAGCTGAAGGAGAGCAATAATGGGAGCAGACTTGCTTATACTTTTTGGTGTGGTATTGTGTATTGTCACCCAAAAAAACAGAAATCATCCATCAAAGGACACTGACCAAAATCACACCAAAGAAACCACGTGAAGAGCTCCCACACAACACCACAACGCAATAGGTAAGGAAGGACACTGTCAGAGGACAGGATACTGGGCTTGATGGACCTTTCGTCTGACCCCGAATGGCCATTCTTAAGAACAAGCCTGTAAGAATGACAGTCTAAGGCTATGTCTACGCTAAAATATGTGACTATTCTACCCTCCTGAGCAACATAAGTTATACTTACATGAGTTTGTGTGTACAGCTCTTTTGCTGATGTAGCTTATGCCACTCATGGAGGTGTTTTTTAAAAAAAAAATGCTGATAGGAGAGCTCTCTTCACATTTTGCGCTGCAGCAGTACTGGTACAGCTGTACTGCTGTGTGGATATGGCCTAAGATTATCTCCTCCCCAAACAGCAGTGGACTTAGAAATAAACTATTTCCTAAACTTGTAGTTTGGAAATTCTCTGCTTTCATTTGCAACTAGCATCTTATACTTGTGCCTACAATCTTTGCATCCTTTCTTTCCTGCTAATCTAGTAAAGAATCATCTTACTTTATAGATTGGTTTATTTTGGGGGGCTTTCAAACATAGCCCTGATTCTGCAATAATACCTAAGAGTTTTAATTAGTATTTTTTTCTGTAGTGCATTAAACTAAACTAGTCTTAGCAAGTTTTGGTCCTGCTTCAGAAGTAAAGCAGTACTGCGTGGTAGTGCATTTGGTTTTGTTGGCTAAGCTAATACGTAAAGAAACTAAACCAAGCTGTTTTAGTTGAAGCAGCCCGAGGGGTTCGGAGAGATTTGGCAATGTGTAACCTAATTCCAGATAGGGTTGTTCCTTGACACGTTTTGTGTATCGGTTCCGGCAACTAAATGACGGGTCAGTTCCAAAATAAAGCCATGTGTGCCCCTGCACATGTTGAAGTGTCACCGGGCAGCTTCCCGGCCGGATTCTTTATAGCGGCCTTGACCCTGCACCAGCGGAGCCGATGGAACTTTCCCCGGGGGCGGAACGAGCGGCGGAGCAGGATCACGCGCCTCCCAAGACTCCTCCCCCTCCGCTGCTCGCACAGGCCCCGGGCGGCCCTGCCCAGGAGCGTAATGAGTGGGCGCAACGAAGGCTGGGGGCAGGGTGGAACTAGCCGCTTTCCCCTGTAAAATGAGCACTTCCCCCCGCTCCCGGCCGTACCACTTACGGCCTGTCTAAGGCTGAGAGCTCTGGGTAGGAATGTACCATAATCCCACGGGGGGGGGGGAACGGAATGTGTAACGAATAGGACGCGTTTAAAGCAGCCAAGAGAGCGCTCCCTGTCAGTGGAGTCGCTTCTCGCTACGCGGAGCGAGGTCCCAGTGTTGCTGGGGTTGCCACCTGCGGCTGGAGGAAAGGGGGGCAGTGGCGGGGGGCTTATCTCCCCCTAGTCGGGGCCGGGATGGGCTGGCCCCACGAGCCGTCACGCCCCCTCCCCCTCGCGGTGGTGAATGTTCTTCTCGGATCGCTACCTCCTCCCGCCGCTGCTGCTGCGCCCGGGGCCAGGGCGCTGGAGCCTCCTGCGCGCAGGGACCCGACATGTCGGTGGCATTCGCGGCCCCGCGGCAGCGGGGGAAGGGCGAGATCACGCCGGCCGCCATCCAGAAGGTGAGGGAGGGGCCAGGCCCGACTCGGGGCTGCTTCCGGCCCGGCCGGGGGCGGTGACTGGCGGGGGCTGGGAACACGCTGGGCCTGAGGGCAGAGGGTAAAGGGTAAAGGGCAGGGCTGTGGCGCTAGGGGCCCTTGGGGGCGGGGATGCAGGATTGGAGGGTGGGACTGTGGAAGGGCCGGTGGGGGGTAGGGCTGTAGGATGGGGGGGGGGGGGGTAGGGCTGTAGGATGGGGGTGGGGTGGGGCTGTGGAGGGGCCCATGGGGCGGCTGGGGATGTAGGATTGGGGGGCGGGGGGGATTGTGGAAGGGCCCGTGGGGGGACTGGGGATGCAGGATGTGGGGTGGGACTGTGGAGGGGCCCACGGGGGGGCTGGGGATGTAGGATGGGGGGTGGGACTGTGGAGGGGCTCACGGGGTCTGGGGATGCAGGATTGGGGGGTGGAAGTACCTTTCCCAGCTGTGAAAAAGAGCTCTCTGCCTTGAAAGCTTGTCTCTCTCACCAGCAGAAGTTGGTCCAATAAAATATACTACTCCTCCCCCCCCCCCCCCCATACTATGTCTCTCTAATTGGGTTAATATGTCAGACAACTAATTCTATACACGAGTTGTATTTATTAGTTAATTGTCATACTTCATCTTTTTGGATAAGTAATCTTTTATAACTTTGGTCTTTGTTTAGTGATTATTGGTGAGGTAAATCAAAACTGCAGCTTTTAAATATAGTTTTATTGATACTTAAAAAAAAATCTTGCACATTAATGAAGTGGGATTATGGTTTGAGTAGAGGCTTGGGACTCTGGGTGTCTCTCTAGGTACTGTTTTAGGGACTGCCACTACCTTGGTATGTGCTTGTGTAAGTAAACAAGAATTGGTGTGGGAAGCAAGATGCATGTATTTAAGGTTATGGCTATACTAGCACTTTTGTTGGTAAAACTTTTGTCGATCAGGGGTGTAAAAAACCACATCCCTGACTGACATAAGTTTCACTGACAAACGCTGGTGTGGACAGCAGATGCTCTCCTCTCATGCCTACATAGCTACCGCTGCTCTTTGGGGATGGTTTAATTATGCAGTCAGGAGAGAACTCTCCCATCGTCATAGAGTGACTACATGCGAGACCTTACAGCAGCGCAGCTGTAGCGGGTACAGCTGTGCCGCTTAAGATCTGTAGTGTAGTCATAGTCTCAGTATATCTTGTATTTGCGAAATAGTTTGTGTATAAATACAGAATTCTAACACTGGCACAGTTAAGGTTGCACATGCAATTTTAACTGACATTCCCTGACTTCTGTTTGCTTAATTGTACAAGTTCAATATCCTTTACATAGGAAATGTTTCAAAAATTGATTTTAGGGTCTTGTAGTACTACCTATCACTAGAACCTGAGCACCTTTCAGATAAAATCGATAATTGCTAAATCCTTAATGGTCTCAATGGAATCTCTGGCAGTGGCTCTTTTCCCATTTTGGGGTAAACATAAGATACTGTTTGCCTATAGATACCTCAAAAATGATGTCTTGGACACCGTAAGAAGTTCACGAGAAACCCATTTTGTGGAAAATTAGGAAGTGTGCCTCTTTCATTTATGTGACTTTTTTTTTAACTAAAAAGTAAGTTAACTACACATGTATTCACAATTCTGAATACTTCTAAAATGTGATAGAGAATAATTGATACCATTTTTCTATACTTGTAGAGTACAATTGTGCTAAAAGCTCATACATTAATCAAGTCTAATTTTAAAAGGCAGTGAGGTCTATTTCAAAGTAACGTTCAATTTTCTGCCAATAGCTATTGCTATTCTTTTCAAATCACTATCGTTTCATAGTGGGAATGGGGAAACGTTTTTGTTTAAGCTATTTAAAACAAATTTCTATGTACAGACGAAACTTGGAAAATGAAACTTTTGGAAACTTATAGGAAATTGTGACTTAAATCCAAAACCCTAAACTAAAAGCCATAAAACAAATGGAGAATTAAAAGAGTAGGAGGAGGGGAAAGTTCTACAAATGATGTCTGTTCAAAACAAAATAAGAAATTTTTTTTTAAAAGCACTTTTTCAATGGTGATCTGATGTGGATGGCAGAGGTTGGTCTCACTTATAGTTCACTTACATCAAAAGGGTGTGAAACTTATTCCTGACTTCTGGTTTATTATTTCAGATGTTGGATGAAAATAACCATCTTATTCAGTGTATAATGGACTATCAGAACAAAGGAAAGACCTCAGAATGCTCTCAGTAAGATTTTAATCTAAATGTATTTTGTACCTGGTGATATCGGTAATTTAACTGGAAACCCAATCTGTTTAGATCAGCTCACTGGAGAATTGTGCTAGCGAACATATAAAAACACTGCTAATGATAGTGCACCTTTGACTTTAAACGAGTATATGAATATCATTAAAATTTCCTCCTCTAGAAATATTGAAATGCTGTTTTTAATTTATTAGCATACTAGCATAGGATAGTAATGCAGGGTAAAAATTAAGGGATTTAATAATAAAAATGTATAAACTTTTCTGTTGTGTGTCTCAGTGCTTTGATTACTTTGGGGGAGGAGTTAGATCACATGCTTCAAACTTTCCCTAGTAATTCAAAGTAGTTGGGGGAGGAGCAGACACTATTTTGAAGGCTCTGTTTTGGGGACATATCCAAGAACTATCCCAAAGCAGCAAAACTCTGCCTGAAAGGCAGATGTTTAGCGAGGAAGGATTGGATGCATCATCCTTTAGAGTGAGCCAATGCTGATCTTTCAGTTAGAAGCATTCCAACACAAATCTGAATGCATTAACTTAATGGTACTTGCAAGCATGGCTAGGCCATGAGTGAAGGGCATGGTGTGGTCATGAGCAGCTTCCTGCCAGTAGGTCAGCTCCCTTTCCTGTCTGGGTTATGATGTCTGTGCCTCTGCATGTAAACTTTAAGTGTGAAATTGACTTCTGATTTTCACCCTGTCTTCTGGGCTACTGGGGAAGCAGTCTGTACAAGATCTTCTGTGCTCTGTGTCACAATGGGGCCAAATTCTGCCCCAAGTGTTAATTTATCGTATCACCATTAAATACACTTCATTCTTATTCCTCTTGAACAATGAATTTGCAGCAAAATGCTGAATTCTGTGGTATCTTGGAAAATTGCCAAATTCCAGGGTCTTTTAGCCATGGGGTTCTGAGTGAGATGACTGAGGTTGTCCACCCCTATAAGCCATGTTTGAGGCTTTTTGCAGACTCCAATAGATATTGGTTTTTAACCTTGAAAGCATGACCAGAGTATCTTTGCAACCAAGATTAGAAACGTAATTTCCCTTTAAGAAAAGGAAGTTAAGATACTAGAGCACTATTCTGCAGCAAGGATTGAATTCTGTGGTAAATTTTGCAATTGTGGAATACATGGGGCCCTGATTATATGCTGCTTATTCTGATTATATGATTGATATATAGGTATGATCTTTTGCTGCTGGGTGCATGAGAAGGAGAGAGAAATGAGCTGTCTGTTGCTAATACCTGCCTCAGGCAGTATCAAATGGTCATGTAGGGGCTCATTCACAACACATTTCCTGGGTCACTCAACTGGAGCAGGACATGAAACAGATAAGAACAAGGTCACTGTTGCTGCTTCTGTCATAGTTACTAGGAGAATGTGTCTGAGTGGTTCCAGTACTTTTGCAAGGGAATTGTCAAAACATGGGGGGCAGGGAAATGTGACAAGCTTGGGCTTGCTATAACTATCCCCATAATTTCTTGATGTACTGAAATCAGAGTTCACTGTGCCTATGTATGTAAATTAAAATGAGGTGAATTTAAATATTGTGTCCTTAGCTTTTTTTGGACCTGTCTTGCTCTGTTCATTTTGATAGGTATCAGCAGATGTTGCATACAAACTTGGTCTACCTAGCCACTATAGCAGACTCCAATCAAAACATGCAGTCTCTACTACCAGCAGTAAGTACCTTTTGTAAAACATTATAAACCGAGGCAGTAGTTTTCATGTGGGCTCTTGATACTGTGAGAAGGTACTTGGAGATGGCCCAAAGATTTGAACACTTGAGTTCAGTTTCCCCTGGCTGGGAAAAGTAGTCTTTTCACATAGCTCCTTGGGACCAATAACTCATGCTGCTGGAGTCCCTTTGCTCACACGTGTTTTGCTATCTAAAGAAAGATTGGTGTTGTGATAAAAATAGCACCCAGATGCCCCTTGTGTGACTCAGTGGAAAGCGCCTATATCTCCTCAACTAAGGATTCCTGAAGTATGAGAGTAGTTATCCAGCTACTTACACCAGCGGTCCTCCCACTCTCCAGCCTTTTTTTCTGGAGGTGGGGAAAGGTTCATTTCTAGAGTGTGTTGCTCTCTGCAGTCTCGGCTGTTGTAAGTTAAGTCAGCCCCCAGCTGGCCCTAACCCACTCCAAAACTGAAGCTGGGGCAGACTGGCTACCTGATGTCTTCTACCCCTTTTGTGCCAGTATGTGATTATGGAACTAGACCACATCATGGCAACACACAGGAGTCAACTAAGATTGCATAGGCTACTTTACCTTCGCCATTTCCTGGATGTTCAGTGCTTCAGTTTCTAACTCTAATGTTAATTAGACATTGTTTTTATATTGTTTTAACTCCTGTGAATATATACACTTGCAACTTTTTTCAGTTGAAGTGTTAACTCTTCCTGTCTACTCTTCAATCTGGCCATGATTAACTGACCTGACTTCTGCCATAGTAAGGGAAAGCAAGGAGAGTGAACAGTGTTGATAATAATATAGTAGTCTGATACCTCTTAACTTTCCATGCCAAGCTTCTACATAACATAGCCCCAATCAAAAAGTCTGATTAAGTCATTGTGAAGAACTGCAGGGGGTTCACTGTATTTCTGGTAATGTAACTCTTTGAAATTAATATACAGTTGAAGCTTTTTCCAATGTGTTTTGTTTCACTTCTGTAACACTTCTGTAAACACACATCCATTGCCAGATATGCAGTTTTAGTTGGTGAAAATAGATAAATTACTATTTCTTCAGGCTCTGGAGAAGTGAAGTGAAACATCCCTACAATTGAATACCTAAAGGGTTGAGTTGTGTTAAACTCAAACCAGTGCCTCTCTAGGCTTTTTTCGTAAAGCTACACTTGTAATATCCTATTGGAAAGGTAAAATTTTAACTTGACTAGAGCCACTCTAATTATGAAGTCTGTGTGTAAAAGGAGATTAATGCATTAACCCCCTTCATTTCTGGAGACCTATTGTAGATTGGTAATTTGGTTCTGGTCACAAGTGGAAATGAGTTTGACCTAATCGTGGTCCCTCGTGGACACTTCCTGTGTGCACAACTGGATGTGGTGGTGGTGTGCACTCAAGAAAGAGGACTGGAATAGGAGAGAGTTTGCAGGTCAGGACTGAGGTGCATTTCTAATGATGTGTGGGGAAACTTCCAGAATGTGCCAATTTCTAGCTAATGTTTTTTTCCTTTTATGACTGCTACACTTAGGGGAAAAAACCCAACTTCTTGGTTGCCATTTTTAAAAAAACTGATCAGTATTTCATTTGATTCTGTAAAAACAAATGTAAGTTCATTCTCCCATAAGTGGATTTAAGTTTTCAGCCAAATCTTCAACAGTTTGGTTTGCTGTGTGGTGACTTGACCTGGTAATGGAAAACAGTTCACTCAGTATTTAAAATTAACATTTTTGCAGATATGTCTGATGCTGAATAAGGTGGTTGTTTTTAGGGCTGTTGATTAATTGCAGTTAACTCACACGATTAACACAAAATTAATCACGATTAATTGCAGTTTTAATTGCACTGTTAAACAATAGAATACCAATTTAAATTTATTAAATACTTTTGGATGTTTTTCTACATTTTCAACTATATTGATTTCAATTAAAACACAGAATACAAAGTGTATACTGCTCACTTTATATTTTTTGATTACAAATAATTTGCATTGTAAAAATGATAAGCAAAAGAAACAGTATTTTTCAATTCACCTTGTACAAGTACTGTAGTGCAATCTCTTTATCGTGAAAGTGCAACTTACAAATGCGGGTTTTTTTGTTTTTTTGTTGTTGTTGTTACATAACTGCAGTTAAAAACAAAACAATGCAAAACTTTAGAGCCTTCAAGTCCACACAATCCTACTTCTCGTTCAGCCAATTGCTAAGACAAATAAGTTTGTTACAGAAGATAATGCTGCCCACTTCTTATTTACAATATCACCAGAAAGTGAGAACAGGCATTCGCATGGCACTTTTGTAGCCGGCATTGCAAGGTATTTACATGCCAGATATGCTAAACATTCGTATGCCCCTTCATGCTTCGGCCACCATTCCAGAGACATGTTTCCATGCTGATGACGCTCGTTAAAAAAGTGCGTTAATTAAATTTGTGACTGACTTCCTTGGGGGAGAATTGTATGTCTCCAGCTCTGTTTTACCCACATTCTGCCATATATTTCATGTTCTAGTAGTCTCGGATGATAACTCGGCACATGTGGTTCATTTTAAGAATACTTTTGCTGCAGATCTGACAAAACGCAAAGAAGGTACCAATGTGAGATTGCTAAAGATAGCTACAGCACTTGACCCAAGGTTTAAGAATTTGAAGTGCCTTCCAAAATCTGAGAGGGATGAGGTATGGCGCATGCTTTCAGATGTCTTAAAAGAGCAACACTCCGATGCGGAAACTACACAATCCGAACCACCAAAAAAAGAAAATCAACCTTCTGCTGGTGGCATCTGACTCGGATGATGAAAATGAACACACGTCGGTCCACACTGCTTTGGATTGTTATCGAGCAGAACCCGTCATCAGCATGGACGCATGTCTCCTGGAATGGTGGTTGCAGCATGAAGGGACATATGAATTTTAGCGCATCTGGCATGTAAATATCTTGAGATGCCGGCTACAACAGTGCTATGCAAATGCCTGTTCTCACTGTCAGGTGGCATTGTGAACAAGAAGCGGGCAGTGTTATCTCCTGCAAATGTAAACAAACTTGTTTGTCTGAGTGATTGGCTGAACAAGATATAGGACTGAGTGGACTTGTAGGCTCTAAAGTTTTAACTACATTCAAAAATAAAACAATTTTATTTTTTGTACACAATTCTACATTTGTAAAGTCAACTTTCATGATAAAGAGAGTGCACTACAGTACTTAGGTGGATTGAAAAATACTATTTCTTTTATTTTTTACAGTGCAAATATTTGTAATAAAAAATAAATATAAAGTGAGCAGTGCACACTATGTATTCTGTTATAATTGAAATCAGTATATTTGAAAATGTGGAAAACATCCAAAAATATTTAAATAAATGGTATTCCATTATTTAACAGTGTGATTAATCGTGATTAATTTTTTTAATTGCTTGACAGCCCCAGTTGTGTGGGTATTTTTTGTTTTTATTGTTTTTTTTAAAAAGAACTAAATATTCCCAAATTGAAAAGGGGTGGCAATAACTTTAACCAGAAAAGCTGGGAAGGCTTTCAAAGAATCAAGCTGCTGTAGTTTGACACACAAGGCATGTATTTCACACTCTTTTTATTTTTAAAATTTCTTCTTGGTCTCCCATCCAGGAACAGACTAGGTGTAGGTGTGGATCTACCACCCTTGTCTCTTAGGAGTGTGTGGTGAAGGAGTGGTGCTCCTGGAATGGGGGAGGAACTTCTACTAAGGGGAGCAGCAGTGGAGTGAAGTAACACTTTTGCTGGCTGTGGATCAAGAGGTGCAGATACAGAGGTCAGGGGAAGTGGTGATGACCTATTAAGGCCCCTAGTATCTTTGCAGACATCATAAAATGCTGAATTATTAAATGACAATGACATCAGTGGCACGAAACTTCCATTGCTCACAACAGCAAGGCAGATGTAGGAAAGGAAAGCCCTTACGTGGAACCCTCTTTCTCCTCCTCCTCCCCTTCCCCCCCCCCCCACCCCACACCAGCCCCTTGATCTGATGGAGTAGCAATGCTTCTAGGTGTGGGGCTACTCTTGGATATCCCTTCCTCTTGACTTTGGGAGCATCAAGCATGGTATAATTGACCTCTGGACTCTGCTGCCTTTCACCTGGACACCTGCAGGGATCCTCCTCTATTTCCAGACAGTGGCGGACAGTAATATGGCTGTATAGTCCAACACCACATGGGGGGGTGGGGGGGTGTGAGGCATGTGTTAAGAGTGGGATGGGGTCCTACATTGGAATGTGGATCTATGAACAGAGAGTGCTATTTTCTTCCCAAGCTTTTTCCCTCAGCATTGCTATTTTCTTCCCAAGATAGGAAGAAGGGCAGTTGGAAAGCTGGGTGACAAGCAATGGTAAGCTAACCCAGCTTGGCTGTAGGAAATGAGTGAGTGGGGGACAAAGATACTGAAACTACCCCTAGCTGCATCTCTTAAAAACCTAATAAGAGCTAGAGCAGTGGTCACCAACTCTCCCAGTTGATTGTGATCTCAGGTGGTGCAGTGTGGCTGAGCTAAGGCAGACTTCCTGCCTACCCCGGCCCCACACTGCTCCCGGAAGCTGACAAGAGTGGCCCCGGGGGAAGGAGGGCAGGGGTCTCCCTCTATATGCTGCCCCTGCCTGCAAGCTGGGAGAGCTGCGGGGGCGGTGCTTGCAGAGAGGGACAGCGTGCAGGGCAACGTACCCCCTGCGCAGGGGCATATTGGTCCTTTCCGGTAGCGGTGTGGGGCCGGGGTAGGCAGGGAGCCTGCCTTAGCCTCGCTGCGCCCGCCGCTGACTGGGAGCCACCAGAGGTAAGTGCTGCTTGGTCGGAGGCTGCACCCCAGCCCTGAGCCCCCTCCCAGAGCCAGTACCCCATACCTCCTCCTGCACCCCAACCCCCTTCCCCAGCTCTTACCCCTCTCCCAGAGCCAGCACCCTGTATGTACCCCCTCCTGCACCCCAACACTCTGCTCCACCCAAACTCCCTTCTAGAGGTTGCACCCCTCACCCCCTCCTGCATCCCAACCCCCTGCCCCAGGCTCAGCCCAGAGCCCACTCCCACACTGCGAACCCTGCGGCTCCAGCCCAGAGCCTGCACCCCCTCAACCCACTACCCCAGCCCGGTGAAAGTGAGTGAGGGTGGGTGAGAGCAAGCGATGGAGCAGAGGGGAGGAATGGAGTAAGCGGGGTGGGGTTTTGGGGAATCGGTGGGGCCTTGGGGAAGGGGTGGGGTAGATCCTGGGTTGCCCTTGGGTTCAAAAAGTGATCTTGGGTGTAAAAGGTTGGAGACCACTGGGGTAGAGAGTTTACAAAAAAAAAAACTTCTTGTCTTTGTCAAAACCTGACTTCAGCTCCTTGAAAAAATTAAATGGAACTCTTCTTCTGCGCTTCTTGCTTCTCAAACTTTTAGGTGCAGCCCTTTCCCTAATTGTTTGTAGACAATTTGGACAGTAGAACCCAGAGCCACGGTTCCTAGCACACACAGTCATTGCCCCTTTCCTCTTCTATTCCCGGCATTTCACTTCATTGCATACTTACCAAAGCAGCGTGCACCTGCTCAGTTTTAAAACTGCCATAACTTCAGTCCCGTTAATGAAGTAGATGATAAACTATATATTCTGCATTTGGAGTGACATTTTTCCTCAAAAAGAAGGTATTTGAATTTCTAAAGTGGCAAGAAAAACCTTGAAACTAACTAAAATCCATTTATCTTCCTCATCCCATATCAAATGATAGAACTTTAATAAAACACTAAGAAAAATGTATGTGTAGTGAAAGCATGAGAAACTTGACTCCTGAAGCTAACACATTTTTGGAGAATGTGATGTATATTAATTTCATACATGAAACTTAGTCAAATATGGAATTCTGCTTATAAAAGAACAGCAGTACAGGACCACTGCTGTTATATAAGTGCAAAAGGCTTTTTGAATGCAGTGTGATGGGTTTCTTTTTCCAAAAATCCAGAAAAAGCTAGTGTTAATATAATGCAATCTTTTATATTCATATAGTTCCTCTTCAGGCAGAAGGATCTCAGACATCTCTAGGAGGTGCTTCATCTGAAATTTAAATACACCAACTTTTTGCATAGAATGTATCCATACATAGCAGTACTCCAACATTTTAGGACAGAACGGGAAGAATAAAATTCTGCTCGCTGAAAATTCTGTATTTAAATTGAATGTGGAAATTGCCTAACCTGCACATGCTAGTCAAATTATAGTTTTAAGACTACTGCTTTATAAAAAGCATGTTAGGATTCTGAAAAGAAAACCATAGTTAGTAAACTATTAGATTCTAATAATTGTATCTAGTTGTAAAGCTCTAATCAGTTAAAGAACAAAACCTTAAATATAGTTTTAAAAACAAAACCAAACCTTGAATAAGCAATAACCAGATCTGACCCTACATAGCTGGTAAGGTCTGATAATATTCTAGGTAGTATAGCATAAATTTCATTGGGTTTGTGTCTGTGCTGTGACTAGCAGTCTTGATTGTAGTAGGGTAGATGTTGATATGTATGGTTTAAAAACAGAAATGGATAAGGTCTGTTAGCCTCTGTTATGGTGTTGCTTTGGCAGAGGCTATCAACTTTTTATAAAATACTTTAAGAAGTCATAAAATTCACTGGTTCTACCCTATTCATTCAGCTTACAAATAGCTGAGCACAAAGGGGGTAATGGTGTGGTTCATGGCTTCTCTCCCGGGGTATTCATTGTTGAGTCAGAAGGCAGGCTACGATTTCCAATAGATGTTTTTATTAACTCTCTCTATCTCTCTGTTACAAAGCTTTTCTAAGAGCAGGGTAAATAACCTTTTGTTTTAAAAAAAAATATTCACTAGAGGGAATACAATAATCACAGTATGCAGAAAGCTGGAAAATAAAATGAAACAAATGACGTATAACAGTAGCATTCTTAAAATATAACAGTAGCATTCTTAAAATATAACCTATATAATACGAAACTTGAGTTCGTATTCTGAAAAAGGAAGGAAAGGGGTTTCAATGTACCTGTGTATTACTATGATGGATGGTGGTGGGTGAATGTATTTGCATCAGTACAAAGTCTAAGGAGCAGTTCTTAAATATGGAAGTACCAATACGGTTAAGTGCTTTAAAAACCCACAGTGCTAAGTTAGATGCTGTTATTTAGCAACAGATAGTGTTAAAAAAGGAGAATGGGCAAAATATCAGGATAGCTCAAAACAAAGCAGTGTTCCTCATGTATTCTGAACAAGCAAGTGATGGAGCAGCCTTGCTCAGAGGATATTTCAATAATCAAGCCTCATGTATATCTGTTCATGCTGTACAATTTAAAAACTATCCATATAATGCTTATTAAGAAACCAGTTAGCTTTCCCTGAGACCCGAGGAAGGATTAAACCATGTATGATGCTCACATTCTTCACTCAAAGCTCCCAAGGAGTAGGGAAACTTAGTCTGTATAAAGAGGATTACCCCATCTCTTCTTAACAGTCAGATTTATCTTGATAAGGTAGAGGATGATAATTCTGGTACATCCAAGGTGCTGCTATAGTAATGCAAGCATTTTGTCAGACCAGAGACTGAATTTGAATTCCCCATGTGTTTAGAAGGGATCTCATCAAGAGCGTTTGTATTTATTTTGCCAGCATGATACCCAGGATCTCTCCAGGTGGGTTACCACATTTCAAACCTTTTATTTATGACACACAATTGCTCATTGTTACATACTGAGTAGTGTCTAGATACGACTGGAACTGCTAGCTATATCCTTTAATCATCAGAGCAACAGCCTATGGTCCAATTGTATTAAATCCTGCTGAGGGACCAGTGTGTTTGTAATATCTAGCTGATCCTGGTCTAAAAGCAGCAGGAGATCACCTGTAGTAATTTTTCCATATATTTCACGTTTCTGATGCTGTAAGACTTATTCACACTCTTTGCAGGGTCAAAAACTATAGATACATATGACTTCTTCATATTTAAATGTATAATTTGGGTATGTTTTCCAAAAGAGCCCTAGTCTATTAAAAACAGCTGGTCAGATTCCTTTGGCTGAGTGTAGAGGGAGAATACTTCAGCTGTTAATCCCAGCAAACCTTCTGTCATATCAAGACAAAAATGAATCTATGAGCTGTAAAGGACTTTTGAAAGACTTTAAAAAACAAAAACAGGAAGCCTCTAGGCAACATCAAAGATTCCTATAAACCAGTGGTCACTAACCGGTAGATTGTGATTGACTGGTCGATCAGGGAGCCTCTGACAGACTGAGACTGAGATCATCAGAGGCTCCACAATCAACCACTCGATTGCGTAGAGTTGCTAACCCTCCTGTAGCCAAACCGGGAGATCGGCTGTTAACAGTCCGACGAAACAGCAGGGCTAAGGCAGGCTCCCTGCCTGCCCTGGCCCCAGCCCTGCGCTGCTCCCAGAAGTGGCCGGCATGCCTGGCTGCAGCAAGAGGGGGGAGGAGCAGGGGGCTCTCTGTGTGCTGCCCTTGCCTTCAGGCACTGCCTGCGCAGTTCCCATTGGCCGGGAACAGGGAGCCTTGGCCACTAGAGCTGTGGGGACGGTGCTTGCAGATGGGGGCAGCACGCGGAGCCACCTGCCCCTCATTCCCCCAGAGCCGCTGCTGGACAGGCTGGCCACTTCCGGGAGCAGCGTGGGGCCCGGGCAGACAGGGAGCCTGCGTTAGCCCCACTGCACCGCTGCTTGGGAGTCGCCTGAGGGAAGTGGTGCCTAGCCAGAACCCGAACCCCTCCCGCACCGCAACCCCCAGCCCTGAGACCCCTCCCAGTAAATAATAGTAAATCTATTTCTGCTGATATCTTAGACCTTATCTACACTATAAGAGGTGTGCCAGTATACCTACACCAGCAAACCCTCCCAGGGGAGTAGCATCATATACACTAGCGAAAGAACATTTTGTTGTTATAGCTTGCGCCAGTTCCCTGAAAGAAATGAGCTGTACTGGCAAAACAGCTTCTTTGCTGGTATAACTGCCTCTACATTAGGGCTTTTAGTGGCAAAGCTGCTTTGGTGAGGGATGGGTTGTTGTTTTTTTAAACACACACACGCGTCCCCCCCCCCCAACAACTGACCCTCAACCCCATGCCAACAAAACATGCATAGACCAGGCCTTAAATTCAGCAATAGCCTCCTTGATACCCAAAGAAGAAGGAGCTACACAGCTGAAGAGCAGAAGGTACCTGTTCTAAGGTTACATGTATCTTGAAGAAAGCCTTTTTAAAAACAGGTTTATTCTAGGTCAGCGGTGTCCAATACGTTCGCCACTAGCCGCATGTGGCTAATAGGCTATTGAATTGTGGCTAATGCATGTGGCTTTTTTATAATGTGGCTAATAAGAAAAATTTAAAACCACAAGTGTGGCTAGCAGTGTGCCTAGCATCGAATTTCTATTGGACCCCGCTGGTCTAGGTGGACAAGATCAGTTTTTTAAAAACAGAAGTGATCCACCCATTTTTCGCTGCTGTCATGGAGTACCCATATATCCATCCAGCTTTGAATCTCAAGTGTGCCCCAAGTTCACTTATTGTCTGTAGCAATATAAATGTCTTAAAGGAAGTTTAAATATCCTGTATACATTTTATTCATAACCTCTAACAGCAGATTATCGCTTAAAATATAATCATAAACCAGTTATCCTGATTTCATATTGTTTTTAACTGCAGAACTGGTTGCTCTGCAAACATTAAAAGTATTCTAATAAAGTTCTTCTGGTTGGTCAGCTGATTTTAATGATGAAATATTTGTTGAACATTCTATCCAAATATTTAAATCAAAGTTCTCTGTTGATATTAAAAGTATTAATATAAAATCAGGCTGGAAATTGGTTGTCATTCTTCCTTTGGACTTACCACTAATACCACTTTTCAGTAAGATTATCAGCAGCTGTGTGATGATAAATTACACTTGTAATTAAACTTTATTTTCGCAGCTACATATGATCACAAATACTTCGTTATATGAAAAAAAATCACATTCTAAAAAAATGGATGCTTTTTTTTCCTAACACTTCCACTGTTTTTCTTTGAAAGCAGAATAAACATAACTATATTTACATTTCTTTCACATTTTTGCTTATTCAAATCTCAGAAGTTCAGCCCTTTTGTCATGTTATTTCCCACTCTCACACCTCAGTAAGTGTTCTGCAGATGCCATTGCCACCTATCAATAGAATAGACAGAGGCTGAGATATTAGCAATAGACTGTAGGTTAGGGTAGCTCATAGGATGGGAAATCTTATATTACAAAGAATTGTGCTTCAGAGACCCGAACACACATTATTAAATCCTGATTTAGTTCCATTTCTCTTCTGCCCATAGGAGGGTGGGGGAACATTTGTTTACATTGCATATCAAACAATAATAAAAAACCCTAAAATGATTACAGGAAAAACACAGTTTCTAAAGCATACTTTAAAATATGCTTTTGCATTCCCTACAGATTAGCAATAAAGTGTGTTAGCAGGATTTAGCAATGCTTACTTCCTCTCCTACATGTTTTAACCCTTCCAGAGTCTCTGGACTGCTATACTTAGTTTTATATTTCAGTCCTGTTTAACTTTGTCAATACTCTGCAAACAAGTGTTTTGTCCTTTACGAACAGCAGGAAGGCGATAATAATTTTGATTGATAGGAGTCAGGATCGTAGTAAAAAATTCCAGACTTGCACGTGTTTGCTGCTTTGTTTCTGTCCTGTATTGAAACCCTGAAGAAAACCTCACTACAACTTTGAAAAGTGCTGCATGACTGTTGGCGTGAGTGCACAGCTCAGAATGACTTTTGGCTTCCCTAATTTACTGTTCTCATATAATTTAAAATAGATCTTTAGCCTAAAATACTGAATTTGATTCCAGTTTGTAATTGGGAAAAAAAATCAACATGGACTCTAATTTCCTTCGTTTAATCCTGAAAAAATCCTTCCATGCCAAGCTGGCTTCATCCTTATTCTCTCCAGATCTGAACTTCCACACTAAGGGTATGTCTACACTATGAAATTAGGTTGATTTTATAGAAGTTGATTTTTAGAATTCAGTTTTATACAGTCGATTGCAAATGTCCACACTAAGCCCATTAAGTCGGCGGAGTGCGTCCTGACCACCGTGGCTAGCATCGACTTAGAGTGGTGCACTGTGGGTAGCTATCCTATAGTTCCCGCAGTCTCCGCCGCCCATTGCAATTCTGGATTAAGCTCCCAATGCCTGATGGGGCAAAAACATTGTCACGGGTGGTTTTGGGTACATGTCGTCAGTCGCCCCTCCCTCTGTGAAAGCAACGGCAGACAATCATTTTGCACCTTTTTTCCTCGGTTACCCATGCAGACTCCCCCCTTGCAGGTGTCCACGGACAGTGGTAGGGTAGTGGTAGGGTGTCATCGGCCCCCCCCCAGAATTGCATGCAGTTCATCATAGAAGCGGCATGTATGGAGCTCTGACCCGGACGACCGTTTGCCTCCTTTGTTTTTTGGTAGGCTTGCCTGAGCTCCTTAATTTTCACGCGGCACTGTTGTGTGTCCCTGATGTTCCCTCTATCCATCATGCGTTTGGAGATTTTGGCATATATATAGGCATTTTTTGTCTTTTGAAACGGAGATCTGCCTGCATGGATTCTTCTCCCCATACAGCAATCAGATCCAGTACCTCCTGTTTGGTCCAGGCTGGAGCTCTTTTGCGATTCTGGGACTGCATGGTCACCTGTGGTGACCAGCTCACCACTCTAGCCAAACAGGAAATTAAATTCAAAAGTTCCCAGGGCTTTTCCTGTCTACCTGGACAGTGCATCTGAGTTGAGAGTGCTGTCCAGAGCGGTCACAATGGAGTACCCTGGGATAGCTCCCGGAAGCCAATACCGTCGAATTGCGTCCACACTACCCCAAATTTGACCCAGTGAGGTCGATTTTAGTGCTAAGCCCCTTGCCGGGGAGGAGTACAGAAATCGATTTTAAGAGCCCTTTAAGTCGACAAAACAGTCTTTGTTGTGTGTGGATGGGTGAAGGGTTAAATCGACCTAAAAATGCTAAATTCGACCTAAACTCGTAGTGTAGACCAGGGCTAAAACTAAGTCTGAGATTGACTGGGCTTCACGTTGGGCCAGTCTGCTTTTCAAAGAAAACATTTAACTTGGAAGATGTTTAATGTTTCAGCCTTTCAGTATATGATGTCAGTTTGTATTTAAATTCTTTCTATTTGGTGTTTAATGCCTCTTACTGGAGGTGGTCAAGATGCTTAAAGTTGATCTATCTTATGAAAGAACTATTGAGGCCATTGACCTAGATTTCATCTGGTTTTAAAAAACAGAACGTTATAGCTTAATATTAAGCAAAAAGGTTTAATACTTAATAGAAGGAACAGTCAGTTGCGCACACACAAATAAATGACTTCCTAGGAAGGAGTACTGCAGAAAGAGGTCTGGGGGTCATGGTGGATGACAACAAGAGCAAACATCATTCTGAGATGTATTAGCAGTATTGGAAGCAAGACAAGAGAAGTAATTCTTCTGCTCTACTCCTTGCTGGTTAAGCCTCAGCTGGAGTATTGTGTCCAGTTCTGGGCACCACATTTCAGGAAAGGTGGAGAAATTGGAGAAATTCCAGAGAAGAGCAACAAAAATGATTAAAGGTCTAGAAAATGTGACCTACGAGTGAAGATTGAAAAAATTGGGTTTGTTTAGTCTGGAGAAGAGAAGACAGAGAGGACACGATAACAATTTTCAAGTCCATAAAAGATTATTACGAGGAGGGAGAAAAATTGTTCTCCTTAACTTCTGAGGCTAGGACAAGACGCTATGGGCTTAAATTGCAGAAATGGCCGTTTAGATTGGCCATTAGGAAAAAATTCCTAATTGTCAGGGTGGTTAAGCACTGGAATAAATTCCCCAGTGAGGTTGTGGAATCTCCATCATTGGAGATTTTTAAGAGCAGGTTAGACAAACACCTGTTAGGGATGGTCTAGATAATACTTATTTCTGCCATGAATGCAGGGGACTGGACTAGATGACCTTTTGAAGTCCCTTCCAGTTCTACAATTCTATGATTCTATTAATCTGATGGCTGGTTAAATTATTATTGAAGCAGGCTGGAAAGTGATTGGCTACCTGTTGAATGAGATCCCACTATTTGTAGTATCACGTATAGGAACGTGGAAGTTGCTATATTTGATCAAACCAGTAGTCCATCTAATTCAGTAATCTTCCTCTGATAGTGGCCAGTGCCAGATGCTCCAGAGGAAGGTGCTAGAAACACCATAGTGGATAATTATATATGTAGGGGGAATTTCTTCCTAATCCCCATCAGTTAGTGGTCGACTTATGCCCTGCAGTATGAGGGTTTATATCCCGTCTAATGTAACTGTGTTATCATTGTCCATATACATGTATAATTGTTTTTTGAATCCTACTTACATCTTGTTCCTAAAACTTTGTCAGTGAATTCCTCGGTCAGTTTGTGTTGTATAAAAAGGAATTTCCTCTTATCAGTTATATATTTGTTTCCATTCAGTTTCATTGAATGTCCCCTTGTTTTTTGCTATGAAAGGGTAAATTGGAGTTCCTAATTTAACTGCTCCATACCATTCATGAAGTTGTATTGCTATCATATCCCCTTGTATTTGTCTCCTCTCTAAAATTAATGGTATCAGTCTTTTCAACTTCTTATATGAAAGACTTTCCAGGTCTCTAATCATCGATGCCTATCTCTGAAGTGCTTCTATTTCTCTTTATATCTTTTTGGGA
Source organism: Chelydra serpentina (assembly GCA_037349315.1). Classification (NCBI taxonomy): domain Eukaryota; kingdom Metazoa; phylum Chordata; order Testudines; family Chelydridae; genus Chelydra; species Chelydra serpentina. The sequence continues at coordinate 62,116,678 of JBAIAC010000002.1, read as the reverse complement.
TGGAGTGACCAAAACTGAACATGGTACTGAACTGATCATTTATAAATATAATGGCATTATATTTTCTTTCAGTATTATTTTCTTATCCCATTCTTAATACACCTAACATTTTCTTTTCTTGTTTTAGGATTGCCTCTGCATTTTGAGTGTTTTTCTCAAACACTGTGCTGTGTACAGTGATATCCAGGTCTTTTTTGTTAGTAGTTACAGGAAAGTTAGAACCCTGCAATATTTTTGAGTTGCTCAAATCATTTCTTCCAATTTACGTTATATTATTTTTATCAATATTGAATTTAATCTGCCATCATATTGCTTATTCCTTCCTCACAGTCCTCTCTAGAGTTGAAGAATGTAAATAATTTTGTATCATCTGCAAATTGTCAGCTATATGCCCCCTTTTTCAGTACATTAATAAATATATGAACCACCAGTTCTTCCATGGAACCTTGGTGCATCACATTAGTAGCCTTTTTCCGTGTTTAAATTTATTAAATATTTCTGTTCTCTTAGCCAACTTCTGATCCATGACAATATGCACATCAGCACTACTTAGTTTCCTCAGTAGACTCTTATGAGGGACATTGCCAAAGGCTTTTTGAAATTCTAAATAAACTGAGTCAGTTAGTTCTCATTTATTCACTTTTTTTGTTGACACATTCAGAGATTTCTAATAGATTAGATAGACATGATTTCCCTCTATAGAAGCTGTGCTAATTTGTCCTTATCCTGTGTCCATCTTGGTTTTTTAATACTTTATAATTCAGTTTTTAATTATTTCAGTCAGTTTAACTGATACAGAAGTACAAAGCTCACTGGTCTGTAATTCCTAGATCAGCTGCACTGTCTTTTTTTGACTAGGTATAACATTTGTTACCCTTCAGTCCTCTGATAGAGTAGTTTATTTTAATGAGAGGTTGCTTATGTTAACAACTTTGACACTTTATTCTTAATTGCCTTCAGAACTGTTGGATGAATGTCATCTAGTTCTGGTATTGCACTTTAATTTAGCAATTTTTCCTCTAGCACCTCCTCCTGGTAACTCAGTTTCTGACAGTATCTTATTGTTTTCTTCTGAAAAGAATGGGCCTGACGTGCATTTTCCCCAGTGTCTTTTATGATAGAGACTGTTGCAAAGAAATCAGTTTGCAGAGAAGCCATGTCTTTATTCTCCTTAATTGATCCCTTAACTTTGTGGTAACTCTCAGTGAACCCACTAATTCACAGTAGGTCCTGTTTCAAATATAATTTACATTTGTGTCCTTGATTATTTGCTCAAATTCTCTCTTAGCCATTCTAATTTATATCTTACATTTTAAGCTGTCTGTGTTTATGGTCTTTTCTGTTGGCTTCACTAAAGTAGGATTTCCATTTTCTGAAGTATTGTACCTGTTTGGCTCAAATAACCTTGGGAACCGTGTGATTTAGCCATATTTTTCCCCCCTTGCCTTCCTCTCAGTTTTTTCTTGCTTAGGGGTATGCAAAACTCTTTGGCTATTGTTATATTTTAGCTTTATTGCAAATACCACCACAAGGAATTCACCACTTCATTCTTAATTACAGCCGAAACTTGATAATAATCTTCATCCTGAAAGTGCTGTGTAAACATTAACCTTTTCTCAATCTTTCTAAATCCAAATGTTGATCTTTATCTGGGAAAGTGTTAACAAGAAAAAAAATGACATAGATTGTTAGTTCTTTCCAACTTGTGTGGTTCTTTGGGCTCTACCCTGAGAGAATTCTGCTTGTATTATGTTATGCCATTGACCTATATTGGTGCACCACATATTCCAAAAAAGAAATCCATCTAAAATAAAACGAGAAAAAAAATCTTGAGTTTTCTTATCTTGTGTCTATTGACAAATATTTTGAGTTAGTTTGCTCAATTCAAAAAGAGTCCCACAACCCTAGTGAGGAAAGGTCAGCCTCTTTAAGTAGAAGGAAGCAAGAGCTGTACCTAAAAGGCCTTCCCTCCTCCATCTTCTTTAATAGAGGAGGAAGAGAAAGTACAGTAGAACCTCAGAGTTACAAACACCTTGGGAATGGCAGTTGTTCATAACTCTGAAATGTTCGTAATTCAGAAAAAAACATTATGGTTGTTCTTTCAAAAGTTTACAACTGAACATTGACTTAATACAGCTTGGAAACTTTACTATGCAGAAGAAAAATGCTGCTTTCCCTTTTTATTTTAATAGTTTACATTTAACTGTGCTGTACTTGCTTTTTTTTGTTTCTGCTGCTGCCTGATTGTGTTCTTCCGGTTCCAAATGAGGTGTGTGGTTGACTGGTCAGTTTGTAACTGGTATTTGTAACCCTGAGGTTCTGCTGTAGAATGGTAGCTGCCTTCCACTCTTTACCCCCTCCATTTCCTGCTGTTTTTGCTGCAGTGAGAGATAAGTTCTTTGTCATTGTAGAGGAAGGAGAAGCGTTTTAGTAGGGAAGCCATCTCCTTCGCTGCTTTTTTCTTCCTCTTGCTTACTGGAAGTACATAGGTGCTGGCCACCAAGGGTGTAGAGACAGTTGCCCAGAAAGAAGAACTTTAGTAGACTTCCTAAAGAAATTGTCAAGAAACTAAATGTCCTCCCCTCTGAAAAATGAGGGGTGGCTACTTACATCCATTTTTTAAGGCAGTGGCCACTTCCAGCTCTATCTTCTTCTGAACCCCCAATGAATAGACATAGCGAAGGGAAGGACAGGGCTGCAGGGGAATTAACCCACAGGAGGTCACCCATTGGTCACCTTATTGCTTTCTGTAAAAGGGAATCTGGCAAAATAACCACATACGTGTGTCACAGGAGAGGGTGCCCCAGAGCATGGTAGCCTGCATGGGGGTATCGTGCTGGTTGTCTGAGGAGCCCCAGGTGAGAGAATCTTAGCCCTCTCATAGTAGAGAGCATTTTTATCCCACAGAAAGCATTTGGTTGAGGTGTACAAAGGGGGCAGTATTGTCTGAGGGTTGTGTGGGACAGTGAAGCTAGCTAGCAGCAGTTTCTGTACCCCCATACATCCTCTTGAATAGAGTCCAGTGGTAAATTCCTACTCATGTATATTGTTTTTCTTGCTTTCCCTCTTTGAACTCTCAAGGTTATTCAGCTATTTTCCTCACAATTTCATTAGGAAATTTGCCATAAACATCCTTTCTAGGCAGCTGTCTCTGGACCTTTGGAGAGCAGCACTAATGTGCTTCCAGTCTGTAGGGGGTGTTCAGCACAAAATGATGAACCTTCAGAGGGATAGAAAAGAAGGGATCTCAGACCTTCTAACACCCACAGTTCTCCTCTGTAATAGTGCAGATTTTTTACATGCTTTCAGCATTTAGGGATTCTCTCTTTTTGTAACTACTTTTTTACTGGTGCAAAGTCTGTTATCAGCAGTGGATGCACCAGGAACTGTTGGTGAGAGAAGATTATAGAATGTTTATTTTTATCCCAAACAAATGTTGCTTTAAAAGAGCAGATAGAAAGGGGTGGTTCTTTAAAATGCTCTTTTTTGGGGTGGATGGGTAGGAGGTTAATTTTTTTTTAAGCAATATTAAACTTCTGATTTTTTTTTTAAATGAGGCTTTGATTTGTATTTTATTTAATAGCCATGCTGAAAGATGCTGTGTGTCTAATACATTATGTAAAATTGATGTAATACATTATGTAAAATATTAAATGTTTTACTAAAATTAATATTAAGAGGAGTTAAATGTATCAGAAGAGACAAGAAATGCTTTTCACAGTGCTTTCCTTCATACCCCACTTAACAATATAGGCAACTGTTGTACCATATGTACATATAATATTTTTGTCAGACTAAATGCTTCTCTTGTTTGACTAAACTGTCTCCTTTCAGCCACCCACACAGAATATGCCTATGGGTCCAGGAGGGATGAGTCAGAGTGGCCCTCCCCCACCTCCACGTTCTCACAACATGTCTTCAGATGGTATGGTAGGTGGGGGCCCTCCTGCACCACACATGCAGAGCCAGATGAACGGCCAGATGCCTGGTAAGTTTTTCTCCTCCAAGACATTAACACCAGTGTTGCTTAGCAACTGAAACGACATGGGGGCTCAAGGGATACTAGATTGTTGATGACAAAACTGCTTTGAATGCCCCCGAGTACAAGCTCTCTTAGAGTTTGTTAGCTACAGAGCTACGTGACCTGTATTCAGTGTTTATCAGGCTGCCCTTGGGTTTTGATGTAGCTGACATACAGCATTCCTCTGATGAACAGAACTGGCTAAATTTAGTCTGTCTGAAACCATGCAGTACAGTTGGCTTTAGAAGGCTTATTGGGGAAAGGTATTGGCCTGTGGCTGAAGAAATACAAATCCTTCCATAAAGGAGAGACTCTAAAATCATCATAGCTAAATAACGAGAGAGTAATAAAGTAAATATAAATTAGAGAGAGTGCTTCAAACTGGGGTAAGCTTTAAAAATAGAACACTTTATAGAAAATAATTTAATTTCCACTAATTTTCTGTATTCCATTTATTATTGAAGACATTTAATGTTAGGAATTTGTGAAGAAATTGCTTGAAGATTATTGTTTCAGGTGTGAATTTAAAGTCATTTCATTGCAAAAAAACCCAAACAAACAAAAAGTCTGTATTTGAGAAGTAGAAAAACAAAGCAATGAAATAAGATGATAAAATTCCACACTGCCCCAGTCCTGGCTACTGAGATAAGTGCTCCTGTTAGTAGTAAGATCAGAACGGAGAGAGTTGTGGAAAAGCTTACTTCTTTATAGGGAACCAGCTTCCCAGAATTTAGTCTCATAAAGTCTTAGTGCCTATTTCTCATAGTTTAGCTTTTAACTCAAAAGCTACATTCCCAGAATTTCTTTTGTTCAGTTCTCCCCACAGTGGGTACAAGTGAGCTCTTCAGACCAAAGCTCTAAGATGATGATTCTTCCAGAGAAAGGAAGCTGCTGTCAAAGGTTCCCTGTAGACTCACCCCTCTCAAACAAGCACATGGATAAACTCTACAGATATGTTTTAAATTCCATCCGATTTATTTATATGAGGTTACAAATCTTGTGATTGCTCCAGCTCCTATCAGACTAACAAGTCCCTAGCTTCCCCTCAACTCTAGGTTTCAAATGATCTGATAGCGATCAGATTTCTTTTTGAGAAAAGTGGCTGGCTAGCCTCTAGAGAGGGAGAAGCAGTCCTTTAGTGACATGTGTCATATGGGTGGAGCAGAATTTAGTTAAATCATCTATTTGTAGCACAGGCCGCGTTTGTCAAAAGAGACCTCTTTTGCTTCGTCATATATGATGATGTTCACTTCCTAAATGGAACCAAGGGATTCTCAGTAGGGAGTTTCCTGCCTCTCCTAGTGTCCATCTGCTCACATTGAAAATGGCACTGTCCTTCACAATTCAGTCTCTTGAGCCTCTAGTAAAGTCATAATATTGTGTTTGTGATAGTAATCTGTTTCCTTGGAAAAGATCATTGTCACAATGTCAGCATTGACACTTCACTGCAGAACGAAGGGGGAGAAAGTTACTGTGCTTAAAAAGGTACATCTTTTGCCAGTTAAGTAGACTACAAAAAGATCTCATGAAAATATGTGAAAAGTAAATAAATTTTGTTTGGGTATTCTCCCAATTAGAGAGAATATTTAAATATGGTTACTAACCAAGCTTTAATTTACCCTCTACCGCAACATATTCCTTTTTTAAAATATACATCTGCTCCTTCTCCTCTCTGTTTAAGATTGAGAATGTGAAGATAAACAGAGACAGTTTACGATAGGTCATTTTCTGATATTGGGGGTGACATTGAATCCATTGAATATCTTTTCCTACACCTTGGAGAAAGAAGGGGGAAAAATCATATTAAATGTACATACTTTGAAATGTAGCAAATTCGTTTTTTGAAAGACTGTGGAAGGTTCCCTATATTCAGACCTTTAGTAATTGAAATATATGCTTGCAGTCAGTTATTTTATTTTGTGTATGTGTTTATTTATTTAGATATCTCAGAATAAGTACCTGTAATGAGGTCACGCTCACCTCTTGTGAGCTCCCCTGTCTCAGTACTAATGCCTGCACTCTGTTTGTGGTGGCTCTTCAGTGACTCAGCCCTCTGGCCGAGTCACACGGTCTCTATGTGAGATTATAAAAAAACAACAACAAAACACCCAAACCCTGTCTGGGATAGAAGTCCCAACAGGGGCCTATCTCAGCAACCTCTGTAAGGTTCCTCAATCTGCAGCCCTATCTCGGGTCTCGCTTCTCAATCAGTCCAGCAGGGCCTATCACAGTACCCTGGTTTGAACCGTCTCTCAGCCCACTCTGGGCTTTCTCAAATTGTCCTTGGCCCTGGTGTGGGGGCGCATCGCCCAGAGACTTGTCACCTCTCTGGGCCTTTCTGGCCACAGCTCACCTGCTGGGCCACTAAAAGAGTTCAGTTCCCCTTCTGGGACATATCAAAGGCCAGGCCATTTCCCCGGTGGTTGGTGGGGGAACCCGGGCCCACCCACTAATCCAGGTCCCAGCCCAGGGACCCTATATATAGCAGCCATCCACCACGTCCCTTTAGTTAAACTGTGTCATTGCTTTGATTCCCTGGGCCGCTTTCCCACAGCCCCAGCTCATTCTTCACCCTTACCTCGGGGCTTTGTCCTGGTTGAGTTCCAGCAGCCAACCCGGCGCTCCTTCATGTTCCCCCCAGTCTCTGCCCGCACTGCTCTGTCCGAGGTCCTGTAGCTTTCTCAGCCAGCCAGGCACAGCATCCATACTAATCCAGCTCCAGCAAGGTGCTGAACTCTGTGCTGCACTGCAGCTCCTTTTATATGGGTCTGCTAGGCCAGGATTGGCTGCTCCCTGCAGTCCCTCTCTGATTGGTTGCATACTACGCTGCTGCTCTAGGCTGCTTGGAGGACTTTCTCCGCTGCCCTTTTCCTGGGTTGGGGTATGGCAGGGCCATGAGGCCTCCAGCAGGGGGCCTCACGGCTTAGTCCACCTTGTCAAAGATCCCAATAAACACTTTGTAATAGAAGCCAAAACCAAAATTTTTTAAATCTAAGAAGACATAATTAGTCCAAATACAGTACACATTTAATATGCAAAACCAAGGTTGCTGTGGGGAAAATTATCAAGAATAGACCTACATGAAGTAAATAGAATTAATGCCCTTAAAACACCAACTTATGGTTTCAGGAAGGCCTACTATTGGAAAGGTCTTCCACAGCCAGGGTCCTGTGATGGAAAAAGACCTGCCCAGCAATGGTCAGTACTGAGCAAACCAAAGGATTTATTGTAGACCAATTCCCTGATGATCATCACTGCTGGGAAAGGAAATCAGGCAAAAGATGATTGCTCAAAAACTTGTGGCCTAGATAACAAAATACTTTATGTACTAGAGAGGCCCTTAATTGTATTATTTGACATACTGGCACTGTTGTCCTGTGATCACAGAAGGCAGTCATAACCAACTTTCTCTGGATCCAGTCTGATGGAAGACCAGTTTGAAGAAGTTACACTAGTTGAGCCTGTATATCACAAAAGCATGGATGACCATGTTACGGTCTGAGAAAATTTGGCAGACTGTATTGATAAGCAGCAGGTGATAATGATCATATTGACCAGTCTTGCAATATGGGCCTTCATGCTGAAAGTTCAGAAAATGGGGACCCTATAATTCCAGAAGTTTCTCTCCAGAGGCAGTTGTACTTCCTGAATAATGGGCACTTGAAAATTACCAACAAGATCTTCAAAATGTTTTTCCCCTCCCTGTGAACTTCATTTCAGCCTTGTTTGGCGTGTTATAACTATTTATTATCCAAATAAAATGTTTGCTAGTCTCATTGCTAAATCACAGTCCATAATGGACCAAGAGGCGAGTTCATGTTATTTTATATTTAGATAAAGCATTTTATTCCACCGTCTTAAGTGTTATGCAGGATATATGTAGAATAGCACATAAAGCAGTCTATTTTTTAAATCAACTTTTTATGTTTTTGAATTGTTTCATGTCATCATTGTATCCAGGGGAGCCTTATGAGGACATGTGCATGTATAAGAACAGGCCTGGCTTTACGCTGATTAGCCCGATTCCCTCAAATCGGGCCCCACGCCTAAGAGGGTCCCGCAACGTCCGGCGCTTCGGCAGCAGCTCAATCGCTGCCGCTGTATTTGGCGGCACTTCGGCGGCAGCTCAACCGCTGCCGCAATGTTTGGCAGCATTTCGGCAGAGGGGCCCCGTCGACACTGTTGGCCTGGGGCCCCGCACTTCCTAAAGCCGGCCCTGTATAAGAACACTGGGACTTAGGGACTTGTGGCTATTAAAACTATTGTATCAAATATTAACCATTTTGTTCTCATTTTTAAATTTCCTAATATGCAGTCTCCCCCGTTCATTACTATTGTTTTCTTCATCCGCCTTCCATCCCAGTCTTTCCCCAGCTAACTTCTCCTTTCAATCCATTGTTATAATCTTGCCTCCACCTCCTCTTTCTTAATGTTGCTTTTTCCTATGTGTTGCCATTTTTTCCTCCCTTGTCATCTTGCTGGACATTTTTGACATTAACTAGTTCCTTAAGAAAAATATCTCCTTTCTTGGCTCTCCTCTCTGTCTCTCTCTCATATCATTTGTTCCTGTCTTTCCCCTCTTTCTCTCTCTGTTATTGCATTGTCAATAATTTTTGTCTCTATACCTTTACTAGTTCTCTTAAAATCTACCATTGACAACACATTTCTCTATCCTATCTCTATCCTTCCCTTCAATAAGGTACTTGAGAAAGTAGCCTTCTGTCATCCCTATAATAATTTCTTGTATGATATCTTTGAGTTTTCTTTCAAATCTTAGGTTTCAATGTGGTAGAGTAAAACTATCTCAACCCTGTAGTTATTGATGACGTCCTTTTTTCCCTTCATGCCAGTGCAGCCTTAAGCAGTGCTTGATTTTCTTGGAGACGTGATTATTCAGGCCTCTCTGGTTCTGTATTGTTATGGTCACACTCCTGCTTACCAAATTATTCTTTCTGGATTTTCCTCTGTCCCATGAACCCCTCTTTTATGGAGTCCTGCAAGAGCTTGATTCTGCGTCTCCCGTCTTTCTGCTTATCTTCTCTATCTTTAGCCTTACCATCGCTACAAAGGTAGCTATTTACTTCACACATCTGACACCTTTAACACTTCATCCTTTCCATCATCTCTATCTGCCAGATCAAGTAAACTTATGGCTTTGCTTCTTTTGGGTAAGAGGAGCTTCCTTAAACACAGCTCCATAAGAACATAACAATGGCCATACAGATTCAGACCAATGGACTAATATCCTGTCTTCTTATAGTGGCCGGTGCCAGAGGCTTCAGAGGGAATGAACTGAACAGGGTTGGCAACTTATTGAGTGATCCATCCGTTGTCGTCTGGCTGTTAGAGGTTAGGGAGACCCAGAGCATGGGGTTCAGACACTGAACATTTTGACTAATTGCCATTGATGGACCTATCCTCCATGAACTTATCTAATTCTTTTTGAAGCCCACATATACTTTTGGCCTTCAGAACATCCTCTGGCAATGAATTCCACATGTGTTGTGTGAAAAAGTACTTCCTTATTTTTGTTTTAAATCTGCTGTCTATTAATTTCATTGGGTGACCCTCATCCTTGTGTTATTTGAAGAGGGTAAATAACACTTCCTTATTCATTTTTTCCATGCCATTCATAATTTTACAGATCTCACTCATTTCCTCCCTTAGTTGTCTCTTTTGTAAGCTGAACCATCCCAATCTTTTCAATATATCCTCATATGCAAGCTGTTCCATACCCCTCATCATGTTTATTGTCCTTTTCTGTGCTTTTTTCAATTCTAATATATATCTTTTTTGAGATGGGGTGACCAGAACTGCATGCAGTATTCAAGGTGTGGGTGTACCATTAATTTATAAACTGCTTCAGCCCTGCGTGTCCCAAATTCCCCCCACTCCCTCTTCTCACCCCACTGCCCCCTCACACCTATCCCCTACTCCTCCCAAGGCCACCACCTCACCTTACATGTGTGTCTTCTCCAGGGTCCAGGCACCTAATTAGTGGAGCCACGCCTGCACGGCTTCACTAATTTGGTGGGTGGCCCTTCATTTTCTTGTGTGCAGCCACCCAGGCGCGCACCTTAGAGGGAACTATCTGCGGACCACCTGAATGGAGCTCGCAGACTATTAGTGGTCCACGGACCACAGTTTGAGAACCTCTGATGTATAACACTGCCTCATCTAAAATCCTTATCTATGCCTTAATTTCTTCTGACTTTGAATATTGCAGCTGTGTTTCTTTGGCCAAGACCTGGCTCTCCAGACATATAGAATGGTGATGTGTATCTTTTCAAACATACAAAAAAATACAACCAAATTGCTATCTCCTCATACTGCTCCACTGGTTCCATGTTTCTTTTAGGATCCATTTCAAAATTGCCGTCTGTTTTATTTCCTTTATGCAGCCTATTTCACAATGAAAGCCTTAAGCCTACTTAGCCATGATGTAGCCTATTTATAGACCTATAATTTCTACATTCCCCACTCAGCTTGTGTAGCGTTGGCCTCCCCTCTCTGCCCTATCACATAATCTTGCTACTGGTAGTATGATAGACTTCCTTCCTGTGACGAGTTCCCTGGGGTACAACCTGCAACTGTAGGACTGCTGTGCCCCCTTAACTCTCTAGCCTGGGCTGTCTCTCACAATGCTTTGCTAGTGACAAGCAGCAAACCCCTCCAGGCACCGTTATCACTCAGCCACCAGCATACAGAGGCACACCAAGCCAATTTGAGTACTCTCCAAACCACTCATGAGCTATATGCAGGGAAACACCAGCTAGTCTCCTAAGCCCCCAGCCCTACACCCCAGAAATATACTGTCTTGCACTGCTCAAGACCTTCTTTTGAACAGTGTAAACTTATTAATTAATTTGCCACTTCATCAAAGGAAAATGGACATGCCACCAGCCTTTGTAACCTGAGCAGATTCCCCAAGCACTTTAGACAAGCTCCCATGGTAAGGATAAAACATTGAAATAAGTTATTAATTACAGAAAGATAAATTTTAAGTGATTATAAGTGGTAGGCATAAAGGTAAGAGATAGTTACCTTAAGAAAATAAAAAGTAAATGCAGTCTGAAACTTTTAGGCTAAACCAGAGGTGAATCAAACAGCTTTTCTCACCCCACTGGATGTTACAGGTAGTTTATAGTTCTTAATACACAGGCTGACTTTCCTTCTCTGCCTGGGAACAGTCTCCTCAGTTCAAGTCTTTGTCTTCCCAGCAATCTTGTTGCCTTCAGCATAGGTTGGGAGGAGAGAGGTAATCGCATGATGCCACTGCCCCTTATTTTATACCCTTAGTCCATGTGCCTGGAAAATACTGTCCCAAAAGTCCTGGTGGGCCTTGCTGAAGCACAGAGTTGAGCAGTCCACCTGGTATTGTCTTGTGCAACTGAGTCATAGAGTTGAGCAATCCCCATTGTGTAGTGCTTATGCAATTCTGTTACAGAATTGTAAATCTCTTGTTTACAACTCCCCTGCTGATCAATGGTGGTTTAACGCCTTCCTGTGTGTGGATCACCTCCTTTGTTGTCACTGGAGAACTAGCAATGGGTGACTCCCAAACTCACAACATATTTCAATAACAACCATACAGAAAAATCCCATAATATCACGCACACTAACAATATACATACTTTGACAGAAAAATGGGTTTCAGCAGATCATGACCTTTCATATGGTATCTTACATGGCATGCTTTGTATGAAATAGCACAACCATATACGAATGATGAATATGAGAGTTACAGGGGGCTACTTTGAGGTACCGCATGTCATACAGTATTTCCCTCTTAGGATGCCTGTCATTTACATAAACCTTCCTGATTTCACTACCTTCTCGACCCTCATATCTGATCAGAAAATTTTCTCCCTTGCCTGTTTTTCTCTCTCTGCTTGTATTTTTTCATTTTAACTTTATAACTGTATTATTTAATACTGTGTAAAGTTTTTGGGGATAAAGCCTATATGAAAAAAGCTGTACAAAATAAAATTGTATTCCACTGCCACCATAGAGACGCAAAAAAATAAAATAAATCCTTTTATAGAAGCAATTTCCAGTTACAAAAATATATATATATATTTAGTATGTGAACAGCTGATACTCATATTGGGAGAAAAGGGACTTTAATTCACATCTCCCAGGTAAACTGATCAGATGGTGTCCTATCAAGCAGTCATGTTTATACTCTTTTTAAAATATCCATTGAGAGTGGGTATAATCAAGAGATCAATCAAACTCCAACCTGTCTTGCCAGGAAGGGAGGAGTAAAGGGTGAAGAGGTATAACTGGCCATATGGATGTGTGACCAGGTTGTTCATCCTTTGGGTCTTCACTGGGAGCAATGGTGAGAGGTTAACTGTTTTTTTTTTGTAATCTGTAAATATATTTGTTAGCTTTTGGCTGTAGTTGATGTTAGAACCTAATGTTAAATATGCTTATAATCATGTGTTGTGTATGTGTGTTTCTTTGCACTGTCTGAAGGTCAGTACTTGTTATTATTTCCCAGGTATTAAATACCAGTTTCAAAAGAATATCTAGGTTGACTAGTATGAATAAATTAACATCTGTATAGCCAGACTCTTGAACCTAAAGATCCTGCTATTGCACTGATCAATAAGGGGTGTGATGAAATCAAGGTGTATGTGAGCTAAGTGCTAGAAGGGCTAGCTTTGCTCCGAGTATGGATTTAAGAAAGGCTGAATGATGGTTTGCAACTTTTATTTTAGACTCATAGACTTTAAGGTCAGAAGGGACCATTATGATCATCTAGCCTGACCTCCTGCACAATGCAGGCCACAGAATCTCACCCACCCACTCCTGGAATAATCCTCTCACCTATGTCTCAGCTATTGAAGTCCTCAAACCATGGTTTAAAGACTTCAAGATGCAAAGAATCCTCCAGTAAGTGACCCGTGCCCCATGCTGCAGAGGAAGGCAAAAAACCTCCAGGGCCTCTGCCAATCTACCCTGGAGGAAAATTCCTTCCCGACCCCAAATATGGCGATCAGCTGAACCCCGAGCATGTGGGCAAGACTCACCAGCCAGACACCCAGGAAAAAGTTCTCTGTAGTAACTTCTAACATCCCATCATTGACCATTGGTCCTATTTACCACTGATGGCAATTAATTGACCTTTGACTAAGATCATGTTATCCCATCAAACCATCTCCTCCATAAACGTATCTAGCTTAATCTTGATGCCAGATAGGTCTTTTGCTCCCACTGCTTCCCTTGGAAGGCAGTTCCAGAACTTCACTCCTCTGATGGTTAGAAACCTTCGTCTAATTTCAAGTCTAAACTTCCTGATGGCCAGTTTATATCCATTTGTTCTTGTGTCAGCTACTATATAAGAGATTATGTAAAATCATAGTGGAACTAAACTTAATGACAATTGCAAACTCTGTTTTATGATTTAATTAGGTCAACAAATCATAAGCCAACCCCCGATTTAATAAATGTACATAATATAATTAGTGTTGTGACTGACTGTGACCCCTGTTGACTGTTGAATCGTACTTAACATAACTTGTTTTTTCTCTCCAAAGGACCTAACCATATGCCTATGCAAGGACCTGGGCCTAATCAACTCAGTATGACAAACAGTTCCATGAACATGCCTTCAAGTAGCCATGGGTCCATGGGCGGTTATAATCACTCAGTGCCATCTTCACAGAGCTTGCCAGTGCAGAATCAGATGACTTTGAGCCAAGGACAGCCCATGGGCAACTATGGCCCCAGACCAAACATAAACATGCAACCAAACCAAGGTAAATGAAATTTAATTTCTATTAAGTGGGGGTCAGGTAGAAAATGAGGCTTCTTGTATAAGCCTTTAAAGGTGGAAAAAAGCCTTTATTCCAAGTTAAAGTGTTTCCTTCTCTAAATATATTTATCTTTCTGTCCCTAAGGATCTTTGGGTGGGATCCATGAGGGGACTTAGGTGTAGCAATGCTGAGCACCAAAGCACCTAACTTTTAGGCTCCTAGAAAATCATTAGAACCACTGGGGTCCACAAAGGTTGAGTTAGGCACAAAGACTCCCTTTACAATGGATGGGGAGAAATAGGCACCTAAAAACATGATCCACAAAAGCCAGATGCTAGCTGGGGAACTGCCTAAGCTAGCCCATGGGAGATGCTGACCAGAGGGGTGTATACTAAGCCCCTCTCCTTTCTTGGAGATAGGCGCCTGAGGGGGAGAAATCATATGAACTGGGTCGATCATCTCTCAGTTGAGTTCCCTAATTGCTAGGCTGTGGAAATAGTCTGATATGGGTGTCCCTCAGTCTCACCTGTTGAAGTTGGTCCACTTTAATAAAACAGTTGAATAGTTAAATATTAATTGGGCCAAAGATGGAGTTAGAATGATTCTCTATTCTAGTGGTTAGAGTACTCACTTGAGAGGTGGCCAATCCCTGTTCAAATTCCGTCACCCCTTCAGGCGGACGGAAACTTGAACTGGGGGTTCTCCTACATCTTGGGTGAATACTCTGTCCACTCGGCTAAAGGTTATAAGGGAGGTCCTCCTTTTCTTTCTCTTCCCTTTCCCCCACAGGCTATATTGTGTGAACTAGCCTGAGGGGGCTGATCCAGTAGATGTGCTCAGATGCTACCTAATGAATAGGGCCCCTATATTAAGCTTAGGTGGCTGAATGCTTGTCTTTCTGTTTTGTGAATTATTCTGGCTCTTAGGTGGGAGATAGGTATCTGGTTGCCTAGAGTGGGCAGTTGTGGAGGAGATAGGTGCTCAGGAGTAAGGCTGCAGTTCGCATGTCCAGAGGCAAAAGCTTAGGTGCCAAGTGAGTTTAAGCACCTATAACGTTAGACAGCAGCTGAGCTGGAGTTTTCTGGATCGCAATGGTACCTAAAAATGGGCATTAGGCACCTAAGTACCTTTGTGGATCCCACCCTTTGTCTCTTTTCTCCTGCCTTTCAGTCACTTCAGTGTTTTCAGTCATTGGGCCACATTCAGAGACACTGTGAACCACTGGAAATATCTGCTTTTGCCAGATCTGAAGGGAACCTATGTCTTTTTTGGTAGTGTTATTTAAGTAACATTCTGCATGTAGTGAAGATCATGATATGAAATAATTACTATATTGCTGTGTGTATATTTCCTGTAGAAATTTACCATGGTAAAACAATACATTTTTCTTTTTAAGTACTGACACACAAGTCGCTCTTCAATCTCTTGGATAAATGGAGTAATTCAGATTAGATAGTCCCAATAAACATTTATAGGAGACTATCTAATTCATATGTATCCCTGTTCTCTATCACACATACTTTTAAAATTTGGAATACCTGTTTCTTTTGTATTAGTAATAGAATTTCAGTCTCAGATAAAAATCTGTTTCTACATAGTATTTTCAGATGATGTCTTTATGCATAAAGTCACAATTCAGAACTGATTCTGCGTCTAAGATATTTATCCAGAATAAACAGCAGAGATGCTTTATCCCAGAGGTGGGCAAACTTTTTGGCCCGTGGGCCACATTGGGGTTGCAAAACTGTATGGAGGGCCGGGTAGGGAAGGCTGTGCTTCCCCAAACAGCCTGCCCCCACCCCCTATCTGCCCCCTCCCACTTCCCGCCCCCTAACTGCCACCCTCAGGATCCCCAACCCATCCAACCCCCCCTCCGCTCTTTGTCCCCTGACCGCCTCCTTCCGAAACCCCCCCCCCCCACCCTAAGTACCCCCCAGGACTCCACCCCCTATCCAACCCCCTGCTCCCTGTCCCCTGACTGCCCCGACCCCTGTCCACACCCTTGCCCCCTGACAGGCCCCTTGGGACTCACACACTTATCCAACCCTCCCTCCCCCATTCCCTGTCCCCTGACTGCCCCCCAGGACCCTCTGCCCCTTATCCAACGTCCCAGCCCCCTTACCACGCTGCTCAGAGCAGCTTGTCTGGCAGCCGCGCGGCCCGGTCAGAGCACATAGCCCTGTCCCCGAGAGTGCTGCCCGCGCGGCGGTGTGGCTCGGGAGGAGGGAGCACAGCCAGCCGGGCGAGCTCAGGGGCCGGGCAGGACAGGCCCGCGGGCCATAGTTTGCCTACTCCTGCTCTATCCTGTTGGCAGTGTGGTCCTTGTGTTA
Source organism: Chelydra serpentina (assembly GCA_037349315.1). Classification (NCBI taxonomy): domain Eukaryota; kingdom Metazoa; phylum Chordata; order Testudines; family Chelydridae; genus Chelydra; species Chelydra serpentina. Next base: position 62,100,563 of record JBAIAC010000002.1, on the reverse strand, counting down.
GTGCCAAGTACACTGCAGTATAAAAATATCAGCTACCACAATGGACAAAACTATTAACTTGTTTCTATGCTATCTATTCACACAAATGCTCTTAACAGACAGGGCAGAACACCGCTTGCTGGTTGTGAAGTTGATTTGAATACGCTGTCCTCTAAAAGCCAAACTATGGAATCTAAAATGTAAATGCAGTAATTAAAACATGTTTGTTTTCTATCTATCTGGATTGTATTGCAAACAAGTCAACTAAAGAATACGTGTGGGGCTCCCTTTACTTCATCTGCTATGAGAAAAAATGTTTTTTATTTTGAAAGACTCTCTCTTTGGTCACTAATATACATAATACTGTAATGTGAATTGAGATTGAGTTTTGCTCTCCAATAGTGTCTTTTGTTCCATGTTTTGTTGCACATCTGTCTGTTGTCCGTCAAGGAATCCTTTTCCAGGAAGATTTCAGTGTTAGCACAGAAGACAGTCCAACCACGAGTTTGGTTACTGTTAGCAAAAGCAAGAAAACTGATGACTCTGAGATTAACCACAGTCATAGTTACACAGTTCTAAGAAATCTAGTAGTTAAGAAAAAGTACAGTAGACTCATGGCTGTGATTGCAAATCAGAGCAAATATACCTCTGGTTGTAAGTTGGTAAATTGTGTCTGTGGAGCATTTTTTATAACATTTGTGAATCATTTTAGAAAAGTATTGGACATACTGCAGCTGAGGTTTACCTTAATTATGAAGACTTGACTCTTAATAAGTAAAGTAAATGATGTAGGTAGAAGTAAATACAAGGAAAGAATTAAACTAAATATCTGTGCAAAAATCAGTATTTTGTAAGTAATTGATCTACTTTAAACGTAGGGAGTTAGTGATTCACCTATTTCAAAGTAGTATACTTCATATTTTTTCATAGTATTCTTCCTACTATAATACTTGCCCAACACATTGATTTCCTCCCCCCCCCCCAATCAAACTTGGAAATTGATCATTAGAAACTGCAAAAACAATTGTAGACTTATTAAGACTGTAAAATAATTATTTGAAACAATGTTATTAAGAAGTTGTGGCAATTTGATGGAATAGATTATGCTTTCTAAATTGGTTGATGAAGCAGCTGATATGGTAGTTCCATTACTGAACAAATATCAGTACTTTAATGGGTTTTCAAAGTGAGGATGGAGCAGCATCTAAACAAATCATGTCTTTGCTTCACTGTGGAGCAGGAACTGTTGCAGAGACAATTATATTGGTGGAGCTGGTAACACTGCTAGTATCACACAGCTGGCCATGGAACTCTTTAGACAGTTAATGTTGATTTTTGTTAACTCTTGGAAAATTGGGAAGTTACAGAAGACTGGAAGAAAGTGAATGTTACGACAGTATTTAAAAGGGGTAAATGGGATGACTTTGGTTAATTATAGGCCTGTCACCCTGACATTGATCCCAGGCAGCATAATGAAACAGCTAATATGGGATTCGATTTAATAAAGAATTAAAAGAGGGAAATATAATTAATGCCAATCAACATGGGTTTATGGAAAATAGATCCTCTCTAATTAACTTGGTATCTTTTTTTTGATGGGATTACAAGTTTGGTTGATAAGGGTAATAGTATTGATGGTAATATACTTAGATTTTGAATTTGTACCACACAACGTTTTGATTAAAAAACTAGAAATGATCAACAGGTCACACATTAAATGGATTTTAAACTGTCTGTCTGACAGTTCTCAAAATGTAATTGTAAACAGGGAATCATCAAGCAGGTGTGTTTCTAGAGGAGTCCTTTAGGGAGCAATTCTGGGCCCTATGCCTTTTAATATTTTTATCAGTGACCTGGAAGAAAATATAAAATCATCACTGATGAAGTTTGCAGATGACACAAAGATTTGGGGAAATGGTAAAAAAATGAAGAGGACATGTCACTGATACAAAGCAATCTGGATTGCTTGTTAAGCTGGGAACAAGTAAACAATATATGCTTTTTAATATGGCCAAATGTAAAGTTATACAGCTAGGAAAAAAGAAAGTAGGCCATACTTACAGGATGGAGGCTCTGTCAGCTGAACGGGGGCTCCCAGTGCAATGCTGTGATCAAAAGAGCTAATTCAATTTCTGAAGTAGGAGTATGGAGGTTATATTACCTCTGTATTTCGCATCAGTGCAACTGCTACTGGAATACTGTGTTCATTTCTGATGTCCACAGTTCAAGAAGGATATTGATAAATTGGAGTAGGTTCAGAGAAGAGCCATGAGAATGAGTAAAGGATTAGAAAACATGCCTTATAAAGATAGACCTAAGGCGCTCAATCTATTAACAAAGAGAAGGTTAAGGTGTGACTTGGTCACATTTGATATCTACATGGGGAAAATTTTTTGATAACTGGTTCTTCAGTCTAGCAGACAAAGTTATAATAAGATCCAGTGTCTGGAAGTTGAAGGTGCACAAATTCAGACTGGAAATAAGGCACACATTTTTAAGAGTGAAGATAAAAACTTGGAACAATTTACCAAGGGTTGTGGTGGATTCTTCATTACTGGCAACTTTAAGATCAAGATTGGATGTTTTTCAAAAGATAAGCACTAGTTCAAACAGGCATTAAATCAGGTGAGTTCTGTGGCTTGTGTTATGCAGGAGGTCAGTCCAGATGATCACAGTGGTCCTTTTTGGCTGTGGAATCTATGAAATAGAGCACCCAAAATTAGTGGATATTTTTGACTTTAATCACTCCGTGCCTCTGTTTCCTAGTATCTGCAAAATAATACCATCTCACTTCAGGGATGTTGTGAAAATAAACTCATTAATGTTTGTGAAATAGATACTATAGTGATGTGTGCCATAGAAAAGCCCATGAAGAAATTAATAATTCAATCTTCAGAGCAGGGTTTGAATAATGTGATGGAAATAAGGCATGAGCCACACACTGAACAATGATGATAAAATATTATGGCAGGGGTGGCCAACCTGAACCTGAGAAGGAGCCAGAATTTACCAATGTACATTGTCAAAGAGCCACAGTAATGCAGCCCCATATCAGCTCCTCCCCCACGCCCCCCGGCTCCCAGCGCCTCGCACCCGGCAGCCCCGCTGATCAGCACCTCTCCCTCCTTCCCCACCCCTCCTGATCAGCTGTTTTGTGGCGTGCAGGATGCTGGGGGGCGGGGGAGGAGCGAGGGCATGGCAGGCTCAGGAGAGGAGGCAGGAAGGGGTGGAGTGGGGCAGGGCCTGTGGCAGAGCCAGGGGTTAAGCAGTGAGCACTGGAAAGTTGGCACCTGTAGCTCCAGCCCCGGAGTCGGTGTCTATACAAGGAGACGCATATTAATTTCTGAAGAGCCTCATGTGGCTCCGGAGCCACACGTTGGCCACCCCTGTATTATGGTATAGCTCCTTGTTCAATGAGTACTGTCCATCCTGTGCACTGAATGAGGAAGTGGTCTTGTGGGAAAATGTATGTAATAATGTAATTAAAGACTGTATCAGAATGCATATGCTCAGGGGCTAAATTAAGGCGGTGTATAGGTAACCTTTAATTATGGCACCTGCTAACTTTTGAGTGTTGAATCTGCAACATTAATTTTTTTTAACATATTTTTGTGTGTGTGCAGAGTTACTAGTATGGGGTCATACAGAAGTTATCATTTGAGTCTGATGGTATTAGTAGGATAGGAATGAAAAAACTTTTTAGTATGGCAAAAAGTCCCTAATGTGATTGATTATTAGTATCCACTGTATTAATCATTGACTTGCACTAGTTTATAAGACACCTGCTGAAGGAATGCTGTGCATGAAAATCTAGAGCCTTCACAAGATTGTTTTACAATGTCAGTCCTGTTACAACTGAAAATTTTAGTCTTCTTGGGTTGTGGAAAATGAATGTTAAACAATAAGATCCACAGGTGACTCTCATAATGAAGCTGTTGTACCACTCTGAGAAAACGGCAAGGAATATTAGCCAACCTTTATGAAGAATATGGGACTGTAAGGTGGCTGAGCGAATGTAGAACAAAAACCCTTTGTCTCCCTTTTTTTTTTGTATAAAATCTTACAAGTTAGTATATTGAATAAGATATTCTGCCAATTTTAACAAGACATTTTTGCTATCTGGAGACTGGTGTAAGCAGAATTTTTCAACAAATTGAAGTCTCTACTTAGAAACGACTCCTTATGTAGATTGAACAGAATTTTTCACATCTGCGTTATGGTGACAAACTGTCAAACTCAAGTACTTTGATTTTTTTTAAAAGGACAAAATAAGTAACACAGCCTTCTCAGGAATCCTGTTTTTCATGTCCCTCTGCAGACCACTGTGGTAGACCCCATTCCCCTGCCCGAGCCGAGATGAGAGCCAAGTATCTCTGACTCACCAGTCTCCATGTACTAAACATTAGACACATGTTGCCTGCCCAATTAAACAGCAGACCTATAGCTCTGGATGTCATGTTTGCCTTGCCAGTTGTTGAGGCCTCATTGCAGGACTGTTTGCTGAACTTGATGGTAAGATTTTAAAGACATTTTTATTTATTTAAATATATAAAATATCCTTCCAGACTTCTGGCCACTGTGCAGTAGTTACAAACAAATACGTAAGAGATCACAAACACCACTGACTCCACTGAAACAAACCTCTCCTTTTCTGTCTGCCCCAAAGCCCTAAACAGCAGTCTCCTACCCAGTCAGGAAAAGACTGGAAAGATAAATGAGCCTAACATAGAGTGCTGATTGTCACACAGTTCAGGCACTAGGAAAGAAGTGATTTCCATTGCCGAGGACCCTTTGCTCTGAATGCCCTGCTACCAGCCCCTTCTGTTAGTTTGAACACCTCTGCTGATTGCAATTGCCATGGTGTAACACACAAGGCAAGGCAGTCTCAAATATAACCAAGACCCAACCATTTGGAATTCATACATACAAAACCCCCAACACTTTAAACTTATGCATTGCATTTTATACTAACTTCAATTTCAGATGGTTTGAAAGGGTAGCTACCTATAGGAATAATACCTTGAAGAAATAAAGGCATGGCTGATTGTGAACAGAGTCTTCTTTCAACAGATGCCACATCCTACTTGTCAAGTGCAAAGGTTTAAATAGTTGAACTGCTTTGAATTGGAAATATTAGGTGTTTTGCCCATCTGGCAAATTATTATTTTTATTTATTAAATGTCCTCTCAAAAATGAGGAGGCCTAGAAACTTCTAATCTAGTTTGCAAGGTGAAGGCCTAGTAAAGCGTTAGTTCCTTCTGCTATTTTTCAATTAGTGGTACATATTGGAAAGATATTTCTGGTGTATTAGGAATAGCAAATTGCTCCCTTGTCATGTTAAAGGCTTTAGAGATCCTGCTGAAGAATCTTTTAAGTTTCCCCTGTAACATTAGCAAGGCTTGCAAAAGGTATGAAGTTTTGTCTATCATTTGCCTGGGCTTCCAGACACCTGAGGAGTTTCTATGCTGCCAAGATCCTAGAAGACATTAGCAGTTAAGTGTATGCTTCATTGGAGTTCCTAAATACTGCAGCAGCTCCTGCAGAGCTCCTGTGTTATAGGAATTCTTATCACCAGCTATCAGCCCATCATGGCTAGCTGTCGGTTCCAGCTTTGTGACCAAGTCCTCTCTTTATTTTGCGACCTCTCAGAGGAGCAAAATAAGGCAGAAAAACTTTGCTGAATGACACCTGGTTTCTAGACATGCACTCTGTGTTTCATGTAATGCCCTGGCTACACTGGCGAGAACTACGACATCTGGGATAACTTTCTGATGGTATTCTTGGCTTAGGTTAGTGGTTTTCAACTTGTGGTCTGCAGACCTTTGAGGGTCTAAGGGGTCCACGGAAGGTGACTGTGACGGTGCGGGACACACCCCTGCGACGCCTCCTGCCGGTCTCTCCGGGGAATCAGCTCGCCAGCCTCTGGAGCGCCCTCTGCCAGTTGGTGTCCCACTTGCCGCCGGGCCCCGGTGTCCCTCCCGGGCCCCGGTGCCCTTCTGTCTGGGGTGCTGCCCCCCTGGCAGTACCCCCCTTTAGTCTGGGTCTCCCCTCCCAGGGGGATCCCCACCCACTATCCCCACCTTGCCTCAGCCTATGGGCTACTGTCAGTCACCGTCAGGCCCCTGTTCACTGGAGCAGACTGCAGTCTGTATTAGCCAGTCATCATAGGCAAGGGGGTTTGGATCTGCTGCCTCTGCCTATCCGTGGGCTGCCCCCTGTAATCCCAGTACCCCTTTTGGCCTTAGTCTAGCCCTGCAGCCTGGGGGTTTCCAGGCCGGAGTTCAAAGATCTGCCCTTTAATAACAGGTTTAATGAGCAACAAAACCGATTACATTCTGGAGATGGAAGAGACTACATCTTGCAGCATGAGCTTTGGGTTTGACCTGGTGGGTGTCGTCTTTTTGGGTCACTTCATCTGGTTCCTCTTTCCCTTACCTCTCCTCCAGCAGTCTCAACCATGTCAGCAGCTATTGTATTCTTGTCATATTTTACCCTCTCGTTTTGATATCTAAGATCCAGTGGAAGACAAAAAGGTGAGGAGACATTTTAAACAGTTGAATTTTTCTATCGCTTGTTCATCCTCAGCACCCACCTGGCCTCAAATTTATTAGGTTGTCCTGGAGCACATTTCCAGTCTGCATTTACCTTACTCTTCATTTTTCCCATATGTTTTGAGATTAGTCTGTCAGTTCCTATGGGCATGGTATGGAATTACCACTGATCATTGGCGATAATCCAGTTCAGATATGCAATCGAATTCCATTCCATTCTGACTTCCATCTCCCCTTTCCCCCATTTCCTCTCGGATCCATGTAATGAGATATTGCTCAGAGCAGAGATGGGTTCCTTTTCAAAGATGGAAGCCATAGAAAACTTGCCAGAGCAGTGTAGAGAGGGAGAGGCTTCTAATAAGGCAATTTCTAATTCCCAAAATAAAGAGAGACCACTGTTGTTTTACTATGGACCTAAGGAAATTGAACAGTTCAATAAAAAGTTCAAATGCCATATGCTGACTGGCTTCCATCATCCAATCCCTTTCCCTGCAAAACTGGTTTGGACCTGTCAGCCTAAAAAGTGCTTTCACATGACTTTCAGACTGACTGATTCACCAAAATTATCTGTGCTCTACCAATATAAATTCTTCTCCTTCAGCCTCTCTTTAGCACCAGGAATTCACACCAAATATCTGGTCATGGAGACAGCATACCTCTTGCATCAGGGAATACTTATATGTGCATTTCTGGATGATTTCTGTACATTCACACTCACCCAGTCCTAGAGCAATGCTTGGAAAGAATGCCTATATATACATACACTCTGTATAAACTGCAGAGTATTTACCCTCAGATAATATTTGTTAAAGCTATACTGGACTCAATAAAAGTCAGGTCTTTCCCTCCAGGGGAAAGATTTGTGGACATTTGCGAAGACATACTTTTCCTGAAAGAGAGCCCGCAAAGATCAGTGTGATTTTCTTCACACAGAGGAATCTTGTGACCTCTTCCATGAAGTAACCTCTTATCTGCAACTATAGATGAGACCATTGCAGCATTGGGTGGCAGTAAACTTCAGCATGACTGCATCTTTAACTATTCCTTCAAAAATTCTCCAGTTTTCCTATCGTTGAGAATTAAAGTATAACATACTAATGGAACTCTCCTTCAATGTTCTACCTCTATCAGCAATAGTCCTCACAGACATTCCCATTCTTTGCTTCTCTTCCAAAATAAACAATTCACAGTCATTGGAATATGTTCTCGAGCTGCAAACCATCAGATGGGCGGTAAATAAATCAGTAATAACAATTACCCAAAAAACCCCACCAGATCTAAAAGGGAATCATATCTAATATTTTAGTTTGTTTTTTGTGGTATGGGGGTTGGTTTTTGTTATAGTCTTATTCAGTTTTGTATTCTAAGTATGAAACTAAATATGGCATAAAACTGTAACTGAAAAACAAACAAAAAACCACTACTGGACCCCTCCCTCCACTCCTTCTAAAAAACAAACAAAAAAACTACACCTCCCCAACCCGCTGCATGAAATGGTTCCATTCTGGAAACTGATAGAACTCATGGTTCACCTTCTTGGTGCCATTCTTATAAAGGAGACATGGACCAAACTGGAAAGAAGCCAAGTGCTCTGTTATTAACATAATACACAGTTAGGCTGATGCAGAGTAGTGGATTCTCATTGTGGCTTTACAAAGCATTAATGAAGTTCTAATTTAAAAAGCAAATAGAAAACCTCTACATTGCACCATGGGGAGCCAACACATTTTATCACATTGTATTGTGACTAATATTAATATTGTTAATTAACAAGCTTTCCTGAGATCTAGGAATATTATGGCAACTAGTTTTTGTTTCTTCGAGATTGTGTTCTTGTTCTTAGTACATTCAGACAGAGCTGTAGTGAAATGGAATGGTCTGAATTGTCCATTTGTTCGGAAAATCCAGAATATGAAATACAATTTCAATTAAGTGAAAAATAATTTCAGCATCTTCATTTTAATGCTTTTATTCAGTACTTTAAAATTGGAATATAGAAATTGTCATACTATAGAACAGAAGCATGATTTTAAATTCTGTGGTCTTAATTAATGGCCTATATTTATCTTCAAAAGAAAATGCGGAACATCTCTGTTTTCTCCTCAATGCTGCTTTTTTGCCTCCTCTTGTTGAGAATTTTTTGGCTACCTCCCCCACTAACACACTTAGAACAGCCTCCTTCTGACTGTGCTCTTAATTAATTTAATTACCATTTGTTTAAACTGAAGTCTGGCCACTTCTGAATGAGAGTGTGCATACAGAGGTTTAATGCACTTTACAATCACACCTTCAGTTAATTTGATTTAACTTTCCTGAATCTTACCATGTAATATTCCTCTTATAAGTCCATCCTCAAAATTGGCTGCTTTTAGCTGTTTTTCCACCATTAAATCTCTGCTATGATACTTTCTGCTCCTAGTTTAGCACCTGACCATTTAAAAAAAAGAAAAGAAAAAATTGGTTTTTAATAATTTAAGTTTTGATTTGTTATACTGTTTTAAAGGATTTTAATACAGATCAGGATTTAGAAAATAAAAAGAAACAGACATACAAACAATTTAGCACCTTGTTGGACTTTTCTTGCCCTAATGATCTTGTTAAGATTTAGTGAAATCTGGTACCTTAACCTCCCTGTGATGACACCATGAAGGGAGAAGTGATTCTAATATTTCTTTAAAAAGTAGTTTAATCTGTAATCACAATCATATAGTTATTGTCAGTACAGGGCAGAGTTAAGGTTGTTTGAATGCTGTTATAAATTTAGCCTTATCTCTGAATTTCCTGAGTTTATAATGCTTTTGTTTAGGATAACTAAACTTATTTTTATTATTTATTTGTATTGTGGTAGTGCCTTGGTGGCCCAGTCATGAACTAGAACCCCGTTGTGCTAAACATGTAACCAAAATACTATCCTGGCTCTAGACAGTTTTTAATCTTAAGTAACATACATTTAAAAAACATAATAATTATTGATATATACTTCCAACCTTAACTGCAGTGTAGTTTTAATCTGAGAATATTATAGTAGGAACAAAGTGACCTCTGTAGTTACAGTTGCATAAGAATTATGCATTTCTTGCAGATTTAATTCTGTGGAGATAAATGCAAGGTAATGCACATTAGAAAACATCCCAATTATACATACAATATGATGGGGTCTAAATTAGCTGTTACCACTCAAGAAAGAGATCTTGGCGTCATTGTGGATAGTTCTCTGAAAATATCTGCTCAATCTGCAGTGGCAGTCAAAAACGCTAGCAGAATGTTAGGAAGCATTAGGAAAGGGATAGATAAGACAGAAAATATCATTATGCCACTATAGAAATCTATGGTACATCCACACCTTGAATAATGCATGCAGTTCTGGTTGCCCCATCTAAAAAAAGATGCATTAGAAATGGAAAAGGTACAGAGAAGGGCAACAAAAAGGATTAAGGGTATGGAACAGCTTCCGTATGAGGAAAGATTAAAAAGACTGGGACTATTCAGCTTGGAAAAAAGACAACTAAGGGGGGATATGATAGAGATTTATAAAATCATGAATGGTGTGGAGAAAGTGAATAACGAAGTGTATTTACCTCTTCACTTAACACAAGAACCAGAGGTCACCCCATGAAATTAATAGGCAGCAAGTTTAAAACCAAACAAAAGGAAGTACTTCACACAATGCCCAGTCAACCTGTAGAATTCATTGCCAAGGGGTGTTATGAAGGCTAGAGCTATAATTGGATTAAAAAAAGATTTAAATAAATTCATGAAGGGTAGGTCCATGAATTTCAAGGATGCCTAACCATGCTCTGGGTTTCCCTAGCCTCTGACTGCCAGATGCTGGGACTTGACTATGGGATGGATCACTTGATGATTGCCCTGTTCTATTAATTCCCTTTCAAGCATCTGGTATTGGTCAGTGTCAGAAGACAAGTTACTGGGCTAGATGGATCTTTGGTCTGATCCAGTATGGAAATGGAGTGGAAATGGTTCCATTAACTTTGAGCATGAAGAAAATAGGAATAAAAAATACAACATACCCATTGTTTTGGTTTTTTTTAAAATCCGCAACACTTTCTTGCAACCATCTTCATCCTTTTGGAGAAGTTCTGTTCTGTAAATTCGTGACTGAATTGATTACCTCAGCTTGCATAGGTCCAGAATTAAGCAATGCTTGATGGTACTGCTTTTGATATATCTGTGTGGATTTGGTTATTAATAGTTTAAGGTTTGATTTGTTATGCTGTTTTAAAGGATTTTAATACAAATCACGATATAGAAAAGACATTATAGTTGCTTCTTTTTTTCCTCTACAGGTCCAATGATGCACCAGCAGCCACCTCCTTCCCAGCAATATAATATGCCACAGGGAAGTGGGCAACATTACCAGGGACAGCAGCCAGCAATGGGAATGATGGGCCAAGTTAACCAAGGAAATCACATGATTGGTCAGAGACAGATTCCTCCGTATAGGCCGCCACAGCAAGGTAAGACTCTACACTGAACTTCTCAGATTAGTTTAAATAACCATCTTGGAAATTTTTGTAAATAGTTTTTTGTCTACATCATATTTGAACCAAATTGCTATGTGCACAATTTCAGGTTTCGTTGTCTCCAGCATATTTTTTCCTCCTTCTCAAAGGTAGCTCTTGCAGCAGAAAAGGACACGAATTTTGAGATTTATATCTCTTTTTTAGTTTCAAGATCGTTTCTGAATAAAAACGATGTCCAAAAAATTTACACCCCAGAGAACCTGCTGTATGAAGAAGTAGAATTCAGTTTGTTGTCACAAAAGTTTAATATGTATGGGAAATAATTAAATAACCCATTTGGTTTTAAAATTGTTCAACCACTAGAGGAAAGTGAGAGAAAATATAATTATACAGATGCTCCCCAGGTTACACAAGACCCGATTTACGCAAATTCGTCCTTACGGAAAAAGTTCCATAATCCAGAAATACGATTTTTGAGTTATGGAAATTTTTGCGTAACATACAGGTATACGTTTCCGACTTACGCAAAATTCGAGTTACACAAGGCTTTCCGGAACAGAATGATTGCGTAAGTCGGGGGGGTGTCTGTATTCCACAATCCTGTAATTTTTTTCTTAACTGCAGTCCTTTTTAAAAGATAGTCTGTATTTTTCTTGATGCATAGCTTAGTGCTGTTGCTGTTTTACATGTGTTCTTAAAATGAACTCTGAGCTAGAGTCACATACAGTAGTACCTCAGAGTTATGAACTGACCAGTCAATCACACACCTCAATTGGAACTGGAAGTACACAATCAGACAGCAGCAGAGGCAAATACAGTACAGTACTGTGTTAAACATAAACTACTAAAAAATAAAGGGAAAGCAGCATTTTTCTTCTGCATAACAAAGTTTCAAAGATGTATTAATTCAATGTTCAGTTGTAAATGTTTGAAAGAACAACCATAATGTTTTGTTCAGAGTTATGAACAACCTCCATTCTTGAGGTGTTCGTAACTCTGAGGTTCTACTGTACATGCTATGGAATCTAGTGCAGCTGAGCAAGTAGATTAAATATGTTGTCTGAAATGCAACAGGGTTGGTGGGGAGTACATTTGAGAAACATTTCTCATACTAAAACCAGAAATTAGCAAGCTTGTTAACAGAGAAAACAAGATACTTACGTATTGACTGGTTGTGGTTTTTCAGGCCCACCACAGCAGTACTCAGGCCAGGAAGACTATTATGGGGACCAATACAGTCATGGTGGACAAGGTCCTCCAGAAGGCATGAACCAGCAATATTACCCTGATGGTAATCTCTCATAATGTTAACTTTCCCATTTTCTATACCTCCCCAATATCAATGTAGAGCTACTCAAAAACTATAGAATGGGGTGAAAATAGTTAGTAATTGATCACCATAACAGATCTGGTATTTATAAAAGCTTCTAAATTCAGAATTGTTACTATAATGTAAGATGCTAAAGAGAACTAATTTTACAGCTTGCTCAAAGTACATCATTTGTAATACTTTTACTTTGACACCCTAATATTGGCTTTCATATTGTATAATGAGAATCCTCTCATTTAGCTACAAGTATGGAGGGTTCTTCAGTGTATGTAGAAAATAGCTGATCTGAATTAAAGCAGTCATGTAATACATCTGCTTTATGATACTGTATGTGTATAAAGAGACAGAATAATATATTCTTTTTATAACTAGTATACAGAAATAAAAAAACTTGATTAAAAGGATAATGTTTTGGGTTTTTATGATTGTTCTTATCCTATAACGTAATTTATTTTTGATTTTAAGAACAAATTGCACAAATGTTTTGTTGCTGCTGTGGTGTGGGCCTTAAGCATATCTACTGTTTGATAAAGGCATAAGATAGTCCTGGCCCTAAGGAGCTTGTTTGTTGAAAGGCATGGTCCTGTGGAATTCCCTCAATGCTCTCAGGATCAGACTCTAAATTAATATTACACAAATCAGTCCTTTTTCCTCTTTGAAGTAAGAGATCTGTATATAGTGTATTTGAACAAGGGGAATCAGGATTATACTATAAATTAGAAGATGGGGTTCCTTTTTTAATTTGTTTTGATTTTGCTTATGGAGAGGTTGGGTGAACAAACTGTATTTGTGGAAAAATACTGGCTGACTCATAGCTATTGTGATAATCTGCTTGCCACTTAATGATGTGTTTTGTGAAGTCCAAGGAACATAGTAATAGTAACAATTTAAAAAACATTCATAGCTCAATAAACCCCAAATCCTATCAACATTTCAGAGCAAAATTTGTAAATACGTATTGAAATGAATTATTTATTTGAATTTAAAGTTTAAATTTTTTTAATTAATATTTTAGCCAAGCCTCACGCTATTATATATAGGCGTAGGCATCTGATTTTCATTTGTGTACATTCAAAGATATTTCACAAGCTATGTTAAATCATAACATAGTCTTAATTCTGGAATATATATTGTGTTACACCCATGACCTCATTTACTCTGTACAAAAAAGAATTAGCTGTATGACTTTCATAACTTTCAAATAGTTAAAGGTAATTCATGCATTTAATGCATTCAATTGAACATTATCAATTACAATTATATGGCAGTATAGATTAATTTACAAGGATCCACCATATTCTGTTAACTTCAGCAAGTATTATTGTTAAACAGCAGTGGATATGTTAAAATAATAATCTATACAAATGTATACTAATAATGATGTAGGAGCATCAGAGTCAGTTTTTAAGAAGTTTGTGTATAGTTCTTCATTTGTACCAAATACCGTTTATTTTTAGAATTTCTTGCTCTCTGCCTTATTTAGGCACTTGGATAAAATTTATGCTAAACTTTTAACAAAATGAAAGCTTGTTCTCATGACTTGAGTTTCACAAGAGGACACTATGATGTAGTACATTTTAGTAATCTGCAGGAGAAATATATTGGGTCTTAAAACAACAAACAGGTAGGGTATTTTTCTCATGTTTTGGTTCCCAAGCCTCTGAAATTGAAGCTTCTTTTTTAATGATTGTGCTGATGAATGAGATTCTCCAGGGAAAATGTCTTCTTAAGATTGCTAGGAATGATGTTTGTGGGCGGGGGACGGGGGGGAATCAGCCTTGAGAAGTTTTTCTTTTGACACTTCAGAGCAAAATTTACTATAAAAATATGTGATTCATAACGTCATCGAGCTTTGTTATATTTCACACTGCTTTTAGCATATGCTTTTGAATTGGAGATCAGCCGAACAGGTGTTAGACAAAGTATGATAATTGCTTCCTTTGTTCATTCTAATTTAATTCAGGTTATTTACATGTGAAAGGCCTAAATGCTTTCATTTTTTTAAAATAAAAGATAAAGTACTTTTTCCCACCAACAAAGATTATCAGATGGTTAAGACCATCCCATGCTGTGATGTTGCTAAAACTAGTGCATTAAGCTTTTGTTCCCTGTCACATGTTAATTCAATATGAAAGGAAATCATATTGGTAAATCTTTGGCTAATACAATTAAAAAATCTTTTTTATGTATTTCCAGTTGACTTTTTTTTTTTGATTTTTCTGAAAGCTGAAATATTTTTAGGATTTTCACTCAGAGGCCATTAACGTTTCTTCCTGTCTCTTGTCGAATTGATGTAGGTCATAATGATTACGGTTATCAGCAACCGTCGTATCCTGAACAAGGCTACGATAGGCCTTATGAGGATTCCTCACAACATTACTACGAAGGAGGTATCTATATACCTTCACACACATACGCACATACATTCCCTTCCCTCCCCCACCTCCTATGGGAACGAAAATTCTTGCACAAAACAATTTATACCCATGCAAAGCTCTTGTAGAATACTAGTTGCTGGCTGTCTTGAAAATTGCAGGGAACTTGAAGCATTCAAAATAATTTCTTGCAAACATCTAAAATATATAACCATAATTTGCCATTTCTAACAACAGTAAAATGACTAAAACACTGTTAGAGAACTTTTTTTTCCAATGGAAATTTTTTATTTAAACATAAATCCATTGGTTCATTTGTATATATATATATATTTTTGTGTGTGTGTGTGTATATATATATATATGTGTGTGTGTATATATATAAATATAGTGCCATTAGGAAACAGCTTGCTGATCTTGTGTAGCTAGTCTGTGCTCTCGTAGATGTCTTTAATTTTGTCTTTTTATATTTTATTTAGCATAGTCATGATCTTATGACTGTGATGTTCCAGTAAATGTACTGCTTGTTTGGCAGAGATGCTGAAAAAGCTGCAGTTCAACCTTGCAAACTTGGCTTTAACTGCAGTTTGTTTGGCCGAATTCCTTCTGTTTGGTTTGAGTTTTCTTTGTTTTATTAAGTTTTTGAAATCAAGATTGCATTTTCATTTTGTTCATGTGTTGTTGGCTGTCCATCTTAGAGAAAAACAGAAGTGTAGTAAACATCTTTAATTGTTTTTTTTTTTCTTGCAACCGTTTTGTAGGAAACTCGCAGTATGGTCAGCAGCAAGATGCATATCAAGGACCTCCTCAGCAGCAAGGTTACCCTCCGCAACAGCAGCAGTACACAGGCCAGCAAGGTTATCCAGGACAACAGCAGGGTTATGGTAAGTAGCTGGCAACAAGCTAGTTCTCACAAGAAAGACTATGGGTGAGATCCTCATCTCTGCTTCAGCCTATTTATGATGGGTTAAATGGCTGGACCAATATAAAGGGGCCCTAAAATCCCTGTATTCAGCGGGGGAGGAGTCCCCCAGCACAGATGCTGCTGAGGGGGTGGAGCTGGGGCCAAGAGGGGGATGTTGGGGCAGCACATAGCACTGCAGAGATTCTAGACTGTGTTGTGGCCCATAGGAGAGGTATATGTAACTTAGGCCGATCTCAGAGCTAAGTTATACTGGGGGCTTTTCCACTTCGTGCTGGAAAAGGATCAGGAGAGCCTAGGATCAGGAGAGCACAAAGACAGCCATCTTAACCCCATAAAGCCATCTTAACGCCCTGTACTGCTGGGCTTCCAGTTCTGTGTTGCACCTCTTAGAGACTCAGCATAGATTCTCACCTAACATTTATTTACTAGAGTCGAGCTTGGATCATTAAGTTCTTGCTTTCTCTGATATTTGTACCACTACTGTAACAAAAAATACTTGCACTGTTGTAGTCTTAAAAGATAATTTTGTGCTAGTATTGAGAATTTGCCAACACTAATGTATGGTAGCATTGGGAAATCACATTATTATTGTTAGTAACATTAACCCCTTGGATTCAAGGATATGCTCCATAACAAGGAGCACAGAGTGCATGTGGTTTTTTTTCTGAAGATTTTGAATCAGAACAGAGCATACTACACATTTTAAATTGTCCTTGCTTTCATACTGTAAAAAGAGTTACACATTCATCTTAAAATAAACATCCTCTCAAAAAGAGACAGTGAAAACCATTTCCATAATTTGTATGTGAGATTATATATGCAATCATGATTGTGCGTGTAAATGCTAGTTTTGCATCTGACCTAGTTGGGTTAGTGGTAGTGCTTTGTAAAGGATCTAGTTAGATTTGGGAGAGTTTCTTTTTGAAGTTGGGCCTGGAGTGTTACAGTTTTGAAATATTTGTATGTGTACCCAGAGCATTAAAAAAGTAAATAAATAAAATCTGACAAATATGACTCATTTTTTCCATACACTCATTTTGAAAATCTGGGGTTTAGAATAAAAACATTAGAAGAAAGAGGTGAAACAAATACAATAGAACTTCTTATCCACACACACCATGATTTGCACACCCAAACTAGCTCACGTTTCAATTACAGTTTCTTAAGCAGATAATGAAGTCTTACATTAATATATTTAACTCTTTTTTTACAAAATCTCTTATGAACATTTACTAGTAAACCGTAAAGAATTATCATAAATAAAACTGAACTACATTTGTAAGATGAACAAAGTACATTTTGGGATGTAGTATCCGTGCTTTACTTAATATTTATCTGCTTACTCATTAATTTGCAAAAAATCAATTATTTGCAATCAGCGTCCCAGTAATTATTATGAATCTTCAAGGCTCTGTCCCACTCCAGGAGAAGCACAGAGAGCTGAAGCAGTATAGTTCAGGTGGATTTGATGCCTGAGGGGAATGGTAATGGTAATGGAATATGGAGATTTTATCCTCTAGATCATCACTTTGAACCTTTCACAGATCCAGAGTTACCAAATTTGTTACCATCTGATGGCTGCTCAGTGACCAGTGTGATTAGGTAAAATGTGCACTTGTCAGCACTGAATCAAGTTACTATCTACGCAAGTCACATTTTGCTCCAGAAACAGATCTGCCTGTTTGTGTAAGAGCAAGCACCCCCTCATCAGTTGTAGAACGTTATGGCTCTATCTGGTCTTTAGGGGATCCAGTGGCGGGCACCAAAGAATGTAACTCTCTGTATCTGCCTGATGTATGTAGTGACCTACTTTAAGCCTGTTAAGTAATGGTGGTATTTCCTTGGTGTGTTCCTAGTTGTACAATGCAATATTTTTACCATTCTATTCTTCACCCCTCCCCTTTTTTGATTTGTTTTAATGATTTCCAGGTCCTTCACAGAGTGGTCCAGGACCTCAGTATCCTAACTATCCGCAAGGGCAAGGCCAGCAGTATGCAGCATACAGGCCCACGCAGCCTGGACCACCACAGCCACCACAACAGAGGCCTTATGGATATGACCAGGTACAACTTTGTTTAGTAAAATGTACTAATTCTTGTGTGTTCATTTTACCGTTTTATTAATGAATTTTGGGGTATTGTTTCCCCTGGATGGATATATGTAACTCTCATAGCTTTTATTTCCATTGGAATTATTCACGTACAGCTAGGAGAATTGATTAGACTCTATCATTCTTTTCTGATTTGACCAGACTGTACTAAACTTTGCAAAGCTAGTGTGTTATAAACAGCTCACCATTGTATCAAAATTAATGCGAACCATCTTAGCCTAGTGATGAGAGTGACTTCAGTAGAAGTTGAGGGTACTAAGCATCTTGCAGGGTCACATTTTATTATTACTCTGTATTGAACGTGGCTGAATGCTTTTTTTTTAAAAGCATTCCCTTAGGGGCAAATCCAGCCCCTCTCCTTTGCAGCTACAAAGGGCACTTGCCTGCCCAAGCAGTGTAATTCTGCTGGATAGGTGTTGGGATAGATGTTGGGAGGGACCCGTGCAGACTGGAAGCCTCAGTTTGTTCTGGTTCCCTGCGTGGCAGTGTACGGGGTGGGGTGCGGGGGGTGGGTACAGAGCCAGAGAATCTCCAGGAAGCTGAGTAAGAGCCTGTAGAGGCTATTCCAGCCGTTGGACCAGAGTGGCTCAGCAGCTGCTTAATGCCCATAGAAAAGGGAGAATTGATTCCTTCCTCTCAGTTCCTTGTACATATGCCTAGGTATTAAGATTAGACATAGAGCAGAGGATTTTCTCCTTTGTGTGTTACAAGTTACAAAACAGCAAATGTTGCCTAATATCTCTCTGAATGTTATATTGTAAACTTTATTAAAATAGAGGCCTTTACTCTCCTGGGCACAAGGAAACTAGACATTATGACTGAATATGTATTACTACACAGATAGGATTTTTTAACAATAACATCTTAATAATTTGTCCATAAGCAACTATTTAGACTTTGAAGAAGAAAAACATATTTCCCATGAGTAACAGTGGTTAAAGTACCTTCAGGGAGAACAGATTTCTCTCTGTACACAAATATGTTAAAAAAGTGTGTGTGTGGGGGGGGAGGCAACAAAACCTTGTTAAACTCAGTAACCTGAGAAGTGCAACTTCTTTTTAGCCCCAAGTCTTAAGAAATAATTTAGTGTACGAAGGGCCATAGTTCCAAATGCAAGTAGTAGGCATAGAAAAATGCTTAGAGAGAGGGAGGGTGAACAGAGGGGAAAAGAAGTTTTAATTTGTTGAATTTCCTACAGATCATTCTGGTGTGGGCCAGGGATAAATTCCCTCCCTCTGCAAAGGTTCTAGTCCTCCAGTTTCTTGAATAATCCAAGTTCCAAGGGGAATCCATTTGTGGAAGGCTTTCCCTGTTCTCTCCAGTAGCACTGCTCCTTTAGGAACTGTGTTGTTCGGCTCCGTTTTGGCAGCTGCCTCGAAAACCACCTCCTGTGGGTGAGCAGTGTTTTATGGTGAGAGAAGCAATCTAAGATAATGCTGGCGTTATCAGAAGTGTTTTATGCTGCATTACCTTGGTGGGATTGAGGGGTGACAATGCTGTGCAGAGTGGTCATTCCCAAACATGCCCCCTCGTTTTCTGCAAATCCTGAACCCCATCCCTCACCTGCAGAGACCTTGTGAATGATCATGAGAAGCATGTACTGATGTCTCTGCTCCAACTTTTGCCATTCACCCCAGATACATCACAAAAGATCAGAGGAATGGGAGGAGAGTAATGAGGCCACTATTTCTATGTATCATATGCATCAAATCTGTGGATTAAGTATGTATTAGCAGGACTGTTGTAAGCAAGACATGAGAAATAATTTTTCCACTCTACTCCATGCTGATTAGGCTTCAGCTGGAGTATTGTGTCCAGTTCTGGGCACCACATTGCAGGAAAGATGTGGACAAATTGGAAAAAGTCCAGGGAAGAGCAACAAAAATGTTTAAAGGTCTAGAAAACATGACCTATGAGGGAAGATTGAAAAAATTGGGTTTGTTCAGTGTGGAGAAGAGAAGACTGAGGGCAGGTCTACACTATCGCTTAAGTTGATGTAATTTATATTGTTCAGGGGTGTGAAAAAGACACCCCCCTGAGCGACTCAAGTTACAGCAAACTAAGCGCTGTCTACTCTCGCACTGTGTCAGCAGAAGATGTTCTCCTGCCGACATAGATTCCACCTCTCGTGCAGGTGGAGTAATTATTCCGATTGGAGAGTGCTCTCCTGTTGGCATAGAGTATCTTCACCAGACACGCTGCAGAGACATCAGTGCAGCTGCGCCGATGTAGCGCTTCTGGTGTAGACCTGCCCTGAGAAGGGGACATGATAACAGTTTTCAAGTACATAAAAGGTGGTTACAAGGAGGCGGGAGAAAAATTGTTCTTCTTAACTTCTGAGGATAGGACAAGAAGCAATGGGTTTAAATTGCAGCAAGGGCGGTTTAGGTTGGACATTAGGAAAAACTTCCTAACTCTCAGGGTACTTAAGCACTGGAACAAATTGCACAGGGAGGTTGTGGAATCTCCATCATTGGAGATTTTTAAGAGCAGGTTAGGCAAACACCTGTCAGGGATGGTCGAGATAAAACTTAGTCCTGCGATTCTATGATTCCTATAGGACAAGTTGGCAATCTACATCTTTATGGTTGCCTAGATGTGCCTTGGATCACGCACAGATTTTTGAACTACATATGTTAGTCTATTCTATGGTGCTCTGAAAATATGTGGACAATAGTTATGAGTTAAAGGCTGAGTGGATACCTTAACTTTTAATTTCTGTGCTTTTGTATGTAATTTAATTCTTGCAGTGCTGCTCAAATTCCAGTTTAGTATTCTTTGATTGAGAGACAGTTTTACCATAATCTGTCTTAAATTTTTAATGTCTCTTATTTAATCTTTTATTCATCAACAATACAAATTCAAGAAAAATTGTTCAGACAGAATTAAACTCCAAGCCATAAACATATAATCAGCAGTGTAATTTACAGACGAATTTAGAGAACTTCTGAGATGAAACACTATACCATGTATATCAATACAATGAATGTTTTCAGGTGTGTTTGATTCTTAGTGGCATGACTTTTTTGGATACTGCCTTGTTTCAACTTTTACTATATAAAAAAATAATAATTATCTAATCATATTTTTAAATTTATTTTTTAGGGGCAATATGGAAACTATCAGCAGTGAAAAAGTACTTACATTCCAGTATCTATTAGCAGCCATATTGTCTCCTCACCACTGTGGACATCTCCCTGTGAAGAGAATCTCCCATTCCATCTAGCTTTTGAAAAAATGTTATGGATAAATGGCTGTTTTACAATATACAGTCTTTATGGGCTAGTTATAAAAGGCTGTAGCCTCTCAAAAACTCTGATTTCACATCTATACTCTAGATGGCAATATTGGACAGAAAATGCATTGACATAACCAGTTTTCAGTGAGTTCGGAACTGTGCATCAAACAGACTGTTACAGACTGAAAGGCGTTAGCAGCTTTGTATGTTTATGAAGGTTATGGGAATTTAATATTTTTTCCACAAATTCTTTTGTAAGGGGAAGGGGGAAATGTACACTTTTTACAGCAGCAATATTTTGTATATTATGTTTTTCATGTGGTGAATATGCAAGACAGTACACTACTCACTGGGCAGGATTAAAAATCTGCTGTTAATATGGATGGGGGCATGGTAAATGCTTGATTGTGTTGGTCTCAAAATGGTGTATAATAAAGGTGAATAAAGACATAGTATACTGTACATTACCGATAGGCTCTTGTACAGAGAATTGAATCCCAGTTACTTAAACAGAAAGGTAATCAAGAACAGTATGATATAGTCTTGTGTAAAGAATTAATTTTTTAAGCTTTCCAATTTTTCTGAGTGAAGCATTTTTGTAAAGACGGTTTCTAACGTAATTTGACAATTTTTTGCAACATGGTTTGGTATCCAGAAAAATTGTTCAAACTTGTAGGTGTTTTGTCACAGGTTAACATAAACCAAGCCGTAATCCCTTTCTAATTGCAGTAACAAAGAATATGACAATGTTAGTTTTACCTGGTTTGAATATGCAAAGAATTAAAAAACTAATACTGAAGACAGGTCAAACTGTATTGTATAAGTGTATTTTAACCTTTAGTTGGATAATTTGTATGTAACGAACTAGCATAGAAGAATTTGTAAACCTCTATCTAAACTTTCTTAACTGGGAATTAATACCCTTAGAAAGGGGGCATTTTTTGTGTGTATCCATTTTTCTTACTGGTTAATATGAGACCAAGGTATGTTTTAGATTATCACATATAAACCCGCGGGTGAGGTAAATGCCAAATTTTGTTGTGAACTGCATTGATGCTTATAGTGTTGCATGTGAGATAGAGGCAGCACGCTGATCAATAGCATAGTAGACAAATTGGTTTTGAGACCATCCTGCAACTGTAGTTCAGATATGTGAAGGGATATTCTGTTGTGCAAGAATACATGCATTCAGGACTTCTTGGCAACCTTTTTGAAGGACATAACTTAAAAATAAAATTAGCCCAGCAGTAAAATAATAATTTTTTCACAGTTGGCCATGATGTTTTAACAGGGAGAAAGCAATTGTAATACATAGTATTTGAATGAGCAAAACATACACGGAAAACAAAATTTTCAATTTGTCCGTTGTTTTTAAAGGGAGAACTTTTTTTTTTTGTTTTTAAAGCTTAAAGTTGGTCGGTAGAAAATGCACATCAAGGTTTGAACAGATAATGCATGAGGAGCATTATTATGAATGAAATGCTTGTAGGTTCTGTGCCAATTTTCCACCGCTGTGTACTTCATTGCTATTTAAAACTGTACTCCATCAACTCTAAAGGAAGAATAAATTATTTGTGATTTTAATTTTCTCATTTGTTTCTTTAAATTAGATTTCTATCACTCTGATGTCTCATCTGGAGACTTTGCTATGAGTTTTTATTTTATAGATGTTGGTCCAGGATAACCAAAATATATTTGCATTCTAGGACTTTATCAAAATTCTCTTGCCATAGCCAAGTTAATTAGAATTAACTGTTCAGTAATCAGCATGTTGTGTAGGTTGTTTGTTACAAAATTCTTCCTCTGAAAATGAAGGTCCATGAGGCTATAATCAAGATGACTGAATTAGATAAATGAGTTGAAGAGACAAAAAATGTGCTGAACCCAACCTGGTAAAGATACGTTATCTCATTTGAAATAAGCTCAGCTGACATTAAGAAATAATTTGTCTTGCCAACCCATCTTCTGTTGTCTTATTCTCCTTTTTAATGGAAACTAAAATTGCAATTTTAATAAGCAGAATTTCCTCCAGGGTTTCCCTCCTAGAGACTAGTGCATTTGCAAGGTTTAATTGTTTTATAACGGTCCTGTTTCGTAAAAGTTTTTAATTGGTGGTGACAAAAATTACTTTATTCCTCTGGTACCACATTAGAAGAACAACTTGAGAGGAGGTAGTTCCCTGTAAAAGTTAGTATTCCCATTTAAATTATACCTAAACATTATTCACATCCCCCTAAACAAAAAAGGAAGCAGGCATGCCAGGTGGAGGGCGGGGTGGAGGAAAAGGAAACAAAATGGCACGGTGTAAGAGCAAGAGGTTATATGAGCCAGGTATTCTTCAGTAAATGAAAATCCAATCCATGTAAAGCCAACAGAAAGGATCGTAAGCTTGGTTGTAGAATGGATTATTGAAAATATGAGGGCTGATAAGGAATTTGAACATCCAGTTGAAACATAACATAATTAGTTTATCCGATGCGGGAAGCCTGTGAAAGAATATGTCCTGAGAGTAAAGAGGACGATTAATGAGTTAAAAGCAGTTTCGGATACCACATTAGTCCATGGACTGTTTCTGTGATTGGTTGATTTGAACAACCATCCTCTTTTTAAAAAAAAATGGTTTTCTCTCCCCTGCTGCTGTGTGAGATACTCTCAAAAACAGAAAATTGACTAATTGGGAAAAAAATGGAAAAACTGACCATATACAAAGTTCTGTCAAATAAACAAAGTAAACAAACTGAAAAAAAATAGAGAAATATATACTTTTGCTCTTAAGGCTCTCAGTTAAAGTAATCTCAGATATTACTTGTAATAAAAGTTCATTAAATCATGTAGATGTGACTTTTAAAGAGATGGTGTTCCAGTAAAGAGGGTTAAGGACACTGATGCTAAAAAATATCCTTTAGCTTCTCTACAGTTTTCACCACTGAAGACGTTGAGGAATTACCCACTACTTTCAGGTGATCTTCAGGGTGAGGCAGTACTAGACGTTGAGGTGTCAAAGGAAGAGCTGTTGGAATAAACTAGATGAATTAAAGAGTAACAAGTCACCAGGACCACATGGAATTCATTCAATAGCTCAGAAGGAATTTGAGAATAAAGTGGCTGTGAGCTGCTTTTTATATGCTCTCCCATTAACATCAACAACTGTGCCAGAAGACTGGAGGCCTGATCTTGTGAAATACAGACCAATGGACCTTACTATAGTACCAGGCAAATTGGCTGAAGCAGTAATTTAAAAAGAGAATTATACAACACTTGGATGAATATGATATGCTAAGCAAGCGTGATTTCTGTAAAGGAAAATTGTGCCTCCCTAGTCTACTAGAATTCTTTGGATGTTTCAGCAATATAGTGGATAAATAACTAGTTGATATTTATCTGGATTTTCAAAAAAATAACCCCGACAAAGATGGCCCTAAGGAAACTAGTCATAAGATAAGAAGTACCATCATAGTTTGAAAACTAGCTAAGATGGAGAAAACAAAGAGTAGGCATAAATGTTTAACATGGGGTGCACCCAGATTCTCTGCTAGGACTGTTTATTGTATCTCTCAAATAGTTTGGAAAAGGAGATGACCAACAAGGTGGCCAGATTTGAAATACACAAAATTATTTAGGTTAATCAAGATTAGATACTTTGAGAAACTTCATAGGGACATAACAAAGCTAACAAATAGGCAGCAATGATGGCAGATGAAATTTGGTGTTGACAAAAGCAATGTAATGCACATTGGAAGGAATAACATATTACTCAGACATAATGTTGATTCTAAATTAACTGCTCAGGAGAAAGACCTAGACCTCTTTGGGTATGTCTACACAGCAAAGAAAAACCCGTGGCTGGCCTGTGCCAGCTGACTCGGGGTAACGGGGCTTGAGCTGCGGGGCAGTTTCAATGTAGACTTTTGGGCTCAGGCTGGAGCCTGAGCTCTGGGACCCTCCCACCTTGCAGGGTCCTAGAGCCTGGGCTCCAGCCCGCACCCAGAAGTCTACACAGCAATGAAACAGCCCCGCAGCCCAAGCCCCGCGACCCCAAGTCAGCTGGCATGGGCAGCTCTCAGTGTCTAGTTGCTGTGTAGATACACCCTTTGTGCACAGTTCAATGAAAACCTTTTCAATATGCAGCCAGGGTCAAAAAGCCAACAAAATGTCAAGAAGGGGATTGCCATTATATTAAATTTTCTGTCTTTACCTAGAATACTGTGACAGTTCTGATCACCCCATCTCGAAAAAGGGATAGCAGAAATAGGAGGGGGTCCGGAAGTGATCAACGAGTGATTAGAGGTATGGAAAAAACTTCAATATAAGGAGATATTGAAAAGAGTGCGACTGTTTAATTCAGAGGGGAAATGCATATGATAGAGGTATATAAAATTATAAATAGAATAGAGAAAGTAAATTGAGCATTCCTACTCATTTTTTTCTGATAATGCAAGAACAAGGGGAATAGTCAATGGAACTGAAAGGCAACTCATTTAAAACTGACAATAGGAAATGCATAACTGCACAATCCACAAGATATCACTGAGGCCAGAGGCTTAGTAGGTTTTTTAAAAAAAGAATTAGATTTTTATATGGATGAGAACATCCCCTGTTACATTAGATCAGATGAAACAGTTTATTTAGAAGGCTATACAGCCTCATGCTCTGTAGTAATAAGCCAACAGCTAACCCACTAGAGTTAAGAAACTTCTCTCATTGTCCATTGTGGGTTTGGGTTACTTTTTATTTTTTCATCGTCTTCTTCTGACATGTCTGGTACTGGCCATGTCTGAACCAGTATGGCAATTCTTATCCATTTCTGAACATGAAATCCTTACATCATTTTGTGGCTTTTATGATAAAGGACAGATTTGATGTAAATCTACAAGAGCGAAATCTGTAATGTGGATGTGGGTATGTGTATAAACACGTAAGTTTATATTTGATTCAAACTTTACAAAAACTCATTAATTAGTTTTGTATGATAAATTTAAGTATTTCTTGAGTATATGATTGCCTTCCAACTCTAGCATTTTGGTGAAACATGCTAATAACGTATAGATTGTCTTTACTTTGCTTAATTTCAATCTCTCATCTTTGGGGGCCCTGGAAACTGCAGCTCTTTGCGGGTGGGAGGTTTTTTTTTTTTTTTTGGGTGTTGGGGAGTAAATTACTGAGTATTCATGTTGCTATTTGCCAAAGCCACTGTGGGGGCACACTTACTAGTTTAGGGCTTGAACCAGTGCTCACTGGAGTCCATGAAAATACCCCTATTGATTTTAGTTGGTGTTGGATTGGGCTCTTTGGAGGGGTAACCTGCCACCTAGAGCAACCACTGTCTCAGCTTTCACTCTTCAGAACTCACAATGCAGTGATCACATAGGGTATGTCTACACTACGACTGTAATCTGATTTTACCAAAATCGATTTTTGTGAACCGATATTATGAAGTCGAACGTGTGTGTCCATACTAGGTACATTAAATTGGCGGTGTGAGTCCACAGTATCGGGGGAAGCGTCGACATTCCAAGCGGTGCACTGTGGGTAGGTATCCCACAGTTCCTGCAGTCCCCACTGCCCATTTGAATTATGGGTCGAGCTCCCAATGCCTGATGGGGCAAGAAATTTGTAGTGGGTGGTTATGGGTACATGTCGTCATTCAACCGTCATTCCCCCCCTCCCTCCGGGAAAGCAACGGCAGACAATGATTTCACGCCCTTTTCCCTGGATTGAAAGTGCGGACGCCATAGCGCAGCGAGCATGGAGCCCGGTGAGATCATCGCAGCGGTAATGGCCGTTGTCAACACCTCGCGCAGTATCGTGCACTTTATCCAGAACCTGAACTTTCGCATGCGTAAGGGCACTTTCCTGGCACTTTGTGACTTGCTGTCCCCTGCCCTGAAGCGCCAGGACACCAGGATGAGAGCAGCCCTGACAGTTGAGAAGCGAGTGGCGATAGCCCTCTGGAAGCTTGCAACGCCTGACAGTTACCGGTCAGTCGCGAATCAATTTGGAGTGGGCAAATCTACTGTGGGGGTTGCTGTGATGCAAGTAGCCAACGCAATCGTTGAGCTGCTGCTGTCAAAGGTAGTGACCCTGGGAAATGTGCAGGTGATAGTAGATGGCTTCGCTGCGATGGGATTCCCTAACTGTGGTGGGGCTATAGACGGAACTCTCATCCATATCTTGGGACCGGACCACCAGGGCAGCCAGTACATTAACCGAAAGGGGTACTTTTCAATGGTGCTGCAAGCACTGGTGGATCACAAGGGACGTTTCACCAACATCAACGTCGGATGGCCGGGAAAGGTTCATGACGCTCACGTCTTCAGAAACTCTGGTCTGTTTAGACAGCTGCAGGAAGGTATTTACTTCCCAGACCAGAAAATAACAGTTGAGGGTGTGGAGATGCCTATAGTGATCCTTGTGGACCCAGCCTACCCCTTAATGCCCTGGCTCATGAAGCCATACACGGGCGCCCTGGACAGTAGTAAGGAGCTGTTCAACTACAGGCTGAGCAAGTGCAGAATGGTGGTGGAGTGTGCATTTGGACGTTTGAAAGGGCGCTGGCGAAGCTTACTGACTCGCTCAGATCTCAGCGAAACCAATATACCCATTGTTATTGCTGCTTGCTGTGTGCTCCACAATCTCTGTGAGAGTAAGGGGGAGATGTTTATGGCGGGGTGGGAAGTTGAAGCAAATCGCCTGGCCTCAGCTTACGCGCAGCCAGACACCAGGGCGATTAAAAGAGCACAGCAGGACGCAGTGCGCATCAGGGAAGCTTTGAAAACTAGCTTCCAGACTGACCAGGGTAACCAGTGACTCTTATGTTTGTTTCTCCTTGATGAGAACCTGCCCCTGTTTGTTTACTCTGTTTATATTGCCTGTCCTCTCTAATCACCAACCTCCCTTCCCCCCCTTCCAGCGCACCGTGCTTTGAAAGGAAATAGAGGCACCATTGTTTCACAAAAAACAATTTTTTATTCAAGATTTAATAAGAAAGGGAGAGAACTGGGATGGTGGCCAGGGCGGGGTGCGGGTGGAGGAAGGAGGGAAGGAAAGGCCGTTTCAATACTTGGGGAATGCCAGCCTTCTGCTGCTTGAGCAATCCGCCGGGGTGGAGTGGTTGTTCGCACATAGCCTTCCCCTCCCCCCCCCCCCCGAGTTTTGGGGACTATGGGTGAGGAGGCTATGGGACTTGGGGAGGGGTGAGGGTGGTTACAGATGTGCTGCAGCGGCGGTCTGTCATCCTGCCTGTGTTCCTGCAGAACATCCACCAGATGCCGGAGCGTGTCGGTTTGCTCCCGCAGTAGCCCAAGCATCGCCTCTGTCACCCTCTGGTCTTCCTGCTGCCACCTCTCAGCTCGAGCGTCCCTCCTGTCCTCATGCTCGTCCCTCCTGTCCTCCTGATCGTCCCTCCTGCCCTCCCGATCGCTGCCCGCTTGCTTGTATTGGGAAATTGTGTCCCTCCACACATTCTGCTGAGCTACTTCAGTGCGGGAGCACTGCATTAGCTCAGAGAACATCTCGTTGCATGTGTGTTTTTTTCTCCGCCTTATCTGCGACAGCCTTTAGGAGGGAGATGCCGGGGGAAGCCTAGGAACAGTTGCAGCTGTGGGATGAGAAACAGGGAGTGAATTTTTTTAAAAGATACATTTTACAGAACAATGCATATACTCTTTCGTGGTGAACAGCACCATTCACAGTACCTACCAAATATATTTTCAGTACAAGGTCGCATTTTGCATCTTTATATTGAGTGCCTGGGGCTTTGGTGTACAGATCACACACGCAGGGCTGGGCAATGGAATTCGGCCAGCGGGAGGCCATGATAAGCCATAGACTTTCGGCTTTGGAAGCCTTAATTAACAGCAGCGCCCTTCTTTCACGCTCAAAGCCAAGTAACTCAAAACAAACTAACTCCAGCAATCCCATTTTCTGGGATGCTAGCTTTCGCCATCACCAAACAGCGTGGCTGGTATCAGGGAAGATCCCTGCTAGCCGAACGCCAACTGCCCAGCCTGAACGGCCCCGCTCCCACCGCGTGGCTGGTAGCAGGGAAGATCCCTGCTAGCCGAAATGCTAACTGCTCAGCCCCCACCGCATGGCTGGAAACTGCAGGGAGGATTTCTTTTTAGGAACAGGCAAACAGCCCAGTAGAAACGGCCACTTCTGACTGTCCCCGTAATTAAATTCCCGTATTTCAAACAGGTCACCATGAATAATATCACTCTGATGAGGATAACACAGACAGAGAAAGAACGGATGTTGCTTGAATGCCGGCAAACATCCTAGGCCCCCCCTAGGATGGGCCATATGCTGCTAGTCTTTGCCGTGCAATGATACCAGAGTACTTGCTACTGGCCTGGCGTGGTAAAGTTTCCTACCATGGAGGATGCAATAAGGCTGCTCTCCCCAGAAACCTTCTGCAAAGGCTTTTAGAGTACCTACAGGAGAGCTTCATGGAGATGTCCCTGGAGGATTTCCGCTCTGTGACGTTATTGACAATAACTGGGACCATATAGATCATTGTTACAATCAAGGTCCTGTAGTGGCCCCAAATCTTGTATAAAGGGGGTCAAATGAGGTGTCTAAGACCACTGTGACGGGTTGGGGCCACAGAGACCTGCTTGGTGCTGCCACCTGGTGTGCCAAGGCTGCTTCTGCCCCTGCTTCCAGGCCTTTTCCAGCTTGGGACTCCTGAATCCTGTCTGTTTTGAGCCAGATTCCACTGATCTGCTGCAAACACAGACCCAGTTACAAATGGAAGCTCTGAACAAAGGACTGAAGGACCCATCCCAGCTGGGGATGTAATCCAGAGACTTGATTTGAACCTGCAGTATTCCATCTCTGCAAGCCTGACCCAAGAACTTTGCCATTACTGTATGTAATTGATTCCTTTTAACCAATTCTAGCTCTCACCTATACCTTTTTCCTTTTATGAATAAACCTTTAGATTTTAGATTCTAAAGGATTGGCAACAGCGTGATTTGTGGGTAAGATTTAAGTTGTATATTGACCTGGCTCTGAGGTTCGGTCCGCTGGGATCGGGAGAACCTATTTTCTTTTACTGGGGCATTGGTTTTCATGACCATTTGTCCCCATAACGAGTGGCTCTGGTGGTGAGACTGGGAAACTGGAGTGTCTAAGGGAATTGCTTGTGTGACTTGTGGTTAGCCAGTGGGGTAAAACCAAAGTCTCCTCTGTCTGGCTGGTTTGGTTTGCCTTAGAGGTGGAAAAACCCCAGCCTTGGGCTGTAGTTGCCCTGTTTGAAGCAATTTGTCCTGAACTGGCACTCTCAGTTGGGTCTTGCCAGAACCAACATCGTTACAGTGGCGTAGTCGTGCAAGGATCCACAGAACCAGGTCAGTTAAGCTTTGGGTCAGAACCCCACGCTATCCAAATTTGATTTTTGGTATTGAGAGTAGGTTGGTTAAAGATCAGTGACCATGAGCCAGAAAGCATCAGCAAAAGCAATGAAACTGCAAGCCCTGAGAGACTGCCTGCAGTTTGAACATGAACAAAAACGGGCAGAAATTCGTATGAAAGAGAAGCAAGCCTTGGCCCAGCTGGAGAGAGACGCTGTAGAGAGGGAGAAAGCAGCTCAAAAGAGGCATCTGGAGCTGTTGGCTGCTGAAAAGAGAGCTCGAGAGAGGCAACAAGAAACTGCAAGACTTCAGCTCCAAGTCAAAAAAGCAATGGAAGAACGGCAGAAACTGTATCCTCTTGAATGCCCAGTTTATAACTATGTTGATATGTTTTACTCTGAGCAGTTTTCTGTGTTTAACCAGTTTTGCTATGGCCAGGGAGAGGGGGATTCTAACCTGGTGGGAAATAGCTGTTTGTCTGGGAATGAAGTTTCTCAATGTCTATCCAATGTCTCAGAACTCATTGGTCAGGAAACTGTTTCTCAGGAGCAGAATAAAGTGGATGGTCTGGTGAAAACCCTAACTGAGGAAGGAAAGGGTAAAATAGTGTTGGCTAGTACAGCTTGTAAAAGTGAACCTGAAAAGGGTAACTATGATTTGCTGAAAATAGCTCAGTGTAGTGAGAAGAGCAGCAGTTTGTCTGTTGGGAGTGGCAATGTGCCTGATAGGGAAAGTTGGGATGAGCCTAGGCAGCCTTGTGAGCTGATGGTTTTATCTAGGCAGCAGTTTGGGAAGGCCAGGATAGTGGAAGATGAGTGTCCCTATACCTTACCTGTTGCCTGTGTGGAGCAATGTGACAGTGAAGAAAATGTGTCTGTGTCTGTCAGGGGTATTGACTTGCCTATGGAGGAAGCTACCTCGGTCTCCAAACAGTTGTCTGTGAACAGCCCTGTGTGCTGGGACAAGGGAAATGGGATCCCAAGCTGTGTGTCTGGTAAAGGAGAAGGTGTCTCCAGCTCTTCTTTGTCTGTGGAGCAGACAGAAGGCGCCTCTCAGCCTGTGATGGTTCAGAATAGTGCAGTTGTCTCAGAGTTGGTTCTAAATTCAACTAAAGCCCAGGAAGGGAAGGGTCCCAAGTTTGTGTCTGCTAGGGAGAAGGGCACTGTAACTAGGTTGCATCCAGTTAGTGTCTATGCAGAATCCCAGAGACTAGAGAATTCTGGTGCTTGTAGTTTGCCTGTTGCTAATGTGTGGCTGGGAAAGGGTGTAGCGACTCTGTCTAATCAGGGTGATACCCTAGCCAGGGCACAAGGAGAGCAGAAAGGTGACTTGGTTGTGTTACCTACTGACCGTTTGACAACTGGTAGCAAGAAGGAAAAGATTCCTAAACTTGTGTGTGGCAAAAGGAAGGAGAATGCTTCTATCCTTTTATCCAACAAGTCTAGGAGTTTGCCTGAAAGGGGATTGTGTAGGAATCTGCCTGATGAGCCAGAGGTGATCATGGATGTGAGTAAGATCCAGAAGGAGTCTGTTGTTGCTCAGGAAAATGTTCCTTTAGAGCAAGCCCTAGGTGAAGTGGGTAAGGGCAGAATTTCTGTGAGGGGTGAATTGTTGCTTAGAAAAGTTTCTAGGGACAGGAATCCTCATGGTAATCTGTGCAAGCAGTTTGCTGTAGCTGAAGGGTGTGAAAGTGATTTGATCAAGGAAGTTTCAGTTCCTAACAGCCAGAAATTTTCTGTTGTGAATGGATCCACTGACTTTCCTTTTGAAAGATCCAGTGTGGAGAGCTTTGAAAAGGTCTCAGATGGAGGGAAAGCTGTTACAGTTGATCAGTCCTATGACCAAGTGGCTGAGTTTGGCCAGCTTGTTGGGGAGACAAAGTTGTTGAGAGAGGAATGTCTCCATGCTGATTCTATAGGTGAACAGTCTGTGTCTCAGGTTCAGAGGGAAGACTCCGTAGCTGAGTCTGCAGAGCAGGACAGCTGTGTAGTTAATCTCTCGAGAATGCAGGGGATGGCAGGTGTACTCTCATCCCTAGACACTTTGGATGGAACTTGTAGTCTCTCCGTGAACTTGACTCCTGATTCCATGTGGAAGCACAGGATGGTAAGGGAAGAACAACAGAACTTTAAGGCTTCCTTGTTAGAGAAAATGGATGGTTTCTCTTTAAGACAGAGTCCAGCCTTGGAATGGACTAAAAAGGAGCTAAAAAGTGGTGAACGGGCTCCTGTCTGTGTTGATGCAAATTACCTGACTGACTGGGGGAAGAAAGACTTGCTAATAGCTGTTAGCACAGGGAGCACTCCCACTCAGCCAGGGAATTCTGTTAAGCGAGAGAGATCAGGGTTTGATCCTTCAGGACAGGAAGAGAAGAGAGACCTAAAGTTTGCAAAGGGAAGCCACAGACTAACCCTAAAAGGCCCAAACCTCAAGGGTATTGAGCCAAAGGTGTGGCATAACAAAAATGATTGGAAATGGACACTTGCAATGAATTTGTTGTTGTTGCTCATGGTAATTTGTGTAACTATTGGGTTGTTGTTACCAAACACTGAAAGAATGTACAATGTGCCTGATCTTTTGGAAAATCCCTGGAACATGTTAAAAGGAATACATGAGAACACACTGTATGTTAAAAGGCCTTGTTATACTGATGTTGCACAGTTAATGCCTGAAAAGAGTATTGGAACTTTTCACAAGGGAAAAGACATTCCAGACCTAATGTGCTGTATGAAAAGGGAAACTGAGGCACGCTACCACATTGCTTTCACGGCTAAATGCCAAGATTTCTGTACTATGGACAACAGTAATATCTACATTGACTTGATGTTAATTGGGTTTCAGACATTGGCCAGAGCTTGACGTAGCGATGTTCTTTAGCTCTTGGCAATATCACATGAGACACACAGGGACCATGCTGCTAAAGCAGATCCAATCCACCATTGTTCTAACCAAGTTTTACCTTGAGTTGGTAAGGAGATTCAATCATGTTAGGGAACATGACTTTGATAAACCATTTCTGTTACACACTGGTACGGCTTCTAACCCAATAATAGCTGTAGTAAGACAGACCCATGGATGGGGAGCTCTTGGGCTGCAGTCAGTGATGCTTGGGTCATCCCTTCCTGCATCAATTTTGCGTTGGGGGTGTGACGTTATTGACAATAACTGGGACCATATAGATCATTGTTACAACCAAGGTCCTGTAGTGGCCCCAAATCTTGTATAAAGGGGGTCAAATGAGGTGTCTAAGACTGGGTTATGCTTGGCTGGTTATGATTATGCCATTTATATGCATGTATCAGTGTTGTAGTTGAAGTTATGAATATTGGCTTTATACTGTCTGTAGTTGAATGACTTTATACTGTATGTCTGTATTTCAAACTGGGGCTGGGCTTCTGGGACCCAGGACAAGCTATCAGCTCTGCCAGGCCTGCTGATGGCCCATTAAGGACCATCGACTATACAATTAGCCCATTGAGAGGAGGCAGACACACCTTATGATTCAGTAAGGTATGCAGAGACTTGCCCATGTGACTCCCGACTCCATTTTGCTGTGATTTTCCACAGTAAGGAAAGAGGTGTCTTTACACCTGGAAGAAACTATAAAAGGCAGCTGCCTCATCTCCATTTTGTCTTCAGCTGGCTAAAGGAAGAAGCTCTCCACCCCGCAAGGAGACCTGAAAGAGACTGAACAAAGGACAAGGACATTAGGGGGGTGAGTGATTGCTGGGCCCAGGCTAGAAGGAAGATAGCCTGGTTACTGGACCTAGTGAGGGGTTTATCTGTACACAGGGTGATTAGACATAGAACTGCGTGTTCTCTTTTATTTTATTCGGTAATTCACTTTATTCTGTCTGTCACTACTTGAAATCACTTAAATCCTATTTTCCGTACTTATTAAAATCACTTTTTACTTATTAAGTTTCCTGGAGTTGAGTTGTTACCTGGGGGAACGCAAACAGCGGTGCATATCTTTCTATCTTTGTAATAGAAAACGAACTATTTATGAGTTTACCCTGTATAAGCTTTATACAGGGTAAAACGGATTTATTAAGGGTTTGAGCCTCCTTGGAGTTGAGCAGCTGGGTGTCTAAGGCAAGAGCGCTTCCAGGGGCCTTACAGTGGTGAGTGGACTTGGCTCGGACCTGGGTCTGTGTTTGCAGCAGATCAGTGGAATCTGGCTCAAAACAGACAGGATTCGGGAGTCCCAAGCTGGAAAAGGCCTGGAAGCAGGGGCAGAAGCAGCCTTGGCACACCAGGTGGCAGCACCAAGCAGGTCTCTGTGGCCCCAACCCGTCACAGGCTCCATCCCAAGACATGTTAACAGACTTTTCCAGTAGCTCTACTGGCCATGAATGCATCCAAAGTTCTCAGGGCAAAGTAACCATTAAAAACCAATTGCTTTACAACCATGTTTTTTCAATTCAAAAGATACACTCACCTGATGTGCCTCCTCCAGCTTCACCGTCCGGGATACCGCCATGGGAGGGTTGGGAGGGGATCTCTGTCAGGGTGATGAAAAGTTCCTGGCTTTCAGGGAAATCGCCCTGCAGAGCGCTGTCGACCACCTCGTCCTCATCATCCCCCTCATCATCTTCCCCGTCCGCAAAAACATCAGAGGAAGCGACTGATGAGAATACCCCATCCTCGGAGTCCACGGAAATGGGTGGGGTAGTGGTGGCGGCCCCCCCTAGGATGGCATGCAGCGCAGCATAGAAGCGGCATGTCTGGGGATCTGACCCGGAGCGTCTGTTTGACTCTTTGGTCTTCTG
Organism: Chelydra serpentina; assembly: GCA_037349315.1. Taxonomy (NCBI): domain Eukaryota; kingdom Metazoa; phylum Chordata; order Testudines; family Chelydridae; genus Chelydra; species Chelydra serpentina. Next base: position 62,065,449 of record JBAIAC010000002.1, on the reverse strand, counting down.
GTACGCTTGTCTCAGCTCCTTAATTTTAACGCGGCACTGCGTTGCATCCCTGCTGTATCCTCTGTCCGTCATTGCCTTGGCGAGTTTTTCATAGATTTTTGCATTCCGTCTTTTCGATTGTAGCTCTGATAGCATGGATTCATCTCCCCAGACTGCTATCAGATCTAACACCTCCCGTTCTGTCCATGCTGGAGCCCTCTTTCTATTCTGGGATTGCATGGTCACCTCTGCTGGAGAGCTCTGCATCGTTACCTGTGCTGCTGAGCTCGCCACGATGGCCAAACAGTAAATTAAATTCAAACTGGCCAAACAGGAAATGAAATTCAAATGTTCCCGGGGCTTTTCCTGTGTACCTGGCCAGAGCATCCGAGCTGGGACTGCTGTCCAGAGAGGTCGCAGTGGTGCACTGTGGGATAGCTCCCGGAGCTATTAGCGTCGAATTCTGTCCACACTAGCCCTAATTTGACAAGGCAATATCGATTTTAACGCTAATCCCCTCGTCGGGGAGGAGTACAGAAATTGATTTTAAGAGCCCTTTATGTCGAACTAAATGGCGTCGTTGTGTGGACGAGTGCAGGGTTAATTCGATTTAACGCTGCTAAATTCGATATGATAGTGTAGACCAGGCCATAGAGAGGCTTCCATGGTCTCTCACAGAGAGAGGCACGTACTGCAGAGCTACTTCCTTCCCCCTCTCCTCTATGGCCCACATAGGACTCCAGTCTTCAAGGTGCCCAGCATGCTGACCCCAGACCAGCAAGCCTGCGAGTAGTTCCATTAACTTCAACAGGACTACTCATGTGCTTCAAGTGACAAGGTGCTCAACACCTTGCAGGAATTGAGCCTGTAAGGATGGGGATGACAAGGGAGGGTTGTGTAGCTGGGAAGAGTTTCCAGCTCCTGATTGGGACCATTTAAATGCAAACAAAACATCTACTTTTATTTTAATCGGGAAGAGAGGAAAATCTCTAATCCAGGCCTGCACAACATGCGGCCCAGGGGCCGCATGCAGCCCGCGGGGGGGTGAGTAGGTGGGCTCACTGTGCGGCTCAAAATCTGGGACTGTGTCCATTGGTCCTTTTTGCTGCTTGTCTCTGGGCTGGGGGTTGTCCCAATGCTGCAAAGAGGGTGTTCCCAAAGGAAGGTGCTTGTCTTCTCTAGTCAGCCCACTTGACAAGTTTGATTGTCCTTGGTTTAGTTCCCATCCCCTCTGCAAGGGTTGCAGCTGTCTGGAGGTGTCTGCCTTCCACACCTTCCTCATTCACACCTCATTCATTCAACAGGGAAATTGAATACAAAGTGGGGGGAAGATCTTATTCTACTTCTAGCAAAAAGACATTTTTCTTTTACCTTAATTATACTACCTTAGGGGCCCGCTATAACATATTACCAAGGTTCAGTACAAAGTCATATAAAAGTTATACAAAAATGCATAATGCAGAGATTTATCTACAACTGCATTGACTGACTGTTGTGTGCAGTAATATAGTGACCCCTGGGGGTGTGACGAGGGGTGTGATGGTGGGGCCGAGCGGGGAAGGGATGGGTCCTATTTTACTGCTGTGATCTGGTCACCCAATGCGCGCTGTTTCCCCCTCTACAGGCTTCCACACCCCAGCGCTGGGGAAGGAGGGGTTGTTTCCGCGGGGCGGGCGGCGCTTGGGGGGAGTGTTTCCGTGGGGCCGGGAGGTTTCAGCCCTCAGCTGTTTTCTTTGGAGTTATATGGCCCTCGCCACTTTACGAGTTGTGCAGGCCTGCTCTAATCCATGTTTGGTGCCACTTTCTTTTGACCGCAAACTTCCCTGAAACAAGAGAAAAAATATCCTTTTACAAGGAAAATATTAGACTATTTTAACAGAATGTGCGATTTACACATGCCTGGGATTTAATCATTTTAAGTAGGTCTTTTCTTTTTTAAGTGCCCAGCAAATAAAAAACAAAACAACCCATAACTTTTTTCTAAGCTGCTGATACTGCTTTACCGCTTGTTAATCAGAAATGAAGAATGTCAGCAGCTTCATAAATATTATAGAAACATATTAGCTCACTCTATTTTGTTAGTTTAACCAAAGCTATTACAGTTTGTGAAATCTTCAGAACAGCGCATTGTGTTTGCTTGACTTGGCGTTTTTTGTTTAAAGCAATCAGTGTAGGTGAATCACACTATGGGGCCTTTTAAAAAAATAGTTTCTTTTTTATCATTTTTACTTCAGCTAAAGGTTAATTTTACACTACATAACTTCTAATTTCCTACTTCAGGAGGGTGTTGCCAGAACTAGAACGCTGGCATCTCTGAATAGGCCCATTGGAGATATTTTCTAGAAAAAGATAATTTGTTGGGACGGGTTAAGTAGTAGAAGTACCCGTTTTATTTTTATGAAATTGCAGTACATTAGGGTTCACCAGCTCCTTGTTGTTTTCAGCTAATTTTAAGTCCAGAGAAAAATTTAGATATGCAATTGTATAGGTTGCTCTTTTGATTGCTGATTCTCAGCACACAGTCTTCAGATTGTTGCTCTGCTCCTTTTCATGAAGTACAATATAACCAAGTGCTGCCGCTTCTTATAGTATCTTTCTAAACACTGGTTACGGCCCTACTTTTTGAGATACCTTCTTGTCAAATTGATATGTGGATCAGCTGTCAATCTCCAAGGTGTCCAATTCTGATCTGTGCGTCTGGGTTTTTTGTTGTCCCCACCCCCTCCCCTCATTGATGTAGATCCGTTGAGAGCTAGCTGTTTTTATTGGAGAGCCTAGATAACTGCCCTTATCTGTTTGCTCTCAGGGCCATTTCCTCAGCTCAGATGAAATATTTGTCTTTTGCCATGAGATAGAATATAAAAAAATAATTAATGTTCATGGAGAGGGATATCAGCTGTAAATACTTCTCACAAGGTTTTCTTAACTTCTCTGTATCAGAGGACTAGTTCATCCAAGTGTAGCAAATTACTAACCAACTTGGCAGTAATTTGCACTTTTGTCCTCTCCTCAGACATCCATGTACTCCCAGGACCGAGTAATGTAAAGGCAGAGCAAAAAATGTGGCAAAGTTGGAAGCCTTTGCTACGTCCTGTGTGGTTTTGACTGCTGGTAGATGGCTGTTTTCAAGCCTGCAAATGGATTCCCAACAGGTAACTGGAAATCTTTAATCAGTCTTAGCAATCACATCTGTGCACTGACAAGTCAAACGTTGCCTTATATTCACTGGAGCACATGTACAATGGCAGATGTGAACGCCAACTTTACTGTGTGATAGAGGTGTACAGGAGTGTGTGTGTGTCTGTGTGACTGTGTCACTCCTCCCTGTGTGAACCCTACAGCCTTAAAGATAAGAAGATAAATAAAGAGAATCCAACCACGCAGTATTTCTTTTTAACAGGGGCTCAGTCAGCTTGATGTTAATTTGAATGTTTGTACTGCTTAGTTCTGATTGATTGCCATTGAACTCGCTTGAATACAAGTAATTTTAACAGGTGTCCCATATTCATCATAGGGAAATATGGTCACCCTACATATAGTACCTTACCATTCATTTTGCATCCCTTTCAAGGAGAACGTATTCTAGTTTATGCAGTTTTCTCCTTACTGTAGAGCTTGTTTTAATTCTACTTTTTGTGTGTGTTTTGTCCCACTTGTGCTGTTTTCAGAGCAGTCTCTTTTGCATCAGTCTACAATTCATTTTGATATCATTTTCCTTCTGGCATGATTTAAAGAATGAACTTCTTGTTGTTGTATCTTGTTACAAAATAAAATGGTTTCCGTTGTTCACTTTCTTCAGAGAAGCCTGCTCATGTGAAATTAACTATCCTATGTGACGTAGTCAAGGTTGGTTGGTTTCCAGTGGTTAGAAGTTGGCATAATTAGTTTCTCACTTACAGATCATTTATTTATTTTAGTTTATAATTTAAACACAAATCTCTGGATCAAGGCACTTTTATGCATTTTAAGATAGCCAATAAAACATAAAATTCACAATATGTATCATATGGACTGGGCTAACTACATGATCCACAATAATGCTTGCCCAGTATAACAACAATCCCATATATGACTGTTATAGGGTGACTGGCTCCTTTATGAGGGAGCTGGGACCAATGCACCTGTGATTAATTACCTGCTGCCCAATTGGGCTTAAGGGAAGGCACCTAGGCCATATAAAGAGGGCGAGACAACATCAGGGGAAAGGCTGCTAGTTGTGGACCTCCCTCAGCCCAGGGAGGTAAGGAAAAATATTACATAGAGAGCTGCTGAAAGGGTTCCTGAAGGAAGAAGTTGGGGAAACTGCTGAAGGTGCTGCTGAAAGTGCAGAAACACAGGACCCAAGAAAGGAGGGCTGTGTAACCTGAGGGGAGGCTACGTGCCAGGGAGGCATTGAAGGATTATTTTGAATCTGGGTGGAAGAGATTTTATTTCAACTTTATTTAGACTTCATAAAGGAGAACCCCCCAAAAGGGATTTTGTCTTATACCTTTGGACAGTGTGGAGTTGTTAAGGGGCCTTGAAAGAAGGAGAAACCGAGGCAGGGTGCTGCGGAGCCACATTTGGCCAAAAAGGGCACTAGAGGGCAGGCAGGCCCTTTGCCAGACTACCTCTTGCCTTCAGTCCTCTCCCTCCACCAAATATCCCTGAAATTCCAGCTAAGAGTACAGGTGTGGGCATGGGCCAGAGTAAATTCCAATGTGGAGACTGCCTCGCAGAGAACGTCCTGCCAACCACCCCTTTCCATTGAAACTGAGGGAGAGGTGGATAAAGCTGGGGAAGGTAGATGAATTCCTTGCTCATGACAGTACCAAGCTCCTGCCACTATTTAGCTGAAATGTTCTATTTTTAACCCTTCAAAAGCCACTCTATAATTCATTTCTTGATATGTTCCAGGATGATGTTGCACATGATTTTCCCAGGCACCCGATTCCTCTCCAATTATTGCAGTTGGTAAAGTCACCTTTCTTTGGCAATTTTACTATAAGGCCTCTCTTTCACTGGGTTAGGTTCATTTCTTCATTTCATATTCTGTCCAACAACACAAGGACTCTGGAGGACTCTTTCATCACTTGCTTTAAGCATCTCTACAATAATGTTATCCTCTCCAGCTGCTTCCTCTTTTTTGAGTTTACTGATGGCTTTTCTAACTTCTTCCATTGTAATATCTACATCAATCTCAAGCTCTAGTGATAGGTCTTCATCATGTATTTCTAGTAGTTTAGTTGGGCTTGGTCTGTTTAAAACAGCCTGAAAATGTTCTACCTATCTTTTCCTTTGTTCTTCTTCTGTACTAAGAGTCTTTCCATTTGCATCTTTAATAGGGCCTTCAATACTGCCAGAGTTTCCAGTTCGCTGTTTTATTGTCTTAGACAAAGTTATAAGGTCTCCTCTTTGGCTGGTATCTTTAGCCTCCTGACATTTTCTATTAACATATGTCCTTTTAACTCTAGCCCTTCTTTTTACCTCTCTGTCTTGAGCTCGTATTCGTCTTTCTACTTGCTTGTTGTCTCTTCACATGTCTTAGCATTCATGAGTTTTTGCTTTACACGTCTTCTCTATTCCACTGCTTCCCAGGTAGCACTGCTAATCCATTCTTCCAGTTTAGATTTCTTTGTTATAAGAACTGTCTTTGCCCTTTCTAGAGAGCACTCTCTGGTATTTTCCCACAGAATATCAATGTCTTGGATTTCTTCAGTTAACTCCATTAGAACACCAAACCTGTTCTTCAGTTTAAGCTGAAAAGCACTTTTTGTGTTTGGGTGTTTTAATTGCGCGCTATTGATGCATGGTCTTCTTTTAGCTTTCTTCATCGTCTTTAACTTCATCTTCAATTTGTCTATATAAAGCTTATGGTCACTGGCCACATCTGCTCTCCTACTTTCCTATACATCTGCCAGCAAGCTGAGAAACGTTCTTGTAATGCAGAAATGATCTATCTGGTTCTTTCTTCTACCATCTGGGGAGTTCCATGTCACTTTATGAGAAAATATTGTTCCATCTATCACTAGACTGTTTACACTGCAAAATTCTACGAATCGTTCACCATTTTGGTTCATTTCCAACCCCCGTAACTTTATCCAGCCCACCATAACACTTCCAGCCTTTGTGTTAAAATCACTCATAGTCACGATATTGTATTTTGGAACCTTGGTTAACACATCCTTTAATAAATAATAAAAACAATCTTTTTTTCTCATCGGTCTTTTCAATGGTTCATGCATAGTATAGTATGACTGTTCGTTTGAAGACTCTAATCTGAAAGCAAACTCTAATAATTCTTTACTTGACTGATTCCCACGCTACACCAGCTTCATGTCTACCATCCACATTCCTGGAGTAGATGATGGTCTTATTTTTTTCTCTAAAGTGTAGTTCATTTGAACCTATCCATCTACATTCACTGATTCCAAGGACATCAAGATGGTAATTACTTGAGCAGTTTTAGTAGCTTCGTACATTGTTCTCAGATTCCAAAATCTGATTTTTATTGTTGATCTGGCTTTGAGCTAGGGACTTCTCAGGACCTGGGCTTTCTTAGAGGGTTGCCTATCATATTCTTCCCATGAAGCTGGTCTCTTGTTCAAGCCTGCTTCATAACGATATGACTCTGGGTATTCATTTCTGTAGTAAGTTTGTTTTATGAGATGGGACGACCAGCCCCATGCACACTCTTAGGTTCATCGCTCCTTTTTTATTATTTGGAGCTGTCCACGCGTGGATGCTCCCCCACCCATCGCCCAGGGGATGCGTTTGGTAGCTTCGGATGCCCCAAGACTTACTAAGCTGGCCCTTCATAAATACTGAATTAACTATTATCATCTTATCTGTTCCTTTTTTATATAGAAAACTTGACACTCATTGGACACTTAGGAACACCCATCTAGTTTGTTTGTTTAACCCAATATTATTCCAATGTATGCTACTAAATCGGAGCTATCCAACACTGTGGCCTCTGACTGTGTCAGTGTTAACAAGAAAATTTGTATTTGTGCAGTGATACAAACTCAACACATGTTCCCTAATAAAGAGCAAAGCATCCTCTGAGCTCCTGCTCCTTTCAAAAGGGGGGAGCAGGTAGTAAGAGAGCACACAGGGCTTGGAGCCATGTAGTCTTCATGGTGGGAGGGGAGTGGGAGCAATCAAACAGCACAGCAGCTAGTCGAGAAGGAGCGGGGGCTCCTGGGACAGAGATCACTAGGAAGAGGGGCAGCAGCAGCCCCACAAAAAGAAGTAGGGGGTGGCAGCAATGGGGGCTCAGTGAAAGGCTTTAATTGATTTGGGGAGCAGTGCTGGGGAATAGTGGCAGATGGAGGAGGGACTTGAGGGGTTAGAGTTATTCCTGAAGAGTGTAACTGAGAGGGAGGGATAGATTTGGGGGTGAGGGTGTGTTACTGGGAACACTGGCACTATGTGGAGAGAGACAATGGAGGCAAGGCTGTGGGCTCCGGGGAATGGAAGCAGATGTTTCTTTTAGGGATGGGGTCTGTGGAGGATGGCATCACCAGGATTGGGCTGGGTAAGAAGGCAGTGATGGGTGTATTTCTGAGGGACGGAGGCACTAAAGGCAGGCTTGGGGAAAGGAAGCCGGCACTTCTGTATTCCAAGCACAGCTGGTGCTCTGAAAAACTGACTGAGCAGCTCTGAACCTAATGTTTGGTGTTAGGAAGTTGAGTTGAGGTTCCTAGTTCAGTTTGTTATAAACTTTAGGAGACATAAACAGAGGCATGTTTCAGTTCAGAGCAATGCCTTGTTGAGAGTACTTTCTTCAGTGTCTGAATCAGATCACAGAGAAGGTTGGGTTTTCCCCATGCCTATGCGGTATGGCAACGCATATTGTTCATACCCAAGCAACCACTTTTCCAGTTACGTGTGAAAACAGAAATATTTTATGAGCATATATTGACATTGGCTGGACAATAAGCATGCAGACTTGGAAAACAGTGTACTACGAGGTGACACTCTAGGAAAGAAGTATAGTAAACAAATATAGCTGCTTTGTGGGACTCCTAAAGGTCACAAAAGCAAAAAAACATGAACCATTTTCTAGCTTCTACCTACCATTTCTCTGTGAATACAAAATTCTAGGGAAAGAGCAGAGCACCACGGCTGACACCCCCCCTTCAGCAGCAATTCATTTTCCAGCCATAGAAATCCTACCTCCTGTCCATTATTTTCAGTATTTCACTCTTCAGCCAGCTCTAGCTCCCCAGCAAAGTTGAATACATCAAACCCTACAAGTTAGGGCTTAGTCCTCGTTCCCACATAAACACAACGATTTTGCAAACATGATCTGATATTAATTACCCCCTTGGCACTAAAAATCAGGATTTTCTGATGCAGTCCACTAATGTAAAATACATTAGTGTATACTCTGGCTCCAAGGAGTTAGATTCTCTAAATAAACACAGCAAAGTTTTTCTTTATTCACAACTCTCAGGTTATTCTGAGAGACTGATTTATCCAACAAAAAGACTAAAACTAGCCTGGATTTTTAATAGATTATAAATTCCTTGTTCTTTTTGCAAGAATTGAATGTGAGGTTGAAGATCAATGAAACTTGACTCCTTTTCATGCCTCCAAATGAAATCTGCCCAAACTAATTTTTGTGGTCATATGCTATGTATCATGATATTCTTCTAAATATCGTTAATGGAATGAGGCTGGGTATCAGTGGGATTGGGTATTAAAAGGATTGCAATTTTCTCTGTTTCATGAATGTTGCACTTTGAGATCAATGGAGGAAAAGTGCTATACAAAAGCTAGGTATCATGATATCTGTATTTTAATTTCTAAGACATCAAACCAGGATGATTCTTGTTCAATTTAATATGGAGAGAGCCATGATCTAGTTGCCAGTGCGCAGGGTGGGGGAATCAGAATGCTAATCCCAGCTCTGATACTGGCTTCATGTGTGCTCTTGGAAAAGTCCCTTAACCTCTTTGCATCAGTTTCCCATCTATAAAATGGGGTCAATGTTTCATACCTGGGGCCTGCACCCATTGACTTCCATGGGCTGTAGATCAGGCCTTTAGCGACTTTGTAGCGGTTTTGTGAGGATTAATTAGATAATGGCTGTCAAGTGATGCCATCGTGATAAGGACTAAGTTGTTCTTTGAGTGCAGAAAATGTAATAGCAGGCCCAAATATTGTTTGAGATCAACCTCTGCAAAGCCAAACTATGTTGCCTGCAGGTCTCCCTTGGGAATATTATATATGTTGAGTAGGGCTGTCGATTAATCACAGTTAGCTCAAGCGATTAACTCAAAAAAATTAACTGTGATTAAAAAAATTAATTGCGATTAATTGCACTCTTAATATCAATTTAAATGTATTAAATATTTTTGGATGTTTTTCTACATTTTCAAATATATTGATTTATATTATAACACAGAATACAAAGTGTACAGTACTTACTTTATATTTGTTTTTATTACAAATATTTGCACTGTAAAAATTATAAACAAAAGAAATAGTATTTTTTCAATTCACCCCATACAAGTACTGTAGTGCACTCTCTATTGTGAAAGTATAACTCACAAATGTAGACTTTTTTTTGGTTACATAACTGCATTCAAAAATAAAACAATGTAAAACTTTAGAGCCTACAAGTCCACTCGGTCCTACTTCAGCCAATTGCTAAGACAAACAAGTTTGTTTACATTTACCGGAGATACTGCTGCCTGCTTCTTATTTACAATGTTACCTGAAAGTGAGAACAGGTATTTGCATGGCACTTGTGTAGCCGGTGTTGCAAGGTATTTACGTGCCAGATATGCTAAACATTCGTATGCCTCTTCATAAGCAAACATTCGTATGCTTCAGCCCGCATTCCAGAGGACATGCTTCCAAGCTGATGATGTTTGTTAAAAAAATAGTGTGTTAGTTAAATGTGACTGAACTCCTTGGGGGAGAATTGTTTGTCCCCTGCTCTGTTTTACCCATTTTCTGCCATATATTTCATGTTATAGCAGTCTCAGATGATGACCCAGCACATGTTGTTTGATTTACGAACACTGTCATTGCAGATTTGACAAAAAGCAAAGAAGGTACCAATATGAGATTTCTAAAAATAGCTACAGCACTTGACCCGAGGTTTAAGAATCTGAAGTGCTGTCCAAAATCTAAGAGGGACAAAGTGTGGAGCATGCTTTCAGAAGTCTTAAAAGAACAATATTTAGATGTGGAAACTACAGAACCCGAACCACCAAAAAAGAAAACCAACCTTCTGCTGGTGGCATCTGACCTAGATGATGAAAATGAACATGCATCGGTCCTGCTCTGCTTTGGATCGTTATCGAACAGAACCTGTCATCAGCATGGACGCATGTCTTCTGGAATGGTGGTTGAAGCATGAAGGGACATATGAATCTTCAGCCCATCTGGCACGTAAATATCTTGCGACGCCGGTTGCAACAGTGCCATGTGAACGCCTCTTCTCACTTTCAGGTGACATTGTAAACAAGAAACGGGCAGCATTATCTCCTGCAAATGTAACCAAACCTGTTTGTCTGATCGATTGGCTGAAGTAGGACTGGGTGGACTTGTAGGCTCTAAAGTTTTATATTGTTTTATTTTTGAATGCAGTTATTTTTTTGTACATAATTCTACATTTGTAAGATCAACTTTCATGATAAAGAGATTGCACTACAGTACAATAACTCCTCACTTAATGTTGTAGTTATGTTCCTGAAAAATGCTACTTTAAGCAAAACGATGTTAAGTGAATCCAATTTTTCCATAAGAATTAATGTAAATGGGGGGGGTTAGGTTCCAGGGAAAATTTTTTGGCCACACAATTTAATACTGTACACAGCAATGATTATTGTGAAGCTTGGTTGAGGTAGTGAAGTCAGAGGATGGAAGAGGGTGGGATATTTCCCAGGGAATGCCTTACTGCTTAATGATGAACTAGCACTCGGCTGAGTCCTCAAGGGTTAACACATTGCTGTTAATGTAGCCTCACACTCTAAAAGGCAGCACGAATGGAGGGAGGGGAGACAGCATGGCAGAGAGAGACAGAGACACACACCCTGTGCGTGAGAGAGATAGAGATGCACATTGCCCCTTTAAGTACACAGACCCCACTCTAAGTACACTGCCTTTTTAAGTAGATTAGCAAGTTGAGACAGCAGCTGCTGCCAGCAAGCTCCCTCCGTCCTGAGCCCTGTCGTGAACCCCCCTGCTCTGTGGAGATAGGGTACAGCAGTGGGGGGCAGGAGCAGGGGGAGGGCGACACATTGACATTAGCACCCCTCTTCCCCTACCCCCTTGCACGGCAAGCAGTGGGCTCCCAGGAGCAGCTCCAAGGCAGAGGGCAGGAGCAGCACAGGGCAGTGGGGGAGGGACAGCTGAACTGCCCATTGATTGATAGCCTGCTGAGTGGCTGCCGCACAGGGAACTTAGGGGAGCTGATATGGGGGCTGCCGGTCCACCCTGGTTCCAAGCCCCAACCAGCTTACTCCAATGGGCTGCTCTTTCTGCAAGCAGTGGACAAAGCAGGCAGCTGCCAAACAAGGTTATAAGGGAGCACTGCACAACTTTAAACGAGCATGTTCCCTAATTTATCAGCAATGTAGCAATGAAACAACGTTAACTGGGACAACATTAAGTGAGGAGTTACTGTATTTATATTAGGTGAATTGAAATATGCTATTTCTTTTGTTTTTTTACAGTGCAAATATTTGTAATAAAAAAATATAAAGTGAGCACTGTACACTTTGTATTCTGTTTTGTAATTGCAATCGGTATATTTGAAAATGTAGAAAACATCCCAAAATATTTAAATAAATGGTATTCTATTATTGTTTAACAGTGCGATTAATCACGATTAATTTTTTTAATCGCTTGACTGACCTAATGTTGAAACATTATCCATTGCTTTCGAAGCACCCCGATTTGTCGTAGGTACTGCACAGAACACAGAGAAGCCATGGTTCCTGCATTCAAGAGATTACAATCTAAGTACAAACAAAACACAACAAGGAGGACAAATGGAAGAAGTGGGGGCAGGGCTGGCCCACAACATTTTGGCACCTGAGGCTGGGAGCTCAAACGACGCCCCCATGTCCCCTTGCATGGGCCAAAACTTTGAAAGGTCTCAATTCTGCCTTCTTCCTGTTCTACTCCTCTCATGGTACTGCTCTGCTACCTACTCCAATAAAGGAGAACTAAACTTAAAATGCCTTGTTCAAAAATGTTAAGTAACACTTACATTTGCTGTTCAGGCATTGAAAGTTAACTTTTCTTGTCAGCATAGTAAACACTGGCATTTTTATCTGTTTGAATATTCAAAGTGGTGCTTTCCGTGTCTTCTTGGTTGCAAAGATCTGAACTGCCTCCTGAAGGTCCACAGTCTGGGCCAGCTCATGCTCTATTGAGATGGTTGCAAGGCCGACCAGCCTCTCCTGTGTCATTGTGGAGCGAAGATGTTTTTTTATTAACTTTAGCTTGGAGAAGCTGCGTTCTCCACTGGCAACTGTTACAGGAAGTATTAGAAGTATGCGCAGCACAAGAAAAGCATTTGGAAAGAGGGTGATCATCTTATTTGTGCACATATATTCCAGAACAGCCTTTGGAGTTGATCCTGCTGAAATGTATCTTGAAAGGGCTTTCAGTTCATCACCTAAATCACTCGCATCAACATCGCGCATGTCATCATGTGTCAACACTGTCTCTAGTGCCCTGCATTGCTGGTGTAGGTCGTCTTCAGGTACAGTGAGGAGTTTTGGAATATCATACAACATCCCAAATATACTCCTGTGTTCCTTGAGCTGCATGAAACGTTCTTCAGCTGACTGTATTGCATAATCTAGCACCTGGTTAAAGAATTCAACTTTGAATTGTTGTTTGGGGTCTCTTATGGGATTATCCAGTGCCTCGTAATCAAAATGTCTTCTTCTTCGGTGACTCTTGTATTCTTGAATGGGTGGGAAAATAGCTTCAGTGTGAAGTTCCTCTGCCAACTTCTGTGCACTCTTTAGAATGTTTTGAAATCCCTCATCTGACCAGTAAGACTGTAGGTATGACTTTGCTTTGTCCAGTTGTTCCATTGCTCCAGATATATCAAGGTCAACACCTTGGAGTCTCTTGCTTACAACATTTATTTCAAACAGTATGTCATGCCACAACACTAAGCCACACAGAAATTTGAAGTTATGTATGTTTCTGGTGATTCCATTTCCCTCTGCCACTGTTCTCCCACGAACAGTTCCTGTCATAGCATTATCCTCCATAATGGCAACTATGGCATCATCTACCTTCACAATTTGATGTTTGATAGGCATTATCGCCTCCACTCGACTCTCCCATCGTGTGGCACTCAGTGGTTTCAGTGTCAGAGAGAAAGTTCCCACATGTTGCTTCAAAATTTGCCATCGATGAGTTGATGCAGAGAAAAATACATAGATGCCTTGAATTACATAAAAAAATTCAGCAGCCTCACTAGAAGCTGATGCTGCATCACTGACCACCAAGTTCAATGAATGAGAACTGCATGGGACAAAAAAAGCTCGAGGGTTTAACTCTCGGATCTGTGTTTGCACTCCTTTGTTCTTTCCTCTCATGTTGGCACCATTATCATAGCCCTGACCTCTCATGTCAGCTATCGCAATTCCCGTATCTTCCAGCTTTTTAAGAAGCACATTTGTCATACCAGCTCCTGTAGTATCATCAATGTCAATAAATTCTAGAAAATGCTCTCTGACAGTCACCATTGCAGGGACATTTTCACTAGGTTCTGTTGTTGTTACAAAACGCACCATTAAAGTCATTTGTTCCGTATGGCTGATGTCAGGTGTGCAGTCCAGAATAACAGAGTAATATCTTGCTGATTTCAGATCTGCCACAATCTTCCGTTTGACTTTTGTTGCCAGTAACTGTATGATCTCATTTTGAATTGTTTTTCCAAGGTAGTTGTGTGTGTACATTTCTTGGGTGATGACTCTTCTTAGATGCTCCTAGAGTACAGCATCAAACTCAGCCTTCAGCTCTACAATTTTAAGGAAGTTTCCATTGTTTGGCACATACAGCTGATCTGAAGTGCCACACAGTGCTAGGTTTTGGGTAGCAAACATTCTCACAATGGCAATGAGCCTTTTCAGAACATTCTGCCAGTAAAGAGACTCTGATGCAATTTTCTCTTGATGCTGATCATCTATGGTGGCCTTTAACCTTAGTCTCATCTCAAGCTCTTCCCACCTATGGAATGCTCTCTGGTGATTTGCTGCCTTCTCATGGCATGCCATATTTCTAGCCAGATTTTTCCAGTCCTTTGTTCCTATAGAACCCAATGTGGCTGGAACATTAGACTAGAAGAGTTTGCAACAGAAACAGTATGCAGCATTCTGGGGGTTTGAGTACATAAGACATGGCCTCTCCACTTTGTCACCATTGGGGATTTCACGCCAGTAATGTGTTGGATGGAAACTTCTATTTCCATTGTCTTTGGGGAACATGAAGTTTTTCACTTGCTATGGCACATGCAGTACAAGGAAGTCCCTCAGGCTACTGCTCAAGTGGGTCCACAGTCCTGGATCATCTAGACTTAAGGAACTAAACTCAGCAGCAGCTGTTTCTTGCGCCTCCACCACACTCTTCTCTGATCTATACTTTTCTTCAGGAATGTGCGTGGTTACATCCATTTGATATGGATGATATGGATATGGAGATATGGATACTGCAGTAGCTGCCAGGTCACCTGCACTCTAACTAACTGGAAGATCAGGCATCTCCTCACCACTCACATCCTCAATGGGGCCGGAAGGCCAACCGGGAACATTTGTGTCTATGTATCTCAGGAGAGCTCCTTCCTGCTTAGATAGAAACGCTTCCTTTGCCTGAATGCTGCCCCAGAGGGGCGTTTTCTTCTTTCACTCATGACTGCTGTTCTGGCCAGCTATAGTAGCTCTCAACACTCAATTGAAGGGGACAAATAAGCAGGCTGGTAGCAGGGCCTGAGTGAGGGAAGATATCAGCATCTTAAAGGCCTAACTGGCTCCTACTACTTTAGTTGACTGCCTGTTCTCCTCAAGTGGGTTCAGGGAAGCAGCAGGAAACAGGAAGCTCCCTGAGAAGGTGGTGTTAATCAGTCCAGGCTCCTGGGGGTGCTAGAGAGGTACACAAGAGGCTTCTCCTCCTCTCTCTCCCTGCAGCTCCTGCTGCTTTCTGTTATTCCCGCTCACCTTTTCTCTTGCCTGCCTGTTATGTCTCTTGTGCCCTCCTTCCTCCAGCACAGCACTCCACCATCTCTGTGCATCTAGAGCAGAGAGAATACATATGCACCAGCAGCAAGCACAATTTTCTACACTCTGGGTCCTAGTGATGCCCCCCCACCCCCAGTCTGGCACCTGAGGTGGCCTCCTCAGTTCACCTCATGGTAAGGCTAGCCCTGGGTGGGGGCTAGACAAAGAGAGAATGAGTTATATAGATAATGCATGGTGGCTTACTTAGGCCCTATATGCTTATTCAGCGGTTACAGGTGAGGGTTTCATGGGTTAATGTTAATTATTTATTGATTTTTAAAGCTGAAACTCTGGGTATATTATTTGGCAGGCAGCATAGTCCAGTGGACAGGGCACTGGACTGGGACACAGGAGACTTGTTTGTTTGGTACCTCTGCCCCTGACCTGCTGTGACTGTTTTCCCTCACACCCCCTCTGCCTTGTCTCTTTAGGTTATAAGCTCTTTGGAGTGAGGACTATTTCTTAATATGTGTTTACACAGTGTCCAGCACAAAGGGGCGGAGCCTCTAGGAATGATCATAATACGAATAAATAATAGCAGCGATTCTTCTCACAAATACACCCCGTTTTACCACAGAAATTATTATGCAAAGCTTTGTGATACAAGCTCTTTTTCTATGCAGCACAGCCGCTCTTATGCTGTGTACTAATATTACAATCTGCCCACTTCCTAAGTGGGCACGGTGCAAGAGAGACTCAAAGAGGAACACACAAGGAAAGAACTCATTACCCAGGTATACTTTTCCTAGTTGCAATTGGTCATGCCAGTGGGAGTAATGCAAAGCCCTGTACTGCAAAGTTACTGCACCCACCAAAGGGAAGGTCGACTTAAAATCTGTGGATGAGATTCTGTGATGGTGCAGCACAACACTCACAGCCTAAGGGGAGACACACCTCCTTTGCCTCAGCTCTACCTTTGCCAGGGTGCTTGAGGAGGCCCTCAGAAGGCAACCTTATGTCTGTTTTCTACAGTGCTGTGCTGGGAGAACCCCCACCCTGGGTCAGATCAAGGGCTTTTAGATCATTTTTAACGACTCCAGCCCTTTAACCTGGCATGAAGGGGCCAAAGCACAAGTGAGGATCACACGCCATAAGAGTCAGGTACCATATATAGACATTCAAAACAATTCGTACTCAACTCTCCTGACATTTCACACAGCAACTGAAAATATATGTGGAATGTGATAAGACCAGGTACCGATGTAAGCACCCTATCTCCCCATTAATATTGGGAAGTCTGTTTACTATTGCTCCACCAATGTATCTGAAATGCTCTCCAACAGGTGGTATGAAATCTCTCTAGCCATTGGTCCTTTTACATATATTAAAAAAAAGCTGAAACATGCAACTGGTTGAAGGCAAATTCAATTACAGTCTCAACTAAAGACTTTTTCATCTCAAATTTCTTGATCTTAGATCATTGTTTTTACCTTCTATCTTTCTATTCTTGATCTGGTCCAGCTATTTGTCAGCTGAGCCATGGCCCAGGACATCCATTTTACTTTGGTCTCCCGACTCTCACACTGTTTTGCTGGGAATAAAATGGCATCTTTGATCTCATAGTCGAAAAATTCCTGCTTAATCTGAAGTAAAGTTTGTCTTACAAGTTCTGTGCCAGGGCAGTTCTGAGGGGAAAGGATTCTAACATTCCTAAACTAAATTTCTCTTTTCTACTCAGTTTTCAGAATTCACTCTTTGTCGTGAAGGTCTGAAAGGTTAAAAATAACTGTATCTCCAGAGACTTTTCCTTGGGCTGTGTTCTTTCCTGGGATTCTATAAGCTTTTTCCACCCAAACTGGGTCAACCTCAGTGCCTAATTTTAAAATCTCTAGGATCCAATACGTCATAAAAAAATCAATGAGAGCTTCTCCATTATATAATCCCAACAGCCACTGGTCTCATTCTGCTGAAGTTTGATTTTATATATTGAATTGCTGCTATTAGAAAATTATGGAAAACATTTTTCTATGTTTTCAGAACCTTTCCTTATATTGTCTTTGTTGCTGAGGATATTTTGTATGGAAACAGACACTTTGCTTTTTTTAACAGGAGGTACAGCCATAGCCTTCTGTGACATCAAGGTTGCTATGAGAATGATTGGTGAGCAAATACTGAAACATTGTTTGCAAAAACTTCCTTTGAGCAAAAATCCCCACACATTTGCTTTGATTGTGTTTGTATCCTTTTTCACTTTCTGCAAATATTATTCTAAAAATTGTTTTAAAAGAGTAGCACAAATATTTGTGTCTTTTTTTTTCCTGCTTGTGTATTGATGTGAGAAGTGTCCCCATGGCCATTCGGAAAGGACTTGGATCCACAAACCAGTACCATGTGATTTAGGTGACCAGTCACATGAGATGAGTAATGAATTATACTCATAGCAATATTTATTTTATTTATATATTTATATAAGATACCTGTTCTCTTTCACGTCCCTTCTTAAAACTCTCCTTTGCCATGATACCTACAAAAGAACTTGTCAGCGGTTAGGCTGCTGGTGTGTTTCTTTGAGTGTATGCGCAATGTGCCTTAGGCAGCACGTGACCAATATTGTCTCACTGTTTCCTTGTGCTTCCCTGTCTCTCTGTATCCATCTGCTGTTTCTTGTCTTATACTTAGATTGTAAACTCCTTGGTGCAGGGACTGTCTTCTTGCTCTATGCCGGCACAGTACCTAGCACAATGGGGTCCTGGTCCTTAGCTAGGACTCTTAGGCACTACTGCCGTAAAAATAAATAATAATGTCTTTAGATGTATGCAATGTTACAAAGGGCTGCCTATTCAGAAATCCAGGTGCCATTGGCACAAATTACAAGAACAAAAGCAAAATAAAATAATAATAAACAGATTGGAAGCAATCTGTAGGCTGAAATAACATCATAAACAGTTTGGCAAAGAACGCTGATAATGAACAAAGTTAAAAAACTGAAGTCCATTCATAATTTGTGAAATGGAAAAATGAGTAAATTGGTCAAATACACTGTTCAGTGCAAGTTGTTCACCTAGTGAGTTCAGATGGGGGGAAAAGTAGCAAGAAAAGATGAGTTCAACAAAACAAACAGCCATTTATATGTCAATATCCTTGTGAATAGCACTCAAAGAAGGGAAATACAGCTAATATGATATGGGAGCAAAATTGCTTCTAGGAAGAATATTTTTTCAAGACTTCCCACAAGCAGCAGCAGACTTTTAACAATGACATATTTTAAGGGTTATATACTGCCCACTAGTGAAGCTGCATGCATGAAATGAAGCCAGACTACCTCCCACCACCACCCCAATGTGCAACTTGGATAACAATTCACAACTCTTGTGCTCTTGCAATCAGCATCCAGTTCCACAGACTTCATTTAACTCTGTTTACCCATTGCAAGCTACTGCTTGGGAGACAAGCAGTTATTTTCTGAGTTCAGGGGAATAGCATATTATTTATAATTCTCCTGATCATTCCAGAAATAACCAAAGAAGGAGAATTTACTCCAACAGACCAGAGACTGTACTTTTGTGGTTATTCCACTTCACTGCCCCCTAAATTAGGAGGGTTATATGGCCTGACAGAATGAGATTGGGTGGAAGCTGATCATGTATGGAATCCACAATCCTCAAACTCATGCATGCTGGACCCCAGTCATGAAGCAAATATCTCTCTGAATGACCTGCCATCATAACCTTCCCTGATGGCATGGCTGGATCTTATGCAATGATGCCATTGTCTTTCCTACCATGACTGGTTGTGCATAACAACCCCTTTCGCAGGCCATCACGGGGGTGCTAATGCTCTGCAGACCAGTATAAAGTTTCATGGCAATTTTCCCACAAAGTTTTTCACTGTGGTTCTGCGAATCATGCTTCTCCTGTTGTTTGCATGCACAGGTAGAGGGGAACAGCTGGCCCAAAGAGATAAAATAATGTATTTTGTTTCCAATTTGAGTTGTCTGGGGGGTTTATGTTTTTTTTTTAGTCTGATCGGATGCAGGGGAGGGAGCTTATCGTGCCAGGGTTGAGATTAGGAATGGAAAGCAAAGCCCAAACAGTACCAAAAAGCAGAATGCACTCAGCTACTACTGTGATGAGTGCCCTGCAAAAGCCTATAAAAACACCATCTTTTTGCTTGGAAGAGCAAAGAGTAGCAGTTAGAGTGTGGATCCTGCCAATTTCCCCCTATTGCTTTGTATGAGAATAATATTTAAGTTTGAGAATGAGTTTTGCATTTCCAGCTGCTGTCTCCTTTCCAGATTGAAAGTGGAGGCTGGAGCTACTGTTCTGTTGATGAGAGGGGCTGAGCAGAGCATAGAGCATAGAGTAATCAGCCCCAATGCTCTGAGCTAAGAGAAAGTCCCTTGGTAAAATCCACAATTTAAGGGCAGAGCAGGGGCTAGAGTCACTTGCTAATGGAATGGTGGGTAGGACCTGCACGGTGGCTGCCTGGTTATGGGGCATTGCCAGCATGATTTAGGTGAAAGGCCCTCACGAGAGCTGGAAGCTGCATGCTGTTTTGCCCTCACTGCTAGACTCCTCACCCACAATAGACTCTTTAACACTGCCCCTCCCAGGGGACTGGAACTATGAGTCCTGGGGGTGCAGCAGCTTGAAGTGGTTTCCATCATACACAGGGTTTACAGTTGTGTTCAATGGCTTTCAGCACCCCCACTATATAAAATGTTCCAGCACCCCGGCCCCCATCTGCTGGTAAACAGGGATGAGCAGTATGCTACTCTTTGAAGTCCTGGGGCACTGCCCTCACATCCTTGCTTCTAGACATCACCAGGCCCCCCCAGAAAAAAAATAGACTGGTGGATGTGGGAGGGACATTCTGAGGGAACAGGAGCTTCTCTCTCCCAGGCCCTGGACTGCTGGCTGGGGAAAGGATGGAGAGACTGCAGTAGGGGGAGAGATTGCCACTGAGGGTACCAACTAACATCTGCTCCCACTTCCTTTCCACAGTTGTGGTAGTCTCTCAAAATCAGGCAATTATGGGTTCACACATGCATTTACTAGCAGCTGGGAGTCTGGTCTTCCCTCTGCCACTGCTTAGGGTGGCAGAGTATACCATAGTATTCATTTATTTTTTGAGGGCCCAAAAGTTTAATTAGGGTTGCCAACTTTCTAATGGCACAAAACCGAACACGCTTGCCCCGCCCCTGCCCTGAGGCTCCGCCCCTGTTCACTCCATCCCCTCTCCGTTCGTCGCTCACTCGCTCTCCCCAACCCTCACTCACTTCACTGGGCTGGGGCAGTGGGAGGGGGTGTGGGCTCCAGCTGGGGGGATGCAGGCTCCAGCAGGGGCCGGATGCCGGCTGCTTCCGGGAGCTGTGCAGAGCCAATATACAATATACACCTGCAACTTTAAGCTCATAGAATGAAATTTTTGTGTGTGTGGGGGAATAGTTCATGTTGGAATTATGGCAGAGTTGAGCCATCATGGGACTTCATGAAGGGAAGTCAAACAACAGTAAATGAAAATGGGCTTTTTTGACCACTGAATCCTACAGCACTTGGCTACATTGAAAAATGTACATTAGTAGGCGCTTAAATCTAGGCCCTCGGCTATGTGCAAAGGACATCATTCAATGCATAGTCTATTTCCATTATTTTAGAACGTGTTCATTCAGACTGAAAACAGAGTATCAGAGGGGTAGCCGTGTTAGTCTGGATCTGCAGAAGCGACAAAGGGTCCTGTGGCACCTTATAGACTAACAGAGGTATTGAAGCATAAGCTTTCGTGGGTCAATACCCACTTCTTCGGATGCAAGCAGTGGAACTGTCCAGAGGCAGATATAAAAGATATAATCACCTCGTTATCTCTAGCCTGAATCTTCCCTGCACATTTATATCTGCCTCTGGACATTTCCACTGCTTGCATCCGAAGAAGTGGGTACTGACCCACGAAAGCTTATGCTTCAATACCTCTGTTAGTCTATAAGGTGCCACAGGACCCTTTGTCGCTACTGAAAACAGAATGGCCCTAAATCTTGAAACTGGGTTGTCTAAAGTTACACACCTAATTCCATATGTAGGCATCTAAAGAAAGATGGCTTGGTTTTCAGAAGCACTGAGTGCACACAACTCCCAGTGAAGTGAATGTAGTTACACCAGTTGTAAAACCAGTGTGTGATGTAATCATTCCTATAGTCATTTGGGTGGGGGTAAGGGGAGTAGGGCTATGCAACAGGCTTTTATAAAATCTGGACAAATTTTTAATTACAAATTCACTTATGAAATGCCTGTCCTGCGGGACTTATATATGATATCCTCTTACATTGGTTTCAAGAGGCGCTCTGAGTTGGAGAGGACCAAAAGTGGAGAGTTAGGAAAACCATTACTTGAGAGATTGATTTCAGTTTGCTAAGGTTATACAAGCCTCACTCTCAGTGCTCTCATTCTCCAGGAGACTAAGTGATTATCTTTAATATCAGGAAGTTTCTCCAGGTGCAGCAGCCAGCTAGGGAATAGTAGGATTCCACTAATGATCTTTAAAAAAAGTCTTGATTCCAGTTTCCCCAAAATTGGTCCACACAGAAGTTAATTGTCCTAGTTTACAGCAATTCTATTTGCCAAATCCTATACCAGTATTTTTCCTTCTAGAATAGAATGAATTATTGTATTTTCCTCTACAGACTATTGCCTGCCATCTGCTCTTTAGTTTCTCTCGCACCATCTGAATTTACTTTTTGTGAGGACCAATGGGCCTCATAGTGAAACAAAGTTGAAATAGTGCAGTTCAGCAGAAATCTGGCAATGCCCCCCCAATCTGAAGGGTAAAGTGCCTTATGTAGTAGTGCCTTAAATGGCTAACCACAGTTTTACAGTGAGACTGCAGATAGCTAGGATGGAATTTTGGGCACAACAAATGCTGCCGCTTGGCAGAGGATTAGACTAGATGACCCTTGCGGTCCTTTCTAACCCTATAGTTCTGTGATTCTAATTTTCAAGCCTAAATCCTAAATCACATTGAAGAGGCTGAGTGTCACTGAAAGGCAATGGGTCCCTCAATCACTTTTGAAAATGGCACGTCTTTGAAAATGTTACTCTAAGACGGCGGGGTGCTCAGTTTTCACTCCCAGGATCTGGCTGGTTTGCTGGCTTAAATGGGTAGCAGAGGATTCCCACTGACATAGAGGAGTCCTTGAGTAGTGTAGAGGCAGCACTATGCCACCTGTTCCTCCTCATCCAGGGAAGGGAAGGGAGAGTACTGGGATGAGGCAACAAATGGCTGTTGCAGCCAGCCTAAGTGGTTAGAGCAGCAGGTTATTGTCTCTGGCCAAGATCAGGGACAGGAAGTGGGTAAGAGCTTAAACTCAGTGCAGGTGAAGCTTCAGCCTTCCGAGCATTCTGGAACAATGTTTAACCTTTTGGACAGCAAGGGCCTGGACCTGTTTCCCACTGGCGTTGTTCCACTGTCTTCAGTGGAGTTAACTGTCTGTCCTGCAGTCTGCAGCAGAGTCATCTGTTAGAGACTGCTCAAGCAACAAAGCTGTTGAACAGTACAATTCTTTAAACGCCATTTATTTCCTGCGGCGAACTAATCACCAACAGTGGGCAAGGGGCTGGCCCCAGCCATGCCCCCTTCCTACCACTCCAGCAGTGACCAGGGCTGTAAAGTGACCAAAGCAGCTGGCAGGGGAATTCCTCCTGCATAGGGGCAACACATGGCTGCTGCTCTAACTTAGCGGGGGCTGCACAAAGGCAGCGTAAAGCCAGCTTTGGTCCCTTCTTCCCTGGGCTGTGCTTTTCGTAGTGTGCTGCATGAAAAGTGCAACCCAGAATCTGGCCCAGGTTCCCCACTGCCTCTGCCATTTGAACTGTGGTGAATTTTCATCTTGTGTACTGAATTTGTGTGGCCAAGCTTTGTGGGTCAGGGATGTTGGCCCAGATTTTTAGAGGTATTTAGGTATTGTTGTGTTCAGTGTTGCAACACCTAACTGATTTGGGAGCCTAACTGTCATTTTCAAAAGGGATTTAGGAGCCAAAATTCCATTGACAATTGATGCATTTAGGCTCCTAAGTGTCTAAATCAGTTCTGAAAAATGAGATTTTGGCTCTTAAACCAGTCAGGCATTGCAACACTGAGCACAGGAATGCCTAAATATCTTTAGAAATCTCGGCCTTTGTCGTACTTACAGGTTTTGGGAAGTGCCATGTATACTTACGGTGCCCTGTAAACAATCAATAACAGCTAGGGCTACCAGGCATCCAGTTTCGACTGGAACGCCTGGTCGAAAAGGGACCCTGGTGGCTCCAGTTGGCACTGCCGACGGGGCCGTTAAAAGTCTGGTTGCCAGCGCAGCAGGGGCCTGGGGCTAAGGCAGGCTCCCTGCATGCCCTAGCTTCAGGCAGCTTCTGGAAGTGGCAGCCTGGTCCTTGCAGCCCCTAAGCACATGGGCAGCCAGCAAGGCTCTGCGCACCGCCTCCGCCCCGAGTGCCGGCTCTGCAGCTCCCATTGGCCAGGAACTGTGACCAATGGGAGCTGCAGGGGCGGTGCCTATGGGCGCAAGGGCAGTGCATGGAGCCTCCCTGGACACCCATGCGCCTAAGGGCTGCAGAGACCTGGCGGCTGCTTCCTGGGAGCCGTGGTAAGCACTGCTGGGACCCTGACTCCTGTCTCGCACCCCAACCCCCTGCCCCAGCCCTGAGTCCCCTCCCACACCCAAACTCCCTCCCAGAGCCCGCACCCCATGCCCCTTACACCCCTGCCCCAGCCCTGAGCCCCCTCCTGCATGCCAAACCCCTCATCTACGGCCCCACCCCAGAGCCCACACCGCCAGCTGGATCCCACACAGCCCCACACCCCAACCCACTGCCCCAGCCCAGAGCGCTCTCCTAAACCCTGAACCCCTCATTTCTGGCCCCACCCAGATTCTGCACCCCCAGCCCAGAACCCAACACCTCTCCCCCACACCCCAACCTCCTTCCCCAGCCCATAACCCTCTCCCACACCCCAAACCACTCATCCCTGGCCCCACCCCAGGGCCTCACCCCAAAGCCCACACCCCCAGCTGGAGCCCTCACCCCCTCCCACACCCAGCCCCCTGCCCCAGCCCAGTGAAAGTGAGTGAGGGTGGGGGAGAGAGCGTGATGGAGGGAGGGGAAATGGAATGAGCGGGGGTGGGGCCTCGGAGAAGAGGCAGGGCAGGGGCAGGGCCTTGGGGAAGGGGCAGGGCAGGGATGTTCGGTTTTGTGCCATTAGAAAGTTGGTCACCCTAATAACAGTGAGTATTCTTGATGCATGGATAGCTTTTTAAAAAAGCAGATTGGAGACTGCTTTTATTAGGACTACATAGGCATGCAAGGAATTTTGGAGCATACCAAGCAGAACACTGTCATTCGTTGTGATGCATGTGTGTGTCATTCTGCTGTACAGCCAAAGAGCGTGTTTGATAACTACTTTATATTATGCCACCTGAATCCTGCATGACATCCAAGACCAGAGCTGTCTTGATTCTGGCTCCCAGCTGGTGGAATGCTTTTCCCATTCAGTCTTCAGATCTGTAATTCTCTTAGTACTTTTAAGATTGTTTTCAGTGTTTGGTTTTTTTAGTTGCTGATTTAGAGCTCATTTAAATTTAGTGGGAGTCCTCCAGCTGACTTTCATGAACTTTGGATCAGGCCTATTGTTTCCAGTGCTTGTGTTTAGATTATACAAGGCTTTGATACAGCTAAAGACACTTTATAAGCCAGTGATTGCTCACCACTCTCTGTTAGCCTTCACAGCAATTGCTTTTTAAGCCATACTATTTACATTGTGTATTGTGCCATTTACTGCTTTTTGGGCCTCAATTCAACACACACTTAAGTATGTGCTTACCTTTACGCATGCGCTTACATTTCATTATAACGTGTCTAAAGTTAAGCATGTTCTCAAGTTTTGTTTTGAAAATAAGCCTTCCTGAAGTGGGCCCTCAGGCAAACACACACATGCTTAACTTTACTACTCTAAGTAATAATTCTACAGATTTCAATGGTTGCTCATAGTTGTTCTTTTTTTTTTTCTTCAGCCAAGGGACATTTATTCACATATGTACAAAGAGCCGACACGTGTCCCCGCCGGGGGGGGGCAGTGCGTCTGGCCCCACCGGACAGGCCCAGTCCAACCAGCACCGGAGCAACTGTAAAATACTGTGTACACATGATAGGGTTGTGTAAACAACAAATACTGATAAGCCACATTGGTTTGAATAAGGATAACTGCTGTAAAGGAATCAAACTTTCAGCAACTGTTGGTCTGATTCTACTTACACCAGTGTAAATCAGTACTTAGGAGAGCTGGCTGAAAGTTTTTGAATAATTTTTTGTTGTAAAATGTCTTTTTTATTTGTCAACGTTTTCATTTAAAAATGTTGGTGTGACGCTCTGAACCTTGGGGGAACACCCAGCACCCCCACGTTCATCCTTATAAAATGATTGTGTGGTATCCAATGCAAAGTTTGTCATGTCGGATGTCTTCAGAAGGCTCATGATGCACTGAGCATTGTTGTTACAGTATTGTTATAGTAATATTATAGGTTATAATTTTACATGTATAGTTATGAGGCTGAAAATGTATCCTCATGGCTTAAAATAAACCCAGGCAAAAACTCTCCAAGAGCTGAGAGGCAGTTCACGCCTCATCAGGGCATGTATGGGACCAACCCAGCCCAGCCTCACAGGAACAAAGGATGCTGGTCTAGACAGCAGCAAAAAAATCTGTTGGACTCTTGAGGGAGTCACCCCCCTTTGTTTGGTCAGTTTGGAATTGCTATGATGCTCACCTGACTCTGAAGTGAGGTGGGGAGGCAAAGTCAAGAGAGAAGAAAGGACATGCTCTTCCTCTCTCTTTCACCTAAATCTACAGATACCACACCAAGTGACTGAAGCGCTGATCAAAGTGGAGAGCCTGGCTGAAGGACAACCAGCCAGCCTGTGGTGAGAAGCATCTAAGTTTGTAAAAACATTGAAAGTGTTAAGATCAGCTTAGAATGCGTTTTGCTTTTATTTCATTTGACCAAATCTGATTTATGTTTTGACTTATAATCACTTAAAATCTATCTTTATGGTTAATAAATTGGTTTGTTTATTCTACCTGAAGCAGTGCATTTGGTTTGAAGCGTGTCAGAGACTCTCCTTGGGATAACAAGCCTGGTACATATCAATTTCTTTGTTAAATTGACAAACTCATATAAGCTTAGCATATTGTTCATTTTAAAAATTTGAATTAAAAAGTTTATTGAATTTTAAAGTTTTTTTCATAATTTCTTTGCTTATCATTTTCTAGTTTTGAAAGACACTTTCAAAATTGAATGAATTGTTCTTAATCACATGGTGGTTTTTTAAAAAATAAAATGTTAAAATTTTCATTTTTGAAAATTCATTTTGAAAACAGAAAATAAACGTTTTTTGGATAAACATTTAATAGAAAATTTTAAAAATCTATACAACATAAGAATTTTTTGTGTGAGGTTTTTTAATTTTTCACCTGAATGTAATTATATCAATCAGTGTCAAACTGGTGGTGGAGCAGATCACAGTCTATATTACTTACAAAAACAATTAACTGTAAATATTTTACATGTGTAACCCTCAAGGAAATTACATAGATTCCTGGGTCTCTGTCTGCTGGGAAGTCAGGAGGCACACTGTCCCTGGTAGGGAGAGGGAGCCAAGGCAGACTCAGAGTCTGCCCAGCAACCACTAAGGAGTGAGAGGTCCTCCCAGGGAGTTGAAGGAAGGGGAGAAGCCATTTTGGAGGGAGTCTGGATAGCCAGCCATGGAAAGGGCAGGATGCTGTGTGGGGAGCTGGTGAGTCCCAGGCCTGCATGCAGGGTTCCCCCTGAGAACTGGCCTGTAGGGACCTGACAGCAGATCCCTCAGCTGGGTTTTTCCTTCCCCACTGATTATTCCCATTCCCAATTTGTAGTTTGCTGGGAAACTTCCCCAGCCAGGCTGAGTTCACCCTCCAGCTCCCTAGGTGAGACCAGTCACCACATGGTCAGCTCTGCTCTGGCTGCTAGTCCAGGGAAGCTGCCTGCTGAGTGTGTGTCTGGAGGCTGGGCTAGGAGGCTACAGTGTGGATGTTAGTGTAACATGGGTAACCTACACTTTGAGCCCTGCACCCCTTTGTGGTGAGGGGAAATCCTGGGACCCCCGCAGCCTGATTCCTGCCTGAAGAGGATCCCTGCCAGCAGAGAACAGCCCCTCTGCAGTGACTGAGGAGTCCAGAGTCATCTTTGAACCTGAGGATCATCCATGGAGTTTGTGAGTGCACCATCTTTTAGTTAGTTAGTCAGGTAATTTGTTTTGGGGATCCTCTACTCCCTGAACTGTGTCCTCAAGCCAGGAAGTAAGGGTTTAAGGATTTTATAACCTGCTGCATATTACACCTGTGGAGGGATTTACCATCTTCTCCCACTTGTGAGTCCTTTGAGCTGTACTGAACCCAGTCAGCCACACTGCTGAACCATTGCAGAGAAGAATTTTGTGGTTATAGGTCATCAAGGGCCCCAGCAAAGTACGCGTACCAACGGGACACTAATCTTACATTTGCTACATCAAGTCACAGGTACTTATCAGTGTGGGCACCGGTGACCCTAAACATAGTGTTTTACCCTGTTATGTTGTATTTGTCTTCTGTTTAATATAATTATTGTGTTGAATATATTGCATGTGTTTGTGTTATTTCTTGGAAGTCTCCAACTATCTGGCAGTAAGTGGGGATTACCCTGTAGTTAGAATTTTCCTCCAAAGATGTCCTGATGTTCCCGCCAGGAAGGAGCAAGGGGGAGTGGAGGCACCGCCAAATAAATTCATAGGAAAAAAGAAAGAAGATACACCCTACTGAGTGGGTGGCGGGATTCAGAAGAACCCAGACCTGTCCGTCAAAACCTGTAAGCAGATTGGAGGTAGCCAGGTGGAGAGGGGGCGCTACACATGTCTAGCCTAAAGGTTGGACAGTTTGTTTTAAAGTAGAAAAATACTTTTCTTTTATTAAGATTTTCCTGAAGCTGATCATTATGCATGTCTTTTAACACAATGTTGTGATATTATTTGTTGGGGGTGTTGTGAATGTATCAGTTGTCATTTCTCTGGCAAGAGGTAATTTGCTTTTAAACTGTCTTTTTTGGTGGAGGAGGCAGAAGCTTGGGGAATCAGGAAGTAGGTGAGAGAGGTCAAGGAAAGGGTATATAAGATGTACAAAGTACACAGAGTGCTCCAGAATGATATAGTTAATGTTAGACCTTTTTATCTAAATCTTAATTTCTTCCTTAGTTTTACTGATGCAGGAAGGCTGTCTAAATATTATAATTCTGTTTACATTTTCTCTTATACTGACTCCCTAGGAGAGGCTGCACAGAGCTCTGTTTGAGCTTAGCTGCGAAGTCTCCTGCAACAGAAGACTTACCACATGCAAAAGAGGTGATTCTATTGGGACATTTTCAGAGAAACAGAATGATAACTCTAGTAAAAGAAAGTTTCAGTGATATATCTTCCCAAAATCACAATGAGCAACTCAATCAATGCAGTCTCATATTTGTGAAAGAAGAGAGAGAGAACTTGTTACAGTACTGAAGAATCATGTGATTCCAAGGACATTGTTGTGACCTGCAAGGTTAACATTTAAGGGCTGAGGCCCAGATCCTCAGAGGTATTTAGGCTCCTAACTTCCTGAGCCTAAATTCCTTTGAGGATCTGGGCCTGGATCTTTACTTTTCCTACTCACACTTGTGTAATATGTAGACTTGATAGTGATCTAATGGTTGTAGCATTGGATGGGGCATCAGATGTGAGTTCTAGCTCCAGCCCTGCCGCAGGCTTGTTGTGTGGCCTCACGTAAGTAGCTTAACCTCTCGGTTCCCCATGTGTAAAACTGGACTGGTAATGCTTACTCACCTTCATAAAGCACCTTGAAAATGTCAACAACTGCTCAACAGTTTAATATGTGGGC
Organism: Chelydra serpentina; assembly: GCA_037349315.1. Taxonomy (NCBI): domain Eukaryota; kingdom Metazoa; phylum Chordata; order Testudines; family Chelydridae; genus Chelydra; species Chelydra serpentina. The sequence goes on along the minus strand of JBAIAC010000002.1, from coordinate 62,036,311 downwards.
AAAGGAGGAAGATAATAAACGTGGCACTGAATTTTGCCATTGGGTGTAATCAACAGGAGATGCATGAACGTCAGATGATAGTTTAAAGAATACTTTACCTGCGAGATCATCTCATATGTTAAAGAAGAATAGCAATGTAATAAAGGAAGTAAAGTGAATCTAAGCCGAAAAGTAAATCCAAACCACAGATTGGTGTTTTGTGCCTTTTTAAAAACTAGAGCTTCTGCAACGTTGGTCTCCACCCTGTTGCTGTCCTTGGAACTGTCATGCATGGGGAATTCCTCTCCGTAACTAGAATGAAGTGAGTAATCTCTCAAGGATATGTGAACAAATTCTCACTAAAACTGACAAACTGGAAAGTCTCTAGACCGCTGAATGGGAAGCCTGAAGCCATGTTGAAGAGAAACAAGAATTTATGCCAGAGAATCAAGGGACTTTTGAGTCATGGATTCAAGCAGAGTAGGAGAAAACAAAAGCTTTCAAACATCACCTCTGAGGCTGTTGCCTGCTGCACCAAAGCTTTAACAGGCTGCTAGGAAAATGGACAGGTCTGGTCCTGTAATGTGAGTAACTGGGGATCCAGTGTAGGTCAGGAAGCAACCGATAACCCCATTATATCTACAGAGTATTTTCTACTGAAACTACTAGGAACAAAAGTAAAACATGATCCACTTTATCTAGAAAAATGTTCTTTATTAGGTTTCCCAATGAGTAGCTGTAACACCATTTTACAGACAGGTAAAATAAAGTGCAGAGAGCCAGCAGCGAATCTGTGTCAGAGCCAGCCACAAATTCCAAGAGTCCTGACTCTCAATCCCACTCTCTAATCATTAGACACAGTCCCTTCCTGCCAATTTACACATCATGTACAGATAAAAGAGATCTCTTTTCTGGGGATGTAAATGATAAAATGGCAATTTACAATCCACACCAATGAGCATGGAGGAATTCTAAAATGTAACTGGCAGCCTTGAACCAGACGTTTTGCAACTCAGTCCATCATCTCGCTAGGTATTTATACTGGGCCTGATTTTTCACTCCCTTATACTTTGTATAATCATTCACACTTGTGCAAAGTGAGCATAAAACCATGCTCTTCTGATATGGCACTATTTTACAGGTGATTTGAACTCACTTTGCACAACTGTCGATGGCACAGAAGGTGTAAGGCTATGGAGAATTAGGCCCACCTCACAGACCACTGTGTTAAATCTCTGCATGCTCTTTCCGCCACCACCTTTTCATTTCTATAACCTGTTCCCTCTGATGTCCCCCTTTGCCCCGAGATAACCATACTGTAAGTTGTGATAAGAAGCTGGTGCATGTTTTCACAATCCCAGAGTTATTGGCACTGGGCAGCCATTTTACTTAAAGCCCTGGAGGATATACGGACAACAGTACAACCCAGACTGGATTGAGACCACTAGGAAATATATTATTAACTAAAATGACGGTTGATTTGTAGTTGTGATCCCTACCCCTTTTGACATTCAAGACAGCACAGCCTTCGGCTGCCTAAAAGCCTCCACATGTCAATAGTTTTTCTGTTGCTAGGAGGAAGGCTTTTGAAGTGAGAAGAGGAACTGAGATCCTCTAGTCAACAGAAGGATCCTCATGTAAGGGTCAAGAGGGAACAGAATGAAAAGATTAATCTGACCACAGAACACTATTCCTGATTCACTTAAAATCTTCACTTAATGATATGATTTAAGGCTATATCTGGGAAATGTTCAGAAGCTTTCTGTGATGGTGACACCCCATTTAGGCAGAACCTCTTGAGTTCAGAATGGAAATAGAAAGATGAAAAAAGTAGCCTTGGAGAAATTTCCTTTGGATTTTAGCTTGTTGGTGTGTTGTTGACTCAAATGATTTATGGACTGAAGATTAGGGAAGTCATAGCAACACAGAAATTGCCTGGTGAAAATAAACCATCCTTGTGTACTCATATTGAACATAATCACGGAGGCAGCTGACAAACAGGCGCCTTTTTTTTTTCTTGCAGAGAATTTGTAAAGACAAAGCAGATCTGTGCCTTTTGAGACTCTCTGAGCAGCATTTGGCATTCCAATAACTGATGTGATTAATCTACTTTTACCAAAAATAATAATAATCAGTAGTTTTTATCCTCTCCTCCATGGCAGCATATGAGCAACAAGTTTTTATTTTCTTTTGAAGTTGAAATGAATATACCCTCTAAGATGAGAGGAAGGGTGGCCTTGTGATTAAGGGACTGAACTGAGACTTAGGAAACATGGGTTCTATTCCTAGCTCTGTTACAGAGTCATTGTGTGATCTTGGGCAAATCATTTAATCTGTTGATGCCTCAGTTTCCCCTCTGTAAAGTGGGGGCAAACAATACTTCCTTTCTACCACCCTTCATCAGTCTTGTCAATTTAGATTGTAAGGTCTTCAGGACTGGACACAATGGAACAATCTGAATTAGGGCCTCTAGGTGCTACTATATTACAATTAATACATAATAATAATAAAATAGAGCAAGCTGGAAGTCTGATCTCAGGAACAGGAAATCAATGAGGTGCATCCTGTAAACTATTGTCTTGTTATGGTGTGTTAATGAGTGGCCTATGACAAATGCAGCAGATGGTTAAAGAAAAAAACTTTGGAATCACTTAGATTAAGATGGAATAATGTATTGGCTTTGTAGTTACAGGACAACTGATAACATCCCCTTCCTGTAAGTCCTACCAGATCAAAACTGATTAAAGCTAGACAATTGGAGGGGAAAAGAGCAATATGGGTAGGAGAGAAACTGGAAGAATAGAAAACTTCATCTAGTAGGGCTGCCAAAATGAAGCAGATTGTGAGATCAGGGGAGACACATGTCAGGATTGGGGAGAAGAGCAATTCATTGAAGCAGCAATTCAAGTGCAGAAAGATTAGTCTAACGGCTAAATTGAAAACATACAACATCAATATCTTGTTGACGTTTCAGTACAGAGCTGAGTAAAAGCAGCTCATCTGAAAAGAAGAGAGGAAATTCAATACTTTTTGACAAGTCAATGTCCGCAAAGACTTCTTGGAGTCTGCCAAAATAGTGGGTGACTTTTGAGGGACAGAAACATCTTCAAAGTCAAAGCTTCATTTGACAAACTGCCCATTGTCAGCCAAAAACAAAACAAAAACCTTGAAGGAGATGCAGGCAGTGGATAAGGTGGAAAATTGTCATATAGCAGGGATGCTATGCTGTTGATATGAAGCAGAGGGGAGTGAATAGGCAGGTCTGTGGGAAGGTGGGCTACCCCCTGTATCTTAAAGCAGATGAAATCAAAGGTGAAGAAACAGCAATCAGAACAGCTTTTCTTGGCTTTGTAAATCTCCATATGGTCTAGCAGTCTCTCTGATGTGAGGCACTTGTGATAGTGGATTATCCAAGATCTAATCATTCAGTGTTATCTGTAAGACAGTCATTTGTTCCATTAAGTACAACACTTCTGACCCTGTTGAAATATTTGCCGTTGAAACTGACTTTTATAAGGAGTATTAGTATCAGTGTTCTATACAGGGTACGGAGAGTTCATATGCTATCATATATCATTTCCACATAGCATACTGTGATTGTTTTGGTCTAACTGCCTCTCTCTAGATGGAGTTTTGCAAGGACAACTCAGAGAAGTGACATTACCTTTATCCAGTTCTTATTGCAACAAGAAGGCCTAAGATCATTTTTTTAAACTCAGTGCTGATTCATTGGATTACAGCCAAATCCCTGGAAAAACTCCAAATCTGCACATTTCTCCTACCCATTAAAATCTAATACCAAAACAGAGAGCACTGTTGACAAAAAACATCTTTTCCCACAATTTAAGATCCCAATTTACATGTAAAATAAACATTGAATACAGATTTAATTCACTTTTTACATCTTCTGATGGTGTGTAATAGGAATAACACCCTCTATCTTAAAATAAACTTGAAAGGAGCAGACTTTCATGTACTGAATAAAGATCTCAGCTCACAAGCTTGGCTTCTTCGGCACATAGCGCTAGTTTAGTTCCTAATTTCCTCTCGAGTGACTTAATGGTACTGTATTGCTTAATTATAGCAGTTGCAAACTCCATCCTGTAAGAAATATCACTGGGACTCAAACATCTGCAAGATTTTGAAAGAGGAGGATGCCACATAAAATACCCATTTTTGTATTATTTTGTGTTTATTAGTCTGTCGTATACAGTACAGCTACTAAACAGATGGAACAATAAAGTATTTAAATAAAAACCCAGGGTACTCAAATGTAAGATATTAAGTTACACAAAGGCCCATTCTTTCTCTTTCCTTAGAAGATTCAGGCTGGAGTATGGGGCATTTTCAAATAACATCAACCTTTTAGTAAATCACAGGACCTCAAAATGGAATATATTGCTTGGGTTGTTCTAATCTACTCCCCCCCCCCCACCCCATGCTCCTACCCAGGCAAAATTGTTCCCTCTTGTATATTTACTGATATTTTTATCAAGTCTGATTTCTACCATTTCTCTTTGGGAGTCTTTCATGGCCTATTGGCTCTCACTTTTGGGGAACTTTTTCCTGATTTTTTCAGCTTAAATTTTCCTTTTTAGAGTTTGCCACTATTCCTAGTTATCACCTTTAATAATTCTACTCCCTCTCGCTCCTTAACATTGCAAGTGAACATTTGCAGGTGGCAGAAGTAGATACCCCCCATAGAAATGTCCTGAGATGCTTGAAAAGAATGTAGGCTCTCAGTGAACAAGAGAAAGTGCAGACCGGGTAGGGTAACTGCTTACAAAGCAGTCTTATATCTGTTCCACTAAATTTGGCTGTTATCTTTGCACACTACACACACATTGCAACCTTGCTGCAACACCAGAAACAGCAGCCATGGCACTGCAAAGAAGTGTTGTTCTAACAATAGTCTAACTGTAACTTGATGTCTTATAGTTCAGAAGCAAGGGATCAAATTCTGCTATCAGTACACTGCTGTCAACTACAATCAATGGACTTTGGATTGACAGTGCTGTAAATAAGCAGATTTTGCCTCAGTGTATGAGTAGGGCAGAGATCTGTATAAAGGGCATCGAGTTTGTCTGGTATCAATAATTGTAATATTTGCAACCTTAAAATATCATGAGTAGGAAGAAAGTTCAGAATGCTTTAATGGAGTTGCTGTTGCTATAGAAACTATTTCCTGGGCATCTATATGCTCAGTACATTTGTCTCACTTTGTCCCTGGCTATCAGAAAGGTGAACCAGGGGGTGTGTGAAATGAGGGGGAGGGGAACTATTCAAAGGTATTATAAAACAATACATTTTCATATAAAGCTGTCTAGAACAGGTGTTTACAAAGAGACAGTCATTCAGGGAATACTGGTCTACCATTATGGAAGGGAGTAATTGATGCTTTAAGATACAGAGGACCAAATTCAGTGTGATGGAGCTCCAATTGGCTTCAGTGAGTGAACAAGTTTATCTTGGGGAGTATGGGAAAAAAATCATCAGTCAGCATGTCTGTCCAGACTTTGTGTAAGGACAAGTGATTTTGTGAACTCTGTTGCAAAAATTTAAGTATATGCTCCATTTTGCTGAGTGCTATCAATGAGTAAATGACTCCTCGGTTTCTCTGGAGTTTCCATTTCATTTTTGGAAAAATACTGTTGTTTTTTTAAAGTTTACACTAAAAAGCTAACAAGCCAATAATACATATTGACATTGGAAACAAAAACCAGCCTGACACGCTCCCTCAACTTGGTTTCTCCTCTCTTTTTGTTCTAGCAAGTTTGTAAAATGTTAAAACCTGACAAGCAGTGATGTTTTTTCCTCCAGAGATCTTCCCCAAGCAGTGTTCAAGTGGTCTTATTTTGAAGGGTGACTTTGTATATCTCAGCGGTGGGTCTACAACTCTGCAACAAGGTCAATGGGAGGTCAGTCAATGCCAGTCAAATGGGCGGGCAAACTTGTCTCGTCTCTCCCCTGGAAAAAGTGCCACTCCCTCCCAACTAATATGCACCTCCCAGCAACAGTGTCTCTTGTGGAAGAGCAGAGTTTGAGTGTGGAACAGGGAAGGGAATTTATGCACACTGCTCTTGTTAACGGTTAGCCTGAGTTGAGGACATGACAGCGATAAAAATGCACCCCATAGTATATAATGAGATGGCGTTATTCTCTCTCCTTTTTCAAAATGCAAAAATGAAAATAAATAAATAAATAAACAAACAGAAATAGCTGATGACATTCTAACCCCTGATGGTCTTTTGCTTTTCCAAAAACTGTCAGCTAGACGTAAGGAGCCTGTTGCTGCTAGTACATTCTTGGCTGGTCTTTCTGCATCTTCTCCTGTCTCCAAAGATTTCCTCTGGAACAGCAAGCTGTTAGCGTAAGACGTATTGAATAACTGTCTTCCGAAAAACAATCCCAACTCTCTTCCTCCTCCATATACAAAGCACTGAAGCAGGACACTTAAATACTTCACTCCTTATTTTCTAATGGGGACACCTAAATGTTCTGAACATTGTTTAGAATTTTGTTCCTCTTTCAAAAGGAACATAAGAAGATCCTTTCCCCAAGACCCTCAAGAGAAAACTCTGTCTGCATCATCTACTAAGTCAGCTCTTTAATGAGGTGTCCTCCACCTAGTACTGGAGCTCCACTACATGGCTCCTGTAGAACACCCTGGATGTTTTCCTGATCACTCTTGGTTTGGGGGAAAGGCTTTTGTTTTATAGGCTCCCATTTAAAATGTGACTCTGATGACGATCAGGTAACAACCCCCACCACAAGCTGATGGCAGGGCTTGAATCCTGGGATGGTCAGTGCTGCAGTGCAAACTTCTACCACCGGAGTGAAAGACCATTAGCAGGGAGCAGTAGCAGATTGCTATCCTCTGTGCATCAGCTGCAGGTGGAGAGGGAGAGGGATGCATAACTGAACAGTGATTTCTGGATTGTGGTCCCCCTTTTTGCCACTGACTGCCTATGTACATTTGAGCAAGTACCAGAAGTTCTGGGCACTTTGGTTTCCTCATCTGAAAAATGAGGAGGCTAATACTTCCCTATGCCACTGGGATTTAAAGAACATTGAGATCCAGGGGTTAAAAAAATAAAAGCACAATAAGAATGCAAAGTATTATCATTGTTAATATAATTTCAAGTTGACTTTCAGGTTTTGCTCTACTTCCATCTCATCCACCTCACCTCCACTGATGAACTGCTAGGTCATAGGTTCAGTTCATTCATTAACCTACTTTACAGCTGCAGAAATGAACACACTGAAAGAAGAGCGTAGACAAGGTTTCCTTCTGATTTGTTTCCTTTTGAATACATCAGGCTTAGGGCATGCCCTATCCATCATCATCAGATTTGGTTTTGTGTGTCTCAGTTACAAAAATATCAATGTTAAAGCCATCTTTGAAGTATGCCCAGATGCAAGAAAGAAACCAGGAGAAAACTTACCATCAAGGCATCAGCTTTACTATGATGAACCAGAGGAAGGGGACACAGCACCAAATGGTAATTTTCCTGTTCCCTATGGAGCACTGTAAAAAGCTACGTGGTCTTATAGAGAGGGTGCTGGCTTGAAATGTACGAAACAGGGGCTATCTTCCTGTTTCTGCTAGAAACCTTGTATGTGGGTGATTTCTTTATCTTTGTTTCCCCTCCCACCCTTTGCCTGTCTTGTATATTTAAATAGTGGGCTTTTCAGCGATTGTCTCTTCCTGTGTGTTGGAACAGTGTTTAATACAGTGGAGTCCTGATCTGAATAGGTGTCTCTAGATGTTAATGTAATACAGCATAAATAATGTTACACACAAAAAACTATGTTAAAAGAAGATTATTAAGGTTGCAAAGTTAAACACTCAAAAGTTGAGAAATGAATAGGGTGACCATATTTCCCAAAGGGAAAATGGGACACTCTGTGGGGTTAGCCTGCGCCCCTTCCCCCCATGCAGGTCTGGCCTCAGCTGCTCACCTGAAACCCCCCACCCCCCGCAACCTGTGCAGGGCTGGCCCGAGCCACTCGCATAAGCGGGGCTGGTGTCACCACTTCCCCCGCCCCCCGCACATTTCTCTGCACCCCGCTTTTTGACAAATGCTTTTTTGCCGAAAAGTCATGATGGCCAGGACAGGGCTAAAAAATGGAACTGTCCTGGCCTGTCTAGGTCACCCTAGAAATAAAAAAAAATTAAGGTAGGCCACACAACTTTAATTTGGGCCCCTTGTGCATATGCTGCCTGGGTGCCAGCAGGGTTATGGGGTCATTAAGACCATAGGAGAGACAGACTCTCTGCTCTACATTCCAGTTCCCAGTCTCACAAATTACAGAGAAAGTCCTACTGAGCTCTCTGTAGCTCTGAGCTGGGGCATACTCAGTTGCTCTGTGAGTCTGGCACATGCTCAGTCTGGTCAGCACTAGGAACTGTGAGAGGCTTGAGCATGCTCAGTGAGGGTGGAATCGTTGGAGATTTTAGCAGTTATCGTCTAGCAAGTCTCTACAGAGCATGTGTGAACTGCAATTTTGCAAAGGCTTATAACTTTGCTACATTTGGGGGATTTTTATGTGGAAGGCAAAAGGCGCATCTTTGACACAAAGGTCACCTTCCTGCCAAATTTCAAGCCCATGCTCCAACGCATGAAGGTGCTGGAACATTTCAAAGAAAAAGTTGCCAATATTTTTTAACATGGGCAAATGTATTTTTCCCTGTCATTTTTGGAAACAGTGGAACTGTTTTGGTTAAAATTAAAATCAATAATAATAATAATAAATTAATAATCAGCCAAAGGCAGACACCTATCATGGAAAATTTTAGCCTAAACGGTTAAAGTTTGACAGAGTTATAAGCAACTGAAAACAGTGTCTTATAATGGGACATGTTGGGTAATAATAAGCAACTCCTCACCTATAATCTGGACCAACGTATAGTGGAAACACTTTTTTTTTAATTAGGAAAGGGAACAGGCAACAGAGACCTTGAGCAAAATGACTCCACACTTCTCTGTGTGCCATGGACCCAAACTGCACCCTGGCTGTCTGCACATGGCTGTCAAGGGGTTTTTCAAGCTAGGCTGGAGATATGGCACAAAGCACAGAACCACTAGCTCACAAAACACTGCATGAAGGAGGTGCAAAAGGCGACAAGTCCTACTCCTGCCCATAGGACATAGCTATGGAGCATAGCTGTGCTGGTTCCCTCTTCCAGATAGGAGGTGAAAGGGACAACGAGTTACTTTGCATGTGGGACTAGGATTTGGCCCCTTGTGCTCAAAACCCCGGATCCTCAAAGGTGTTTAGGCACCTAACTTCCATGGGAATTAGCATCTAAATACTTTTGAGGCTGTGGGCCAGAGAGCTTTAAACTTCTGACTCAAGACTGACCAGATTTGCTTTTTTTCAGAATGAGTTGCCATGGAATGGTTGTTTGGTTGCCTTCATCTAGTTCTGTCTTAAAAATGGGACAAAGAATTGAGCCAACAAAGCATAGTTCCTGGCAGATTTGTAGAGCAAGATACTGTACCATATAGCAATATAAAGCATCAGTGATTAAAAGCAAACACAACAGAAATCCCTCCTCTCTCCCCCAAAAAACCTTTTACCTTCTTTAATTACTGAACCAGGCTGAGAATTCTGAATTAGCAGGAAGCATGTTCCACACATGAGAGAAATAATTGTAAAAAACCCAGCTCCTACTGCAAAAATATATACGTATATTTATAATGTAACATTTTTAGAATTTGAAAAGCATGTGATATTGACAGCCCCAGAACAATACAGCACAAGCAGTGTAAGTCTCCCCACAATAACGAGGATAGCTAATGTAACACCGATTTTTAAAAAAGACTCCAGAAATGATCCTGGCAATTCAAGGGTGGTAAGCCTAACTTCAGGAATGGGTAAATTGGTTGAAACTGTAGTAAAGAACAGTATTATCAGACACATAGATGAACACAATTTGTTGGGGAAGAGTCGACATGGCTTTTCCAAAGGAATATCATGCTTTACTAAACTATTAGAATTCTTTGAGTGGAGGTCAACAGAGGCGGACAAGGATGATTCAATGCATATAGTGTACTTGGACTTTTACTCTTAAGCAAACTAAGCAGTAATGGGATAAGAAGGAAGGTCCTCTCCTAGATCAGTTACTAGTTAAAAGACACAAAACAAAGGGTAGGAATAAATGATCAGTTTTCACAACAGAGGGGGTAGATAGCGGGGTCCCCCAAGGATCTGTACTGGGACCAGTGCTGTTCAACATATTCATCGGTGAACTGGAAAAAGGGGTAAACTGTGAGGTGGCAAAGTTTGCAGATGATACAGAATTACTTAGGATAGTTAAGTCCAAAGCTGACTGTGAAAAGTTACAAAGGAATCTCACAAAACTGGGTGACTGGGCAACAAAATGGCAGATGAAATTTAATGTTGATAAATGCAAGTATTGCATATTGGAAAACATAATCCCAACTATGCATACAAAATGATGGGGTCAAAATTAGCTGTTACCACTCAAAAAAGAGATCTTGGAGTCATTGTGTCTAGTTGTCTGAACACAGCTGCTCAATGGCAGCAGCAGTCAAAAAAGCGAACAGAATGTCAGGAATCATTAGGAAAGGGATAGATAAGAAGACAGTAAATATAATGCCACCATATAAACCCATGGTACACCCACACCTTGAGTACTGCATGCAGTTCTGGTTGCCCCATTTCAAAAAATATATATTAGAATTTGAAAAAGTACAGAGAAAGCCTACAAAAATGATTAAGGGTATGGAACAGTCTCCATAAGGAGAGTTTAAAAAGACCAGGACTGTTCAGTTTAGAAAAGAGATGACTAAGGGGGAATATGATGGAACTCTATACAATGATGAATGGTGTGGAGAAAATGAATAAAGAAGTGTTATTTACCCCTTCAAATAACACAAGATCCAGGGGACACCCAATAAAATTAATAGGCAGCAGGTTTAAAACAAATGAAAGGAAGTACTTCCGGTCACAATGCACAGTCAACCTGTGGAACGTGTTGCCTGGGGATGTTGTGAAGGCCAAAAGTATAACTGGGTTCAAAAAAGAATTAAATAAGTTCCTGGAGAATAGGTTCATCAATGTCTATTAGACAAGATGGTCAGCAACGCAACCCCGTGCTCTGGGTGTCCCTAAGCCTCTGACTGCCAGAAGCTGGGAGGGGCCGACAGAGTGTGGATCACTTACTAATTGCCCTGTTCTGTTCATTCCTACTGAAGCATCTGGCACTGGATACTGTCAGAAGACAGGATACTGGGCTAGATGGACCATTGGTCTAACCCAGTATGGCCATTCTTACGTTCAATACTCTGGAGATGTACCTCAACTTTGACATGAAGAGACCACTTCTAGCTCCAAAGAAAGCTCATTGTTTAATCCCATTCAGTCTTTGGCCTCTCTTGTTGTGACTACCAAATGGGATGGCATTTTAATATATGGTCACTCAGTTGTCTCCAGTAGGAACTGGGACCACTGAGACCATCACCCACTCATTTTGTAAAGCTGCTAAACATCTATAAAATAGTTGATATCCTTCATTGACTGTCTATGTGGACTGAATGTAACCAGGACCCGCCACACAAAATGTTCTATGGGCTTTTACCAAATGTGTGAGCCATCTACTCCCCTCCTTGGGTCAACTCAAACTGAACTAATTTCCATATAATAAAAAAACAAAAGCCCCAATCAGAACTGGAACCTTTGTAGACAGCCTGAGCAGAGAGGCAAAATAATGAATGTCCACAACACTGAGCTACCTTTCTCAAGACAGCCTGTCTGTGGCTGGATTAAAGCACATCACTCTGAGCCCTGACCCACTCATTTTGTGCCTTCAGGGGATGTGGACATTCACTGGACAGGATGCACAGTGCATGCTACCTTACTGAATGCTGGCAGATCACTATTGTTGTTAAACATTTTCTGCACACGCAGTATATGTGCAGTATAATTCAAATTTCCACCATTTCTCAGCAGATCACTCATAGGCACTTCTTAAGCAGGGCTCTGGATTTTGGCTTTCTTTCCCAGTCATTTCAGTGGTAGAGCTATTCCAAAAATAAAGGTCACATTACTTATTTTTTTTATAATAGGGAAAATATATTGTTTCCCACTAGCCTTGTCACAAAAAATCGGAATGGGTTTTGCTCAGACTTTCACTTCTCAGCAGGCAAGGCCTGGAAAATTTCGACCTGCTACCTTCAAAAAGTAATGAGTGATTGAAAACCGGGCGTTTTAAATGGAAATGTTTTGGCATCCTTAAAGGTGACCTGCAAAATGAAAAGAGCAGGGTTGTGGCCTTCTTTATGATGTATAGAGTATAAAGAATAAATGAAAAATCTTGGTTTTTCTTATTCCTCCCATATTATTCTGCTCGTTCTTAAAAATGTCAGTAGTATAAAATCTTGTCTTCCTAATTTGTGCTGGAATTTCCCTAGAAGACCTATGTAGAAGAGTGGCATAGTTCTCAGCACTTAATTGAACAAAGCTTTAACAAAGAGATCTTTTCTCACAACTTTTCATCAGGCATTTGAGTCATGATAAATAGCTTTTAATAAAAACAGAAAACTAAAAAACCTGAAATAGTATGACTAAAAATCCCCTCTCACTCTTAATTGCTCAATTTCACTTCTTTGGAACCTATGACCTACTAGCTCTTCAGTCATTCATAAAGTCTTCCTGGAAGAACATGGCTTCATTTCTAATGTAAAAAATAAGAAGACCTCTACCCCCTCTGCAAATTTAAATAACATAGAATATTTTCAGGCCTACTTTGCACACCATAAAGAAGCAAATAAAGATACAAACCCATTTTCCTCCTCTTTGCAGGTCACCTTTCACTACAGCTGTGGTTAGCACACCAACTATAAAATACATAATGAGTCCTCCGTGCTCACAGTCAGTGCATCTTTCTCTTCCAGTCACTCTCAGCCGCCTTTACTCGGATTCCAGGTTATATTAAGACTTCTGGCTTTGAGGCTGTACTGAGAAATCTCAACACAGACTTGAAACTTCGCAAGTGTTGTCTGTGAATGGAATCAGACAGAAACACTGACCGCACGTGAGAGGCAAGGAGTAGTGGGTAGAAGAGGCTAGTGGAGGAATCTGAAATTAAAAACATAACATTTGGAGGAAATAGCAGAATATGAGTTCTCTGAAATACTCGCTGAATCAGAATCAGAGCCTCCATCAAGGCTGAACTAGAACGATTCAGATTTGTTCTGTTTAATATACGTTTCAGAAACAGATCTGATGCTAAAAGTTTCCTCTTTGTTGTTCTTTTAAAAGCCAAATTAAACCTGTGATTGTTTTACAGAGAAAATTGTAAGCTAGGGGGCTTTATTAAAAGACCTAAGGAATAAAATATTTAATCTTTTGACAGAGAGCTAACAGGAGTGCTGTATCTACTTGGTTATTGTCATCTTTATTCAGCAATGATTTTATTAACCTAGGCCCTAGTCTGATACTCATTACTCAGGCAAATCTCTCATTGGCTTTAGGGGCACTTTTACCTAAGTACCAGGTTGGGGCTCTATTGTGAAGAACCCATAGTTAGTACAAATTAGTACTACATGTTAATTATTGGAATTATTTAAAGTGATAAAGTGAGTTCAGATACAATTAAAATGAATTTAGTACTTGTGAAAGGTGTATGATAGCTTGGGAGATCAAAGTACTTTTTTATCCACAGGACAAGTACAACACAAAGTAGCAAGCTTCCAGATGCTGCTTTGTGTTGTATTAACAGCAAGCTTCCTGTCTTACCAATTGCCTCAGTCTTGTTATGGACAGACCACTTGTGGGGTTAAAAGGGAAGTCCACTGTCCATGCCCATTTAAGCTACATTTTCAAAGAATTTGCAACACTAATTCAGGTTGTAGTATAGACAATAACAGTTATGCTTACGCAAAATTTGCATCCGCTGAGTATTTTCAAAGGAGAATGCAACTGGGAGAAAGTGAGTTGCATCTGTCAAGATGTGCATAGCCTGTAAAATGCACCTACCAAGGAATTTTTAAATGATCATATCTGGGCTCAAGAAATCATTGGAGTGTAAACAGTGTTTGCCAGAATTTGCACCAGTAGCAGTTACCATGGATGAGCCTTCCTCACTTCAGCTATATTGCAAGGACACATTGACCAAGCCCAAGCCATTTTTAAGGGGCATGTGGGGACAAAAATACATTCTTTCCCACTTGGCTGATGGGTTTGGAATTGTTGTTTTGGAGGCAACCTGAAGCTGGCTGCTAATAGAGAAGGAACTTTAAGGGGCAGGGAGAGAGTCCATTGAGCATCCAGCAAGTGGTTAGTTCTAGGGGAAGAATGGGGGGATAGCTCAGTGGTTTGAGCATTGGGCTGCCAAACCCAGGGTTGTGAGTTCCATCCTTGAGGGGGCCATTTAGGGATCTGGGGCAAAAATCTGTCAGGGGACAGTACTTGGTCCTGCTAGTGAAGGCAGGGGACTGGACTCAATGACCTTTCAAGGTCCTTCCAGTTCTATGAGACAGGCATATCTCCATATATATATATATATATATTATATTATTTTATATATTAAGAAGCTATGTGTGATGGGGAAGAGTGCAAGGGTAGGATGAGGAGATATTATTTTTTTCAAATAAGCCAGGAGTCTGGAAAGTCTATGCCCATTGTGGAGGAATTTTAGGTCATTCTTCTCTGTTTATTTTTCTCTCACCTTTCTCAGATAATAACCTAAAACTTCCCAGGGTGAATATAAGACCCTACTGTGGGTGGGAGCCTGATGGCCTCCAGACTTCTGCCTTATTTTGAGACGTGTCTTTGGTAAAATTTTTGGCCTGTTGGCAACTATGGACCATCCCAGTGCTAAGCCATTCTGTGTGCGCTATTCTGAGGGGAGTTAAATTGACTTCCCCAGAGACACAGGCCAGCGCTATCAGCTCATGACAGCTTTATGACGTTGCACAATTTCCATTGCTCTGGGTGCTATTTTGCACATAGTTTACCTCAGGCCCCAAGGCGGCCTACAGGCTTAATGTGCAAACTATATCATCACAGACCTCATCACCCAGTACTCAGGAGCAAGGACTTCTACTGGACTGACAGTACAAACCCTTCACTTGCCTTCCAGTGGCTGTCCAGCCACCACCAAACTCCCCAACTTTCATGGGCAGCTCTGTACTGTGCCAGGGGGTTAATCCCATTGATGTGGTGGTGTTATTATTGTCTATAGCAAGGAAATTCTGCCAAGTTTTCTGGTTTCATCAGTTCCTTTCCGAGCAAATTCCACTCTTTGAATCATAGGAGGTGACTTCTCAGAGAGAGGGTGAGTTCACAAAGTTCACAGGGAGGATGCTTCAACACTACATCAGTCACAACCCCTTGACACTCACCCACCCGATCTGCGTAAGGGATTTATTCAATCTCCTTCATCCAAGGCTGTCTCTTTCCTCAGTTTTTGTTAAAAATCTGTACTGCATTTGTCCCTTATTTTGAGAAGGTTCTTTGGCAAAATTTTTGGCCTGTTGGCAACTATGGACCATCCCAGTGCTAAGCCATTCTGTTGACCCCTGTGTGTGTGCTGTTCTGAGGGAAGTTAAACTGACTTCCCCAGACACACAGGCCAGTGCTATCAACTCATGACAGCCCCTCCCCCACGTTTGTACATAGGAAAGATATGTCCTTGGTCACACTATGCATGACTATGTGTCCTTTGTTGATTTGCACAGTAACTAGCTGGTGTCCCAAGACCCACAACTGCTGCTGTGGCACTGGGCTCCTCAATGCCTCCTGACTGTCTTCTGAGTTTCATGACAATTCAGATTAATGCAAAAGTGTAAGCACTTGGACAGTCCTTTTCACCCTAGCATTTACCTTCTTTTCCTATTGTTTCTGTGGATGCATCTCTGAATTTTCATGTATTTTTGCCCCTCACTACTTTTTTTTTAAAATGAAGGGAACAGTGTAATCACAAGTATTGTCCTATGTGCTCAAATATGTGAGCTCAGATTTGCTCTTAACCTTTGTCCTTTCTGCCGAGCCAGTTGCCAAGTCAAACAAGGGTGCTGCTAAGTGCTGCCGATCGTTGCGGGATGTTAACAATCGAGTAATGCACCAATGGCCACCATTAAATAGCTACCGCTAACCACACCACACTGTCCTTGGTGCTGCAGTTATTTCCTATTTTGTGGTGTGACAACAGTTGGCAAATTTGTTCGTCTCTAAGGTGCCACAAGTATTTCTTTCTTATTTTCTTTTTGCTGACACAGACTAACACGGCTGCTACACTGAAACAGTTGGCTTGTTACTTAATCCGTGATAATATTTCAGCAGCAGGAGAATTGATAAGGATGTAAAAGAATGAAAAAGTGTAACATTTTAAATTCCCAACAGTGCTACCTTATAGAAAACCATTATTGTGGATCTTAAAAGTTTGTGCTATTTGTTTAGTCTTGTGTCCTTCTCAGACATCAATTTTCTCCCACCAGCTCTTGATTTTATTTTCTGCAAGTCTTGATGTACTTTTGCAAGCTCCTACCATTTCTTCTTAGACCTGAGCTTCTTAACTAAAGCCATTTATTGATATACTACATCTCTCAGTGAAGTAGTAAATCAATAAATTAAAGATTAGTTCAGTGTGTCAGCTTTCCCTAAGAATTCTGGGAAACATTTGCCACTTTGGATGACTGTGGAGGCCATGCAACAGCCTAACATAGCAAATTTAATAACTCTGGAAGACAGACACTATCTCTCAAAGACATTTTCTCCTGCCTTATATTTTTGAAAGTCACCTTTTAAACTAATTCACAGATTCTAATCACTATTAGCCAAACAAACAGATGTTGTGTTAGTTTTATATATTGTGAAGGAAGCGTCCACACAAATATGCAGGTATCTTTTATTGAATTCTGCCCTGCTCTGGTTTTATAGGGCTATTTATAGTCATACAATTTCTTCTTAATACATGGCAGCTTTCCTGTCTGATTCAGTATCTATTGTGCTTTTGACACATGTGATCACAAACATTCCTTACAGCATCTCATTTCTATGACTGCGTAGATTATGGTATATTAGTACTGCACTGGATTCCATCAGCCTTATCTCTTAGAACCGGTTCATTCCATTTGCTCTACTGCTGTTCCGTTCTCTCTTGCTAGTTTTGACATGGGTACTCGCGCCTTAGAAATCTGGTCAGGGTTTTGCACACTTTAGATCTTACATTTAGATCACAGCCAGTTTCCAGACGTTTACTCAGGATAAGATTTTCAAAATGGGAACCTAAAATTAGGCCCCTGAACCAATATTTTTGACTTATCTTCAAATGTACTGAGCACCTACCGGCTCCTACTGATTTAATTTGGGAGCTGTAGGATACTCAGCATCTATACAAATAAGATCACATATTTAGGTGTCTAAACCAGAACCTAAGAGCCTAGCTTTAGGCACCCTTCTTTGAAAATTTTGGTTTACGTATGAAGTATTTAAAATGTAATACTAATTTTGAATACTTCATACTTAAACCAACATTTTCAAAGAAGGGTGCCTAAAGCTAGGCTCTTAGGTTCTGGTTTAGACACCTAAATATGTGACCTTATTTGTATAGGTGCTGAGTATCCTACATCTTGAACCCATTCCTCACATGTTTGAAATATTATATTCACTTCTCTATAATTCACTTTATTAAGAGAATTTACTTGAAATAGGAAAGCAAACATATCTCACATACAAACAAGCCAATTACAAAAAGGATAGCGCGACTGATTCCAATTTTTCATTTGGAATCAGTTATTTGATGAATTCAGTCCTTTTTTTGTCTGCAAACTTGTTCTCAAGCCAATCCTGATTTCTATTATCATCCTTTGTACTACCGTAATGCCTAGGAACCCCCCTCAAGGCTCATGTGCTATGTGCCTGGTCACCTACGTCTCATGATTACATGACTGAAACATTTTGAACAGGAGAAGTACAAATGATAAATAGCAGATATTGAATATGATGATTATTGTTTGCCCACATATTCCTTTGTTAGCATGTGAAGATAGCTATTTGTATGAAGATCAGCCATTCCCCAAATGTTCATAGGGAACAAAATCCCAAAACCATGCCCACATGGTGTGATGGATCCATCTAGTGATGGCTAGGCCATGTAGAGGTTGATGAGTCTGCTACACTCTTGGCTGAGAGAGCTGTGTCTTTTAGTTATGCAATAGAGGCTCATGCATTAAGGCCCTGAGATGCCAAGTTAGATCCTGCTGCTGACTAGGCATACAGGGTGGTGGTGTTCTGCATGGGGAATTGAACTGGGAAACATCTAAGGCTTGCAATGCACTTTACCCAGCTACAGGGAGCAAATTAGCCATGACCAGGTGACGTGGTGCTCTGTCTTATGCCAGTGGTAGCCAGGCCAACTAGAGATTGATGTGCTTGCTACAACCTTGGCCAAAACAGGTGGATCTTTTAGCTCAGGCAGTAGAAGCTCATGTACTAAGATCTAGAGAACATACGTGCAATCCCTGCAGCTGCTAACAGCCCCCCTTCCCCCAGAGCCATCAACATTACAATTCCTTTTGCACAAATGTTTGTGAATAGCTTCAGTATAGGTAGATGGATCTGTGCAGCCAAATGGAAGCTGAGCAAATGAATGATCCACAGACACTACTTTGATGGTACTTGAGCCAAGCTGCAGAAGTGATAGCTATAACGCTACCTTAGAAAAAAATGGGTTGCTACCTATGCAAGCGTTTGGTGGTGAAATTTATGGCTCTGTGGTGTGAAGTCTGCTGAAGCTTCATGGTCTGGCAAGATTTTCCAGGTGCAGTGACAAATTCTCAGCCCTGCTGCCTCTGAGGTCTGAGCTTACTGGAGCTGGATTGTCTCTGGATGGACTCCCTGCCCACATAAGCCTAAATGAATCTGATTAGGATTTCTTCCTAAGGGTCAGCGGTGGGAGCCTTAAGTACCTGTCCCAACCCCTGCCCTCTACTCAGAGCTGAAGTCCCAAACTGTCCCAGCCAGGGTCTAGGGAAGGGTCAGTTCTCGCCAGAAGACTGACAAGCAGTTTGGGAATAACCTTTTAAGGACCACACACCCACAAAAAATGCTCCTGGTTCACAGGTTAACAAGGACCTGCAAAGTAGATCTAAAAACAGGGTAAAGAATCATCCCCAGCCACCTGCCTAGAGTGGCGAAGTGGGTGTTAGTTAATGTTATCCAATATCAAGGCTAGCAGCTTGCTGCTGTTGTAAGTTAATGGAATTGTTTATTTGGTTGAAGTGGAAGCAGTCTGTGCCATAACGTTGAAGGTCCTGAGTTCAAACCCTGCCAATAACCACATGGGAAGTCATTACATGTGCCAAAAATACATTAGCAGCTGAGAAGCAATATCTTTATTGAGGTGATTATTACAGAAGACTAATATGATATACAAAGTGTTCATATGGTAACCTTTACCAAGAAAAGTCACTATTCTGAGCACTTTTGTAATGCAGGAATGTATTCTTGCCTAATCTGACAACCTTAAATCATTTCTGAGTCTGCACCTTACCTAGATGAATATCTGAAAGTTAACTAAAAAGAAGGCTTTCTCATTGTGGAACTTAAGGTCCAGTGTTACAGAATACATTATTTCCTGCCTGTGGCTCTTGGGGAGAGGCATGGGTCAAAAATCTTCACCTGGATTTAACAAGGGCTTCTGACTTCATGCTTCCAAACTCATGCAATATGCAATGATGTCAATGATTACAGCATTTGGATGTACACAATCAAAGGCCACACTGAAAATTTGGCCCTATTTGTTCTTACCTTATCTGGGTTAACTGTATATTAGCTACCAATTACTGTAATAGAAACCTGCCCATCTGCAAACCTGCCCATCTGCAGGCCACTTGTGTGCTTTTTTAAAAATGAAGAGTAAAATGTAAAATGTCAAACAACTATCTCTGACTTACACTTGGGAAACTGAACTGTTGATGATTAGTGTCCCATTTATAATTAAAATTTGGTCTCCTTTTCTAATTTTTGTTGACATGCTGTTGGTTCTGTGGACTCCTAACAGACTTCTTGGATTTTTAAATAGACTCTGCTTTGACTTCCAATTATCATAAAATTAACAATTCTAAAAATGCTATCTTTTAACTGCACTGCTCACGTTCATTTTTCTGTGCACTTTGAATATGCTATTGTGGCATGTCTTTTGTAGAATTTGGATTAGTCTATCACACTTCTGTCTCTGTATTTTTAAGATATACCAGTAGCTAGCCTAAAAAGTTGATAATATTTGCTTGTTCCAAAATCAAAACAAAGCACAATCTCCCCCTGCCCAACAAAATGTGATCACCCCTTAGTACAAGTAATATCATAATCTTAACATCTTCTGCATGCTTAATTACCAGTCAGTATACATTTCAGAATATGTGAGCAGTTCATGATTGTGAACTCTCTCTTTTCCTTAATGATTACTTTCAACTTCTTTACCAAATTATTATTAATTGTTAAGAACTAGAAATATGATTAACACTAGACAAGATGCAATAGAAAACATGCTCCTGCCCCTAGAAACTCAGTCTGAGGACTAGATTATGGCATCCTAACTCACACTAAGTAGTACCTTTAATCTGTGAATAGTTTCACTGGACTACGTTTTGACTTAGGCAGAATGTCTCATGAAGGGGCATACATTTTCCTCCATGACTTATGAACTTGGGCATCCTTCCTGCACTAGGGTCTGGCTGTGCAGAGAGGAATGCTTTGTACATAAGAACAAAAGAATGGCCATACTGAGTCAGACTAATCGTCCATCTAGCCCAGTATCCTGTCTTCCAACAGTGGCCAATGCCAGGTGCTTCAGAGGGAATTTAACAGAACAGATAATCATCATTTGATCCATCCTCTGTTGCCCATCCCCAGCTCTCCAGACTATGTGGGCAGTGATTGGGAGAGAATTGGGGAAGTTGTGCAGGTTTAGGGATGGGTGTAGTGGTTGGAATTTACTGTTGGTATGGGCTAGTAGGAAATTGCTATCAGCAAGGGGGAAGAAAGGAAGAAATTGTGGCTCGCTGGGCCACAGTTCCTTCTGTTGGATGCTCTGGAGGCGAAGTGGCAAGGTGCTGTCCCTTGCTATTGGCTGAGTCTTTGGGATGCAATTTAATCCATTCAGTGGGACCACACATAGAGTAATGCAAATATTCAGTGTCAGCAAGGGTACAGATATGGCTCTTAAAGAAAACTTATTAAAAACACATCCAAGCAAGAAACCATCATAAGAACTTACACTTATTAAAATGCTTGAAGTCTAGTATGTGTGGAAGGGTCATTCCAATGCTCCAACAATGTGGTGTTTTGGATCCATTAAAGTCCATGTCAGAAATAAAGGTAAAAATGAGGAGATTTGGGTAAGGGCTTTTGCATTTATCGCCTCTAAGGGCTTGATTTTCAGCACTCGCCACTCTTGTTAACTTCAACTGGAGCTCTTAGTGCCCTGAAAATGAGCTGCTTACTGTCCAATCACTTTTCCCAAGAAGTTTAAAATCATTATGTGGCTCCATATAGAGTGGAAGAAGACAGGGAGGTAACATTGGGGGACCCGCTAGGTTTGTCACTTTTACGCTTAGGCTATAGACTTTTCTAATCTTATCCCAGATAAAAGACTACCAAGGTCTTCTTTTAAGACAGCTGCCAAAATAAACTCCACAGATTTCCCACTAATTACCTGTTCCTAGCATAGAGAAAGATTGTGGTACATCAGATTCCAGCATATGGTAATTGTTTGCTAATTGCTGTAATTTTGATAGTGGTTACAGTTTGTGTCTTTATAAACTCTCAAGGTCCACTTCCTAGTTTCTGAAATCCAATAAAAACATCACTGTACATAATGGAGAATTAGTCTGGAGTTCTGAATAGGGGTGCTGAGAATGCCAAGTGTTTCTTCCCAAAATGAAACATATACGAGTGTTTTACAAATCTATCAGACTTTAACATTGTTTTATTGTTGATACATTATCTCAGAGCCTTTCGTACCCCAATCCATAAGTCCTTTACTTAGGCAAAACTACCATTCACTTGAATGGAAATTTTACCAACACAAGGACTGGACTGTATACCTAGCAGCCCCGAGGAAAATGAGATATAATAACCATACTCTACTGGATGGAGCCCTTGCTACTAGTGATTCATACAAATCAAAACTCCAGGTTATTGGTGACATTTGGATTTTGGTGTTAACTTTGAGTTCTAACCAATACTTGCCTATTACTGAATAGGAAAATAATACTAGACTCTAAAAGGGTTATTTGTAAAATTCGTAAGGGTTTTTAAAATGTATATGTCACAGTTCAGGGCAAATGCACCTGTATTTCCCCCTCTGTGGTCCACCAAGGGCACTCACTATAGGCTCCTGGCTACTCAGACATCATCTCTCTAGGCAGAGACCTGCATCTCACTCCCTCCTGATTGGGAATTTTCAAGGCTGTACAGGTCCTTACCTACCTGGATAAGGACCTGGTTAAAGAGGAGACTACGATGAGTCATGCTGAAATGTGAATGTTCAGGCTGGTGGGAGGTTACTAGTGGAGTTTCTCAAGGACTGGTTTTGGGACTAATGTTATTTATGTTTTTCATTATTGACCATGGCACACAAAGTGGGAGTGTGCTAATAAAATGTGTGGATGACTCAAAGTTGGGAGATATTGCCAATACAAAGGAAGACCGGAATATTATACAAGAAGATCTGGATGAACTGGAAAACTGAAGTAATAGAAATAGGATGAAAATGTAATAGTGAAAAGTGCAAGGTCATGCACTTAGGGACTAATAACAGAATTTTTGCTATAAGCTGGGTATTTACCAGTTGGAAAAGACAGAAGAGAAGAAAGATGTGGGTGTATAGGTCAATAATAGAATCATAGGACTGAAAGGGACCTTGAGAGGTCTTCTAGTCCAGTCCCTTGCACTCAAGGCAGGACTAAACATTATCAAGACCATTATCTAGAATGACTATGAGCCACCAATGTTTGTAGCCATGAAAAAGGCTAATGCAATCCTAGGATGCGTCAGGTAAGGTATTACCAGTAGAGAGAGGTAAGTGTTATGTCCATTATACAAGGCTCTGGAGAGTCCTCATCTGGAATACTGTGTGCAGTTCTGGTCTCTCATGTTTAAGAAAGATGAATTCAAACTGAATCAGGAGACTTAAGGAGCTTGCGAAATGAAGGCTGAGAGCAGATATGTTTGCTCTCTATAAATATATTAGAGGGATAAGCACCAGAGAGGAAGAGGAGTTATTTAAGTTACGGGCCAAAATTGACACAAGAACAAACAAATATAAACTGGACATCAACAAGTTTAGGCTTGACATTGCATGAACGTTTTAAGCCATCATAGGAGTGAAGTTCTGGAACAGTCTTCCAAGGAGAGTAGTGGAGGCATAAAAACTAACTTGTTTTAAGATTGAGCTTGATTATGGAGGGTATGATATGATGAGGTTGCCTACAATAGCATATGGCACATCTGTGACTGCTGTTAGCAAATATCTCCACTAGCTGGAGATGGGACACTAAATGGGGAGGGCTCTGAATTGCTATAGAGAATTCTTTCCCGGATGTCTGGCTGGTGGGTCTCACCCACATGCTCAGGGTCCAACTGACTGCCATATTTGGGGTCAGGAGAGAATTTCCCCGCAGATCTGATTGGCAGACATCCTGGGGGCTTTTCACCTTCTATTGCAACATGGGGCATGGATCACCTGCTGGTTTGAATTAGAGTAAATTATGTATTCTCAGTAACTTGAAGTCTTTAAATCAAGATTTGTGGACTTCAGTAACTCAGCCAGAGGTAATGGCCAACTATAGGAGCGGATGGCCTGCGATGTCTTAAAGTCTATGGTCTTAAAGTCTACACTGTCTATACTGTGATATCCCCAGCAAGCCAGACTGCCTAAATAGGCCAGAATCTGTGTTGTGCTTTGCTTCCTCTTTGAAAGCTATGAACAATGTAGTTACCTGCAGTTATAAGTTACTACACAGCTCTTTATAAGCAAGCACATTTATTCTTAAGCTGAAAGAATTATAGAGAAATTCAGACTGGAAACAAGACATACATTTTTAAAGGTGAGAGTAGTTAATCATTGGAAGAATTTACCGAGGGTTGTGATGGATTTTCCATCACTGGCAATTTTTAAATCGAGATTGTCTGTTTTTCTAAAAGATACACTTTAGGAATTATTTTGAGGCCTGTGTTTTACAGGAGGTCAGACTAGATGATCACAATGGTGCCTTCTGGCCTTTGAATATATGAATCTATGAAAACATATTAAAATCAATAAAATATCTTATATGCATGCTAAAACCAAGCTTACCAGAGGTCACCCATCAGTCTTATGGGGGAGTACTGCCTATTAAGGGCACCCAGGGAAGGTATTTAGTGATCCCAGAAATTCTGGATAGAGGCTCAAGTTGGTGGTGTTTGTTAGTTTTAAGTGGGACTCCTAGCTATTTGAACCCAGTCCTTGCTGCTGCTGGCAACACCTGGCAGAAGAATTATGGATTCATATGAAAATTACTACGAATGCTGTTGGAAATTTTAGGGACCCAAATTCAGAGACCGGGTACATCTCTGATTTCTTCATTGCTTTGTTCTAGCATAATGGTCCTTATTAGATAGAAGGGCACTGGTTCCTGAAAAGAATTTCAAAAAGTCCATAGGGTTGCTAGCTGCCTAAAAGAAATACAAAACAGAAGCATCTGCCAGACGCAGAGTGTGTTGCTGGCTGAGTAAAACAGCAGGGGAACCTGCTTTTACCAGATTTGACCATATCAGTGCAGGTGACACTGCAGTTAATAAGAATGACTATTTACACTTGTTTTTAGAGATTTGGAGACCTAGGGATAATACAGATAACCTATAAGTAATAAAGAGAAAATAGATAGGAATCATGCTTCCATTATTGTGTAGTTACTCTTTTGAGTTTGAAAGACCTAAACATTACAAAGGAAAGATTGAAAAGGAGGTATCTCTGAATCTTGTGTGCGTATGTTTAATTAAAACATAATATATTTTGAGACAGATTTTACTTCGAATTCAATATCAGAAATTACAAGCAATGTGATATACAGGTCGAGCCTTTTTAGAATTACTGATGCAAAGTCTATAGTCTGGATTTACTACATATCTTAAAGAAAAACAAATGTGAATATTTCTTCTAAGAATAAACAGCTGTTGAAATTTGTTTAGAAAATGTGATGAAATGTTTCCTTGATAAGGTTTGTTCTAATTAGTCAATTGCACACAGTAGGCCCAGAACCTTAGTTGGTGAAAATTGGTTTAGTTCTATGCACTTCAATAGAGCGATGCCAATCCACAGCAGTTGAGCATAAAGCCAGGCCAACACAAAATAATAATTACATAACAATGCCTTCTGATTTTTGTAAATTTTCATATTTTAGGCAGAAGAAATGTTACCCTGATTATTGTTCACAGATTGTCAAGGTCATACTGGACTCCTCACTAACCTTGGATGCTCGCAGTATCTCATACGGTCTCGCCACACCGTGACCCAAAGTTTTTTTCTCTTCTGTGTTAGCCCTGGTAATGCCTATGTTCAGCCCTAGATAGAATGAGATGCAATTCTGTTTTTACAGAGGAAACTGTGAACGAATTAAAACCAAAAGAGGCAGGCGGCCTTGAACAGAAAAGAAATGGAAATGCCAGACTCAGCTGGCTGCCTCTCATAAGGCTTCTGGGTCTTTTTATTCAAGATCTGCAATCGTTTGCTTCTCAACCTACTGTAGGTGAAAAAGAGACATGCTGAGACACAGCCATTTTCCAGATATAGTCCAGTGGGATTTTTTTTGGCTCAGCTCTCAAGTGTAAAGGAGGATCACTATTGTAAAATGGCCTCTTTTGCGTCAGATTGGTTGAGTACATTTTAGTATGTTAACATAAAACATTTGTCTTTACAACATCAGATGTGCGAGAGATAGAGCCTTCCCCCGGGGAATCTGCATAATCTATGTAAGAAAATTTCTGTGGGTTCTTGCGCTGTGGGTGAAATCCTACCTTATGGACAAACATCCACAGAGGGCTGTTAGTAATGGGTGGTTGTATAACTGGCTCTTGAGACACTGTGCAAGCACAGGGTGGGTTGTTTTTCAGAGGGTGCTGCTTGCCGCCGGGAACATACTTCCCACCTCTTGGCTGGTGCTTCCTGTTGTTGGGAGTATATGCATTAGCCCAGCGGTTCTCAAGCATTTTCCCTGCATGATCCCAGTTTCAGATGTATTGCTTCCTGCGACCCCAGACAGCATGGAGGATGCCATTGGTGTATCTATATGGACAGCAGGTGGATAATGATAACTGAAACATGGCCTGCATTCCTATGTTGATTCTCTATAGTTTTGGGGGCTCTGTTCCATTATATCAAACACCAGCACAGGAGCAGGGGAGGTGTAATCTGGTGTGAAGAAATTCTGACCCTTGTTATCACAGCCTACTTCCTTAAGCTGTACATTTCAGCACACATTTCGACGTTGTCAAACACAGCTTTAAAGCCAGTTCACTGAACTTTGAATTGGAAACTTAAAACATGCCATATAGGGCAGCTGTTAGTGTTATTGTACTTACTTGCTGTTAGATCCTTATAGCTTCAGAGCACTGGAAAGAGAAGATGTCTTCTGTGCTTGAGGTTTGCTGAAGTACAAAGCAAATCCTATGTGTTTAACAGCGAAGAGCATTCTTAAGATTAAGGACCCTTAAAGGCTCTTGTGGTTTTCTTTTTTCTTTCCTTCTGGGCTACGAACGACTAGACCCTTGGCACCACTAATTGTTTATGTAGAAGAGCTAATTCACTTCTACCAGTGAAGTTCTCTTGGCACTCTGAGTTTCTCATTAAAATTATTATTCCTATTGTACATTCCTGTCCTTCCTGGCTGAGAGAGAAACTGGTGCTCTGGTACTAATCAGGGCCAAGTACTCACCTCTTCTCCATCCCAAAGCGGAACGGGGAAAAGGAAGACAGTGGCTCATGAAAGGAACCCTTTGGCAGGAATGCAGCCCTTTGGAGATATGCGCCAGTTCATGATGGGGAAAAAAACTGGTCGATGCCCATTATCCTGACTACATGCACGAGACTCATTAACCAAGCAAACCCCCCTGTATATGTACCCCTTACACTCAGGATTTCATGCCCAGAGTGTAGAAGGGCCACAGGTGCATTTGTCCTGTCTGGCCTGCTGGTATAGATGGGAATCTTTTAAATAATATTCAAGCTCATGCTTCAGGGTTTAAGCCAATCTCGAACGATTAAGGATCAAACTGAGACCTAATGTCAGGGGCACATTACCCCATATCTGGGGTGAGGGATAGCTCAGTAGTTTGAGCATTGGCCTGCTAAACCCAGGGTTGTGAGTTCAAGCCTTGAGGGGGCCATTTAGGGATCTGGGGCAAAAATTGGGGATTGGTCATGCTTTGAGCGGGGGGTTGGACTAGATGATCTCCTAAGGTCCCTTCCAACCCTAAAAATCTATGATTCTAATGTGAGGCTTCTTCCACCTTCTTCTAAAACACCTGGTACCGGCCACTGTTGGAGATTAGGCAGACCTTGGGCCTGATCAGTAGGGTGAATCATAGAATATCAGGGTTGGAAGGGACTGCAGGAGATCATTTAGTCCAGTGATTCTCAAACTATCTGATGTGGCGGACTGGCAATTTTTTCCCAATGTGCCAGGGACCAGTACCATATTTGTGCCATATTATTATTGTATTCGCATAGGCACATAGCACATCAGATCAGAAAAACTAACATTCTTCACTGTATTAATTGGAATGGGAGTGTGCATACCAAGCGTAGCGTACTCGCGGAGATGTTCCCATTTAAATACATTGAAGACTGACTGAAAGGCTGTGCGTCTGTGCAGATAGTATACATTTTCTTTCTTTCTTTCCTGGAAAATCGCCGTGGACCAGCAGCTGATGGCTCGCAGACCGGCACCGGTCCATGGACCACCACTTTGAGTAGCACTGATCTAGTCCAGCCCCTGCTCAAAGCAGGACCAATCCCCAACTAAATCATTCCAGCCAGGGCTTTGTCAAGCCTGACCTAAAAAACTTCTAAGGAAGGAGATTCCACCACCTCCCTAGGTAACCCATTCCAGTGCTTCACCACCCTCCTAGTGAAAAAGTTTATCCTAATAGCCAACCTAAACCTCCCCCACTGCAACTTCAGACCACTACTCCTTGTTCTGTCATCTGCTACCACTGAGAACAGTCTAGATCCATCCTCTTTGGAACCCCCTATCAGGTAGTTGAAAGCCAAATCTCCCCTCATTCTTCTCTTCTGCAGACTAAATAATCCCAGTTCCCTCAGCCTCTCCTCATAAGTCATGTGCTCCAGCCCCGTAATCATTTTTGTTGCCCTCCGCTGGACTCTTTCCAATTTTTCTACATCCTTCTTGTAATGTGGGGCCTAAAACTGGCCAAAGTACTCCAGATGAGGCCTCACCAATGCCAAATAGAAGGAAATGATCACGTCCCTTGATTTGCTGGCAATGCTCCTACTTATACAGCCCAAAATGCCATTAGCCTTCTTAGCAACAAGGGCACACTGTTGACTCGTATCCAGCTTCTCGTCCACTGTAACCCCTAGGTCCTTTTCTGCAGAACTGCTGCCCAGCCATTCGGTCCCTAGTCTGTAGCAGTGCATGGGATTCTTCCGTCCTAAGTGCAGGACTCTGCACTTGTCCTTGTTGAACCTCATCAGATTTCGTTTGGTCCAATCCTCCAATTTGTCTAGGTCCCTCTGTGTCCTATCCCTACCCTCCAGTTTATCTACCACTCCTCCCAGTTTAGTGTCATCTGCAAACTTTCTGAGGGTGCAATCCACACCATCCTCCAGATCATTAATGAAGATACTGAACAAAACCGGCCCCAGGACTGACCCTTGGGGCACTCTACTTGATACTGGCTGCCAACTAGACATGGAGCCATTGATCGCTACCCATTGAGCCTGATGGTCTAGCCAGCTTTCTATGCACCTTATAGTCCATTCATCCAGCCCATACTTCTTTAACTTGCTGGCAAGAATACTGTGGGAGACAGTATCAAAAGGTTTGCTAAAGTCAAGGAATAACATGTCCACTACTTTCCCCTCATCCACAGAGCCAGTTATCTCATCATAGAAGGCAATTAGGTTAGTCAGGCATGACTTGCCCTTGGTGAATCCCTGATGACTGTTCCTGATCACCTTCCTCTCCTCTAAGTGCTTCAAAATTGATTCCTTGAGGACCTGCTCCATGATTTTTCCAGGGACTGAGGTGAGGCTGACTGGCCTGTAGTTTCCTGGATCCTCCTTCTTCCCTTTTTTAAAGATGGGCACTACATTAGCCTTTTTCCAGTCATCTGGGACCTCCCCCAGTCGCTATGAGTTTTCAAAGATAATGGCCAATGGCTCTGCAATCACATCCGCCAACTCCTCTGTTTTTTGTGTTCCTAAATAGCACTGCTACTGTGCTTCATCAGATGATGAGGGAGGGGGCAGTAGGGGCCACGGATAGGATCTCCCAATGTGCTGCACTGTAGGTAGGAGGACCTGGAACTCTTTCTGCAACTGAGCCCTTGCATCTCAGAAAGAGCAACAGTAAAATATAAGTGATAGGGACCGATGGGCTAAGCAAAGATATGCAGCCCAGATCCACAAAGAACTTCAGCACTGTGACACTGACCATTGCAACATGTAACTTCACATCATCTTGAAAATCATTATGATCCAAAAAGCCTGGATTAAGTGCCTAGGCTCCCTACACAATGAATGAGGAAACACAGTCACTTGAGAATGGTATCCACAAAAACCAGTGTGATAGGCAGGGAGCCACCTAAGACAGCCAGTGGTAATGAGAAGGGTGTGTCCTAAGCCCTGCCCCTCTCTCTCTCTGCGTTTGGCTCCTAAGTCCAGTCTGCAGGGAGGCTCCTATCTCTGCTTGGGATCCACAGCTGGGAATCCCTCTGTGGTGTACTTGACAACTGTATTGGAACTGTAGGCTGTCACTTTAATTGTAAGGGGTTTCCTGGTCCTGCTTGCAGGCTCAGGGACTCTGCAGGAAAGTGTGCTCTTAGAATCAGACTGGAAAAATGCAGCCTAGAACAAGGTGCTCTCTGTCTTAGGGAGCAGCCTGCTTTGTCTCTCTTTGTTTTGGTTACGGTTTGCTATTGTTCTGAATCCTAAAAATAAAAGTAGTGTTATGTTGCAACCTTCCAGCAAGAGTAGTTGATGTTTTTATCTATCTCATCTACATATATGCTGTGATCATCATAATACGCTCTCTTGGAATCAGGAAACAGGCACCTAAATGTTCTTGTGCAATGGCTTAGGTGTCTACTTAACTCCACACAAAGCAGCTGAGGTGGGGAGGGAGGCCTCCCTTATAACCATTAGCACAGTAAGGCCTGGTATACACTTCAGGGGGAGGGGGGATCAATCTAAGTTACGCAATTTCAGCTACGTGAATAACGTAGCTGAAGTCAACGTACTTAGATCTACTTACTGCGGTAAGTCAATGGCAGACGCTCTCCCATCGACTCCACCTGCGTCTCTCGCCCTGGTGGAGTACCGGAGTCAACAGGAGAGTACTCAGCGGTCAATTTATCGTGTCTAAACTAGATGTGATCAATTGACCCCCGCTGGATCGATCGCTGCCCATCGATCTAGCGAGTAATGTAGATGAGCCCTAGTTAAGGAACTCCCCCAAGATGTGGGAGACCCTGTCTTAATTCCTCCCTCTGTCTGATGAATGAGAAGGGATTTGAACAGGCAACTCCTATCTCTCAGATGAGTGCCTTGACCACTGGATTATGGGATATCTTGAGCAGGCAGTTTCCCAGTCTCTCTTGTAGAAGCCATTCTGCTTTGTATTAAATAGGCCAGAAACTTAGTGAGAACAACTCTATAGACCAGCAGTTGGAGTACTCAGCAGAGGGGAGAACCCCTATTCAAATCTCTCTTCTTCATCAGGCCGAGAGGGGAATTGAACTAGGGTCTCCCACAGTCTGGGTAAGGTCCTTAACCCCTAGACTAAAGATTATAATGGTAGCTGTCACTGCCTTCTCTGCCCCAGTCATTTTGTGTACAGGACTGGACAAGAAAGGCATTCTCCTGCCTACATCCATCTGGTTTGAAGATTGGGCTGAGACTTTGACATCTGGGTGCCTGCCTGTGCCAAAGGAATTTTTGCAGTGGAAAATTTCGGGGCCAAGTGAGTTAGGCAGTAGCTGAGTGGGACTGTTGTGGATTGCAGTAGCCCCTAAATCTAGAGTTTAGGCACCTAAGTCCCTTTGTTGATCTGGACTTGCCTGCCCTGCCCCTTGTGGCCCAGGCATTCCATCCCAGAATGATAGGTATATTTTTGGTCTTGCATTTTAGTTGCTGTTCCTGTGTGCTTCTCATTTATATAAGAGAGAATTTGTGCCTCAGAGAGAGAGAGAAGATCATATTTGTTCATGAGGAGACAAGATTAGAAGTGCAGCTGGTCTTGGCTTTGAGTGATATACTGCTGATGGGGCTTATGAAAAGGGAAATGATTTTAGTGGCTAGAAAAGGGGACAGCATTCAGAACTCAAGGCTCAAGTCCTAACTCTGCCACAGACTCACTGAGTGATCTTGGTAAACCAGTATTTCAGTGCCTCCATTCCACATCTGTAAAATGGGCATAATGATACTTAATTTACCATACAGGTATATTGTGAAGGTTGCTTGCAAAAGGTTTGGGGTTCCTTGTATGAAAAGTGCAGAGAATTAATGACAAATAATATATATAACATCAAGAAATGGTTTAGAGAGAGATTTTTTAAAAAGCATTTTGAGCACTAAAATACAGCTTCTCTCTTTATAACAGTTCTTTACACTTTTTTATTTAACATATAAAAAAATTGGGCCCAATTTTGAAAATAAACTGTTCTTCAGATATCTTACACGCCTTCTGGGCCTCTTGCAAGAGGAATTATGTGGCCAAGTAACTGTTTGTGCATGAGGTTTAGGCAAGTGCATAACTGATCCTGGAAATCAAATAAAAACCCTGTCCACCACTTTGGGGGTTGATAATACTGTAATTGTATAACTGAGATGGGGTTGTTGGTAAGACGAGGGTTAACACTCTCTTCATAAGGAGAATATCTCATGCAGGTGTTTGCCCTCATTGCAGAAATTGCTAGGGAGCCTAACAGGGTGTGTAGGGGGAGGAATGGGTTTGAGCCCAGCTAGAGCATATTATCATCTCAGGAGGGACTATAAAAGAAGGAAGTGTCACCACCATTTATTTTTGGGAGAGGGAGGTGGGTAGGGGTGTCTTGGAAATATACCCCAGATAAAAGCTAAACCTTTCAGAAGGCAAATTCTTATAACATCAAGAAAATTACTGATGCTAAATGTTGCTTTAATTCTAATTTTGTGATGGTTGCCAGTCTCTCAAATTAAAGATTTATTGTCTGGGAATTCTTGGATCACAACCTAACATAGGTAGCAGCTTTGTTCTGTCATGTTTGGAGTCCTTCCAGCAGCTAAGCCTCTGTATTAGAAACATAGCCAATGCATTGATTGATTGATTGATCAAAGCATTGCAGACTGTGAATTCTCTTCTTATGGCAGGTTTTCATAAAAAAGAAGATAGAGATTTAGTTATTTTACTGTTTATTTTTGATAGTTACATATAGAAGATACTATGACTGTTTTATAATAACCTGTGTCTGTTATTAAAGGAGGTAAATTTGGACAGAATAAAAAATATTTTACAAGTGAGCAAGAAAATAGAATATCCAAGATGAAAAACAAAAATAAAATATGCCATGTAGTTCCTCAGTACAGATCAAACAACACAGAAAAGTTAAAGGGTATTTTGAACTTCAGAAACTCCAGAATAAATAGACTGTTACTGATGTGAACTCCCTCAAGAAAACAAATAGGATGCACTTTTGCTCTGTTTTGAAATTAATTCCAAGTCCAAGGAGTAGAATACATAATGTGTGCAATAATTTCAGTGCGAGTCCCAGGGATATTAAACATTAAATCTAGGCTGAGATCTTGCATTATAAGAATTATTGAAAGTATGTCATTAAGATACATCATTTAGCTACTCTCTGTATTTGAAGATGTTAGGTTTAGACAAATACATCAGTGTAGCACTTTGTATTCAAAGATGTGACCAAATAATCAAATTTCAAAGAATGAAGGATGGGGAGGGCAAAAGACAGCATGGTGTATACCATCACTGAGTGTTCTCAGCTGTGGATCAGGCACTGTGCTCTATAAAATATTTTCAGAGTTGTAAGGCAAATAAGGAAGAAATAAGTCTGACATCGGGGAAGCTTTTTAGAGGAAATTGAAACCATCCACAAATTCACTATGAAGAATAAATGTATCATTCTAGCAGAGAGGGCTTTGCCACATTCCAGCACATAGTAATTCACCTTAGGTGCTGCACTATTCACTGTTAAATTTGCCCTCAAATTACTAAGACTTTAAAATGTGCCTCATTACTGAGTATAAAGATCTTTTACACTCCTTAGCACAGTCAAGAATACCTTGCCCGGGGGTGGGGTGGAATCCTAATCAACATTTCTCTATAACTGTAACGCTTTCTCACTACCTATATTGCTTGGTGTGTCCTGCTAGTGGGAGAAAAGGGTGTTACAATTTGGAGAAAGCTCCAGAAATGAGGAAGTTAGCTGGAAATACAGTTGCAGTGTTTCCCCAGTCTATTTCTTTGCATTTAAACTCCCCTTTAGAATGCAACGGGTCTGGCTTCAGTGCTACATTATAAACTCATCTTGCTGCACGCTGTGTTTCAGCATGAAGGAGGCTCGCACATGCAGACACACCAGTTACCACATCAACATTCCGATAGGGCAGGGACAAAATTCTGAATGACGATTCATCTGAAAATTCATACAGAAGTGTGTTATGTATCATTATTCCCCTACTTTAGAAGTTTGTCATTCAATCACTGAGTGGAAACAGTACCAGGTGTGAAAGTATTTTAACATTATATTGCCAACTTTTAATTCATGGAAGTTGCTTAGATGGATAGATAGATATGGTGCCATAAGAGTAAATAGCAATTTATAAATCAAACAAGAAGTCAAGACTCTTGGCCAAAAGGGCTTACAATCCAACAAATAAACCAGAACACAACAAACATTCAGGAGGAAGAGGGCACATGAACATAACTAGTGAGGAGATTGGCATAGGATGCATTCCTGGAACAAGTGGGTGTTAAGAAGGGACATGAAGGGAGGAGAGACTGAAGGCACTTAATGTACAAGAGACGGGTGGCTGTTCAGTTTCAGAGAACAGCATGAAAGAAAGCAGACAGCATAGTGGGAGAAGGAGTCAAAAGGAGCTCTGGGGAGAGCAGACTGGGAAGAATATCTGGGATGGGAAGTAGAGCAGGATGAAAGAAGAGTATAGATGAGACTATGCATCACTCTGAAGGGGAGGGTAAGAAGTCTGCACCTGGTATAGTATATATTTCTTCATATTTCTAAAATATAGCCATAGGACCAGTACTCTGGGCACCTGTACCATAGGCTGAATATAAAGGAATATATCCACCTCAGCCCACCCCTTAGAGAAGAGAGAAAAAGATGGGGTTGGTGGTGTGCTCAGAAGGTTAACAAATCTGTGTTCTGGAGGACCAAGGTGAGGAGTGAATTCCAGAAGACAGCACCCGTCACAGAGAATTCCCTGTCATTAGTTTCAACTCTCTTATATTGAGTCAGCTCCATCCTGAGTGCCTCTACAGATCTCAACTGCAGCAGACTGTCAAGAGGATAGAGGTGATCTCGCAGGTAACTGGGTCCCAAATCATTTACAGCTTCATAGGTTGAATCCAACACCTGGAATTCCACCCAGTAGAAGACAAGAAGGCTGTGAAATGTTTTGAAGAGGTGTGGCTATGGTCAAAGCCATGGCAGAGGAAAATGTTTTGCAGCAGCACATTGGATAGACTGCAGTGATAAGAAATGAGCTATGGGAGAGACCAGAGAGAGTCATAGATTTTTAAGGCCAGAGGGAACCATTGTGATCCTCCAGTCTAGACCTCCTGCATAATACAAACCACGGAATTTCAGCTGGTGATTTCTGGGCAAGATGGTTATAGCTGTGGCGATAGCAGTCACAACAAGAGATGATCACTCCACCTCGAAGCAATCTAGTGTTCTATCTGTCTTTCTGACATCTGGTCATGGATATTCCTCACACCATCTTAAACTCATTGGACTAAATTGAGCCTGATGTCAATGATACTACACCGGATATGAATTTGCCCCAATGTAGCCTAACTGAACTTCCCATCTTTTCTCCTAATCCCTCACTTTTTTTCATTTCCTCCATCACCCTTGACACACTGTTCTCCCCACTTCCCTGGCCTCTAATGTCAGTGTCTCCTATTGTCTTTTTTCCATCTCCCTTTATGCCGAGGCTCTTGATAAGTAGTCACTTCTTCCTTTATAACATCCCCCAAACTCATCTCTACTTTTTTCATCCCTACTGTCCATGCTTCCTCAAAGTGCTAAATTCATAGGGAATATTGCTGATAACAAATGGTTGCAGCCAGCTCTTTTAGTATGTATGTTCTCTGGTTTTCCCAGCTATACTTGTCAATGAGAGACTATTTTTTGTGTTTCCTTGTTGTTCATGCAATTTCAACCACTATCTAGGCATCTGGATATAATTCTGGTCCTGTCCTTGAAGAGTACCTTGTATAGTGTGAGATTAATATACTTTAGCTTTCTTTTGTTAGTTTATTAAACTTTTTGTTAGATTTGAGGGAGACTCGGTTGCTATTCAAGAGGCTTCTAAATTCATCTTCCTTTCCTGTTGCTGTGATCATATCATGCCCCACCTTGAATTACTTCACTGGCTTTATATTCCATAACCAATATAAAGAAAGACACGGTTGATGGCTTAAGGATCTTACAATCTAAATCAGACACAGACACTAGTCTAAAAATGGTGCATTGTGAGGAGGGATTTGAATGAAGAGAGGGATTGGTTTTGGTGCACAAGATAGGAGGATTCAGATCCAAGAATAAAGGGAAGTATGGAAGATGATGTGAACATGAGACTGGGAGAAGGATACAAACTGGTGCTTAAGAAGGAGGTTTGGGAAGGTAAGCAGGATGAGACGAGAGCAGGAAAGGAAGGGGCGGCATTATGAGGATGAAAAGCTTGAACTTCACCTAGAAGGTGAGAGGAAGCCAGAGAAGTGATTCCAAAGGAAGAGTGACATGGCCAGGAAGATAAACTTGGAAAAAGTATTTTGAGTAGACTGAAGTGGCAGGATGTAACAGTAAACAGGACAGACATAAGGTTGCAGTAGTTAAGGCGAGAGTCGACCAAGGTGTGGACCAGGGTTTTAGCTCTAGGAGAGAGAGGAAAGGATGGATTCTAGAGATGTTTTAAAGGAAGAAGTGACAGGATTTGGTGAGAGCTTGGATGTGAGTGGAGAAGGAGAGAGAGGACTCAGACATGATGCCAAGATTATGAACCCTGATATAGGCTTAAATAAAAGCTAATCAGAAAGTGCGTATAGTGCCAACACAATGGGGTCCTGGTCCGTGACTAGGACTGCTAGACACTACAGTAATAAAAATAATAAATAGTAATAAAAAAACCAGACACTGAAATAAAGGAGAAATAAAGGAAAAGAAGGAGGGATTGTGGGAAAAGTGATTTAGCAAGTTTATTTTGTTAGAAAGATTACTGACAAACTATCATGAAAATTTATGTGTGCAGAAATAATTTTATTTACCCAAGAACATTTACAATATAGACACATCATCCAGCTATGTGTTTCATTATATTTTATATGGTGGTGGGTAATAACCCAAGGAATCTTACTATAGCCTAGATTTAAATTTGGCCTAATAAGTAAGAATAAAGAATTTGCTGTGTTTGATGCACCAGGACGGGATATGATTCAATGCCCATGTAAGTGTAAGCTTTCTCTTGGTTTTATTGGCAGTAGTATCATAAACAATGTTCCATACCTGTTATCTGTTTACAGAGGATTCTTGTGTTTGGCTGAAGTGATGTAAAAAATCTAAACTCATTAGAGCCTTTGGATGTTTTTCTAGCCTTTGGGGTTTTCATCAAGAATCAGAAACATTTTTTGAAAGTGCATGCCCTAAGACCCTCTCTGTCACTTACAGAATGCTGTAAATTCACTCCATCACTTTCCCCACTGCTGTAAATTGGCTCTGAGCACACATAATGTGTCAGGTTTGCCTACTCACTTTCAGTTTTCGCCAGCCTCTACGGGGCATATGTAGGAGTAATGGGATGAAATTGAGCAAAGGAAAATTTAGACTGAATATTAGGAAAATTTTCCTAACAGTAAGATCTATTAGAATGTGGAATAGTCTCCCAGGAAAAGTGGTGGAAGCCCCATTGCTTGAATCATTAAAAATAGGCTGAAAAAAGCACACTAAAAAAGTACCATAGAAAAAGACTGCATTGGTAGTGGTTAGACAAGATGACTCCCTAGGTTATTTCAGTCTTGAATTTCTGGGATTTTAGGAACTGAGCTCCATCAGTATTAAGTTACCTGAATGCCTAATTTCATCTAATTGAAACAATAGAAAGTTTGCTCATATGCATGCCAGGGAAAGTGTTCAGTAATGCTCAGGCTGCATTACTGCTGCAAATGTATTGCCATCTCTGCACTCTCTAATGTAAAAAGAACTAAGGAAGCAGACAATTTTTGTCACAGTTTACCCTTTGCTAAAGCTAGTCTTGTAAGTCAAATACACTTGCATGATACAGCATTGCTGCTGTTATAAAAAAGGTCTTTAAAACAGATAATAATGGAGTCCAAATCACAGTTTATAATAGTAGTTTTGTATTAAAAGCTGACTACACACATTCAAAATTAAAATGTCAAAGTGCAATAAATGTACTTTTCACCAAAATTCTATGCCTGTTCCGCAGCAAGCAGATACTGTACATTGCCATTTCATTTGTCCATAGAAGCTATACTGTTATGTAATAGAATAACCGATTAGAGCCACCAGGGAGAGATAATTAGCTAGATTCTGCATTCCTGCTTTCCTAAAATGAGCTTAATATATATTTTTAATATTCAGATTACTATTTTCTCAATGATCATCATCATTATAAAATCTAATCAAGTTCAAAAATGAATGTAAAGTAATTTCAGGTATTGCACCTTCTCGTGAGTCCCACTGCCAATTTTTGTGGTTTTACAGTCATATTTTTAAAAATGCTTGATCCCTCCCTGTTTCTGTGGGAAAGACCCCCAAAAACAAGTAGGGAGAAATTGACTAACTGTCAGTAGGGAGGAAACAGTGAAACTGACTACATATACTGTGCTGTTGAAAGCACAAAGTACCTTGACTAAAAAAATAGACATTATTTCTCACTTCCCTCTGAGTTACAGTAATCTTAAATGTTACTTGTAACAACTGAAAGTAATAAAAATTACACAGGGAATTCATTTTTAAAAAGGATTGTTAAAATTAAAAATAATTTTAAAAAGTTGTCCATATTTTTGGGGACATCAATAAAGGGTTGTTTTGAGTTCTGAGTGACAAATTAGGTCAATTCTTATTTTATCCAAACTTGTTTGTCAATTTCCAAGTGCAGTTTGAGGGGTTAGTTTTAACTTATAAAGGTCTTCCTGGTTTAGGTCCTCAAGTTATGTTATGGTATTTAAGAACATCTGGGAAGTTTGCACTCACAGTCCTGACACATCTATATCAGGGAACTGTTCATAGGGCAGTCTGGGTGGAGGGCACTGGCTTTGAAACTCCGTTCCTCTGGTGGGATGACAATTCCTGAATTTATTGGCCTTCATAGCATGCTGGCAGGCTTATATTTGCCCAGGCTTTCTGAGGATGGCATGGGAGCTGGTGTTGGGCTGGGGAATGTATTCATAGAATCATAGAATCATAGAATCTCAGGGTTGGAAGGGACCTCAGGAGGTCATCTAGTCCAACCCCCTGCTCAAAGCAGGACCAACCCCAACTAGATCATCCCAGCCAGGGCTTTGTCAAGCCTGACCTTAAAAACCTCTTTTTTCATCTTTTTGTTGACATGTCAATCTATGTTTCACATGCAAGCAGAGAGAGAGAGAAGACAGTGCAACATCCAGGCTTTATTCCTTCTTCCACATGTGCTTTCCTCTCTCCTCAAGTACTTCTTGAAAGTAGAATACTCTAAGTACCACAAACATAATTATACCATAGCGCCCTCTATCAGGCAGTGTTTTGCTGTAACATCTCTTTTGTCACATTTATTTGAGATAGCAAAACTAAACCTGAATATTATAACCTGCTTACATACTTAACACTAGCTTTGCACATGTCGATAGCTCTTGATAGAGTTAGTGTGGGCTCACTGAGCATTCTCATTCAAGTTGCTGCACCTTTCATTCCTATTGCTAATCTATCACAAATTAGCTCATGTTTTAAGATTTAATAATTGCATGAGTGAGCCAGTTTGTGCAGGTTGACGTCATACTGATATTATTTCCCCAGATTTTTTATCACAATTGGTGAAGAGAAACCTATTGTATATAACATCTTTTGTAGATTGAAAATGCTTTTGGAGCACTTGTAGGATTTTATATGGGTCCTCCTGGTCTTCTGCGGGCATATCCAGATGGTCTAGGAGCATGTGGCAACTGCTGTCCATTACAGCTCATAGTATAGCTACTCTTACTCTGTTTTCCAGACCCATTGCAATGTTGTGGTTTTCCTATTGCGATCTAAAGAATGTCAAGTTGCTAAGCACATTTCCTTCCATGCCCTTCTGCTTGGGAACAGGAATCTGGTATGCTGCCATGATTATTGTTGGTTGTATGGTTGTTTTTGTTTATTTTCCCCATATTCCAGTTTCTTAAGAGGGAGCTAAGACAGTGCAATATTCAGGCTTTATTTCGTCCTCCACATATACGGTTTTCCGTTCTAAAGCACTCCCTGAAAATAGAATACTCTTAGGATATGCTACACAGCGAAGCAAAATCCGCGGCTGGCCTGTGCCAGGTGACTTGGGCTCAGGCTGTGGGGCTGTTTCATTGCTGTGTGGACTTGCGGGCTTGGGCTGGAGCCTGGGTTTGGGGACCCTCCCACCCTGAAGGGTCCTAGAGAACGGGCCCCAGCCCAAGCCCGGAACTCTACATAGCAATGAAACAGCCTGGCAGCCCAAGCCTCGCTAGCCCGAGTTGGCTGGAATGGGCCAGCCAAAGGTTTTTCTTTGCTGTGTAGACACACCCTAAGTTCCCATAGATAATCATACTACTGTGCCTGCTACTGGCAAGCTATTTATTGTAATAGTCTAGTTTTGTAACTTGCGTTTTCATTGTTCAGTCATTCATGTGCCTATAGTTTCAAGAGAGGCACACGGCACACAAGGAAAATAAAATCATTTTAATTATTGGTACACTTTACTTTTCATTTGCTTAGTGCCCATAAGTATTTTTATGGGTCAGAACCTCAACCCTGCTCCAGCATTTTATGCTGTCTAGAGGAGTAGAGCACTGTAAAAGGGCCCTAAAAGCTCCATAGCTGGCCAGGAGAGGATGCCCCTTGGTTCAGGCACCACAGAGGATGGTTGTTATGCTCCCTCCTGAGGACTCATCACAGGACACGGTTTAAGGGATGGAGCTGGGAGCAGGAGAGACAGTTTTGGACAGGACTGCAGCATGCAGTGTTACAGAGATTCTGGGCAGTGCCTGAGACCCACAGGACAGCATGGGGAGGCTGCCCTTACTTATGCCCTTGGAATTGCCTAAGTTATGCCAGGGACCTCTCCAACCCCTGGAGCAGCTCAGGGTTGGGAAGGTGTAAGGATGGCTTAAACCCCTCATCCTGTGGGTGTTGACTTCCGTGATGTACCCCCTAGAGCCATGGCACAGAATATCACACATGGACCGCCCTTCCTTTGGCGGGTGCACTCCCATATACGCGCATACACAGATGTGTCTGTGCCCATTAATTTAATAATAAGGCTTACTTTGTCATTCAGACTTCTTGTTCTGAGGATTTAATGGGTCTGGTAAAAGCCTAAAGGTACAGGGCTAAAGGTAAAAGCCTAAAGATAATAGGCTACCTCCTAGATTCTGACTCTCTCGCTCTCTCGTTGATTCAGCTCATTAGAGTTATTTTGTAATGGTCTCTTAATAATCTACAGACACACTCGCACAGTGCTGAAATCATGCCCAAAAGGCCATGGCTTAGGGAGATGAAGACAACTCTGGTAATGAGTCCCTGATTGATTAAAAGTAAATACATTTTTATTCACAGAAAAAGGCATTTGTTACCACAAACATTTCACCTTCAGCACAAATATGAGTTACACTTACATTTACTAAGGGATTATAGCAGCACTACAACTAATTACTTCCCAGCAGCTATTGGCCTCAGGTTAGATATGAGCTACTTCTGGCAATATGTGGTGTGGGTTCATGTAAAAGGGGCCCAGTGTTTTCCATTGTCTTGGTAGATAACAGTGCAATGGTCTGACGCAGAGTGTCTATACTATGCATAATACAATACAAAATAGGAGCTTATTCCAAACATAATACTGCCCAAATATTTTGCTTCTATTATTGCTTCTGCTAATTCCAAATTCAATCTACCATCCAGTGTCTATACTGAAACACAGAACGTACGTCATGTGAACCATAAGCAAGTATGATCTGTCACAAAAAAGTCACAAAGACTTATATCCAGCAATTTAGTTCACATTTCAAAAAATAATTGCAGCATCAGACAAGGAGTCTGTCAAGGAGATGCAACATCATTAATTCATTCCAACATTTTTCCTTGTGAAGGAGACAGTAATTATTCTATATATATTCCATAGATGGCCTCCAATTGTATGATTATTGCATTAGGGAGACACATCACCTCCTGGGGGGTCCCAGGTTCAAACCCCCTTATTAGGCTCAGTAGGTTGGCTACATAATGAACATTATATACTTCCTGTGTTCTAATTCTGATGTGCCTCAGAAAGCACATTAGAGCCCCTTTTCTGTAGAGAGGATGTTCTTTAACACTGAGTTTAGAACCTTTGGCACGAGAATCTCCATGAATCTCCTGTAGATCAGAGATTTTCTTTTCTTCTGAAATTTCAAGCAGTCTTACCTTTGCTACTCTTGTTTGGATTTATACTTTTCTGTCCAATCAGAGTATAATTCTTTACTAAGGTATTGGCAAACTTTGATATTTCTTTAAAATAATTATTGGAACTCTAAGGAGCTGATTTCTCCATGTACAGGCAACATACTACCTTGAAATTATTGGGCAATGGAGTTGTGCTATGCATGACTTTGTCCTGTTAAGAATGATTACCATAATACCAATTTTCGGAATAAAGCAAGACATCAATGATTACAACTTATAAATTCTGGTGTGAAGAGATTTCAGTGCGTATCTCATAGAGGACAATCCCTTTTGAGACGTTGCCCCTTCTGAAAGGACATTACCCTGGAGGACATTAAGGATTTCATGGCAGTTTGCAAGAAAAGTAGGGGCCAACATATATTCTAACATCCAGGGTGATGAGCAAGCTATTATATACAGCACTACAGGTGGCCTGCTTCGTTCACCTATACATAGTTATTACCAGCACAACCAGTATATGTCTTTACTTTAGAAGGGCACTTTGTAATCCCTTGAGTGTGAGGTGCTCTAGAAAAATAAATGTATTCTGTTCTAAATGAAAAACCAAACAGTTGTTCAAGTGGTATGGCTACGTCACTGACAAACTGTGGATTAGGCATCACCCTGTGCACCACTATGCTGGGGATCTGAGAATGAGACTTGTTCTCATTCTATTGCTGTCCAACTGCCAGAGGCTGGGATTACTGCACTAGAAGTGATTTTTACTATTGGTTGATAGGAACCACCACGTGTGATATACTATGCAGCAAGAAAGAACTTTTGGATAGGATTTAAAACTGGAACATTCATGCACTTCCATTTTCTTTCAGTGAGATGCAAATAGCCTGCCACCTAAAGCAAGTGGAATGAAATAGTTTGACTTAGTTTTAGCACTGTGTATTTTGAGCTTTCTGTTGGAGGGACAACAATTGATCTTGCTTAAAAGATTTTAAAGGAGCCCATTAAAGTATGATTCTACTCAGAAAAGTGACTGTGTAAAATGGCACCCTCTTACTCAGCAGATCTGATGCGTGCGTTCAGAGTCATAGCTGCTCACATCAGTGACAAAAAAGGATTTTACTATTTTTTACTTGTCTTTGCCCTGCAGAGCAAACACAGTTAGGAAAGAGCAAGCTGCATTCTATTCCTCTTTCTGCATCATCAGCAGAATTGTTTATTACATTCCAATTACAGGGCCAAACTGAGTCTTGACAAACCCACTGAAGACTGTGGGCTTGACGCTCCTCTCTTGTGCTTGTCTTGCGTCATTGGCCCCAGTGGGATTTCTCCTGATGTAACAGGCCCAGTGTGTTTGCACAAGGGAAACTCTGACATCTATTGGCTGGCAGGAACATTATCGTGGAGGGTGATACATGAGAAGGAAAGAACCCAGCTTGACTCCCAGAGCCCTGGTTGAGTCTGCAGAGCTGGAAGTTAGAAAAAATGATTGGCACACAGAATATGTGATTTGGAATCTACTGAGAAACAAACTTCCACAGAAGTGAGTGAGAGTTCGACTGAATAAGAAATAAGCAAAGACCTTAGGATTTGGCCCCAAGAAAGTATATACACATGGAACGTTCTCTTAAGCCACTATCCAAGAGACAGTCTTTTACTAAAGGCCTAACAAATACGTAATTCAAATTGTAATAACCCTGCATGTGTTTATGTTGTACAAACAACTTGCTTACTTCAATGTGGCTTTTCTTTCCAAAGCAAGAACCACAGAAGAAGAAGAATGACACCATTTGCTACTGATGGTACAAAAAGGGTCAAATCAATTGGATGAGATGGTTCCCCTTCCAAACACAGAAGACATAAAGCAGGATGCCAAGAGGCAACTCTGTGGGTGCTTTGTCTTGCTGGAAAATCATTCACTGTGCATGGACTGATGTTTGTCCATGCTCAGCTGCTATGCACAGTACCTTGGACCTTGTACTGTGAGATGGAAGGGGCATGTATGCTTGTGGGTAGGGGGAGTTTGGCAGGGGTGGAGCACTAAGCAGGGCAAGCAAAATAAAAATGTAAGCCCGTACCTACCTTCCCAGTCCTTCACCAGCACCATGATTTGACTGGATTCCTGCTTCCTTCTTCTTCACAGAACTGTAGCCTGCATAAAGAAATTTAAAGAAAATAACACTAAAAGGATGCATTTCCAAATAACTTTCAGAAGAGTTGGTGTGTGCCAGGGGCATGCACAGAGCCCTAATGTTGCACTTAGTAAGTAATGAATTGCTTGTTGAATTGACATCTTAATTAGGGGGGGTGGAGGAAACTGCCTCTGAACACTTTTATTAACATGGTGCATTTTATTTATTTTTATTTTTTATTGTATTCTGTTAAGTTCTATCTAGCTGGCCA
The DNA here is from genome assembly GCA_037349315.1 of Chelydra serpentina. Taxonomy (NCBI): domain Eukaryota; kingdom Metazoa; phylum Chordata; order Testudines; family Chelydridae; genus Chelydra; species Chelydra serpentina. The sequence goes on along the minus strand of JBAIAC010000002.1, from coordinate 61,991,830 downwards.
AGGATGCAGCAGCACATGCCAATCAAAGTAAATTGAGTATATGGACAGTGTGTAGCTAGCACATAAACATAGGAATTGCCATACTAGATCAGACCCATGGTCCATAGAATCAGAGTAAGGGACTGGAAGAGTAGGACTGGAAGAGACCTTTAGAAGTCATCTAGTCCCTATGCTGAGGCAGCACCAAGTAAACCTAGACCATCCCTGATGGATGTTTGTCTAACGTGTTCTTGAAAACCTACAATAACAGAGATTCCACATTGATATTATCTACTGAAATTATATCTATAAAAATTTTAATTCTGTCAAGCCTATTTATAACAGCCCTTAGCATATTTGAAGACTGTTATCAGATCTTTCCCCAGTCTTCTTTTCTCAAGAGTAAACATGCCAGTTTTTTAAACATTTCCTCATAGGTTAGGTTTCCTAAACCTTTTATTATTTTTGTTGCCCTCCTCCGGAATATTTCCAATTCATCCACATCTTTCCTAAAGTGTGGTACTGGTAACTGGACACAGTACTCCAACTGAGTCCTCACCAGTGCTGAGTAGAGAGGGGTAATTATCTCCTGTGTTTTACATATGATGTTAATACACCCCAGAATATTAGCCTTTTTCACAACTGCATCACATTGTCAGCTGATATTCAGTTTATGATCCATCCCCAGATCCTATTGTGCAGTACTACTGTCTAGCCAGTTATTTCCCATTTTATATTTGTGCATTTGATTTTTCCTTCCTGCACTTGTCTTAGCCTGAAATCACAAAATGAAATTCAGTAAATTCTTCAATTGTCATTGTTGTTTTGAATTCTAATCCTATCTTCCAAAGTGCTTGCAACCCCTCCCAGCTTGGTACCATTCGCTAATTTTATATGCATACTCTCCACTTGAATAATCAAGTCACTAATCAAAATGTTGAATAATTCCAGACCCGGGACAGACCCCGGTGGGACCCCACTAGAAACAACCTCCCAGTTTGACAGAGAACAATTGATAACTCGTTAAGAACAGTCTTTCAACCAGCTATGTACTCATCTTATAGTAATTTCATCTAGAACACATTTTCCTAGTTTGCTTATGAGAACGTCATGAGGGACTGTGTCAAAAGCCTTCCTAAAATCAAGATTTAGCCAGTCTGCAGCTCTCCCCCATCCATTAGGCTAGTAATCCTACCAAAGAAGGAAATTAGATCTATTTTTCATGATTTGTTCTTGAAAAATCCATGTTGGCTATTACTTCTCACCCTATTATCCTCTCAGTGCTCACATATTGATTGCTTAATAATTTATTCCAATATCTTTCCAGATTTTGAAGTTAGGCTGACTTATCTATAATTCCCTGGATCCTATTGCCCCCTCTTTTTAAATATAGGCACCATGTTTGCCCTTGCCCATTCCTCTAGGACCTTGCCCATTCCTCTAGGACCTTGCCCATTCCTCTAGGACCTTGCCCAACATCCATGAATTCTAAAAGATAATTGCTAATGGTTCCAAGATTGCCTCAGCTAGTTCCTTATGTACCCTAGGATGGATTTCATCAGGCCCCGCTGACTTAAATACATCTAATTTCTCTAAATATTCTTTAACCTGTTCTTTCCCCATTCAGACCCATGCTCCTTCCCTCTAGTTGTTAATATTTAATTGTGTCAAGCCTCTGGTCGCCATTAATCTGTTTGGTGAAGATGAAAGCAAAATAGGCATTAAACATCTCAGCCTTCATGGTGTTGTCTGTTATTAGCTCTCCTTCACTGCTAAGTAGTAAACCTACACTTTCCTTTGTCTTCTTCTAGTTCCTAATATATTTATTGAACCTCTTCTTAATGCCTTTTTTGTCCCTTGCTAGATTTAATTAATTTTGTGTCTTAGTCTTTATGATTTTGTTCCTATAAGCTTGTGCTGTTCTTCTGTACTCATTCTTACCAATCTGTGCATATTTCCACTTTTTATATATTTCCTTTTTGATTTTCAGGTCATTAAAGAGCTGCTGATGCAGTCATATTGACCTCTCACTGTTCTTTGTAACTTTCCTTTTCATTGGGATGGTTTGCAGTTGTGTATTAAATATTGTCTTTTTGAGAACTGCCAGCTCTCCTGAACTCCATTATCCATTAGATTTTCTTCCTGTGGGACCCAACCTACCAGTTCTCTAAGTTTGTTAAAGTCTGCTTTTTTAAAGTCCAGTGTCCTGATTCTGCTGCTCTCATTCCTTCCTTTCCTTAAAATCATGAAATCTATCTACTCCAGTATTCTGTCTCTGATAGCGGTCAGTAATCAGACACCTCACAGGGATATCTAAAATCCCCATAGCAGGCAGGTGTGATATAATCTTCCCCAACGAAGATCTCATCCTAATCCCTAATAGTTAGAGATTGCCTGTTACATGCATAATATATGCATTATATTTGTTATAACTGTGAATATTCTGGTTATCCCTATAAACACATACATAACTATAACAATCATTTATACATTTATGTATAAATATATACATTAACATAAGTCCCTCTTTGAATCTTGGCCTCAATAATATATTGTGGCAGTGAGCTCCACTGTTTAATTACCTGCTAAGTAAAAAAGGTATTTCCTTTTATCAATTTTGATTTTGCCAGCTGTTAATTTCATTAATGTTCCCTTGCTCCTGTACTAAGAGACAGGGAGAACAGAAGTTCATGATTGACGTTCTCTATATTATACATTATTTTATATACGATATCCTGTCCTCTTTTACTCATCTCATTACTAAAGTAAACAATCCTAATCTTTGCAATCCCTCTTCATGCAAGTGATTTCCCAGTTCCCTAATCATTCTCAATGGCCTTCTTTGAACCCCCACTAGTTCTACAGCAGGGATCGGCAGCCTTTGGCACACAATCTGTCAGGGAAAGCCACTGGCGTGCCGGGACAGTTTGTTTACCTGGAGCATCCGCAGGTTTCGCTGATTGCAGCTCCTACTGACCGCGGTTCACCATTCCAGGTCAATGGGGGCTGCGAGAAGCGGCAGCCAGCACATCCCTTTGCCCACGCTGTTTCCTGCAGCCCCCATTGGCTTGGAACGGTGAACCATGGCCAGTGGGAGCTACGATCAGCCGAACCTGCAGAAGCTACAGGTAAACAAACCGTCCCGGCCCGCCAGTGGATTTCCCTGACAGGCTCCGTGCCAAAGGTTGCCAATCCCTGTTCTACAGTATTCTCCTTGAGACAGAATGACCAGAATTTCTCACCTTACTCCAGAGGAAGCTGCACTACTAATTTATAGAAAGGCATTATAATGTTCTCTGTATTATTCACAATCCCATTCCTTATGTAGCCCAATGTTTTGTTAGCTTTTTTTGACCAAAGCTGCACATTGAGCTGAGGTCTTCATTGTGATGCCCAGGCCCCTTTCCTGAGTTGATACAGTTAATTTAGAACCCTCTAAGGTATATGAGTAGTTCACATTTTTCCCTTTAGTGTGAATTAATTTCAATTTATCAAGAAGTTCCTAAGCAAGAAGCTAGTGCTCAAGTATTAAGGAAAAGGAGAAACACTGCCCCCATCCTGGGCCTAGCAGAAAGGGAAAAATTCCAGCCCCAGAATTGTGTCTGACCCAGAGGAAAGCCCAGAAACATAGACCTTCTGTACCCCAGGGAGGGGAGAGTGGGAGCAGCTGTTTCCAGATACACAGTGGTGTCATTGCAAAGGATTTATAGACCCACAGCTTGGGTATGTGGGAGCCAATAGGTTCCTGTCACACCCTTCCGTTCAGCAAATTGGCCACGTCGCAGATGGGCACAAAACTCCCACCTGATGTCTGCCCCAGCATAGCCCACAAGGAGGCCAATGCCCATGGGGGAGGGGAGGGAATGAGACTGAAGGGCCCAAGAGTGTCTTTCTTCTGTCAGCCTAGACAAAGCTCCTGCTGAGACCACAGTGGCAGTGAAGGAGCATTGCTGGTTACAGTGCATTTGCAAGAACAGTCAGAAGCTGCCTATTGAAGTTAAACCTGGGCAGGTTTTCTTATATATAACAATTGAATTTTCAAACTGATTTTGAAATATATGTAGCTTTAATAATCTCCATTAATGTGAAGGATTCCAGTGTCATGTAATGAATGATGTCATTTTTACTGTTACTTCCTTGAGGGCAAAAGAAGTGCTTCTCAGCACATGACCACATGCCACTGCTAGAGACTCTGACAGCGTCTTTCAAGTTCTGTTATTACACAGATGCTAAACTTCAAGATTGTAAAAAGCAGTGAATTTATTGGGACTGTGAGGGGAGCCCTGGCCTTTTGGGGCTCAGGGAGAAATCCCTGCTAGGCTGACAACAGCCAACTCTAAGCTGGGTTCTGGGAAAAAGGTTCACTGCCCTTGGCTCTACTACAGGAATTTATTCAGACTCAGCTGAGGTAAATCAAGTTGGCTTTTTTCTTGACTTGCCCACGATTATTTAAAGTTCAGGATTTTTTTTAAAAAGTCAGCATTTAACTATTTACCATGAAAGCTATCTAGGCCTACAATTCTCTGTCCTGCTCCCGGATACTGGGAGACGGCGAAGGAAAATATTGGCTTCAGTGAATTTCATAATGGGAATCAGTGGCAGTGCTGGTTCCTCAGTTCTTTGTGGGTGAAACTACTCCAATGCAGGGGGGCTTACCGAAGGCCCTGAGCACCCCTTAAGATGCACTTATCACAGGTTTAAGTGGGCTTTAAGGAATGTGTGGACCCTTATGTGAGACCCCTGTAATGGAGTATCCTGAAATAATACCAGCAACTGCAAAATCACCATCTATTTCTATGTCACATTCTACTTGAATTAGTGTCCTGTGCTTCCCCTTTAGCATACATCAGCATAGTTCTCTATTTTAGCATTATTCATTTTTGACATGAAGTTGTTCTAAACATGGTAAATACAGAAAGTAATTGGTATGTTAAACAGAGGAAGCGTAATGAGTCTCATGTACAAACTTGACTTGCTCTTGCTGCAGAGCTTGACTGAAACAGAATACACAATAGCACTTCCAGTTTCAGCGGGAAGTTCTTTACCAAGTCCCCATGGTTCACAGACAGTGCCTCGACCTCTCCTGTACTTATGATACATACAGCCACAGTTTAATGGCTGAAATGACTTTGAAGCTTTCCCAGTGGAACCAATTTTCACCCTCTGTGAATAGAAGCTTCAGCCTTTCAGCAAAGAGTTTAGTTTGGTGATAAGTTAACATGTGAGGCCAGCATGAAAATAACTTTTAACAGTTGCCCTGATGGCAGAGCTTTCACATTGCGACTAGTGGATAGGATGTAGGGTTTTTTGGAAGAGACAAGCTCTCCAAACTAATATAGGCGGATGAGATATTTAGTCAGTGAGAAAAGATGTTACTCACAGCTAGCAAGTCTGCTGCTGGCTTGTCAGGGCTGATGGCAAAGCTTCACAGAGAGAAGTAGTTAGGAAAGTCATAGTCAATATGATTCCAGGCCTTCCTGTGGCAATAGTGTTTGTGAACCATAGGACATGGGCATTCTGTTTTACATTGATGAGAAATTCTCTTCTGAATTTTGGCTAATAAGTGCTCTGAAAGAAGGCTGAGGAAATGATCTATACAATAGAATAATGAAGAGTTGAAAAATCCTTCACGTAGAACTCAGAGCAACATTGACCTCAATCGGGGTATTTCTCTTAATTTTAGCCCACCAGAAAGGTTATAGCTTTTAGCTTTGCCTTGAGAGGAGCCCACATTAAAGTTAGTCATCATACAATGTTATAGTTACAAGTGCATGATCCTGCAGCCCTGATGCAGGCAAAACTCCCATTAAAGTTCAGTTAAGTTTTGCCTGAGTAAGGGCTGCAAGATCAGATCCACAAAATTATAGTATGGTCCGGAATAAATCAAGTTCAGATATGTTGGATCTGGATGACATTTTCCTATTCCCAAAATATCTTTTGTGTATGTGTTTTTTTCAATTCAGAAATGGAAGGCAGACAAACAGAAATGGTATTGGTCTGAAATACTTGACCAAGGAATCACCATACATCTGCAAAATACCACCTACAGCATAACTCGGAACCTGACCCGCCCGCAACTGTACCAACAGCACTGTATAAATAACTAAGGGTACCTGACACTATAACTAACTCTAATCAGTTCCTCACATCTTGTGTCCTACAATAGGCCTTGATGTTTCTTTCTGTGAGCTGTGGTAAAAGGAAAAAACTGGAAGAAAGACCAGAGACCCTTGTTACTTGTTAAATAGCATACCTGCTTTCTCAGATTGTTCTTTAATCCCTGGCAACAGCCCCTCTTAAAGTATCCCAATGATCCTAGACAGGATAGCATCCGTAGAAAACATGACAGCTGGCCACTTTAACTTGAGTTTGATTGATGACCCAAAAGAGTCCATGGAAGTAATTCTGCTTAGGACACTTAAATTAACCTCTACCGAGCTCTAAAAAATGTGCACTAGAAAACAACCCTGCACTAGTAACAGGATGGATTAGCTGACACAAAAGATTATTTCTAATTTTTATGATCTTGATTCCATAAGGATCTAGAAACACAGTCTGTAGACAAGTTTTCCTTTCATCATAGAGTATCTGAGATTTTAATAGTGACACTTTGTTCTGTATTAGAAGCCGATAGCAGTAGGCTGTGGAATTTCATATCACTGAGATTTAAAACATATAGACCTCAAACCAGCAAATACATAAATAATAAAAGTGACAAGTTTGAGCTGGTATCTTTCCCAAGAGGTACTTGAAGTAACTTGTGAACCATTGAAATGAAATAATGTATCTAGCTGATATACCTTTGAAAACAAACAATTAGCAGAAGCATACCTCCCGTCTCCTTTACTTTTTGTTGAAGTTTTGATATAATCGCAGCATACAATATGATTTTTAAATGAACATGAAACCTTTGCTCCATGTATCTTGCATAGCACTGTTAGGCAGGCAGTCTTGTAAAGTACTCAAAGGGACCCAATTAGAAAACCCAACACACTTGTTTCCCGAGTAACTCCCTGAACACACATACATATATGCCTTGATATTGCAAAAGTTGCACAATAGTACATGATCTCATTAGGGGTATAATTTCAGGCTGGCCCCAGTGTATGCAGGTACATGTCATTACACCTGCACTATGCAAGTGCGAACACCTGTGTGTGCTTTATAAAGTCTAAAGCCTGCATGCTTGCTTTCCACAGACTATTACACACACACACACACACACACACACACACACACACACACACTATATATGACACAGTTAGAATTTGTACCTGCAAAGTCCATTCCTTAACTTATTTTATCAGTAATCTAATAATTGTAACTCATTGTCTGGTTGTGCTACTTCTGCTACACTTTTATACACTGATTGCACATACAACTTTGTAATGTTACAGAGAAGAGTGCCTGATCAAAGGGCAGGAATACAGCAACTCCCGACTTCAAAACCTGGCTCTGATATCCTTGGCTAACTCCTCTGCTCTGCCAGTTTCTCCTTCTGCAAAACAGGGATTATATCATAGGATTAGGAGCCATTAATTAGTCCATAATACAAGTGGATGCACACCCAAATCAGAGGCCCAAGCCTAGGATCTGATCCTGGCTCAGAGAGGGTGCACATATCAGATGTCTCGCTATCATGGTTGAAATCTTAACCTCAAATGTGAACAGCCCTTATTTTGGGAAAACTCTGACTCACATCTGGAGTTTGAGAGTCTTCAGAGTTGGCAGTTTGGTTCTGCCCATTTATAAAGATACGGAGCTGGCATCCAGAGTTCAGTTTTGGGGTTTGGGTTTTAGACCCATCTCTAGTTTGCAGCACACTCTGAAGATAAAAAAAAATGCTAAGAGGATGGAAGATGCTAACAATAATGATCGCTCACATTTAAACGGAAATGTTTGTACTCCATAGCTTGGCGAGTGTCCAGGCTACTCAGCCAACTGGGCGATGGGTAAAAGGTTCACTGGTTAGTAGCCCTCGATAGATCAGTATGGACAAGTCCTGGAGTACCACTGCATTTTTCTGAACTGATTTAGCTCCTCTTGAGACATAATCAAAAGAAAATAAAACAAAGCATTCAGTTCCTGCTGTGCTGTATCCTCCATCGACAGCTTGAGTTAGTGTGCCCACGGTGATGGACTGCCATGTAAGCTGTTATCCAGTGTATGTGTGAGTGTGTGTTTTCTTTTTGAGAGATGACAGTTCCCAAGTGAAAGGACATTTCAGATCTGATGTAACTTTCCTTCTATTGTCTGAGTTTTGTTTGTTTTCTGGCAAACCCTAGCCCTGCCTGTGTGTTATGTGCAGCTGTACATTTCCCATTTTTCTGCGGAGAGGCCAACTGGAGTCTTTGGAGGCTTCTCAGTAGTATTGCCTGAAGCAAATACCACAGCTCAATAGCAATTTAATATTGTAATCAGGGAGCAAACTGTGCCGTTTCGGCACATTGTGATAATTATTAACTACATCTATTAGTGTTACGATTCTAGTAACTAATATTTACAAAATGTTCCCTGTGTACAGGAGACCTTGCCGAGACACAAGCATTTTGAGTTATTCCTGAGTGATTGTCAGCGGACCTTTGAGCCAGTGTTCATGTTTACTGTTTAAAGATAAAAAATCAATACTGAGAAATCATACTTCAAAAGACCTATTTCATGAATAATAAATTCTCAGGGTGTAAAACTATACTGCGCACCAGAACATTTTGTGAATTTATAGGAAAGTTTTCCGGTGGAAAAAACTCCTGGAAGATAAGATTTAAAAACTCACACCTTAAAGCCTTCATACAATATGAAAGGAATTCCACTGCTGTTGCTCCTAGGATTTTTGCTTGATGCTTCAGCAAAGCATGTAATTTTCTCATGCTTTCCCTAGATTACTGGAGGAAAGTTGATGATCTCTTGATCCACAGCTCAGACCACGCAAAAAATAAGGACCTGTCTACACAGGGATACTCAAGAAAATCTGAATTAATCTGAATTAATCAAATATTATTACTTGGTTTCAGCATTAATAAAAATAGGCATTTGCCTGCTGTTAATTTGCTTTTTGGGTACAAATGCCATTCACTGAATGAAGGGGAAAAGGAGTTGTGGGAAACCATTGACATAAATTGTTGTTAAGGGGATGTAGGCCCTGATTCAGCAAAGCATTTAAGCATGTGCTTAAGACAGGGAAGACTTTTAGTTGATGGGCACTGTTTCTGAAAAGAATTGCACCACACCTACAATAAGGGTTGATATAAGGACTAAGGCTAACATTTTCAAAAGTGTCCCAAAAGTGACTTAGGGCTTGTCTACATGGAGCAGCAATGCACACTATGGAAGCGTGATGTCTAAAGTGCACTAATGTGTCGTGCATTAATTGGTCCATGACTCTGCTGGTGCACACTAAAGGTTCTCTAGCATGTTTTAACCTTTAATGATCCAGTCATAGTGCATTGTTTCTTTACTCTTGTCAATGGCCCTGCTGTTTCAGCCTCTTATTTTCATTTCTTTTCATTCAGTTTATGTTTAGCGCTTTCCATGTGTTCTACAATTGCCTGCCTTCAAACATAATCTGTGGCCTTGCTGCATACCGAACAGAACAGCACATTACCATCAATGTGAAATTTGTCCTTGCTAAACTCAGTGACACATTTTTAGGTGTGATTTTTTTAAAGTTTTCAGCATCTTTTCATAATTTTATTTACATCTGAAGTGAAGTTTGAGCTGCATTAAAATTCAAACCTCAGTACACCGGAAGCAGTTTATTGGAGTATGTTCAGCTATGTAAATGTAAAGCGCATTCAAAAATCAACCAAGATGGGGAGGTTGCATGCACTGAATAAGTGACACTGGTACTTTTGGTAAAATGTAGTTAATAGTTAACATATGTTTTTATTTTTCCACTAAACGTAAAAACTAAAGAATCTTTGTAAAAATGCAAATTCTGTGTTTTTCTGTGGTAAACAGGTTTCTAGGATCCCTGGTCATAAGTAATATGTTTACAGCCAGATTTTTCTCTCAGTCCTTGAGCCGAATACCACTGATATATAGAATGAGGGTAGAGTACGGCCAGTGACCTTAGTTCATTTGCACAAAAGTTAGTATAGTATTATATAATATAAATGACATGACTACATACAATTACATAGGTTCCAATATTGTGTTATACCAGGCTATACAATGAGAAAAATACATAAGCAAGTAATATGCAATATAATATAACAGGCTTGAAAAAACTGCCATGAAAATTTACCTGGACAGGCACAAAATCAACTTGCCTACCTTTACCATGATGGTCGAGAATGAAAATAAGAATGCTATTTAATTCACCCATCAAAAGAAATGACTCACCCCAGGCAAATGCAGAAGTAGGAGTTTGGAAGGCTGGAACACGGTATAATGATAGGGAGTACCGTATGTATGAGACAGCATACCTGCTAACATTTATAAAAGATTTCAGAAAAAGTTATGGGAGATTGTGTAACATTTACTGTTTGCCTAACAGGCTCAGGATATGCAGATTACTTGGCTGGGGCAAGGGGATGGGGGTAGCTTTTCTGAATAAATAGCTCTCAAAACCAGTTCCTTCTGCCTAAGGATTTGGGTTTTTTGCCTGCCAAGACCAGCTGCTTCCTAGCTGGCTAGGCCACTCTTCAGTGGCCCAGGGCTGCTTCTGAGATGAAGGGGGAACCAGCTCCTCCGAGGCTAGCTGGTGCAGCTGTGTCCCTCCAGGCTGAGTTAGTGTCGTTTAGCTGCCTGTTGGGCCTGGACAGCAAGATAGCACCGTTCTTCTCTCTTCCCATCCTTATCGTTCCCTTATTTCCACAGCAATTGTGACCTGCATCACCTTGTCCGAATACATCAGCGTTGTTACCGCCGGGACTTACGCTAGTCGGTTATAATCGGGTGTTCTGCCTGGCTCCAAAGGTTTTTGATTTTATCATTACTTGGCCTCACAATCGTTCCTGTGTGTGTATCAATACTGTAACATCCAGGGGCTACAGTCTACTCTGTCTTATGCCTGGATGTCAGTGGGGTTGTACTTCACTGACACAGTGGGTCACAACTCTAGGTCCCTGATTTTGGGCCAGATTGTTTTTGACTCCTGCAAAGTTACACAAGGGAAGAGAGGATTTAAGGGGCAGAGGGACCTTAAGCTCAGTGCTAGCAACCCTGACCCCTTACACTGGCAAACAGAGCTGGCAAGGGGAACACGCTCTGTACCCTCTTATGGGATAGTGAAGCGTAGCTGTACTCCACCTTCCTCTCAGCAGTGCATCCTGGTGAGATCCTGGTGAGATCCACACCACTCCCACATTAGGGCTTAGGGAAATAGATCCTCTTACTTAAGCAGTTTTAACCATGCACCCCAAAATGAATGGCTTAATCCTGGCATGAGGGGATCCATAAAATGTGCTGTGGGACCCATTGAATAGGACAATAACTATGCCTGTTGCTCCAGGAGCAGAGTTGTTGAAACGGGAGCACACTTACCTACTGGGGAGGTGCTCTTTTGGTGAGACACTGAAGCACTCTGGACTGGTCTTCAGAGCTGGCCTTAGGATTTGCCAGGTCTCTGTGAAGTGAGGCATGTGGGTCCCTTCCAAATCCTTTCCCACCTCTGTCCTGGTCCTTGAAGTACACATACCAGTACACCCCTACTAGGTGCCATGTGAGCACAAAGCCTGTTGGGATATACACAAGATGGCAGGAGCACAATGGCAAAGTACAGAGTACCAGGAAAAGCTCTCTGGCACAGTATCAGACCAGCAATGCATGGGAATAAAGAGGCTGAAGCAGAACTACAGGCTGATGCTCAGAGAACTGATCTATCAGAGGATCTGTCGGGTGTTTGGTGTTGGCTCCTGGTGGCGCTGTTGCTGTGGGAGTAGTCAGTAGCACAGCCAGGTCCGGAGCACAGGGGGAGCGGTGCTATAAAAAGGCGCCTCCCCCTGTACTCACCTGGTGGCGCTCCGGGTCTTCGGCGGCATTTTGGCGGCGGGTCCTCACTCACTCCGGGTCTTTGGTGGTACCCGCGGCTGAAATGCCACCGAAGACCCAGAGCGCCGCCGGGTGAGTGCAAGAAGCAGCGCTTAAAAAGAAGCGCTGCTAAAAAGAGGCGCCACTTCCTTTTTAAGGCGCTGCTTCTGCTCACAGGAGGAGCGTCCGCTCCCCCTGCTCCCCTCCTGGCTACGCTACTGGGAGTAGTCAGGTGTTTTGGGGGCTGAGAACAGGATCTTTGGTGTGTAGGGCTCTATATGACTGCAAACCAGCATTACTGAACAGAGCTGGGTGGGAGTGAGATTTCTTCATTTTCCAGGAAAATCTGCAATCTCAATTTTTTTTTCTATTTCAAAATGGAACAAAAGCAAACCAAAATTCCCATACATTTCAAGTTTTCCGTTTCCCATAAAACAATTATGTCTTTTTAAAATTATTGTTATTTTATTATTTTGGGTCAAGTGCAACATTTAGTCCTGATAAAACTCTAAATGTTTTATTCCAATTTTGATTTATTAGAAGATATACATTTTAAAAATCAAAACAAAAAGTCCCTTTGAAACGGAAAATCAAAATGTTCCATTTTGAGAAGATCAGAATGCTTTTTTCATTTTTTAAAAAACAAAATGTCATTAAAATGGACACATTTCCACAAAATGGTGTACTTTTAACAAATATGCATTTTCTGACAGAAGAATGTTCCACTGGAAAATTTCAGATCAGTTCTACTGATTTTTTCCCTTCCATCCACCATTTTCAGATGAGGTACATCGAATGAGCACCTTAGTGAGAGATACAACTGCAACAATAAACTGAACTACCTTTATGTCCAAACATGCAGTAATACAGGTCTGAAGACCCTATAATGACTGTACAGTGACCCATAAAAAAAGCAAGTAGGAATTCTCCTATCACATGCACAGGGAATTGTTATTGTTCCATAAAATTTGTAATTACTATGTTTATATATTTAAAAAGCCTACGTTAAAAGAACATTATTAAGGTTGCAAAGTTAAACATTCAAAGTTAGGAAATGACAGAAATAAGGTTACCTGTGCAGCCTTAATTCAGCCCCCTTGTGCTTTTGCATTATGATACAATATTTAATTATGTGATCACATACTATTTCCCCCCCACAGAATCTGAGGATGAATCAGGCTTGTTCAGTGAAGGAGGCTGTTGTCTGTAGGACCCCGTCTCAATTGTTGTAGAAGCTGGAAGGGGGGGATTTGTAAGAAGAGAAAGGAGGGTTTCATGGTTAAGACAGTTGAATGAGCCCTGGAGAACTGGATTCTATCCCAGTGTCTGCCACACAGTTCTATGTGATGCTGGGCAGGTTACTTAAACTAAACTTTTCACAGCTGATTGCTAATGTTCCTCATTTTCTGGGTTCATGATTTGAATCTCTGGGGGTCTCATCTGCAGAAATGCTGAGCACTTGTAGTTGTAATTGAAGTCAATAGAAGTTGTGTTTGGATATATAAAGATCTGCATAAGACTAAGCACAGTACTCCAAAAAACAGTACAATCTAGCAAAAACAACGAGGAGTCCTTGTGGCACCTTAGAGACTAACAAATTTATTTGGGCATCAGCTTTCGTGCGCTAGAACCCACTACATCAGATGCATGGAGTGGAAAATACAGGAGCAGGTATAAATACATAAAAAGATGGGAGTTGCCTTACCAAGTGTGAGGTCAGTCTAACGAGACAATTCAATTAACAGTAGGATACCAAGGGAGGAAAAATCATTTTGTAGTGGTAATGAGAGTGGCCCATTTCAAACAGTTGACAAGAAGGTGTGAGTAACAGTAGGGGGAAATTAGTATGGGGAAAATTAGGTTTAGGTTTTGTAATGACCCAACCACTCCCAGTCTTTATTCAGGCCTAATGTGATTGTGTCCAGTTTGCAAATTAATTCCAGTTCTGCAGTTTCATGTTGGAGTCAGTTTTTGAAGTTTTTTTGTTGAAGAATTGCCACTTTTAGGTCTGTTATTGAGTGGCCAGGGTGATTGAAGTGTTCTCCTACTGGTTTTTGAATGTTATAATTCCTGATGTCAGATTTGTGTCCATTTATTCTTTTGTGTAGAGACTGTCCGGTTTGGCCAATGTACATGGCAGAGGGGCATTGCTGGCATATGACGGCATATATCATATTCGTAGATGTGCAGGTGAACGACCCCTGATCCGATCCCTCAGACAGAGACAAACACCTACAGGATCTCTATCAAGCATTCTTAAAACTACAATACCCACCTGGGGAAGTGAAGAAACAGATTGACAGAGCCAGAAGGGTACCCAGAAGTCACCTACTACAAGACAGGCCCAACAAAGAAAGTAACAGAACACCACTAGTCATCACGTACAGCCCCCAACTAAAACCTCTTCAGCACACCATCAAGGATCTACAACCTATCCTGAAGGATGATTCCTCACTCTCACACACCTTGGGAGACAGGCCAGTCCTCTCTTACAGACAGTTCCCCAACCTAAAGCAAATACTCACCAGCAACTAGACACCACACAACAAAAACACCAACCCAGGAACCAAACCTTGCAACAAACCCTGGTGCCAACTCTGTCCACATATCTATTCAAGGGACACCATCATAGGACCTAACCACATCAGCAAACACCATCTGGGGCTTCATTCATCTGAAATTAATAATTCTGTCTTCAGAGTAGCGTTTGAATAGTGTGCAGTAAATAAGTAATGTGTGTACATATCTCCCTGCACACCAGTGCATCTCAAAGATCCAGGGATTCTAGGGGAGGAAACTCCTGTCAATGGAAGCAAACCTCCCATCTCCCTGACCGAGAACTGTGTGTGGAGAACTTATTACAGTAGCACCTAGCTGCGAGCCTCATAAGCTAGATATGTTACATACAGTAAATGGCTTTACTGCATAGATTTTACTACAGCGGGGCATGCCCTTAACATATATTGGTATTCTGTGAAAGGTTTACATCAAATTCTATAAAGTCACTAATTAATTTTGATTCCTCTACACTTCCATCAGTACAGCTGTCATAATTAGAAAGTCAACATTTACCCACACTTACCATGAGACCTAGGAAAACTATTAGTGGCAAACAACTGATCAAATGAATTTAACTCTCCTTCCTGTTTGTGGCTTTAATTTATATTAATTTATTTTCGGTTTAATATTTTTCTTTGAATGGTTAATGTGAATATATTTCATCCTGTGCATTGCTCACAAACTAAATGCCACAACTAATCTTTTGAGTTGTTGCTGTTGGTAATTCACTATGCATACTATGTGATTGGTCATTTGAGTCACATTCTGTTGTTTTCTTCTCCCTGAGTGGATAACTTTCAAACATACAAAGAGATTTCAAGATGGCCTCTGCAAACATTACTTGTGTGAAGACATATTCACAGGAGTATTTGTAACACATTATCTTTTTTGGAAGTGTTCTTGTGAACAAAAGTTTCTTCTATGAATGTCTATATAAAGGGGCTGGCCAACTTTAGTTGAAGTCAATGGAAATATTCCCACTGATGTAGAAAGGAGCTGATTAAAGTACAATGTGAATAAAAGGAGTAAAAAATAGGCATAGTAAATTTGTGGAATGTTTTTGAACTAATCTTCACGAAGAATTTTCTGCAGTAGTCAGCCAGCTGCATATAACACTCAGTGCTATCATAGATACCACCATTTTTTGCTGCAAATTTTTATTTTATGAATTTTTCTGTTCTTCTTAAATGCCACTGTGAGGTAACTGAGGGGGGGAATGGTGACCTTTAAAAATGTATTGTAATTTTAGTTTTAAAATGCTGCTTAGCTAGCCGAACATAAATCGGAAACTATCTATTTTTTCCTTAAGGCATTAGAATTCTTTTGAACACATGGAAGTGTGAATAAAGACAGCTACACATAAAAATGGTTACATTTATCCATCCTAAATATACATGGCTGAATATTGTATTAGCCTAAGGATATTACTAAATGTAACTGGCACTGGAATTGCCCTATCTGGACAGTATAGTCATCAGCAACCTTTAATGGCAATCACTGAACATTTTTTTTGTCAAATTTGGTTATGAAGGGAATATATCAGTATTAAGTGACTGACTTTTGAGTTATTTTGTGATGCTCTTGCTAACAACCAAGCTCCTTGTAAAAATATGTATTCTACAATAACAATCCAGTGTAGCATCACGTCTGCAAACTGTAATGTCTGAAAACATTACTGTGTTTGTATGCATGTGTCTGTGTATTTTATATATGCCTACAAATGTTTTATTTTGTATAAGAGCAACATGTTATCACTCTTTTTTCTGCCCAGCCCACAAAAAATAGTTTTAGTGTTTTGCTCTGGAAATTGGTTAAGCAATAATGACCATAGAGCAGACGTTTTTGGCAGTTAATGATAAGCGGAAGTTGTTGAGGGCCCAAGGCTTTGCCTTGGGCCCTTAACCCAGTTGGTCATTAACTGCAAAGCCATATCTAAGCCAGAGGTAATTATTGCTCTTTTAAGCTGTGAAAAATATAAAAATGTAAGGAAAAATAATGATAGTTCCTATTTAAAGTCTTGATCTGTGTATTGTTATGCAGATTGGGCTCTGTTTACATACTAGTCATTTTTCGTAATAGTTAAAAACTTCAGTCCTGTTCACATTAAAAGTAGTGAGAGGAGGATCAGGTGAAAGCATAGTGAGTTATGTGAGCGTACAGGAACTAATAAAGAAAACAGGACCTCAATTTTCTGTGTCCTGTTAGGTTTTATTTGTTTCTGTCAATAGCAATGGGCCCAAACCAATGCAAACCTCTGGATTTGAACAGCTCTGAATTATGAGGAAGGTTGAATCCAGGGCTGGATTTGAACTTTTCACTTGCCCCTTACATCCATAATGGATCAGACTGGAATTCTGGGGCTAAACACCCCAGAACCTTAGGAAAGCCTTGATTTGGATCCAAGTATTGTGAATTGAGCCCATCTCTAGCTCAAAACAAAACCCCTAGGTAGTCTGCATTCATGTCCTTACAACACAGTCTGGGTTTTGTCAGAATTTGTCAGATTTCAATCCACATTTCTTTACAGAAATGTGTCAATTTTCTAGCCGGTCACATGCACATTAGTGATTCATTCTTCTTCTATTTTTTTTTTAAAGGAAACTCCTGTTTGGTGGACTGCAACAGGAAGTAGGATGCAGCCACTTCTTGAGTATTCCCTCCAGCGATGATTAAAGAAGAAGCAGGTAGTCAGTCATGTGACAGGGCTGAAATATATAAACTGGGTATCACACTGCTCTCTGAGAGCAGTTGCTATGGTAACACAGACAGAGATGGAACAGCAGTAAAGGAGAGCTGCCCTGAAAGCAAATGTTATTGATTAAATGAGCTTTTTTTAGGGTGGAGGGGGCTAGGAGGGCAGGTGGGCCCACTGTAAAGAATGTATGGAGAGCAGCATTGTATTGTACTGACTCGTATTGACTAATCCTGTCAGAACTCTTCACTATAACTAGAAGTCCATGACCTACTGTTTGTGCAACTGTTTTGCTGGATGAACTCCCCCAGCCCCCAACCAACATGCACAGTAAATAAATGACCCTTTTTTGATATTTAGGAATTGTGTGTTAGGGTGTCTTCAAATCTCTGACGTTTACAATCTCATCTGAAGGTGGATAGTTTGGATTCTTTCCAGGCAGAGTTAATTTGTTTTTATGATGTGTTACTTGTCTCTAATGTCATCACACTATGAATGAGCAAACAATGGACTTTCCACCCGCAAGATAAAGGACTAGCACAGTTTTCTGGATTTCCTAAAATGACTGTCATTCTGTGGACATCTCAGCTCATTCCACAGGGATTAGTTGTATGGTTGGCAAGAGGATTTCTTTTTGAGGAATGGCTACTGTAATATTCATTATCCTCAGTCTGACCTCAGCATGAGGATGCAGTGACCTTCCTATAATAATGGATACCTCTCACTCCCAAGCCTTATGACCTTTTTTTTTTGGTCCCTTTCCCTGTTACAGAAAAGCAGCACAATACAATACAGTCCTCTGCCAGCAGATCTGTTACTAAAGGAATTCATGCATCTTGCATCTTGAAGATGCATTATTAATGCTTGGACAAATCACATCAGGTGGAACTCAGCAAGTCCCTGGCACTGAAAAAAGGAACAAAGGCTGGTTCTACAAGAGAGAGAAGGATGAGACAAATTATAACAGCTGGGAGTTTCTTGTAAGTAAGATGGCATAAAAACAGAAATGCTAAAATTGTTTGCACATATGGTAAGTTTATATTTTTATTGGAAAGTAAATTACACATTGCACTACAGAAAAGATACTTTAATTGTATCCGGGTAAACATCCCATTGTTGGGCCTCTTTGAATTTCATGGCAAACTGGGGTGGCTTGCTGGCATCCAAATTACTTCCCCAAACTGAACAGCACAGTTTTATTTAGTATCTGTAAAGGACTATAAAAGAGAGGCTTTTTAGGGCCTGCTTCTGCTCCCATTGAAGTCAATGGCAAAACTCCCATTGGCTTCAATGGGAACAGAATCAAAGCAGATTTTGGTGAAGGAGGCAATACTGCCTTGTGACAGCATGAAGGACCAATGTATATAAAAGATTCTAGAAAGAAATAGCTCTTCTATTCTCCAGTTGGCTGAAAAGCAGCACCAGCTTCATAGTTCCACAAGAGAGATTCTGACTCCAGTTAATATTGTTGCATCTTGGCCTGAGCAGTTAGCCGATATTTTGGGCCTTACCGGATTGTTTCCATTAGGAGGAGAAATTGATGATAGAAGTCAGGTATTTCTTTGATGCAATCCTGTTTATTTATAAAGAATGTACACAGAGTCCTCGTTCCCTGAATACATTGGAAACAAACAACAGGAAATCCAAGTATGCCTTTTCAGCAAATAGAGAGACAAGGTGGGTGAGATAATATCTTTTATACAGTAGAAACAAACAACAGGAAATCCAAGTATGTCCAACTTCCATTGGTGAGAGAGACAAGCTTTCGAGCTTACACAAAACTCTTCTTCAGGCCTGGGAAACTAGGTCTTCTTCCCAGACCTGAAGAAGAGCTCTGTGTAAGCTCAAAAGCATCTCTCTCTCTCTCTCACCCACAGAAGTTGGACCAATAAAAGATATTACCACACCCACCTTGTTTCACTAATATCTTGGAACCAATACAGCTACCACAGCTTTTCAGCAAGTACTCTACTGAGAAGAAGCTCTGTCTGTTGACTTCTTCCCAGGGCCAGGTACCGCTGCTTCTCACACTGTCTGCTTGCTTTCTTGTTCCTTTCACACACACAGACTCACACAGCTGCAACCAATCCAAAGCACCCCCCCCCTCATTTGTATTCAATCTCCAAGGAAACCCCTCAGGCCACATGGCTTAACCTCTGTTTAGGCCTTGCCATGCTTGCCCTGCCTTCAGCTATCACTAAACAAGGGGCATTTACTTGCTCCCTGAATGAAGAGTGCTTAGTACACTGGTAGACTTTTACCGGGGCTGTGACTGAATGCTGCCATTAACACCATCCAGCATAACAATATTAAATAAATATTAAATTTATTCCAAACATTGGAAAAACTGTCTTCTTCAAGTTGCTTAATCTATGTGAACTCCCAAGAGCCTCTAATGGCACATGGGTCCCGTGAGTTCAGGTGACTATGACTTTTTTTTTCAACCTACCCACAATTTTTTATTTTTCATTTTTTACAAAAATGTACAACTCCAACGGGCTTCAAGTCCATTTTTTTTCCAAAATCCCAAAAGAAGTGAAGAAAGTGCACAAAAGGAATCCTAGAGTAGTGGTTTCCTCATGTACAGAGCGAGATAGGCATTTCCATCTGCCTCTGCTCCAAGGTGGGGAGAAGAGGCCAATATATTAATGGCCAGATTGCTAGGGATCCACGTGTGATGAGAAGAGACTACTGAGCAAAGTGAGAGGGAAAATCCTTTCCTGGCTTAAAACCTAACTAAGAGACAGAAAACTGAGTAGGGATAAATGGTCAGTTTTCAATATGGTAAAAAAAGTAAAGGTGGAGTACCCTAAAGTTCTGTATCAGGACTGGTGTTTAATACATTTAGCAACTGATGATACAAAATTATCTTGGTTAATAAGACTAGAGAAGATTATGAAGAATTCACAGGGGCAAATGGGCAGCACCATGTCAGAGAAACTTCGGTGTTGACAAATGGAATGTGATACACACTGGAGGGAATTTTGAACTACTCACACATATTGCTGGGCTCTAAATTAGCTCAAGAAAAGGATCTGCACATTAGCCAAAACCTCTGTGCAATGACAATCAAAGAATCAAACAAAATGTTGATGTATATAAGAAATGGGATAGAAAAAGAATCCTTCAGTATAATCATAGAATCATAGAAATGTAGGACTGGTAGGAACCTCATACTGCAATATCATATAGTGCTGATCACCTACTATCAACAAAGATATAGCAGAAATAGAGGAGGCTGTGAGAAAAGCAATGAAAACATTTAGTGGCATGGAGAGACTTCTATACAAAGAAGGACCGAAAAGATTAAGACAGGACAGATAAGAATGGATGTGATTCGAGGTATACAGACTAATGAATGGTATAGAGTAGGTAAATCAGGTGCTCCTTTACAACATTTCTCAAGATTTAAGAAAAATCAGTTATGTTAAAGGAATTGAAGTTGGTCCTCAGCTGATATAAACTATCATAGCTCCTTTGAAGTAAAGGATATACATGAAGTCCAAATAGGTACATGAAGCCCAAATTATATACATTAGAACCTACCCCTAAAGTCTGTGAATATATATGATCAGTGCATCTATATTTCTTGTATGTTAGATACAAAGTGCATCTTTTGCTTTGTGGAAAGGGCCTAAATTCTGGAAAGAAGGGTTTTTTTCTGTTAAATCACAGTGTAATGATTTCTAGCACATTAAAAGGGGGCACTTTTCCAAAGCCACTTCTGTGTAATCAGTTTGTTAAATAAAAATCCTTCTGGCATCTTAAAAGAAATGACATTCTATTTAAACATGCTACCTGCTGATCTGCCGGAGAAGCAGGCCAGAAATTTGTTGTTTTGTTTGGATATGTATGCCTGTGTGGTTCTTTCGTGGCTCCTGGATAATGTTATCCATATTTTTCTGTTTGGAGAATCACTTTTCCCTACACGCTCACCAACCAACATGAAACCACCTAATTATATTTTCATAATCATGATTAAAAACCATCTAAATTATCCTGCTTGATGTACTCAGAATTTGTTGATTGCTTTTTGATGTGTATTAGAGCTTTTTGCAGAGCCACATCAAATGGTTTGCTCCACAATGAAATTAAAAAAAATCCTGTAATATACATATACACATCTTAAAAATATACATATATAATTTATATTCTGCTAATTAAGCTACATCGAAACCAAGCCTATTGCTATGAAATAATTGTGTAAAAGCTACTCACCTATTATCAGAACATTAATTTCCACTTTACATTTTTTTCAAAGTATTGATTCCATCTTATACAGAGGCAATTCGGCACTTCAGAACATCAAAGTTTGAAAGTGTTTTTCCGCATCCAGGGAGAGCTTAGATTTTAGAATTTCAAAACAAAATTAAGTTTTAGAACAGCAAACACATGTAAAGAATATTTTGGGTAAAATATGTTCCTTCTGCATAATGGATCACAAACATCTGAGTTTTATCTGTGCAATGTTGTCACATCTAAAACCCGCAGAGCCAAATTCTGGTTTACGTGCTTTGCAACCTCCTTCAAGTCAGGGGGGTTGCAGAGAAGTTTGTATAATTTGGCCCCAACTGTTCAGAAATCATCTATCACTTTGGCACTGACACCTTTTTCATGACCTGTCTTTTCTTCTAATGGATCAAAATCCTGGCCCTGCTCTGCCTGCAGTAAGGGGCACACTAGATCCTGGAAGCTAGCTCCATAATGGATATCCAGTTTTGAAGACTGTCAGGATTTGGAAAGGATTATAGAGGGGCTCAGAGTCTGATGCATGGTGCTGCTGAGAACCCTGGAACTCTTCAGAGGTGGGAAGAGTTTATTAGATTATCCCAGGAACATCTTGAAGGCAGGGACTGTTTTCCTCTGTGTTGGTCCAGTACCAAGTGCAATGTTAGCCCTCATCAAATAATAAAGAATAAAAATAAAATACTCTAGGAAAACAATTAAATAATTCAGACCATGGTGACTTGATTCAAATTTTTGTTCTATCAATTATTCATGAGAAATAAAGTTGTAGGTGTATTTCATGGATGGACTGCAAGTGTGAACACTAATGCTTCATTACAACTTGACTATCAGGTTCCCGAGACAGACAGATGAAGGTATATCACATAGGCACCCTGTGTCCTCCATCCTATAGCTTTGTAGCAACATGATCTATTTTTGGTTGGAACTGTGTAACATGCTGCCAGTTAAAATGGGGCATCACTGTCAAAGATGGGACGTTCAAGCACACCACCATCCACACACGTGTTTCCAGTTTGACTTCCAGTAAATGTTTAATGATCCTTTTCAATTACTGGATCAAACAATATTTGACAAGAATGCACCTTTGTCTAATACTAGCACTTAGACAGGAGTGCAGTTTTAGACAGCACTTAGTATCCACAACATTGTCATGATATTTGTGAATGTACTTTCAGGTTGATCTTAATGACTGCATTATAAAGGTCTTCATACTCCTTGTAGTACTTTAGTTTTGCTTTTTAGATGCTGTAGATAAAGGGCTGTCAGAATTTTCTTAAGGGTAGAAGTGTGATTCATTTGGTAACGAACCCATCTTCAGAGTCATGGGTTCAAGTCCTAAAAAGGGAGTGGCTTCATACTCACTACTGTCAGTGCCATGCTTTGAGAGGAGTGTTGTAATTTAAAAAATGCGGTTGCTTTGGATCAGAAGTTAAACTTCCCCCTGGCATGTGGCTGTCCGGATGGAAGCTAAAGATCCTACAGCCCTCTGAAGGGCATAGCCCTATTATTATCATTTACTTGTATTGCAGTAGCAATAGCTAGAGGCCCGCAGGCCCATTGTGCTAAGCACTGTAAAAAAATATAACAAAAAGTTGTCCCTGCTCCAAAGAGCTTACAGCCCTAATGTCCTGGTCAGCATTCCGTTTACTGCTAAAAAAACAAAAACAAAAGGGTTAAAGTCACTGGGAGTTTTGCCACTGGCTTCAATAGAGCCAACATGTCACTCCTCAAGTCCATGTCTATTTCTACAGATGGGGTATTGCTGAATACATCCTTGCTTCTTTCTTTGTCTGCACAGTCACTGCTCTACCATGGGCTTAAAACAAACAAAAGGAAGTATTTCTTCACCCAACGCACAGTCAACCTGTGGAACTCTTTGCCAGAGGATGTTGTGAAGGCCAAGACTATAACAGGGTTCTAAAAAGAACTAGATAAATTCATGGAGGATAGGTCCATCAATGGCTGTTAGCCAGGATGGGTAGGGATGGGTAGGGATAGCCTCCGTTTGCCAAAAGCTGGGAATGAGTGACAGGGAATGGATCACTTGATGATTACCTGTTCATTCCCTCTGGGGAACCTGGCACTGGACACTGTCAAAAGACAGGATACTGGGCTACATGGACCCTTTGGTCTGATCCAGTATGGCTGTTCTTGTGTTCTTATGGCTAAGTGGTTGGAGATGTTGTGAGTGTGAAACAGGCAATATACATTTGTCTTCTACTATTGTGTGCCCCGATTTATAATTAGAGTTGGGCCTACAGTGGGCCATGTTCACATGCTTTTTTATCATTATTTTTTCTTTTTCAGTGGCACCTAGGAACCAAAGTTACCGACGGTACCCCATTGTGCTAGGTGCTGTACAAACATAAAACAAAAAAGATGGTCACTGACCCAAAGATCTTACAATCTTTTTGCTTTTGCTAACATTTGTGTAAGCAAATTTTATTTTTCATATGAATGTTTGTGGAGAGTGAATTTTACATCCATTGCTGAAGTCCATTTAGTAAAAATTACAAAATTTGTTTTGGGGAAGAGGTGGCTGTAGCAAACTTCCTAGTTTCCAAAGTCAATTTTTTCTCAAAAATGACTTCTATTACTTTGCAGCACTTGGTCATGATCTGCAACAGCAAAAATGTCAAGTGCCCAGGTATGTTCCTGGTGTCCATATTAGGACTGTCCATTGGCTTCTGCATATGACATGAATAGAATCATAGACATGTAGGGCTGGAAGGGACCTTGAGAGGTCATCTAGTCCAGCCCCCTGCCCTGAGGCAGGACCAAGTAAACCTAGACCATCCCTGACAGGTGTTTGTCTAACCTGTTCTTAAAAATCTCCAGTGACAGGGATTCCATAACCTCCCTTGCAAGTCTATTCTAGTGCTTCACTATCCTTATAATTAGAAAGCTTTTCCTAATATCTAACCTAAATCTCCCTTGCTGCAGATTAAGCTCATTACTTCTTCTCCTACCTTCTGTGGACATGGAGAACAATTGATCATCGTCCTCTTTATAACAGTCCTTAACATATTTGAAGACTATCAGGTCCCCCCTCAGTCTTCTTTTCTCAAGAAGAAACATGCCCAGTTTTTTTAACCTTTCCTCATACATCAGGTTTTCTAAATCTTTTATTATTGTTGTGTCTGACCTCCAGTTTGTCCACATCTTTGATTTTTTTCTTTCTAAGTGTAGAACTTGGCCCTTGTCTTTATTGCATGTCATCTTGTTGATTTCATTCAATTCTCCAATTTGTCCAGGTGATTTTGAATTCTAGTCCTATACTCCAAAGTGCTAGCAACACCTCCCAGCTTGGAATCATCAGCAAATTTTATAAGCATACTCTCCACTCAATTATCCAAGTCATTAATGAAAACTTGAATTAGTATCGGTCCAAGGACAGACCCTTTCATGATCTTAGTGGATACATCTTCCCAGTCAGACAGTGAACCATTGAGAACTACTTTTTGAGTATGGTCTTTCAACTAATTTTGCACCCACCTTATAGTAATTTAATCTAGAACATAGTTCTCTAGTTTGCTTATGAGAGTGTCATGTGGGATTGTGTCATAAGCCTTACTAAACCCAAGATATATTCCAGGGGTGGCGAAACTTTCTGAGCCACGTACGATAATCTTCAAAAGTTTGAGAGCTGGCTGAAGCCTGGAACTCTGGCAGGCATTTCCTGCTGGGCTGAAGCCCCTAGACTCCCTCCCCACTGGGGAGAGGTCCCTAGTCCCACCACAGGGCAGAAGCCCCCATGTCCCCTCCTGTTTGGTAGGTGGAGAATGGGGGGACATGAGGGGTTCTGCGAGCTGCACTTTAACTGTAAAAGAGCCGCATGTAGCTCGCAAGTCACAGTTTGGCCACCCCGATATAGCCTGTCTACAGCTTTTTCCCTATCCATTAGGCCAGCAACCCTGTCAAAGAAGGAAATTAGGTTGGATTGGTGTAATTTGTTATTGACAAATCCATGTTGCCTATTATTTCTCACCTTATTATCCTTTAGGTGCTTAAATTGATTGTTTAATAATTTGTTCCAGTATCTTTCCAGAAATCAAAGTTAGGCTGTCTGGTCTAAAATTCCTCAGGGTATTCTTTTAAAGACAGGTATTATGTCTGCCCTTCTCTAGTCCTTTGGGACCTCACCCGTCCTCCATGAGTTCTCAAAGATGGTTCTGAGATTGCTTCTGCTAGTTCCTTATGTATCATAGGATGTATTTTATCAGGCTCTGATGACTTGAATATGTTTAACTTATCTAAATATTCTGTAACCTGTTCTTGCCCTATTTTTGCTTGTGTTCCTTCCCCTTTGTTGATAATATTGATTTTATTATGATATATCTGGTCAGAATCAACTTTTTTTTAGTGAAGACCAAAGCAAAATAGGTATCAAACAAAATAGGTCTTCTTGGTGTCATCCATTATTAGCTCTCCTTACCCACTAAGTAGAGGACTTACACTTTCCTTCATCATTCTCTTGCTCCTAATGTATTTATAGAACCTCTGTTATGAATGGTCTCAAGTATCAGAGGGGTAGCCGTGTTAGTCTGGATCTGCAGAAGTGACAAAGGGTCCTGTGGCACCTTATAGACTAACAGAGGTATTGAAGCATAAGCTTTCGTGGGTCAATACCCACTTCTTCTCCACTGCTTGCATCCGAAGAAGTGGGTATTGACCCACGAAAGCTTATGCTTCAATACCTCTGTTAGTCTATAAGGTGCCACAGGACCCTTTGTCGCTTCTGTTATGAATGTATCTTTCCCCTTTTCCCCTTCATTGCCATGTCTTGTTCATTGTGTAGTCCAGTGACCAATAAGGGCACCTACAAGTAGAGAAATGCTTAATTAACCCAACAGTTGGCCAACTTGAAGTGTCCCTATGGCCTGTATCCCAAACCTGGCATTGGAAAATACAAATCTATGAACCCTGACACACAGGCTACTGTGAGGATCTGCCCACACTTTTCACAACTAGGACTGCATATGTACCTGGACCCACAAGTACTGAGTGCCCCAGTGGCCATCATAAGCAGTGTTGGATGACAGAAAACTGGAAGCCAAGAAACTCAGAAAATACCCTTGCTGGATTATACGTGAAAAGCTGTGGTATATGCACCATTGCTTCCCAACCCTCAATATGGAGATCATTTTGATAATACAATTGCACCCTTCTGTGACCCTAAGAGCCCTTAATGCTCACTGGCATAGGATACGCTGTCTCTCCATCAGACCCAATGGACTCCCTACACCCAACACTCCACTGTCACGGTATTTATACAAAGAGTATTGTGTAAGGTATATATGAAAGCTAATGGCATGCTGATTATAAAAATTTATTGTCAAATGCATATATTAATGTTATATGTGAAGTTATGAAGTCCCTCTGTATGATGTTACTAGAACATGTTTAAGACCAGAGAGGCTAGGCTGGGTAAAGGTGATAAACAGGTCTGTTCTACACAAAAGAATGTGGGTTTACCTCAATTTACATGTTAGCAGTAAACAAATCCATCTAGCTAATAAACCAGTGGGGGTTATCCTGCTTCTGAACTCAAGAGACACAGAATTAACAGGGGTTCTGCACCAAAAGAAACACAGGAGACTGAATTCCAGGGAGACCTTCTACAGCTCTAGCAGGGAGCCTGCCAGAGCCCTGACTAGAGCATCCTTATGTATTTGAACACATCTCACAAATGCTCTTAGATTGATTAAATAGATTTCAAGGGACTGTGTCTTCCTACATGTGTGTACAGTGCCTTGTATGATGGGACCCCAATCCTGATTTGTGTCTTTGGTTGCAATACAAATGATAAATAATATTAATAGGCTGAAATATGTTCACCAAATAATTTTCCATGGTGAGTAAATTGGTAAAAATTACTGCGTGATCAGAAAACACGTGAACTGTTCATTATGGAGTTCATCAAGCTCCATTTATAACATTGGAAAATTTTTATTCTGGCCTGAAATTTGAAGCAAATACTGTAAAATGTGAACAAAACGAATTGGGTCTAAAACCTACTAACTGCGCATCTTTATCGTGTTCTAACTCTATAGTTATTTTATACTATAAAAGTCAATTAATTAAGTTGAGATTTCCCGTATATTTTCATTTAGATGGATGGGATCTATGAGGCTGAGCCAGTCATAATAGAAGATTTCTCTTTTTGTCACCTTTATTTGATCCTTGTCCACAATGCCATCCTCTATTAAGAGCACATTAGTGTTTCTGGAACAGCTACATTTTATCAGGATTTTTCAAAAGGCGTGCGTCAGCCATCTGATTTAATTTGATTAAATTCACTTTTGATTTGTTGAGTTGAGTACAGATAGGGGGACATCTTGCCCGATTTATCTTTAATGTAATACAGATAGCGGCCTAGACTCTGATTGCTGTTACACTGGTGTAAATCTGGAGGCACACCAGTGAAGTGCTGCCAAAGCCATATTAAAATTTCGTTTTCAGAAATGCTAGCATCACAAACTACTCAGGAAGCAAGCTGCTGCATTGGGATGAGATGATTCACCGTTTTCAACAGTGCTGCAATCTCTCTGAGTTGGAGGATATCCCAGGTAACACAAGGTGAGCTAAATCAGATTGGGCCAAATGGCTACTCTACAAAGCCCAAGGTTGACTGGATCACTAGTTTACCTAAGCTTTAACTGAATAGGAGAAGTCAATGGAATTTGTTCAATAAAGGGAAAAATGAAAAAAACATTAAATGGATAGAGACGACCTAAACAATTCAATATATTTATCACAATGCTGTTTCCTTGAGTCATACAGTAATACAAATGAGAAATAAACAGCATCCAGTTTTCTAAATCATACTTGTGCAGTATTAGCATGAATCACATCACTTTATCAATGAAAGGCAAATTAAATGCTACCATGTTTTTTTTCTATAAGACAAATTTCCCCAGTTGATATATGTATCAGGAGCTAACATTTCTCCATGAATATTAAAAATGTAAATGCTTTATCCAGACATCCAAGTACTTAAAGTCTGATACATGTTCAGGTTTTGACCTATGTAGTGTAACATCAAAAAATTCAACTGGTAATAGGTCAGCTTTCATCTAGACTCAAAATGGATAATTAGCACTTTACTTCTAGTGAAAATCTCTGTATTTCTGTACTTTGCATGTCTGAAAGCTTTTTGTCACCTCTTGGCCAATTGAAGCCCCACAGCATGAGACAGTCACCTTCATGTATATGCCATGCTACATCATTGATAAATAGAGGAAATAATAAAGCACTAAAGTTCACCCAACTTCTCTGATATGAATCACTACCATCTGGCATTGGTTAGACCGGCAGCCACCTGTGAATAGCAAGACTGCTGTGACTACTGATTTATACAACACACCCATCTCTACTATTGCTTATCTTCTCTTCCATTTGTTTGTTTATTCATCTGCTGTGTATTGTCTAGTTTCTAGATTGCCAGCTCTTTGGGACAGCAACTGTCTGTGTGTTATTTGTGTGTACAGTGCCTAATATAATCAGACCCTGAGCTCTGTGTAGAGTCCTTAGATGCTTCTTCAAATAAAAATTTCAATGCCCAGTATTGCATTCATTGTGGACCCAAAACTCCAATTGAAGTTCATGAGAATTTTAGAGACCTTAGCAAATAATTTCACACGAGCTAATATGTCCAATGACATTCATCTTTTTTTCTAATTACAGCACATTCATGACCAGATTTTGATTTCCTTACTTATTTGAAATTTGTTTAACTTTTTGCAAATTTTTAAAACTTTTACCAAAGTCAAGACAAAAAAGTTAACAAATACCTCAAAAGAGCAACAGCCTGGGCTGGAGTCACTAAGACATACATGAATCCAAGTCCAATCTTTATTTATATAATTCAAAATTGTCATGATTAAAATACCTGAAGTATCACCTAAAACACAAATAATCACTCTTACTCCTGTACACACACATTTCTGACTGAAAAACTGAAGTCAACAGTGATCTCTGGAATCAGTAGATGGGGGCTCTGTCATGTGACAGGATATCTAACTTTGGAATCCTTACCTGTAGATCAAGTGACCCACACGCTACTTTATATACTGTAGGGAATGCTTCTCCCTCAATATGGCTGCCCCATCACCTCCAGCTGTTGCCCATCTCCTTCTCCAACCTGACTACTGCCCCCATCCAATCACCATACGTGGCTTGAATCTTACAAGCATTTCCTGTTGTTTAGTTTGATACATCCAATACAAGTGTTTCCCTTAAATCATTGTGCTGTTAAACATGGAGAAATGTGGTACAACGCCTCTGGAGAGGACAGTTCCTTACTAGTTGACAGTCAAGGTGATCCTTCAAGAGGCTGCATGGTACGAAATCATTTTCCTGCCTCACAGTTCTGAAATGGAGCCCAGCAAGGGAGAAGTGAAGTTACTCCCTTCCACACCCACAGTGATCAGTGCGGAAGGGAGAAGAGAGAGCCACCTGTATACCAACACACTCTCTGCAAGGGTCAGTTTTTAAGAATACCAGAGACTCTATAATGCCCCTTGTAAAAAACTAGCACTGTAGACAATGTGGCTGTAAGACCTAAATGTTACCCATCACCACAATATTGTTTAAATCCATTTTAACTGTAAGGACCTCATGCAATTCACTTGTCTTCCAAGTGCATCAGCATGGTAACCATGAAATCCAAAGGGGCCACAGACTTGGGGCCACAGACTTGTTACAATATTATGATTTGGGATCATTTAAAATCGGGACATCTGGTCACCCTAATATATATATATATATTAGGGTGACCAGATGTCCCGATTTTATAGGGACAGTCCAGTTTTTTGGGTCTTTTTCTTATATAAGCTCTTATTACCTCCCACCCCCGTCCCGATTTTTCACACTTGCTGTCTGGTCACCCTAATATATATATATATATATTGCCAATCAGATATGAATCCATCCCTTCCAAATTCATTTGTCCGTAGTACTAAAATAAATCCTACAAATTAGTTTGAAGAGGCAGAAAAACATTAAAACATTTAAACTGTTTAATTTATAATCATTAGGATCTTTCCCTATCTCCAGCCAAACAACATTGTCCTACAAGCACTTTTTATTAGAGCTCACTTTCTAAATTTAGCTTGGATTCTGAATTTTAATTTGATCCTGCTCTGTTCAGCACCAAACAACCAAGTGCAGAGATACAGTATTGAAACTTTGCCAACGCTATCTTTGCAACCAGAAGGGCAAGAGAAAGTTCACTTCTGTAAAATGAAAGCTTAGATTCTGGAGAGTAAAGCCAAATCTGGGGAGAAAATCCTAAAATTGCAAAAACACTGCGGATTTGGATTGACCCTAATAATGGCTTTTAGTATTAGGATGTAATAAAAATTTGAATGATGTGAAAAATAGTAAAATCTCTAGTTTAGAAAGAGATTGAAGTGGTTTTAGACTATGCTATATGAATGCCAATGGAGACAATAGAGATTTGGGAGATATTCATGCAATTTTCAAAAAAGCATTAAGAATGTATCACTCTTTCCTGGCAGTCACAAATACACAATATCATTCTCAAATTATGTATTTAGATTTTGGGAACCTGAGATACTTTGTAGTGCTAACAACAATTTAGCATGTCCAGAGATATTGTATAGAGAGTCTGAGGCCCATCCTGCTCAGTGTACTCATGTGTGATATTCCCATTGACATTAAAGGGAATGCCCGTAAGAGTAAGGGAAGCGGGATTTGATTCGTGGGCTTCTGTCTGCAGCTTGCTACCAACCTTGCTACTTACTCATATGGTAAATTGACACTGCCAATGATAAGTCAATAACAAAATAATTAATTAATTGTTATCCTGTGTCCCTCGCCACCATTTTCTGAAGTCCCGTCGGACACTCTTGTAACAATTTGGGAATATGTCTGTACAATTTATGAATGTTGGTTGACATTGTGAAGTTGTATTCTAAATGACAGCTGTTTTGTGATTGCCTATATGTATGTAGGACAAGGTGGGTGAGGTAGTATCTTTTACTGGATCAACGTCTGTCAGTGAGAGAGACAAGCTTTTGAGCTTACACAGAGCTCTTCTTCAGGTCTGGAAAATGTACTTGGAGTGTCACAGCTAAATGCAAGGTGGAACAGATTGTTTAGCATAAGCAGTTAACACGTACTTCAAGGGACCATTCAAGGTGGAGTGGCCCGTATCACCCCTTCAGTCATAGGATCCACCTTTGCTGACAGGCCCTGTAGCATGTACACCCCACACAGATACAAAGGGAAACGCTTCAGCTTAACAACAGTACTTAGACCTCACAAAGTTTATATAAAAAAGCAGCTGCCTCCTAAGGGTATGTCTACACTGGCAGAGTTACAGCGCTGGCAGTTACAGCGCCACTCAGGGTTTGGCTACACTCAAAGCTTCAAAGTGCTGCCGCAGGAGTGCTCCTGCAGCAGCGCTTTGAAGTGCGAGTGTGGCCGCGTGCCCGCGCTGGGAGAGAGCTCTCCCAGCGCTGCAGATACTCCACCTCCATGAGGGGATTAGTTTACAGCGCTGGGAGCACGGCTTCCAGCGCTGGGGCACTGTTTACACTGGCGCTTTACAGCGCTGTAACTTGCTGCGCTCAGGGGGGTGTTTTTTCACAGAGAAAAAGTTGCAGCGAGAACGTTGCAGCGCTGTAAAGTGCCAGTGTAGCCATAGCCTCAGAGAGTGCTGGAGGGAAACCACTGTTGTGTTTCACACTGTCAGCTGCCTCTGCAATAGCGTGTTCACACCTGTGACACTTGCCGCAGTATTCGGAGCGGTGCACTCTGGGCAGCAATCCCACAGAGCACCTCTTCCTCTTCTGCCGTTAAGAGTTGTGGGAAGGTGGAGGGGGTCATGGGGCATCCTGGGTCCCATCCCAATGCCCTGTGATGCATTGCTTTGGATCCCGGAAATCCCTGTGCTTCCGTCCACATTTGGCGCCATCTTTCAAAGGTTTGTGTACTGCGTTCTCTGCTCTGCCTCTTCAGTCTGCAGGAATGGATCCTGCACTGTTGACCATTATGCTGCTCGCTCTCACTAACACATCACGAGTGGCAGTGGAGTTATTCCATAAACTTCCAAGGCAAGAGCAGTTCGACATTGATCTCGCCACGCGTAGTAGCTATGACACAAGATTGCTTGTGGCATTCATGGAGGTGCTGACCACAGTGGAATGCCACTTTTGGGCTCGGGAAACAAGCACTGAGTGGTGGGATCACGTCATCATGCATGTCTGGGATGATGAGCAGTGGCTGCAGAACTTTCGGATGAGGAAAGCCACATTCATGGGACTGTGTGATGAGCTTGCCCCAGCCCTGCGGTGCAAAGACACAAGAATCAGAGCTGCATGCCGTTGGAGAAGCGCATGGCGATTGCACTGTGGAAGCTGGCTACTCCAGACTGCTACCCATTGGTCACTAACCAGTTCAGAGTGGGAAAGTCGACTGTTGGACTCATGTTGATGGAAGTGTGAAGGACCGTTAGTCGCATCCTGCTCGAAAGACCGTGACTCTGGGTAACGTGCGTGACACTGTGGATGGCTTTGCACAAATGGGCTTCCCTAACTGCAGAGGGGCCATAGATGACACACATATTCCAATTCTGGCACCTAGCCACCAAGTACATAAGTAGGAAGGGGTATTTCTCAATTTCCAGGTGTCTGTGGATCACCATGGGCATTTCACGGACATTAACACAGGCTGGTCCGGAAAGGTGCATGATGCATGTGTGGCTGGTTGGATCATAGAAACCCCCTTGGGAACTGCCACCGAGACTACCTCTGAGCCCATTTTCCGTGGCAGCTTGGGACTTCAGTGCCCTGTCTGATTGTGCCAGACACGCTAGCCTGCTACAAACACAGACCCAGGTCTGAACCACGTCCCCCAAAAGCTGCAGGCTTAACTAAAAACAGCTTAAGAAGTGCTCCTGTCTCCAGCACTCAGAAACCCAACTCCCAATGGGGTCCAAACCCTAAATAAATCCGTTTTACCCTGTATAAAGCTTACACAGGGTAAACTCATAAATTGTTCACCCTCTATAACACTGATAGAGAGATATGCACAGCTGTTATCTCCCCTCCCCCAGGTATTAATACATACTCTGGGTTAATTAATTAGTAAAAAAGTGATTTTATTAAATACAAAAAGTAGGATTTAAGTGGTTCCAAGTAATAATAGACAGAACAAAGTGAATTACCAAGCAAAATAAAATAAAACATGCAAGTCTAAGCCTAATACAGTAAGAAAGTGATTACAAATGAAATCTCACCCTCAAAGATGTTTCAATAAGCTTCTTTTACAGACTAGTCTCCTTCTAGTCTGGGTCCAGCAATCACGCACACTCCTCTGGTTACTGTCCTTTGTTCCAGTTTCTTCCAGGTATCCAGGGGGTGGAGAAGCTATCTCTTGAGCCAGATGAAGACAAAATGAAGGGGTCTCCCAGGGCTTTATATAATTTCTCTCTTGTGGGTGGAAACCCCTCCCTCCCCCTGTGTAGAATCCCCTCTACAAGATGGAGTTTTGGAGTCACCTGGGCAAGACACATGTCCATGCATGACTTCATTCTCTACAGGAACATTCCCAGGAAAGCTCAGATGTGGATTGGCATCTATCAAAGTCTATTGTCAGCTTAAGTGTTTCTTGATTGGGCACTTACTGAGAATAGTCTTTTCTCAAGAAGCTGACCAAATGCTTCACTGAGGCTACTTAAAATCAAACACGTTACACTGCCAATATTCATAACTTCAAATACCAAAATGATACATGCATACAAATAGGATGAATATATTAAGCAGATCATAACCTTTGCAGAGATATGTTACATGGTATATGTAGCATAAAACATATTCCAGTTATGTCATATTTACATTCATAAGCATACTTCTATAAAGATTTATGGGGTGCAACGTCACAGCATGCATCTTTTGGAACACTGGCCTGTTCAGGAAGCTGAAAGCAGGGACTTTTTTCCCGGACCAGAAGATGCCCATTGTGATCCTGGGAGACCCTGCCTACTCCTTAATGCCATGGCTTATGAAGCCATACACAAGGCACCTTGACAGCAGCAAGGAGTGGTTCAACAACAGGCTGAGCAAGTGCAGAATGACTGTTGAGTGTGCTTTTGGCCATTTAACGGCCTGCTGGTGCTGCCTATATGGAAGGCTGAACCTGGACAATGACAATATTCCTATGCTTCTATCCATGTGCTGTACACTCCATAATATTTGTGAAGGGAAGGGTGAAAGCTTCACTCAGGGCTGGACTGCTGAGGCTCAGCACCTGGAGTCTGAATTTGAACAGCCAGAGACCAGGGCTATTAGAGGGGTGCAGCACGGTGTCATAAGGATCAGGGATGCCTTGAGGCAGCAATTTGAAGCTGAAAGCCACTAATATTTGTTGCTATGCTCGGGAGTGCAGTGCTTGTAATGCTAGGAGGTGATTGTGATTGGTGCAGATGATGCACTATGAAGGTTTTAAAAAATAGCCTGTTGCTTTGCAGGGCTCTGTTTGCTTTCAGTTAATGGAATAAAGATTGCTTTCAAACCAAAACAATTCTTTTATTGAAAAGCAGCAACCGGAGGAGAGAGACAAACAAAAATACACATCAGCAGTGAGGGGTATGAGGGAAGGCAGGGTCCCAGGAAGAGGTGGAGTCCCGGGACGGTTAAAGATTTGTGTATGTCCAGTATCATATGTAACCTTCTCCTTTGGAGTACAGTGCAGTGGGTGCTGTACTTCAGCAGGGCTAAACTGCAGAGGGATGGGTGTTGAGTGCAGTGGGTACTGGGAGTCCGCAGGGCTGGACTGTGACAGGGAATGCAGCGGGTACAGACTGAAGCCAGGAGGTTGATAAAAGTGTGTTGGCGGTGTCTGCGGGTACATGGGAAAGAGTTTTGCAACAGCAGCAGAGGGCAGGCATGGAGCTGCTCAGTTTGCAATGGCAGTAGCACCTGGAGCATGTCCACTTAGCTCTCTATAATGTTTAAGAGCCGTTCCATGGCTTCATTCTGGTGTGCTGCGTTCTCCTTTTGGTCCCTCTTCTCACTGTCCCGCCACTCCTTCAATTCTTGTTTTTTGGTCATGGAGTGCATCATGACATCACGCAGAAAGTCCTCTTTAGTTCTTTGTGGCCACTTTCTAATTCTGTGTAGCCGTTCAGCTGGCGATAACCAAGAGGGAGGCTGGGCTCCCAAGATCATATCTGTGAAGCCAAAATGCAACGTTTTACAGAAGCTGTATTGTTTGCAACACACAGACCACTGATCCAGTGATTTAAAACACAGCCACTGTTCACATACCTATCACTAAGTGGCTGACCCCATGCAAGCACACATGAGCCACAAGAACCCCAAAATGCTGAGTAGCCGCAGGGGCAGGGAAAATCAGTGTTCCAGGACCGTACTGTCTACTGGACACGTAGCTCTTGGGGAGAGCCAGCACTGCGGGGGGGGGCTTATAATCATTCCTGTCCCCACATTTTTCATAGGCTGTGTTCATTATGGAAGATATCTCACTGCTGAGGGTGAGCAGGGAATCAAGGGAGGGTCTTCTCCAAGACTGCGGCTTCTGCCCTGGCCCCTATGCGGCTCGCCTGTGTGCAGCAATGGTCCCTCCCTCCCCCTTTGATGGCAGAGTGGCACGGGAAAGTTACCCTTAATGGGGCAAGAAACAAAGCAGCTCTGCCAAAGAACCTGTGGCAGCGGATTGCCCAGTATCTCCATGACAGTTTCATGGAGCTCTTTGAGGCAGATTCCCATGAAGTGAGGGAGTCAATCAACACCCTGTTCCGCCACTCAGACTAGCCATGTGGTGGTATGTGTTTCATACAGACACAAGCCTGCTTTCTGCAGCCCTCCTGCCCCCAACAACTCGCTTCAGTGATTCCCAAAATCAAAGACACTTACCAGGGGCCTCCTCTCCTGTTTGCGCTTCACCAAGCTCTGACAGCTGTAACTGGCTAGCCTCCTCCGGGGTAGAGAAGAGCTCTTGGCTGCATGCATCTCTTATCTCTGAGTTGTCATCTGCCTCTGGGTTCCCCGCCCCCTTCCCCTCCACATCCTCATCCAAGATTTCCTGATCCTGGCTCGGTCCACTCTTGACTGGCAACGAAGCCACCGAAGTATCCACAGTGGCCTTCGCAGTAGAGGTGTGGTCACCACGGAGTATCGCGTCCAGCTCGTTGTAGAATCGGCAGCTCGTGGGCACAGCACCAGAGTGGCGGTTTGCCTCCTGGGCCTTGTGTTAGGTGTTCCACAGCTCCTTCACTTTGACCCTGCACTGCAATGTGTCCCGGTCATGGTCCCTTTCTGTCATGCACCATGAAATCTGTCTGTCGGTATCATAATTCCTACAGCTGGAGCACAGCTGGGACTGGACAGCCTCCTTGCCCCAAAGGCTGATGAGGTCCAGCAGCTTGACATTGCTCCAAGCGGGGGATCGCCTGGTGCATGGAGCAGGCATGGCCACCTGGAAAGATCCGGTGAGACTACTGAATGCATTACCGAGCAAACAGGAAGGGGACTTTCAAAATTCCCAAGGAATTTAAGGGATGGGGCTAACGGTTGGTCACATGAGGGCAGAGCAGTAGAGTTCAAACTGATGACCAGAGAGGCAAGAACAGGCATTGTGGGACACCTCCCAGAAGCCAATTACAGCACTGTAATTGACCAGGGTGTCTACACCAGCATCGCAGCACTGTACCCCTGGTGCAGAAAGCTGTATGTCTCTTGGGGTGGTTTTTTTACAGTGCTGCAACTGCACAGTTTCTGCACACTAAGTGGCTTGGCAGTGTGTACACCTCGGCAGTTACAACGCAGAAAGCTGCTTTACTGCACAGAAACTTGCCAGTGTAGACTAGGCCTTAGAAAACCCAGTTTGGGTGATTGCTCTGGAGGGGAAGGGAGCATTGGAAAGATATCAGGAGGAGAACAAAAGAGGCCAAGTGGCCAAGAGGAAGCGTAGGGCAAGAGAGAGCAAGACTCTGGTAAGGGGCTCCATGAGGTAGAGGTCACCTAGTATGTAGCATCCTCAGGGGGAGGGGATCCTGCCTGTCTTCCTGAGCTCAGATGGCCCCAAGGACTCTGGCAAGCCAAAGGACTCAGACCCCAGCCCAAAGAATGCCCTGGAGAGATGAAGAAATAGAAGCAGGGACAGGTGTGTAGTGTTTATTGTTTTTGATGATCTGTACTGTCCTGTGCTTTCTATGATAAAGTATAAAAGAGCGTAAATGTGTTAGATTCTGAGTAAAGTGTCTCTCTATATGTTAACTGATTCACAACTTGCTGCATGACCCTGAGAGAGTTGAGCTATGAACCAGAAGCTCCACACCTTTTGGGTGGAGTTCTGGGAGAGTGATGAGTTTAAATACTGGGTAGTCTAAAGGGTCAGTAGTTGGATTATATGTCTGGACAGAGAATTCCAACACTCAACGCCCCGAGAGTGCGCCTAGGAACCCTGACACTGGGGAAGTGGCAGTACAGGATCTTGAACTATCCCAGGGATTCGGAGCACAGAGGTTTGGGTTTCCCTCACAGCACTCCTATTGGATGGTCAGGAGAGGGTGATCACTAGGCTTTGTGACAGCCCTCTGATATGGTACATCCAGGAATGATATTCTAGACATTACATTCTATATCACCAGTACCAAAATGTCATTCACAGACATTTTGCCTGTCATCAGCCTTACAGTCAGTAATGAGATATTATCAGAGAAACACGAGGGCTACTGGAAATTATATGCATTCATATGTTCTGGGAGTTCCTATGAAGATGGAAAATTGGGGTTGATATTTTAGTTGTTCATAATAAAATTACCAAAGGGGAAATACTCTTACCCCCATCACTGCATATATGAGCAGATGATTCAAGATTGACCGGCATTTTGTGAGTTTGTTGAATTGATTACATTAGTGATGGTAGTATGTGGTGCATGCACCCACAATGCTATGCCAGCATAGAAGAGACAGAGAATCATGCAGATTTGTTAGAAATAATTATATATAAATAACTTCCATTGTTGTGCGCAGTGTTGTTGTAGCCATGTTGGTCCCAAGCTCTCTCACCCACAGAAGTTGGATTAATAAAAGAAATTACCTCAATCACCTTCTCTCTCTTTCTCTATCAATAAGTAATGTTTAGATCAGTGAAAAAAATAGAAGAAATTGGCAATCATTTTGCACTAGATCTAAGAGTTGGGGGAAGTGGTGGAGTGGGGGCAGGGCCTGGCATGGAGCGGGGGGTTGAGCACTCCTGGGGAAAAGGAGGAAGCCAGCGCCTCCATGTGGAGAACACTAGAGTAAAGGGCCCTCCACAATGTGCGGTACAGAAGAAGACAACTAGACATTCAGATACCAGAGGAGCGAGCTCTAGAGATGCGGGGGAGAAGACATTTTTGTTCCAGTTCATTCATCCAGTGGCTAGCCCCAGAAATGGGGATAGGTGACAAACCTATGGCCCAGTGGACACTTGGGGCCCTCCAATCTCTATATTGTGGCCCTTGGGAGTGACTGTGGTAAGAGCAAAATGTATTGAAAGTGTTTTCTCTGAGCCAGGCCCTACAATTTTAAAACGGAAGGGTCTGAATTAGCTTCATTGCTACGGGAAGGTGAACAGAGGCACTGCCTTGCAACTGCCTCTACAGTTTCCCAGGCAGCCCCAGGAGCAGCTCTGGAATGAGTTGAGAACCCTTTGAGCAAATGCTGTCCGTCCCTTCCCTGCTATGGCTGCTCTGCAGGTCCTCTGGCTGGCCACTTGCTGCATCTCCAGGAGAAAGGAGCTCTGGCTACTGTTCCAATCCCTACTTCCTTGCCAAACTGTGGTAGCCCTACGGCAAGAGGTATAGGAGTATGAATGGTTCTATTTGGGCCTAGGGGAGTGCCCTGGCCCCACATACCTGCCAGGGGCAGCCTAGGAGAAAGGAAAAAGAGAAGAAAGCTAAGAGCCAAAAGCCAATTACAGCTCCCTGATTCTCTGCCCCCATACAGATTAGAGGTAGCTTTGAGGCTGCTCTAATTTGTGCAAGCTACCCATAGTCCTCAAGAGTCCATGTGTCAGCTTGGGATAGCTATAGTCCAGCACACACCTGCTACTGAATCTCCCTCTTTCGGTATATCCTCTGCACCAGGGACTACAGAGAGGGAGGTGTAGGAGCTGAATATATTGGCTCTCCAGTCACTAGAGACTGCCACATAGCAGGAATCCCCAGCAGTTAATTTGCCTGGGACATAGGTGGTCATGCCTAGTGTTTAGAGCCAGAGTTGGTCCTGGTGGTTAGCAACAAGACTCAGAGAGAGTCAGAATCAAGAAGTCAAAGTCAAGGTTCAGAGCTGAAGTCAGAAGTCGGGAATCTGAACCAAGGCTCAGGACTGGGCCATCAGGAGTGAGGCAAAGCAGGAGCTGGGCTGCAAATAAGGAAGGTGCTATTGTAGCCATTGGTGAATACTTTGAGCAGGTGCTGAACTGCTGCTGCTGCTAGGCTGACTCTTCCAACCAAGCAAGTGGTTAGCCAGTCAGGCAGTCTACTACAAGCCAGCTGCACTTGTTAGGTTGCCCAGAGACTTGCTCTGCTGCAGTTTGTGCTTCCTGACAATTTGCAGGCATTTCCTCCTCCCTTTACACTGGCTGTCAGGTGCAAATGGGACAGAGCAAAGCAGAGAATCTGCTCCAAAGGACTGACTGAAATAGTTCATTTTGACTTCAAGCTGGAAAGGTTGGATGTTACTGGTCTAGCAGCAGGCTGGTCCTGGATTGCATTCCTGAGCTCCTGTCTAGGTCTCTCCTGAAAGCTGACCCTCTTTCTCCAGTTCCATGCATCATGCTACATCTACAAGTGAGCATGCAAAGTGCCATGCTGTATTCAAACGTTGCTCATCACTTTTGTGATATATATTCTATTCCCCCTGCCGCTCCTGATGCCCTCTGCTGCCTAACTGGCCATTAATGGAGCTTCTATTGGAAGTTGAGCTTCCCATGTGTCCAGCTCCACAGCTATCAGAACATTTACAGCTATTAATACTCTTTCCCAGCACCATTCTCAGGTGGAGATCACATGTCGTATTGTCAGCCCCATGCATTCACAAATTGTGAGTCAGCTCCTAAAATCATGAGATCTTAAAAATACCATATTCTTGGTTCTTTAGTTGCCTTCTGGCTTTTGAGCCTTGGGGGGTCACATTTTCAAGCTGTTCTTCACAAACATGAGGGCTAGAAACTTACTTTAAAAAAATTGAGTCTCATGAAAATCACTCGACTCCGGGAGGTGGGGCTTTAAGAAAAACACAAATATTATGAGACTCACAATAAAATGGTGAGAGTTAGTAATATTGCACATGCTTTTGTCTGTGAATGAGATGAAGCCAGTGACTAATGTCCAGGCAGCCCATAACTGAAGACTTTATGTATATCAAATTAATGTTTTATTTTCCCCACCCCCATTTTTGTTACACAGACCCATCCAGAGAAGAGCAGCCTCCTTACACATCCAGTTAGGTCCATATCTCCATGTTTGGATGCTTTCAGATTTTACTGTCCACTGGGACAGATGAGTGCTGTGACCAGGTGACTATCAGTACAGGTTTTGCTGTAGGTGAAGCACTCCATTTTTCAAACAACGTCTATCAAGTAGAAGTGATTAGCCAAATTAGTGTGAAGTTAATGTCCCAAAACAGCACAATTTGTTCTCAGAACTTCATGCGACGTTTAGCTCACAGCTTAAAGAAAGGGTTATATTTGATAAAGTATGCTACACAGGAATGAGCTCTGTTATGCAGGGCTTGTTATTTTTCATTACAATAAATTAAAGAATAAGTCTCAAATAATGTATATAACCAGGCAAGTAAATATAAAAATAAAATAAACGTTTTTCCTCTTTCGTCAGCTAGCCTGAGAACTGTAGTTCTGGGGAGTTCCCCTAACATCCTTTCAGTAGAAAATAAGATTTAGAAATGGAAGAAAAGTTTAGGTGTAGATTTTCAAAGGCACAAATGGCAGTTAGGTGTCAAACTTCCATTGAAAGGGGGAGGGATAGCTCAGTGGTTTGAGCATTGGTCTGCTAAACCTAGGGTTGTGAGTTCAATCCTTGAGGGGGCCATTTAGGGATCTGGGGCAAAAATCTGTCAGGGGACAGTACTTGGTTCTGCTAGAGAAGGCAGGGGGCTGGACTCCATGACCTTTTGAGGTCCTTCCAGCTCTATGAGATAGGCATATCTCCATATATTATTGGTGGAGACGTATTCCAGTCGGCACTATGTAAACAAAAGAAGCACTTTACTCTATCAGTATTAATAAGTCTTTTAAAAAATAATTCACTGCAGCTATTTTATACCATAGCCTTTCATCTATGGAAGCTTATGTTCAAATCACATTTGAAGTAATGAATAAAAGTAGTTTTGACATAACACAATATAGTGTGGCATGATTAGCAGTTGCTCTTGAAGAGACCTGCCTCTCACAGGGTTCTGTCCATTGAGATGCTGAGCACCTGCTAAGTGATCCTTCTTACACAATCAAGCCTAAGAGACCCAAGACTGAAATAGTAGGCCTGTTGCAGGTGCATTGGCTGAGCTATCTGGGGAAGAGTGTACAACACCTGCTCCAGCAATACCTGACTCAAGTCGAACCAGTGCAATTAGTCCCTCATTTTAATGAGCATCAGAATCAGTCACATGTTAAAAAAATCCCCCGCCCTCTCATTGATTCAGTCCTACAAAGTGATGAGCACCCTCAACTTTGCTAAAAGCCAGTGAACATTGAAGGCACACAGCACCTTGCAGGATTGATCCTTATCTGGCCAACTTCTTACTGACATTAACAGGTAATAGTGGCTATTTTAACTACACATGTTCTAAACAGAGCATCTCATGACCTGTGAGTAAACTGGATCATCTAAGATGGTTGATTGATCAGCTGGATTGAAATAATTGATCAAAATGGTTGGCTGATCATTTAGGACTGAGAACTTGTAGAGAGGTTTTAACCCAATGAAGAGAGAATGTTTCCTTTATTTCGTTGCACACATCTCTTTTGTGAAGACAACCCCATTTTTTTAAACCCAATCTTTATACTTATGCCAGTTTACTAGTGCTGAATATGTACTGAAGAATTGCTAAGCCTATCCTTCGCTGCTAATGCAGATAAAATATAAAAAGACTTTCACTATAGTGAATGTTTGGAGGATGAATGTCTGTTGAGCAACAGGACTTTTATTTGTACCTCAGTATCAAAGAAATCCTACAAATTAATGTTCCATTAACTACCCATCCAATAACTTTGTGGGAAGCTTTTAAGGATACATTCCGTGGTCAGATGATTGCATATTGGACTAGAACCAAACGCCATAGAACATAGAAATTAGAAGTCTAGGAAATAAGCTAGGGTCCCTGGAAAATCAGTACGTGGCCTCTTGTAAATTTGATTTTGAATTTTTTAGATACTAAGTAGACAGAATTACAGCTAATCACTTGTACATTTAGATACTGGAGCCTGTCCACTGATATCAATGGGAGTTTTGCTGTTGATTTCCATGGGAGCAGGGTTGGGCCCTCTGTGAGCAAGGAGACAAAGGTTGAATATTAATGTCTTGAGGAAGGAAGGGTAGGTAGGCCAATTCTCACTATCAAAATGATGGATGGCTTGGTTAGCAGCCATCCTAAAATAAAAAAAAATCAATATCTGAATCTCTGTGCCGATTCCAGGTATTACTTCTCTGAAAACAAAGTTAAACTTTTTTTTTTCCAATGCTGTATTGTAGTAAAACTAAAATTGGAAACAGAACTCAAAAAGATATGGTGATTAAATAATGGGTGGTTGGTATAATTCCAGGCCCTACGGTTCTGCCAGTTGAATGTTACCATTTGTTGGAAGAAATCTTGGGAGACGCTCACTAGCTTGGTATGATTCCACATTTTATGGTTAGATAGCATCTGCCACCCAGAGAGATGTTGTGGCCTTAAGTAAAAAAATTTCCTATGCCGTATTGTTTACTGTGGACCCAACTTTGTTAAGAAAAGCTAGACAATGGAGGCACTCTAAGAGTGGAGAAAATAATTAGAAAAAAATAAAACCCAAACTCTGGTGTACCAGAACGTATGCCGCCTTTATTAGAAATCAGGGTGAAATTAT
The DNA here is from genome assembly GCA_037349315.1 of Chelydra serpentina. Taxonomy (NCBI): domain Eukaryota; kingdom Metazoa; phylum Chordata; order Testudines; family Chelydridae; genus Chelydra; species Chelydra serpentina. The sequence continues at coordinate 61,948,269 of JBAIAC010000002.1, read as the reverse complement.
TGCATCCTAAAAATGTCTTAGATTCCACTGAGTACAACTTCAGTATACGCTTACTGTAGCTACGTAAGTAATATACACAGTTTATGAATCTATTATTGATGGTACTGTAAAGCCCTCAACAGTTGACCAGGATGCACAACTTGACTTATTCCTCAATTGCACATTATATTTATAGAGACATGGGGTCCCTGATTCCGCGTTCCTCCTCTCCTGAGCTCAGCGCAAGGCACTTAGGCCAGAGAGGCAAGGGAGGTCAAAAGTGATTTTAAGCCTCCTTTGCACTCTGTATTCTCAGGTCAGTGGAGGGCTTGCTTGGCCTCTAGGATGAATAATTCTTGAGCTTGCCTCTGTGTGGTTCTACCTTAAGTTATGGCTGCGAAAGCCCTTTATGGGTCACTCATCAGCTAAGGATAGCCGTAGTGCTGCCGCATTCCAGCCATGCCTCTCCCCCTTCTGAGACACCTTATGCATGCTCCATAGGTAGGGGGCTGGTTGAGAGGAGGGCCAGCAGCTTTACATCAGCTGAGGAACTCCTTACATAAGGGATATTTCCCAGGAGCCCTTTCTGCCTGATATTACAGCCTTTTTATGCCACTGGAGTGATTTAAACGAGGCACAATGCAAACACAAATTGGGCCCAGAGTGCTCAAGTACTATATTAGCATGACAAGCACATTTCCATCTATTATTTCTTGCTATCCAACAGCAAGTTATTTAGGTACCAGTGGCCAACTCTGTACATTCACTCATTTGTATTTCATGACTTTGGCTTCTTCTCCAGATTTAAAATTCCTGTGGGCAAATCGGAGACTTTTTTTCTTATCTTTGCAAATTGCAAAAGTCAGTAGCCATGGTTGAGTTTTCATTCTGATGGGCACATAGCTCTCTTAGATATCTCTCACACAGAGTATAACTCCTGAACTATAAAGCTGTACAAGCTCAAATTATGGCTGATATTGTGATGCCTTCTTTCTCTAATTGGTAAAGTTAATTTGATTAAAATGGCAATTCTGTTGAGGTACTTGCATCGATGTCACTTTGAACTCATGAACATTCCAAAAATGTTTTCAAAATATTAAATAAGGCTATAATGAGATTCTCCTGGTCAGGCAAAAATGCATACATTAGTATGAGAACACTGCAATTACCATCCATCTCAGGTGGACTAGCTTTGCTAAAAATTCAGCTTTTATTTTTGGGTCTCATAGCTGCTAAATGTGGCAGAAAGATTCACAGTTTCAGCCATCAAGACACAATAAGAAAATGGCATTGGTATTTCTTTGTGAGAAATAGTATACCCTCAGAAGGATACTGCTACCTTGGAGCTATCTTGGTGAATCAGTTAGAGATGGCAAGCAGTTTTGGGAGGGTGGAAGGAGATATCCAGATCACTGGCAACATGATTGCACCTGGAAGTTTTTTTGTGGAAGAATAGAGGCATAAGACTCACCAAGGGTTTATAAAGTCTACTCCATAGTCCCTGTATCATACATTTAGATCAAAAATGATTATTTATTATCTCCCAGTGATAAACTTTTACATGTGTTCAACTGAGAAACATCTTTTTAATTAGCATAAAGAAATTATTGTTGGTTTGTTAACTGATGGATCCTTAGAATGGACTCTCAGCAAGAGTTTCCACAATATGTAGCAAATAGCTATGAATCACTGACATCAGGCGGTAATATAGGGTTTGATCCAAAGCCCATTAAAGTCAATGGGAGCTTTTTTAGTGCTTTATATAGGCATTGAATCAGGTCCAAACAGTGTATAAGATAAGAGAGACACATGTAATAGTGACCTGGACTCCCAAATTTAACTGGGAAATGGGATGAGATTTGGAACAAACTAAGTTACATCTTCTCTGTCTGATCCACAGTGATTAAATGTTAATACAGGTTTTATTGCAAGACACTGAGGCAATTTGTTCTTTGCTCTTCTACTTTATTTGCTCCAGAACAACAAAAGGATAAGGAATGTTTCCTGGCCAAATTCCAGTTGGGGAAATTACATTTTGCTTGAGCCTGAATTCACCCTACAGTGTCAAATAAAAGGGTTCTTTGCTTCCACTCCCAAATTGTGCTCTGTTGCTGTGATTGTTAATCAGCTGCCACATCAGATGGCTTCATTTAGCTGTGGGTAAAGACGATTGTTGTGTGCAGTTTTTGTAACCAATAGTTAAACCTGTAAATCACTTTGGGATTCTTTAGAATGAAAAGCACTGTGTGTGAGTGTGTGTGAATTATATCAAATCCTTTGTTTATGGTGGAGTCTGTGGACAATTTCTGAGCTACTCTACATCTTTAGGAAGTGGTGTTAGAGTAACAGACTTCCCTTTATTTCAAATTAGTTCAATGTATTTGATCTCAAATGAAGGTCTGACTGCAGCACTGGTAGCCATAGTGCAAATAACAATAACAGTGAAGACACAGTGGCACAGACACTCTCAACTAGCATACATACTCAGAGTCACTGGTGAGCTTCTATTGGGGCAGTTAGACTGTTCTAAAGCCCACACCACCATGCCCTCGCTACTACTATTACATGTGCCAGCTAGATTAAAGCTAGTGTGAGCATGCCTACCTGCGCCTACTACGCCTTCATTTACGGTGTAGACATACCCTAAAAATGCAATACACCTGATCATTAGCCCAAATCTGAGGTATTTCCTCAGTTCGTACACAGGCAAACTCCCCAGTGGGAGTTTGTCTGAGTCAACAGTGTGAAAATAGTCAGTAAGGATTGCAGTATTTGGCCCTTATTGTAGACATGCCTTGTCAGCATTGACTTCTCAAGGAGGATGGTAAACAAAGCAGCTGTCAGGCTTCATAATGTAAAGGTTAGGAGAATATCTACTTTTCCTTACTTTACACTGGTCTACAAAATCTTGCACAGCATTTTGTTGTTCCAGGAGCTGCTCAAGCATGTAATAAATTGAGTTCCAATGAATTGAAACCTCCTGTTTTAGGTGATGTTTCAGCAAGTTGTTTTTTGGCTGTAGCTGGGTCAGGATTTTTTTTTTTTAAGCTTTTGACAGAATGGCTGAATTGTTCAAATACTGTGTGTCATTCCCCAAGATATTTGTAAGTGTTCCTATTATGATTCAGGAAGTCAGTGATGAACAAATCTAAGGAGTACATGAAGCATGATATAAAACCATCACCTGCGACGGCAGATTGTACATACACACTGTGGAGGGAGGGCGAAAGGAAGGGAATAAGAATACGAACTGAAAGGCAGCTAAGCCGCTGTCTTAAGGGATACTATTCAATACGTGCTTCTCAATTCACAAATATTGAGAGGACCAAATAGTAATGGGATTAAGAAGGAAATATCATTAAACTATTGTTAAACCTCCTACAGAATAAGGATCAGCGGGTGGGTTTTTTCCACCTCATAACAGGGAATACTGGCTCTTTAAGCCTAGGGAAGGCTGGTAGACCCCATTTCAAGAACACTGGAATGAACAAAGGGGCAGGAAATGGCCAGAAGAGAGGAAGCAGTCCCAGGTGACCCTGCCAGCAGGTAGGGGATCTTGGGGGACAACTACTGCACTGGTGGGGTGCAAAATGAACTTTATTAAGAAAATGTAAAAACAGGGAAAAATTCAATAGTGAGGGGTATGGGGTTTGTTAAGGTAGACAATTAGGGAGGGGTTTCTTTTAGTAAACAGGATAGGGGGTTTCAATAGTGGGGTACAATACAGTGGGGTACAATACAGTTGGTAACACATTTATACTTCAGTGTTAATTGAACAGGTAGCTAACAATTTCTATGTAAAGGGTGTGTCACAGCAGCATATAACCAACTAACAGTTATGGGTAAAATGTGTTAAATAACCAACAACTCTAGGTAAAAATGTGTTACAATAGTGTAAATGTAAAATGTGAGGTGTGTTAGAGAGAAAGGTAATCAATGGGGTTTTTATGCTAGACTTTAGTAATGCAATTGAGGTTTGGCAGCTATAGGAGCAGGGTGAGCACGTGGGGGAAGGGATTAAAAGAGAGAGAGAGAGAGAGAGAAAGGCAGTGGTAGAGGAATGAGGTTGGGGGATGGGGAAGAGGAACACGTGGTGGAGCAGAGACCAAAGGCAGAGGTGCTGTGGAGGGAGATTTAAACTTAGGGAGACACAGAGAGCAGACAGGCTGCAAGTTAAACAGCAGAGAGACTGCAACAAGTGACTGGGGAGCTCGTGGGGAGACACGGGCAAGCTCGGGGGCGGGGAGGGGGCGTTTGGGCAGCGGGAAGACAGACCACAATTATACAGAACACATCAAAATCTTATCTATGATCTAACTTAACCAAGATTACACAAGTTAGCAAGTAAAAGAACACAAAGCAACAATTTTTTAAACGTAACTTACAGAGCACAATACAAACAATTCTTTAAACCTAACTTAACCACAGCTATGCACAATGAAATTACAACTTATCTAGACTAAGAACCTGATTCTAATAGGTGCACCTTACACTATGCCGCTTCTTTGATTGGGAGGGGGAGCAGTTCCAGAGGGCAGAATGGTGTGTGCCCAGGGTACAGCCCCGGAGGGGGGAGGGGGTTAACTAGTGGTGGCTGCAGCAGTGGGGTGGCTGCAAGCCGGCAGCCCAGGATACAGTCCAGGAAGGCACAGCCTAGTAGCGGCACAGGCTTATTTCTAGCAGCAAAGGCGCTGCGGAACAAGAAACAGATTACAGATACAGACCATGAGTTAGCTTGGGTCTGTCTGCTGGGGAAACAAAGCCAGCAGCTAGGACAGGGGGAGTATGCAAGAGGGAGTTCTTACCAATCCCCAGGACAGCAGCAAGCACAGAGACAGGAACGGCAGTAGCATCGGAGGATGGAGAGAGGACTCGATTCGCTTACAATAATCAGGAGATCTCTAGGCACAAATTCGTTGTTCGTGGGAGGGGAGTTTAAAAATGGGGGTACGCTCAAAAACAAACGAGAGCGGGGAGAGGGCCCCCCAAAGACCCCTAGCTGATCAGACCAGGTGGCAAAGCAAGGACCTTCTCCGAGGTCTGATCAGAAAATGTCCGGCTTTAAAGGCAAACTCAGGCAGTTTCCCGCCAGTACTTTTGATTGGCTCCTCTTGATACAGGGGAGGAGAGAAGGCAGGGAAAGGCTGCAGGTAAGCATAGGCATGCCTGGGCATGTTTTGAGCCACAAGTATGACTCATATGCTTAATTAGTTGGCCACTTCAGGTCTTGCATTTCTGGGCAGCGCCCCCCACAGCGAGCCCGGGTCTGAACAAAGGAACCAAACAAAGAAGCCAGAAGCCCCCTCCCTAGGCAGAGCAATGGCTCCAGTCAGTCTGTACAAGCCATTCCTATGAATAGGGCTGTGACTTTAGTTAGCACAATGGCCGGGAGGGGCAGCCACACAGGACAAACAGAAAGGAGAGGGGAAAAAGGAATGCAGCAGGGGGACAGCTGTAACAGACACCAGGGAATTAGTGGTTGAATGGGAAAAACTCAGGACATTGTCCCTTTAAGGGCCTGGGATCAGGAGCCTGATAGTGTAGGTGTAACACCGACAGACCCCGGTCCTTGGCGGGTGGGGTTGAACCTGGGACCTCTGAAGCTTAGCATATGAGCCTCTACTGCCTGACCTAAAAGCACATCACTCTTAGCTAAGACTGTAGCAGACTCATTCATCTCTAAGTGGTCTCGGTGCCACTAGAGGGGGACAGAGCATCACATCCAGGAGGTGTGTGGGTTACACCTCTGGCTTATGAGGAGGTGCTCAGGAGGCAGGTGCCATGCTACAAACTCGCATAGTTGGCAGCATTTTTGAAACCCTTCCCACCATGGAGGACTATGGGAAATCCCTCTACTGTGTGTTATATCGGCTGTCCCAAGCTGGGCAGTTGGGATAATTTTGCTGCCAGTCAATCTGGAAGGGCAAACCACATCTGGCCTGGTGGTCTTGGGGTCCGGAAGGACCTAATACCACTAGAGTCTTTGTCAAACTCCAACCTGTTGGTTATTTCAGGCATACACAAGGATGTAAATCTATACCCTGCTGCTGTTATGACAATGCAGGTAGGAGAACATAAAGAGGAGATCTGCGGAGGTGTTTCAAGAAACTTACCCTGGTCTGTGGTGATCAGAAGGGACTGGAAACATTTCCAGGAGCTACTTGATGCTACTACCACAGCACAGTCTAAAGAAGAGGTTTTATTCTGGCAATCTTTCCCACATATTCCTTATAATAAAAAAAAACTTGTGAATGAGGGATCTACAAGTCCCGGAAATCCTGATGGCAGAGATGTACAGCTGCATGACTAGGGGCATATTTAAATCAGACTAGGAGAAGTACAAGTCAAAGGGCCACACCAGAGGAAGATCAGGATGAAGGCACCACTGCCGATCCAGTCAAGGAAATAGATCCTCGGTGACCACAAAGCAGCCTCTGTCTCCCCTAGCTCCTGATATTCTAGCTGACTCTTTTGATACAGTGAAAGAGCAACTAGCAGATGATACCCCAAGAGAACCTTATTGTTATCTGGCTATGGTGAATGGTAAAATCATCCGAAAGTGACAAGCCATGTATTATCCTCACTTTATGCTAGAAAAGGATCTTCTTTATATAGTAGACCAACATCCACATGAGAGGAGATATGACACCAGTTACTGATACTCTGGCTAGCCCGGAAAGTGCTCTTGCAGTTGGACATGCACTACCTTGCTCAGGGCATCTAGGGCAGGAAAAAATCTAGAACAGCTGTTTGCACAGTTCTTTTGGCCAGGCACTGATAAAGAAACATCTACGTTTCATAAGTCTTGTTGGGAGTGCCAATGCGTGGCATCTAAGGAGAGTGATAGGGCTCCCGTAGGTTCTTTTTACCCCTGCTTGGTACCTCCTTTGAAAGAGTGAGGCCCCTGGAAAAGAGTGTGAGGGGCAACACGTTTATCCTGATCTTGGCACATTATCCAACCAGGTACTCATGTACCCTTCTGCTTGGTAACCATTCAGTGGTTGCTAGGGAGCATGTAAAAATATTTTCCCATATAGAGTTGCCTACCGAGATCCTGACAGATCGATGGACTAATTTTATGTCCTGCCTATTAAAGGACATTTGACAGCTGTTGAAGGTGAAACCTGTTTGTACATCAGTTAATCACCCTCAAACTGATGGGTTGAACAATGTAACTACACTGTGAAATCAATGTTCCAGAAATTCATTAAGACAGATGCTAAAGTTTGCAATTCAGGAGGCTTTCCAAATCTCCACAAGTTTTCCCCCTTTCAAACACTAAAAAGGGTGACAGCCACAGGTGACCTCGTGAAGGAAGGGTGAGAGAGTTGACCTCCATGGAGAACTAATGTAATCTAGTACATTCACCTGACGAGGCAATGACTAGGAACACTGGGCCCAGGAAAACCTGGTTAAAGCCCAACAAGCTCAATCAGAATACTACAATAAACCCGTCTGAGAGAAAGTATTTCAGAGCAGAGATAGAGTTCTCCTCTGCCTAAGCTCAGAACGTACACTGTTATCCTAGTGGCAAGGGCCATAGGAGATAGTGAAAAGGGTCGGTACCAGTAGTTTATAAAGTTCAGTGCCCTGACCAAAGGAAGGGAAAGAACATATTTCGCGTGAACTTGTTGAAACCGTGGTGGGAAAAGGAAAGTTTACCACTCAATCCAGACAAAAAGCCAGTAAATTTAGGTCCTGAAGTTCTAGGACCCTTGGGACTGGCTAAAGTGCCTGTAGCCGAGGGTTTAACAGAGTGGGGAGAAACAGCGAGACGATGAACTCATAGATGTATTTTCATCAACACCAGGAAAAACTCACCAGATCTGTACTGACCCAGAAGTAAAGCCAGTAATAAGGTCCCTCCGGATACCTGAGAAGATAAGGGAAGTGGTTGCTTGGGAAGTCTGAGACATGGTCAAGTTAGGTGTCATTGAAGAATCTCCGAGTGACTGGTGCAGCCCCATTGTTTTGGTGCCCAAACTGGATGGAACAATCTGTTTCTGTTTTGATTTCTGAGTGGTCAATGGCATTTCCTGCCTGTCCAATGCCCCTCATAGATGAGTTGGGGAAGGCTAAATATTTAAAGACATTAGACCTGACAAAAAAGATTTCTGACAAAAGACTGCTGGCAGGATCCACTGACACCAGAGTTTCATGAGAAGAGTGCTTTTGCCACTGCTCCAGTTCACCATGATGCTTTTTGGGCTACTTGGGGCCCAGCCACTTTTCAGAGATTTATGGATTACATGTGGCAACATCACCAAAAATATGCATCACATACGTCGATGATGTGGTGATTTTCAGCATGGACTGGAAATTGCATTTAGATCACATCATGGCAGTTATGCAATCATTGAAAGACACTGGGCTTATGGCCAGCCTGATGAAGTGTACATTTGGAAAGTAGGACACAAAATACTTGGGATACTAGTTGGGGAATGGACATGCGGTCTCTGGAAGGCAAGGTTGATGCCTTAAGAAAAAAAGATCAATGCTCACTACAAAGAAACAGGTATGGGCTTTTGGGGGGTTTAGTTGGTTGTTACTGATGATTTGTGCCCCAGCTCATCACTATTGCTACCCCACTCACTGATCTAATGAAAACCGTTGTTGCCTAAACAAGTACAATGGACTCATCAATGTGAAAAAGCTTTTAGAATGGTGAAAGATTTCTTGTGTTCCCAACCAGCTCGACAGAGCCCCAATTTTGAGCAACAAACCGATGCATCATACTTGAGCCTAGGAGCAGTTTCATAGCAAGAATTTGATGTGAAGGAGCAGCCGATTATATAGCTAAGCTGAAAACTGTTGTCCAGAGAAATACATTACTTGGCTATCGAGAAAGAATGCCTAGCAGTTTGCTGGGCAGTGCTGGCCTTGCAGTACTACCTTACAAGGAACCTCTTTATGTTAATCATTGACCATGCCCACATTAAGGTGGCTCAAAGCCATGAAGGACTCGAATCCCCAAATCACCCATGGTACCTCTATCTATAACACTTCACCTTCAAGGTTCAACATAGGCTGAGGAAGCAACATTATAATGCAGATTTTTGTTCTTAGGTTTACAGAGCCCCAAAAGCAGGAGCCTGGGTCAGTGCAAGGGTTGTGTGGGACGAGGTATGTAACAGGATCTACTGGCTCTGTAAGTCTAGGGGAGGCCAGTAGACCATGTTCCAGGAGTATTAGAACAAATAAAGGAAATGGCTGAAGCCAGGAGAAAGGAAGTGATCCCAGGGAATTAGTGGTTGGATGGGAAAAAAAACAGGACACTGTCCCTTTAAGGGCCTGGGATCAGGAGCCCTGTAGTGTAGAGTGGGGCAGGGCTCCCCTCTCTCCCTGACATTTGGCAGGAACTCGCTGAAGGAGGGCAGTGTACATGTTGCCTTCTCCCTCAAAAGAACATGGGAGACACTGACAGGAGAAGGAAGCCTGAGACAGAAGGCTGAGCCCCAGATAAAAAGGATGGGGAGCGGTGGCTCTGAAGAGCAGATTGGGACAGAAAAAGAGCTTCATGCATGGCAGAAGAGCCAGAGCTGACTATGAACCCTCGTGTTATGGAATGGCCTTTATTTGTGGGATTTTGAGCATTATTTTTGAACTGTTTCAATGATTAAACCGGCCCCAGACAGGGGATGGTGATAGCCACAAGAGAGAATTGGCCCTGAAGAAGAGAAACAGAGGCAGGGCTCTGCAGGACCACCTCTGGTCATGGGGAGTGTTCAAGAAATGGTTGCCCTGCCTCACACCTCCAAAGCATATTTTGGACCTTATCCTGATCCCAGTAAATTGCCAAGCTCCCAGTGGCCCCAAAAGTGCTGTGTGTTTCTTTATGTTTGTGCCTGTTCATAGGGCAGCTATCCGGCTAAAATTAATAAATAAGAATAAATAATAAAATCATGGATTGACTTGTGTGTGTGTTGCTGTCTATTGATGATTGTTACCGTAAGAAGTGGCTCCATTACTGTCATGAGTAAAGTGTACTGCATTGGCCATTTACATTCATTCAGAGATATTGGACTGTAAAATTGCCCAGTTTTGTCTAACAAACAAATTACTAATAAAACTCTCTAATGATGTTAAATATTTGGCTTTGATAATTCAATATGTGAAGTCACCATAAGTTGAAGAGAGGGAGGAGAGTGTGTTCTCGTTGTTGTTTATTATATGTATTACAGTAGTGACTACAGGCCCTGACAGAACTTGGAGCCCCATTGTACTAAGCCCCAAACAAGCAGATATTGAGAGCCAATCGCTGTCCTGAAGAGCTTGTAATCTAAATGGAGAAGACCAGGTGTGGAAATGAAATCGGAGAGGTGAAAAATTTGCCCAACGTCACATAGCTAGTCATGGGCATTGGCAGGATTAAAACTGAGGTATCCTGACACCTGGTCCAATGCCCTACCTCTCGCATACTGCCTCTGCTGTAATTTATGTTCTTTTATATAAAGGTTTCACAATAACCAGTGTTGATGCGTTTATCTATTACTATCTATGTTTGTGTATGCCCGGGTGTGCCTCTGAAAGAAAGTTGTGCTCACTAATCCTGCCAGTGGGTGCTGTGTGTTAGTGAAGCAGGAGGAAAAGTGTAGAGGAAAAGTAAAGAAGTTCTGAGCAGTTCTTACACCCAGGTTTTCATCTGCAGCATATAAGGGCAGCACTGCCAACCCCAAGTGTTCAGAAATCAAGAGACAGCCCCCTCCACCTCCTCTGCCCCAATCATGACATAGAAAAAAAATATTAAACTTCTGGTATTTGAGTCTTTAGGGTTCACATTTTCAAGTTTTTTATCTGCAACTATGAGAACTAGAAATTTGCCCTTTTTTAGTGAAAATTGTTAAACTACTGTAATCACTTGATTCCAGGAGCTGGGGATTGATGAAAAACATCAAATATTGCAAGTCTCTCAATAAAAACCACAGAAGTTGAGACTTGGGCACACTGAAATGGTGGGGTGGGGAGAAAGACAGAGAGGAGAGCAACTATTTTATTTGTTAGCAAATATACTATTTTACCATGGAGAATTAAATAAACTTTACAGTGTTTTCATTCCAGCCCCTATTGGACATCCCTAGTCTGTATGAAACAGCAGTTTCCACACCCGTTGGTAGTCTGCTCCAATGGTTTATTAACCTTACTGTTAGAAAAATTCAAACTGGAAGAAAATTTTTAACTTCAGCTTCTAACTATCTTGTTATACCTTTGTCTGCTAGACTCAAAACACTCTCATATCCAATATCTTCACCCTGTGTAGGTACTTGAAGCCCATAATCACATCACCTCTTAACTTTTTTTCGATAAGCTAAATACATGGAGCTCTTTACATCTCTGGTTTGCAAAAGCCCAAAATTTTAAAAGAAAGATGTAGCAATGTCTCAGAAAGAAACCGTCTCTATAACTTCTGTTGTACTTTAGCTTTTCAGTGAGGGAAATAAAACATTTTTGTAAGGGGCACAAAATAACCACTTTCTGCTTCTGTCTTTAAATTGCTGGATTCTTTTGTGTTGAAACATATGGATCAGGCAAGTTTGGGGCACACACTTATTCATTAACTGAGAAAAATCTTAGATATTCATTGCCTTTGAAAGAAGAACAATGAAAATATGCATATAGAACCCTTGTATTGTTCTGCTTTTTAAGGTTGAATCTCTGAATGGGCCCTGTGAACCTCACAGATGGTTGCTACCCCAAAGGTTGGGGGAAAACAAGAGAAGTGCACATGGAGTAGAAAATTGTCAGAGAGAAACCTGCAGAGAAGACTTTTGTCACTATCTCCAGTGAGGAGAAGGCTTTTGCAAAGAGATGCCTCTTGTTTATATGGATTCTTTCAAGGAGAAGAGCTTGAATGTAAAGCTCAGAACCCTGCTATAAGTCTCAATGAATCTTTGCATGGATATGCTGTTATATGTATATCTGAAATAAAAAATGAATGAAATGATGAATTTGCCCAGCCAATTGATTTTTGTCTTTAGCATAAATACACTTGCTGCTATTGATTAGCATTTATCTATGGTTGCTGGCATGTTACTGAGCATTAAGCAAACAAATATAAACGTTATCACTCATCCCATAAACTAATATCAGCATCTAAGTTTAGTGACAGAGGGAGAATGTAATTCTGAATCAGAGATGGCAAGGTAGTCTTAGTCCCACAGCTTTTGGCTGCCATCGTTAGGGGTGGATAAAATAAAAAGATACTCTTATCCACAGAACTAATGAAATTGAAATTCAGTGAGTGCACATAGTAACACATGCCATCAAAACCTCTGCACCTCCATTCTGAATGGCATTATAAGATTTTAAATATTCCTTACAAAGATAGCCAACATGAAAAATATCTCCTAGCATCCTAGTTTTTCAAACTACCAGTCTACCTCCTGCTGATTTTAATCATAACTGCTATTGATCCCATTAGTTGTATACCTTAGGTAAAGTATATGGACCACTTAAATTGGCAGTGTTGTCTGAGTGGCCTTGGATTAAAAGTCAAGTAGTATGAGACAGGCCACGTCCCACTGATTATCATCATTCCACCAAGTTTCTGTGATGCCTATTATATCAATATCCTCATTTAATACCAGGCACCCAAGTTCATCCATCTTAGTATTTAAATTTCTAACATTTGTATACAACCACTTATAAAATTTGTCAATATTTAGTTGTCTGCTTTCATGTAATGTAATTGAATGGGACTCTTTTTTTCATTTCACTGTTTCTCTTCAGTCCTTAACTGTGCTTTTATCAAATTCTATCCTATTATTTTTATTAGAATATAGAGTATCCCCTTTAATAAGTCCTTCCCTAAGGGATGTCTCTGTCTGAACCATGTGCTCCTCTGCACCTGCAGCTTTCCCCCCACCCTTCATTTAAAAACTCCTCTACGAACTTTTTAATTTTACATGCCAGCAATCCACTTCCATTTTGGTTTTGGTGGAGCCCATCCTTCCTGTATAGGCCCCTTCTTTCCCCAAAGGTTCCCCAATTCATAATAAACCTAAATACCTTCTCCCAACACCATTGTCTCATTTGCACATTGAGACCCTGCAGTTCTGCCTGTCTAAGTGGCCCTGCAAAAGGAACTGGAAACACTTCAGAGAATGATACCATGGAGGTCCTGGACTATAATCTCTGACCTAGCAGCCTAAATTTGGTCTCCAGGACATCTCTCCTATTTTTTCCCTATGTCACTGGTACCCACATGTAACATGACCACAGGCTCCTTCACAGCACTGCACATAAGTCTATCTAGATGTCTCGAGAGTTCGCCCAGTCATCACAAACCCAACTATCTATGTTTCTGATAATAGAATTCTCCATTACTATTACCTGTCTCTTCCTAATAACTGGAGTCCCGTCCCTGGAGGGGTATTCTCCAGGCAAGAGAATACTATGACATTGTCTGGAAGGTGGGTCCCAACTATGGGATTGTTTCACTCTGCTCCAGCTTGTCCTTCTCTGAGACTTTCATCCTCCTCAACAGTGCAGAGGCTGTCCCCAAAAGTATGGTGAGAAGCCTATGTGACTAAACTTGTGGGAGTCATATCCCTGAATTGGTGTCAAAAATGATAATTGTTGAGATCTGGCCTACCATTTCTTGTTTCTGTAACTTTGGGGGTAAAATTACTTGGTGCTCAATGCCTTAAAACACTTCTTTGGACCCCATGCCCAGGACCCCATGGGCATGGGGTCCCAGGAGTCATGGATCTTTACAGATAAGCCCTTCTTTTCCAGGTTTCTTTAATTGAATTCTATACTTGCCTGAATCAGCGGCAGAAATATCGGTCTGCTCTCTACAAAATTATTTTTAGAGATGGGTGAAGAGCCTAGAGATGATACATTTTTATTTGGCTTTACCTTTGATCAAATTTGAATTCAAATAATTTACAACCAGCTGTTGTAAATCCTCATCCTCATCTTGAAAACAAACGAAACACTGCTCCCAATGCAGCCAAAATCATCTTATATTACATGTAGGAAGTCAGTGAAGCTCTGGGATTTGGATAAAATCTGGATCCAATCTATGATTCATGGTGACAAGATAACCATTGTGGGGATGGTATTTGTCAGGGTAGCAGCTGTACTTGCCTATTGGTGTTCGCTATGCTACCATTACAGTTACTGTGATGCTTATTGGCTTTCACAGACAATGAGGAGTCATATAAATACCTTACCTGTTTAGTGGGTTAGACTGCTTGTGAGGGTAGTGCTGTTCTTATCATTTGATAGTAATGCCAGCAGCATTTCCATGGGCAGTGGCATAGGCGCCGACTTCGTGGGTGCTCTGGGGCTGGAGCACCCACGGGGAAAAATTGGTGGGTGCTCCCCACTGGCAACTCCCCGCCCGCCCCGGACCCGCGGCAAACTCACCGGAGCACTGGGAGACGTTGCGGGGCCCCGCCCCTGACACTGGGCAACGTTGCGTCGGCATCGGGGGCGGGGCCCTGCAACGTCACCCGGCGTCGGGGGCGGGGCCTGGCGTCGGGGACGGGGCCCCGCAACGTCACCTGGCGTCAGGGGCGGGGCCTGGCATCAGGGGTGGGGCCCCACAACGTCACCTGGGGTCGGGGGCGGGGCCGTAACAGGAAGTTGGCGGCTGTGGGCAGTGGCAAGAGCAACACATGGCAGTGAATGGAACTACTGCAGTGGGTGTAGCAACTGGAGACTGTTGTGAGAAGTGCTGGCAGTATTTCCCACATTACATTTATTTTTCTGGCCCAGGTGCTTGGAGCTTAGGTGGCAGCAGCTCCGCTCGTAGCATTTGGTCTATGAGACATGGTACTGGGCTCAGAGTGTATGGGTCTTTTTTAAAGTGTGACATTATCAATACAGGTCCACCCAAAATATTTGGGGATTCAGAAAACAAGCATATCTGGTCAACCAGAGTGGCACATTTAGTGGTTTTAGAGGCAGTTGGCCACTCATTTCAACCATCTAACCTGTTCAACTTGCTTTTTTCTTAGTCATATTTCTGACTCCTGAACATTGCACGTGGCATAAAAGAAGTCAGTGAGTCCCCTACAAGAGGGAGAGCTTTGTTTTTAAGTGTTATCGAAATTACAGACCAGAACAACAGGGTAAGACTCGTACACTGAGCACCCACAAAAATATATTTTTTTTAATAATGAAAATGTTCCGAAACCTGAGTGTTGCAAGATGCGCATAGGCTGAGCACCCATTGCCATTATTTTATTTACTATGAAAACATTCCACATTTCAGCTGTGCCTGACTGAGTGCGTGTTATTGTTTTGATGAAAATGGTCCAACCCAGTGAGTGATGAAAGACGCAAACAGAGAAGCAGCTATTTGTAGTTATTTGCTCACTAAGGACTGGATTCAGCAAACACTTACTCCTGGGGATAAATTCTTAGTTCAAGGGCTGTCCTTTTTGCTCTGCTTGAATGTTGCAGAAGGAGTGTAATCTGGCCACAAGCGGCAAACTGAGAATTCGCCCAGTGAAGGGAATTCTCAACTGACCTAAATCCTGGAATAAGGGATGTGATAGGAGCTGGAAAGTAGCAGGGCTTCTCTGGGGCAATTCTCAGCTAGTATATGGTGCCTTAGAACTCTACTAAGCACTTAAACACTCGCTTACCTTTAATCTTTCAACTTTGCAGAATCAGGCCCTTACAGACAAAAGGCAGCTGTCGTAAATTAAGGTTGGGGCTGGGGCTTGAGAACTGAGGCGCTCTAATCAGCTTCCTGACACAAATTGTTTCTTGGCACAAGAGAGAATTTCAATACTGCCAACCAGAAGCTTTAAAAATCGTAAGTTGGGCCCTCAAATCAGGTAACAAATAATACATTTGGGATTGTTATTATTAGACCCGCCGTTTGAGAACCTCTGCTTTAGGATGCACTTAGGTCACACATTCAATCTTTTCTCTGCAATAGAGAAGGCTAGAAACTTTTTTTTTTTTAAATGAATGCTGAGATTCTGTCCTAATCTCATGGCTCCAGGAGCTGCAGCTTTAAGAAACACACCAAAACTCACAAGACTTGTGGAATATGGCCCATTGAGTTCACTGAGGCCATTCACATGAGTAAAGTTACCCATGTACATATAATTGACCTTTAAAAATCAGATCATCTACTCTTTGACTCCAAGATCATTGCATTTTTTTCACTTACACCTTTTTCTTCACTTATTTTTTATCAAAATGGACTCTCAGGTGGCGTACACTCCAAATTTAGGTTTTGTACATTTTTTTAAAAAGTGTGTGTATTTGTTGGGGAAAAGGGGGCTAATATATATATATATTCTCAAATAAAAATAGTTTTTGTTTGCCAGGATTTAAATATTCTCCTGCAGTCTCAAGTTGCAGAGGGGGAGTTTTAGGTTGGATATTAGGAAAAACTTTTTCACTAGTAGGGTGGTGAAGCACTGGAATGGGTTACCTAGGGAGGTGGTGGAATCTCCTTCCTTAGAGGTTTTTAAGGTCAGGCTTGACAAAGCCCTGGCTGGGATGATCTAGTTGGGGTTGGTCCTGCTTTGAGCAGGGGGTTGGACTAGATGACCTCCTGAGGTCCCTTCCAACCCTGAGATTCTATGATTCTATGATTCTATTTCATTTATAATTGTTATAGCATTTTGCGAGTGCATGAAAACTAGTTGGTGAATTTGTTTTGTAGAAAATGATTAAAAACAAAAAGTGTTAGTAACTTTTCTACTTTTAGTTGTGCTAAGTGTAAATAATGTACAAGACAAAAACAAAGATACATGATGAAAAGTGCATTTGATTTGTTAAAAAATATATTTCACTTTAAATAATCTGAGGTATAATCAGTAACATAGGCAAGATTTTAAAAAATATGTAACTTTTTACCTGGGCAGCATCCTTCTAATTGGTAGCCTTCCCTGGCACCCTGGGCAAACTGGCAGTCAGGATGGTGCAGAAGTGGCTGGATTCAAACTCCTGAATCGTTGACTGTTGGCTGTTCTCAGCCTCTTTCAAACAAGTATGGCATATTCTATCTGAGGGTATTTTACTTCCCTCATCACGGTGGCATCTGAAATCCTGAAAGTAATAGTTATTGCACTACCTACTTATTCTTATCTTCTATCAAGATGGGTGTGTGCAACATTATACACTCATCCAGCCATCATCATAACCACGAAGTAGAATCACAGAGCAGGAGATGTAGATGGATGTTACTGAGCCAGTGTCACTCCTGACTTGGTGCCTTTACTGGGATGCTGACGCACTTGCTGAGGGAAAGTTGTAACACGGTTTGTTTAGCTCGATAAATCATCCTTTTATCATTAAAAGCAAGATGTGGTTGAGACAGGTTGTCATGGTTACTTACTAGTTCCCCAGAGTCACAACACCAGTGTCCCAGAGGGGACATGGTTCTACTTTATGCATATGCATGAGGCTAGCAGGTGCTTTGCCACTTTAATTTTTTTTTAAATGGCTAACTGTAAGAATGTGATAGCAAACATGGATTAAAGGGGAGAAGGAATGGACTCAAGGAGCAGGCAAGAGGGCTGCAGGGGAAGAAACCTGGAGGCTTCTGAAGGCCACTGCAAGATTTTTGAATAAACTAAGTGAACCTCCAAAATCAGTGACAGGAAATAACATTCAGATGAGAGGGAATTGTAAAGAAACTTTACAGAAATGTATTTTTATGTTTGAACAGTGGGTGGCACACTGGGGTCCTGGTCTATGCCTGGGGCTAGCAAAATACACATAAATATTAACTTTAAAATCAACATTCATAAAGTTCCCTAAAATCTGAGGTACAAATGAGGGGGTTTGTTGTATCTGAATGAACAGGGGACAGTACTTGGTCCTGCTAGTGTAGGCAGGGGACTGGACTTGATGACCTTTCAAGGTCTTTAAAGTTCTAGGAGATTGGCATATCTCCATTTATTATTACATTATTAAACCAACTGGTGTTTGCCAGTAGCTGATGCACTGAACGATGAAAGAAACATGGATTCAACCATATTTCACAGATGGACAAGACACCACCGTCACACTCGTATTCAGTAGTTAGGTTATTCTTTTCTGTCCTTGTAAATGCTGATGAAAAACATTTTGTGCAGTGTGTGATAGTGTAAACATCTTAGTCATAGGAAAACATACAATAGTTGCATTTTATAATAAACAATTAGTATTTGCTATGGAAATACTAAAGGAATGCCACCCCCTTCCTTTTCCTGCCAGTTTTGTGTCCTACACTTTCAAGCCTCAGTGGCATTTCCCTTAAAAACTTGATGTGTCATTCTTCCCCAGCATTTGATATATTTATAACTTCCTATTCCTGTTACTGACTGATACTGCCAGTCTATGGAAAGACTTATAGCAGCCTACAGCTCCTCATCCTAGACCTCCTTATGACAAGTCTGACAGAGAGACGAGGAAAGGCACTGGAAAGTGTAAAGCCCCGGTTTTAATACCACGAATGCTGATTTTAAAAGAGCCATTGAAGTCTGTGCATCCGTTTACATAAGTGTGTCATTTTTTACAGTATGTAGAAATTTTCACATTACAGTTACTGCTGGAACTGCACTGGGCGGATCAAAGTGACAATTACATTGTTCTAGAAATCCCCGTTTTTGATGAGGAGGCTTTTAATGCTTATAACAGTGCACCAATCCAGATGTAAAATCTTGAAATTGCCTCTTCAATAGAAGCAGGGTTCTGATGTAATCTAATTTGACCCTTCCACTGCATTTATAAGCGTACTCCAGTTTGACTAGAAATAAAAACTTTGAAATTTAAATATACAACTTGCAGTTAAAGTTGCATTCATAAGCTAGGACACAGAGTACCTTTTGATGAACAGTAATTTCACTGGTCTACAATTTTTGAGAAGTCGTCTGCTTCAGAGATAAAATGTGCTATTTAGTATGTATTTTGATGTGCTGAATTCAAATATGACAATTAAAACAACTGATTGGCTACTGTTTCTAAGATATTTAAGTTTTTACATTTTATGTCTATGTATATTGTGTAGATAGTAGAGTTTTAATCATAAATTGTAAACCTAGGTCTTTTCATGTGTTTATGGTTGCGTTACATGATACTATTTCACCTGTCCTGTTTATGTAACACTTTAAAAATCAGTAAAGGGGTTATATAAATAAAATGTATTATTAAACAAAAGGCAAAAAACTATTATGCACATAGTTTAGTCCTATTCAGTGTCTACTTGGCACTTCTTGGCTTGTCTCTTGTATTCATTAAATGGAGCATCTCTTGTCACTGTCCAGCAATAGTCTGCAAGCATTGATGGGCTCCATTTGCCCTGATAGCGTTTCTCCATTGTTGCAATGTCCTGGTGAAATCGCTCGCCGTGCTCGTCGCTCACTGCTCCGCAGTTCGGTGGAAAAAAATCTAGATGAGAGTGCAAAAAATGTATCTTTAGTGACATGTTGCAACGAAGGCTTTTGTATGCCTTGAGGAGGTTTCCCACCAACAACCTGTAGTTGTCTGCCTTGTTGTTTCCGAGAAAATGTATTGCCACTAACTGGAAGGTTTTCCATGCCTTTTTTTCCTTGCCACGCAGTGCATGGTCAAACGCATCATCTCGAAGAAGTTCACGAATCTGAGGACCAACAAAGACACCTTCCTTTATCTTAGCTTCACTTAACCTTGGAAATTTTCCACGGAGGTACTTGAAAGCTGCTTGTGTTTTGTCAATGGCCTTGACAAAGTTCTTCATCAGACCCAGCTTGATGTGTAAGGGTGGTAACAAAATCTTCCTTGATTCAACAAGTGGTGGATGCTGAACACTTTTCCTCCTAGGCTCCAATGACTGTCGGAGTGGCCAATCTTTCTTGATGTAGTGGGAATCTCTTGCACGACTATCCCATTCGCAGAGAAAACAGCAGTACTTTGTGTATCCAGTCTGCAGACCAAGCAAGAGAGCAACAACCTTCAAATCGCCACAAAGCTGCCACTGATGTTGGTCATAGTTTATGCACCTCAAAAGTTGTTTCATGTTGTCATAGGTTTCCTTCTTATGGACTGCATGACAAACTGGAATTGACGGCAAAACATTGCCATTATGCAGTAAAACAGCTTTAAGACTTGTCTTCAATGAATCAATGAACAGTCTCCACTCATCTGGATCGTGAACGATGTTGTTGCAGGCTACAAGATCACCTTCCATGAAGAAGAATGGGACAAGATCCTTTTGACGGTCACGGAACATGGAAACCCTAACATCACCTGCCAGGAGATTCCACTACTGTAGTCTGGAGCCCAAAAGCTCTGCCTTACTCTTGGGTAGTTCCAAATCCCTGACAAGGTCATTCAGTTCACCTTGTGTTATGAGGTGTGGTTCAGAGGAGGAGGATGGGAGAAAATGTGGGTCCTGTGACATTGATGGTTCAGGACCAGAAGTTTCATCCTCTTCCTCGTCTGACTCAAGTGAGAATGATTCTGGTGCATCAGGAACCGGCAGTCCTTCTCCGTGGGGTACTGGGCGTATAGCTGATGGAATGTTTGGATAATGCACAGTCCACTTTTTCTTCTTTGACACACCTTTCCCAACTGGAGGCACCATGCAGAAGTAACAATTGCTGGTATGATCTGTTGGCTCTCTCCAGAGCACTGGCACTGCAAAAGGCATAGATTTCCTTTTCCTGTTCAACCACTGGCGAAGATTTGTTGCACAAGTGTTGCAGCATATATGTGGGGCCCACCTCTTGTCCTGATCTCCAATTTTGCAGCCAAAATAAAGGTGATAGGCTTTCTTAACCATAGTGGTTATACTGCGCTTTTGTGATGCAAAAGTCACTTCACCACAAACATAGCAGAAGTTATCTGCACTGTTCACACAAGTACGAGGCATCTCTGCTCACTTTGGCTAAACAGAAATGTGTCCCTTTGCAAAATCAAGCACTGACAAATAAGAGAGCGTGACACTGTATGATTTCTAGAGCTGATATAGGGCAATTTGTTCAGCAGAGTGATGTAAGCTTCGTTAGGATTGCATCATCCATGACTTCTAGGAATAACATGATGCAATTCATATCATGTATGATGCAATACCAGCTTCAGATTGCATCATTCATTGCTTTGCCTAAAAAGAAAGTACTGTCCAAACCCAGTCATAGATTTATTCATAGATCCAGTCAAAGATGTATTTTAGTCATTCTGGTTTAAATTGAGATCCCTTCCCTTTATAACTCACTTATCCTCCGCCATTCCCAAGTCAAGGGTTGTATATACTGACCCAATAGCATGTCTTGAAAACTAGAGCCAATCAACAATTTGAAGCATCATTTTCATTCTCAGTGACCCAGGATTAGTAAAGTTTGACTACATTTATTTCAGAAGCATTTTGGATGTAGAGCAGTGTTTTCATTAGAGCTGTCAGACAGCACCTCTCCGTTAGGAAGCTAACATTGCATTTAATTCAAGGCCAACTCTTCCACCACCATTACTTATAGACACTCTTACACTCTGTAAGTGAGGTTCTAATAACCCAGTGGGCCATATGGAATGCATCAAGGTGATTAATGCTTGGATATGAACACACATTGCACACAGTATATCTTCCCCTTAAATTAATCTATCCTGTTTTCATTGACACTGAGGTAAGTTTGCTTTATACTTGCTCACACGAGGAACCCCAAGACTGCAGGATCTATCATTCACTAATCACTCTTGATATAACACTAATACTGGGAATCTAGTAAAGTAAAAAATGTGAATTCATATTCACTTGTAATAAACTGGGATAATTAGTCAGTTGAAATGCAATAGAAAGTGACAGCCTATGACACATAAAAGACTGCAGACTGACAAAGACAGAGCTATTCTTGCACTAACATCCATTTCTTCATCAACACTGAATTTTTTTCTGTCTCTTGGCATTTCAATTACATTATAAAATTAAGGGCTAAAATCGTGGTTCTACACTTTTTCTCTCCTCTTTGAAACCAAAAAAAATATAGAAAACCCCATGTCCAATTTGCTCCCATATCACTTTCAATGACTTCAATAGGGGATGTGTGCGTAGCACCTACACCCAAAACTGCAGGATGATTAAACATTGTACAGTGTTTTGCAAAGCTCAAATATAAAGGCACCACAGAAGAATAAAGTATGATTTTTTTTCTGACACATTCAAGGGACTGGACCCCATCTGCCAATTTGGTTAAGTCCCATGCCATAGATTTTAGCTTCTTAGATTTAGGGCCAGGTTTTCAAAAGTTCGCAGCAACCAGCCATTTTAAAGGAGATGAGCTCTTTTGAAAGTCTGGTCCCAGCTGTGGATGCTGAGCACTTCAGAAAATCTGACCCTAATAACCTAAAATAGAATTACCATTGCTATAACATAAGTGAAAGTGTATGCAAGAACTGGAATGAGGATGACCTATGAGCTATCATGCTGCCATGGAAGATGAGTAAATATATGGACTATATCCACTCCCTGCTTTGGTCTCTTATTTTTGAGTGAAGAAGGGCTATGTCTACACTATGAACTAGGGGGGTAGATTCCCAGCTTGCATACTCATATTCAACTAGCTCTCATTGAACCAGCCCAAGTATAAACAGGAGTATAGCCATGGGCTGGTGAGTACATAGCCACTGGTTTCAGACGGGTTTGTACTTGCCACTGTTGCCTGTGCTACCACAGCTACTCTACTATTTCTACTCATGCTATTATCTCTCACTGAGCTAGTGTGAGTATGTGTACGGAGGCTGGGGAGTCACACCCCTAGCTCGAAGTATAGACATAGCCTAAGACTGAAATAAGCAACCACTTGTTCTAAAAAGTTCTTACAAACCTCAAAGAGGACAGAGAGCAGAGCAGAAATGTGCCAAGGTGAGAATTTAGGATTAATGCTGTGCAAACCATTCATTGTGAACCATTTAGTTGGAAAATGGTGTTTGTGAGTTGTTTGCACCACTCCATTCTCCTGTATGCAGTGTTCGCTATTTGAGCTTTATGACTGGTTACCTAAGTCACACTGTATTGTTTCGGTTCTCTGGGATGACCTACTTTCGACAAATGTCTTCCAGCCAAGAGGAATTTTGTTGGTTAACAAAGTAAATTGAGTTTCTTAGTTGTAAGCCGGAAATTCACTGTTGACAACCACATCTGTGAACAAAACGTGTGTGGCATGAAGAGGCCATACCAGAAAGTTTGGGACAGATCCCCAGCTGGTGTAAATCAATGTAGCTCTGACTTTGATATCAAGGAAGTCAGTGAAGCATTGACGTCAATGAAATCATGCCATTTTACAGCAGTTGAGGATACTGCCTCCAGTTTTCAATTCAGCGGGCAGTTCACAAAAAGGTTTTTACCCTATTCAGCCAGCTCTATTCAGGATCAGAAATAGAGGGCTGATTTGCCAGCTCACTACAGAAGTGAGATAAATGTGCTTGGGATGAAGACATCTTAATCATAGTTTACATTTAACCCTCGGATTCCTTTAGGTCACCATTCAAGTTATTCACGCCAGTAAATCACCTTGACACCTACAGAAAAAGATAGGCAGACCAACTGGAGCCTGTTTTCACCTTAAGCAATCAAGTGGTTGAAGCACCGGCATGTAAACAGTTCTGCTTTCACCTATGCCATGCTATGAGGTCCAGTGGGAATTCTGTTTTAATCTTGAGAGGGAGTGTGAGGGATTTGTTTTTCACAGGGGCTTTAGCCTACAGTTAAGTGCAAACACCTGCGGAAGTACTGGTAATTAGTAGGTAATTAGTAGCTAATGTTCTTAGAATTTAAAAAGAAAAGCTTACATAAGTAATTACTTACTATTTCTTGTAATGTGCTGCTTTTCCTGAGATTTCATATCCCCAGAACATTTGCCAAGTTCCTAGGTTCCTCAACATACTAAATTGTTTATTAATTACACACGTATATTGCTTGTAGGAAAAAAATAAAATGCATTAAAATGTTGGAGACAAGAATGACTTATCTTTTAAATTACAGCAGAGAACTCATTGAAAATGAAAGAATTTGCAGTTGGTAACAGGAGCACTTTTGGTTTGGGTTTTTTTTTCCGGTGGCTGGAGTTGTGGAAGTGACGACTGGCTAAGTGGAGGTGTACAAATAATCACAAATTTGTATTTCTCCGAAAGTAGATATTGGTGTGAGCTACAAAATTGGATGTGGATCCAGATTTCAAACACCTCAGCTTTTGTGGTTCTTTGCATGCAGATGGTTTGCTGAGCGCAGTAGAGCTACAGACCAGTTGTGAAATTTGGATCCAAGCTCTTGCCTCCTAGTTCAGGTGTGTTAGAACCCAGGGCTTTAGTTTGGGACCAGCTTCATAACAGAGTACTTACAACTATTGTAACTCATTTTACTGAAGGATCCTTTTTATGTCAGTGGAAGGGTTGATGCAGTTTTGCGTCTCTTGCCTTGTCACATACTGTCTATCATGTGTGAGTGCTATAACAGAAAACTAAGCTTCTGCCTGTGCATCACAGGTCCTCAGCAGCAAATAATCTGCCTTCGGGAGGGATTGTTACTGCACAAGGTGCCTGTAAAGCTCTGAATCTCCAGAGTCCTAGAACTGGCCCAGTGCAGCCCCCAAAATGGGCAGTGCTTGCTGAGGAGCATGCATGACCTGGGTAGTTTCCACCAGATGCTACCTGTGGAGTCCTGATTGTATTTTAGAGCCACCCTCTTCTGATGATGCATCTCTTCTCAAGCGTAGGGTACCAGGAGATGGGCTTAGAAGCCCACTGCACCAGGTGAGAGTGACTTGAACCTAAAATCTGCAGGATGGATTCTGTGGAACAGCATCTCCAGGAAAGAGGTGGAAATTCCATTATTTGAGCAATGCTTGAAAAACTTTATCCTGCAGGGGTAGACAAGACAACCTAAGTCATTTTCCCTCACCATCAATTCCATCGTTTGTTGCAAGAGACTGAAGAGTGCAGAAGTTTTTCAGGAAGTTTCCACACCAAATATAACCTAACGCAGCAGTGTTGTGGTCTAACAGAGAAATTCCTTTGGAAACTAAATACCTATTGGATTTGTGTTTGTTTGCTTGTTTTTTTAAAGACTCTCTCTTTATTTAAAGCACTGCAACTAGGACTCTAAAATCTTCAAAGCTTGTGTGACCCGAGTTGCACTGTCACTGGTGACTACCTAGAAAGTAGTCTGGGCTGAACCCATTCTTTAAAGACAAACCAGGGGGGAGGGATAGCTCAGTGGTTTGAGCTTTGGCCTGCTAAACCCAGGGTTGTGAGTTCAATCCTTGAGGGGGCCATTTAGGGATCTGGGGCAAAAATTGGGGATTGGTCCTGCTTTGAGCAGGGGGTTGGACTAGATGACCTTCTAAGGTCCCTTCCAACCCTGATATTCTATGATTAGGCACAGGGTAAAAAGCTTCTTTTCATTTTATACACAGCTAATTTTTGCTTTGAGTTTGGCTCTGAATGGAGGGGAAAAAACCTGAATTGGACTAATACAAATTAAAGCTGCTAGAATGCAGCAAGTTAACATAAGGCTTTGGACTCCTCGGGGTTTTATGGCCTCAAGCATTTTTATTTTTCATTTCAGATCAATTAAGATGAATATAGAGTGTAAAAAAAAAAACCAAAGGAAAAATTAATTTCCCCAAAATTGATATTTTTGTTTAAATTGTTCATGGCCTTAAAAGAAATACACCAACTATTTCATGTGGTTTGTTAATACAAGCAGAATGATTCATTTGAGATACAACAAGTACACCTCCAAGTAGTGTGAGATTAGACAGACTGGTGGGGCTGAGGCCATGAGGTTGGTTGGTCCTAGTCTCTCTCACAGCAAGCATATCCCGTTATCTATTTTACACAACTTATATAGTGTACTTTTGACAGTGAAATTCACGACTTTTTTTCTTTACAAGGTGATGTGTAATTATAGAGGTAGCTATTGAAAATATGGATGGTTTATTGCCCATGGATAAAATGGACATTCACAATATAATCCCAAAGTAATAATAATTATATTTAGTGACTGTTATGGAAAAATTGATGCATCAAGTTTACACAGCAAAATAGACAGAGGACATATGCTTAGATATTCGGCCAGTTATAGTTATTAAATACACCAACAGATTACACTCCAGCTGCAAAAATAAAATGGTATTTGACAATAAGTTGAATAAACTGTTTTTGTCTAAAGGCATAATTGTCTTTCAGTTTAAGAAAATTCCGAGAAAGAATGTGTCCTAGGTGATGTAAGGAGCATCCATTCTCTAACCTTGCAAAGAGAACAACTTAACACTATTGCAGAATGTTTCTCTCAACGAAAAAGTGATGGCTTCATTTTTGTAGTTACAAATGTTGTATTTCTCATATTTGTATGGTAATGATTTGTAAAATTGTTTATTCTTCCTAAATAAACAATGCTTTAAAAGAGTCTCTAGGAAAAACTGTGGTGGCTTAAGTGCCATCTTATGTCCTAATGCTACACGCCAATGCCACTTGAAACTTCATAATGATAGCTTGGGTCAAGGTCAGATCCTTCTGCTCCAAACGCACAGGTATATATTGCTTTCCTAAAACAGAATTCCTATTATTTGTTTTCATTATTGGTGTATGATACACAGTTGAGCAGTAGCAGTTCAACTTACAGGGCAATGGTACATGTACACACTACCGAGTACGATACCATATGTATACAGCTCTTTTCATCCAGAAGAATCTCTTAAAAACTTACAATGAGGCGTGTAATAATAAACCCTAACATGACAGATGGATCTAACACTGAAATGTAGCCACCTTTGGGTTGCTATGGGCAGCTGCTTCACAGCGCACAGAAAGACTACACAAGAAAGTGAAGAATACTGTGTTCAGATGAATTTAGGTAAGAATTTGCATTTAAGAAAACTATAACTTGGCCAGGACATAGGACTAATACAACTTGGAGAAAAGTTCATGGGATAAAGTCATCTAATCCAGCTACACTTTCAAATCTGTATTAAGTGCCACCTCCATTTGTCAGCCCCCTCTATTAAGTGCCCTTTTTAAATGCCCCAAGTTTTCTAGTACAGTTTTATTCAGCTCTGACATAAACAGGAGTGTAGACAACCTTTTTTTGCATGGGGGGGGGGGAGGGGGAGACAGTTACAAAATGATAACCTAAATAGCTGTTGAATGTCACTTTAATGAGTAGTTTTGTATCATGGCTAAATTTGTCTACTTTTAATAAAGTGGGATAAAAGAGTTTCTGTTCAAAACTCAATGTTTCCTTTATTTGTTAATGACATAACTTAGTTTTATGGGAGAGGGCTAAAATCCCTCCAGGTCCCCAGTCTTCTATGCCCATGTTAATGACCACTCTCTAATACATAGCATATTTGTGCTTGTTCCTTACGTGGTTGCTCAAGACACATTTCAATTGTATACATATATTGGATGATATCATGCTGCACAAATCAAATTGACAATGCAATTGAAATCCACTATGATAAACATCTTCATTAATATCAAGTGGTACTTTCTGATTACATTCAGATTGTTGTCTGCTTTGATTCTTTATGTAAATTTCAGATTGGCTAGAAATAGCTTTTCAGGGAATATCCCATTTTGCAAGAGCTGCTGGACAGAAATGTACTGGATAATGCCATTTTGCTGTTTGTCTGATCCTGCACACTTTGGATTCAGGTCAATCATATTACCTTGGAGGCAAATTGATAGCAGAAATACACATGTTCTTCTCTATCTCAGTCTCAGCTGTACATTCTGCATAATGTCATTTGCACAACTAATATAGCAAAGTGTACATGGAACATAGTGTGCCCTGCCAGTGGGTTAACTCTGCCCTCAATTACATCCACAACTCCATTGCTTTTAGTGGGGTCGCACAGATGTAAACGAGCGCAGAATTATTCTCTGTGACCTTATGTTGACATGAATTAGATCCCTCAGGAGTTGGTTACCTGGTACATTAGTAATAGTAAACTAATCATAATAATGATATAATGGCTTCTATCATGATTGACATTTTGGGGAGTAGGTGGCTCAGAGAATTGGTAATTGGTTGAAAAGTCAAGCTCAAATCCAGCCTAGGTTAGTCTGGAACAGCAGCAGCCATGTGAGTTGAGTATGGGTATGTTAATCCAGTTCCTGATCGCAGGAAGGCATCTTGTCCACATTTCCAATAACACCAACAATGTTGGTACTTATTAACTTCCCTGAATGGGCACAGAAGTGGAGCTACTTTCTCACCTCTGAGGGTTTCCTCAGATTTTTGGGATGAAGCATGTTGGCAAAGCAGAAAGAAGACTAGGTAGTGCTAGACCTGTTCTTAGGCTCCACAGAGGAATTTTGTCTCCAGGACTATTAAAAAAACCACTTTGAAGAGCGCACTGTGTTCATAAACACACCATCCTTGTCATCTTGACAATGTCATATCTGAGAGCAGCCAATGAAAACACAAACAATGAATGCATCTGATTAAGTCATCTGTGTCTAATACATAGTGGAGCTTTATGCTTAGTTTGAGCATGAAATTCAGAAGCGAGTTTTGATAAAAATATTATTTTTTGGTGGCAGATGCATATTCATCACTGCCAGGGTTTTAACATGGTTACATAAAAAAGAAACGCTTACAGGCTGTGGCTTTTCCCCTCCCAAGATTTGAATGAGGACATGCACAGGGTATTGAGAAAAGATGGACTACTGACTCCTGTTAACTAAAGAAGATTTTTAGCTCAAGTCACGATAGATTATGCTTCTATAGCCGAAGGGCCAGGGTTATAGTCCAGGCTCTCTGTATCTGTGGTTCATTTAATAGTTGTATTTGTTGTCTGCAGCTCAAAGGATACATTACAAACAGTGTGCCAGTGTGAAAGCTTTGAAGTTAGTGCAGGATGCTGTGTGGTACTCATTTTGTAGAGCAAACAGGGGCGGAGAGTATTTCTCACAGATGTAGGAGCAAGAGATGCAGATCTCGAGAAAACAACTGAGGCAGGGTGCATCACAATATGCTAACTAAAGAGGATGAACCTCAGGGAAGTCAGACAGAGATGCTGGAGAAGAGAATGAAAGTTTCCAACCTGCAGTTAGTGGGGTTCTCAAGAGCACGAGTGGTAGAAATCCTGATAGGACATTTCAGAATCAATTCAATCATTTTTCCAAATCCTCATATTTCTCATGCACTAGTCTCTGCCTGTCATCAAGAAAACTTTCCATAGTCCTAGTGCCAGAACAACCCTAATCACTTGATACTTCTATTCTGTAGAGCTCTACTGCCCATTTCTTTTGGATATTATAAAGTATTTCTGTGAGGTAATTGTGTATGGTGGGCTGGTCTCACTTAAATAGTGAGCGTCAGCACTTTATAGTATCTTAATAAAGGGATAGGCAAGGAAAGGAGCATTAATTAATATAAAGCTTCATCAAGGATGTATTTATTGAGTACAAACAGTATTCAACGTATACAAAGTATACAAACGGTAAACAGTACCGGTGCAAGTCACACTTTACATTGGATAGTGCTTTTATGCTAGGATGGTGCTTTTTTGCACAAATAAGCTACATTGGTGTAGCTATGCTGGTGGCTAAAAGCCTAATGCCTTAGACAGAGAATGCAGCCATGCTAGATTGTAGCAGCAACTGCAATGTATTTGTTATACTAGTTATTTCTTGTTAATTAAATGACCATCCTAAATATCCTCCATTTTTATTATTGTTTACTATTCGCAGGACAGTAAGCACCAGGCAGCCTTAACAGAGGTCGGGGCCCATTGTGCTAGGCACTACACACTAGGTTATGTCTACACTTACAAGCTTACAGTGGCACAGCTGTGCCGATACTGGTGTGCCGCTGTAAGAGTGCTCGTGTAGCCACATTATGTCAATGGGAGAGAGCTCTCCCGTCGACGTAGTTAAACCAGATCAACAAGCAGTGGAAGCTAAGCCGGCGGGAGAGCGTCTCCCACCGACCTAGCACTATGCACACGAGTGCTTATGCTGGTAAAACGTACGTCACTCAGGGATGGGTTTTTCCACACCCCTGAGTGACAAAAGTTTTGCCGACATAAATGCTGGTGTTGCAGACATGGACTTAGTGAAAGACAGTGCCTGCCCCAAACCGCTTACAGTCTTAATAGACAAGATAGTCAAAGTGTGGGAGGGAAAACAGAGAAGTGAAGTGATTTCCTCAAGGTCATACAATCAGGGGCGGCTCTATGATTTGTGCTACCCCAAGCATGGCAGTCAGGCGGCTTTTGGCGGCACGCCTGTTGGCGGTCCGCCGGTCATGCGGATGCGGCGGCGTTTCTGCGGGTGATCCGCCGGTCCTGTGCGGCCGGCGTGCTTGCCGCCGAATTGCCACCGAAACCTCATGGCCGGCGGGCCTCCCGCAGAAATGCCACCAAAGGCGGCCTGACTGGCCCCCCCATAGCGACCGGCAGGCCGCCCCCCACGGCTTGCCGCCCCAGGCACGCGCTTGCTGCGTTGGTGCCTGGAGCCGCCCCTGCATACAATAGATCAGTGGCAGAAACAGGTCTCTTGAGTCCAAGTCCAATGCCTCATCAACTACACCTTGAATACTACAGACAGGGTTTGAGCTTTGTGTTGAGTAGTGCCAGGAGACATTTTTCAGCCAACACTCTTTTGCAGCGAAAAAGAAGATACAGAAATACCAAAATGTTTTGGGGATTTGTGTCAGTTTCACCAAATTGTTCATGATGACGGGAAAAAATAACAAAAAAGAAAAAAATTCTGAAAAAGGTCAAAAGGATTTGTTTTGTCAGTTTCAAAATGACATGTTTTCATTTTTCAATGGAAAAATCTTTTTGTTTAGAAATGTCCTTTTATTTAAAACACCCTCAAAAAATGTTTAAAATGGTGGAAATTGAAACAGAATGTTTCATTTGACCCAAAATGAGATTTTTTTTTTTTTTTTAAATTGTTTTTGTTTTCTGGATGACCTCCAGAAATCAATTATTCACACGGTTTTAATGTTGAGGCCTTTGACTACCACAGTTTGTCACAGGACACTCAGATACTATGGCATAAGTGCTGTAGATAGTCCCTGTTGTAGCTATCTATATATTGGATTGAGATTTTCCATTTTGGGCATATTAGCAAGGTTTCCTGGATGCTTTTTAGATGTATCTGGTACATGTATGGATTTCTTTCCAATTTGCTTTCTCCGCCCCTATACTGGGAGGGAGGAGGGTTCTTTTTATCTGTATGATCCAATTATTAAACATGAAAATATTTTCCCTTTCGTTTTGATTATTCTGCTACTGACTATAGCATTAGGTGCCATGATGGAGTGCTCTTAAGGATCTCTTGGATGAGCCTACATATTTGCATTGCTAATTTTCTGCCTTGAGAGGGAAAATGATGGTTGACTTATTGCCTTGTTTGATTCATAGATCTGTCTTGTTTTGCTGAGGATTGATTTGTGGGTAGGCAGGGAGGGGGGTTGTACGTAGGATTTGAATTACTAGTACTTGTACAAGTGAAGTACTTCTTGTTTGCAAGCAGATATTGAAACACTGGAAAACAATTATATTAAGACACTGCAACGTATCCATAAGGGGAACTAGGATCATAAAGATCTGTGCATGAAGATGGGAAACAAACTGTATGGATCTGTATCCACACTAATTCTGTATGGATCAAAAAAGGGACCTGATCCAAGGCTGGCTGAGAACAGATAGTTTGAGGAAAGTGGACATCATCAATAAGGCAAAAATAAACACTTTATGAGGCTTTGTGTTGGCTTTTGACTCTTCTGTTGTTAACAGCCTTCATAAAAGCTATAAATTAATGAAATGCTAAAAGGGGCAATGTAGCTTTAACAAGTGGTATAAGACTTGGAGGCTTAGCTCAGGCCAAGTACAAAATAGAAAGCCTCACAAAAAATAATTGTAGCTCTGGCAAAATATTTCTATTTTTTATTGATTGAAGGCAATTATCCCTTAATTGCATATTTAAATGAGGTATTAGGAGGTTTAACTAAGCAATGCCTCTTAATTGCTGTTGCACACTAGGTGTCACAGATTGTGTTTATTTCATATGTTAATTAAAGAGAATGGGGTATGTTATTTTATTGACTGCCGGGCTCTTGAAGGCTGTGTTGTTTAGGACAGAGGATGTCTCAGGTGTCTTCAGCACAGTGAGTATTAATACCATCATTAGAGAGGTTCAGGATTTTAATGAAGAGGTACACCTCCATTTCATGGACCTTTTCAGCCACTTAGTCCATACATCAAATGAGGAAGGGGGAACTTGAACCCATGTGAAACAGTAATCTTAATACAGGAAATGTTAATTTATATAAAACAATGATACAATGGCATACAAAGTCTGACATAGCCTCCACAAAGCCAGGGGTATTTAGAACCTAAATAACCATATTGAACTCGCAGTTTTGGAATGGGAATTGCAGGCTGATAAATATGAGATTTGAAACTATGGTGTCAGGTGTTAATCCTGGGACACTGGCTTATTCTATGAGATTTCATGCAAGACCATGCAATGGGGTTGTGTGTTGGAGATAATAGGTCCCATCATTACATCTGGGAGAGATTTTCTTGGTTCCATATAGGGCTGGTTGAATTATTTGTTGCAAATAATTTTATCTGAATGTTGGTGCTTATGAATAACTACTTTTTTCAATCAGTTTCACAGCTAGTCAATTAGTATTCGGCAAACATTTGTTGTTGTTTTTTAAATAATTTTTTCTGTCAGTTGCCAAATAATGCTGGGCTGTTCAAAGGAGCCTAAATGATGCAAGCATCCAAATCTCACTAAAATTCCATGAGAGTTGGGGGCCTGACTGCACTTTGTGCCCTGGAAAATGTTCCCCAACATTTGTACAGGTATGACTACCTGCCCTTTCCTGGTTACTATATGCAGCCAGTCCACATCCAAGTCCAGTAAAAATATAATTTAAAATAGGATATTAATCCTAATTGATAAGTATTTATTCATACATTAAAACCACCATATAGAAGGGACAGGTGAGTGAGTAGCCAATGGATACAAAGGTACTAACAACCAATAATCCATTGAAATTAAAATATGAAGAAACAACTGAGATATAAATAATAGTAAAATACACAGAATGGATCACTACTCATCACTGAACATTGCCATCATATCAGCGGTGGCATATAACATGAATCTGCAAAGATTTTCTTTAATATTCTTACCTCTCTCAATTCCCAGGAGTTTTAGAAGATCACCATTACCTTCACTCCATTTGCCACAAGCCCCAATATCAAGACCAAAGAAGTGGACATTTATACTCCCAGATATCTTTTTGATGTCTTCCTCCAACTCGGAGTAATAGGCGACCTTCTCCCTGTGGGCTGTTTCCAAACTGTCGGAATTATCCTCCCAATGAACGGTAACATCGACCACCACCGCAAGTATCACCCTTTACAAAAACAATGTCTGGCTTGTGCACATTTCCTTCACTATTCCTAAAATGAAGTTCCACTATTGTCTTCCACCCAAGTTTACTAACTTTGTCGACCACAGCAAAGACTACCCTATTATGTCTTCTAATCCACACATCCTTAGTTTTATAACATTGCCAGGATATATGTGGGACTGTCTCGCTCACCTTTCCACACTATCTACACATAGCGTTAACTCCCTCTCTTCCTCTTGCCAATGTCTCCCTAGTTGGATAAACATTTGCCCTCATCTATAATGCAGCAGTTAAGGAGGACGATTTAACCATATAAAATCTCTTCAAGAACTAATTGTTGGTCGTTCTTAAAATACTTGATCCCTACAGTCTGACACCTCAAACTACACCATCTGGAGGATTCCTCCTCTCTCCATTTCTTTGCGTTAGGAGCAGCCACACTATAGATCATGATCTTATCCACTAAATTTTCTCCCATGTATATAAAGGATACATCAATCCAATTGTCCCTAGAAACTATATGCCTCCTCCATTTACGGATCAGAATGTGGGGGATCTGTACACTAAACTTAGTTAGTGCTAGCCCTCCATCTTGTCCCCTGACATAAAATAGCCCATCTGTAGTACTTTGTGGGAGATGTAAAATCTTTCAAACACCTTTCCTAACTAAAACATCCAGTTCATTTAAAATATAAAAAGAAGGCTTGACTAAAAGCAAATTATAAAATAGCCTAGGTAAAACGTATGTCTGTAAAAAAGAGAAACTCTACACAAACTATCACACCACTTGGTCAATTTATCCTCGGACCACCCACCCCTATCCAGGGGTCTATTTTCCCCCCCAAGTACTTTTCAAATTGACCTGGTTGTACGTATTCAATGCTCTCACTACCCAATCTCCAATTCTCCCTAGGGTTAATCACGTAAGTCTTGTATTAGGTAGTGTGTGAAACCCTTTAGTTCAGGCCTGCACAACATGCGGCCTGGGGGCCGCATGCGGCCCGCGTGGGCTCACTGTGCGGCCCAAAATCTGGGACTGTGTCCGTTGGTCCTTTTTGCTGCTTGTCTCTGGGCTGGGGGTTGTCCCAATGCTGCAAAGAGGGTGTTCCCAAAGGAAGGTGCTTGCTTCTAACCCCCAAGGCCGTCAGTATGTCTGCTCTTCTCTAGTCAGCCCACTTGACAAGTTTCATTGTCCTTGGTCTAGTTCCCATCCCCTCTCCAAGGGTTGAAGCTGTCTGGAGGTGCCTGCCTTAATTGAATACAAAGTGGGGGGAAGATCTTATTCTACTTCTAGCAAAAAGACATTTTTCTTTTACCTTAATTATACTACCTTAGGGCCCACTATAACATATTACCAAGGTTCAATACAAAGTCATATAAAAGTTATACAAAAATGCATAATGCAGAGATTTATCTACAACTGCATTGATTGACTGTTGTGTGCAGTAACATAGTGACCCCTGGGGGGGTGAAGAGGTGTGTGATGGTGGGGCCGAGCGGGGAGGGGGTGGGTCCTATTTTACTGCTGTGATCTGGTTACCCTATGCGCGCTGTTTCTTTCCCCCTCTACAGGCTTCCACACCCCAACGCTGGGGAAGGAGGGGTTGTTTCCGCTGGGGGGGGGGTGTTTCCGTGGGGCCGGGGGGGTTCGGCCCTCAGCTGTTTTCTTTGGAGTAATATGGCCCTCGCCGCTTTACGAGTTGTGCAGGCCTGCTTTAGTCTTTTTTACATTGACTCGTAAACTGGTGTTCCTATAAAAGCAGTCTAAAATCACAAGATTTTTAGCCATCCCCTGATAAGAGCCACTTAAAATTGCCATCATACTATTACCCTGAACATAAAACCCAGAGCCCTCAGATTCTAGTTTAACTAACAAGGGATCCATAGTTTAAATAAAATTGGATATTAAGGATCCCCTTGTTTAACTCCACTCCGTATAAGAATGGACTCAGTGCTATTATCACCAACCCAAACCCTAGCATTGCAATTGCTATACAAATCCATAATAATTTGCATAAAACATTAATCAGTCTGGGCCCGGTGTGGTGGCGCGCGCCTTTAATCCCAGCTGCTTGGGAGGCTGCGGTTGGTGGATCGCTCAGGAGTTCTAGGCTGCTGTGTGCTATGTCAATCGGGTGTCCGGTGCTACTGACAGCCTGGCCAGCGGGTAGTTGGAGGACTGGCTAGAACAACACATCTGATGTGTTGTGATTGGTGCTCTCTCTGTGAGGGCTGATGGACCGATCAGTGACAGTGATTAATCAATCCCAAACCCATGTTCTACAGAGTCAAAGGCCTTAGCCAAATCAACAAAAACAATGGCTAATTCATCTCCATTCTGCTTCGCTCCCCTAATCAAATTATCTAAAACTGAGATATCTTCACATCCTGGAATGGAAATAAATCCTTTTTGTCTGTTGCATATTTTATCTGTAGTCATCAATCTTTTAGCTAACATTTTTGTGTACAGTCTAACCCAAACAGATCCAATAGTCAGTGGTTTCCAGGAGGATAGTTTAGCTAATTCTTCCTCATTCTGTACTTTTGGGATTAAAATAGTTCTATTTTCTTTAAAAATGTCCAGGATATGCATATTTAAAAAACATATATTAAAATTTTTTGTAAAAAATTGAGAGTCCAGGTTAAAAATGTCCCATAAATCATTAACAGTTACTTTATCAGGGCCCTTTACAAATATCTTTCAAGGCCTCCCTAACTTCCTCCATTGAGATTGGACTCAGTAATAAATCATTATCCACATTCTCAATGGCTGAGGGCCACCCTATAGTACTTGTATTGTCTACCATAATATTTTTCAATCTCAGTAAGGGGAATACTGCATTTAGCTCTATCAGGTTCACCCAGAATTGTATGTACTAATCTTTTTTTATCTTTAGCAAATAATTGTTGATAGAATTTATAACAAGCCTTTTTAGTGGCATACCTTCAAATAGAAATAGACTGCCTCTTCCTATCTCCATTCCCTTTTTCTTATCCTGTTTCCATTCCTCATCTCCTGTTCCTCAACATCACTACGAAAATCAACATCTATCAAAGATTTACACAATTCCTCTACCATTGCCCACCCAAACGAAGCTGTATGATAGTCTGTCAATAAAATTTCAATCTCATCTAGACTATTTAAGATTTGTCCAGCTTTCCTACCTTGTCTACCTTGCCTACACAATATACCCAGATTATCCACAGATGAATGCACTCTTAATGGCAAAAAAATTTCCCTAGGGGAGGAACCTCCAATACGCAATTATCACCAATTCCTTCTGTCATAAACATACAGCTAAGGGGTTAAGATTCCTCCTTACCTGTAAAAAGTTAATAAGGGGACAAGACACTTTCAAATCTTGGGAGGGGGGAAGGTTTTGTGTGTGCTGTTTGTCTGGGTCTGTGTTCTCTCTCTGGGACTGAGAGAGGGACCAGGCAAGAAATTATCTTCTCCAACCCATCCTCAACCAAATCTCCAATATTACAAGTAAGGTAGACATTGCGTATTAGATTTCCTTTTGTTTTGCTTGTGAAGGTTTCCCTGTGTTAAAAGGGAGGTTTATTCCTGTTTTCTGTAGTTTGAGGTTTGCCCAGAGGGGGAATTCCTCTGAGTTTGGAAATTGAGTACCCTGTAAAGATATTTACCATCCTGATTTTACAGAGATGACTTTTCCCTTTCTTTTTTAATAAAATCCTTCTTTTAAGAACCTGACTGATTTTCCATTGTTCTAAGACCCAGGGGTCTTTGATAACTTTGTAACCAATTGGTTAGGAGATTATTCTCAAGCCTCCCCAGGAAAGGGGATGTACGGGCTTGAGGGGATATCTCGGGGGGAAGGGGAACTCCAAGTGGTCCTTTTCCCTGGTTCTTGTTTAAATCACTTGGTGGTGGCAGCGATTACCTTTTCTCAGGGTACAGGGGAGATTTTGTACCTTGGGGAGTTTTTAACCTAAGCTGGTAGAAATAAGTTTAGGGGGTCTTTCATGCGGGTCCCCACGACTGTACCCTAGAGTTCAGAGTGGGGAGGGAACCCTGACACCTTCATTATTCAATTCATCAATAACAATATCCTTCTTAACCCTCTTCTTAGCCAATTCACATCTTTTATCAGAAATGTGTTTGTTGGTTTTCATCCCTAATTCACTCTCTATGCACTTATTTATGTTTCTCTTGCCTGCATATTTAATCTCTAACTGGATAAGAAGTTCAACTTCTTGTTCAGTCCAAACACTCCCTAACACCCTTCCTAATCACCTTGCTTTCTTTCCTTTGTTCATTCCTAACTGCGGGATGTCTGTGTCTAAAGGGTTGGCTCAATCCCGATTTAGTGTGGAAAGCCAACCCACAGATCAAACAGTCAGAGCCCATCTCTGTGGTAACCACCTCTTTGGGCACACACTTGGGGAGTGACAAGCTATATTGTGGAACTGAGAAAATTTACCACACTTTTTGCATACAACTCTGATGGCCTTTCTCTTCTCGACCACATTTATATATTTATCCCACTTTCCAAACATAGTTAAAATCTGTGGACAGATGGAACAATTAAAACAATTGATGGGATATTCTAAATAAAAAATTCTGTCATTCCATGAGCTGCTATTTAGTTATCCGTGTTTTAAAAACAGTAGTTAAATTAGTACTAAAATGGTCATTCTCACTAAAATACGGATCATCCAAAGTATCTAAATATTGAAAACTAGGATTAAAATTGTTAACATCTAAATTACTAAAAGTGTTATTGGAAAAAACATAGGTAAAAATGATAAATCATTATCGACCTGGTTCTCACCTATCAATCCAAATTCTTCCACTCCCATATCGTCTCTGACAGGGAGGTCACCTCTCTCAATCTTGTGAGGTATCCACTCACGCAAAAATGTTTTTTACATAGGTCAAGCGACCCGAATTAGTTCCCTAATATATTTAACACTGCTGGCCGGGGCATCAAAGCTGGCATTGTTTACCTGGTCCAGCACCACTCCGGTATAAAAATTAAAATTACTTTTCTCCATAGCTAAAAAGATGTAACCCTTACCAGGGGGATTCACCCATTCCTGGAGGAGGTAACCCTTGCCAGGGGGAAACTACCCTTACCAGGGGAGCAGATTTTCTTGGGGATGTCCACCCCAACCCATTCCCCCAATAGGGGGGGTTGGCCCTCTGCATTTCACCTGGCAATCCAAGCCAGTTACTGACTCTCACCACAAGGAGGTGGTGGTAGGACTTGCCATCCAGAGGTTTTCCTCACCGAGGAGTCCCTGTCAGCTTAATGTTGAGTCCTAATAGGAGTGTGAAAGAGGGCTCAAATCTTGGTGGAGATTGCCCCTTGCGGCAGGGTTTGCACCCGTCTCCACCTCACTGATTACCCAATTCACCACAACCCTCAGATATTCAGAACCGTCCGGACTCAACAACTGACCAGGGTCCAGAGATGCATGAATGGCCTTGAGAGTATACTTTTCAGTATTTACCAGCTCAGTTTCCATAGGAAACAACTGGTAGATACTGTGGTGAGACAATTTGCTGATAACAAACACCACCGCTAACATGTGGTCATCAATGTAAATTCTGCTTTCTGTTTGAAGGCCCACAAAATACAGAGCCATAATAAGAAATGTCAGCATTAAGTATCAGATTGGACTGTCAAAGTAAACTGTGAATTTCCTCTCCTGGATTTTTAATGTGTTAAATCAGACCCTAGCTGCAATTTAAACTGCTTCGCTACAGCATAACCCATGAGGGATGTCCTGACTTTCCGCTGACTTTAATGGCATTTCTATTGAACAATTAAGAACAAAGTACAAAATATGCAGTGGGGCTGCAGAGGAGAAGCAGTTATTTTGAGGGGTTATTTTCCCTTTTTTTTCTTACTGTGTAACTAAATTATAACTAACAAAACCAGAGGTTTGAAGCTGACCTAACCTAGGACAATGGCTAGATAGTTTGTGTGCTGTGACTACTGATTATTACAATAATCTCATTTTAGTGTGACCTGGCGCTTTCCCTGCCCATTTTCTGCATCTACCAGTTGTCTCTCACCTTACTCTTGGACTGTAAGCTCTTTTGGGGCAGGTCTGTTTTTTCATTATGAATGCCTAGCACAATGGGCCCTGATTCCTGACTGAGGCCTGTAGGAATGGCCACAATCATCACTGGCTATTGTTCGATTCGAGGATGATTTCTACCACGGATTTAAATATGGGTCCTGAGATGACTCAGGAATCCAATCCTGGAACCACAGATCTGCCCACATTAGGTACAAACATTTCCTGGTGAGTCAGCTGCCTGCTGGGAGAAAGCTATTTCTTTTTCCTTCCTTTTCTCTCTCTTTTCAGCTTCGAAGGCAAGGCCTGAGCCGGCCACTGCCTGAGGGAGAATATGTCGCCATTGAGGTTGGTTGGTGACTTGCTCC
The DNA here is from genome assembly GCA_037349315.1 of Chelydra serpentina. Taxonomy (NCBI): domain Eukaryota; kingdom Metazoa; phylum Chordata; order Testudines; family Chelydridae; genus Chelydra; species Chelydra serpentina. The sequence goes on along the minus strand of JBAIAC010000002.1, from coordinate 61,908,558 downwards.
TCCCAGCTTGTGATGTCCACATCAGTTTTCTTAAGATACGCTTTCAGTGTGTCTTTGTAGCATTTCCTCTGACCACCATGGGATCTCTGACCTTCGGTGAGCTGAAAGTAGAGGACTTGTTTTGGGAGGCGAGAGTCTGTCATGCCCAGCGGAGCGGGTGCATGAAGATCATTGCTTCAATGCTAGTGACATTGGCTTCAGTGAGGATGTTGGCGTTAGTGCAGTGATCTTCCCACTTGATGCAAAGGATCTTCCAGAGGCATCGTTGGTGGTACCTCTCCAGGCTCTTGAGGTGCTGTCAATAGGTCACCCAGGTTTCGCATCCATAAAGGAGCGCAGGAATAACAATTGTCTTATATACCTGGATCTTGATGAGTACTAATAAGGGCACTGGTGGCAGAAGGTCTCTATGGAGGAGGATTATGGCAATGCCTACAACACTTACACTTCTGGGGTCCCGCAGCTGACCAGGACAGACCCAAATAAAGGCAGAGCTGTTCAGGAAGGCATGTGGCAGGCTGATCGTGATGGGCTGATTCAGCTCATTCTTGGGGTGTCCCCTGGTGCTGAGATTTCTATGGCAGAATCCCTACGAAGGATGAGGTTGTAAACCTGTGAGGGTGGACTGCTCTGATGCACAATGACCCCTCTCTGGGACATGGGGTACAGTTGGCATTAATGGAACTTGGTCCAGCCGGACCTCTTGGGATGGCAAGTGTCATGAATAACAGGTGGTCTCGGATCTCCGATGCTTCTCGCTCCCCTAGTTCAGTTGACTCTATTGCGAATTAGCCTTTTCCATGGTATTTTGGCACCCTCACTTCTGGCGATGGTAGGAACCAAGTAGTTCAGGGATGTGAAAGATGTGGTAAAATAATAATCAGACATTATAGTGAAATGAAACGTTTTGGGGTGTTGTTTTCCAAAGAATTCAGTAATAAAATATATACTGAAAAGAGGATGTTTCTGATCTTACAGCAGGTCTAGACTGCGGTTCCCTACCTATGGGTAGCTCCTTTGGGGAGAAGCCCCCCTCATATGGCCAGGGAATGGATCGAGCTTTGGCTCTGCCCCACAATGCACAACGAGCATGGCTTCACCAACTTGCCAGGGGACAAACTGAGAGATCTGGTACACTGTAACCCCTAGAGCAAGGGGGAAACTGGGATCTGTCTCCTGGGCTATTTCTGGGGCAGCACAGTTGTGCACTGGCCCTTGCCAAGGGGTTGTGGGAAGGTCATGATTTAGCCCATCATGTAGAGAGGAAGCAGTACCACAAGGTCCTTGCCTGCACTAGCCTTTTTTCTCCCAAATTTCCCACTATTGTTATTGCTGCTTAAGCTCCATCAGTGGTACCAATGGTGGGAGCCACCAGTATTTTAACCACTGTATGTGCTCCAAATAGATTTAGATAACATAGTGGTTAAAATGCTACTGGCTGTCAGTAAACTGTCACTACCATCAGAGGAGCTGAACTGATTATAACAATGAAGGGAGAGAAACTGTAGGGGTAGAAAGGCTAATGTAGACACAAACTCCAGGATTGTTTAACTAAAGAATTATCGCTCGGTTAAGAATTTGATTATTTTATGCCAGTCAGCTTTACTATGAAAACTTTTATATCAACTTTCTTGAAATTCAAAAAGGGTTTGGTTCAATTTTTTGCTGGAAGGCTTGGGTCAGTTCTCATTTGATCCTCACCTGCTTGACTATGACTGTAATAATCGTAATAATTTGGCCAGTACTGAAAGATCTGAACACCCCTGATAGTTAGATATAAATTCAGATCTAGGTCTGGAGTTTGTGGTCAGCCCGTTTTTATAATGAGCAGGACCATAAACCTGCTTTTCTGAATATTCACCAATATATCTGCAAATGGATCTGCACTTTGTGGTCTAGGCTCACCTCTAATTTGACTTGTTTTCTAAACAACTTTCTTTCTGCTTGGTGTAATTCTTTTGATGTCTGACTCTAGAAATGCAGAAATTAAGAGAGTCTTCTGCAATTCAGAGAATCCAGCGGTGTCATTTTGTTTGTGTCCTTCCCTTCATAAATAAGCTATGAATATGCTTCCTTAAGTCACTGAAGGAAAATATTCCCAAGAAAAAACTCCTCTCTTGTCTTTAAGAAAAAAATTTGGACTGGTAAAATGCATTGTACTATGAAGGATAGTTCCAATTTACAGACTCATGAGCTTATGAGTGGAATAAGCCTCCATCCTTATCTTTATGTTACAGCAATGGCACCCACATACGATAAGTCTTCGCTGGCAGAATTTTGAAAAAAGTAATTCTAGTGCAGTGAATATAAAATAAATGCTATCAAGGAAAAATATTTTTTGCTCCCCTGGAATAGAAAACATTATTGAAACTGTTGGATGCCTCAGGAGTCTATTCATGCAAAATCTATTTCTGCAGTCAAAATATATTCTATTTTGCAGATATTTTTTTAAATATGTGACTGAGACTTCTACACATATAGAAATAGTCATTTGGGCCAGCAAAGAATTGGCATGTGGGATGGTTTTAGGTGAGCATAGATTTCCACATGAAAATTACAGTAATTATAGGTATTTGTAAACAGCCATTTTTGCACTTTGAAGGCCTAATCGCATGGTCAACAGCTGGAAGTTACTCTATGCAGATTCCTACCTAAAACATAATAAAAGTCACCCTTTGCTGCATTTACACAAAGAAACAAATTATAGCACAAAAGAGACCTGCCAAACGCAATCTTTCATCCTCTTCTGCTTCTTAAAGAGCACATGTGAATATTTGGTTTTAACAAAAAAGGGGGATAAAACAGAAGGAATAAATAATTTATGTACATCTAAAATGTATGCATAGAGGAAAAATAGAACTGATAATGTTGAAATCTGCTCCATATCAGATTACGTATTTCCTTTGCATTTAGAAGCTCATGTGACAATATTTGGCATACATATTTTTTAAGTTTTTGAAACAAGAGCTTTATGAGAATATTTGAATTCTTATTTAATATTATTTCAGATTTTTCATTTCTGCCTCTGATGATCTCTAGTAAGTCCATTACAACAATTTACAAATACATATTTTAGACAAAATGTGTCAAAAGAGCCTTAATAAAATGGACTTTGTAAAAACCTTGGCAACCTCATAAACAACTAACTCATCCCTTATGGAAAAACCCCCTCTTCCCAGAGAAAGCCTGGGAAACACCTGAATTTTGCAGCATGTTTTCTCTTCTTCTCTTATGCCACTTCATTCCATGCAGAACATAGGACCTTCACCACAGCCTTCCATCTTTGCCAGTCTCCTACTGCCATCTTAGCTTCTTCCCATGTCATTTTGATAGCTTTCAGTTCTGCTTCTGTTATGTGATTGCATGTTGTCCTTGGTCTATCTCATTGCCTCTTGCCTTGAGGGTTCCGTTCACCACCTGTCTTATGTTACTCAGGTCCTTCCTCTAGGTATGTCATACCACCTCAATTTTTGTTCCATAATTTCCTGTCCTATCAGTTTCTTTTTCATCCTCCTCCAGAGTTCTTGGTTTGTGATTTTTGTGATGGCCATCTGATACTGAGGATTTGTGTAAGGTATCTGTTTATGAAAATTTGGAGTTTAGACAATAAGGCCTTAATAAGTCTCCAAGTTTCAGCACCTTACAGTAAGACTGATTTTACAATGGCATTAAATATTTGAAGTTTATTTTGCAGATTTGTTTCTCCAGATTGGCTTCATAATTATAAAGACATGTCTGGCTTTCACTGTTCTAGCTTTAATGACATCTTCTGTTCCACTTGTTGGACTTATAATGCTACCAAGATATGTGAAATACTGGCCTCTTCTATGTCAGTACCAGAAGTGTTATGGGAATTTCCTCTGTGTTGATTCTAATTTTATTGGTGTTGATTCATAGAGGCCATCAAGTCCCGCCTCCTGCACTGAGGCAGGGCCAAGCAAATGTAGACCATCCCTGACAAGGGGTTGTCCAACTTACTCTTAAAACCTCCAGTGATGGAGATTCCACAACTCCTCATGGAAGCCTATTCCAGAACTTAACTACCCTTTTTGGTTTTGTTTTGTTTTTTGTTTTGTTTAAGTATTAGCCAGAAGGTTTTTCCTAATAAATCACCTAAATCATCTTTGCTTCTTTTCCTACCTTCGGTGGAAATAGATGAGAATTGATCACCATCCTTTTTGTAACAACCCTTCAACATATTTGAAGACTGCTATCAACTCCCCCCTCAATCTTCTTTTCTCCAGAATAAACATGCCCATTAATTTTCACCTTTCCTCATAGGCCAGATTTTCTAAACCTTTTATCATTTTTATTGCTCTCCTTTAGAATCACTCCAATTTATCCACTTCTTTCATAAAGTGTGATGCCCAGAACCGGACACAGCACTCCAGCTGAGGTCTCACTGGTGCTAAGTAAAATGGAACAATTATCTCCCATGTCTTACACACAGCACTCCTGTTAATACACCCCAAAATATTAGCCTTTTTCGCAACTGCATGACATTGTTGACTTATATTCAATTTGTGATACATGATAAACCCCAAATCCTTTTCAGCAACACAGCCACCTAGCCAGTTATTCCCTCTTTTGTAGTTGTGCCTTTGATTTTTTTCCTACCTAAGTGTAGTACTTTGCACTTGCCTTTAATGAATTTCATCTTGCTGATATCAGACCAATTCTCTAATTTATCACGATAATTTTGAATTCTAATCCGGTCCCCCAAAGTGCTTTTGTCCCCTCCTACCTTGGTGTCATTCACAAATTTTATAAGCATACTCTACACTCCATTATCCAAGTCACTGATGAAACTATTGAGTAGTACTGGACCTAGCACTGACCCCTGTGAAACCTCACTTGATATGCCTTCCCATTTTGACAGTGCACCATCGTTACTACTCTTTGAGTATAATCTTACAACCATTTTTCACCAACCTTACAGTAATTTCAGACAGCTGTCGCATCTTGGCCTCCACCCAATCTCTGCTGAAACATGGTGGGCCGAGAAGCTAGTAGGACTACAGCCTCAGCCAAGGCACCACCTATGGGAGCCCTGATTGGAGGATTGCCTGGCTCCACTGATTGGACCAACCATGCTGTTTAAGCCAGAAGGAGGCACATGAAGTTATCTGAGCAATTAGGTTACTTTGTGTTTTGGCTGTACTGGGCCCTGCTTGTGTGTGCTTCCTGCACCCAAACCTGTTCCTGATTCCTGCTCCACTCCTGTCTTCTGATTTATCCCTGCCTTCACTCCTGTTTTCACTGTGCTCCTGCTCCATGCTTGCTCCTTAAATCTCTACCCCTCCCGGCCCTTTCACCTTGCTTCCAACCATCAGTTACCAGTCCTGGCTCTGACCACAGCCTCCAAATTCTGACTCTGACTCTGGCTTGACCCCTGGCTCTGGTAATCCGCAGTTGACTCTGCTGCTGACCCTCACCTTCATTCCCCAACTTGCCACTAGACCTGACTCCTGCTCTAACTACTAGGCCAGACCGTCTACCTCCCAGACCATAACATATAATCACTAATGGTACTGAGATTTCAGCTATTCCCTTAAGTATCCTAGGATGAATTTCATCAGGCCCTGCCAATTTGAATACAACAAACTTATCCAAATGTTCTTTTACCTGTTCTTTCCCTATTTTGGCTGGTGTTACTTCCCCCTTGTTGTTAATATTAATAGTGTTGAGTATCTGGTCACCATTAACTTTTTTTAGTGAAGACTGAAGCAAAATATGCATTAAATACCTCAGCCTTCTTGATGTCATCAGTTATTAGCTCTCCTTTCCCACTAATAAAAGGACTTACACTTTGGTTTATCTTTCTCTTGCTCCTAATATAGTTAAAGAACCACTTCTTAGTGTCTTATATGTCCCTTCGTAGGTGTAACTCATTCTGTCCCTATGTGCTTGTGCTATTCTTTTGTACTTCTTCATAGCAATTATTACAGGTTTCCACTTTTTGTAGGATTGGTTTTTTATTTTCAGGTCATTAAAGAGCTCCTGATGGAGCCATGTTGGCCTCTTACTATTCTCTCTATCTTTCCTTCTCATCAGGATAATTTGAAGTTGTGCCTTTAATGTTGTCTCCTGGAGAAACTGCCAGCTTTCCTGAACTCCTTTATCCTTGAAGTTGTCTTCCCATGGGACCTTACCTATCAGTTTTCTGAGTTTTTTAAAGTATGCTTCTTATGAGGTCTATTGTAATTATTCTGCCGCTCTCACTCCTTCCTTTCCTTGGAATCATGAAATCATAATTTCACAATCACATTCACCCAAATTGCCTTCCACCTTCAGATTCACAACCAATTCCACCCTGCTGGTCAGAATCAAGTCCAAAATGACTGTACCACTGGTAATGCCTTCCACTTTCTGAAACAAAATGTTGTCCCATACACATTCCAAGAACTTACTGAAAATGTTGTGTTTTGCCATATTACTTTTCCAATAGATGTCCCCCCCTTACTACCAGGTTTTGAATATTTCTGTTTCTTCTAGAAATCCCTCATCCACCTCCCCTTCCTGATTTGGTGGTCTATACTAGACCCCCTACCATGACGTTACCCCTATTTTTTACCCTTTTTATCTTTACCCAGAGACTTTCAACAGGTCTGTTTCTCACCTCTTTCTGGACCTCAGAACACGTGTATATATTCTTGATGTATAATGCAGCACCTCCTCTTTTTCCCCCCTGCTTGTCCTTCCTGAACAAACTATACCCCTCTATACCAATATTCCAGAAATGAGATTTTCCCACCAAGTCTCTGTGAGGCCAATTAAGTCATAGTTTAGTTTATGTTCTAGTACTTCCAATTCTTGTTTATTCCCCTTACCTCTTACATTTGTGTATACACACCTACATGTTGAGCAGATTCCCTGGTTTCCTTCTTGTTGCTTCTATAACCATATTATAATTTTCCAGGTCCCCCAACATCTAGCATCTGCTAAGGCCATCTTTTTTATGCTTATCTGTGGGATTTTGTCACCTGCCCTCTTTGAACATAATTTGAAGCCCTCCTCATGAGGTTGGCAAGTCGGTGAGCGAAGATGCTTTTCCCCTTCTTGGCCAGGTCTCTTCCAAGCAGTCCTCCTTCCTGGAACAGAGGGAAGACCTTCCCTGGTTGAGGAAGCCAAAACCCTCCCATCAACCCCATCTGTGAAGCCAGGCATTCATCTCTAGGATGTGCATGTCCCTGTCTGGGCCCTTTCTCTCAACTAGGAGGATGGACAAGAACACAACCTGCATGCCCAACTCCTTCATCCTTCCTCCCAGAGCTCTATAGTCACTGCTGATATGCTCAGGGTCATACCTGGCAGTATCATTAGTCCCCATGTTATGAGCAGCATGGGGTGAGGCTCAAAGGGATGCACCTCAATAACCTTTCCATAATGTCTTAGATGTGGGCTCCAGGCAGGCAGCACTCCTCCCAGGAAATCATGTCAACTTGGCAGATGGATACCTCCATCACCCTCAGAAGGGAGTCCCCAACCACCAGACCCTTACACCTTCTCCTCTTGGGTGCAGTGACCATGAGCTTCCTAGCCTTGGGATCAGGTGTCTATTCCTCTTCAGACATTGGGATCTGCTCCTCACCTGTTGTTGCCCATACAGCATACCAGTTCTAGACTGTGATGAACAGAGGATGTGGGTGGGGAGTGGAGCACTATCTACTGCCCGAAATGGCCAGTAGCCAGTCTCCTCCCCTTAGAGCAGCTGGTTCTCCTTCCTTCTCTGATGGCACTGTAATCATCTGTAGTTGGCATGCTCTGTCCCAGATGTTTCCATGTGTATCCTGTCCATGTGTGCTCCCAGGTTCTACACAGGGTGTCTTATTTACAGAATATAAGTATCTGTGTGAGGAGCAAATATTTAATAAGGGCCTCTTCAATCTAGCAGAGAAAGGTATAACACGATCCAATGTCTGGAAGTTGAAGCGAGACAAATTCAGACTGGAAATAAAGCGTAAATTTTTGACAGTGAGGACAGTGGAACAATTTACTGTGGGTCATGGTGGATTCTCTGTCAGAGACAATTTTTAAATTGGCTGTTTTACTAAATGATATGCTCTAAGAATTACTTTAGAGAAGTTCTATGGCCTGTGTTTTATACAGGAGGTCAGATTAGATGATCATAATTGTCCCTTCTGGTCTTGGAATCTATGAAGTCATCTGCAAAGTCAAGGTCCTCTAACTTCTTTGTATGCCTCATGATTATTCTGTGGTCTATTTCATTACCCAATCCACTACCAATAAAAAGATCATGGGTGACATAAGACATCCTTGTCTGATGACCCTAACATCCTCAAATAGTGTAGACAGTTTGTGGTTATATATTAAGTGGCGTGTCATATTTTCATAGAAGCTCTGAATGATGTTCACAAATTTCTGAGGGATTTCATAGTGGGGTAGCAACTTCCATAAAACTGTTCTATCCCCGGATCAAAGGCTTTTGGAAAGCTATAAAATTCATATAAAGCAGTGACTGCCATTCGATGGACAGGTCTATGATGATATGTAGAGTTACATATCTATACATGATTTCTCCTGTCTGAACCCTGCCTACTTTTAGTTGCAACCTTGAATCTACCGCTCTCTTTATTCTGTCTAGAATAATGTGTAAATTCTGTTGTGATGTTACACCCCATATTCTTCATAGAAATATTATAATATGAATATGGCATAACTAAGATATGTTTTATGCAAGATGGCTCATGTAAGATATCATTGGAAAGGTTATGATTTACTGAATGTGATTATCCAATTTGTATTCATGTATCACTTCTGTATCTTAAGTTAGGAATATGGATTATGTAACAATTACAACTGGGTGTGTATTGAGAAGACACCCCCGCCCAGACAACAGGCCAGCCGATTTGATGGGCCATTAAGAAGAAAGGAGGGAGGTTGTGGAATCTCCATCATTGTGGATTTTTAAGAGCAGGTTGGACAAATACCTGTCAGGGATGGTCTAGATAATACTTAGTCCTGCCTCGAGTGCAGGGGACTGGACTAGATGACCTCTCAAGGTCCCTTCCAGTTCTATGATTCTATGATTCTCCTTCCTCTGTATCTGGGGCTTTGGCCACTGACTTACCATTCAGTAGTGGCAGCAGGTTGTGAAGGTCTCCAAATCCAGGCTATGGTGAACCAGCAATTCTAGATGTGTAATTGCATTAGCTGGAGTTAGGCTTTCTCATAAAACCCTGTCAATAAATATTGAAGCTATTAACCTTTAGATCCTTTTTATCTCCACTCCTGCTTCTCTACTGAACAAAGACTGACAATTGCGCTGCATATTTATAATGTAAACATGTCCATTAGAGACTGGATTGGGGCCTAGAGCCCACTTTTCAAAAGTGAATACATACAGCTTGTGAAAAATCTACAATTTAATGCTGAATAAAACGCAGAAATACACAATTCCATGCCTGTTTCCTCCTCGCTCTGGGAGTGCTAATTCACTACTGGTTTTACTCCTCCTTACACTTGGGTTGCAGACCATGCAGCTATCTAACCCTTATATTGCCTGCACAAAGGAGGACTAAAGTTTGCAAAATAGATAATTGCATGGCAAGGGGTTAATTTGCACATGGAAATACAGAATTTGCTTATGAAAATACAGAATGTGCATGTGCAATTTCTAATGTCAGTTTTGAATACTGGGATGCTAATGTGGATTTGAACCCCAAACCTAGCAATGTGAGATTTGAATATTTAGGGGTCTTCAGAGGAATGCTGTGCACTCTAAATAGAAAGAACATGAAGGTCCCAAAAGGAACTAAATGTAAAAGAAGTAGCAGTAAGGCTAATACACTTTGTTGGTCTGCTGAGTAATCAGATTCTCTAGGGGGACGAGCTAAAGTTGCACAGGCAACCTTAATTCTTAAGCTGTGAGTGCTTGACTTTGCAACTCTGATGTGTGTGTGTGTGTGTGTGTGTGTGTGTGTGTGTAATTATGATAGTATGTTTAATTCATACTCACATTTACTCAGCCCAATATATTTAACAACACCATAAATCTTCATTTCTTGTCACGATATTTCAATGTTTTGTTTCATTATTGCTTGGCTATTGGGGAGGAGAGAAATGACTGACTTACTAAACCGATCCAAATGTAAAAAAAGTTGGTTCAATGGATGGGCAAAGGTTTGGCCTAAGCCAGTTCCCTCATAATAAATACCAGCCTGACCTTCTGGATACCCAGGGCTGTCATTACACATGCCTGTCACTATAACTAGGGTTGCATTGAAGGTTACTCTCTCTTTCCCATGGTGTTGCAGAGAGTTAAAAGCGCTGTTCCTGGCTGCATGACAGCCAGGATAGCCCTGAGTGTAGAACTCTACCTAGTGGTTTCGTCCTGAGGATCAGTCTTGCTGATACTTACCTCAGAGCCCTCTGCACTTCCCTCCAATACTTGTCATATCCTGAGGTTCAGGTTACTCTTTCTCCATTTTACTCTCTATATTATTGTTTATTAATTTATAAATTGCTCCCAGACTTTGGCTTCACTCTTATTAAATATTGTCCAAATATTGTCCCGCTGCCTATTTCGCTGCTGTTTTCATGACTCCATCCATGCCATCTCCCTCTGGTCTTTGTTCTATCACACTACTGTCTCTGCCATCTAACCTATTAGTGATGAACACAGTTCCAGTACTCAGAATTGAATGTCATTCAGACCTGAGAGACTAACAAATTTATTTGGGCATAAGCTTTCCTGGGCTATAACCCACTTCATCAGATGCCTCAGATGAAATGGGTTTTAGCCCACGAAAGCTTATGCCCAAATAAATTTGTTAGTCTCTAAGGTGCCACAAGGACTCCTCGTTGTTTCTACTGATACAGACTAACACAGCTACCACTCTGAAACCATTCAGACCTGAGTTTCATACTGTTTAGAATCTGGAATGTGAAGGTAGAAGGATTTTATTTTAAAGGGGGAAAATGCAGTTATTGTTAGTTTACCTCTATAATTATAAATATTAGTAGGAGCACGCATTACTTTTAATTTAATTTCAGTTTATAACAAAAGAGTCCATCCACTGCTCTGAGTGCACATAACATTATTGCAAAAATGCCAAACAAAGTTCCAAATTCAGGACCAATGGCCAGAAAAGTAATAAACTCTCCCAAATCCAACCTGATCTCCCCCTCCCGCAACCAAGTTCCCCTACCACCCGTCCAACTATTCACCCTTCTCCCTTCCACCAAAAAATTAATGTGTATTTTACAGGTTATATGTTGATGTGTATATATGCATGCATTCTTTTGGGGGCAAATAGATATTTAACCATAAAATAACTGATAAAGGAAAAGTTCAGTATTTCTTTTTTAAATATAATATGAGTGTGTAATAAATACACATGGACATATTTATTAATACATTTTATTTCTATGATGACAGCATGGCTAGCAGCCTTTACAGAAAGGATTCCTATTGGTATGTACTCAACAGTGATGGGGAGGCGGCCTTGAGAGGCCAAAGGAATGCTAAGTGCTTGGTAAATAGAGCAGATTGAAAAATGAAATTTCTATCCTTCAGGAAATCCCGCTATTTCAGCATTTGTTTTCATCCCAAATCAGGATGAAAAGTTGAAATATCAAAATGTCTCATGAAAAGAACAGGTCAGAACATTTTTGATTCAGAAATTCAAATTGTTTTGGGTTGGATCAACATTACTCTGTAGGTCCATGAGCCACTGTGGTGCCTCATGGGAGTTGCAGTTTAGATGCCACATGTCCTCATTCTGCCCTTTGACTCCGTGTATGAACTCAACTTGTACTAAGTCAAATGGAAAACAAATTTTAAGCTTGCACATTTAGGCGCACATAGAAATTACATTTTAAATTCATTTCCTGTGTGCTTTCACACCAGAAACTGGATTAAATGTATGCCCATCCAGTTAGGGAAGTTAAACAATACCAGGCGATTCGCATAATCAATCACGACTAAGACACACATCTTGAATTGCAAACCACAGAGTAAATGAAATTCACAAAAATATTCACTGAACAATTTTTATCACCGAATTGCATGTATTCTCAGTGCATGGTCTTCCTTTTTCAGTCACTACAAACATGGAGGAATGTGCTTTAATTCCTTGGGATGGGAGGAAAGTCCTTGGGGCAAATATTGCTCCATTATCTACGATAGATTTGGAAGTCTTGTTGTCTGTGCAATGGGGAGGGCGGGCACCTAACATAGAGGTTTGTGGTCCTTCTAACCTATTTTGTTCTATTAAGATATGTGCAGATATGCCTCTGGACAATGAGATTGTGCTTTTCCCCCTCTCTGGAGCGTTTGGGCAAAAAGAGAGAAACACAGTCTCCAGCACCCTGTAAAACTGAGAATTTGTCTCAAGGATGAAACATGGACATGTGCAAAGGACTGTTTCACCTTGATGAATAACATAGAATTGATCCTCCATGGAAAGAGCAATTCTCCCAGACACTCCTCTTGCTGATGTGAAAGCCACTAGAAATGCCACTCTGATAAAGAGGACAAATGGCATCTCTCTCACTGGCTCAAATGACTTTATCATTAGAGCCTGTAGAAGTAAATTTAGACTCAACAGGAAAAATTCTGCCCAGTGTAAGTGTGCCCAACTTTTATGTACTGCAATGGGAGTTGCACTGACTTATACTAGGCCTGAATTTGGCTGCAACTAGATAATCTGTGAATTCTTGATAGAGAGAGGAGTTTGCTGCCTTGATTAATTTGGCCACCAGTGGCTTTTCACTAACAGATCTGTCCAGAGTTTTCTGAATCTTCAGGGTTTGTTGGATGTTTTCATGGTAGTGAAGACATCTCTGCCTCTCATTTGCTGTCTTGCTGAGAGACAGATATTTTAGGTTCTTAGTAGGTATTGCTCTGAAGGATGATGCTGAATTCCACTCTGCTCATCAAGGGAGTAGAGCGTCTTGATTAAGGACATACTGGGGGGGCGGGGGTGGCTTGCATAGTCAGCTTTGCAAACACTGAACTCATGGCTTATCTTTAAGGTTCAAAAAAGAACTAGATAAGTTCCTGGAGGATAGGTCTATCAATGGCTATTAGCCGGGATGTACAGGGACGGTGTTCCTAGCCTCTGTTTGCCAGAAGCTGGGAATGGGCGACAGGGGATGGATCCAGGGGCGACGCTAGGGAGGGGCAGGAATGGTCACATGCCCCTTCCCAGACTCCTGTGGGGGGCACATTCCAGAGAGGGCAGGGAGTTACAGCTGTGCTCAGGTACGTGCCTCAGGTTAGGAGGAGAGTACCTTGCCTGTGCTCTGTGTCTCCTTGCCTTGCCCTGCCCCAGTGAGCTTCTTTCCTGCAGTGACGGGGCAAAATGGGAGGGCTCAGGGGAGGGAGGAAGGAAGGGAGAAGGGGGGACTTCTGGGGACACTGGGGATGATTTTGGGGATCATGGGGGGGGTGAGTAGAGGGGGCAGAATAGGCCAGGGCTAGGAGTCTGGTGGGGGGGCGGTGGCCACAGCAAGGAAACAGCCATGTGGGGCCTGGATGGAAGGGCGTCTTCTGGGGGGGCCGTGGGAGGGGGGAGCGGGCAGCAGGGCCAGGGGCAAGTGATAGGGGAATGTTTGGGGGAGAAATAAATCCATGAGGGGTGGGAGGGCTCAGGGAGGGAGCAGGGAGGAAGGGGGCCACCAGGGACACTAGGGATGATCGTGGGGCTCATGGGGGGGCACAGGGAGGCAGCATAGACCAGGGCTTGGAGGCGGGGGGTGGGGGGCAGCAAGGAAACAGCCATGTGGCCTGGATGGATGGGTGTGTTTTTTTTAAAGATTGAAACAAAGAGAAGCACTGAGTACCTCTCTGGCTGGTAGGAAAAAGGTGGGGTAGAGTCTGTGTCTGAAGTGGTAGCCCAGGGGTGAATGCTTGCTCACTCACGCCATTGCCCTCCCAGAATCCCAGGTCAGAATTAAAATACTCTGGATTTCCTCCCTCACATGATGAATCCCTTAGGATTAATTATGGTGGGACCACAATTCCCAGGGATTCTCTGTTCATGCCATCGTGTCTACAGACAAGTGAACTTCACCTTGCTAAGGCCCCTACTATTGGGGTTGACAAGAGCAGGCCATGGGCCAGCTGAGTTCTCTGGGCTGGGGTGTAACTGCTTGAGCTCCCTGGTTGGAGGCTCAAGTAGTTTGAACTGGGACTTTCTAACATGCTCAGTGCCCCTTCCTTGTTTCCTTGCCCCTCATCTGAATGGGCAGGGCTAAACTGGGATAATAGGCAGTGTTTAAAAACGTGTTTGTTAGCACGCTTGAACTATCATGTTTTTCAATACAACCTATTTCCTAGCCTAGACAGGGTGGGTCAATATCATATCCCCACATTCCGTTCTTCCCTCAGGTATAGGCTTTAAAGAGGGAAATCACTCTATTGTATAGCAAGCAGGGCTGTGGGTGTGTTTTCCAGCCATGTGCCTTTTGGTTTTCATTATTTACCCTCTCTCATCGCCTTGAGACAGAAGCAGTTGCTGACTCTAGGGTCCTCTGAGAGCCACTAACCCCTCTAATTGTATCTAATGCTGGAAGAGCTGTACAGCATGCTTAGCTGATGGCCTCCTTTCACGCTATGCTCTTAGCAGTCCGTTCTGAGGTGGCACCTCCATTTCATATGTCAAGTCTTTTGACTGAAGAAGTTTGGACAGGTCAGGTGGTGTGTTTGCATTAGCACTCTGGTTTCTGTAGGTCTACAGTGTATGCGTCCTATTCCCATAGTAGCATTTCGGTGGTCCTGCTATGTAACAAGAGAGCCACTTCCAGCTCACATTGGAAATACAGAAAGTAGCATTGAAGGCAATGTTTTCACTGAAAAGAGTTTGCCAAGAAAGGATGAGGACAAATTGGCTGCTCTCTCCCACCAGGTGCAAAGTACACAACGGGTGTGCAGCAATCCTGAGTGTCACCTTACTGCACCCATCCCTGCAGTGGCTGAGTGTCACATGGATACATACTTCAATATTATTTCTATTACAATACGTGGATTCCTAATAGGGGCTTAAGAGTTACCAGCTCTAAAAATACTGCATACAGAATGGGACATTAGAAGGTTTGCTGTATTGGCTACAGTGGTGTAATACAAGTAATACAGTGGCGTAAGAACAAGCAATACAAAAGTAAAGATGGATCAGCTGTCTCATTGGTTTGATGGGGATATAGCAGCTCAAGGGCACAACATTCTCATTCACTTTAGCAGGGTTCAAAGCCAGCTAGATAGTGCAAAAAAAAGTGTCATTGATTTGCTATCTGCGCAAGACCTTGCTAATTTGCTTCTAAGTCCCAATTCGATTGTCCAATTTGCACCGCCATAACCTTTAAATTGTTCCCCCTTCCTATTAGCAGTTACTTGTCGCCTATGGATGGATCACTTGATGATAACCTGTTCTGTTCATTCCCTCTGGAGCACCTGGCATTGGCCACTGTCAGTAGACAGGATACTGGGCTAGATGGACCTTTGGTCTGACCCAGTATGGCCTTTCTGATGTTCTTTCTTGCATGGAGATGTGCCTCCATTTTATGGTATTTTTGGAGGTTCTGCAATGCTAGTCTGCACAGAGCTCCAGGAAATTGATGCTGCAAATACCAAGTATCAGCAAATTTGCAATATTCATCTGAACCTGCACCTGATTTCACACTTAAACTCCAGCCTTACTCCTCTCCCTGAAATGTATTCCTTGGGCTACATTGTTTGAAAAATGCATTTAGACAGTGAGTTAGTTTAGTGAGGAGGTATACACACAACAATCAGTTCTAAAATACATACTGAGTCTGTGCCTGCTCCTCCTTTGAGTATCTCACTCTTTTCCCTCCACTGCCATGAAACCTGAAACTATTCATAATATCTAGGCCATCTTGACCTAAAAGCTCTTGAAGATTTCTCACTTGCTGTCAATATTATTGTTCTCTTCTCTTCTACTCTCATTATGGCAGACTTCAGTAATCCTGATGATCTCCCCAACCACTGTGCTTCTAGCTGGTTTTCCCTCCCAAACATTTTTGGTCTCTCACAGTCTGTGTAGTTCACCTTAGGGCTCTCACTCTTGACCTAATAATCTCAGACTCATTTTCTCCTTTCCATGACACTGTGTTGGGTTCTCAGTTAACAATCACTCCCTCCAGTACAATCCCATCTTATTCTCTGTTCTTCCTCTAACTACCTTAACCTATCAGCTCTCTCACTGTCTTATCACTCTTGATTCCTTATTTACTCCCTGTATCACCTGATCCACATATCAATGCCTTCAACTCTTTCTTTTCCCCAGCTATTGACCACTGATGTGAGTTTGTGAGAAAGTAGGTTCTGGGAAATCTTTCTATACATTTTCAGTCAGAGCCTTCCAGGGCGTATGAAACACACTTTTTTCCAAGAACTATCCTTACTTTTTAACAAACCATTCTACATATTTTTGCTCAGAATCTGCAAATTTACAACTCCCGTAGTGCCATTTAGAGAAATATACAGCTTCAGAGATACCAGGATCTTGTACTGAGTTGGGATTTGGTGGCTAGGAATTTTCCAGGTATGTACAGTATCTGTACATAACAGGCTTTTGTATTATGTATTTTCCACTTGTAATCCTTGGGGAAGAGAGTGAAATGGCCATTGGATTATGATGCAGACTATAAAAAGATCAAAGTTACAGCACTCTACAACAGCATTGTCCATTGAAACGTACCAGGAGCTCATGGGAAAAAATGTTCATGTAATATATAAGGCATTAAAAATTCTGTTACATTCTTCTTGCCACCAAGATTGTAATGAAAATGGGAAATGGCACAAATGTAACCCATTCTCATTACAATCGTTAGATTGTAATCTTGTGCTCTCCTTCTCAAGAGACTGCCAAATGAGATTTTAAAGTATGGAGAATAAAGGAGCAAATAGAAACTGGAAAGCAAAGAAGGTGAGGCATGATAGACTGTCCCTCTGTGTGCGTGTGTGTTTGTATATATTTAATCAAAAAAAGGGACAAACACTAAAGATTTCAAATACTTGTACTCATTTCATCCCCACATATGAAAAAACCCTATCATTTTTTCCCCAGTACTATAGGTTTATTTTAACAAATTAAAGTTTTCCCTTTGAATATTGCAGCCAGAGTCCAATTTCACATCTTAAGTGAGACAGAGGATTGAGTGACTCAG
This sequence comes from Chelydra serpentina, assembly GCA_037349315.1. Lineage (NCBI taxonomy): Eukaryota > Metazoa > Chordata > Testudines > Chelydridae > Chelydra > Chelydra serpentina. Next base: position 61,891,404 of record JBAIAC010000002.1, on the reverse strand, counting down.
GAGACTGACAACAGAATAAGGAGTTTTTCATCTGTAAATCACAGGTTTGGATCTAGCCCTGATTAGGTAGTGACCAAAAGTTGTTAATATTTGGTGGCTGCTACGAAGAGTTACTGATTTCAGTCTAGTTCCCAGTCAAATATTCCAATCATCACCTTTGCAATTGGCATGAATTGATACCTTTGTACTCTCGGCATCAGGCTAAGGAGCTGAATCAATGAGCAAAGAAAGTGAACTCACCTCTTGCCTACAGACGTGGTTCCAGAGGCAGGGTATTGTGGGGAAGCTTTAACAGCTGCTGGCATTCCTGTTTCTGATCTGATTCTGAAAATGGAGTACTTCTCTCAATCTGGTAACTTTCAGGATCTCTTCAACAAACAAACAACATAAGAAGAGAAGAATATATCTAGTGAAATGAAAGCTGAGGTCAGACCTAAGGCTGCAGTCCAGCAAAGCACATCAGCACATGCACAGCTTTGAGTATGTGAGTAATCCCATTCTGCCTGGAGGGTGGAGTTTGTCCAGCTCAGGTTCCTCAGATTTCATGGATTCCCCCAAGATCCATGCAAATCTTGGACAGCCACTTGAGGCAAATGACCATCACTGGGGAGACCATGTGCCTTCACAATGGTTCCTGGGCCCCATAGTTCATCCACCCCAGACCCAGCACTCTTCATCTTCCTATCCGTTCATAGTTCCTACCACCCAAAGAGACCTCTGGGGGTTCCCACGAAGCAGGAAATACTGCTACAGAGATGGTTGATTCCCCTTTTGGGTTGGCAAGGGGAGAATTCTGCCCAGAAGTTCCCCTCTGTCCATGGATCTGGGGGATGGAATGGGTCCCTGTGGATAACCTACTGAGCTGTGACTCGCTGTGGGGTCTTATGTAAGTCCATTTCAAAGACATCTTCAATACCTTCTACAGGTATAATGGGATTTGTTGATGAGCATTCTTACTTAAAACATAGTGTGCAGAAATAAAAGAGAAAGAAAAATCATGTTTTCAATGGATTGCACAAGGATAAACTTTTTTTGTTGTTTTCAAGTTTTGCAAACTCCCCCATAATTTCCAAAAGATGAACATCCCCAAAGTTACATGAAGATGCTCAAGGTGATATTTTAATAGACTGGCCAGCTGTAGCTGTATATTTTATTTGAAAAAACAAAGCTAATTTTGTACACAAAAGAGATTCTAAAGGCATCACAAATATCCTGTGGGTTTCTTCTGACTTCAAAATGACTGTGGATTTTTCTAGGAAAAAAAAAAATCACGTCTAAAATGAGTCTTCATTTGTGAGGTTACACCTCATTGCTATTTTTTATAATTGAGTTAAAAATCCCTGATCATTTGGATTTATAACAGAATTGCTAACATATCTTTCCTTCTAACTACCAAGAGATTTCAGGCGGTTGGGCAAAGTTGCCTGTTTTGCATAGGCACCGACTTCGTGGGTGCTCCGGGGCTGGAGCACCCACGGGGAAAAATTGGTGGGTGCTCTGCACCCACCGGCAGCTCCCCGCCATCCCCGGGACCCGCGGCCAGCTCCCCGCCAACCCCAGGGCCCGCCGCCATCTTACCTTAGCACTGGGAGACGTTGCGGGGCCCCGCCCCCGACGCTGGGCGACGTTGCGTCGGCGTCGGGGCCCCGCAACGTCACCCGGCGTCGGGGGCGGGGCCCGGCGTCGGGGGCGGGGCCCCGCAACGTCACCCGGCGTCGGGGGCGGGGCCCGGCGTCGGGGGCGGGGCCCCGCAACGTCACCCGGCGTCGGGGGCAGGGCCCGGCGTCGGGGGCGGGGCCCCGCAACGTCACCCGGCGTCGGGGGCGGGGCCCGGCGTCGGGGGCGGGGCCCCGCCCCCGACGCTGGGCGTGAGCTCCCATAGGCGCCACAGAAAGTCAACGCCTGTGCTGTTTTGTATCAGGCCTGTGATAAATAGAAGACTTTACATTTTCTGAGTACCCAGTCTCTTTACCTCTAAAACTCACAAAAATTAAAAATAAAATGTTCATTCCAAAGCTTAAAAATCATTTAGGGTTTCTGGTTTAGTGCTGTAATAAGTAGATCTAATTTAACCAGTCAGTACTTCTTTCCATTGGACATTAATTTTTTAAAGTCTGCTAGTTAATCAAACTGTTTTATGGTAAAATGTGTTTTTATGCCAAAACTCCTCATTATTTCTTTTTTATTTTTCTGTTAAGTGTCTAGGATAAATGAAAATAGCTTCTGAATATAAAAGAATCAATTAATGTTTCAATAGCAAAAAAAAGACTCGTTCCCCAAATGAATAACTTTTGTTCAGTGCTACAGATTGTTTCTCTTGCAGCTGTCTTTGAAGAATGTTCTGTCTGTGCCACCTGTTTATGAGACTGGTCTTTATGGTGTAATATAAGGGCAGGAAATTAGGAAATCTTGAACCTTAGCTATCCAATTATGAGCAGTCATGAGTGCTTTCCTTGTAAGAGGGAGAGTTAACCCCAAGAGGTTTGGGAAATCACATATGTTCTAGAAACCAACAAGTGACCACAAGTTTTAAATAAAAAGTGCTATATTTACAGGTAAAAATTAGAAGTTTGAAGCTAGGTTTAGATGCAGGTTGGCCAAGGCTCACATCTCTCGGCATCCAGATCTGACCTGTCTCAGAGATCAGGGGTATTTGGACCTTGGTTCAGGCCCATCTACTTAAGATCTGTTATCAAAATAAGCCACTTATAGAGCGTTTACAGACAAAAGTAAAGGGTTGGACCCGAATGGCTAAAAACACAATAATCTTGGACTCTTAACTGGTCCCTAACAGGGCTGGTCCTTGGTCAGGTATACTGTTGTCCTCGGATAAAATATTTGTTGTTTCCCCCACAAGATGAAAAGAAAGTATTTTAAAAATTTATAATAAGTTGCATCTTTGAGCACAATCCCAAATCCAGCTTTGCTCCCCTGTTTAGTGCTGAATTTCTGATTGGAGTTTTAGCATCTCATCCTGGATTGTCCAATACCAGGACACACTCAACATTGAGAAAACTGAAATCATCTTTCCCATAAGATCCCTCCAGCCACTCTCTCACTGATTCCATGTCCCTCACCATTACCGAGGCTTGCAGCCTCAAGTGACACAACTTCTCCCCTGGGTGTCACCAACCCTATTGCTTTTTCCTCTACAACATGTCTAAAAATATTTTTTTTCTTTTTCATCCCTAGTGCTAAAGGCATTGTCAGTACCCTGGTCATTTTCACCTCAGCTTCTGCAACCTTTTCTTGTCTGGCTTCCCTTGCCAGTCACCTCACTCCCTTTCAGTTTTTCCAAAATTCTGCTTAAAAAAATCATAGTCTTTTTTGCACTGCCGAGATCAGGTTATTCCCGTTTCAATCTCCTCACTGGATCTCCATTGCTCTCCACATCCAGTTCAGTACCTTTAGGCCCTAACCTTCAGACTCTGCACAATTCCACTTCTACCTGTATCTCTGCATTAATTTCATACCATTCTCCTTTTTGGTCCCTTCATTCTGGTGACATGTCCCACCTAACTGTTCCCTTCATATCTTATTCCCATTTCCCAGTGTTGTCCTTGGCTTTTCTTCCATGCTAGAGAACTAACTCCCTCCTTCTGAACATCAGATGACCACACTCTGGTTCAAATTCCTTGTCAAAAAGTCTTTTTTCTATGAAATGAGAATGTCAGAGAATCAAATCTCATAAAAAACACACAACATTGACACCATTTTGGGGCCTGGTCCTTCATCTGGTCACCAGATACAGAATATGGCCAAGGTTTTTAAAAGTGACTAGTGATTTTAGGTGTCTTGATTTACCTTCAGAAGTTCAGGCCCATTACAGGGAACTCAAACTGAAAACGACAAAATTGAAGCACCCAAAATCACTAGTTACTTTTGAAACTCTTGGTCTATATGGATACTAGAGCTGATTTAAATATTCGGAATTTAAATTTTCTGCTGACATATTTCATTATTTCTCCCCTCTTTTGTTAAAATTTCTTGACTAAATTTTCACACCCTCACTCACCCCCCCGACCTCTCTATTTTAAACTGCAATGTTTTGTGATAGGGACCATGTCTTCCTCCATATAATGTACAGTCCTTGGCACATTGTAAGCAGTCAATACAAAAATATTATGAGTTTATTCTAAACTTTAAACTTCCTATGAAAGTCTGAAGTTTAAGTTTACTCTTTTAGCTCTTCTCATTGTTTCTTATTTATATTTTGTGATTCTACAAATGGAGCATGTTTGCTTTGCTCTCCTGACCTTCATAGAGTCATAGAATTTAAGGCCAGAAAGGATCATGTAGTCTGACATATTGTGTATCATAGGCCTTTACATTTCACACAGTTACCCCTGTATTAAGCCCAATAACTTGTGTTTGACTAAAGCATATCTTCCAGAAAGGCATCTAACCATGATCTGGAAACATTCCAAGCCATTGTCTCTCCTTTGTACAAATCAACGTACTCCTTGAGTGTCACAGCTACTGAAGTAACTATAATTCCAATCATACCTCGCCATTTTAATGGGGTTCCTGTATCAATTTGAAAGAACTATTCCATATGCAACATGAGATGAAAGGACCTGCAACATGAGATCAAAAAACTTACAACAAGTGCGTTCTCTCTGCTATGTTTTAAGGAAAGCAGCAGTTTGGTGATATTTGATAACTTTCATTTTCTTAGCACAAGAATCTCTGGGGCACACTCTGGTCTCTCAACATGTCCACGTTTAACTGCACTCCTTACCTTTTGCTATCTGTGTTCAGCTAACCAAGTGGTGGCAGAGATAGTCAATCTTAAATCATTCTGATTTTCCCAAGTCCCTCTGTAGTTTTTTTGACGGAACATATGGCAATGTTATGTCTCTTTGAAAAAGACTTGGCATCATATGTTTATACAACTGCTCACTGTCCCAAGACAAAAATTCTTTTCTAGTTATTGCCCATTTGCTGACTAAAGAAATTATCCGCTTTATGTATTCTGGTACTTTACCTTGATACCTTACATGTTTAATTACCTATCCCTTAGTCCATAATCCATATGATTCACACACTATGTACCATAACTCACATTATTTTTATTTAACTCTTGTCCTTCCTTTCCCTATTGCCTTTCTTTGTCTAGCTTTCTGTGCTGTATTTGTTTCGCTTGGGGGCCCAAACCTAAAGCACCAAAGTCTCTCATTTCCATTGGCAAAACTCCCATTGACTTTAGTGGTGCATGACTTGACCAGTAGAACAGAAGATCTTCAGGGTAAGGATCATACTTTTCAGGAACTTCTGTAGTGTACTGTACAAAATAAGGGCACTATGTAAGGAAAAGGAGGATGGTCCTGTGATAAAGGCAGCAGACAGACAAACAAGAGCTCTGAGTTCTCTTCCTGACTCTGCTTTAGGCTTCTTGAGTGATGTTAGGTAGGTGACTTTGGGCTGAATCCACCTCCCACTGAAGTCAGTGGGTAGCCATTGGTGTTGTGGGAGGTGAATTGCATCCATGATCTTTCTGTTCGTCAGTTTCCCCACGTGTAAAAATTGTGAAACGTGGTTACTAATTCTTCACTATCTCGGGTGTGGAGAGGGGAGTTGGTTATGAGGCTAAATTTATTAACACTTGTGATCCCTTCAGAAGCTATAGCCATAAGTGCTATGGAATATCATAGAAATAAGGAAATGTTTATAAAATCTATAACCTCGCCACCAGTGGCCATTTTGCTTCAGGAAATGTAAGCCATGGTGATAGCAATGTTTTATAAAGTCACACACCTCTGCGTATATAGCACCTTACATCTGATGGGGCTCGAGTGTAACTTTACAATCTGCTCTGGGCCAGGGGCAAGCTCATCCCAGGGGGAGACCAGAGAATGAACAGTGACTTACAGTGTGACAATTCTTCCCCTTCTCCCCTTTTCTCTGGTGGGGAAATAAGTTACTTTCTGAGGTGGGGAAGCAAGTTACGTCTGCCCTTCCATGGAGCAGTTTGTTCACCGCGGTGTGTAAATATAATTTATTCACACTGGCATCCAGCAAGGTCAAAAGGGCCAATATTCCTACTCTTGAGAAAGAAAATACCATGGGATTTTAAATGACAAATGATATACCAATCTTGCAAGCTGCTCTGCATGGATGGACACTTTCACCCATGCCGAGCTCAGTCACTATTGGGCACGCTAGTGGAGCATGTGAAATACTGTTTGGATACACAAAACGCACGATGGCATCAGACTTCTAATACAAGTTACTTTCCCCGCCCCCCTGCACAGTGTTTTACCCTCCCTAATATTTGGGCTGTAACATTATCCTGCATCTCCTAATTGACTTTATGGTTTCTTTCTGGAAAAAGTGACTTGCAACAGCTTTTTTTCTTCTCCTAAATTATTTACAGGTGGAAAATACTTTTCGTGCTGGAGCCTACCCAAAAGGCACTAGATTTTATGTAGACTAAGTAAGATAGGATCCAAAAGCCTTCTGGTAATTTCCTGGAACCTAGAATGTTCATGCTTATGACTATCCATTAAAATTCAATCACATAAGATCTACAGTGCAAACCATATTGGCAGCTGTCGCTGATGCGGTCTCCCGTATGTTGTACAAATCAGCTGTTGGGGAATCCTGATGCCTGATTAACTTACTGCACTGGTAAATTGTTTTTGATCATTTGGATTTATATTCTATTCTAATTATATAGTAATTAACACATAGGCAGGAAGTAGCTATGTAGATAGTGCCCTCATCTCTCTTTTCGGGAGGCACTCGTTCTGACAAACATATGCTATGATGAGATAACTGGCTCTGTGGATGAGGGGAAAGCAGTGGATGTGCTATTTCTTGACTTTAGCAAAGCTTTTGATACAGTCTCCCACAGTGTTCTTGCCAGCAAGTTAAAGAAGTATGGGCTGGATGAATGGACGGTAAGGTGGATAGAAAACTGGCTGGATGGTTGTGCTCAACGGGTAGTGATCAATGGCTCCATGTCTAGTTGGCAGCCGGTATCAAGTGGAGTGCCCCAAGGGTCGGTGCTGGGGCCTGTTTTGTTCAATATCTTCATCAACGATCTGGAGGATGGTGTGGACTGCACCCTTAGCAAGTTTGCAGATGACACTAAACTGGGAGGAGTGGTTGATACACTGGAGGGTAGGGATAGGATACAGAGGGACCTAGACAAATTAGAGCATTGGGCCAAAAGAAATCTGATGAGGTTCAACAAGGACAAGTGCAGAGTCCTGCACTTAGGACGGAAGAATCCCATGCACTGCTACAGACTAGGGACCGAATGACTGGGCAGCAGTTCTGCAGAAAAGGACCTAGGGGTTACAGTAGACGAAAAGCTGAATATGAGTCAACAGTGTGCCCTTGTTGCCAAGAAGGCTAACGGCATTTTGGGCTGTATAAGTAGGGGCATTTCCAGCAGATCGAGGGACGTGATTATTCCCCTCTATTCGGCACTGGTAAGGTCTCATTTGGAGTACTGTGTCCAGTTTTGGGCCCCACACTACAAGAAGGATGTGGAAAAATTGGAAACAGTCCAGCGGAGGGCAACAAAAATGATTAGGGGGCTGGAGCACATGACTTATGAGGAGAGGCTGAGGGAACTGGGATTGTTTAGCCTGCAGAAGAGAAGAGTGAGGGGGGATTTGATAGCTGCTTTCAACTACCTAAAAGGGGGTTCCAAAGAGGATGGATCTAGACTGTTCTCAGTGGTAGAAGATGACAGAACAAGGAGTAATGGTCTCAAGTTGCAGAGGGGGAGGTTTAGGTTGGATATTAGGAAAAACTTTTTCACTAGTAGGGTGGTGAAGCACTGGAATGGGTTACCTAGGGAGGTGGTGGAATCTCCTTCCTTAGAGGTTTTTAAGGTCAGGCTTGACAAAGCCCTGGCTGGGATGATCTAGTTGGGGTTGGTCCTGCTTTGAGCAGGGGGTTGGACTAGATGACCTCCTGAGGTCCCTTCCAACCCTGAGATTCTATGATTCTATGCAAAGCAGGCAGAAAATGAGAGTGGGTGATAAGCAACGCTGCCATCTGATGGTGAATCTGCAACCTAACTTTTCAAATGAACTAGCACTAGTTATAGATTCAGATATAGCCCATAAATCAATATCAAATTTATGAAAATCAAAGTTCAGGCAATAGCTTGGTAGTTGAGAATGTATGATACGTATATTGTTGCTCTCTAGTGGCTAGCCCACAGCAAGGAGATGAAGCCTATGACTATGGCTACTAGCATTAAAAAATAGTTCCTTTAGGTCTTGTGGTAGCGGGCTCTATTTTGGGGGCCCACAGATTTGGATTCTAGTCCCACTCTCCAGATGTGTGCGTATAGATCTATACGCATATAGTAATTGTCTCTGTTGGCTACAGTATATAGATTCCTTGCCGTTATTATACCATTAAGCTATACTGTTCGCCATTACTGTTATTTTAAAACAATATAATGGTTAAATATAATGGTAGTTACCTTTCCAACTATCTACCATTGGAATGGGCCCTGATCGAAAACAGGGGAAATAATGATGTAATAACTTAGTAGCCTCTTTGGTGAACTGCTGGTCCCCTACTCTTAAGAACAATATGGGAGCAATCTTTATGACAGCAAGCAGTTGAATGGACCTGGCAACTACCTCCTGACCTGAATGACCTTCTGCAGTGCTCATATGTAAGTGCCATATACTCCTGTGTATGCAATAGGTGCATTTCAGCTACCAGCTCTTTACAGCACTCATGTCCACTGCACTCCAACTGTAGTTTGTGCATGGGATGGTTGGAGAGCTGTCATCTGTGCTTGCGACAATCAATTGGCTAATTCTGAATCACATGGAGTAGGAGTTAACCACACTGACCCATTGAAGGCCTCTCCCCAGGCAGCTCAAATTTCGCCTTCTCCTACCTTTTCAACTACTTAAATAAGTAGCCTTTTGCTAGTGAATGTGGGATCTGAGTTCCTCCAAACTCATTGTGTAAATGGAGCAGTGCACAGCAGAATTACGTCTACCATTCTGTAATTGAACTGAACTAAGCCCAATGTGAGTTTTGTGTCTGGAAAATGCAAGAGAAAGCTGCACTGCAGAGCACTTAGCTGTTGTAGGGATGAGAGAGGAGAATTTTGCTCTACATTTTCCCCATTTCGAATGCGGCAATATTTCAGTATTGTGATTCAACCAGTGAATCATGGCTGAGTGTTATTTTACATCGTTTTACGAGGCCTCAAACCAAAGTGTCTTTTAAATGTTTTATAAAATATATGTGTTAATCATCTGACCATGGAAACTTTCTTGGAAGAAGTTGTATTACATTAGCTAATGCACTGCAAAGTCTTTCTGGAGCTGAGCAAAACATATAAAGCAAAACTGTCAAACTTTGCAAAAAACAGTTAAAAAAAAATTCTTTACTCCAATGCAAAACTACCTAACGCCACAAATCTGATGGCCGTGGTTTATGTGTGTGGTTCCACTTGGACTTTGTAGTTCTGTGATCTCAAAACAGATCCTTTATCATCTCAGCTGTTTTAGCATTCACCTGAAGCAGATACTTTAAATACAAAGCAAACCACTGTCAGAGTGAAACGCAGTATCTCTGCATACCTTGCTTCTAGCTTGGAAGTGTGACGAGACAAAACAAAATCTCATGGAATGGAATCGCAGGGAAGAGAATGAGAAAGTCTTTAAGAAAAAAAAAGAGAGATTCCACTATAAAAGGAAAAGATCAGCATATATGACTAGATTTGATAGCATTACCCTTTCCTTCTTAAATACTGCACGTATCTGGCTCCTGAAGGGTCTATAACCCTTTATCTTTTATGGGCCAAATGTTGCTCCTTTTGAAGTCAGTAGGCAAACGTACATTGCGGGGATGGATTTGGCCTTCTGACCTTGAAACAGCTGAGCAGGGTGGGTCCACAGAAATACACTAAATGAAAAAAAAGACTAGCAGTGTCAGAGCCGCTATTGTGCATGGTTTGGCCACACTGTAACTTACACAGTGGCCTGTGCTGGGGCCCAGAAGGACCTCTAGGAGGGACGGTGCCTCAGGATTGTATCACAACCCTCAAACAGCTCCCAGGCACATAATGGGCGCAGCTAATGCTGCACTGTCCCTTAGAGTGACACATTGTGCCTGCCTCTATGAAGTTAATGTGGAGGGGAATGGAGCCATTGCCCAGTCTCCTTCCCACCCCCTTTTGGAGTCACTTGCATGCCTAGGTGAGCTAAAAGGAGTTAGTCCCTGCTCTCCTGGACTGCATGGACTTCAATTATACCCTGTCCATTGTGATATGAGGTAGAGAAGGAAAAAGGCCTCTTGTGCCTTGCCCCCACCTTTGTGCATCCATGCAAGAACCAGGAACGATCCAGCCTTAAATGTAGCCGCATGACTAACAAGTTCAGAATCTGAACTTCTGAAAAATTGCTGAATACTCAACAGTTCTTATTGGCCTCATTACGGGCTGTTGGGTGCTCAGGATTTTGAAAATCAAATAGATGCCTAAATGTGGCTTTTGCACACTGACGTTGAGCTCCTGGATTTGAAAATCTTGGCCTACATATGTATAATTGACTAGTCAATGACTTAGTGAAAGGACATTATAACAATTAGGTGATGGACACAAATATCCAGAAAGGAGAGGCAATAGCATGGGCAATCTAAGGGCTTGTGTACACTTACCAGGGGTTTGACGCATGGCGATCGATGCACAGACCCGCTAAATCGCCCGCCGATCGCTCTCCCGTCAACTCCTGTACTCCACCTGATCGAGAAGTGCCAGGGGAGTCGATGGGAGAGTGTCTCCAGTCGACATCGCGTAGTGTGGACCCCACGGTAAGTAAATCTAAGTATGTTGACTTCAGCTACGTTATTCACGCAGCTAAAGTTGCGTAACTTAGATCGATCTCCCCCCATAGTGTAGACAAGGCCTAAAGGTGTCCAACTAGCAGTAATAGGATATTTAAACAGGAAATTTAAAAAGGGGAAATATCAACTGGGTGTCAGGGAATAAAAACTTCTTGACTGTGAGTCTTGTTAGGCAATAGAGTAATTTTTCCAAGGAAAGTGGAGGAAGTCCCAGTGTCTGGGTAATTTAAACTAGGCTGTACCAAGTCCTAGTAAATGTAGGGGGCTCATAGACTTTAAGGTCAGAAGGGACCATTATGATCATCTAGTCTGACATCCTGCACAATGCAGGCCACAAAATCTCACCCACCCACTCCTGGAATAATCCTCTCAGCTGGATGATCTAAGAGGTGTTTTCCATCTCTAACTGAGGGAGCAAGGTTTAGAGAAATCAGTACATTCCTGAGTTCTAATCCCAGCTTTGTCCCTGACTCACTTGGCCCAGTCACCCCCCAAGAATTTCCTGAAGATGACCCCCACTCTGTGTGTATATCGCCCTTCTGAGGAGGAAGTTGTGTGTGTGTGCGTGTGCGCACATGCATCAAAAAGCCCATGCGAAATATGTCCAGAAGTTAATACATCTTGCTGTTCTAACAGGGTTACCTAGGTTCCCGCCCACAGGGGAGTCTCCTTCTGCATGGCTTTACAGGAGCTACACTCTCAGGGATCTGGAGGAGAGACTCAGGGAGGCAGTATGGCTGCACAAGGCACCGCTGTGCCTCTAATGGACCCCCAATATCTAAGAGAATTGGGTATGAACCCCCTGCTTCTTCCATGGAAATTCTTCAATGGAAATCTCACACCTCTGCTTCTCCTGGGGGTTTTCCCTAGGAAAGGGCAATATGGACCACAGTGTGGGGCTGGATCTCTGCCCCAATTTCTCCCTCTCTAAAATGGGGATAATGATACTTACCTAGCTCATTGGAGAGTGCTGAGAGTCAGTTAGTGTTTGTACAATATTTTGAAAATAAAAAGCCCCTGTACTGGTGTTGTCTTATTATCAGTGTGTGTAATTTTAACCTTTAAGGGAGTCAATTTTAGTGGGAGATTTTCAGTTACTCCAGCAGCTAAGAAGGGGTGTAGGGTTTCATATTTCACTTTCCAGATCTATGCAGATTAACTGCAAACACAACTTAATCGCAGGCATAAGCAAATAGTTAAATCCACCCAGCTTGAGACATAACAGTATATTGCCTTTCTACTAAAAACTGTGGTTTCTACCTTCTGCACGATTTTGGTTAAAGTGAGGGTAAAGACTTTGTACCAATTAACAGAAGCACTGAGAACTATGAGAAGCAAGAACCTTTCCATTAACATTAGCGAGTGTTGGGTCAGGTCAGAAATCACGGAAGAGAAATGCATGTGTTTTGTTCTGCCACAAATATTATAAAAATATATATAAATATAGAGAAGGTACAACGTGTTCAACTTCATGCAAGTCTTTTCACTTAGCATTCTTCATCTCTTTCCAAATAGATAACCTAAATATTTTGTCTATTTCTAAAAGACATAAAATATACTAACGAGGGTCTTTTTTACCGAGTATGTGGTCAGGTCACACAGTACAGTTCTGGAGGTAGCTTATATATTACAAATTTCTAAAATTACTGTTTCTCCTGTTTGGAGTTTGTTAACCTCCCAGAGGAGATGACTGCATATTGGACTATTGACCAGGTAATGAAGAGATGAAGGACTGTGCTCACGTAGAAACAGGACACCACGTTTCCAGCAAAAGACTGGTTACTAGTTCATTAAATATCCCATTGGAGAAAATGGTATATTTGCCATGGAAGCATGATTGTTTCATATTATTCAGTAGTCACTTTGAGGTGTTAAACAGAATGCCCATGAAGAATTTTGGTGTCCTCCTATGTCCCGTTATTTACTTCTCTGATGGTTATCAGGCACATCCTAGTTTAATTTGTATTCCCAAACAATGCTGTGTAAATATTATCAAATTAGGTGTGTGTTCACATAAGGGAGAGGGAAGGGGATCATCCCTCTGGGATACAAGTCTATATGGTCCCCTTTGTGCAAAGATCTCCCTCTCTGCCCTGTCGGTGTTTGTCTAGGCCCATGCTCAGCCACCTCTGCGGAACTGTCCCCACTCTGCTCCAGAATCCACAGAGGCGCCTCCACAAGTCTGGGGAGTTGCACGTGAGGAGGAAGGGAATAGAGGTGGGGGGCTGGTGGAGACAAACATTGGTCTCCCTGCCAACTAGTGGTTAAAATGTAATGCAGCCCATGCCGGGCACTTAGCTTGGTGCCCCTCCAAGCTGGGGAACCTCTGTTAGAGCTGTGCTGCCAGGGAGCCAGAAGGGGAAGTCGGTGCAGGGCGACACAAGCCCGGTGCTTGTAACATAGCCATATGGATCTTAGCAGATCCACGAGGTTTCGGGTCAAACAACTGCTCATTCCTTTGGGGAAATGGGAGCAGCGAAAGCCACCTTTGCCCCAATGGAACGATGTAAGAGAAACTCCATGAGGGGAACTTTTGTGACATTTCCCTCCACCAAGACCCACTCCCACAGGTCTTCCTTGAAGAGGAATAGTCGGTGAGTCACTGGAACTATTTTATAGAATACAGAATTATATATATATATAATACACAAGCAGGAGAACTGAAAAATAAACACAATTCTGGGATGAGGAAAGAGTCACATTTCCCCCAATCCTTACAATTTTTTTCAGATCACAGAAAATCAATAGACTTTCACATGAGATACCTGGAGCACTGAATCTCTGGTCCACCCTTCATGTATTAATCAGTGCTTATGCTTTCTGTGGTGTCTGATTCGGTTTCAAAACAAAGACAGATATCAATGGATTAGGTCTAATGCTTCTTTTTTGCAACAAAGCCCTCCTCTGTTTCCCTACTGCGTGCCCTGTAAGAGCATCTCAAGTATAACTCTCTCCCTGTTCAAGTTAGTTACACACCACCTAGTGACCTAATGAGGAATTGCAGCTCATTGAAAATGCCACAGAATGTACTGTGTGGGATAACTCAAGGCTTTCCTTCACAGCTTATTTCTCAACTAATTGCCTGCCAGAACATTCTCCTTTTTCCTGAATTTTCGTATAAATACTCAGCTTCCAAGCCTTGTCCAGCCCTACATGTGATGTGCTATGCAAATTAGCCCATAAGCAAATTTGCATATGGGTAAATCTGCATGTAACTACAAACCTCCATTTGTGTGCATTGAGTCTGGTGACAGGCATTGGGCTGATGCCAGATTTCCCTCACAGGGCTCCTTGTGTAATAGGACCAGGAGTGGGGAGGAGGGATCTTTATTCCTTGCACCCCACAGAAGAGATGAAAGAGGTGGCGTGGGGAGCCAGAATCAACTTGGGGGAGTTAAAGACAACCAGGAGTGTTGCGGAGGGTGTCTGGTTGCTGAGTGGGAGGGACTCAGGAGAGGTTGCTTCAGGGTGGCACTAGCTTCATTAGATCCTGTTCCTTATTAGCCTTGGCTCCCCATAGCAGCTCCTACTCCTCCTTTAGCTCCTGTTATCTCCTTTTCCTCCCAGGAGCCCCTGTTCCTCCCTTCCCCCAGTGCCTCACAGCCTTTCAGCCTGTGGGGGGCACCGATGCTGCCAATACCTATTCTTTCCCTATTCCTTCCCTCTCCCCTGCTCTGCGTGTGCCGGAGAACCAGCAGGGGTGTAGAGAGCAGCCAAAGGGGAAAACCTAGGAGTCACTGGGCTGTCTGCTCTGCAGGCATTTTTGCAGGCCACAGTGGTGGCCAAGCTGAAGTTCAGCCCAAACCCTGCTGCTTGCCTGTAGCCCAGCTGACTGTGTGACATTCAGTCTGCATGAGGAGTAGCCTGCATGTACAAGGTTCACGTCAAACGGCCTGGTAGATCTGAATAGCTTCATCCAGACACCGAATGGGTCAGATTGTAAAGTATAAATAGGCTTTGGCAGAATTCAATTTTTATCTATTTATAACCGTCAATATTTATTTTAATGAGTTTTTAAAAATTGAATAGATTTAAATTTACACAGTGGCCGGTAATTATGTGTGTGGGGAGGGGAAGGTTCAGACAATAATTATTTAATGACAGTAGATGTTGAGATTCAAAAAGTTAAAGCTTTACAGCTGTTAAAAAACAAATTGTCAACATCACATGTCAAAGTATAAAAAGTAAATATCCTTAAATAAAATGCTAATAGGTTCCAAAGCAGCATTTTTCTTACTTTTCTTATCTGTACATTTCAATTATTATAGATAGAAATATTTTTTTCCTCGGTTTGGGAGTGTACAGTGAAATTGATGTTTACTGACGTTTACCAATAAAAATCTAATTCGTCCAAGCCTCAGTATATATTAAACACACAATAAGACAGATTCTCATCTCAGTTACACAGGTATCTATGAGTTTAATTCAGATTAAAATCTAGTCCAGTATCATTCAAACATAATGGGCCAAAATCATCCCCGGTGTGACTCCATTGACTTCAGTGGAGTCATTTACTTAGATTGGTACAGGGACTATCTTTTTTTATTTGCTATATGTGTGTATAAGGGCCTGGTCTGTCTTAGGGGCATTTAGATACAAAGAGTAATAAAAATAATGCTTTAGGCTTGAATTTGGCCCAGTGAGCTCTAGTTATCAGCCATATCAAGCATGGTGTGATGATTTAAACTTGGACAAAGTAGTTCCTTGGTTTTACATAATGTAGTTTGCATGCAGGTGAAATTCATTGCTATTGCAGTAGTGACCTGAATCCCCTCAGTCAAGGGGAAAGAAGCCATGGTCCATGTGTCCATTCTTTCTGGTAGCTGTGCTCAGGCAGCAGAGGCGTGAGGCTACCTGACTACTGTCCCTAAATTAAATTAGGGATAGGGACCATTTTAATTTTCATATAGTGATGTGTTGGAGGCAGCATGCATTGTCTGCACCCACTCAGGCACCCACAATTGCAGGAGGCTACACAGGAATGCTGGCCTCCAGGGTTATTATTGAATCATGATGTAGGGCTGAATACATTCTCATTTAAGAACATGTTGTCATCACAGTGACCCCACCATAGGCACAGCTACGATTTCTGGGGTTCAAACTGTCCCGTGGGGGGTGGGTGGTCAGAGGCACAATCATCTGACCGTTGGCATTATGAAGATCTCTTGGTCTGTCACTGACCCACTAGCTGACATCATTTTTCCATGGCTGCACATCAGCCACTGGCTCCCATTGAGGACTGGTCTCTAGCTGGTCTTTTCTAAGTGAGCACATCAGCAAATCAGAACTCACCCATCCATGGATGCACCAGAATGGCACCCGGTTCATTTTAGACCCAGGGGACAGCTGAGTAGCACTCATACTTTGCACTCTCATGAGTGTCTAATTTGCACCATGAGGAACAATTTAATCACAAATTACCCTCACTAGAGTCCAACAAGCTACATTGTATATTACCTAACAAAGGCAAATGCAGGGATTTTACCATTCTCTGGCTAATCACATTCTGCCTATGTTCTGTAAAGATTGTCTATAGAATAGTCTGGTTGGAGGGAACTTGCAATTTGTTTTGAAATTATATTGGACTGGATAATACAAGAGGAACACCGGCCTCTCAGGCCAACAACAAGCATTAAGGAGGGAAAGGAGGACAACAGCCTCACTGCTCCTCTGGATTATTGATCCTACATCCTCACTACATCCGCTATTATTGAATAGAACTGGATGAGAAATGGTTTTCCCACCCATGAGAATTTTGAAAACATTTCCCCATCCTGAATCAGGATGAAAAGTTAAAATCCTTGGACATTTTTGAAAACTGAACATTTGAAAAGAAAAATTCACATTGAGTCAATTGAAATGTTCTATTTTGGTTAATTTCAAAGCCTTTTATTTCAATTTTGACCTTTTTGAAAACAGAAGTTAAATTTTGAACTGAAAAATTGAAGTTTTTCATGTTGAAGATGTCAAGATGAGACATTTTGAAACTTTGTTTTCACAATTATTTAAAATGGGAAATCTATTGAAAACAATCATTTCCTGTGACTGGGTTTTGTTTTGATAAATTTGTATTTTGCAATGGGAAAAAAATATTTCATCAAAAATTCCCAACCAGCTATATAGTATATATGAATTCAGTACACTGTTCAGAAATGCTCTAACACTTCACTGAACATTATTAAGCTCTATGTGCCATTTTTCTATATCCTGACACTACTTTTGTTATGATTCTTTTATTATTTATAGAGATATGCATGGTGCTTTTCTTGGCTGCGCTGTATAAGAAAGCAAGGCCTCTGCCCTGGGGAGCTCACAAACTGGTGTAGACAGTTAACACAAGTAAAGGGCTGGAGGTGGGGAACAATGAGGTGCTCTTAGGAGTGGAATTTTATCCTTCTTTTGGAGGATCCCAAAGATTGACAAGCATTAATTAATTAAGTCTAACACCACCACTGCAAGGTACATAAATATTACTATCCCCATTTCACAGATGGGCAAACTGAAGCACAGAGAGATTGTGGTTCTGATCCTAAAGTCAATGGGCATTTTGACATTGCCCTCTTCAGGAGCAGGCTTAGACCCTCATTGACTTTCCAAGCTCATACAGGAAGCCTGTTTTTGGAGCCAGAAGTAGAATCCAGATTTTCTGCTTCTCAGTCCTGTACCTTAACATGAAGATTAAGGGCCAGGTGCTACTGGCTGCTGATTGCCTCATGGGAGGTGCTGTGCATCCTCAATTTAGGGAGGCAGTCAGTACCCTGCTGAGTGGGGACCTAACTAAAGCTGTGACATTTTGAGAGCTTTTCATTTTAGTTTTATTTTGTTTTTAATTTGGTTGTTGAGAGGGAGAGAGAGTCTCTCTCTCTCTCTCTCTCTCTCTCTTGGGAGACTAATACCTGGGGTCAAAAGTGTCCAACCTACTTGTAAGGGAAATATTGCTGGAGAAATACAAATTGGTGTAAGCTGCATCATTTAGAGAAAGTTGCCCATCATTAAGCACTGAGTAGTGCACCCTGCGTGTCTGGAAAAAGTCTCCAGAGAGCACAAAGCAATACCTTCCATGCAAGTAAAAAGACTGAGGTTGAGCCACTGCACAGTCTGGGAGTCCACCTTCCATCTATTAACATCATTACATGCATGGCAGGGTACATTTTTAGCATGCTGAGTGGGAATTTAGCCATGCCATTCTTTTTAACATCTGGGTAATTTACCCCATGAGTTTTACAAAGAGGGAATTAGATATGTGGATGTACACGGTATAATTATTCAAATTATGCTGTGTAAGATGATATATAAAACGCATAAAGTGGATTCTGTCTGTACCCTTGACAGTACTTCTCTGGGTGGTCCTGCCTGAAAAATGACACCTAAGCATCTCTTGAAAGCTCCTTCCTGAGTCCCAAATGGCGGTCCTCCCTAATCAACATCAGCTAGGGCAGTTCTTGCTAGGCGAGTATGATATTCTAGTATGCCCAGTTAGCATCCATCACAACAGAGAGGAAATCTGTGGGAACTGCAGATCATTTATATCAAAATTAATGAGGTTTTCCCTCTCTTGAACAAGATGACTGAATTGTGTGCTGACTACAGGGGAAAAAAATCCATCCATGGATATCAAGCTTTGCCTTTTTGTTTTTTTTCAGAGGGTTTGTATAATTAATGATTCTGCCTGTTTGGATATGTTTTTGAGCCGAACATTCATTTTAATAGTAATTTTCACTTATTAAACAAATTGTTGGTTTTTTCCCCCTACATCTAAAGCCAAAATCACAGGATCACAAAACAAATCAGCCTAATTTCACTGTGAACTTTTCTTTTGACATCCGTCTGTTTTTCAAAGAGAATGAATGTGTTGTTACATGACTGCTCTTTTCCAGACAGAAGAGGCAGAGAGCTATTTTTGAAGCTCCTTAAATCAGAAGTTCTAGCTCTTTACAAAAGCATCCCCACAGGATATCAGGACTGTGTTTGGAAACACATGTGATAAAAAAGAATCAAACCATAAAAATGAACTGGGATCACCTTGTAATTGGACAGAGATGACTTCCTGCTGCTGTCTGTATTTTTGTTAAAAGCCAGTGCTTCTGCATTTCTCACCTTTTGCTATGAGAGATTGTACACAAAATCTCCAATTGCCAAGTAAATCACAGCCAAGAGGCAGACCCCCTGTTTGGAAGAGACCTTCCCCCATCCCATATTCTCTTTTACTGGTATTATGGGGGAGGGGAGGAATTAGATGCACTGAATGAATCAACAGTAATTGTAAAAAATAAATTAATACAAATACAACTATTCTCACAGAGCTATAAGAAGGACCTGGATGAAATTTTACAATGCATCAGCTTCCATATGGAAAAGGATGCTCACGGAAGCTCAAGTATAACACTGAAATATAAAATTACAGAGAAAATGATGTCAAATAGGTGGGTTTTTAAATTTTATATCAAACTTTGGATTTCTCATCAAAAATTGAATTGTAAAATCAAATTGAGAAAAATGTGGCCTTGTCACACATCTTCAGTTTTTTCTACTACATATATTATGGAGAGATGCTAGTCTCCACCACAGTTAAGCCTGAAATACATATTTCAATATATGCTAGATTTTGATTGTCTGGACCTAATTACTAACTATGCCAAAACTAAGCCAGGCCTGAAATTTCACAGATGTGATCTTGTGCTATAGCAGGATCTTTCTGGAAAACTTGAGGCAAATCAGAGAAGGTTTTTGGGAGAGAACAAGGTTAAAAAAGAGGTATTCTTCACATCTTGGACATTTTCTTCTTCATCAGGTTTTTTTTTTTTTTTTTTTGCTTGACTTATTCAAAATCAGAGTAGACCAGGAAATCCCATTTTACACTGATATTGTTTGTTTGTCTGAGGTCTGCCTACGCTTTGAGCTGGAGGTGTCATTCCAAACTCAAGGAAACATACCCGAACTAATTCTGATCAAACTAGCATGCTAAAAATAGAATGTAGCTGCAGTGGCGGCATGAGTAGTGGGAGGGGCTTGCTCCTCTGAGTATATGCCTAGTGTCCTGGGCTTGGAAATTACACCACCAGTACAAAGTGTAGGCGTGCTCTTAGTGAGGACTGGTGCCTTTGACTAGTTTGTGGGGTGGAGGTTGGGGCAAGTAAATTGTACTATTACTAGTAGTAGTCATTTATTTTTTTATAAGTGGTCTCTATATACATTATAAGACCAGGGGAGTGCATGCTAGCTTTGATGGAGCAGATGGAATGTGTACCAGATGGAAAGGAAAGGGCAGTGGCAGTCCACTGACAGGATCCTTGATCCTTTTCTTCAGTACATGTGTGATGGGTGCTAGAGCCAGGTGGGCTACTCAATGGAGCAATTATACTGCTCTTCTGAGGACTGGGGAGGGGGCTTTCTCCTTTGCCTCCCCCCGAGACATTCTTATCCACCAGCACAATTGCTTGTGCTGGATGCTGAGGAGAAGATTTCGCCCAGATGTCCAAGGCACAATACCAAGTTAAATCTATCTTTAGAAAGGATACACCATTCTCTAAGTGGAAATTGTATTTGAAAGGTTTTTAAGAGTGCTACAGCTTCATCATCAAGGTCTTTTCTGTCAAACCAGTTGCCCAATAAGCCAGTCTCTAGCTGTAACCCACACACCTCCTGGCTGTGGTGTTCTGTCCCAGCTAGTGGCACCAACACCACTTAGAGAGAGAGATAACATGAGTCTGCTCTATAGCCGCAGCCAGGTGGCTTTTAGCTCATGCAGTAGAGGCTCATGCACTGAGCTCCAGAGTTTCCCAGGTTCGATCCCGCCTGCCGATGACCAGGGTCTGTCAGTGTTATATAGGCACACCTCTCTTTTTTTAAAAAAAAAAGTAAAAGGCATTGGGCCAAGTTTCAAAACATTTTAAATTAGGTCATAACTTTTACTCTCGGGGAAAATCCAGCCATCTGCAGAGGACCAGTAAAAGGTCTTTTCCAGGTCTTTTCCAGGGCCAGCTCTAGCTTTTTTGCCACCCCAAGCAAAGAAAAACAAAAACAAAAAACGAGCGCCACCGAAACAAAAAAACCCCACCCCCTCAGTGCCACCCTGTCGAAACAAAAAAACAGCAACCCCAAGCACCACCCTGCCGAAACAACCCCCCAGAGCGCCAACCCACCACGCCAAAACAACCCCCTATCTCCTGAGTGCCGCCCTGCCACCCCAAGATTGGCTGCCCCTTAGAAGGTGTCACCAAGCACGTGCTTGGTCGGCTGGTACCCGGAGCTGGCCCTGGTCTTTGCATCACTTAATCCCACTTACATTCACAAAATAGGATTTAGTGATGCATAGACCTTGTATCTGCCATCTTGACAAGGGTTAACTTCACCCTTAATTAATTAATTATATTTTAATTTTTACTATTCTTCAATAGAAGAGTGCCCATCCCAGGCTCTGTGTGTCCATGACAATCTCTTCAAAATATATTTATTAAAATAAGCAGATTCCTCCTGCCTCACAAAACCCCAATATTATAATGTTACAAAAATGTGATTACCACCAGCATAAGAATCCCTACCCCCTAGCAATTCAGCCTCAATCCCTCCCATATCCCTCGCAAGCCAGGGGAAAAGATGAGCCTTGTAGAATGCCCTAACTGTTAATAAACGGTTATTGGATACAAATTCCTTTGTTTTAACATGGAGTTCCAATATGTTTTACGTGTGGACAGTGAAGTATTGAGGACCCTCAGCTTGCATTCTTAGGTTTCCAGTTGTCTTTATTTTAAGCAATCTTGTATATATCAGAGGGGTAGCCGTGTTAGTCTGGATCTGTAGAAGCGACAAAGGGTCCTGTGGCACCTTATAGACTAACAGAGGTTTTGAAGCATAAGCTTTCGTGGGTGAATACCCACTTCTTCGGATGCAAGCAGTGGAACAAGCTTGCATCCGAAGAAGTGGGTATTCACCCACGAAAGCTTATGCTTCAATACCTCTGTTTGTTAGTCTATAAGGAATCTTGTATATGTAATTCCTAATGTTTTTGAGATGTAGCTGATTCTCACTCATCCATATGTTCATGGGATGTAAGCTTCTCTAAATAGATGAATAGAAAGAATCATTTTTCTTGGAGTTTGTTGACAACATGGGAACAATTTTTTTCATTTGATCAATGTTCAGGGAATCTTACAAAGGCATAAATTAACCTTTAGTGTGCTACAATAAATGTTTGTGAAACTTTTTTTAAACCTAGAGAATAGCTTAATTCTAAAAGAATCCTGCCAGTGATTTGTAATACCAAATAAGAATTCAATATTTTCTAAAATATTTTACTTGTACAGATGGCGTAAATTAGCTCCCATCTATCAATATTGATGCCCCTTTATGTTGTTCTGATGAACACACACATACAAGATCTAGATTTACACTCAGAAATATACTCTAAGTAATCCAGATGTCTCTTATGAAACAATTCAGTGAAATACTTGAAAAAGTACTTTCACATCCAAACAACTGTATTCATATTATTCCAGTTGAACCACTGGTGATAAATATAGTTAAGGTTGCATACGTGTTTCTATTCTAAGCCCCTGTTTTCGATTATTTATAAATTTCCCAAACTCTCAACCTCTTGTGCTGAAGTTTTCTGGGTTTAGTATTTGCTTAGGGGCAAATATTTGCAGAAAGATTAATGTAAAATGGTATATAAAGCTATGTCACAGCATATGAAAAGCAGTAAAATTATAAATGTTTAATTATTAATTGTATTATGATAGTACCAAGAAGCCCCAATCAGGATCAGGACCATATTGTGCTAGGTGCTGTACAAATGCACACAGTAGTAAAGACAGCCCTGGATACAGCCAGAGCTTATACCATAAAGAGTTTTAAATCCAACAGTGCCACTTTATAGTTCAGTTTACAGATTTTAAAAATAGCTTATTTAAAGGCTGATAAAAGTGGGGTGAGCTTTCTTTGAAAGGCAGGGGTGCACATTCTAAATACCTCAAGTTACTTTGAGAAAAAGAGTGATTAAATTCTGACAACTCTGCAAGTTCAAATGCAATTGGAACTAAAGGACAAATAAAAAAGACTATCTATGTCACTTGCCCTAAAGTGATTCTGTGTGTCTCTCTTCTTTCTATGTCTCTTCTTCTTCTTTTTCCTCTTCTTCTTCTTCTTCTTCTTCTTTCTCTCCTCTTTCATTTTCTGTCCTTTATTCTCTGGTCTCCTAGCCTTGTTTGAGTTCTCACCATCCAAAGTAAAAGCACACATGAATATGTATTAAAAAAAGATTCAGTAAATGGTATCCAAAAATGTTAACGGGATGGCTTTTCTCCACATTATTTTAATAATCATCCCAATAAGATTTGGCAGGGTTTTTTCTCCAGGAAAACTGGAAAGAAGGTGCAAATATTAAGAAAACCTGAAAACAACGGCTTTAAGGATCTAATCTTTCCTGATAATTAAGACCATTTATATTTCTGTAGTGCCCAAAGGGAAGGAAAAGGCCATTGGGGAGGGAGACTAAGTATCTGGTATTTCTACAAGCTGTATCTAGAAAGTTAGCTCCTTCTAGTCACACAGCAGGCAGATTTCCATGTGATTGTGAAGAGCAAGGGTGTACTAGTGAACCCTCCTTGGTGCAGATCTGTTTCCACCGGGGGGGATTTTATTTGTTATTGGTACTTAGGGCTTTGGAGAAATTCTTGAGCGAACATAGGCAGAATCAGACACCGCACAAACCAGAATAATATGCTTCAATCACTATGGCACAATTCCTGACAGAACTCACTCCAATGCTAAATGTTGGAACCAAATTTACAGCAGAGGATGGAAACAAAGCAAACCTGCAAATGCCCACGTTGTTTATAAACTCGTCTCTGCTGCATGTTGCCACCTCCCCGAGTCACATTCACACAGCATGTGGAATATTTTTCTGTTGAAGAACTGAAGGCTGCTGAGGGAAGGTGAGCAAGGACGCTGAGTGAGAGCAGAGATCTGTAGGTTGTATTTTGGTGAACTTAATGAGTAGTTCTGAGGCAACAACTTGAAGGCCAAAGTCTGACAGGCTGTCAGGCACTGATTGCCATTTTCATGAAGGGCGCTATGTAAGTGTAAGTGATTGATAGACTGATTGATTTGTTTTGCTGAGGCTCCTTTGTGGTCTCCTGGGTGGGTTTCTGGCCACACCTCCCAGCCTGAAAGCACTTGGTCTGCCTGCTGTTGCTTTTTTTTTTATTTGTGGGCAATGAAAATTTGTTATAAGCCTTCCCTTTCATCTGTACATGGCAGGCTGTCACACAGAAACAAGCCATTCCGGAGCCTTGCTTCCTTCCAAATTGCTAAATATTTTTCTTCAAATTGCTTCCCTAATGGGCTAGTATAATAGGAACGGCATGCTCTCTGCCCACGCCGAAGATGCCAGAGCATTTGTCCAGTGCACATGTGTGTTGGGCACAATAAACTCATTGCCTGGTCTGGAGACGTGGCAGCACTGCTGCTGAGCTAATCTGAATGCACATTCTGCATGCACAACATGTACGCTCTATTTTTTTTGTATTCCCCTGTGAAAATTCACCTTAAAGAGAAGCACTGGGCAACAAAAGCCGCTTTAGGGAAGAGCAGTGTTTCCATTTCATAAGGTGAGACATGATGGCAGTAGGACGAGGATATACAGACACAAAGTAATCCATGCGAGGAGTGACAGAGCTGGGCTTGCTAATGGCCTGGCCAGGCCAGTTTTTATTGACTCCAGTTGCTGTTTTTCGGAGGGGCAGGCACCACTACTCCCCATGGTCAGCAGTTCCATGTGCTAGACACTAAACTGTTGCTGACCCACTGCTTTATGAGCCTAAGTGCTTATCCAGGAACAGAAGTGAATAGGTTGTGTGTGATAAGAAAATAATTTGCCAAAACTGCAACAATAAAGAAGGCCTGATGGGATCTCTTATAGTATGAATAGCCTGGAGCAGCTGCAGAATTCTCTCTGCTTTCACAATTATTTTCATTTTTATAACAACTAAAAACGGAACATTGTCCACAGGCTTTTGCAGATCTTATTTTCAGTTCCAAATCCAGCATTTCCATAGATATATTTTTTTATTTTTTGTGGATCTTAAAAAAGCAGAGCTTCTTGGATAAAAAGGCCCGTTGGCATATGAGCCTAACCCATTCTTCTTTTTGTCTCTCTTGCAGCCTTCATGCTGGATTTCTTCAATGTCAGGTTCACAGCAGCCAGTCCCCGAGACTCCTATAGCATTAAGCAATATTTCTAGGCTGCCCAGGACAGGTGCCCAATATAGCTGCACTCAAGAGGCCTTTCAAATCCTCCACAGAGTCCAGTGTCCGGCAGTGGCACACAGTGCCTCTTTAAAGTACAGCTGTCACGTTAGGACTGGGAGGATAACTGATACTTTCAAAGCCCACATTATTTCTATATCTGATCAAAACTCTGAGTACTTTTTACCCTCTCTTTTTCCCACGCAGCCTTTCCCCCGGTTGTTGTTTGATAGCAATCCTCAGGCAGAAACAGCACCAGAATAGTTCAGCCATTCCTGAAATTTACCCTCGATGCTGAAGTACCCCCTCTGCCACACTAGCACCACTCCTTCCCCACCTCCACACACAAAGCCCAACTCCCTTTAGTAGCAGTAGGTTCAGGAAAGCCCCAGTTTTATGAAGGTCTCTGGGAACAGCTGAAACCTGAAGAAAATTGGGGACTCATAAAAACAACTTCTCGTTTCAGTGCTAATTATGGACACAGGAACAGATGCCAGTTTTGGATACCATGGCAGTTCAGATCTACAAGATTGAGAAAACAGCCCTTTAAAGAACGAGAGTAAGTAATGGCCCAGATGATAGCCTCCTGGCTTTTTGATATCTCAGTGAATGAGACTGAACGAGGCTTTTCTTGCCTTTTCGCTGTCCTGTTTACAGGAGTAACTGTAGTTGGAGAAAATTCTCCTTTCTTAATGCCAACAGCTACGGTATGCCAGGGCTGAGGTGTTTCAGCACATAATGATCGAACTCAGTTCATTTTGCTATAATTTAATTTTCACATGGCCCACTGTGACCACATCCCACTAATTTCCCTCTTGGATATTCTCTTAAAACATAGAGACCGATGAAGATGCCGCAACTCCTGTTGGTAAAATCATAATCATTTACATTTATTAAGCGCTGTCCATCTCAGAGGACTTCAGAATGCTTTCCAAACTTTGTATATACAGGAATCATGTCACCCAGGAAAGAAGATGCAGCCATTTCAACTTTTCAGCAGCATACAGTAACACTATACAACAGTTTAAGGAAAGAAATGAAAAAGAACATTATTATTATTATTATTATTTATTGTTTGTATTACAGAAGTTCCCAGAGGCCCTAAGTGGTATCTGGGCCCCATTGTGCTGTGTGCTGTACAAACAAACAATAAAAGGCAGCTCTTGCCCCAGGTTGCTTACAACCTAAACAGGGAGACAAGGCACAGCAGATGGGTACAAATGACAATGTAGGGGAGGACGGAGGAAGACAAGGATGATTGTTAGAGGCGCGCCAGGTTGCATCTATATTGGAGGTTGCATAATCTGTCTGTTTTTTAAATAGAGATATGGACAAAAGATATGAATGAATCACTAACAAGCCACCTGGCTAGATACTATCATTAGGATGCTTATAATAGGTGCCACAATAGAAATGGGTCTTAAGAAGAGATATGAAAGAGGACAGAGTAGTGGCTGGCTAAATCAATTTGGGGCAGTGTGGAAAAAAGGTGCTAAGGTGCTTATGGGAGAAGTGGGCAAACAGACAACGGAGGCTGCCATTGTTGACAGTAAGACGTGTGTGGATAAGGATGATATGAAGTAAGAGATTACATAATTAGGGAGGAGCTAAATTGTGAAGGGCCTAGGTCATCCAGGAAATCTATGTTTGTTGCAGTGGAGAGCTGGAAGCTTAAAGGATGGACTCAAAGAAATGGGTGAAATGACTGAAGTGATGAGCTGTGAAGACAATTTTGGCTGCACCCCTCAATGAAGGGGGTAAGGCTGCAGTAGTCAAAGAGGAAGTACCAGCTCTCAAGATGCAGGATGTGTAGTGTTGCTGTATGCTGCTGAAAAGTTGAAATGGCTGCATTTTCTTTCCCGGGTAACGTGATTCCTGCATATACAAAGTTTGGAAAGCATTTTGAGGTCCTCTAGGATGGACAGCACTCAATACATGTAAATTATTATTTTACCAATAGGAGTTGCAGCACCTTCATCGGTCTCTATATTTTAAAAAAATATCCAAGAGGGAAATTAGTGGGATGTGGTCACAGTAGGCCATGAGGGAAGATTGAAAAAAATGGGTTTATTTAGTCTGGAAAAGAGAAGACCAAGAGGGGACATGATAACAGTTTTCAAGTACATAAACGGTTGTTACAAGAAGAAGGGAAAAAAATTGTTCTTTACCTCTGAGGATAAGACAAGAAGCAATGGGCTTAAATTGCAGCAAGGGAGGTTTAGGTTGGACATTAGGAAAAACTTCCTAACTGTCAGGGTGGTTAAGCACTGGAATAAATTGCCTAGAGAGGTTGTGGAATCTCCATCAGTGGAGATTTTTAAGAGCAGGTAAGACAAACACCTGTCAGGAATAGTTTAGATAATACTTAGTCCTGCCATGAGTGCAGGGGACTGTACTAGATGACCTCTTGAAATACCTTCCAGTCCTATGATGAGGGCCTGGGCAAGAATTTTGTATGTCTAGGTAGAGCAAAAGATGAACCTTTGAGATGTTATGAAGGAATAAGCAGCATGATTTGGATACAGTCTGGATGGACAGCCTAGAGAAAGGGCAAAAATTAGCTCAAATTATGAGCCAGAGTGACTGAGAGGATGGTGGTCGACAGAGAAAGGAAGAAGAGGAGAGGGCTAGGAAGGGAAAATTAGGAGCTCAGTTTTAGCCATGCTAATTTAAGATGCCAGTAGGACTTCCATTAAGAGATTTCACAGACACATAGTGATATGCAGGATTGGACAGATACAAGTATACAGCAGGTTCTACTTGTAATTTGGGAGCATATTAATTTTAGGCTCCAAATCATAAACTGGACTAGTTGTAGCCAAACAAAGCATTTCTATATGAATGCTATATATGCTTCTCTTCTGTTTCCTCCATCAAGAAAACCTGTTTTAGGTGTTAATATCCTTTCTGCCTTGGTGTCCCTTTTCTTTGATGATCTTAGCTGGGCTTAGGTTTTTGAGTGGTCCCTGTTGTCTAAGTCAGTAGAATCCTTCTTGTTTTTTACCCCGACATCACAATGATCTAGATGCTAGTAGTGTATGACTAGTAAGGGGTGCAAAATTAGACAGACTCTCACAGGATGAATGTGTTCTTTGGGAGATTTTTCCTGACTCCTGATTCCAGTTGAGTAGACACAACTGGAAAATTTCAAAAAAATAGTAATTTCATTGAAAATGGAGAAAAATAATAGTGGACATTTTCTTTTTTTTCCCCTTCCATTTTCTTATTAGCGCTAGTTCTAAGATCCTTCCTCTTTCATTGACCCCAATGGAAGTTGAGAGGGTGTGTAACACCTCACAGGCGGTGCTCAGTGTAGTACCATATGCGCTCCCAGACTAGATAGTTTGTTTAAGGCCACAGTGCAGACTAATGTCTCTGAAACTGGAATAAGTGGGTACATGTTAAAAACCTGAGCTTTGAACTGACCCATATTTCTTCAATGTCTTTTGTATCTTGTTTAATAACAAAACGTAGCAAGGCAGACTTGAGCCTCACCTCTGCAGACCCAGATCCACTTGTTTAAGTGGAATATTGTTTGTTTATGCTGCAGGCTAAACAACTAGGTTTACCTAGGGTCTCTTGTTAAAATAAGCCATCTGTGGCAGCTGTGGTAATTATACCCAGCCTACTGTACCTATCATGCAGAGCTCTTAGGTCTGTGTTGAGGCTTTGAAAACAAGAGGAACAATTGCACAAGAGGAAAGGAAATATCTTCTTCTTGCAAAAGTTATCATGTGATCCTATCTTTATCTTTAATTTCCAATTTTTCCTTGGATCACCCACCATCCCAAAGCTTTCTTAGTCATTGTTGTATATGACAAACTATTAGTTTGCAAGAAAGCAAAGATTAGATGCATATTCTAAGGCAAGTTTTTAAACCTGCTCCTCTTTATTAAACATTTGCACATATTTTTATCTGTGGGTCATTCAGCATTATCATTGTTTATTATTATTTGTATTACAGTGGTGCCTAAAGTCCCAACTGAAAGCAGGGCCCCATTGTGCTAAGCACTGAAAAAGCACATGAGAACATAAGAATGGCCATAGTGGTCCATCTACCCCAGTATCCAGTCTTCTGACCGTAGCCGATGCCAGATGATTCAGAGGGAATGAACAGAACAGGGCAATTTATCGAGTAAGCCCATCTCCTGTCATCCAGTGGCAGTATCTGGCAGGCAGAGGCATAGGGACACCCAGACCATGGGGTTGCATCCCTGACCATCTTGCCTAATAGCCATTGACGGAGCTATCCTCCAGGAACTTACCTAATTCTTTTTTGAACCCACTTATACTTTTGGCCTTCACAACATCCCCTGGCAACAAGTTCCATGGGTTGACTGTTCCTTGTATGAAGAAGTACTTCCTTTTGCTTATTTTAAACCTGCTGCCTATTAATTTCATCGGGTTTCCCCTGGTTCTTGTGTTATGTGAAGGGGTAAATAGCACTTCCTTATTCACTTTCTCCATACCATTCATGATTTTATAGACCTATCATATTCCGCCTTAGTCATCTCTTTTCCAAGCTGAACAGTCCCAGTCTTTTCAATCTCTCATAGAATCATAGAATCTCAGGGTTGGAAGGGACCTCAGGAGGTCATCTAGTCCAACCCCCTGCTCAAAGCAGGACCAACCCCAACTAGATCATCCCAGCCAGGGCTTTGTCAAGCCTGACCTTAAAAACCTCTAAGGAAGGAGATTCCACCACCTCCCTAGGTAACCCATTCCAGTGCTTCACCACCCTACTAGTGAAAAAGTTTTTCCTAATATCCAACCTAAACCTCCCCCTCTGCAACTTGAGACCATTACTCCTTGTTCTGTCATCTTCTACCACTGAGAACAGTCTAGATCCATCTTCTTTGGAACCCCCTTTTAGGTAGTTG
Source organism: Chelydra serpentina (assembly GCA_037349315.1). NCBI lineage: Eukaryota > Metazoa > Chordata > Testudines > Chelydridae > Chelydra > Chelydra serpentina. The sequence goes on along the minus strand of JBAIAC010000002.1, from coordinate 61,861,444 downwards.
AAAGCAGCTATCAAATCCCCCCTCACTCTTCTCTTCTGCAGGCTAAACAATCTCAGTTCCCTCAGCCTCTCCTCATAAGTCATGTGCTCCAGCCCCCTAATCATTTTTGTTGCCCTCCGTTGGACTCTTTCCAATTTATCCACATCCTTTTTGTAGTGTGGGGCCCAAAACTGGACACAGTACTCCAAATGAGGCCTCACCAGTGCCGAATAGAGGGGAATAATCACGTCCCTCGATCTGCTGGAAATGCCCCTACTTATACAGCCCAAAATGCCGTTAGCCTTCTTGGCAACAAGGGCACACTGTTGACTCATATTCAGCTTTTCGTCCACTGTAACCCCTAGGTCCTTTTCTGCAGAACTGCTGCCCAGTCATTCGGTCCCTAGTCTGTAGCAGTGCATGGGATTCTTCCGTCCTAAGTGCAGGACTCTGCACTTGTCCTTGTTGAACCTCATCAGATTTCTTTTGGCCCAATCCTCTAATTTGTCTAGGTCCCTCTGTATCCTATCCCTACCCTCCAGCGTATCAACCACTCCTCCCAGTTTAGTGTCATCTGCAAACTTGCTAAGGGTGCAGTCCACACCATCCTCCAGGTCGTTGATGAAGATATTGAACAAAACCGGCCCCAGCACCGACCCTTGGGGCACTCCACTTGATACCGGCTGCCAACTAGACATGGAGCCATTGATCACTACCCGTTGAGCACGACCATCCAGCCAGTTTTCTATCCACCTTACCGTCCATTCATCCAGCCCATACTTCTTTAACTTGCTGGCAAGAACGCTGTGCGAGACTGTATCAAAAGCTTTGCTAAAGTCAAGAAATAGCACATCCACTGCTTTCCCCTCATCCACAGAGCCAGTTATCTCATCATAGAAGGCAATTAGGTTAGTCAGGCATGACTTGCCCTTGGTGAATCCATGCTGACTGTTCCTGATCACTTTCCCCTCCTTTAAGTGGTTCAGAATTGATTCCTTGAGGACCTGTTCCATGATTTTTCCAGGGATTGAGGTGAGACTGACTGGCCTGTAGTTCCCCGGATCTTCCTTCTTCCCTTTTTTAAAGATGGGCACTACATTAGCTTTTTTCCAGTCTCCTCATACAGAAACTGTTTCATACCTCTGATAATTTTTTGTTGCCCTTCTTTGTACCTTTTTTGAGATGGGGAGACCAGAACAGCATGCAGTATTCGAGGTGTGGTCATGCCATGGATTTATATAGTGGCATTATGATATTTACTTTCTTCTTATCTACAACTTTCCTAATGATTCCTGACATTCTGTTAGCTTTTTTGACTGCTGCTGCACATTGAGTGGATGTTTTCAGAGAACTATCCACAAAGACTCCAAGATATCTTTCTTGAGTGGTAACAGCTAAATTAGATTCCATCATTTTGTATCCTAAGAGTCAGTCTGTGCCCAAATTTCTCTGTTCTTTGTTTTCCCCTACCACCCTCAGAGACCCTGTACTAAGGAAACCTTTCCACTGACTGAGTCCCCTCCAGAGTCCATCAACACAGCTCTGAAAATTAGTGAGAGAAGAGTCACTCCAGAACAATGCAATCTACTCCTTCCACTCCAATGAGGCTAAGCATGCTGTGTCCAGTTTTGGGGCCCACACTACAAGAAGGATGTGGAAAAATTGGAAACAGTCCAGCGGAGGGCAACAAAAATGATTAGGGGGCTGGAGCACATGACTTAGGAGGAGAGGCTGAGGGAACTGAGATTGTTTAGTCTACAGAAGAGAAGAATGAGGGTGGATTTGATAGCTGCTTTCAACTACCTGAAAGGGGGTTCCAAAGAGGATGGATCTAGACTGTTCTCAGTGGTAACAGATGACAGAACAAGGAGTAATGGTCTCAAGTTGCAGTGGGGGAGGTTTAGGTTGGATGTTAGGAAAAACTTTTTCACTAGGAGGGTGGTGAAGCACTGGAATGGGTTACCTAGGGAGGTGGTGGAATCTCCTTCCTTAGAGGTTTTTAAGATCAGGCTTCACAAAGCCCTGACTGGGATGATTTAGTTGGGGATTGGTCCTGCTTTGAGCAGGGGATTTAACTAGATGACCTCCTGAGGTCCCTTCCAACTCTGATATTCTATGATTCTATGATTCTATGCTGCCTCAGTTTGAGTGAAACCTGAACTCAGATGTCTCAGGCTAGTCCTGTCAGACCAATATTAACAGTTAAATGCTGAGGAAATTCTGCACAGCATTTAATAACTCTCTACTTCACCCTCTTTATTTAAACCAAATATTTCTCCAATTAAATCTGACACAGGTTTCATATAGTTGATGTCAAATGTTGAGGCATTTAAAAGTCCATGATACTGGATATACTGACACATTTATATTACAATCTATTGTGAATATCATCAAATGTTATGATGTTATTTTTAACAATGCATTTTCAAAAGCACACATTTAAATTGAATGAAATATTAAAAAGAAAATACATTGATATTATCAGCTGAAATTAACAAAGAAATACAAAGCAATTCTTCAGAGCCTGAATGTAGCATAGAACAGTGGTTCTCAATCGGGGTATGTGTACCCCCTGGGGTACGCAGAGGTCTTGCAGGGGGTACATCAACTCATCTAGATATTTGCCTAGTTTTACAACAGGCTACATAAAAAGCACTAGCAAAGTCAGTACAAACTAACATTTCATACAGACAACAACATGTTTATACTGCTCTATTTACTATACACTGAAATGTAAATACAATATTTATATTCCAATTGATTTTTTTAATAATTGTATGGTAAAATGAGAAAGTAAGCAATGTTTCAGTAATAGTGTGCTGTGACACTTTTGTATTTTTATGTCTGCTTTGTGTAAGCAAGTATTTGGGGGTAGCAAGACAAATCAGACTCCTGAAAGGGGTACAGTAGTCGGAAAAGGTTGAGAACCATTGGTATAGAATGTTCCATCCACCTGGCTGATGCTATGGGAACAGTCCATTCAAGAGAATAAGTCAAGGAAAGAACAAAAGGTTTGATTCAACTCTAGTACATATGGAACTGCGGTGGCAGACAGTCTGCCAGTGCAGAGGAGAGGTCAGTGCAATACACAAAGTTCACAACTCATAGTGGATCAGGGGTCCCCAAGCAGACCCCTAACTGAGTGGAGCTCAGCTTACACTCACCTTAGAGGGGTGTAGCCCAGGAACTTGGTAGGTGAATTGATTCAACACAACCCTCAAGCAGTCTACATTGGCAGAGCACCTGTAGTATCCCAGGTGCAGTTTAAAGCTGCCATCCCCTAGCATCCCCTTAGGACAAAGTCCCCTGGTGAGCAGCTGCCCCCGTTGGTGCAAGGGTGAATCAAGGCCATAGTACAAAATGTCTTAAAAGCAACATAATTCTGTAGAGCATAAATAAAACATGGTATAATACCAAACTGCATGAAGTAATTTCCTTTAGTGCACAATCTGCACCCTGGTCTTTACCACAAGCTCAAATTTCTCATGTATGCTCACATTTGAGGAAGGAATTATTGCATAGTGGCTTCCATAGGAAGAATTTCCCACTTAACAGATCTCAGGATTCTATTAGACCCTGTACTAATGGACAGCTGTCAATCAGCTCAGAGCTTTCTAGAACTCTCTGGAGAGTTGAAAGCAGATATTTAGCTTCCTCGTGGGCCAGGGGTTGACAGAGGGCTTCTTAAAGCAATACTGAGCTAATAAGAGTTTCCAAATGTTTCCAAATAAGAGATTATATCAACACTAATATGATTTAACAACAGAATTAACTCTTTAGTGGCGGAGTTAATCTTAAATCCTGATTCTTGGGTATGGACAAACAGTGCTAAATGTAGAACCTGAGTCAAGGTGGCTTTATGTGACCTGAGTGGCTCCCTGACTGTGAGGTCAGTTTGGCTCCTGGTATAAGACTGAGCAGACCCAAGGCCTACACACTTTGCAGCTTATGGCCCAAAGGGGTCGCTATGCCAGTGAGGCATAGCTGGAGCACAGAAGTGCTCTGGCCACACCCCTTTCCCCCCAGACACACTCTATATACCAGAGGTCTGCGGCCCGCAGGCCACATGCGGCCCGCGGAGTTATTTCCTGCAGCCCGCCATAGGCGCTGACTCCACTGGCAGCCAAGCTCCAAACATTACTGAGTGTTTATATTTTATTAAAACCCCTCTTTGCATTACAGTTTTTAAAAAGTTAATACATTGACTTTTAATAGAATACTATATTACTCTTCATTTTTTTCATTTTTGACTATACTTTTGTATCATTGTATGAAAAGGTTTCAGTGATGCGGCCCTCGGGCCAATTTACTAGTTCTCATGTGGCCCTCGTGGTGATTTGAGTTTGAGATCCCTGCTATATACTGTGGTCAGCAAGGAGGCCGACATAGATCCACAATGCTGGTTTAATGGCACCTGGGAATGCCGTGTCTGCTCTGAAGCCTGGCTGCAGCAGCCCAAGAACCCATGCCATTTACTGACCCCTCTCTTGAAACATAAAGTTCTGTATTTGCAAGTCAAAATACAGCAGATAAGGTGGAACAGCTACTGCACAACCTGTCTGTAAGCATAGCCTGTGTATTGCTCTTCATCTTCAACATCACAAACATGTCCACATTTTTACATTTTAGCAAATATATATCGCTTGTAGCGGGGACGGAAGTTACCCTGTTATTAATGGTTATTATTTTGTATGGCTGGTCTCTGAGTTCACTTGTATTTTAATATTTCTTTGAAAATGAAGATTGATTAACTACAATTAAGGCACTGAGAAACCTTGGTGACAAGGCCAATGGAGTGTCAATATGAATAAATAAAAAAATAAACACGCAAATTAAATATTTTAGAACATTTCAGATGCCTCCAATAGGCAGTTTAAAAAACAATGAAAAAAACCCTGATAAATCTGTTCACTACAGTAAAACTGTGTTTCAGTACATTGAATCATCAGTGTGATATGAACAGGGAGAGGAAACACATGGCTAAATCTGTACAGATGCTTAACACATGCCTTAACTTTTTCTTGACCAGCTCTTATATTCCAGGCTCTGTGGAGTGTTGGTGGGGGGAAGAAGGTGGAGCTTTTCATTAACCTGCATGAGTCTGACAAGAGTATATAAAAATGCATAAACCACAGAGTGCCAGTGAGACAGAGACAGAGAGACAGACAAAATTATTTCCGTTGCCGGGTCTTGCTGTCTGGAGTAGTGCCTGTCTTATTCATAGGACTTTTTTTCCCTAGACGCCCACCCAAGAACCACTCAGTTACATTTATTATTCTGTCAAATACAACGTGCAATAAAGAGCCAGTCTCCCCAATGATGGGTACCTGTGTTCATAGCTTGATGGTGGAACACATAAATCACATGGGAAGGGCAATGCATATGTGCTTTTTGTTTCTTGCATCACCTTTTATTATCTCAGGACTGAAAAGTTAATAACCCAGTGGGTAATCATGCCATTATCAGTTTACATTGTAGTAAAGCCCATTCAAATGATGATTACATATGTTAATGAGTGTCGTTATAATGCACTACACAGTACATTACCTTCAATAAATATAATTGTTTATGCACTTTAATGAAGGGATATAATGCCCCAAAACTAATGGCATTGACTGAATTGTGATTTATTGCTGGAAAACTTTACCATTAAGAAAGGAAATCTTACAAGCCCTTTTATGTTTACCTAACTTTTTTTCTTCTTTAAAAGCTGCCACTCATCTCTCCCTCCCTCTGTTTACAAGAAGAAAATAGCTCCAAAATGCTTCTATAGTATTCTTTGACAGTGTCTTTCTTCACCTGAAGAAGCAGGAGGTGGGTTCATTTAATGAAGATCATTATGTTTACCCCTTAGTACAGCTTAATGCATTATCTGGTACCAAAACTGATAACACGTCAGAATTCTGGCTGCAAATCAAACAACAGGAAATAAAAATGTTGTTTGTTAAAGTACAGACTAGAAATAGAAAATAAGGTTAGAGATGACATTTTGGCCAAGGGTCCTTCATCAGATAAAGAATAGCCAGAGAATAGTTTAGCTTGCTGTGTATTCATAAATCTCCAGCTGGGAATGAATAAAACTGTAGGTGAAACTCCACATGATAAGTTCAGTTTCTAGGAGCTATTTTTCCAGGGGAGTGAGGGGGGACCTTTATTTGTAGAATGAATAAGAAATGACAAAGAGACATGAAATAGACAGCAGTAGTGGAACCTGTTGAAGGTACTGTATGTTGAGGGATATGGAGCATCAGCACTTGTGAACTATCATGAAGTTTTTTCTTTAATTTCCCTTCACTTAATTAAATTAATGGACTGCACTGCTGTGGCATTTTCTTTTCTGGTGAAAAATAATGTATGTCAATTGTGCTTTTTACTGCAGTCACTGTTCCCATTGAAATCAGTGGCAAAACTTCCATTGACTCCAATAGCAGCAGGATCTAGCCCTCTAAAGGGATCCATTTGCTTCTGCAGAGAAATTGCATGCAGTAAGTTCTGATTTTGCTCTTAGTTTCCGAATGTCTTTAAGAATATATAAAAGCTTGAGAAGACAAATAATAATAGGAATTCATCTAGATGTTATTAATATGCAGTAGATGCAGCAGCGAGGAATATGATACAGGAGTATTTAACGGCCCAATATGAACAATAGTAGTTTCTAAAGGTATATTCCCAAGTATGTGTGTATCTAATAATCACTTGAGAAACTTTCCAAGGATTATAGTCATGTTCCAACTAGTTTGAAAGTCAGTAGTGTAAAAAAACTTTGACATTGAGATGCAATTTGTGGTAAGATCTAATTAATTTTTTTGCTCCTAAGAATAATTTATTATTTACACTTCTTATTATATATGTATTTTAGCTTCATTAGTCTGCAATGCTGGAAAAAATTATACCTTCAAGTCCTATTTATCAAATTAATGGTGCAATTTCATAGTGACACATTCCACATTCATTAAACCAAGTACAGTAAAAATGCATTTAAATTAGATTAGTGTGATGTAATAAAGATTCCAGTGTATGGGGTGATATTCTAGCTGTAAAGAAACACCCGGATCGAGTTGAAAGCAACTTTGAGATAATTTTTCAAAATTGATTTTGGCACTGGTCTAAGTGAAAGAATAAGAAATAATGACACTCTCCCATAACTCTGTCTGCGTAGCCAATGTGATGCCTTAATATAATAAAAGGAAACAAATAGCACACTCATCTATAGTCATTATGGAAGGGGAGCCCTACCTTTGCTCAAGAGAAGGCAGCATTATCACTTCAGAAAGAGTTATGGTAGGGGACCCCAATGACTGGCTCCTATATTTATCTTTTTCTAGAACAACTGATCTTGCATAACAACAATGCAGTGTGCTGCCAGCCCCTTCAAAATCCCAAATCTCCATCCCTTTTCATTCTACACACACACACCTGCATGCATTATATATATGCACACATTTTGGTGGTATTGACTAGGCTATTTTGCATTCTGGTTTGCACCCAGCTGGAAATATGTGCATATATTGGGGAACACTGTGGGTTTGGTGGATATAAACTAGATTTTTATCTTAACCACTTGCTTGCTACGTTGCCATTGACTTCACTGAGCTTTTGATCAGGCACTGGTGGGAGCACAAAATAGAAATAAGAGAATAGGAAATAGGCCCTGTGGATGCCAAACTTATTTCTCACAAATCATTTAAAATCATAAGCCCATCTACCTTCTCCCACCAAGCACATGCCCTTCCTATATTCAGAAAATAGGCTTACCTTTATTCAGAAAAGAGGTTGACGCTATTGCATGAAAAGCTGGAATCTCATGTTACTTCTATATTACGACTTTTGATATTATTTTTAGCTTACCACATTCACTGCCAACCTAAAGGCCTGAGTAAATGCCCTGGCTCATGTTGATGAGCAGGAGTGACCAATAAACAGCAGGGTATTTGTGAGTTCTAAGGCACTTTTTTCCTAGAATGTAAATCTCTAGAAATTAATGTCTTGCACCTCTAGTCAAAATGTTAGTGGCAGTGTGTGGCAAACACAGTTGGCAAACTAGCTTAACTCTACAGCTTCTTCCTCTCGACATGCTGATATTCAATGGCACTATTGGCAACTCAAATTTAGGGTTATTTTCAGCTAGCTGACATTAAACATCCTTTCTGCCCCAACAATACAGTAAAGAAACAGTGAGTAAATTCAGAATAGCGCTTTTAAAAGAAAATTCCTTCCTCTGGGCTCTAAGATGATAAGCATTTCGGGGCAGTAACCGTCTCTATTTTTGTATCTCGTATAGCATTGAGAATATTATTGGCACTTAATAAATTCATAATATTGTAACAGTTGTCTAGCTTTCTTCATGGATTATCTCTCTTCCCTTAATAGGTTACCAAAATTATGTCCTCTAACTTTTGGCATGTGGTTAGTCCTGATGGAATGGGTCAGATTGCCAGCTCTGGAGTCCAGATTCTTCTGCTTGTCTCCAGAACAGGCAATGGAAGTGCATGAGCATCTCCATATTGTCCTACCAATGTGCTTCAGCTATGACAGAGAGGTATGACCCTTGAAGGGTTCAGGTAGTTCAGTCTTCATACCCACTTCGCCATGTACCTCTGTGCTAAGACTCTGAACAGTTATGGTGATGGTGATGTGATGTGGACACCTCCCCAATAAGAAGCAACATAAGACTTTAACTTATTTAACATGAGTCATTAAAGAGCTATTATTATTAATAATTTATGCATATTTTAGTGGCACTATGTAAGGTGATGAGTCACTCCTGTGCTCGGCTCCAGCCAACCTAAAAGCCAGGAAACTGGTCATGTGATTCCCAGGCCAGGTATATAAGTTTCTGGGGAATCTGGAGGAAGGAAACGGAGACAGGGCTTGTCATGCTGTGGCCTGCTGCAGGCGGGTGCCCCAGGTGGTGCTGCCCTATGACAGGCATCCAAAGTCCCCAATCAGGATTGGGGCCACATTATGCCGTAAAATGGTGGCAACTTTTGGCCATTACTGAGAGGAATGGACTTAAACTGGCAATCTCGCAGAGTAAGGCCTATATCCCTTCACCTGTCCCCTGAGCAAGCCAGGTTTTGAAAATGAAAAATAAGTAAACAAATAAAGGAAAGGGAAAAGAGAAGGAAAATAAGGTTCTGTTGTGTTTATTTGAATATGTAATCACAGATAGCAGAAGAAGGTAATTGCTGCATGCTCAAAGGACGACACCGGAAGTCCAAACTAGGGCTGGCCAGAAAAATAAAAAATCCACTGTGTAAAAAATTTTGAGGTTTTAAAATGTGTTTTCAGTCTGATGTGGAATGAAAACAAGATCTTTCAAAATATTTTTGGGGAAAATACAAACAAACAAAAAACCCCAAGTGAGAGGCTTACCCCAGAATAGCCAATAGCTTGGTGATTAGGGTACTTGTCCCTAGGTTCAAATGCCCGCTCTTTCTGATTCTGTGTAGGGATTTGAGAACCCTAATCACCAAGCTATAGCACCAGCCTTTGGCTCAGGAATTATTTATACAAAAGGGAAAAGCTCTAACTGGAAAGACTGACTCTGTAGGTCAGTACTTAGCACCCTCAGCTGGGATGTGGGAAACCCAGGTTCAAGTTCCTGCCCCAAATCAGGCAAAGCAGTGACATGAATGTGGGTCTCCTACATCCCAGCTGAGTACCCTAACCACCAAGCTATTGATTGTTCTGGAGAGTCTCTCTCTCTCTGGCTTTGACCTGAAATTCCATCCTGAGAAACCTTCCCATTTCAGTTTTGAGAAAATGGCATTTTTCGACAGAAAAAAAGGTTTGTTGAAAATTTTCCGACCAGCTCTTGTCCAAACATCTTTGGGGGATTCAATCCCTCAGGCACAGTTCAATCCTTGTAATCAAAAGAGAGGTGTTTTTTTTTAAAGATCCATTGTAAAATGGATCAAATCAGAATTCACTAATTCATGTATTAGTATCAGCAGTTAAGCATGTGTCCTTACTGACCCTTATCCAGTTGTATGGGCCCTTAGTTTAGTGTCCCCTTGGCTTCAGCCACTTAACCTTCCTACCCAGGCACATTTTTCCATGCCAGCTTCCACAGCTTTCCCCCGGGGTTGCATGGGTTTATTAAACAATTACAACAATATACCCCTTTAGCTTCATCTGGCCAGCCAGTAGTCAGAGGATACTAACTCCACCCAATCACACAGAGGCAAGAAGCGATAGTAGAGAACAGAAAATGATTGTCAAAACGTAACAAACAAGAGCTGAAATTCGCATTTCTCCATCTGTCTCAATTGAAGATTGTAGTAGTGCATTTCTCCTACTATGGACCATATGGTGCTGTTTGAGGCTGTAAATATGCTGCACTCCCAGACCCATTTCTAATGGCATTTCCCAGCAGTACGCTGCGCTGCTGGTTTTCTCCTGTGCCTCTGAATTGTGGTGATTCTCTCGTTATGCCTATTCCAAGTAACTACAATACCCTGTTTCTGGGTGTATTTCCCTAAGATAAGTGAGTGGACAGGATTTAACTGACGTTAGTAGGAGAATAGAGGAAACCAGTTCTGCACTCTGCACCTGCAGCAGCTTCCTCCTCCTTTATTTCCCTTGAGTCTCCATACTACACTTCAGGGAAGGAATTTGATACAATTAAGATTCCCTTCTGGGTTAAATGCTTCAGTAACCTTCCCCAATCCTCTTGGGCCTAGATTGTGGCTTTTATGTGTCGGGAGCTGTGTGGCACCACATCCACCCAGGAGTAGCACTAGACAGCCTCCTCCCCATCCCATTTTTGTTGTCTTTCTCCCCAGGGATGAGCATGAGGGAGCTGTCTATGCACGACCCACAGCTTTGGGACTGTCACTGTGAGAGGCCTTTGTGCAGCCATTTGAGAAGGGGCAGAGGCCTCTTCTAAGAATCTCTGCTCCTCAGCAGTCACACAAGGGCCTCCCACAACCTGGCCCTTGGGCTTTATCTTCCTCAGTGGGTAATTTCTATGTCATACTTCAATAATGCTATTGTACTCACTTCAGCTGCGGACAGCTGCACAACCCTCAGGTCTGTCGAAGCTTGGAAACCTCACACACCCCTATTTATTTTATTAACCTGCTAGAGTTTTGTTACTGCTCCCTGCGCACCTTGAAGGGAGACATGGGGAAGCAGTGGCAGTGACAATGGAGTGTGCATTACAAGGCTGGATGGAATATGTAAGAGACCATTAACCTATTGCTTGAGAGTGGGAACCACAGCACAGGCTATTGGTGGCAGGTGACCACGTTTTCAAATCCAGCACAGTGGTTCAAAAAAAAATAATCCAAAAGGTCAATATATTGTTCATATCACATCAGTGACGAGAGAGGGAATAACAACCTTCAGTAAATCCTATTATTTCCTCAACTATACTAATAACATGAGAAACGATGGTTATAATAAAAGTTTATCTCTCTAGTTGCTCTGCAGACACCTCCTCTGGTATGGTATAAATATAATATATGAGACTTGGTGGTGTAATACAGTTTTTATTTCAGTTTTTTAGGGATGGCCATGCACATCCATAACTCATGAAAATAAAAAGTGTATTACACTGCCAACTGTTACATATTCCCTAGTAAAGCAAAAATGGCAAGATAAATTTTATTTTTCTCTTCTCCCCACCAACAAAGTGTCTGGCCGCTATGATCATGATGAAGTGTTGGAATAAACATTATTTATCTGAACACTTTCTATGTCATAACCATGGCTGTCCCATCTATTTGTCAGTCCTGTCTAGCTGTCAAACACTACATACTTTTTTTTCTCCCCTCCACGTTAACTTTGTTTTTAATTTTATGCTGCTGAATTTGCTTCTGTAAGAAAGCGAGATTGCTTCCTCACTTGCCCAGCTCTTTTATTTTCTCAGATATGTACTTTTTGTGTCTTAGGAGTTCTAACATCTGTGCGGGACACGTGTGTTGATTCTGTAGCATAGGCAATGCTTCTTAAAGACATGCATAATTGGGCAAATGAAGTAGCAGCCCAGCTGCATAATGTACATAAGTGGTACAAGAGGAGAGAATTCTTGTGATACGTAGAGGTAGGGATGGGGGAAAGGATTAAAATACTCAGTTGCAGCAGGTTGCGACAGCTTCATCTACAAGAAATGGAATGAGAGGGTCAGTCCCATGTTAGAGGAGGCAAAAAGAGAGAAAATCTTGTTTGGTAAAGAGCGTTATTTTAGTTTAGTTTTCGACTGTGCTGTATGCTCCCCCAGGCAGAGTCATTTAAAAATCATGTATGGCACCAAGCTTGTAATTATTATTTATAATCATGCATCATCATCCGTATTCGGATGTGCCCTACCACCTTTTTTCATTTAAACCTCTCCTGAAAGCCCACCTCTTCCACAATGCCCAAAAGAAATAACTTGACAATAATACTGTTATGCTTCTTTATAAATTGAGCCAAGAAGATATGCATGCTCCTGAACTGAATAACAACACGGGCCTATTTCTCTCCTACCATACGACTGTCTGTCATTCCCACTCGCTGGGTCATCCTGCAATCGAATCTGATCTGTGTGGGCTGATCCTTATGCTTATCCAGAGTCCCACTGAAGACTGTGATGCTCTGCGTGGGTACGGGGCCTGCCCACCCAGATCACAGTGCGGGACTGGGGACTTAGATTCTAAAACACTTGTGGGCAGAGACCCTGGGCCAGATCTTCCGCTGGCGTAAATCAGCACAGCTCCATTGTCTCCGATTTTCTGTGGAGCATCTAGCACATTTTGGAGTGCTATAAAATTGTAAATAATAACACCGAAAAGTTTGTATAGATTCCTGTTGCAGCACCATTCCCTTTTCCATTGGGTCCTGTAGGCGCCTGCTGCAGTGCTCTCAATTTTTACTTATTATGGGTTATGGCAGTGTACCTTATCACTCTTATGAAGCGGCCTACTACCTTTATTTAAGCTCCTCCCTATTGGAATCCTTTACAGTAAGAACATACTAATACTGGCAGCTACCATTCCCCTACACAGGCTATTTCTGCATAGGGGACAGGCTTATCCTACTCATTCTTCTACCTCAGGGGTGGCCACCCAGTGCAGAAGAAGCAGGAGTTTCAGCTTCCCCTCCCACTGCAAATGAGTCGGGCCCTTGATGTCCAGAGAAATCTGCACTCTGTACCTCCATCTCTCCCCACCGACATCTAACTCCCATAGCAGCTCTTACTCTAAAGCCCCCACAAATCACAGAGGAGAAAAACGAGTGAGTCAATGCTGACCCTGTCTTGCATCCTAAAGTCTCCCCTTTTTGGGTGAGAAGAGGGAAACAATGTACGGATATGGGTATAGAGAATTTTCTAAAGCGCCATACGCTGATAGGCACCTGTATAAATGTAAGATTGTCATCACCTATGACAATTTTACTGCCTTTAAAACGTGTATGTTGCAAAGGCATAAACAGACACATCAAAGAAGGGAAAGCACAAACTTTAACCCAGCCTGTGTGACGACGTGTTTTGAATTACAACCCCAGCATACTAATATTAGACCACTGCACAGGTGGGAGTAGGCGTTTGAGGGCCACCAAACACAGAATTTTATCAATGTGTCACAATTACAGAAACGCCTGTGCTAAATAATACTGAGCACTGATCCACTGTGAAGAGTCAGTGCTCAGTAGCCCTCAAAATTTCTCATTTCTTCCCTGTGGTGGGGTGGTCTGAGGCCTGCTTTAGAACTTCCTAAATGTTTTTCTTATGCTGCCTGTAGCATGCACATGTGCAGCTTTAATTGCCACGTTCCTTGTCTCTGTGCTGCAGTTTTCATTTCTGCTCCCAGTTAACGGTTTGAAGATGTTAGCAATATCTCTCATTCTATAAGCACCTGCTAAAACCACATCACTGGGGCAAACTCATGTGAGAATACAAAGATGTGAGTCGTACCTTGGAAATATAGGGATAAATCCTACAGTTCCTACTCAGGCTAACCTCCCATTGAAGTGAATAGGAATTTTGCCTCAGGAAAGCCTAAGGACTCCACAGTTTGCTCTGTAGTGCTAATTAAGGGCCTGATTCAGCAAGCTGTGTAAGCAGGTGCCTCATTTTAAGCATATGACTCAATGGGGCTACTCATGCTTAAAGTTAGGCACGTCCTTAAGTACCTTGCTGAATTGAGGCCCAAAACATGATGGTCTATAACAGAATAGAACTCTGAGAATTCCACTCCCATTTGAATTTATGGGAAAGCAGGGACTTGCAAAGCTATTTTGTTAACCAAAAATATATATAGTTAAAGTAACAGAATTTATTTTTCTAGCTGAAAGTCCCTGCTTTGCCATACAGTGGGATGAGAACAAAATTCTCTCATTCCTCTGCATCATAAAATCTGGAGTACTTGCTTGGAGAAGTGTCAGGAAAATAACGGTTTCCACTAAGGCACCATGTATACAATCATTCTTATAGAGATACTGAAGCTGTAACGAGTATTATAATTAAGCACTTCAGTTTTCACGTAGGAAGTATCTAGTTCAATGAATTATCAATCAGCTTCAGAACTTCCTGTTAGAATGGGAGCTATACATTAGAGTGGCAGTTGTGAACCAGTCAATGAAGACAGCAGATGCAGGGCTCTGCATACTGTATGACTGCAAGTATTAAATATGGTTAGTGTATATAAGAGGTTTTATACAAATTGCACCTGATTTGCAGCCCAGCATTATCCTGGTTTTGTGCCCACAGTTTTAAGGTCACAAATGATTGTGAATGCAATTTTATGTCCAGAATTATTTTACGGGCACAATTTTGGTTATTCAGATCAATTTGCAGACATTTGCAAGCTAAAATGGTCTAAAATGGCCTACACAGCTACAATAATCTATCCTTTTAACTTACAATATCAAATTTTATAAATTTAGATCTATTATGCTATTCCGACACTGCACCTAATTGCATTATTTATTATTATTATTATCATGATGTATTATTAATACTGTGCAATAGATATGCATGGTGCTTTGCCAAAATGTAGCCCTCACTCTAACATTTGTTAAATACTGCGAGAATGAACATAAGAATGGCTATACTGGGTCAGACTAATGGTCCATCTAGCCCAGTATTCTGTCTTCCGACAGTGACTAGTGCCAGATGCTTCAGAGGGAATGAACAGAACAGGGCAATTTACCAAGTGGTTCATTCCCTGTTGTCCAGTCCCAGCTTCTGGCAGTCAGAAGTTTAGGGACACCCAGAGCCTGAGGTTGCATCACTCACCACCTTGGCTAATGGCCATTGATAGACCTATCCTCCAGGAACTTATTACATTCTTTTTTTAACCCACTTACACTTTTGACCTTCACAACATCCCCTGGCAATGAGTTCCACAGGTTGACTGCATTGTGTGAAGAGGTAACTTCCTTCTGTTTGTTTTAAATCTGCTGCCTATTCATTTCATTGGGTGAGCCCTGGTTCTGTGTTATGTGAAGGGCAAATAGCACTTCCTTATTCACTTTCTCCACACCATTCATGAGTTTATAGACCTCTATCATATCCTCCCTTAATCATCTCTTTTCCAAGCTGAACAGTCTCAGGTTTTTTAATCTTTCCTCATATGGAAGCTGTTCCATACCTCTCATTATTTTTGTTGTCCTTCTCTGTGCTTTTTCCAATTCTAATATATCTTTTTTGAAATGGGGTGACCAGAAATGCACACAGTATTCAAGGTGTGAGCATACCATTGATTTATATAGTGATATTATGATATTTTCTGTCTTCTTATCTTTCTCTTTTCTAGTGGTTCCTAACATTCTGTTAGTTTTTTTTGACTGCCATTGCACACTGATCAGATGTTTTCAGAGAACTATCCATCATGACTCCAAGATCTCTTTCTTGACTGCTAACAGCTAATTTAGACCTACAATTTTGTATGTATAGTTGGGATTATGTTTTCCAATGTGCATTACTTTGCTTTTATCAGCATTGAATTTCATCTGCCATTTTATTTCCCTGTTTTGTGAGATTCCTTTGTAGACCTTTGCTCTCAGCATTGGACTTAACTATCTTGAGTAATTTTGTATCATCTACAAACTTTCCTTCACTCTTATCCCATGTCTGCCTACTTTGTGAGGGACCCTGTCAAAGGCTTTCTGAAAGTGCAGGAATACTGCATCCACTGGATCACCCTTGTCCATGTTTGTTGACCCCGCAAAGAATTCTAATAGATTGGTGAGGCATGGTTTCCATTTACAACATACTCTTCCCCAACATATCATGTTCACCTATGTGTCAGATAATTCTGTTCTTTATTATAGTTTCAACCAATTTGCCTATTACTGAGGTTAGGCTTACTGGTCTGTAATTGCCAGAATTGCCTCTGGAGCCTTTTTTAAAAATCGGCATTACATTAGCTATCCTCCAGTCATCTGGTACAGAGGCTGATTTAAGTGATCGGTTACATACCACAGTTAGGAGTTCTGCAATTTCGTATTTGCATTCCTTCAGAACTCTGGGGTGAATACCATCTAGCCTTGGTGACTTATTACTGTTTAATTTATCAGTTTGTTCCAAAACCCCTTCTACTAATACCTCGATCTGGAACATTTCCATAGATTTGTCACCTAGAAAGAATGGCTCAGATGTGGGAATCTCCCTCACATCCTGTGCAGTGAAAACTGATGCAAATAATTCATTTAGCTTCTCTGCAACGGCCTTAGTTTTTTGTTCTTGTTGTTTTTTGTGGGGGGAGGGTTGAGTGCTCCTTTAGCATCACGATCATCCAGTGGCCCCACTGATTGTTTGACAGGCTTCCTGCTTCTGTTGTAGGTAAGAAAAATTTGCTGTTAGTTTTTGTGTCTTTTGCTAGTTGCTCTTCAAATTCTTTTTTTGGCCTTCTTAATTATACTTTTACACTTGACTTGCTAGAGTTCATGCTCCTTTCTATTTTCCTCAGTAGCATTTGACTTCCAATTTTTAAAATATGACTTTGTTTCTTATCACCTCTTTTACTCTGTTGTTTAGCCATGGTGACATTTTTTTGTGTTTCTTTTAGTGTTTTTTTTCTCTTAAGTTTGGGGTATGCATATAGTTTGAGCTTCATTATGGTGTTTTAAAAGTTTCCATGCAGCTTGCAGCCATTTCACTTTTCTGACTTTTCCTTTCATTTTTATTCCCCTCCTCCCCCCTCCAACAAGGATAAATTTAATTACATTATGGTCACCATTACCAAGTGGTTCAGCTATATTAATCTCTTGGACCAGATCCTATGCAGCACTTGGGACTAAATCAAGACTTGCCTCTCCCCTTTCGAGTTCCAGGAGTAGCTGCTCCAAGAAGCAGCATTAGTGGTGTCTAGAAAGTGTATCTCTGCATCCTGTCCTGAGATTACATGTACCCAGTCAATATGGGAATAGTTGAAATCCCCCATTATTATTATGTTTTCTGTTTTTGTAGCCCCTCTAATCTCCCTGAGCATTTCACGATCACTGTCACCATCCTGGACAAGTGGTTGATAATATATACCTACTGCTATACTCTTATTATTCAAGTATGGATTGCTATGGAAGGCAATCTGAATTTACCTAACTAATAAACTGTGGGCAGTAAAATAGTTGATGGTAGGCAGATAATACCAATGAACTGGTGCCTATGATTTCTCTTACCGTTTATCATTTGAATTCTGGTTGTGCCTAGCATTCACAAATGGGATTGGGGCCCCATCATGCTAGCTGCTCTACATACATAACATATGGTAAGACCCTGTGAACAGAGAGCGGGGGGAAAGGATAAAATAAATGGGGTGGAAATCAAAATTGCCTAGGTTATTTGGGTAGTGTGAGAAAAAACATTAGGCAGCGGCTATGGGGGGAGTAACCTCTGAGCTGAGAGAGGCCCCTTACATCCCCTACACCACCTTGAAATTCTCCGTCATTAAGTATAAAGCAGTTTATGGATAACCGGACAAATTATTATAGTTCTGGCTTCAGACTATTTAAAGACATGAGCTGAGCATATGCTGAGAAGAGAAAGCTACAAGATCAAAGCCAAGTGACCCCAACAGTTGTTATTATTTATTATTATTTTACAGAAGTGCCTAGAGGATTCAACCAGGTTGGGAACCCAGTTTAATAGGTATAATATAGACAGCCCCTCTCCCAAAGAGCTTACAGTCTAAAAGGCAAGATGTGGTAGGTGGGTAAAACGAACAAATGAGCCCGATTAGGAAAAATACAGGCATGTTTTAGCATAGACTCAAGGTTTACACAATTCACAGGTGTAATAAGCCAACCAGTAGCAATAATCAGAGTCAATATCACAACTCGTCAGCTCATCATTATTGGAAATAGTTTATAAATTGAAGAAGAAAAGAGCCAAGTCTTTTTGGTTTGCTCACCTGCATTTTCAGTAAATAGAAGGCAAATGTCCAGGAATTCTTCTTCTTGTTGAAGTTTAATATTAATTAGTTTATCCAGAACAACTGTGCCCCAAATTCTAGTGAGCCAATATGGGAGCATTCCAACTTTTCTGAACTGTTTCACTGCATCTTTACTTCAAGGCATGTGGTCAAGGATGGATTTTGAAACTAAAAAGAAAAACAAATCTGTCCTACAGCTTTTGCAGTACACCAGCAGAGCTGTACTCGGAATAAGAGGGCTGATGTCTGATTGGGGTTGCGGAGGTCAGGAGATAGCAGTGTGAGCCGTTGTTTTAATGCTGAGCAGTACACTTTGTGCTCTTTGTTAGGTGGCCATATGGAGCAGCATAGCAACTAGTAAGAAGTAGGGTCATTCCTTCTGGAACGAGCGGAGAAGGTATAAACTAGTAAGGGCCAGTGATAAGCATTTGATACTGATGGCTGGTGCCAAGATGAAGTCTGTTACCTATTGTGCTACAATTGCCTTATGCCAGTTTCTTCTAAAAATAAAATAAAATCAGCAATGCAATATGTTACTGGATTTTTAACTTCTGTAAAGGCAGTGGGATTGATTTTCCTCTTCGCATATGCCAGGTAAATCAGGTGCAGTTCTATCAAAATCAGTGGAGTTACACAAGCTATAAAACTGGTCTAAGACTCAGGCTCAGTGGGCGTATGATCGACCATTTCTGTATCTCCAATAATGAAAACAAGGATATGTGCTAAAGCAGCAGGGGCTCTCCAACGTTTTCATTGTGTGAACCACATACTCAGAGAGGGGTTGTCTCATGAGCACCTTCCCTTCCATTCACTATCACACAGACCACCTCCTCTCCCATTTCCAATCAGATATCCTTCCTGTGGCAACACTACAGTGATTACTTATATAGTAAAGTAATATTAGGGAAGTATTTCACCATCTTTTAATGGCAGTTTGTAGCTGAAAACAAGGAGGAGAAATGGCACAATGTGACCTGCCAGGTCTTCCACACACCACAGTTTTGGGAACCTTCATGCTGAAAGTAAGAGAAAAAAACTCTGAGTCCATTTAAGACTGATCGATCCAGCAGGGGTCGATTTATCGCATCTAGTGAAGACGCGATAAATCGATCGCCGAGTGCTCTCCCGTCGACTCCAGTACTCCACCGAAGCGAGAGGTGCAGGCAGAGTTGACAGGGGAGTGTCAGCAGTTGACTCACTGCAGTGAAGACACCGTGGTAAGTAGATCTAAGTATGTCAACTTCAGCTACATTATTCACTTAGCTGTAGTTGCGTAACTTAGATCGATCCGCCCCCCCGGTGTAGACCAAGCCTTAGTTTAGACTCTT
This sequence comes from Chelydra serpentina, assembly GCA_037349315.1. NCBI lineage: Eukaryota > Metazoa > Chordata > Testudines > Chelydridae > Chelydra > Chelydra serpentina. The sequence continues at coordinate 61,841,778 of JBAIAC010000002.1, read as the reverse complement.
ATGTACCACATGTTGGGTAACAACAAGAAAGGATTCCATTCTTGTACAACTAAACTGGTTTTTTATTAAGAGGACTATTTACAGAGATGCTGCAGCAGCAGCTAGCATTCCAGCCATGTGCACACAGACTGACTTCCTGGTGCCTCATCCAAACTCTTCCCTCCTGCACCTGTACTTCTCCCTACAAGTTCCATGAAGGTGGTTAGGTGGACTTTTCCTGCCTTCTCTCAAAGAAGAAACTTTGAGTGCTTGTACTCATCATGCAGAGAAAATGTTTTACTTTGCAACTGCTCAGCTGTATGTCACTAGTATTTCAGCGTGCCACCTATCCATATTGCAGAACATTGAAGCTGACTTAAAAATCGGAAGGAAATTAATATTACTGGGGGGGCTTTTATTCAGGCATTATTCCTGCAATTTCCTGCATGGTGCCCATGAGGAAGATGGTTGTTGTGTTCCAGTGCAAGTGTGAGCAGATCCGCACATGGGTGCAAATAAGGTTAAGTATTGGTGTTGTCCTTTGCACTAAGCAGAAGTAGGAATTACACCCCAGCTCACAGGGTAGACATACCCTAAGATTGTTACTAGTCAAGAGTAACTTGATGGCATTGGCTATGCAGCAACATTCTAACTAATGGTTGATTGGATTTCTCTGTTCTGCTCATCATTTTCTGCGTGTTTTTCTATGCAACTCTCAATATCTTTGCTGTGCAATATAAGGCCAACAATGTTTCTGCAGGTTGCCATCAGTCCAAAGTGTATAATTTTTTTCCTCAAGAGTCTTACCTTCATCCCTGTGGTTTATATGATACTTAGGAAATTGTTAAACAGTTTTCAGAAATTTCTAGGTAACAGCGTTCTGTGTTAGAGCTCTATTCTGCCAACGGCAAATTTGTTCTGATGATGTAATACTTTCATCTTGTGTTTCATTGGTTGAGTTAGTCTTATCTTCATGACAGTTGTATGAGTGGAGTTCTGGAAAGAATCAATATATGCCAGTTCTCAGGTAGCAGAATCAGAAGATTCCAGTTCTCATGTAGTAGAATTAAGCTTCTTAATTAATCAAGTGTCATTTTTTTCAAACTGCGTCCAACTCTTAAATACTATAGGGCTGTGCACGGTTTATCTTTTTCAGTTTGGGGAACAGAAACAAACCAAGACCACAGTGAAATTATAGTGGAGTGTTTCCAATTAAATCTAGCAGTTGCAGAACAGACCTCTAAATAAAGTATTCCTTCAAAAAGCAGAATAAATACTTTTAAGCAGGTCAAAGGTTGTTATCGGAGACTCCTTCAGTGGATTGCAGGCAGCCTAGAGCAGAGCTGAAACTGGCATGAAATGTTTTAAATTCATGTTTTTTAAAGTAACCCTCTCCTTTCTCTAATAAAACACTGGACTGTGGCCAAAATTTCATGGATGAGGGTCCACTACATTTAATACTCAAAAGCAAAATTGTAAACATCAAAAACATTCCTCTGAAGAGTATTTATTTACTGACCCATACTGTACCTGTATTAATAATGGCATTATTACGATTCCACATCACTATTACCTCAAACACAATCCGAATATTTTCCTCCAGAAAATTATGGCATCTATTTGGGGGAGGGGAAAGAACTCCTAAAGATTTCAGCCTCCTTTTGAAAACTCTGGCCCAGGAAGGTCACAGGAGTCTAATCCTTTGCTGCTTCCATTCCTTTTCCACTATTTTCCATCCCTGCTGCATAGCCCGGTACTTCAGCCTGTGTGCTAGCACCACAGAGAATATGAACACAACATTCATATTTCAACATCACAAGTTGCTGACTGCGAGGCTGTCTGCTTTAAATGTATAGCAATGATGTTTTCATTGTAAATCATAACTTGCAGTTATCTCACTTCTTAGAGAAGTACCAGGAACACAGAATCCTCAGGTCTTTGGATTAATGCTTTTCAGACTGAATCTCTGAGATATCTACAGGGACAAACTGTGTACTGGGTTATAAAGCAATAGCCCCAGTTCATGAAAAGGACATTGAAATGTTACTAAGAAAATGGCATTTCCCTACTTGTTATGTATATACTTTGGAATTTGAAGCAATATTTATAATGATACCTTATTGTGGTTGGTATGGAAGTGTCTGGGACATGGAGGTTCACTATAGTCAGCCTTTCTCCACCTGAGGAATCTTATTACATTCAAGGTGGTTTGGGGAACTGATCAGTGACCTGATATATGGAAGTTGGATGAAAATGCCAGTAACCCTTTAGAAGAAGGTTCCCGGGGAAGCCTGCATTCTTGAGAGCAAAGCCAACTATCATGAAGAACCAGCCCTTCCTCCCACAAATTACTTGGGATCGGAGTGATGTGCTAACAAACCAGGTTCTAGGGGAGGAAATGGAATTGAGGGCCTAGATTAACTAGATGCCAAATGGAGGAGCTGAGCCAAGGTACAGAGTTGTTGGGACTGGAGGCTAGGAGAGTCAGCAGAGAACATGGGCAGGTGCTGACAGCTGTACAGCCATGCAGAGGAGTGGAAATGAGAGGCCAAGGAAGTAAAGCAACTGAGCAGCCTGGAGGAAACACCCAGCAAAGAGAGCCTGGCAGAGCAGGCCCAGACGAGGCTGCCACAATACCGTGTGTGGAGCTGAGAAGGGCTACACAGAACAAGGTGTTCACCAGGCTCTGTGGGGCTATGTAAACACTAGCCAGAGGCTGAGAGAACACTGAGAGCGTGTCGGAGGCAGCTGATAAGCTATATGCTGGCAGCGGTTCTGACAGCATAGCGTTGGTGAAGCCATTGCAATGCAACGTACAAGACAGCATGCTAGAGTGGCTCTAGAGCTCCAGGGAGAACAGGCAAAACATCTCTCTTACCCACCCCTGCAGGAAGCCAGCGCCCCTGAGCAGTATCCCCTGATAGCCCAACCTTCCCTCCCTGAACCCTTTGGAAAGGCTAGTGCTGTGGTGGGAGCTCTCCTCCTGCAATCCCTGCAGGCAGATGCTGCACAGAGGTATAATACCCCCAGTCAGGTCTGGACTCCATTGAGGTAGGTTTTATACAAACATGTAGAAAGACACACTCCTTGTCTCAAATCACTTACAGGCAAAGAAGGTAAGTGACATCTGATGGGCTGGGGGACAGAGAGAGACAATATATTCCATTTTTAGAGATTTATATCCATATTAGGATGCTAAAATAGTTATGTTTAGATAAAGTGTGTCCATTATCCTTATCTGTCCCGCTGCCTAGCCATCATTAACTGGCCATTAACCTAGCCGCTGCCTAACCATCATTAACTATATTCATTCACAAGTTCAGTAGTGGGCCTTGAGGAGAGATTTGAAGTGGGCCTTGAGGAGAGGTTTGAAGGAGAGGATAGTGCCCTTACAGATCAGTCAGGAAGAGCATCCCGTGTGTAAGGGGCAGCATAAAAGAAACGAAGAGATATCTGTAAGAGAAGATGATAAATAGGTTTGCACCATTGGTGGAAGGGAGGACAAGGCTAAATCTTATTCTGTATGGGTGTCTGGTATGGGGGTGCTTTTTGTTAAGTATTTGTCCATTCTCTTTCAACTGGGGAAAATACAGAAACTTTTTCTCTTATGAGCTTTTTAGGAGGTCATTGGGGGTACATCTACACTGGAATAAAAGACTGGTGGCACGGTTGGCCTGGGTCAGCTGACTCAGGCTTTCAAGACTAAAAATTGCTGTGTAGACATTTGGGCCTGGGCTGGAGCCCAGGCCCTGGGATTCCCCCCTCCTCGTGGGATCCTAGAAGTCCAGCCTGAGCCCAAACATCTACAGATCAATTTTACAGCCCTGCAGTCCAAATAAGATGACCTGGGTCAGCCACGGGTGTTTAATTGCTGTTTAGATGTACTCTGAATCCGTTTGTTTCACTTAGGCTAGGTCCACGCTACCCGCCCGATTCGGCGGGTAGAGATCGATCTTCTGGGATCGATTTATCGCTTCTCATCTGGACGCGATAAATCGATCCCAGAAGCGCTCCCCCGTCGACTGCGGAACTCCTGCTCGCCGAAAGGAGGAAGCGCTGTTGACGGGGGAGCCTACCTGTGCCGCGTGGACCCGCAGTAAGTTAACTTACTTCGATCTAGGAAACGTTGACTTCAACTACGTTATTCTCGTAGCTGAAGTTGCGTTTCCTAGATCGATCCCCCGCCCCAGTGTGGACAAGCCCTTAGATTTCCAGCACCTGCATTAGTCCTTTATCTGGAGACTCTAGCCCAGATTTGTAGAATAGTTCACTCAAGTTCCAATCTTTTTTTTTTTTTTTGGACCTGGGCCTAGTTTTAAAAGAACTTCAGCTGATTTGTGACTTAAAGTTGACATCATGCAATACAGCAGATTCATCACAAAACATGGTCAAACTCATCAACTTTCGTGTTGAATATTGATTGACCTGAAACTCACTAGAATTAAGATTTGAAATGGGTCTGATCTGCAAGTTTTGGATTCAGATCCAAACTTTCTCAAAATGTGGAGTTCCTATCTGAGTCTTTGGCTGTGGTTCAGCTCTAATAAATACCAAAGAACAATGCTGCTACATGCAGGGGTCTCCCTGCAAACTTGAACTGCTTTGCTGCTCGCAGCTCTGATAGGCTATTCAAATCCCTGTAGGGAATTTTCCATTAATTTTCTTTATGCTCATCCCTTTTTCAAGCTAAACTTTCCCAGTCATCTGCTAGCAACAAGATAGACATGATAGCCATTGGCTCTCTCGTTTCTTAATTTACAACTAATATCCAAAAGTTATCCTTCATGTCCCAAGATCCTCACTCCAAGGTTTGTGCTCAGCTGCTTATCTCTTTCCCAAGACACAACCCCTTTTCACATGAGATCAGTGACGTTCTGTTTCTTTGGAAATTGAGCCATTTTCCTATATTCATTCACAAGTCATTTCCTCTACAGATATCACTTGAGAGTTTCTACAAATTTGTCCAAAAGATAAGTAGATGAGACCCAGACAGAGTCTGGATTCAGCATTGCTTTTCTATATCCTTTTCTGCGGGTGAAGTGCGGGAGGGTGAGTGAAGTTCCTTGCTTATCTGATGATTTACACTTCCACAGGCTATTATCATTATTAAGCAGTAAAATCATTTGTTTCCCATTTGAAAGTGCTACTATCCTCCAAAGAAAGAAAATGGCTCTTATTCTCTTAGGTCAAATGTGATACTAGGATGGCCAGGTCACTGAGTCTTTCCTTCTCACACAATTGCTGGAGTATGGATGCAAACAGCTTATAATGGAAAGCATTCTGGAGAGATCATAAACTGAGTTCCATGCTGCCTGTATGTCTCTCTTACTGTTTGGGGGAAAACTTGCCTAGTGTTTGTGCATGCTGTTGAACAGCTGCCATGAGCTGCATTATACTTCTGTAATGGAGTGATTCTTCTATATGCAGTATAGAGCAGGGGTGACCAAACGTACTGACCCTCCGAGACACATACGACAATCTTCAGAAGTTCGAGGGCAGAGGCACGCCTGCTGAGGCTCGGGGCTTCAGTCTTGAGTGGCAGGCATGCCGCATGAGGCTGAAGTCCTGAGACCTCCCTCCCCACTGCCAGAGGAATGTGGGGTCACATGCCTCCCCCAGATTTCTGCCAGGGTTTGCTGGTCCCATTTGGTCACATGGTGCTGCCCAGGCCCAGCAAGCTGGGAGCTGTGGCCTTGGGGAGAGGCAGCGGCAAACAGCTGGGAGTTGCAGGGAGAGCTGCTGCTTTTGCTGCTGTCTCTCCCCACAGAGCTAACACCTGGAAGCTGCAGGGAGGGGCCACTGAGAGTAAGAGGGGGGGCATGACTTAAGCTGTTGGAGGGGGCAGGGGGATGAACCTTTAAATTGTGCCCTCCCCACTCTCAGCAGACACCAGTGGTCTCTCGCAGAAGCCCCTAGCCCCACCACCCTGACATAGGGCAGAAGCCCCGAGCTCCCCCCACAAGTCTGGTAGGCAGAGAATGTGGGGGGTGCCTCTGCAAGCCACACTTTAACTGTAAAAGAGCCACAGTTTGGCCACCCCACTATAGAGTATGTAAAGTGCTTTGGGAAATCTAGATTGCAAGCGGTTGGGGGCAGGGGCCGTCTACTACTCTGTGTGTGCAAAGTACCTAGCACACCAGGGCCCCACTCTTGGTAGGCCCTTAGGCACTACCGTAATAAATGTTCAGTAGTAATAATCATATTATTGCCATTAGAGGCTAGATTGTGCATTCCTTACTCATGGTAGGAAGCACTTACTGTGATGGTTCTTAGGGTACCTGGGACTGTGATCACCTTGTTACCAGCATGAGGGAGTCTTGCCTGTGCCTGGCTGGGTGCTAGCTGCCTAACACCACCAGTCCTTCAGCCATTCAAGCATTCTCCTCAGTGCTATGCCAGCCCTGTCTTTGTATTGCAGGTTAACAATAGGTGCACCCCAACCCCTGATTCCCTTTGAATAATCCCCCTGCATTATCCAGTCCCAGACACTGACTACTCACAGAAATTCCAGCTCCTCTGCCCTCAATGGTGCAATGTACACCAGTTCACTAGTTTTATTTTAAATCACCATTCCTGTAAAATTGCACAGCCCTTCTGAGCACTTATAATAAAAGAAAAGGATTTTATTTAAGAAAGAATGGAGAGTTAACTAGAAAGAAGAGAGAGTGGTGGAAACAACTGGTTGCAATATAAAACAAAATAATAAAACATAAACCTGGGTCTACACTTAATAGTTACCTTTCCTATCTAATAAAGTAGGTTTGTTGAGTCTGAAGGTTCAGTTTCTTGCACAGCTGTCTGGTTTCACAGGAATCAGCATACACTTTTTCATGAGAACACTCCTGTTTCCCAAGATGTCTCCCCAGTGAAAGGATCCAGAGGGTCTTCCCGCTTCCTCTGTTATACTGAAAGTCTTTTTTCTTTATACACGGAGTGAACCTCTGTCTGTTGTAATGTTCCTTTTCTATCTCCAAGTGGTTTCAATTGTTTTCAGTTGTCTCAGATCGTTTTTCCATTGATAGTCTTGGGATGGCGCAAGGCTACAAAATTGAGCCGGGCATTACATCACCAGCCAGCCAGGGGGGTGACAACTTCCTCATACTTGAATGGGCCATCACCAAGACATATTGTCCCCTTGTGACTAACTTTAACTCCACTTCCATAACGCGTACTTTCAACATAGTTACATTATTCCTTAAATATTAAATTATCCATACCTATATCTCAGAATGATTATGAATCTTGACAAGTTATGAGCTTTCTGTCGATACCTTACATGTTACTCTTTATGAATAAAGAGTTATGGACAAAGGGTATTTTGGATACCCTGAAAAATATGTTCTTGATATAGTAAGTTTGTAAGCTTTGAAATTAGAGTTGTCTGCAACGAATAGGGGACCTTTCCCAAAGAGCCTGTGTCACACATACTCATACAAGTTTCATTTACATATGGGATAATGTGTGAGCAAGAGCTCACCACCATGAGCAAAGGTTGTGCAATCTAGCCCATGTAACTAAGCATAGCACTATTTTTCTTTTGACACAGATTACTCTTATAAGCAATTTTTCTCTTTAAAGATCTGTCCTTGAAAATTTACAACTATTTACTTTTTAATCCCATCTTGCCTCACTTAAGATCAAATCCTGAGAAGCTGCAACTTCTCATTGAGCTCATTGTTCAGCAGATGATCAGCACCTCTCAAAACCCGATCCATATTGAGCCTAGCCATGCCCCTAAAGTGACATCACTGAGAACCCAGGAAAGAGACAGTGCAGCACTTTCAAACTCTCTTGAGCTTAGACAACAGTCTTTAATGTTTTATTTTGTTATACAACAGGAATAATCTGTTACTGTGCAGCATGTTTGCAACAAATGGCTTTTGAGATTGATTAAAGTCCAAGTAAAGATGAACCATTTAATCAATCTCAGCAACTGTTTACTCCACATATGTTTATTTAGATTTTCCTTAGTTCAAATGACCAGTTATCTTCTTTTTAGCCTTTTAATCCACTCTAGTATAGAACCTTATATAGAGTTGGACCCTTCCCGACCCTGAGTGGTACATCACCTGCATAGTGCATATAAACATACTTCTGAACCAGACATTATATACATGTAGCATCCCAACCAAGGACACGAGGGCAATGAATGTTACTGGAAGCTGGACATCACTTCAGAACTATCCACAAGGTTTGCCATGTTTTCTGTTCAATGGCTGTACACTTCTGAGGTAAATATGTTACCTCAGGAGAGAGTGATTTGGCTTCAAAATATGGGAGTGACTCTTCAGTCTTTATAATTAACTTCATTGTCTATGCCCCAATTTATCAATCTATAAAAGAGTATTATAACAGAAGTCTACTTGATAAGGGTCTTATGAGGATTCATGTTTGTAAAGTACTTTGAGATCCTGGACTGCTAGGCATCATAGAGGTGTCAAATTTCATCATAGACTAGAATGGAAATCTTTTAGAATCTTGTATCAGTGCTGGTTTTCTTAGATAACCTGCAATTTTCTATGATGTGCCCTCTTGAGAAAATACTCTCATCAAATAAGATCTGCCAGTGGTTCTTACCAATCTAACTGCATCAGCATATCATGCCTCACTTTGTTATGCTGTGTGACAAATCAGTGGGTTACTGTAGTTCCAGATGTTTCAACATCTCTATCATGATCAAGGGGTTATGACTTACCCACAAAAATACACCAGATTCCAGGCTGACAAATGGCAACTAAAGCCTCAGCCTGAGAGTTGATCATTTTGAAAAAATGGAAAGAAATCACACTGGGATTTTTATGTCAAAAGAAAAGTTTGGATACGACATCCTTTTGTAATCAAATAAATGAAAAATAGCGTGCTTTTGTATTATGAAGCCTAGTAACCACCACTGGTTGCTATTGAAAAAAATGGACTGGTTGCTACTGAAAAAATTGGACAATGAAAGCACATGGTTTTTTTTGTTTGTTTTTTCCTTTTCATTGAAAAAATATGTTGCTGCATATGCAAATTGATATTGAATTTGCTACAGAAGTCTATAAATTTTTAGCATGTGTACTCAGTGTGCATAAGAGCTGGCTGCATTAAAGTCTCCTAGCCATATATAATTAATAAAACACATGTGTGTTCAACCTAATTTTGTGTGCAGCCTAATTTTAAACTGCCTATCAGTTTGCAGTGTAAATCTTCATTTTGGTTGGTATTTTAAATGTTAATGAATGTGTTTACATTTAAATGTATTCTGTAAACTTAAGACAAGTCATGCATTGGTTTATATACATGTAACAAAGATGGTGAATGTATTAAAAGCCCATAGAAGTTAGGGCAAAAAGTAAGGAAATGCTAACTTAATGGCAAAAAGCATGTCCTCTAACAGCTAGGCACCATGGTGTGTCCCTTATTTACTTTTATGGTGCACCCCATTGTGCCTGAGTGTTGGAGGATATATGTCACATTTCGTCCTCAAGGGCCTAAGTGTGAATTTCCTGTTATTTTTTTCACAACTTTAAAAGTTGTTTCAATGCCGTTTTTGTTAGAAGAACTTAAGTAAAATGTATTTTATATACTGTCGGTGACTAAGCATGACAAATCGCAACCCCAAAGGGAAATAATGAAGAAAATTATAGACTGAGGGAAAGGAAGGAGGGGCTTAGAGTGGAATGGCTCTTTTAATCTAGGTCTATGGTGCCCCTCATTCTGGAGCAAATTTGCACACAGCCTGGATAATTGGACCCACTCTGTAGCCACAAAGCTTTGCTATCCAGTCTTCTACGTGGTACATCCTCACAAGGAAGAATGCCTGATAAATGTGTATATAGCCATTTGACTCCAGCCCTACTATTCTTTTTGCCTGCACCACCCTAAACTATACAGAATGATGGCACACAGGAAGGCTCTGCAAAGCTGGGCTTCCCAGAACATAGGGGATCACCTTCTGTATGTACTCCCCAAATCTTTTTGCCTTCACCTCCCATGCAGCAGAACTAAGATCTAGGGTCCTCTCCACACGAAGAAAATTGAAGACCTGTAAAAGCTCAGGTCCCTTGGCACTTGAGAGTTCATTAATGGTGCAATTTTGTTGGGAAAAAAGTGCTAACAAGTTTATTAGTTAAACTTTCTTCCTGAGTTTTCACAGGAAATTTCTTAATTTTCAACAAAAACTTTGCAGACCATTTCTAAGGTATTTGAAATCCCCTGCCTGTATTTTAACAAATACCTTTGGTACAGAGATTTTCCTCCAGAGATGCTAAATGTAGCAGGGGAAGCAGAGCTGATTAGGATGTCAGACTTTGCTTTGCAAAAATTACATAGCTAACTGGAAAGAGCAAAACTTCACCAATAAAACCTTTCAGTACCAAATTTGATACAAATGTCTTTAAATGTTGCAAATTTTCTAGAATTATGCTGTCACTTTTGCAACTGTTTTGTGAAATTTTAGAAGCAATTGCTAGTAAGCAAAATGCTTTAAAGAAAGGAATTCCAGAAAAAAAAAATCTTGCAACACTAAGTTTACCAGGCAACATGCTATTGAGGATGAGACTAATTAGTATTATTAACCTTAGAAGCAATATAATACAATAACTAGGTCACAGTGTGGGTCATCTGGAGACCTTGGTTCAATTCCCAGTTTGGCTCTTTGGGTAAATCACTTTGACTCTCTGTTTCCACCCGCATCCTTTGTGTGCCATTTAGATTGGAAGCTCTTTGGGGCAGGGCTCTCTCTTATGATGTGTGTAGAGTGCCTAGCACAATGGGATCCTGTAGCGCTGTGATAACTCACTGGTGCGGCACCTCCTGCTGGTCGACTGGGAATTAGCTCTTTCCAGCTCCGGAGCATCCTCTGCAGGCCGGTGTCTCACCGTTGCTGGCCACCGTTTCCCTCCCGGGTCCCGGTGCCCTTCTATCTGGGGTGCTGCCCCCGGCAATACCCACACACTCTGGATCTCCCCTCCCCAGGGAATCCCCAACCCTCTATCCCCACCTTGCCTCAATCTATGGCTACTGCCAGTCAGCATCAAGCCCCCGCTTCCTGGGGCAGGCTGCAGTGTAAAGGCCACTCATCATAGGCAAGGGGGGGTTGGACCTGCTGCCTTTCCCTGCAGCCCAGTACCTTTTCAGGCCTTCCTATCAGGCCGCAGCCTGGGAGGTCACCAGGCCTGAGCTCCCCAGCTCAGCTTGCCCCTGCCCCAGCACTGTTCTACCCTCAGTACCCTTCACTCCTTCAGGCAGCTAGGTCCAGCTCTAAAGCTGAAGGGAGAGTGTTCTACCTAGCGCCTCCCTGAGCCCTTATAACAGAGCCAGGTGTGGCCTGATTGGGGCGTGGCCCGGCTGTGGCTGCTTCTCCAATCAGCCTAGCCCTTACTTTCAGCCCCAGCCCTCTCCAAGGGCTGGCTTTTAACCCTTTCAGGGCTGGAGCGGGTAACCACCCCGCTACAGATCCCCATCTCAGTTGGGGGAGTTGTCTCTCAATATTACTATACAACTACGGTGTTGTAGAGTGAAAGCCGAAGTGAGGCTCGTAATATCTTAGATGGGAGGCCCTACAGGCATCCCATAAATACCCAAACTTTCCAACATGGAATTGAACATTCAGTGTTGTCTGACATTGTATCGTCATCTCTAGTTTAGGGACAGTCATCCCCGAAATGTTCACCAGTTCATAAGTGGTTGGGCAGGCGAAGCATGCAATCTAAATACAGGTCTGTGACCCGCCCTTTGTCAAAGCTGTCCCTGTCTGATTGGAAGCTTTCAAAACAAACATTTGTGGCTGGGCGTTAGCACTTTCTTGGCTGCTAAGGTTTTCTTTATTTTTGCTTCATTCTGCTGGCTCAACAATATGGTGACAGCCATGACTTTGACTCCGTGACATAGAATCATAGAATCATCGAATCTCAGGGTTGGAAGGGACCTCAGGAGGTCATCTAGTCCAACCCCCTGCTCAAAGCAGGACCAACCCCAACTAGATCATCCCAGCCAGGGCTTTGTGAAGTCTGACCTTAAAAACCTCTAAGGAAGGAGATTCCACCACCTCCCTAGGTAACCCATTCCAGTGCTTCACCACCCTACTAGTGAAAAAGTTTTTCCTAATATCCAACCTAAACCTCCCCCTCTGCAACTTGAGACCATTACTCCTTGTTCTGTCATCTTCTACCACTGAGAACAGTCTAGATCCATCCTCTTTGGAACCCCCTTTTAGGTAGTTGAAAGCAGCTATCAAATCCCCCCTCACTCTTCTCTTCTGCAGGCTAAACAATCCCAGTTCCCTCAGCCTCTCCTCATAAGTCAAGTGCGCCAGCCCCCTAATCATTTTTGTTGCCCTCCGTTGGACTCTTTCCAATTTATCCACATCCTTCTTGTAGTGTGGGGCCCAAAACTGGACACAGTACTCCAAATGAGGCCTCACCAGTGCCGAATAGAGGGGAATAATCACGTCCCTCGATCTGCTGGAAATGCCCCATACAGTGTAAACAGTGGCATCAGACACAGGGAAAATAAAAATTTTTTAAAAAAAGTCCAGCACCTTTCCTGTGAAATGCCAGCTCCAATCTGTGCAGAGCCAGTGGTAAATTACCCACCTGTTTTCACTTACTTAACATTAAAAAACACTTGTACATCATTACACTTTTGTATCAGATTAGTGAAAATGAATACTAGCACAATATGAGGTAAACATCACTAATGTGGTAGAAGGTTGTTTGTACCTTACAATGATAAGATTAACTGTGGCACAGATAGATTCAAGTGTGCTTGATTATGGCTTCTTTGAGGCCCAGCTCACAAGTTAATCAAAGAGCCCTTCCCACACCACAGCATACTCTTTGCTTCTTTGTCTTAGCCTGAGCTAACTGAGGCACCCACGTTTGAAAATTTGACCTTATTACTTACAAAGGGCCGCAAACGGCCTGATTCAATGCCCACTGATAGACTCCCGTTGACTGCAATGGATGTTGTATTGGGTTCATCATTGTGACTAATGGAGACAGATCGGTACTGAAGGCTGTAAGGTGTTGTGCCACCCCAGCGGGTGTTTTGGGAGACATTGAGAAGCACAATGCCTCCGAGAGCTGATGGACAACAATGTGCCGCCCCTTCACAAGGGTGCAGCATGTGCTTCTCTTAATGGTTAGTCCCATCCCCCATTCATTCTCCACCCTCACTGTCATTTCTTGTATTGATCCTGCAAGGCGCTGTGCACTCTGATGCAGTGCTGAGCACTCTTACCTCCCATAGAAGTCAGTGGGAATGCCAGGTGCTCAGAAACTTGCAGAATCAAGCCCTTTGCCTGTTGGCCCCGTAGGGTGGGGTGCACAGAAGGACAGGTTTCTTGCACCTGAATCAGGGCCAACCATAGTCTGGCCCAAAATATGCAAATAAAATGGAGCCAAGTGCCTGCTTTAGTCACTGCATTCAATACAACGCTAAGTCCTGTGCTTGGATGCTTGACTTCCATTGGCTTCAATGAGAGCGAGGTGTGCACATCTGAGGGCAGCATTTGCTCCAGAACCATTTTTTTCTGATCATTGATTCCTCAACTTGTCGTTACATTTGAAGGTGAAAGGATATGTACATGCCCACACACACACACACACACACACACACACCATCATCAATTTATTTTCATTAAATCCATGCAAATTTCACTTCTGCAGGTTGTTTACAAGGTTTCTCTACATCCACATCACAAAATCTGTCACCATGATTGCCACTAATTGCCACCCTTGTTGGAAATCTCAGCAGAGGGGCCAAAGGTTGCATGGAAATAGACTGAATTACCATCTAATGCAGAACAAGAGTGAGGCGCATTGGTAGGGCAGTGACGGGAAACTTGCACTATCTCTGCCCAGAATTGTACCTATTCCACAGATACATGATTATTCTGGTTGTTATTTATTTAGATAACAGTAGCACCCAGAGGCTGCATCAGGGGCCAATTACATAGGCCCCTCCCCCAAATAGCATACAGTAAAAGATTTCAGTTTCCAGGCTGTGTCTTTGGCAACTTTCATAAGTGCTGCCATAGGTCCGGCAACAAAACACAAACCTCAGCTTTGTGGGAGATCCAAGGGCAATGGAAGATTCAGACTAACCTTCAAGGGAGAAAACCCATCTGAAAAATGGATAACAGATAATAATTAATAACAATAAAAAGGAATCAAATCTCATGCTCCCAGAAATAAACTAATTGGATGCAGGGGTCAGGAAGATATTTTCATCCAGTATGCAGCATTGCACAGTTGACTAGTACATTGTTATTAGGAAAGCAGGTGTGTTTTGGTTTTGGTTTTTCTGTTTGGTTCGTTTGGTTTGGGGTGGGTTTTTTCAGTTGGTTGGTTTGGCTTGTTTTTTTTGTGGTGGCAGGGATCATTCATTTTTTATCTGACACATCAAGGTTTGGCCAGTGTCAGAGGCAGGTTACTGGACTAGATGAATCCAGTATGGCAATGCCAGTGTGTCCATTGGATTGAGACAGTGGGTTACATCACTTTATACATGCACATCTGCTATCCCTTAGTTGTGAATGTTACTCCAGATGGTAATCAAGAAGGTGGTTTTATAACCCACATTAAGAGGACTGTCTGCTGACAAGTTATGTGTTTTCTTCCCTTGGGTACATGCTGTCAAGATGGATAAGTGCAAGTGGTTGAAATTTGGTTGTTAACTCTGAATAATAATAATACTTTGCATTTTTTTCACATCTTCCATCCAAGGATCTCAAAGCACTTTAAAAAATCATTAACTGAACCTCATAACACCACTATGAAGTAGGTAATTATTGTTATCCTGATTTTACAGACAGTGTTAGCTTTGACACAGTGAAAGTGATTTCCCCACGGATGTACAGGAAGCAGAGCTGGTCAAAAAAAATGCCAAGGATTTTTCACAGGAAATTAAAAACATTTTTAAAATTTCTTTAATAAAATGTTGAGGATTTGCAGTGAAAAACCAAATCCAAAAAGGTTCAGTTTTTGAAAACATTTTTTTGTTTAAAAAAGAATAAATTGATTTTTGATTTCTTATTGAATAACCAGACAATTTCAACCAAAATGAAAATCAAACACGCGTTTTTATTAAAACATTTTAACCAGTTCTAACAGGAAGTCTGGGAAAAGCTAGCAGGTTTTCTTTTTCTTAGATCTATGCTTCAACCTCTAAAACAAATTTCCTCTTTGGGAAGGTTTTGACCGTTAGCTTCTTAATGAATGGCTGTGATTGGTTAATATTGGACCAATAAGGGTATAATGACCCAGGTCAGTGTTGCTGCTTATTCCAATGTCCTTTGTCCACATCGGGCAGTTTTTTGCAGTCTGTTTCCTCCCTTGATGAAAAGTAAAACTGTTCACTAGCACTAAAATGCCTGTTTTCACACTGACTCTATAGTCTCTCCCTCCCATCCCCCATCTGTTTTTAAAAGCTCTGCAAATGTGTACTTGAAGGCTGAGAAATTATAGACACCAGGGTCATAATCTTGTGCAAATGAGAGAGCAGGGCTGAGTTCTGGTGTTTCTTTTCTGCTCATTTTCCAGTATTGGTTATTAGATTTTCAAACACAAGACTACACCCTTAAATGATGGGGACATTTTGTGATCCTTACGAAGAATAGAAGACGCATTCTGCTGATCCCTCTGATCAGTGATGTACTGGGGGAAGGGGTAATGAATGAAGTGTGGGTGGCAATATTGCCTGTTCATTTGCTCAGCTTAGCTCCTGATTGTCACTCTTGTGCCTTTGAGCTGCCCATAAGCTTCTGGGGAGACTAAACTAAGGTACAGCAGTTTAATTATGTAGGCTGCTGTTTACCAGGGTCTCAGCCAAATCCATCAAACTAACTTCACTTTAACGCGAACCAGATTTGATTATGAAGCCAATTTATTGACTCTTTCCCCCTTTGGCAAGACATCCTTTGATTTAGGTACACTTACTTACTTATTTGAAAAGTAGCTGTGTTATGACACAATTTATATTTTAAAAAGCAATATTACAGGTAACATATTTTTTTTAAAAAAGCCTCTTGAACCGAGAATAATGGATACCTGTAAGGCAGTAACTCACTGTAGAGATTTTGCTCAAGTAACTTATAACTATCAGCAGAACCCCCTGGGGACTTACCGCTGTTTTTGCAGAAGCTGTTTGCAGTGGAATAAACAGACAAGTGCTCTATATATCATTTTAAGTAAGACAAATAAAGTTCTGTTTCCTTCTTACAACAATGTCATTGTCAGTTATATAAGAATAATTCTGTGTGACTTTTTATGAATCTTTCCCCTGTGAAGGAGTACAATGGCCTAATTTCCTACACTGCGTATTATAAATAAATGTCCTTCTTCAGCAATCTATAGCCAAACTGAAATGATCTTATGCTGAGCAGAGAGATTTGGAAATGCTATGGTATGCCTGAACTTAGTGGAAGGGGATATGCACCTTCCTGCCAAAAAGATACCCCCTATCTGCGCCCTCAGAGCTCTGCAGGGTGGTGGAGCAATCTGAAGCATTCATCCAAGCCATCTCCAGAGGAGCAGCCAACGGGGTGGATTTGCATAGGCTTCTTATGGCCTTAGAAGCCACTCCCTTTGTTGTAGGTTCTCCCTAGGACTTCATGGCATTGCCAGGAGACGTGTAATTTATTTCAGATTCTGATAGAGGCAACATCACATCACATGCTTGGTACATGAGAGGATGGCGGCAGAAAGAGCATAGCCCACCCCACCCCTACCTTACCACCCACTGCCATTGCTATAAAAAACCCTCTAAGCTGGTAAAAAAAAAACATGTTAAAATTTAATAAAAAGCTGGAAAGTGTTATTCAAAATGTAATTTTAACACATTCTGAAGGGCTTTTAGGGGGAATTCTTTGTGGGGAGGGCTCTTTCTCTCCGAGACTTCCGTTAATGCAGCAGGCTGCCTGCGGTAACCCCTGAGGGAGAGCAAATGGGAGAAATAACATTAAAATGGTCGGAACGTTATTTTATAACTTTAAAAAAATATTTGTTTTCCCTAGAGTCTTTCAGGGTTGATTTGCTCTTCTGGCTACATTTGATCTGCCAATAGCGAAGCTCAGCACAGCAGTGATTGCACAGCTCTGTCTGATATTCCCTGTGTGCCTTGAGCATGGGGATTTCATTTCATACATCATTTCCAGTGAATACCCTTAACACAAAGCAAAGAAGAAACACACACACACACACACACACACTTCTGGATGTATATAAAATAATATGTTGCAGATATGGTATATGCCATATCTGAGGGGTTAAATCCATGTGATAAATTGCATTTATCATATCCCTTTGACTGTTTTACCTGCACTACTCTGTTTGCTAATCTGACTCTGCCAGGATTTGTTCTTATGCTCCAAACCTCCGAGGAGCTTCAAAAAGGCTGCCATTTAAACAAACTAAACAACTGTCAGAGTAACATTTCCTCCATTCCCCCAACATGTGGAATCTCTCCTACCCCTCCCTCAAACACCACTGGCCCCAGTCCCAGGACAAACAGCCTTCAATCCTGAATCAGGGACTCACTTAAAGTCTGGTATTTTATAACCCACCAAGACTAGAACAAGGTGCTTAATACTGCACTGGAAATGGAATACTTCTAATGGGGCACACAATGCCTTCTGCTCCTGGAAGGTCCTGAGACAGTGGCTCTTAATATCATGACGTTATTAGGTATGGACGCTATTTTAAATAATTTTTAGAGAGTTCTAAAATTTTATGGGTTTTTTTTCTTCTTCCTCTCTGGTCTGTACAATCAGTCTCATAACTAAGGGAACCTGACTTTTTATGTGGAGAGATACAAAATCTGTTGCAATAAAATGTTTTTAAAAATTCAACAGTAGTTTTCCTTAAAATATGTAGGATATACAGAATACATAATGGTATGCTGTGATCTGATAGATCCATTGGCACTTCCTCGGGCTGCTCTGCGTGACTCACTTTCACTGCTTCAGAGTAATTTGGCCATCCCAAATTCATGCTGAAAGTAAATAATCTATAGACAGCTGATCAGAAAAGACTTTTAGACCATCCAGGCTGATACCTGCAGTTTGCAGAACTACTCCAAACATCACATCACGTCTTCTGAAGTCTGATGTATTATCTCTAATATATTCAAACAGGGTATCATCTCCCTGGGCAGCCTATTTTAATACCCAACTGGTCTGTTTTAAGAAAAATTTCATGATGTCTAATCTAAACTTTTTCTTCATTTATTTGAGGCTACTGCTTCTTCTTCTACCTTCCTGTATCAATGTAAGTAACTGTCTTCACTAAATGTATTTCTGCATAATAATAATATTCCCCGTGAGTGATCTCTGTATAAACTCAGCTCCTTCAATATTCCTACATATATTTTATATTCCAATTTCTGTATCATTTTGGTTGCCAATCTCTGTAGGTTCTCCATTTTTAACCATGGCCTCCTTATACTACGAGGACCAGAATTACACGCAGTATTCTAGAAAGCATCATCCTACACTTATATAGTGTCCCAATATCACCTACCTGGTAGAACCCAACCCAAGATCTCTTTCTCTATATATTCAAAAAAAGCACTAGTGTCATTCACCCCAACATCACAAGGCAAGCACAAATTTCATAGGTTTTCTAAAATAATAATTTCCAGTTCTATCTGTCACTTATTGCTTTCTAGATAACTGCCCTTCAGTCAGTAACTCCAAGAGTGTTTTTAATCGTCTCTCCCAAAGTGTGTGACTTTACATTTGCTAGTATTGAAATCCCTGTTCAAAGGGCCTATGGACATGATCCTGCTGGATTTTCTGCATTTTCTTTTCATTGTTCTCCAGTCCTCCACATGTAGCATTCCTGAGATGTTGTGAAATGTAAACCTGCAAAACAAGTGGCTGGTTATAAGGCAAGTGATCCTGCATGAAAAGGTGGCCGTGAAAACTGATTACACAGCAAATTGTCCATCTGCACAGTCTTGGAATAAGAACATTTCAAAGCTCGTTTGTGGGCTGATGTTGCCATTTAATGCAGTTTCCAACAAATCATTCATAAAATTAATGGCCACAACTGATCCCTTTTTCTATATTTCCTCTCTCAAGTTCTGTTTGGAAAAAAAAAAGTTACTCCATTGCTTCAGAAAGCTCATATAGAAATTAATGTTATCTGAAGTAAAGTGAATGGCATAATCATGTTCACATCACCATAGATATTTGGACAGGTGGTCACATGTTGGATTACTTTATAATTCTACAGTCTGCTAATGCAGATCTGTGCTGCATAGTTTCTTTAAATAAGGACCTCTGTGCAAAAAAGAAAAATTACACTCTTGTCAATATACTACAGAAATTGCAGCACTGATTTGGAATGTGGTTTAATTGAAGTCTCTTTCTGACTCTGATCTCATGCTTGTTTACACTAGGGTAATTCCATGAGTTTTGGTGGAGTTATTCTTGATTTACACCATGAAATCAGAGGAGAATCAGGCCCTGTAAGTCTTGAATCACTGTACACCAACCTAGTCTGTGCAGTGGGATGATGCACTGGCATTCACACTGTGGTTTGCACAATGCTTACATTTGATCATCGGTGATTTCCTGTGGGATCATCTTCATGCTGAAAATGTGCTAAACACAGTCTCTCATTCTGGAGCAAAAATCTAAAATTGTTTAATGAAACGTCTGAGCAGCACATTCAGTAACCCTCTCCTTTTTCTGATGCTGCAGTCTTATATTCTAAAAATCGGACTTTCATTAAAAAAAAGTCTCTAGCCCTTATGGTATTATAGATAACCTTGAAATGTGAACTGAGTGTAAACTGATGCAGTCCTGTCTTCCTGAGTCTTGAAACAATAGCTCTGAAAGCTGTGGACTCCCTTAAGTCATCTTGGGGTGGAGGGGAGGCTACTGCTGCCTCATGATGATAATTTCACGTCAACACTACAAACGATTTAACACAGACCACAGAAGAAGAAAGAGGGATGATCATGTTATGAAGATCTGTACAGTCAACTATGAATGACGTCCCCTTTTGGGGATCAGATTTAGGTGGAATTTGGATGGTGAGCAGAGTTTGGGAGATTACCACTAATTATTCTTTTCCAATCTGACCCACAGTACCAGTAAGCTGGGGAGAGGAGCAGAGCCCAGCTGTGCATATGATCTCCACCAAAGAAGAGTCAAGGTCTCAGAGCCCAGGGGGCAGCTGAACTCTACCAAAAGGGAGTCCCAGCCAAGGAACATCCAAGGTGCACAGTAGAATACAGAGGTTAGGCTGAGCCTCACTGAGAAATAACCAAGCCCCAGGAGCCCAGCATTGCTCAGCAGAGTGTGTGAGCCCCACTGAGCTCAGAGAAGACTGGAGAGTATCCAAGCATCACCATGGGAGAGCCAGACCTCACACACCCAGGAGAGCACACAGGATCATATTCTGAACATATGCAAAATCTGCACGAATGGTGTCTCATCCCAAGCGGGTGGTGCTTGACTTGTGGGTAGAAACTGGAAGAGCACCACTACTTTTTTTTCCTCAGTTGGACCCCTGACTGCTTGAATGCCTCCTGAGTCTGAGGATCAGCGACTGATAAAGAGGAGTCTGAGAGAGCACCTCACCTGACCAATGAGGTTAGGGTCTGTTCCATTAAGGAATACAGTATCCCTCTGTAAACAGATATGGGGGGCCAGGGACTAGAATGCAAGGAGCACAGGTAGCACAGATCCATCAAGAGAGGGCCAGCAGCAGGGTGCGTGATAGCTGGAACAGGGAACCTGGGAACTGGCCGCCAAGCAACGAGGCTGGTTAGCATGGAAACAGCAGTTGGATGGATATAGGTCTGAACAGAGCCTGTGGGAAAGCAGCAGGACTGCGCAAAGGTGCATTGGGGGAATCACAGGATCACAAAGGAAGACTCTTAAAGTAACCTGAGATAGACAGCTGCAGTCCAGGTGTCTGAGACGCAGGCGATATGGATGGGGAGAGAATCAGTGTGATATACTGTGTGTCAGATTAAATGGGAGGAGCTGGTGTGCTCCTGAAGGGATATGTATATAAACCACTGATGACAAGCTTGAGCTCTGGCCAGTGGGACTTACAAACCAATATGTAATTGCTCCCCAGGAGAGACATGAACTGGAAGGGACAGCCCAGGCATTAGACCTCAGGATAAACTATAATAAAGAAAAGCCTTCACTGAAGCACAAACAGCTGTAGCAAAAAGAAGTGGGAAGCTATATGACAGGTGAATAGATGCACGTTAGTAGCACTATGAAGGTCTCTCTTTAAGATTGGTGGATATTTAGTGCCCTCCATTATGGCCAGAAAAATCCCAAACCAATTGCACACAGTAAACAATTTACCACATCATCAGCTCAAGCAGGAATCTAATCATCGGTGGAACTTCATGTTCTATGTAGTCGAGATGCTTCTGGGTCCAAAAAAGGCAGACTCTGAGTAGTCGGGTGGTTGAATTTCCTGATTATCCATATGCACATTGGTCATACGGTACGAAACAACATACTCGATGAGCACAATTGCAGGCTGAATATTTTTCAGCACAGGGCAGCAGTTATTTTGTGCAAACACAGCAAGCTTCTGTTTTACCACTCTCTGATGGACATATGCACAGTATCCGTTCACCAGAGAGGGTAATCATTTATATTTTGAATAAAGGTGGTTACCAATAAAGATAGTTACTTGCTTTTAAAAAAAGGTTCCTTAAAACCTCCTACTCTGAAGACAGATTAGAACAATTCTTCATTGTGTGTGTGTGTGTGTGTGTGTGTGTGTGTGTGTGTGTGTGTGTGTGTGTGTGTGTGTGTGTGTGTGTGTGTGTGTGTGTGTGTGTGTGTGTGTGTTTTCCAGGCTATCATCGGAAGTGACATAACATGGTTTAAAAATGTAAATTCCACTGACCTGTCTCTGCATAAACAAAGGGGCTGTAAAGAGGCGAAATAGCAGCTTAGATTCGATTCTATCAAAGTCTGTTGGATGGGTTTTGGAATTCATGTTTGTTAATAGTAGATTATTGTCACTCTTAAAGTAGACTCACTGCAAACACACATTCAGTGAGGTTGGATGAGGACAAATGAAGACGTGATTTGGCTCACTGGACAAAATCCTTCCCTGGAATTCACCTACGGATGAATATTGCCCATGGTGTTTATATGCCGTGTCCCTGCTGTTAATATATACAGTGGAGCCCTCTAAATTGGTGCTCCCTGATGGAAAGAGAAATGGGCCAATTACACAATCATCCCAATTATCAAAGGCTCCCAGGAATACATTCTACTGGTAGATAGACACTTTTATTTCAGGAATTGTAAAAAAAGGCATCGTACAAAGCGTTAAAATATGTTTTAAAGCTATGTGCTGCATAATAAAGCAGGAAATTAGCATGAAGAGAAATCAAAAGGTTTCATAGCAAGCGATCTCTGTGAACAGCACCAGGTGTGGCATTTAATCCTACTATGCATGCCGTTTATCCATTGTTTGCACCATTTATCCATGTGCAGAGGAGTCATTGAGATGTATTGCATTGAATCTCTTCCCTAACAATCATCCTAATTAGCATGCACGTCACTTAATTCAGTAGAATCTACTGTATTATATATAAGAATTGAATCTATCCATCATTATTTGTACAGTGCCCAAAGGACACCATAAAAGAACCTAGCACAGTGACAGGCTCTTTACAGGAACATAAATAGAGAGGATCCCTTCCCCAAGGAACTTACAATCTAATGTTAGATGTGGCGCAATGAGAGGGTGCCAGACAATGGTGAGGAGGAGAAGGGTGACAAAAAACAAGGGTTACAGTAACAAGACCACCTGGTGACTTGGTTTTGGTATGTGCACATCCTGAGCTTCTGCTACCTGTTGTTTTTATTACAATGTAACTTACTTCTGACCAGCCATATGGCTGAAGTGAATTTTAAGGAGGGATTGAAATGAAGAGAGGGCAGTGGGTTCAGAGGGTGCTTCGTAGCAAAAGAGAGCTTCAGAGAGAGCACGGAAGTGGGTGGAGGCAAAAGGGGTATCAGGGCTGGGATTATTTGCGGAACAGAGAGGCTGAGAGGGACATGGTGGGAGGCAGGCTCACAGGTGTAGATCAGGGAAAGGTTATCACCTCAAGCTCCAAGATGAGGACCCTGGTCAACTCTGCTCCTGAGGCACAATGGCTAAAGCTTGTCTGTGCAGGAAACAGGGAGATAGGGCTTTCTGAGGGGCCAGGGTCACAGAGTTCCTCCAGCCAGGGAGAGTGAGCTCCTCTGGCTCCGGTGCCACAGTGGGAGCTGACAGCTCCTCCAGCCCTGTGGCTGTGGTGGGGGGCACAGAACATGCCCCTCCAAAAGCAGCGAAATTTAAATTCCTTTCCATGCCTCTGCTCCCCATCTTCTGTTCCAAGTGCAAGACACATTTCTTCATCCTGCTTTCTCTCATATAAACACACCGTAGTGTGCAGACATAAAAACAGACCCCAAAATCCTACTAAAACAAAATACTTCCCTACGCCTTAGGAAGAGGAAATGAACCACATGTGACAGAAGTTAGTCATGTTACTTAATGCACCAATGAGAGGTGCTCAGGGACGACAGGGATGAGGGCGGTTCAAGAAGCTATGTAGAACAGAAAAGACGAGGACCTTGAATACAAGGACAATCAGTTTGAACTTGATGTACGGTCACTTGGGAGCCAGTGGCAGGGTGATCTGTTCTGCATGCCCGGCAAAGCGGATGATTTTAGCACAATGTTTTGAGTAGTCTGGAGGGGAACAATGTGGATATCAAAGTGACCAGAGAGGAGGAAGTTGCAGTAGTCAAGGCAGGAGATGATTAAAGCATGGACTAGCAATGTAGCCATTAGGATGCATAGGAAGGGACAGGTTTTGGAGATAGCAAGAAACAGCAAGATTTCATTCCAGCCTGGATATGATTGTGAATGTGAAACTGAGGGATTAGCTGAAGATCATTCCTAGTTTGCAAGCCTGGCTGACAGGAAGGACAGTGATGGTGTCAACAGTAGTGTAGAATGGCGGTGGACAGATGGGTGGAGACCTTGGATTCAATCAATGCATACTTTATTTTGGTAGAGTTTTGCCTGTAATTTTTCATTTTAATAAATATCAGGGCAGATTTATATGGGTTGGGCATGGTCTGTACTATATATAACATATTAAAATGTAACACTGCAGACACTGTCTTCTTATGTTAGCACTATTGCATTCTTCCATTCCTAAAAATCATGTCTGAGGGGTATACAACCCCTTACTGAAAGATGTAATGTATATGATGCCACTTTTAAGTGAAAAGAGAGAACAAATATTAGCTTATTTACATATTCAGGGACTTCCAGAAGCCGCTGTTTTCAGTGGCAACAGTGTTGGTTTTGAATGTCATATATTTGTAAGAAAACTAGTTATGTTTGGACTGACCTGGGCCTCATGTCTGTGATGGATTTCACGTTGAGTGGACTAGTCATCCTAACTTTTAAAGCACCACAGGGGGTTGGAGAATAAGGCCATCATTATGAAGCATTGGAGGAACATGCCCTCGCTTAACTTTTTACTGTAATGTTAAGTCCCTCTCAATGTGGTTGTAAGAATAATGAATTCCTGCTCTTCGTCCTGTCCCCATCAGTGTTTTTCATGTGGTTGCTCCATTGGGTTGGTACATTTTGAAGGAAGGATGCCAATGCAGACTTGTCATAATGTGGAATGGATACGTTTGCCATTGCTTAATATGTTACAAGGACAGCTGCTGCAAAAGGATAGCTGACCTAACTTACAATTGGAGTTAAACTAAAATGATCCAGACTAGCCCAGAGTTGCCCAGAGAGTTCATATTCCTGGAGAGGAGTGGCTGGACTAGATTGGCTGAGGTAGCTAAGAAAGACTTGCTCACAGGCCAGCCCCAAATATCCAGAACAGACACTTCTGGGGAAAAGGCAGGGAGAAGTCTTAACATTTGGAGTCTTGTGATCTATAGATTCATAGATTCCAAGGCCCGAAGGGACCGTTGTGTTCATCGACTCCAACTTCCTGTATAACACAGGCCAAGGATCTTCCCCAAAACAATTCCTGGACCATATAATTTAGAAAAGCATCCAATCTTGATTTAAAAATTGTGGGTAAAAAGAATTCACCATGACCCTTGTCAGATTGTTCCAATGGTAAATTACTTTCACTGTTAAAAATTTGCACCTTATTTCCAGTCTGAATTTCTCTAGCTTCCAACTTTCAGCCATGGAATCATGTTATTTCTGATAGATTGAAGACCCTATTATTAAATATTTGTTTCCACAAAGATACTTATAAACTGTAATCAAGACACCCCTTAACCTTCTCTTTGTTAAGCTAAATAGACTGAGCTCCTTGAGTCGATCACTATAAGCTATCACTATAGATAGGACCATATATCAAAAGGGATTTACTTAGGGCTAGTCTACACTACCCACCGATTCGGCGGGTAGCAATCGATCTTTTGGGGATCGATTTTTTGCGTCTAATCTAGACGCGATAAATCGATCCCAGAACACACTCCCCATCGATGTTGGTAATCCACCCGACGCAAGGCGGAAGCGGAGTCGATGGGGGAGCGCCAGCCTTCGACATTGCAGCGTCCTCACAGCGAGGTAAGTCAAGCGAGGTACGTCGACGTCAGCTACATTATTCACGTAGCTGAAGTTGCGTACCTTACATTGACACATCCCCCCTCCCCCCGTAGTGTAGACCTGCCCTTTGATAGTGGCAATACTCCCCAGTATGGTTACAACATCCTTCTGAAAACGTGTTTCAAATAAATATGTTGTTTCACTATAATCTGCATATTTGGGAGTGGCCTCAAGGTAAAACATCTATCTCTGTGTAGCGGAGTGAGTAAGTGGCCAGTACAGAATGTCATCTTGTCACCTCTGCAAACATGCTTTTTCTCAAATGTTCGCACTGTTAGCCTCACCTGCATAGTAACTTTCTTAGCATTACCAGGGCAAAGACATTCAAAAATAAAATAAGCCTCATGTAAGCTGTTTTGGCCCAGTGCTGTAGATACTTAGACTCCCAGCCCCAAATGCACAAGGTGTGGAGTGTAGAGCATATACACATTTTCTCATATTGTTTTTATGTTGTCCAGTGGGAAAGCCCATTAGTCCAATATTATAACAGCAGTAACTGGGCTTCTGAAGAAACAAATCATTCTGTAGCCAATTAAAACTATGCGCTGCACATAACTATTTGTTATTGGTGGTCTCTAACCCAATCTCAGCCTTTTGCTGTGAAAGTTGTTATTAGGAAGAACCTAAGAGCAAAGGTTAAGGTTTGTATCTGATTTGGACAAGTCTGAAAGTAGAAAGAAAACACCTGTGTCTTTAATTGACTCACTGACCAGATGGAAACGGTGTGATCAGTGTCTGATCAATGTTGCATCACCATGAGCTTGTCTAGGAATTATCTATTGAGACTTGTTAGATAAATATCTCCAGTATGTAAGATACTGGAGAGAAAATAAATAAAAGGTAAGAAGAAAAGTCTGAATGTGAAAGAAGAGGAGAAAAGAAGAGAGGGATTTTCTTTTTTAACAAATTGGAGAGCTGCAAGGATAAAAAGTGACCCTGGTAATAGTTGTAAAGTTTAGTATCTACTGTATCAGGAATGTGAGGTTGTTGTGCCAACCTTTTTACTCTACATGCTCACTGTAGCTCGGGGGCATGTCAGACACTTGTGAGAACTTTACCGGAGTGTTGATACAATATTGTGTCAGTAACTGAGTGATTTGTTTTTCCTCTGGACATTGATTGAAGAAATTCTTATTACATTTTATAGCTTGCTTGGCCTTAGTATCAGAGTCAAGACCTAAATTGGACCATAAATTGGCCTATGTCAGAATCTACATTGAAATGACACCAAATACATGTCATCATACCCGTGTTTCAGCTAGCTGCAGGAATCTGCCATTGCTTGTCAACTTGATCAAATGCTAGACCTCCTTACATCTTTGCCATATGCCGGACCTTTGAACAGAATATAATGAAAGCTGTGGAGATAGGTCCTGTGATGATACTGCAGTAAGCTGCAGTAAGAAAATTAATGGCATTTGTAGACTAAATTGATTTGCTTCAGCTTATTGCAAAGTAACAATCTCCACTGTGAGCAAAGTCTGTATATGCATATAAATAAAAATTGACACAAAAAATATATAGATCCACTGAGAGGAAAAGAGAGCATACATAACTGAGATATATTTATCCCGCAAGTAAAGCAAGACCTGATAATTCATGAGTGGCAAAGATACAGTTGAGTTATGGAGATATTTTCTCTAGAGTGGGATAAATATAGCTTCTCAATTCAGCCCATTATATATTGTGATTGATACAACTGAATACTTTAATAGTTTGTTTTTATTTTGAAATGTTTAGATACTATATTTAAATTTAATTTACAAACTAAGATAAAGTCTCCAGATGTTGATTTAGATTAAAAGAATTACTATTTATTTTGCTGGATTTGTACCTTTGAAAAGAGAAATCAAACTTGTGTCAATTAGAAATTTGCATTTAGTTAATTGTAAGTTAGTAGGTCAATACTGATTGTCACAGTGACAAAATCAAGGATCCAGAAGGGGACATCGAGCAGAGAGCCCCGGACAGTGCCCAGGCCTCAAAGGCATCCAGGGTGCCAGTGGACATGGCGAGAGGAACTCTGCCCAAGGATGTGACTTCAGGATGAATTGGAAGTAGGCCCCACAGTCACAGAGCACCTCCCCGTCCAGCTTCCTCCTCCTGGTATGGTGGACGGCCAGATTGGCCAATACCAGGAGGCGGTTGACGAGGAGGTCTCATGACTTCATGGGGCCACAGATGGAATGTGCATAGCTCAGGAGGTGTGGGGAAAAGTGCAGCCAGAATGTAAGGAGAAGGTTTTGGAGGAGCCAGAAAAGGGGCTGCAACCTGGAACATTCTCTGTAGATGTTCACCAGGGTCTCCCTGTTGATGCAGAAGGGGAAGGTGTCTGGGGATGTGGCGAACTGTGCCAGGTACATGCCCATGATCACAGCTCCATGAAGGAACTGCCAACCAATATCCCTGGTGGGCCACGGGACCAGGGTGGAATATAGACTAGTCCACTGGGGTTCCTTACCCTCCACGGATATGAAGAAGTCCCGCCTCTTGGTGTTGTGGCAGAACACAAGGGTGAGGAAGTGAAGAGTGTGGATCACAAGTGCATACAGCTGTATCTTAGATGTGGTTCGGAAGCACACCAGCTGCATGTCGTGCAGCCGGCATAGGTGGTACATAGGGGGTAGCCAGGGAAGCTCGCATGGCAGGGGTCAGATGGTAAGGTCCTGTGGGCCAGAGGTAAGGGAAGGGGAGCACCCGCCCTCAGGACCCACTCAAGGAAAGCACAAGAGGTGGGCGATAAGGCTGCCCTCACCTCCTGGAGTATGTGTTGGGGGACACGAGGGGTTGAGGGGTGAGTCATTGTAGCTGAGTGAGCAACCCTGGTCCCATTATGGGTTTGCCTCACAGCTCCAAGGACAAGAAAGAAACAATGAATGGTATGTCTCATATGTGGTTAACGTGAGCAGAAATATGTCAGAGTGAAAGCTGCTGAAAGAGATAATACAGCCAGATATTTATGCTCCTCAAAGTTGTGCATGACACCTATGGAGAGGTGTTTTTCATCTCTTTGACAAGGTGGAAGGAGTTCCATAGCAGAAGAGCACCTTGACTCAATTGTAAATCGTCTGCCTTGTTATCATTCAGCAATCCGTAGTCTTGCAACAGAAGAGACACTATCTTTGTTTTACTGTTTGCACAGCTGTAGATATTATGTCAAACTCCACTAAACCAACTCTGTATAAGGCTCTTTCAGGGTTGCCATCCTAAAACCAACCAGAGCTCCTGAATGTTGAAATAAAAATGTATTCCAAGATGAAACTTGCAGTAACATTAATTATCTGCCAGTGCTGGTTACTTGTGGAAATCTGTCCCTGGCACATCCATGAGAAGAAGTCTGGAAATCTTTGTTCAAAATGAATACTTTCAAAAACAAACATGGCTACTCCCAGGGGCTCAAAGCTGGGTTGGGGCCGGGCTCTGGAACTGAGAGCAGGGAGCCTGCCTTTCCTGTGCCTCAGTGACCCCCCTTGCAAGGCCCCAGGCAGCATGGAGGAGGAAGCCATCTGATTTGATAGCACAGGGGGACAAAAACTGGACTGGGTTGGAAGGAAAGGAATTGATTGAGACAGAGTCTGGGAAGTGCAGGGTGGAGACTGAGACTGGGACTTAGTTGGGCTGGGACTGGTTGGGCAAGGAGAGTAGGACTAGCAGCTGGGGTGGGGGGGGGGAGTGGACAGGACTGGTTGGCACACTGACCAACATTGTAAAATCAATTTCAGGGAGCAGCCCACTTGCCCCCAGCCCCACACACACCCACTGCTAATTCCATTACTCTCCTCCAACATCCCTCCTGCTAACCCCACTGGCCCCTTCCAGCCTCTCCAACACCCCATTGCTCTCTACAAAGCCCCACTGCTAACCACACTGGCATCACTCCAGTCCCACCAACGCTCCCACTGCCATCCGCTTGC
Source organism: Chelydra serpentina (assembly GCA_037349315.1). Lineage (NCBI taxonomy): Eukaryota > Metazoa > Chordata > Testudines > Chelydridae > Chelydra > Chelydra serpentina. Next base: position 61,812,257 of record JBAIAC010000002.1, on the reverse strand, counting down.
CCCCCTAACTAATCCCCCTCCCCCCATTCAATCTCCCTGCCTCACCCTGCCTGCCCAGTGCCTGTATTCCATAGAACACACAATGAGGCAAGCAGAGGTGCGGTTCCTGCCCAGTGTGAGGCCCGCCCTGGTAGGGCTATAATAAACCTCAGCCAAAGGCAGCATTTGGAGAGACAGGCAATTACACCCAGGGAAGTGGAGAAAAGACTTTTCTGTTGGAAGGGTGTTTCCTGAAGAACACAGCCACATGGGTCGGCCCTAACCCTAACCCTAACCCATGTGGCTCTGTTCTGACCAGACTGCACATGTGCCATCCCCACAGAGCAGCTGAGCATGTCCCAGGCCAAAGCTACATGGGGGTCAGAAGAACTTCCCTGTCATGGAGCGAGGTAAATAGTGGTGTCCCCCAGGGTTCTATACTGGGACCAGTGCTGTTCAACATATTCATAAATTGTCTGAAAAGGGTAAACCATGCAGAGGCAAAGTTTGCAGATGACACAAAATAGTTAAGGCCAAAGCTGACTGTAAAGAGTCACAAAGGAATCTCAGAAAACTGGGTGACTGTGCAACAAATTAGCAGATGAAATTCAATGCTGATGAATACAAAGTAATGCAGATTGGAAAACATAATCCCAACTATACAAAAAAAATGATGGGTTCTAAATTAGCTGTTACCATTAAAGAAAGAGATCTTGGAGTCATTGTGGATAGTTCTCTGAAAAGATCTCCTCATTGTGCAGCAGCAATCAAAAAGCTAACAGAACCATTAGGCAAGGGATAGATAAGAAGACAGAAAATATCATGATGCCACTATATACATCAATGGTACGTCCACACCTTGAATACTGACCCATCTCCAAAAAGATATATTACAGCTGGAAAAAATGCAGAGAAAGACAACAAAAATTATTAAGGTCATGGAACAGCTTCTATATGAGGAGAGATTTTAAAAACTGGGACCATTCATCTTGCAAAAGAGATAACTAAGGGGGAGGATATGATAGAGGTTTATAAAATTATGAATGGCGTGGAGAAAGTGAATAGGGAAATGTTATTTACCCCTTCGCATAACACAAGAATTAGGGTCACTGAATGAAATTAATAGGCTGCAGATTTAAAACAAACAAAAGGAAGTACGTCTTCACACAATGCACAATCAGCCTGTGGAACTCGTTCACAGGGAATGTTATGAAGGCCAAAAGTATAACTGGGTTCAAAAAAGAATGGGACAAGTTCATGGATGATAGATCCATCAATGGCTATTAGCCAAGATGGTCAGGGATGCAACCCCTAAGGCCATGACTACACTAGCGAGCTTAGAGTGGCATAGTTGTTCTGATGCAGATCTCTCATGTAGCTGCTCTATGCTGATGGAAGAGCTCTCTCCCATTGACACAATAAAGCCACTTCAAAGAGCAGGGGTAGCTATGTCAGCAGGAGAAGCTCTCCCGCCAACATAGCCCTGTGCATACTACCACTTATACTAGCAAAATGTATGTCACCCTGGAGGGTGTTTTTCACACCCCTGAGCACCGTAAGTGGCAGTGTAGACATGGCCTGAGCCTCTAACTGCCAGAAGCTGGGACTGGACAATAGGGAATTGATCACTTGATTATAGTCCTGTTCTCTTTGTTCCCTCTGAAGCATCTGCCACCAGCCACTGTTGGAAGACAGGATACTGGGCTAGATGGAGCACTGATCTGATCCAGTAAGGCCATTCACATGGGTGGCTGAAGCATATGGTTCTGGGTAATGTAGTTTTTAAGCAGGAGACAATGTTATTAAATCCAGAGTTGAGAGTTTTTTGGTGGCAAATAGGAATCTCCCCGACAGTCGGACAGGAAATTAGGCCTGGGATCTGGGCTGGGAGGGGAGGCCAGGACAGGCTTGGCAGGGAGGCTGGGTCTGGGAGCTGAGGGTTGCCAGGGAGTCTGAGACTTGTTGAGTAATGTATATACATATAGTATCATAATGTATACACATAAGGGGGGACAGATTAAGTTTGCAGAGTATAATGTTCTTTTAACATAGTTTGTGTGTGATATTTGTATTTATGTATGAACTACAGACTAGCATTTAATAAGGATCTGAGAAACTGTATAAATCCATGCATAGGACCATATTCTGGCTGCTCAGGAAATTCCACATCTCCTTTCCCCCATTCACCTGTGTAGGGGCAGCCAGAATCCCATCACATGCACTTTGTGAATGCCCAATCCCATCCTTTTAGCAGGCCAATGCTGGGGGTGTGCAAGCTATACCCTGCAAACAGAGCAGATCAACAGCACCATGAGTAGTGCTAATCAATCTAAAAATGGAACCGTGGCCTTTTCTCACTCCATTATGGGAAAGGCACTTAGAATTTAACAGTGCTTCAATTCAACAAGGTTCTGTGGAAACTGAAATTCTGAAGAAATTATTCCCAAAGCCTCTGGAATGCAATAGACTTATGCTTGTAATAGAATCTGCTTTCCATAGAATCTTAAAACCATCCTATAGAATTAGAGAATTGTATCCCCGCTAAAGGTTGGTTTAAAAAGTCTACAGGAAGATTATCATTCTCTATTCAATTCCACCTGACTTTTCCAAGGACTTCTCCACAGCTGGCAGTCCAGGCCTGGTGCTCTGGCAGATCAGGGCCAGTGTCACAGCTGTCACTCTTCAGTGTGTGTGTCCCCAGTGGCATTCTGTCCACCTGGTCCTGCACAGGGAGAAGGCCGCCAGCTACTGTCCTTGGTACAATGACCTCCGGAACTTGTTTTCTGCAGTACAGCCATTAAATAGCCCACAGAGTAGCAGGTATGTATTTCTCAAGTAGACCAGAATTCTATCAATTAGCTGTAATGCCAATGCTATACTATTACATGTCAATTTGTATATACAACGGAGAGCTATTATCACTTAAATTCTACCATGGAAAAAAAACACCCTCAGCACTTGAAATTACCAACGATTATGCATATCCTCAACCATCCATATTGAATCAAATAAGAGTTTGAGTGAAACCCACTAAAGGAAAAACATTCAGGAGAAAGGCTGAAATGAAATACTTAACACCCTGTCATGCCCTGCGGGGATCTCCGACCCGTGGGTGATCTCACTTGCCATATGTGCTGCAACAAAGGGGTGAGTTAAGGATGGTAGTAAGACAGAGAAGGTAACAGCTGCTGAATCCCTTTTGCTAGCCTAGGGAGAATTGGTACTGCATGTTACCAGCTGATTGGCGCATTCTTAAGCTCTTCTAACATGTAAAAACAAGAGGAAAAAATGAAGGCTTTGGGGAGGGTTTCCTTCATAATAAAATATTTCTCTCTTATTTGTCAAGAATAATAGTATGTTAATGTCAAAATAATTACGAAAGAAACTTATGGAAGAAAGGCCCGGATTCTATGAATACAATTTCACAAGACTCTTTCTCTTTATTTTCCATTTTTACCTCCTTGAAGAAGATAACTCTGTTTTATACTTTACTGTCTTATTAATGGAATGCATTTTGGAAGTCTGCCACTGTTAACAGTATCAGAAGGATTTAGGGCTGCTGAAATACACTTGAAGATTTAATTCTGCTGACTTCAGCTCTGATCCGAAGTAAAAACTGTAACCATAGATTAAATGTTTAGCACTAGATATTGCAATTGCTGTTCCTTGTCGTAAATCCTTGTGTCTATTGCCGTTTCAGACAGCTCTCTAAGGGCCCTTGGCACTGCATGTAACACAATGCTCTTGTTGTAGGAGGCTCTTTGCTAGGGGGCCAATACTTGAGGTCTTTTCTCAATTCTTTCTAGTAAAACTCCCCGTTGCCTAAGTAAGAACCTTGAGATTTGGCTCCATAAGGCTACTCCCCCTTATATAAAACTGGCTCTATACACTCTTGTAATCCTTGCTCTATTGTGAAATCGATTCGGATTTCTCATTTTTTAAAAATAATAAATGTTTGCTTCCCAACAAGCGTGCTCTGGAGAGGGAAACTCAGATGAAGTCTCCTTTTAGACATTATTTAATCTCATAGGAGACCAAGTGTATCAACCCCCTCTGCTGGAACATGTCCCTAAGGTAGCAAGCCTGCACCTATTTTTCTTCAGGTCAGGCATTGACCCCCTTTGCTCATATAGGTTTGGAAGCCCCTAACACAGAAACTGTCAGGGATTCGGGGTGGGGGGGATGTCTTGAAACCTTAGCCACAGGGCTTTTCAGAGCCAAGTAGTTCTACTCTACCACCCAGTGACCTGCTAACAGTTGCTAGAATACACACTAAACTCTGACAGAGGATTCCAGTCATGGGCTCTGACTGGGAGAACACTGCGGGTCCTGATTGGACCCCAGCTTCTATTTAAATCAAACACAGAAACAGGAAGTTGTCCATGTAACTGGGTTCCCCAGTGCCTACGCCTCCCTCCCTCTATCTGCTCCTACTGCCTGATTCTGATCTCCTGGTAACCTGACTCTTGGTTTGTCCTCTGGCCTGTCTCAGACTCTGACCTCCTGGTACATAAGCTGGCCTGACTCCTCCTCTGAAACTAGCTCAGATGCCCATGTCCTTTTTGTGACAGAAACCCAAACAGAAGAGTTCTGAGGCCATTTATAGGAAAGAATATTAGATAAGGGAATGGGTACCAATCAATGGGATGGAAGAGGATGGGGGACTGCTGGGTACCCACAGCAAATATGAAACAGTGAAACAATAGCAGAATCCTTTCCCTTTGGAGTTATCCAAAACCTTTACCCACCTCCACCCGAGGCCTCTAATCCCACTAGTGGTGCATATAAAGCTGAGACGCACTAGGCTGGTGAGCAGCACGGCTCCTCTGGCAGCTGCTCAGTCTGGATATCCGTCCCGGTGGTGTGCGGCTCCTCAGCTGTCACTTCCTCTTGGGACACACCTGAGCCTAAATCCAAAGTGCATGCATCCGATGAAGTGGGTATTCACCCACGAAAGCTTATGCTCCTATACATCTGTTAGTCTATAAGGTGCCACAGGACTCTTTGTCGCTTCTACAGATCCAGACTAACACGGCTACCTCTGATACTTAAATCCAAAGTGTTCACCCTCAGCCCCAATCTAACAGTTCCATCGCAGTCCTTTTCTGGGGGTCATTCACACCCACATCCAAGGTGTTAAACGCAGTCCTTCTTCCTTCAACTGGGGGCCCCTGCCCATAATCCTGCCAAGATGATGCCCCTCAACTCTTCCCATTTGTCCTAGAATCCTCCAGCTTCTTGGCTCTTTAAGTGGCTGATCCTCCAGGATTTGGCTGCTCGCATGTAGGCGACCTCTGCTGGCGCATTACATAACTAACGGACACAAACAATCAATACAAAATTATATGGCCATGAGGAAAATTTACTAATGTGGTAATTCATATGAACACTAGAATATCTACTTAAAGCTTAAGAGCTACCTTACTTTCTTAGTTATAATTCTATAGGTCTCCGCAGACTTCTTTTTAGGACTTCAGCAGCCATTGACATTTTAATCTTTGTAATGTGGTCATCTGATTTATACTTGGGTTTTTTCCTATAATGAGCAATTCTCTTCATTACTCATTGCTTATTACACTCAAATAAAGTTACGATAAGATTGCATCTCAATAGTCCCTGGTCTAAAACTGGTGCCTCTCTCCCATGACCTTGAATAGATACAGTATGGTATAAATCACAGCCCATAATCTTTAACGTTTTTCTTCTAAAATGTTAGTGCCACGTGTACAACCCAGCATGTTTTCAGTGCATCCCAGAGTATGAACCAGATTGTCATGTATGAGGACACTGGCACCCTTATTCTTGTAAGAAAAAACCAAGGGTCAAAGTGGTATTTGAGGAGTAAAACTTCAGTGTGCCAACACTAATGCCTGGGCCAGGAACACAGATCAAAGCCAGGGGTGGTGCTTCCACTAGGCGACCCTAGGTGGTTGCCTAGGGCGGCAGGTTTTGTGGGGGCTGCATTTCGCCACCCCCGGAGGCATTTAGGCGGCGACTCCCCGGCGGTGATTCGGTGGCAAGAAAAGCGGCAGCCAAAACGCCACCGAGAATGCAGCTTCACAGGAGCTGCCGCCAAAGCGCCAAGCACTGCCGCCTAGGGCGGCAAAAACCCTGGCGCCGTTACTGATCAAAGCAAGAGGTGCTTTAGCCTTTGTCACACCCAGATGAAGTGTTAAAATGTTGAGATCCTTAGGGAAATGGGTAAAGATAAAATGGAGAAAATCACTGGTTGAGAATGATGAATGAAAGTCCTATGCCCCCATCCTAACCAATACAACCTACAGATGGAGTCATTTCACTGCTTTAAGTAAATATGATTCTCTCTATCTACCTGGGTATTTATATCACACTCATTAGCATAGTATCTGAGATCCTAGTATCTGGTATATGCTATCATCAGGATAGTTGGCAGGGGGCAACCCAGAGTCTGAAACATTCAATGTAGATAAGAAAATCATGAATTTCTGAAGGCATGACATGGCCAGATATTGAAGGAGCTGCTGCTTGATTATACTCCCTGCTCCCATGCAGTTAAGTCCTGTTGGGTCTTTTAAGCACTAGCAGCCTTCCTACATTTAACTTGCTTATTGTGTACATGGTCTGTCTAATACTGTCTACAATAAGAATATAAAATTTGTTTCGTATGGCAGGGGTAGCCCAAAATACACAGATAAAAGAAACTGCATATTGATGCACTCCGCGTATCCCCTATTCATGAGGAAATTGTAACACACTCCTTACTTAGTTTCCTTTGTTCCTCTCCCATGTGGGCAAACTAGTATTTCATTAATTCTCTTTCCCTCTTACGCTCATGTAGAGTGACACAGAGGGGCTGAGAATATACTACTTTCCTCTCCTGTTACTATGGGTCATATAAAATTGATATTGTATTCAGTGCAGATGTGATGACTTTGTCATTCATCAGTTCCCAAAATTGGCTGCTTGGCACACAGGATGATTTAAGTAAAACTGAAGTAATTTTCAAAATTGAAACTTAAGCTGTTTAGTGACATGAGCCAAAAGCAGTTTTTCTTAGCACCCCCCCTCTCACCCAGCACTTCCTTGGCTCACATTTGCAGCTGAACTCTTTTTGAGCCATGTCAATTAGCTCAATTGTACTGGATGGGAAGAAGGGATAAAAGGGTGCAGTGCTATAGCAGCCCAGTTTCTTCACTGCAATTTTACACGTAGTGTGGAGCATCTGTTACTCTAGGATAATTTCCACTATATACACAGTCTATATAGTGGTAGGAACTTTGGACCTGATTTGCCACATTCTTCTGAACCACACATACTGACTTGGAAGTGCCTTGGCAAAATCCCTTATTCTAATGAAAGGCCCCCAAACATAGGAAACACTCAATGGAGAGGAGATGGAAAGGTGCCCAGGGAGAGTATAGCTCATGTGAGTGAGTTCCCTATGTAGTCTGTTGTGTTACTCCTGATTCTAGGGAGACTACACCACTGGAATGCATGGCTGCATCTTCCTGCATAGCAGTTGTGTCTGGAAGAGTAGCAGAATTTCAATAGGGAAGCAGATGGATGAGGCAGCTGAAGGGTTTCTAGACTCCAGGCTCTTCGGCAGTCTGCCTGGCAAGCCTTTCACCTGGATAGGGCTTGCGACACCTTTGACACTAATGTAGATGATGCAGTTGTAGCATTTCAGGGCAGTGGCTAAGGGCTTATGGGGTGCTTAACTATAACATAAATGTCTCAGGGAAGGTTTTTCTTCTCTAACAACCACTTGTTCTCAGTCCTTCTATTTAGGACATGAGAAACAGCTATAAATTCTTTTCTTCAGTATTTCTTTCAAGACAACATATACTCTACTTGCTTTGATTTGCCAGAGGCTTACTGCCCAGTCAAGTAGACAACTTCAACCGATTATGAATCGCCAGTACAAGGATAACTTTTTTTTTCTTCTCAGTACCCCTTATTTATCCGTAATTATTTTGCAGGGCAATATTTGTGAGCATTAGTTCTTACTCTTATATTGAAGTTTGGCCAGGCAGGTAGGATACAAGCTTAAGATACTGTAACTGCCATGAAGCCTAACATTTAAGCTCTGCTGAAGCTATGAATTCTGGGGGAAGTCCAGTTCTGTTCAGAGAGCCGGCACAAGGCACGCATGTCACTTAAGTCTGACCCAGATTAAGTGGGATTTAAATGGAAATTAGAACTCATAATGGCCCTCTGAGTAGGGGTGAGTTTCACCTCCTGTGTATCATGTCTTACACCCTCTCCTTGCCCAATTTCAGAGAAAGACTGTTGTTTTCAAGTGCCTTTCAAAAATGATTGACTCCCCTCTCCTATCTAGCGTAGTTTGGCCTCTGATTTAGTTACCACTGCATTTCTAGATAGCTTGGATACTTCCTTCCTTAAATCCATGTGTTTCTCATTGTACAAAAATAGGCTGCACAAATACAGCGCATACCATCCTGTTTTCAGCGGCTACCAACATACACAGTGCAATCACTAGAGCTGATCAGGAATTCTCTGACAGAATGTTTTTCCATCAAAGAAAGCAGATTCAACAAAATTGAACCCCAGAGAGGGTTTGATCTCACAGTGGCACCCAGGAAGGATTTCTGTCTAGTTTCCTGCCAGTTTCTCCACCCAACTCCTTGGCAGCCCAGCTGAAGGGTTTCTAGACTCCAGGCTCTTTGGCAGTCTGCCTGGCAAGCTGACTGGATCCCAAGAGCTTGGAAGCCTTGGGAGCCCTGGATCACAAGCTCCTAAACTCTCTGACTTCTCACCTTCTCCTCAGTTTGTCTGGAACATTTCAATCTTATCAACAAGATTTCTCCCCCCAATTTTTCTTTCAAAATGAAATGTATTCTGCATTGGCACATTGCCGTGAAATGTTTCACTTTTGACTAATAAACTTTTTCCAGTGGAAAAACATTCTATCAGAAAACTTCCGACCCGCTCTAACTGCTATACCTATGGCAGTATCTCTACTAGGAGCAGGGCACTTGTAACTATTGAGAGAGCCTATATGAGATTCTTTTGGCCTGGCTAGTCGACCACACACACTCACCATTTGCAGGGAGGCTCTTGTATGTTTAGAAATCTACTGGAATGCTTATCTGCTCTCATGTGAGGTCTGGGTGATGGTTTAACTTAAGTTATTTCTGCTAGGAGTAAGTTTCTGTAGTAAAGTACATAGTTTCCTTGGGTAGTTTGGTTGTTTGACTCCTCCCACATTTCCTTAGGCTCCACCCCGTTTGTGCTTTATGAAGATCTTGTGCATGATATTAAGTATGTATTGTAAATATTGGTTTTGGTTTTTACTCAGGATTTCAGTTTTTGTAGTAAAATGCTATGTTTTTTTCATACATAAGCCATAGGAACATATGGCCTTTAGATACTGGTCCAGATTCAACAAAGCTGATGCACAGATGTGTAAATTACACCTCTCTGCACCAGGCTCAGCCCCTGTACTCCAGGGACAGCAAGTGGTACCACTGCTGCTGCAGTCCTCCCTCTGGGTTTTCTAACACAAGGAGCTGATTTAGTTTCCGGCTGAGGCTTCATAGGAGCACCACTGGAGGATGCTTTAAGGGAATATGCTGAATCGACCAGCCTGGCCATGCCCCCTTGCTATCCAACTGCACTTGCTTTTTGAGCTGCACTGCCTAACCTCTAGCCCCAAGGTAAGGTAAGGTTATGGCCACTTTTGCACCACATCCAACTTCTCCCAGCAAGCTTTCTGCATCTGGGTTTATAATAGCAAACACCAGTATAAATCCGATCTGAATCTGGCCCATTATTGGAGAGAAAGAACAAGTAACCCAAGGTGAATGGCTCAATATGTAGTTACTTTAAGCACCACTCTTGTAATTTTATAAATAAATACATGCACAGTATTCTTGTGTACTTGTTACGATTTAGTGCCTCAGATCGTTTGGTCTGCCTGGCCTCCCCACTCAACAGGACCAGTTTGATGGGCAGGCAGTGGTAGCTTTAAGCCATTTTTATGCTCCCCCAATCCCAGGTCTGCTGAGGACCAGTTTGGTCCACAGCACAAGATAGAACAGAATCAGCATTGCTCAAACATATGCCTGGCTGAACCCCACCAAAGGGCCTTTCTGGCTGCTGGGAACTGACAGGATGGAGCAATGTTCCAGTTCTCTTCCCATGGCCAGGCCCCACCACGGCCCTGACATGCCCACCAGGGACTGAGGTGGGAAGGGTAGAAGAGGCATTGGTTAGGGCTGGTGGTGCCACTTGGGGATTCCTCTGAACAAAGGGAATCTCCAGGAAGTTGGCGAAGTCTATACAGAACCACAAAGGGTATTTCTACACTAGAGCTGGAAAATGTGACTCCAGCTCAAGGAGACATACCCACACCAGGTCTGATTGAGCGAGTGCACTAAACGTCGGAGCGCAGAGGTGAGCATCAGAGTTCAATCCCACCTGCGACCATAGGTATGAACGTGGGGTGGCCAGCCCCTCCTACTGCTGGTGCCCCTGTAGCTACACTTCTGTTTTCAGTGCACTAACCTGATCAGAGTTAGTGAGGGTATGTCTCCTGCAGATGGAATTTACACCTTCCAGTTCTTGTGGAAACATACCCAGAGAAGAAAATATCAGGGCCAGTATCTGTCCCAGTATTTATAGGAGTGAGCATTGTGTGAAACTGATGTTTTAATTTCCCCATTTCATTTGGTGGTTCAATGCAGGAGTTGTAATCCAAAAGTGACACCCCCCCCCCCCCACTTTCTCCTTAAATTAGGGGGCTTTCTTGTAATAATTTCCCTAATCAGTTGTGGGATGTGCCCACTGAGAGTAGCAAATTATTTTTCATTATTCGCTTCTCTCTTTTTTTGGCTTCGTCGTTCTGAGATAGTTTGTAAAATTATCTGAAAAACAGTGTTCACTGGTTATGAAGTACCACTAACCTTGAGCAGCGTTCTTGTCTACACTGAATAGCCTTTGCTGTGTATTAGCCCAGTGCCATTACAAATTCAAATCCTGTATATATATTGTTCATGGCCCTTTGTGTCATCAGGAAATTAAAGTTTGCAGCTGGCCTCTTCATCTTAGTTAATCATGCGAACACGAAATCCTTAAAGGTCCACGCAGTGGTCCCTGCGGGGGCCCCACTCAGCACTTCTCTACAGCGAGACATTGTTTTTCAGCTGTGTTTTTTATCTTCTCCCCTCTTCTATTCTGAGCTCCTGCTGCTTTTAGCTTCAGTAGCAGACTGTCATGTGGCACTTTATCATGGGCTGTCCAAAACTCCACTGTAACCATATCCCTCTACCATACAAGGCAACCTGCTCAAAAGTTTAAGAGGCTAGCTCTTCTATTCTCAATACAGCATTTGTCCATGCTCAGTGTCTATCTCCTTTAGGTAGGTTAGTGTTGTATAGGGAACAGTCTTCTGTATAATTTACATTGTTTTTCATGTCATAGATGCAAAGTTGGAGCGTATATGTCACTCTCCTATATTTTGTGTGCTGTGTTGTACATAGTAATTGCTTGTTTTCCAAGAACCAGCTTGCATTATGATAATAAATCATAGATTTTCTTCCAGGTGATTTTAACACCCAGCATTACTTTCTCCAGGTCCTGGATGTGTCCTAGTTTTGTTGCATCCGAAGAAGTGGGTATTGACCCACGAAAGCTTATGCTTCAATACCTCTGTTAGTCTATAAGGTGCCACAGGACCCTTTGTCGCTTCTGCAGATCCAGACTAACACGGCTACCCCTCTGATACTCCTAGTTTTGAGTTACCTTAGGTAATTTTCTCTATTGGCTTTACTGATCCTGACACAGGCTGATCTGTAGTTAACTTTGTCTCCTCTTTCAAGACTCGGTTTGAAACACTTAGTCAATACCTCATTTAAAGTGTGTGTGTGGGGAGGGGAATCCTCTCTCATCTCTTCATTTTCATTTCCTGTACCATTGTGTTCTAACTTTCTCCCTGACTGATTTCCACTTTGTGTAGGTGAACAGAAAATCTCTCTGCATTTGTTTTTCCTACAACAGCTCCTTTAAAATTTTAATTAGCTTTTCATTATCCTTTGATACTTAATGTTCACATGGTCATGTGGGACTTAATGTTTTTTATTTGTACTGTCACGTTTCTACATAGTCATTAATATTTTTCTCTTCCTTGTTCTTAGATCCGTTTTGTCATTTTAAAGATCGCAGGCATTTTTTATAAAGCTCTAATCTTTTGGACCCTAATGCAGCAAAGCATTTAAGCACATGCTTTAGTCTGTACATATGAGCAGTCCAACTGAAGTTAATGGGATTAGTTAGATGCTTAAAGTTAAGCATGTGCTGGGCTGGGGCCTTGGAGAATGCAGCTTCCTAAGAATTCATTTGCCTCCTGGGCTACACAAAAGATTGCAGATCAGTGCTCCATTTAGTCTTATGCCTGTACCCAACACAACCAGAGCAAAGACACTTTAGAGGAAGGTTTAAAACCCCTAAAAAATACATTTTAATGTTTTTAGAAGGTCTCTTTCTATAAGTCTATAATATATAACTAAACTGTTATATTTAAATTGTTATACATACTGTTGTATGTAAAGTAAATAAGGTTTTTAAAATGTTTAAGAAGCTTCATTTAAAATTAAATTAAAATGCAGAGCCCCCCCCCCGGACCGGTGGCCAGGACCTGGGCAGTGTGAATGCACCTGGAAATCAGCACGCATGCCATAGGTTGCCTACCCCTGATCTAAATGATACATAATACAGGCAAAGGGAAAGGGGAGCAGAAATGGATACAACAGGAAAAAGTCAGATGAGTAGTACTACGAGCCTGGTTTTGCAAGCAGTTAAGCACCCTCATTTCCCATTGATTTCCATGAGAATTGAGGGTGCTCAGCTTCTCCTGCGAAGTTCTGAGTGCCTTGCAGGATCAGCCCTTGGCTCACTTATGATTGGCATATATCTGGTTAGCTGCAGGTGCACTCTGCACTACTGAGGAGAGGTGAAAAGGTCAACTCTCAATCCTGAGGCTGTCTGGGTGCTGGGCAGGTTCCGGATTCCCCTAATTTGCACCAGATGCCTATGTCCCCAGGGGCTGTTCCAATAGCCTGGGCTCACTGGAGCACAGGGAGCCATGGCCATGTCTCCTATCTCAGGTGAAGTGCTCTGGGGCCAGTCACAGGGAGGAGAATGGGGTAGGAATCACTATGGTGGCATTCTGCCAGTCAAGGACTCTGCTAGGCAGCTGAATTTTGACTGTTTGGATTTGCTGCACCAGGGAAGCAGTGGATGGGAAATTAGGGCCTGGTAACTTTGGAGTGGAATTTCATTGCTGAACTCCTTCTCTCCCCAGTGCACCAAACCTTGAGGCCCTTACTCCATCTGCACTCCGTTCTTATGGAGTGAATAAACACAAAGTCAACAACTAAAGGGTTTAGGATTTAGCCTAAGCGAAGGAGTGAGGGCTCACTGGATAAATGCCATGGTAATCTAACAGAGGGAATAGATTAAGCTGTTATCACCAGGTGTGAACAGGTGGTCTTTTACAGAAAATGTATAATATACTTGATGCAATGGACACACCACGCTGCTTTTTCTAGAAGCCATGACGCCAGATTTTTATTTACAGTAAGGCCCTTTTACACCCATTACACTTATACCTGTTGTAAGGTTCCTTTGCACTGCCAGAACATTGTAAGTATGAAGCTCTTCTGCTTAAGCTTTAAAAGTAATAACTCCTTCTGGCATCTGTAGTGTTCTTTATTTGTACTGAGCTAGCACCTAGGAACCCTGCTCATGGACCAAGATCCCATTATGCTAAGCACTGTACAAACACGGAACAAAAAGAAGGTCCCATAACAGACCCTTATCCCATTCTAGGGACTGGCTGCTAGAGGTGAACAAAGAGTTGATTATTGTGGATGTAGTGTCTAAATAGTTTCCCTTTAAATAATTTTTGAGCCCTCCAAGGGTGCTCACTGTGTTCCATATTTCAGAAAGCACCAGAACTCTGCAGTGTGTATGTTTAGCTAGGCATTGCAGGTTCGAAATGATTAGCAAACACAGTTCTTTCAACCCCGCCCTGCCTGTGTGGTTCCTTCATGTTAGCTATGCTGTATAAAGAGCAAAAGACACAACAGTGGGTTACACATGCATAGCAGAAAGTTCCCTCATGTTTGTAGTTACAGTACTTCCTGGTACCCTACATGTTTTAGAGAGTATCATAGCGAACTTCTAAAACCTTTGTGTTCTGTAGTCCTTATGTAAGACAGCAGCCTGCAATTTCACATAAGAACTGGAAACAAAGGGCCCAACCCTGCTCCCACTGAAGTCAAAAGTAGTTTTGCTACTGGCTTGTGTGGGAGCGGGATAGGGCCCACAGTGGCAATAAAGATTTCAATGTCATTTGGAAAGGATAACATTTCACTTCCCGGCCTTGTGATTGGCTGGACTCTTTTTCTTGTCATATAACCCTAATTAATTTATATTGTGTGTGTCATGGGGGAAGACGAGATCCAGACAGAAACCTTTGTAATGGGATTTTACCCTGAGCCAGGCAGAAATAATTAGCTAGATCCATCTTTTTCAGTTTCAGTTGCTGTTCCTAAATGATTTATATTAGGAAGGTGAAATCATACATAGTCACACCTTGTCTCTACATGCTTTTCTTATCTCCTGATACAGAATTAAATTCTATACTCTGTCTCCAGCAGAGGGGCAGAACTAATATCAAACTCATAGACATTCTGAGCTTGCTCATTCTTTATGCCATTATCTCCACGCTGACTGCTAGACAACGTACGCTGCTACATTCGAGCTTTCACAACCAGTTTCCCTATCTATTTTGATTTCTGCGTGTATATGCTATTGGGGGATGTTTCAGTGTAGTATGCAGGGAGTTACAGACTCTACTCCAGTTAACAAAACGGAGAGCTGTGAGTGTAGCTCCCTACGTACATAATGTTCAAAAAATTTACCCCATTATGCCAAAATTGTGGTTATTTTACACAGCACTGGCACCAACATTTTGTTTCTAATGAATACTTTGTCCTCCCTCTAGCTGGGATAAACCACACCAAAACTCTCTCTAAGGTACCATTTCTCTTTATTCTGCCCAATTTCTACTTCCTTCTGTCTTAACTGATGCTGCCCCAGAAATACAGATTTCTCTGCTAATTTTAGGTCACTTCCCAATCCCTAGCCTACTGCATCTCATTACAACCTATAGCCTTTCACCTCTCCCAGACACCCATGATAGGATCCTCATTGTTACATTCCAAGATATTCCAAGATATTGTTACATTCCAAAAGCAATGAGGAGCTCGGTGGCACCTTAAAGACTAACAGATTTATTTGGGCATAAGCTTTTGTGGGTATCTGAAGAAGTGGGTTTTTTTACAAATGAAAGCTTATGCCCAAATAAATCTGTTAGTCTTTAAGGTGCCACCGGACTCCTCGTTGTTTTTATTCCAAGATAAGACTGTCTAATTGGCCTTATAGCTCTTAACTTTTGTCCTTGACATCCAGGCAATACTTCTAGTCTCAGGATGCTTTCTGCTGAACTTCCTGTCAATATAAATGCACTCAGGGAGTCTCTTAGTCTTCCAGTCTATCCCTTCCCCCTTCCCAGAGCTTCCCCTTTCTTTACCATACTAAGCAATTATTCTTATTAATTATTCCAGTTAACAGTAATTATCAGCAGTATGCACCCTCAGCTACATTAATAACATAGATCTCTAGGACACTGAGGAATTGGCTGAGAGTCACTTTGCCATTTGGATTGCCCAGCAGGAAAAAGTGATCCCTTTTCTTCCCCACCCACCTTTCTGGGATGTCAATCATTTCCAATCACTACATACTGTTTGGCAGTGGGCTAACGTGGGTGCATTGAGAAACTGGAACTTGGATAGTACTGGTTAATGTAGAGGCACAGACTGAAAACGATTAGTGAATCAGGTTTCAGAGTTTAGTCTGGGATTCTTGGACAAACGATCAAAGTCTCCAATCTAGAATCTGTATTTAATTTGCATCTATTTATACTTATGAGCCAAATAGTGAAATCTTTACTCAGACCCTGATCCTGCAATGGGCAAATGTTCACCACAGGATTGGAGCCCTGCATTTTTTCAGACCTTCCTCAGGTGCAATTTCCATTGACTAAAAACCATGTAAGGATTTGGCCCTATTTTGTGGTCTGTAATTGGTTGAGTTTGATATCTCACAGCAGAACAGCATTGGTGTTTTTAAAATTATATGCTTCTTTAGTACAAGCGAAAAGAAAGGAACAAAGACAAGATTTTTAAAGAAAATACTGTTGCAAAATGAGAGAGTTCAAAAATAATTCATTTTATTTACCCAAACAATTTGTCTGAGCTGCAAAATTTTTTAATGACTTTATAGTGAAAATAGAGTACTCTGGCTAAATTCCTTCAAAACTCAATAAAGCAGATGACTGGGAACCATAATGGAATTGAAGCTGTCAAGTGCATTTGCTTTTTTAATGCTAACATGTTTTTGGTTATTAAGAAACAAAAACCAAGTGCTACATGATCAACATAGCTTCTGACAGGGGTATTGGAACCCATCTGGCTTATGGTTTGCCCACTTTTTTTTTTTTTTTAGCCTGAGCTTATAAAGTTGTAACACTGTAGTTTAGCTTCTGGCTTGTGCAATTGCAAATTGGCAGCTAGTGTCCAAAGGGCTGCCATGTAAGGTGTGAGTTTGTGAAAGATAAAATGCATTATTGACCCAGTACACACAGCACATGCCAGTTGCAGACATACTGGGTGAAGGGAAAGTTTGTATCATTGTCAAAGTGCTCCTGCCACCAGACTCCAGCTGGTTCCAAGTGAGCAGCTCTAGACATAAGCCAGTTTTCAAAGACAAGAGATGAGATCGAATGTGAGACTCATCATTTTAGGGGTGATACTACGTATTATTTAAGGAAGTTATCCAAGACTAAAATAATATGCCAAGTGCCCTTCATTAACACTACAGGTACTCTGTAAATACCAGCTTCATCATTTAAAAAATCATGGCATAATTGTTGATGATACCAGTGATTAAAAAAACCTCAGTCCTTCACAAATTTCTTTATATAAGCTTCTCTAACATTGGGGGAATTTGTTCTCTCAGTGTGCTTCATTAGCGTAGCTTACCACCACAAAAACTGGCTGTATTGAGAAAGATTGCACCATTATCAAATAATTAGGAGTGCCTTAGCAGGTGCATACACTTACCTTTGTAATTAAATCCTTGTTAAAACACCAAAATCCAGAGACTTTAAATGGTTGCCTGATCCCAGAGGATGTAGCCCAGAAAGTTATTCTATAAGGTAGGCATCATTTGGGAGCAGTGATATTGAGCAGAGAATCTTTGCCTCCTGGGATGTTTACAAAGCACATCTGCACACATCATGAGATGCAATAAAAATTGCAATGACAATACTAGGCAAACACCTACCATATCAGAAACCAGGCAAGCCAAGCATGAGTCTGCATGGAATCATATACTACACAAATGAGCTTTCACATTTCCACTGTTTGCAAATTTACAGACATATCCCCAATAATAATGATTATAATAATTAATAATTATTAAATGTGTGGTTGATTTACTATTTGCTGCAAAGGACTGTACAGTAGAAAGACCTATCTGACTGCATTCCTGAAGTTAGCCTCTGAAATCTTACCAGAGTGGCACAAAAAGTTAAAATGGCTGCATTTTCAACTATTTTAGAAGGACTTGAATGGTAAATAAAACTGTAAGGTAATCATTATAGTCCCAATACTCTCACACAATCTATACAATCAAATCTCTGGTATATTATAGCTATGTTTTCATATATGTATGTCTATACGTTTATAGATATGAATATGTCAATGTCAGTAAAAAAATACCAGCAACAGGATTAGAGGATATGTCATAACAAATTATTTTCATTTAGTTAGCACTCTTATTGTCAACACCAGAACTGATCTATCTGATATGTGCATAATTATTTAGTTGCCTGGAGGCAGTAGTTTTTTCACCTTAAAGAATATAATGTGTATTTCTTATTACTTTAGCTGGCTACCTACATTCAGCACCCAAGATCGACAGTTTATTGAATCAGAAACCTGATCCAAACTTTGGTTTCAGAATGCCATGGGAAAAACAATATAAAGATGATCATATCTCTCAAGAAGATTGGAACAACATTCTTCTTCAGTGCTCAAAAGTGCTCCATGGAGCAATGTACCAGGGTCCTTCCATATAAATAATTCTCATTTAGAGCTGGTTGGGAAATTTTTGGCCAGAAAACGATGATTTGTCTAAACTGAAACATTTAACTAGAAAGGATCAGTTTAGACAAAACTTTCATGGGAAGATTTCTCAGGTCCGGAATGGCATTTTTGATCAAAACCATAGAGAAACAGAGAGATTACTTTATTCACATCATCTACAAGATTCCTAGGTATGTTGACTTAAGCCTAAAGATGTAGATGAAGTGCTGACAAAAATATTCTCATACTTTTGATGTAGCGTTTCTATAGAATAACCAGTTTCTGGAATGGTGTTCTTAGACAAATAGAGTAAATCCTTGAATTCAGTTTAGACAAAGTTGCATCAGTGCTGGTATTGAAATTCACCAACTCTTTACACTGTTTGTATTAATGGGAAAAGAGATGAATCCTCAGGGTAGCACGGGCAGCCAAAAATTATATTGATGGACTGCAAAATCAGAACCATGGTATATATTGATATATGGACTATTGCCCATCTGGATATAGCTAAATATGAGAGAACTCCCTTAATTGGTATTAATAAAATAGACGTCGATGATCTCATGTGAAAACTGTTTGTGGAGTTGTATTGTGAATAGCTGGCATCTCAGAAGGTCTTCTTTGCACTTGCCCTTAACACATGTTCTTGTGATCTAGCTATGACTGAGATTTAAGTATGAACAGCATCAAGTGAGGTGCTTCTTTTATAGCATTCATTTATTTTGTTTGTTTGTTCTTTTCTCACCCAAATTCATTTTCCTTCTTTTTTAGAATCCCTTGGTGTAACTCATATGTTGTTATAATTTTATTTACTTACCTGGTGTAATCCCTTGATACTCAATTTTCTACATTCTATAGATAAGTACAACTTTTTCTGATTTGAAAATTCTATGAAATGTTAATGAGAAAAAAGAATAAATAAAATACAATCCTCTTATTCAAAACCTTCTTATCTGTGCAACTGGGATGCTAGCTCTCAATGGTAGCAACATTGGGTGTTGCCACACCTAACTTTTAGGTGCTTGAAAATCCCTGAGACCTACCTGAATTAGGCACCGAGGCTCCCTGTACAATGAATGGAGAGAGCTAGGCACTGAGAATGGGATCCACAAAAGCCAGCATGCTAAGCGAGGGGCCACCTAAGCTAGCCAATGGGAGATGCTAAGAAGAGAGGTGTTTCCTAAACCCCACTCCCCTCACAGAGTTAAGAGCTTCAGTCCAGACTGAAGGGAAGGTCCTATCTCAGCTTGTGATCCACAGCCAGGAACCCCTCTCCCAGAGCAAGGAGGTTTAGGCACACAAGCCATTTCCTGTAAGAAATGGAAGAGGTAGCAGGAGCTGCTCCCTTGTAACTTTTAGCCCAGTGGGTAGAGCACTCCCACAGGATGCGGGAAACCGAACTTCAATTCCTCTCTCTGCCTGTTGCAAAACGATATGGAAAAGGACCTCCCAGCACCCTGAAGAGTGCCCAAACCACTGGGGTCTGGGATATTTTGATGTGGGGCTCCCTCTGTCATTCCTATTGAAGCTGTTCCACTGTGGATTACTAAATAGTCATTGGAGCAGGGAGACTGGAATCCAGATGTCTACCCTCCTCTCCCCACTGGTGGATGCCCTAACCCCCAGGCTATAGAGTCAGTCTCACTCTTTTTCTCTGGCTCAGTGATTATTTTAGTATTTGTACTAAGTGCTACAGCTTCCACAGGAGGGATTGAGGAAGTCCCCACATCAGACTGTCCCAAAGCCCAGGGGTTAGGGCATTCTCCTATGAGTTAGGATTTGAACAGGGGTCTCCCTTCTCCTCAGACAGTGGGAAGGATGGGACTTGAGCCTGCCTAACTGCTCTAACCACTAGACTAAAAGGTATAAAGACGGCAGCTCTTCCTCTTGAATTTTGAATAGCATGCCTTTTAGATCAGGCTTCGCAGGCACGATAGGCATTCTCCTGCCTAGTTTCACCTGGTTTGTGGATCGTGCTGCAACTTAGGTGTGAGAGTTTTCATTCTTGGAGTGAGGCATTGTGCACATGGTCAGAAGCAGGAACTTAGACACCTAGGGAACCTTTACAATGAAAATGTAGGTGTTGAGTGAGGAGTTCAGGTGCCTACAGGGCTAGGTGGCAGCCATCCAGGGATTTTGTGGGCTGCAGAGGCACCTAAATTTGAGGACTAGGTGCCGAAGTCCCTTTCTGGAGCCTGCATGAGAAGACCCTCATAAGCTACTTCCAGCCCCCTGGAGTATCTCTCCAGGTACTTCCATTCCCAGGATCCCACATTTCAGATCCCTAGATTCATAGGTTAAAAGGGCAGAAGGACCATTGTGATCATCTGGCCTGAAATCTTGTAGATGTAATGATACACAGCTGTCCACCACACCTGGTTGACTACTATGTCCTGAGTCTGACGTTGAGCTACTCAATGCTGGTTTCACACATAGGCCCTGGATATATTAAGAGGATTTTCTAAAAATATCTCACTGTTGTTAACTCAAGTTCAGCTCCATCAGTATTAGCAACATTGGAAGCCCTGTTCCAGCTTGGCTGATGGCAACATTTATTGCACTGTACTGATTAAGGAGGAAGAGATGATATGGTGTTAGCCAGTGCTGGCAATTGGTCTACATCAAGCCTCCCAGTGTTGCTAATGCCAGTGGAGCTGAGCAAGTGTTAGCAACAGCAGGACATTTGTAGAAAAATTCCCCCTTCACAGGTGAGCTGGCCCTTTAAGGGGATTGGGGCTTAGCCCACCTTCCCAGCTGAAGAGAATAAGTCCTGGGGTCACATGGTAGAAGATCATGACTCACAAGCAGGCCTACTAGGAGATAAAGGTCAATCTGAGTTTAAGGAGCAAGTGAGAGACAAGAAGGGAGTAAAAAGGCTCTTCTTAGTTGCCTGGGAGTTAAATCCTGCAGAAGGAAGACTGGAAGTTGGTGGTTGGTCTGCTAGAGGAAAGCTTCTGTAGAACTGAGTAGAAAGACTCTCCTTAATTCCCAGGCAGAGGGTGTGATCAAGACTGGCTTAGCCCCTGGTTCTCCAGCCACCCTGTTACCTGGACCAAGTTTCAGGCTATAGTGAATGTTTGTGGTATTAATAAGAGTCCAAAACCAAGCATGTACAGTGTAAAACCTAGCAGACATTTAAGCATTGCAGCACACTAGCAGGAATCACTATGATAAAAGCCTGACTGAATAATCACTATTTTGCCTGAGTGTGAGAATATGGCATGATTTTTTTTAATAGCCTGACATTTATGTGGTTTAGTATTTTGTACCTTTGGATTTAGATCTATGGAAAGCATTTATGAATCTTTCCTTCTTGAGTAGACATATATTCTTGGCTGAATCTAGGCATATTAAGTCTATACCCTACTTTTCTATAACTTGATAAATACCTGAAAGAGAGAAAATTGAGGAGCATGCAGCATGGCATTGCAAAGTTCCTCAAATCAATCAGTAGCAAATCTCTCTAGCTGATCATGGAGCAGACTTGAACTCTGAAAACAGGTTCTCTTTTCTCAAAGAGCTAGTGGGCATATGCCTACACAGGGAGTTACTACATGGAAACCCAGGGTGTGAATCTACAGCATACCAGCTTGACATGCACTAACTCCCCATGTGGACACTGCTACAGCACAATGAAAGTCGGCAAACTGTGGCTTAGTCTACTACACTTTGAAGCGATGGTGATATAGATGCTTTGATGTGAGACTCGTTAGTGTATGTGTTGTTGTGAGTTGTGAATCTTCAAGGCTCCAGGAACAATGCAGATGACCTGTATAGATAAGGAGTCTTGAATACAATGCATTAAAGTGAGCAAAATACATTTACGTAATTCTGACCTATTAGGGGGTTACTTCTTGTGTACTCGCTCTGTGTGAAAACTGAAAGATAAAATTCGTAAAAGACATATAGAAATTAAGTTAAACAAAGCTTTGTAATATGATTTGTGAAATTTTTACAGGGACTCTTAGAATTCTTCAGTATTGCATAAAATTTAAGCTTTAGGCAACATAGTTGTGCAAAGTACGTTTTTCCTCCTAACTTTTTGTTGGTGGGAAATAGGATAGATTGAGCTGCTCACATCCCTCTCTACTCTAATACCATTTGCATTAATATTTTCTATGTAATGCAGAAGAGAAACAAAAAATATTGAAAGAAATGGGCAGCAACACTGGCATCATAAATCAACATCTTACAAAAGTGTGCTACTGCACTTAGCGGAAGAATCTAACATTTTACTATTAAAGTTCTATTGTGACAGACAGGCCTACAAAATACGTGGGGGTTGGATAGTTCATGGTAACAGGATTACAAAGCCTTTCACTTCTAGGTCATTGGCTCAAATTGAGCCCCAACGACTAATGAAATGACTGAAAATGATTGTCATCAGACAGATGTTCAGTGGTCTATGAAAGTTTTGTTCTTTGGAATGGAATGTGGCTGCCATTTAACAGTGCACAGAAATACTACTCAATACTTTAGGCCAGAAAGTGAAGAAGAATATCATAGCCAGATGACACTATTTCCAGGGTCAAGGTGGAGAAGGGACAGATTTAAGCAGGCAGAATATGGTCAGAACACAGGGGTTAACATCCCTACCCTTACAGAAAGTGCCAGAGGATTTTAATTAACTCCTCAGAAAGAGAGCAGCAAAATGTACGTTTCCAGCACACCGAGTGTTGTTTCACCACTCACTCTGGGGAAAGGCTGCCAACTGCTGAATCCTGCAGCACTTAGAGGTCTGTCATGAAAAGGCTGTCCGGGCCCTGCTTAGTTCGAAGGAGCTGCTGAATTTACAGCTTGTGTGGGTATGGTTTCGGTGACAGTGGTTGCCAGAAGCCTCACTAGAAGTAATCTTTGTATGTGTCGGGCTTGAAGCTATGTGTAAGAGAAAGATATACTGTTCTTTGACTTCCTGTCCACGTACTGATGGTAAATGCAGGAACTTATCCTCAACCTGTCTGAATACGTCTTATTTTCAGGATAAAGCTACCGTACCTATGTATGACATAAGGACTCAGTAGAAGCTTTAGGGTATCATTGGTTCATTATGCTGTAGGAGCTTTTGGAAGTCAATATTGTCTTCCAAGTTCCGAGGAATATATCTTTATATTCAGGAGAATCATCTCTGCCACTTCCCAGTTCAAAGATAGTAGTGCTGGATGATTTTTTTAAAAAATGTTCTGCCTTTTGTCCTTCATATCCTGTGGAAATGAAGTTGTGTTTTCCCATTCTGTTTCCTAAACTCCTTTTTGGAGATGGTGGTGGAAAGGTTGATGCACTATGGCCTTGTGCCAATTACACAGTAGAAATAGAAGATACTACTGACTTGTGGTTATGCAAATCAAGAGGGATTCCTCTTTCACAGCTTGCTTATCTCCTTCAGTGCAAGTTCTGCTCTGCTGTCATTCAGCAGATGGTGCAGGAGATATACCATCGAAAAAGACAGCCAAATATTTGATTTGAATGAGTACATTAAAGATTACCCACTTCTCCCTTCAAATTATCTCCATTTTGCAGTGAACACAAAAGGCATGGTTTGGATCATGACTGTTCTTATAAAAAGGACTCCCAACAGCTGATACGGAGTGCCTTCTTTAGGGAGAGTTTGCTGACAGATACTCAATACCAAACTTCCTGAAAAAGTTTGGATCAGTTGTGGGGAAAGGTTTTGTTCTGGTTTTATTTTATTTTATTAATCATCCAACTCTAGTACAGTGGAACCCCATCTAATTTAGTGGAATGGAGGTTGTAGTATTTATTTGGATATAAGAGTCTCTCACTCTTATAGATGTTACAGGCAGCTCACAGTTCTCAGTACTCAGACTGAACTCCCTTCCAGCCTGGGACCAATCTCCCTAGTTCAAAGTCTCTGGCTTCCAGATGATCTTCCAGATGTTGAGATGGGGGGAGGGGAAGGTAAAGGCCAAGTGACGGTGTCACTGTCCCTCTTTTATACTTTCTTCCATCTGCTAGAAAAATTCTTGCTGTGACATGGGTCAGGCCGCCTTCATTATGTATCTGCCCTCTCTGAGCAGTCTCTGGGAGAGTGGATTCTTCCGGAAGGCCATCACCGCCTGTCTGGCCAGTGATAGTTGCTCTTTTGTCCCTCCTGAAAGGCCAGCTGCAGGCGTCTCCCAACCTCAACGTATTTCAGTAACACATATAGCAATACTTCATAACTTCACATACAATAATAGAACAAACAATCCAACAGGATTTTAATGTGCAGCAGATCAAGATTTTTTAAACGATACCTCACAAGGCATACTTTGTACAACACCTATCGTAATCTTATGACAGTGGTGAATATGGGGGTTCCAGGGTGCTACTTTGAGGTACAGAGTGTCACAGATGCCTCTCCACTTATCAATTTTGGTGCCCAAATATTACAAGAGAGACTGATTTAATGATATTTCTGACCCAACTTGAAGTGTGAAGTACCAGATATCATATGTAACAGCTTTTTCTCTGACAGGGGATTAGTTACCATTTGCTCCTTCAAATCTCTCATCTTCCACATTGTCTGCGTTTCATGTGGCTCTGTCCTTGGTTTCCTCTTCTCCCTTTATACCTTTTTTTGCTGGGTGACTTTATCCAGGCATAGCTTTCACTTTTATCTGTACACTTAGTACTGAAAATTCTACATTTGCATATTGGTCCTGGCTTCATATACCCGATTGTCTGTCTGGCATATTGTTTTCAGTAACCCACTACTAGTTCAAAAACAAGCAGCTTAGTTTTATTTCCCAAACTTCTCCCCTTCTGCCTTTCTCCCTTGCTGTAGATACTACTGTTGTGTCTTTGCTGTCTATACGACACTAAGAATATGAGGAAACCACAGACACAGCTGGATTTCAAATAATCATGTTTACTAACTATATACAGCCATACAAGCCCTAGCTACATATACACACTGCTGCTCAGTTAGGTACTGCTGGCTTCTCTTCCATCTGATGAGACAGTGGACCACCCCAGGTTTTCACAAATTATCTTGGTAGTCTCTTAGCTTAGTAAGGGTATCTGAAAACTGTGCAGTCAGGTGTGACTATTTGTGGCCATTTGATCACACTGTTTCTTACCAATGTCCTTCCGTAGATCAGGTTTTAACAAGTCCAGGAGAGACCTTAAATTACATCTCATAAACAACATAGCTGGTATGTCATTCTTAGTAGCATGTTCTGCATTCCCATGTTGATTGGTATTTTTGAACTCAACATCCATTAGCATTGTTTCCCACAAGGAAAGGACTCAATCTTTGAATATTCACCATGTTTTGCTTTCTGATTGATCCCCAATTTATTTATTGCATAACTATCCATCTTCCCTATCACTCGGGGCTTCTGTGCTGAAGTCATCTTTGACACATTTCCTTTTACCTAGGCATCCAGACTGTCACTGACTCTTTCTGCTGCCCTCTCCACAACATATGGAAAATCACTCCCTTTTTGTCCTAATAGCCAAAAATATGTCCATATCCTAGACATTTTCCAGCCTTGATTACTGTAATTTCCTTCTTTCTAGCCTTTCTAATGTCCACATTGCTTTTGTTCATCCCTCCAAAAGACCATTGCTAATATTATCTTGCTAACCCATCTATCAGACCACATCACTCTCCCCTTTGAATGGCTCCAGCCAGAACAAATCTAAACATTTTATCACACAACCCTGTCCTGGCTTATATTTCAGATCTCATTTTTTAACATGATTCCCGTCGTATCCTCCATTCTGCAACTTTGGTACCTCTTGGTTCCTTTTCTCCATCTCTGTGCCTTTTTTCATGCTGCAACCCCCCTGCAGAACAGCATCCCTATTCCAGTGCATCAGGGTCCCACGGTTTCCTCGTTCAAACCCCTTCTAAAGATTCTCTAACTCTGCACTTCATTATAAAATAAGGGATGAAGAAACATACAAATATATATACTATAATAAGAGCTTCTTGTGGGTCTCTCAGAATGCCTTGTTGTATTGCCCTTCTTTTAGATTGCAACGCTCTTTGGGATAGGGACTATCTTTATTAGTGTCTTGTATGCAGACAACATTCTTGATAGATTCTAGATAGATATTCTAGACAGATAGATAGTTTTGAGTTTTCCACTTGGCCAAATGCACACACTCCACTGCTATCAGCAGCACTGAACAGCGGTGTTGAACGTGATAGATAGATGCTACTTCTCTTACTACACCCACCATCAGTATGTGCCATCCTCAAGTAAAGAACTTTTGAGTAGCAAGCTGTAAGTGCAAAAGGTGAAACCTGACTAAACTATTTCCAAATTCACAATATAAAGCAGAAGTCTCATCACTGTCCCATTGCTTTACAATCCAGAAGAACAATGAATATGTTCTGGACAAACACAATGAAAGAGCTTGATGGTTTATGTTTTAACTGTACTTCACTGATTTTTCAGTACTTTTAGCAGATATAGCGCAACGGGATTAACTAGACAAGGAACCTTTTACTATTAGATCATTAGTTCAAATCTGAAACAAGGTTGGTAGTGACTGTGACGGTGTTCCCCATAAAACTTTATGGGGAGATGCTCATAAATGTATAGATGTAACTAGAATATGTTTTATGCTACATGTGCCATGTAACATATCTCTGTGAAAGTTATGACCTACTGAATTTATTCCTCCTGTTTGTATGCATGTATCATTGTTGTAGTTGAAGTTATGAATATCGGTTGTATTTCTTGAAAAAGGAATGTGCAGGTTAAGTGCCCAATCAAGAAGCACTTAACAGACAATAGAACTTGCAGTCACCAATCCACATCTGAACTTTGCCAGGAATGTGGCTGGTCTGGAACTGAGTTGTGCAGGGACAGGTGACTGGTCCATGTGACCCCAACTCCATTTGGTAACTGGATGCTACACAGGGAGAGGGAGGGGTGTCCACCCAGAGGAGAAAATCTATTTAAACCCCGAGGAAACCCCTCCATTTTGTCTTCAGCTGGCTAAAGGAAGAAGCTCTCCACCCCCCAAGGAGACCTGAAAGAGACTGAACAAAGGACAAAGACATTAGGGGGGTGAGTGATTGCTGGACCCAGGCTAGAAGGAAGATAGCCTGTTTACTGGACCTAGTGAGGGGTTTATCTGTACACAGGGTGATTAGACATAGAACTGCGTGTTCTATTTTATTTTATTCAGTAATTCACTTTGTTCTGTCTGTCATTACTTGACATCACTTAAATCCTATTTTCTGTACTTATTAAAATCACTTTTTACTTATTAAGTTTCCTTGAGTACGAGTTGGTACCTGGGGAAAGCAAACAGTTGTGCATATCTTTCTATCTTTGAAATAGAAGGCGAACTATTTATGAGTTTACCCTGTATAAGCCTTATGCAGGGTAAAACGGATGTATTAAGGGTTTGCACCTCCTTGGAGTTGAGCAGCTGGGTGTCAAAGGCAAGAGTGCTTCCAGGGGCCTTACAGTGGTGAGTGGACTTGGTTCGGACCTGGGTCTGTGTTTGCAGCAGATCAGTGGAATCTGGCTCAAAACAGACAGGATTCGGGAGTCCCAAGCTGGAAAAGGCCTGGAAGCAGGGGCAGAAGTAGCCTTGGCACACCAGGTGGCAGCACCAAGCAGGTCTCTGTGGCCCCAACCCGTCACAGTGACCAAAGGTTGTTACTTTAGCATTATAATTTTAAGTAAGACCAAAATAGACACAGGTCTTTAACAAACTGAAGATAGTGCTTTAACTTTCTTAGACACTGCAAGGCATACATGACTAGACCAGCTTTGCTGAGTGCCAAAGTCAAACTGCTAGAGAGCTAGATGGTCATCTAGTTCCCAAATGTCTGGCTATGTAACTTTCTGGCACTAAACAGAATATAGAAACAGATCTATGGATTGGCTCAATTAACTTTACAGTTACCATCTGACAACTGGTGGCCTTAACCCAGTTCCTAGAGGACAGGTGTTCCTATCACAGAAATCACCATCACAATTGGTAGACTATTTGATTCAATTGTTGGCAGTCACAGAAGAGAGGACAAAGACGGAATGAGCACAGAGACCAAATGACTATTTCTCCCCTAGAGATGGTCTCTTCAGTTCAGGCTAGCCAGGGCAGTGCGGGGAAGTTTTGCTGCCACTGCAGGTGCAGCATGTGTACTGGTAATAGAGCACTTCGTGTTCTACTATTTTTAATTTGGAAACTTCAACAAGCATTACATACACTGACAGGGGGGCTGGAACAATTTGTACAGTGGGGGTGCTGAGCGCCATTGAACCAAATTGTAAAACCTGTATACGATGGACACCATCTCAAGCTAGGGGGTGCGGCAGCAACCCCTGTTCCAGCACCTATGTTCACTGAGGATTTTTTTAAATACTTGAAGAAAACTCTCTACATTTTTGTTCAGTTTTTGATTTTTTCCCATTTTTGGTTTTGGGTGGGGTTTTTGTGAAAATATATTTTTTTAATGGATAGTGGCAAAGCGCCTATCAGAATGCAAGTGTAGATTTAAAGGCACACATTTTCAAAGGAAGAAGTAACTAACAGGTACACTTGTAGAAATGATTGTGCACCCAAAATGGCCACAGGCCACTCTAACCCCTTCTGTTTCCCAGTTGAATTGTGGGATAAGCTTAAAAGTATTAAAAACACAAAAGAAAAAAGGTAATAAACCTCCCATCTGCAGCTGAGACTTCCATTTTGCCAAGAATCACACTGCTAGCAACAACTTTGAATATGACTTTTGAGGGGGGGGGTGTCTGTGATTTTTCTCCTATTTTTGCTCCTGCGAATATTTTACTGCGTCCACCAGTAACAGCATTCCATCTTCATGTAAGTTACTTTTGAATATTAATCTATAAATGGAAAAGCCAATAACTGTGTAAGAAAATTACCCCTACCATTTAAAATGTTGAAAACAAAAGATTCCATCACTCTCCTATTCTCTTCACAATCCTGAAGAACAACGATATGTTCAGGACTAAACAAAGCAATGAAAGAACTTTTGTATGGTTTATACTTCAACTGTACTTCATTGATTTTTTAATACTTTTTGCAGATACAGCATAATTATAACCAAAACTGCAAATTCTGCATGTAATAAATGCAGTTAGTTAAGAGACACCTAATACTTTACAAGCTGTGACAGGGAAAAAATAAAAAAGATGAAATATTTTGCTCTAGCACTGGGATTTCCTAGTTCTGGCTCTGTATGCTTTAGAGGTTAGCAATAACATGAGAAATCATGCCTTCTACTCCACGTCCCATTCCCCATACAAAAGGATTCAAGATGAAGGGGGGGAGGGATAGCTCAGTGGTTTGAGCATTGGCCTGCTAAACCCAGGGTTGTGAGTTCAATCCTTGAGGGGGCCATTTAGGGATTTGGGGATTGGGCCTGCTTTGAGCAGGGGGTTGGACTAGATGACCTCCTAAGGTCCCTTCCAACCCTGATACTCTATGATTCTATGAAC
Organism: Chelydra serpentina; assembly: GCA_037349315.1. Taxonomy (NCBI): domain Eukaryota; kingdom Metazoa; phylum Chordata; order Testudines; family Chelydridae; genus Chelydra; species Chelydra serpentina. The sequence goes on along the minus strand of JBAIAC010000002.1, from coordinate 61,782,637 downwards.
AGATATGAGTCAAAGGTATTTGTCTGACAAAAGCACTTACATAGTAAACAGCTGCTACAATAGAAGATGCTCGTTGGCTGTCATTTCAGTTTGAAAGGTGTCATTAACCTTAATTTTGACAAATATCCTCTCCTTGGGGAATCTGAGCCCGATCCAGCAGCCTTTTACTCATGCGAGTAATTTTTACTTACATGAAGAGTCCTGACTTGTTAGAGTCCTAACACAGAGATCAGAACAAGACTTTGAGTCTGACCTATTAGAGAATAAGAAAAAAGAAAGAAAGCATGAACAAATATAATTGTGCAGCAGAGAGAGCACTCTGTATAAACTGCTTTCAAAACCGTCCCCCACCAGACTCACCCGGAATTTCCATACATTTAAAGATACAGTACACAGAAAAGAGAATTGCAGCATTCCCTCCTCCCCATTTTTTTAGCTATATATATCACATTACTCATATTAGTAGTCTCAGTGGGATTACTCACATGAGTAAGGATGGCAGGAACCTGACCCTGATTTTGCAACTATTTACCTGGGCAATTCCCTTCTGACACTGTCATAGGCCTTGTCTACACTACTGGGGTAAATCGACCTAAGTTACGCTACTCCAGCTACGTGAATCATGTAGCTGGAGTCGACATAGCTTAGGTCAACTTACTGCGGTGGCTACACCATGCTGCTTCGACAGGAGATGCTCTCCCATCGACTTACCTTAATCCTCTCATTCTGGTGGAATACTGGAGTCAACCAGAGAGCGCTCTGAGGTCAATTTAGCAGGTCTTCAACTTAGGTTAGAAGTGGACTCCAGTGAGTTGTGATTGACCCCTCCTCAAAACTGAACACGTTTGCCCCAAAGCTGTCCTCAGTGTAAAGCCAATACTAGGAAACTGGACTAGATATACCCCATATGGCTATGGATAGCTCAGTGGTTTGAGCATTGGCCTGCTAAACCAAGGGTTGTGAGTTCAATCCTTGAGGGGGCCACTTAGGGATCTGGGGCAAAAATCTGTCAGGGGACAGTACTTGGTCTTGCTAGTGAAGGCAGGGGACTGGACTCAATGACCTTTCAAGGTCCTTCCAGTTCTAGGAGATTGGCATATCTCCATTTATTTATTTATTTACCTCAGTTCTGGTTACAGGATGTAAAAAAAATATATATAGCTAGATTGCTGACAGTCGGTATTGGGCCAGATCCAGATGCTACCAGTCTCTGAAGTGTGATGTTTGGTGGAGCTGTGAGGCCTAGCTGAGCTCCATGATGGTGCAGACCCAACATATCCTGAATAATTTTGTCTTCTCGATGGAAGCTGCATAATGAGGTTTATGCTGTTGTCAAGTCCCTTCTGCTTCCTATGGGAGGATTCTGTGTTTTGCCCCCCAACCCCACCCCGTCCCGGGTACTTGCAGGTGATGTTGGGGAGGCATTGAGTTATGCCCAGTGCCTGCTGAGCTCTATAGGCTGGGGGATGGGAGGGTCCCTCTCCGGTGGCCATTCAGCCTGGGAGATTGGATAGGCCAGCACAGCCCCAGTGGTGATCTCCTGGCTGACAACTCCAGAATTCTTACCCAGAAATGAAATCAGGGATCCACCAGGATGAAAAACAAACAAACAAAAACTTTCCCCATGGAGATTGGGGGGGGGGGGGGGGGGAGAATCTCCAAATCCTGCAGGCAAAGCAACAATATTTACTTTCTCCCACTTTTCTGTTGGGGATCCTCTCTTATCCTGCTCCCTTTCTCCCTTCATAGCAGTTTGTTAATTTCTAATATGTGATTTATTTACAGAGAAGATTGATGTGGCTTGTGTTGATGTTTCAAGTAATTAGCTTTCCATCCAAAACACTTCTTCCTTGTCTCTGTTGCATTTTATACAATGAAAAGACACCTGTTGCCTATGTCAGTTTTTGCCAGGACAGAAGAAAATGAAGTTGAGAAAGGAAGACTGGATTGGATGAATCACAACAATATGTTCAGAAAGGCAGATGTTACCATAATTGTTCTCTGCCCCTTCCCCACACATGATATAACCCTCTAATCCAACCATTCAGCTACTCCAGGAACTTCCAGCCAATTCCTTCTAGGGGGACAAATCCTGTTCTCCTTAATTGCATGACTCCAATGGGCCTGCCTATGAAAAAGATCTCCAATCACATTCTGGAGTTCGCAGACAACCACGATATATTGGAAACTGTTGTATTATTTTGCTTTGGCTGACTTCTCTGTGTGCCCGGGGTTAACAAAGCATTGCAGTGGCATTCTTCTTCCTGAGCTTCCTTCTTGTGAAAAGCTCTTTCACATCGACACGAAACACAGAAAGTTCAAGGAAGCTGAACTGAGTTAACAACTTGCCAACATATTAAGTGATGCTACAGAAGAATAGTGCAGAAAATGATACATGACATAAGCCATCCCTGGATAATTTCCAATCAAATAAATTACATAGTTTTAATAGGGCTCTCAGCGGCGTTGCCATTAAAGAGGCTCAGCTTACATCGTGCCCCTGGTGGGCCTTTTGCTCCATTCTGCCACAGTCTCAGGGCCCTCTGGGTGGTGCGGACCTAAGATTGGAGGGGCCTAAACCCACAATATCTCTATAGTTCAATCTCACAGTTCACTCACTGCTGGGTGCTTCTTGATCAGAGACTCAGTGCTTCTTCTCTGGTGGCTGTCAGGCTCCTAGTGATGCTCCCCTCATGTAGGGAAGCAGCTTGCTCCTGCCTCTTCACCAGTCAGCCCCAAACTGGGCCAGGTTGTCTCCTTGTCTTCTCCTCCCAGGCCTGGCATTGGCTGCAGGTATAGTGGGGCAGGGCCAACTGGGCCCATAGACTCTCTTTAACCGTTTTCGTGCCGGTGTGAGGTTTCTCAGCTTCATCACTATTATATAACTTTAAAAAAACACACAAAACAAGCACATGGGATATCTCTAAAGTTACAGTTCGTTTTTTCTTCACAACGTACAAGGCCAGAAAAGCTATAGTTAGCAATAGTAAGATTGGCCTAGATCATCTTCCCTCATGATCAGTGTGTGGAGGGGACACTCTGTTGTGTGGGGAAAGGACTTTGGCAACATTCCCCCCACCTACCATCTCTGGCATGCTCTGACAGGTCAGGGATCTAGCTCTGGAGAGTGGCTTGGGGAGGAAGAGCATGCATGGACTTGGGAGGACTAGTGTGTTTTCCCCTCCAGATACAGTCAGGGAAGCTGCTTAGAAGTAAATACAGCCACTGGCTGTATTAACCTTTGTGTGGAGCTCCTCCATGTCATGGGAATGTTTTGTGGTAGTGACTAGCAGCTGGAATAGAGTGACTATGTCCCAATTTTATAGGGACAGTCCCAGTATTCAGGGCCTTGTCTTATATAGATGCCTATTACCCCCACCCCATCCCATTTTTTCATACTTGCTGTCTGGTCACCCTGTGCTGGAAGCCCTGTCACCATAACGTCACTGGAGCTGTGCTGCCAAGGATGAGAAAGAACTGCTGGGAGCTGGGAGGCAACACATAAGAACATAACATAAATACATAAGAATGGCCATACTGGGTCAGACCAGTGCTTCTAACTCAGTATCCTGTTTTCCAACAGTGGCCAGTGCCAGATGCTTCAGAGGGAATAAACAAAACAGGGCAATTATCGAATGATCTATCTCCTGTTGTCCAGTATCAGTTTCTGGCAGTCAGAGGTTTAGAGACACCAGGAGCCTGGGGTTGTGTCCCTGACCATCCTGGCTAATAGTCATTGATGGAGCTATCCTCCAGGAACTTATCTAATTCTTTTTTTAACTTATACTTTTGGTCTTCAGAACATCCCCTGACAAGTCCCTCAGATTGACTGTGTGTTGTATGAAAAAGTACTTCCTTCTGTTTGTTTTAAACTTGCTCCCTATTAATTTCATTGGGTGGCCCCTGGTTCTTGTGTAATACAAAAGAGTAAATAACATTTCCTTGTTTACTTTCTCCATTCCAGCCATGAGTTTATAAACCTCTATCATATCTCCCTGTAATCATCTCTTTTCCAAGCTGAACCACCCCAGTCTTTCTAATGTCTCCATGTATGGAACCTGTTCCATACTTCTAATAATTTTTTTTGCTCTTTTCTGTACCTTTTCCAATTCTAAAATATGTTTTTGAGGGGGGGCAATCAGACCTGCACACAAGTTGTGGGGATACCATACATTTATATAATGGTATTACGATATTTTCTGTCTTCTTATCTATCCCTTTTCTAATGGTTTCTAACATTCTGTTAGGGTATTGACTGCTTCTACACATTGAGGAGATGCGTTCAGAGAACTATCTACAATAATTCCAAGAGCTCTTTCTTGATTGGTAACAGCTAATTTAGACCCCATCATTTTGTATGGATAGTTGGGATTATGTGTTCCAATGTGCATCACTTTACACATATCAACAATGAATTTCATCAGCAATTTTGTTGTCCAGTCAACCAGTTTAGTGAGATCCCTTTGTAACTCATTGAAGTCAACTTTGGATTTAACACAGAATCACTTGGTCTCTACACAGAAATGCCTGACCTCTGGCAGATCTCTTGAGATTTCCTGGTTTTCTGGTCCGAACACCGTGTATATTCCAAAGGGGGCAGCTGAAGAAAGAGAAAAATATGCATTCACACCTCTCTGTTTGAATGGTCCAGAGAAAACTCCTCAAGGAAGTTCCCTGTTCCCTGTGCAGGTTGTCGCAGGTAGAGGAATGATCTAACCCATTGTTAGGCCTCTTAGAAATCTTTCTCCTAAAAAATTAAAAGGAGATTCTCAAGTTATTTACCAGATTTCTTAAGTCCTCCCTGAAATACTATTGTAAATAAGACATTTATTAACATAACAATGAACAATGAAGGAGATGCACTGAGATTGAATTTGAACTAACTAGATTGTGTATCGATAGTCCGTAAACTTATACAGGCGAAGTCCTAAAATTAACCGCTCCAAATACAGAGATAGGGTATTAGTCTGAATCTGTTATTGCTTTTCCTAATGTTGGGTGGTGAGGGAAACAACTATTCTTCCTGACACCATCTGGCATAAGATAAGGCCATGGTATCGCTATGTGACCTCTGCACTGTTAACTTGTAAGAGTTAAAATTCTGTTTTGGTAACAGGAATTCTAACTTACTTCCCACATCAGAGATGCAAACACATCAGATATTAAACCTGAGAGGATCTAATGCCAAGCATTGCAGGCTTCCTTTGATGGCTCCAAGGGATAGAAAGGTATTTGCTGTTTCCTTTTTTTCCTCTCTAGAGGCATCTGATTTAGTCAGGTGGTTCACATTTCACATGGTAACATTTATTGTATGGCTCACACTCCATTGTCTCTTTTCCAATATTCTATCTTCCTTGGCCTTTCCCAAGAACTTTATCCAGAACCAAAATATTTGTTTATTTCTGGAATGTCCATCTGGTGCTAAGAGGATGAGAAACAGGTTCCGGTCAGTGACACTCCCTGATCATCAGGAAGGTTGTTACAATGCACCACATGTCTGTGTTCTGTGTGTCATTCCTGCTTCCAGTGCTGTAAGATGTACAGCTCCAGCAAGATGCTGTTTTAGGAATCTGGCACTGATAAGTCTTCTGTTGCAGTAGAAGGTGGGATTTCTTTATACGTATGCACACCCTTTTATAAATCACATACTCGCAGTGTTGCAGCAGCCAGGTTCCACAGCATCTAAGAATGTTATAAATGAAAATAAATCATAAGTAAAAGTAAAGTATATTTAATATTTATCGCCATGAAGCTGGGATGACAGCATAACTCTCAAGTGGCTGAGAAAAGTGGAGGCACAAATAAGTTAGGTCAAGTTACCTCCAAAAGTAGTATTTTAATTTTTCATTTCCCCCAATGGATCTTCTGCCACCCCGTTAGATGAAAAATATATATTTATTTAATACACCCCTGAGAATAACGCAAAATAATTTGTTGGCAGTATTGCTGTAGTCGTGTTGTATGTAGTGGTCACCAGAACTTTTCTCTCCACCAAATAATTTTCCCATTCTATCACCTTTTGTTTGCAATCTTCAGGTTGCAAAGGGGTTCACTCACCACAGGAATACCTCCTGGTAGCCAGCTGTGGTGTAGCAACTGTCCCTCTGTGCACATGACACTGGACATTTGCCTGCTCATCATCCCTGCTAAACCCCAACTTCTGACTCCAGACTGTGACTGGAGGTAAACTCTAGATGGAGCTGAGGGCACATCTATGGGCCCCCTAAATACCTTCCTCCCTTCTAACAAAGCTTTCCTGGCTTGGCATGCAGTTCTGCACAGGAATGATCTTCTACAATCCATCTAGCTGTACCACCCATCCATCTAGAGGATCATCCTTCCTTCACCCTCCTATGAAGTACTTTGTTCCAATGTGCCAAGCTTTCTTGCCTGTACAAGTCAGCAAGGTTTATGTAACCTCTGTTGCACAGCTCCTGAAAGAGTGTGTAGTAAAGACACCCCCGCCATGCTTTGTAGCTGATAGACACCCAATTAAAATTTCTGAGAAAGCCTAGACTGTTTAGGGACCACTTTGAATTCCCCCCCCCTCTCCCGAATATAAATAGTAGGTACTTGAATACCATAAGAAGAAATCTGATGAACTACATTCTTAATATCTTGTCCATCTTTTTCCATAACCTGATGCTGAAGATCATGAGAAAAAGCTAAGCACAGTTATGAGAATCCTGAACACAAAAATTGCCTCAATGTGTGCAATTTAGAGGAGACATTTGTTAAATTCTAAATGTCTAGGAAGGTTCTCCTATTACAAAGAAATAGGCTCCAAACAGGCCTGCCAACTTCATGCATTTCACCAAAAGTTACCACATTAAACAGAAGTGGTACAGAAGGTCCTCATCTTAGACAGCTTAGAACTAGACTAAAAAATATAAATGAGCTCCTTTGTCTGAATTCAGGATTAGAAGGAGAATTCTGGTTTTTTACTAAGTATGCAGAAATAACACTCTTGTCATGTCAAATGTACGGATGAGTCACTAGTGTCAGATGGCTCAGGGCTGATAAAGCTTTCCCTTTCCTTTGGATTTGTCCATGTCAGCCCTTCTTGGCCAGATCTACAGTGACCTGAAATTGCACTTTTTTCAGATATTGTCTTGTATCTGCTCAAAATTCTCTGTTTCTTCAAACTTCCTGCCAAAAAAATAATTCACTGGAATAATAATGGAAAGCTAACAGAAAAAGGGGCAGGAATGCAGCCAAAGTAAAAAAAAAAATTCAATAAAAATTCGCAGAAAAAATACCGAGATACTAGCCAAACTGTAGTTAAGTGTGGTTGTAGACATAAAGCTTTCAGAAATGTTGAAACGAAGTATGCTAGGGCTACATGAAAATTTCTTATTTTAGATACAACAGTAGAGCAATAATATAATGTGCAACAGTTACACACAGCCTCCCTCTGTACACTTACCCCTACTCACAGAACATGCTATGTTCAAAAATCTTGGGGGAAGATGTTTGGAGAAAACTGGTCTCAGTTAAAGATCTCAGTTAAATTAAAGAGAATACAGCTTGATCACTGATTTAATCATTTAACTGCATACCTTTATATGTGAAAAGGATTGTATATAAAGTAAGGAAAGGTGTCATTGGCTTGAGGCTACTGAATAAGTGGAACCACCAGTTGCATTATTAAAAGAAGTCCTGCTTCTAATTTTTTTCCTGCGGCAGGTAAAACCAAAGATTCTTCTCAAATGTCAAAATGCCAGGGTTAGTGAATTTAGTGTAGGAGACAAAATTCCCAGTGCTTCTACAGGTAAAACAAACTTTAAGGAGGATTCTAGCACTTTTGTAATGATGGAATACAACCTAAGGCAATATAAATTCATAATCTCTCAGGACGAATGGCCTTTAAAAATGCATCAGATTACCAACTCACCATTGAAATGGGATTTTCTCTGGCAGCCATACAATGCATGTAATACATACTATGAAATTGCATGTTAACTTGATACTTCCATTATCTTTGAATTTTTCATTCAGACTTGATGCAATGTCAATTAAATCTTTATTATAATAATAAGTATTATAGTCTAGCATCTAGGCACTAGTGCTTGGCCCCCATGTCTGGCTGGTTAGTGCTATCCAGGCAGCACAAAATAGCTGCGTGGAAAGCCGCCCAAAACGGGTGGATGGGGATTCCTCTGGTGTTGGGGAATTCCCAGCTGGCATAAAACCAGTGTAGTTGAATCTAAGCCTCCCACTTCTGGTACCTCCACCCAGCTTCAGAGACATGTCAGGACAATGTGGAGGTGTTGGTGGGGCCGGGGGGTATCCAGAGCATACTGCATTCCAGAAATTCCTACCTCCTGGAACAGGCTCTAAGGGATTGTTATTTCTGGTGTAATTTAGGCTTGTCTGCACGGCCCCGCAATTTGGACTAGAGGGGCGTGAACTGCCACATGCTAGCATGCTATGCTATAACTCCTCCCCGCAGACTCTGTGGGTGTGAAGTAAAAGGTACCTAATCCATGTTAATGTCATCCTCTTTAAGACTATGTTAACATGAACGAGGTACCTTTTAGTTTGCGCCTGTGGCATCCGCATAGGGGAGTTAATGTGCACTGCCATTCACACCCAATCTGCAGGGCCAGGTAGATGTGAGTAGCTCTTAGACTGCATTAAATTCTGCCAGGGGCTGACTTGGCTCCTGCCTGGCTCCAGCACTGGGAGTGTGTGGAAAAGTGCCTTGGAGCCACTTTCCACTTGCAACAGGTCTTGCGCTGAGCACAGCTCAGCAAGACCTAAGGATCTGGCCTGTAATATGTAGAATCATAGAATATCAGGGTTGGAAGGGACCTTTGGAGGTCATCTAGTCCAAACCCCTGCTCAAACTCTAATGTAATAGAGTTCCTTGTGAACATATTTACCTCGCCCATGGCAGTATTTCTTTTTATACAAAATTCTCTGCACAAGCTTGCATAAAAATGACTGGGATGTGCATGTAGGACAAAATTCATTTGTGGTGCCAGGCCCAACATTGGGCTGTCTGCACTACTGAAGACCCATTGCTGCCATGCAGGGAGACCTCAGGAAGAGCCTGCACAGCCCTTAGATGAAGGAATCTTTGCACTAGTCCCACATCGTTTGATGCAGAAAACTATAATAGGTATGCACTGGGAAAGGCTCATTTTCAGTGGGTGTGGGCCAGGGTGACATACCAACAGCTTTCAATGTGAACCTAAGCTGTCATTTGGAAAAAAAAAAGTAAGTCTCCAGCTTCTCTGGTTGCTGAAATAGCTAGAAAAATTTGAACTGAGTGCAGCTGCTGCAGTGATATCTGTCTGCACATCCAGAACCTAGAACCATAGCACTGAGAGGTGTGACCTGGCCAATTCATTGCACTGGGTGAGAACTCACATGTCGAATGATAATACTTTAAATGTCAACATTGTTAACAATTTCACGGCTCCTCACGTATCTGAGAAAGGCGAGGGGGGGGACCATACTACAAAGATCTGCACAATCTACTGTGCATGACAGCTCACTTCACCACCATCGGTGAGTGGGTTTAGGAGATACCGCCACCTTTTTTCCAACCCCCAATCAAAAAGAAGCCAATCTCAAGGAGCGTAGCAGAGTCCATCGGGGCATTGGTGCCCCCTCAAAAGGGAGCCAAGCTGAAGAAGCCCAGCAGAGCTCCTGGGTATACATAGACCCCACTGAGGGAGAGCTGCTGAGCCCAAGCAGCCCAGAGAACATAAGCATATGTTGAACATCTGCACAGTCTACTGTGAGCAGCTTCTTGCGGGCAGAGATTATTTTGTGGGAGGAGGTTTGGAAAAGTACCACCACCTCTTTTCCCGTGTGAACCCTGGAGCTGGCAGTGGGACAGGTTAGAGGCTGTTGATCCAGTAGCCCCAATTACCCCAGCAGCTAGTGTGGAGGGGCTGCAGCTGCTGTCCAGCCCATAGGTTAGAACAGTGGCTGCAGGGTAACAAGGGGATGTATCTCTGCAGCAGTCCTGCATGTTGGCCACAGAGTGAGTTGATTTTACTTCTCCACCCTGCTGCACTTAGGGTTGCCAATTTTGGCAGGACGTATTCCTGGAGGTTTCATCACATGACATAATCTTTAATCAACGATTAATCTTTCATTCCTGGGGACTCCAGGACAATCCTGGAGGGTTGGCAACCCTAGCCGCATTCCATCCACAGCCATAATCCTCAGTATGACAGCTTGAGGCCCAGTAAAAGAAAAGGAAAATTCAATACCTCAGCTAATCGCATATTTGTAATAAGCACATTTTTTAACAAAACTGGTGACAAAATGTGAATCCTACCCAAGCTGGTAGTGATCAACAGTCGTTGCCATCTGATGGATGCGTGGTGGCCTATGTGAAAGGAGTTGGGTGGCCCCACTGCAGTTCTGCAGGGACAGCAGTGCTCATCCCAAAACCACCTTCACACAAATTGGCATGTTCCCTGTAAATCTCCACAGAGAAAAGCAATTGAACGGGCAAGAAGAGTGGGCTACTCTTTCATGACTAGAGGTGCTAGCTCCAGTTTAGAGGTGAGACACATAGGTGGGGAGTGAAGAAGCTTGAAATATTTCTTTCTGTGCTGCATCTCTTCTGTGGATATGAGAGGATTTTAGTCTTTGTGGCTGTCAATCTCACACCTTTCATGGACCATAAGATTTTAAAACTGCAAAAAAAAAAATTGTTTTTTTCTCTTCTCTAATCTTGTCTTCCTACTTTAATTCTGTTTCCTTTTTCTGCAGTATATTCAGTTTCAAAGGGTTCCTTTGATCTGTGGGTATGTTTCTCAATTGCATTTTTCTGTTTTATTATCTTTGTACATTTTTATTTGCACTGCATATGGTGTGTTTGTGTACATAATATAAAACTTTCAGTAATCACAATAAAAAAGAAAAAATGAGTGCAACTGAGTACCTACTTTGTGCAGACAATTTCCAGGATTATATACAAAATAGAGTACTCTTTGGGCAAATGGAAAGTTAGATGTACTAGTCCTTTGTCTATGCTAACATCCATTTTGCACATGAAATTGTGTTAAATGCAAGCACAAAATAGGTGTATTGTTATCTACACACATTTTTGAAAATCAGATTTAAAATTTTCATTCTCTCTCTCATAAACAGTTTTAAAAGTGGGAAAGACAATCTGAAATTAACTCAAACCTGTTTTAACTGGGTCTTTTGCTAAAAACACAATTTACCCAAATGAAACTTTATTGCATCTCATCTAAGAACATTTATGCCAAGTAGCTTGATGTGACTTATAAGATCCAAGACATAAAATCCTCACACAAAAAGACATAAATGAACAGACTTTTAACTGAACCAGGCTGCTAATAACAGAGCTCTGTTAAATAAATGCCTCCTATTGAAGTAAGTGTAAAAACTTCGGTGCACACAGTTTATGAAGGGGACAGTTCCTCTAGATCAGGGGTGGCCAACCTGAGCCTGAAAAGGAGCCAGAATTTATCAATGTACAGTGCCAAAGAGCCACAGTAATACATCAGCAGCCCCCCATCAGCGTCCCTGCCCCCCATCCCGCTCACAGCGCCTGCCACCCACCGACAGCCTCGCCAACCAGCGCCGCCCCCTACCTCCCCGCACCTCCTGGTCAACTGTTTCATGGCGTGCAGGAGGCTTGGGGTGGAGGGGAGCAAGGTGGGGAGAAAGGGCATGGCAGGCTCAGGGGAGGGGGCAGGAAAGGGTGGAGGCCAGGGCCTGTGGCAGAGCCAGGGGTTGAGCAGGGAGCACCCCCCGGCACATTGGAAAATAGGCGCCTGTAACTCCAGCCCCGGAGTCGGTGCCTATACAAGGAGCCGCATATTAACTTCTGAAGAGCCACATGTGGCTCCGGAGCCACAGGTTGGCCACCCCTACTCTAGATGATCCTCAGGCAGTGATTCTCCAGGCTCAGTAGAGAAATAATTCATATTTTTCTGCCTTTATAATTAGTCATAAGATGTGACTAGTGCATACTGTGTTTTGAGCCTAACCTGAAAGAGTTAAGAGTCAAACTGAGCAAACATTAAAGCAGTTTAAGTTTGCATTCACTCTCCACAGAGCAAAGTGAGAAAAATAAACCCTTGCATACCCCACTGTATTTTATCTACACTCTTCCGCCTGGAATGATTCACCCAGACCGGTACCACTACATAATGAATTTTACTCCACTATACATTTTGGACCTTCAAGACTTAATAAATCTTTAGAGAAAAATCCAGTTCAGAATCTGTACAGTGCAGATTTAAAGTTATTTACCTGAAGTTCTGATTAGCTTTCCTCAGATGCTCATTTACTGATGTGAGGTTTGGACTTTAATGCCATAAGTGTAAAGCACAGCTTAGCTTGCTTGTACAGAGGCAGCCATCTCCTGAGGTTTGTTTCGGAACTGCTGGAAACCAATTTGCCTTACTTGGTTTAGCGCTTCAACTCAGGCTGCCAAACTGACTGGTTTACATCACAAGATTTTTTTTTTTATAGCTTGTGCATGAGAATAAAATATTAAGTGCCCTAGGCCTATTTTGTGTGTGTGTGTGTGGTTTTTTTTCCCTGTGTGCCCCCATAATATATAGAAAACAGAGAATTTTGTCTTTGACCACCAAAGACATGCAAATTCAGAAAACTTCAAACCCTTCCCCTACAGTACACCTCAGGAGTGAGCAAGCCAAAGTCATGTAGGAAGAGTCACACTTGGGAGGAGACCTTAATTTTTTTAAAAAAGAGATTTCTCTAGATATCTTTCACTAGTAATGTTTGCATTATTCCCTCATTACTGATTAGCACATATTGCTATCCAAAAATCAGTCATTCTTGGTGAGAATAAGGATGGGTGGATATGTTCAGAAAAATCCCACCACCACCACTTTGAAATGTCCCTTTCTAGAACTAAACTTAAACCCAATCATAACATACAGAAAAGTTTGGATAAATATTTTTCACTTCAGTTCTCTATTGGGGCCAGAATTGAACGAGTGTTAGCAATGGTGGGAAATTATGGGGGGAAGTAGTTCTTTTAGGTACAGCTAAAGACAGAATAACGTTAGGAGCTAGGGGAAATCTTGTTAAGGTTTGAGTTAAAACAGAGAAAGACAGAGAGCCTGAAGAAAGCCAAGTAGGAGCCTGTAAGCATAATATGGCCTGGGAGAAGCTTTGGGCCTGGTTTTGGCCAAACTACCTGGGGGTTGAAAGCAAAAAAGTTATCCCCTGTTTTGGTTGCTGCTGCATTTGGAGAAGCAGGACTTTGTAATGTCTTTCTAAATAAGCAAGATTTCTTCCAAGAAAATCCATCTCAATTTCTACTCCCAACTCTGAACTTTGATTAGCTGCTCGGATCAAAAAGGGGCAACAATAATATAGGCCAAATTGTAAAAAAATAAGCATATAAACTGTACAATTCCTAATATGAAACATTTGACATAAATGTTAAAAAGGACATATCCCCACTGCATGTGTGTTATGGTACTATATATATATATATATATATTGCTACCACTATTCAGATTTTTGCTGTACTTTTCAGGCCAGACTGACATCAGATATCCCTCCTATGACTCAGTTTTTAATGTTGTACTGAAGTCATAAAAAAGAGACTATTAATACCTTAAATACAAGCAACACTGCACTTAGATAGCATAAAACATATGTGTGAGAGTCAAAGGCTAATATGTCCCTTACTCCTGCACAGAAGAGGGCCAGGGTTTGTCCTGATAATTGTAAAACACTTATAATTTTACCCACCCACCCCCCATTACATTAACATAAAGTAACATGAAATGTGTGCCTCCAAGGGAAGGTTCTCACTGAACAGTTTACCCGAGTCATCTATACTAAAGTGTCTTCACCTGACTTTCCCTCGCTAGAGTGAGAGTGGCCACACTGGCTACCAGCACGACCACACTAGCGCAGCACTACTTATATCAGTCGCTAACCGTGGGACATATCCCATGGTTCTTTGCACTGCAGTCAGTTGAGCCGCTCTATGAATTCTTTCCCAGTGACTCGTGGGAGAACGTATCTGTCTTTTCCAAGCACATGGGGTGAATTATAGGGAGATGTGGGAGAACTAGTGGAACTCCAGTGGAGCTAGTCTGCGTCCACATCGCAGAGCGGCCACGTTAGCAGCTGCCAAGTTGTGCTAACTTAAACATTAGCCTATACCCCTGATGGGCTAAGTTAAAAGCACCATCGCACTCGAGTTAAAGGTTTTAGTGCATGGCTATGGCTCCAGTTATAACTTAAGTTAATTCTCCAGTGAAGACAAGCCCCTAGAGGCAAAAGCATAAGGACACAGCCTCTGATCCAGCCTTTTAGCAGGACCCGTCATTCTACATAAAGCTATTGAGTGACTCACTGAAGTAGGTGTGTGGCTTGTTAACTCCATCAGGATCTCAGAAAAGTGGGAGTGACCCTCTGGGCTGAGAAAACTAAGGGTATGGACAGGGCACTCTTTTAGGAAACCCTAGGTACAATCAGGCTTGGAAAGAAAGCATCAGCTGAAGTGTAGATTCTGTTAGTGTTATTTGGGTTACCAATAAAGCTATGCCCTAGGACAGAGGCAGTTTGACCTTATGGTGTCACACATTTTTGGCAGGGTGGGAGTGCCACCTACTCACACAAAGAAATTCAAAGACAGCCTGTCCTTAACCATGCCACTGCGCTCAGTTATTGCATTGATATCATCCAGCACGCATGGTCGTATGTATTCTATATGCTGCAATTAGACAACATGGAATGAGTTAAAAATGACCTGGTAGCCTCAATTACTGATTTTTCTTGCTGTTGGTTACTACACTGTTACTTTACCATTGTCTCCTTGGGCTGTGTTCTGAGGTCCTTACACAGTTGTGATCCATAGCACATTCTCACCCAGGGGAGTAAAGAGGTGTAAAGGTGGTGTGAGTTACCTCTTTCCTCCCCCGTGTGGGCTACTTGTATCTCAATTCGACAACCTCAGTAAGACCACTACATCCCTCCTGACTATGTAGGCAGGGAGTGGATGTGACTTGTTCCCCTGCCTCTCTCCCAACCTGCTGGCCAGAAGGGAGGGAAGCAGTACTAGAAGGGGTACTAATTTGGGCCAAGCTTAGAGACCGGTGCGTATTACCTCTCCTCTGGAGCAAGGGGGAAATCAGGGGCAGGACTGTGACTCTGACTCATAATCTGGTCCGTGGTCTGCTTCTGGGGCAGCACAACTGTGTGCTCCCACTTCCTCGGTGTTTGAGGCAAAGTCACACTCTTAACGCTTTGTGTTATTCTTAGTCCTTATGCCAATTGAAGTAGGGAGCCCAGGATTTGGCCCCCTGTTAATATGGTGACTGATACTGTGACTATTTTTTCCCCACAGAGTGCTGCACAGTTAGAGTATTTCTGAAAGCTCTGCATAAACTGTAAACAAGGTAGAAGAGTCAGGTCTGTAATGAGCATTTTCTCTGCAGAAATTATGCTCATGCAGTGATGAAGCTCTTCATTCATTTGAACTCATCTCACTCCGTAATGTGTTTCTTCTCATAGTGTCGTTGCTATAAATCCATAACCATGCCACAGCACATTCACATTAGATATTAGCTGCAATTGAGTTTGAACGTTGTCATTTAACAGAGAGAGAGAGAGAGAGAGAGAGAGAGAGAGACCCTGGCCTAAAACAAAACAAAACACACCTGATTTAATGGGGTTAGATGGAGGTACAGAGATTCCATGTGATTTTTATGGTTGAACAGTTTGTCAAGAGTTTGGTAATTTATAAAACTTCCTGATGGAAACATGAATACACCAGTCAAGGTAATAATTAATTCCCTTGAGGAAATGCTCATTAAAGAAAAGTCTGCTACAAGAAAGAACATTCTAAAAAGCTAGAAGTTCACAATGTAAGTTAGCTGCCAATTAAGCCTTCATGGGGTTGAGAAAGGAAAATGAAGGCAACAATATAGCTTTCTGACTAGGGATTTGATCTTCAAGATAACCTCCAAACTACAATGTTTCACTTACTAAAAGCCCCACTGAAATACATCCTTGTTGATTATGCCATAATACTGTCCATTTATCCTTACATGTGAGGAAGAATTCCATTACTCATAAATGCAGATAGTTATGAACAGCGACAAAGGCACCTTTTTCATAAGTGAGTCCATAAGGAAACATGGAAAATCCTTCTATTTTCCACTATGGCAGGAGTCTCAAACTCAATTTACCTTAGGGCCAGTGCCAGTCCTCAAATCCTCCCAGCGGGCCAATAATGTCACTGAAGATGGTGTTCAGAAAAGAAAATGTTTATATTGTATTTTTTTATTTCAAATTTCTTAGAAATAATAAAACTGTTGTACAACTTTATACAATTCTTCTCCTGCCAGAGAGTTTTTAGTGTTTGCCAGATACCTGGCAATGCTTCAGTTCTATCAGTTTGTTGATGTTTGGCCTCAGTGACTGAGCAGTTTGAAACCTTCAGAATTGCAGCAAGGTGTGCATCAGATAGTTGTGTTCGGGATTTTGACTTGTTTATAGTCATGGAAAAAAGTGGTGCTGCCTCCATGGCTGACTCTGTCCAGTGGCTAGTGATGGTATCTCTGTCCCTCTCCCCCAGCCAATAGGAGCTGCAAGGGGAGGGGGGACGCCTGCAGCAGACATTGCCGGCAGCGTGGCTGCATGCTTCTCTACTCCGTGGGCCACAGTGGGGAGGATCTTGGGCCGCATATGGCCTGCGGGCTGGGACTTTGAGCCCCTGCACTATGATATATTCCAGGGATAGAACTTTGTAATAAATAAGAATCCAGTGATTCTCTTGGTAGACACTTGACTACGTATTTGTGGGATCAGTCAGCAGGGCATCCTCTATGCATATATGTGCAGCAGCTGATTTAATAACTGTTTACTATACATGAACCTATGTTCATTGAGCAGCATGGTAGTCTTGGATTACATTTCTCCAATAATTTTAGTTCAGGGAGGATTTTTTGTTTAGTATGAAATGCTTTTAAAATACATTTAGGGCCCAAAACTGCAACCTTTGTTCATACTGAGTAGTACTTCCTCCACTAGTTGGTGCAGCAGGTCAAATTCTCATCTCACTGACTCTGCCATAAATTGAAGCCAAGAGAGTTAGCCCAGTGTAAAACTGGTGCATGTGAAATGAGAACCAGGGCTTCCATTGTGAAATCAAACATATAAGGCCAAATTGTCACAATATTTCAGACAGTCAACACATTGTAGGCACAGACCCCATACCAAAACATGCTGCCAGATGTACCCAGTAGCAGAGAAGTCTTTCTATCACAGGGTAGAATGCCACGTTAGGTGGGTTGCATACACTGCGGGGTTTGTTTTGTTTTGTTTTACTATGGGTATCTTCAGGAGCAAAGTGCACATTGCCAACGGAGCCATCTTGTTCTTGCTGCAGATGGCAGCATAACCCCTGTTGGATTTTCAGACCAGCACATCCCTTTTCCCTGAACCATGCCTCTGGTTGCAGTGGTATGTGTCCTGACTCATTAGCGGGGCTTATCTGCTAGTGCACTCTTGTGAGCCACCATGCAGAGGGAATTGCATTTGGTTGCTTTTGGCCTAATCCAAAGCGCGGTGAAGTCAATGGACGTCAATAGGAGATTCCCATTGACTTCGCTGGGCTTTGGCTCAGGTGTTTTAGGTACTTGGGTATGATGACTTGGCTCTTGTAAGGCAATTGTATAGGAATGGGCGGGATTTTGCCCTTTATATTTATTTACCTTTTATACAGAATTATTTTCCTTTCTCAAAAGTATACTACAACTTGTGGCAATAAGGGCTGACAACGATACATTGTAATAAAGGTAAGTACTGCATCTATTACCAATGGAAGAAAGCTGTCTAAAGAGTGCCACTAATGTATATTGTTTGTATGCAAAATAGAGTTTGGACTTGGCTCAGCACAGGGGAGGTGGAGGCTGTCCGGGAGCTGGATGTGGTTCCCTGATTCCTGGCTCCCTTATTCATCATCAACCTGTCTCTACAGTCAGATAGGGCACCCTTATACCAATTGAAGATCAGAGTAGCATCACTTCATGCCTTCTATGCTGGTGCGGATGGCAGCTGGCGCAGAAGTTGCTTCTGCCAAGCTTACATAATTGGATAGCTCCCCTCAACAAGGGATGTACTTCACTGGCCATTTACAGCCAGGATCTGGTTCCTGTGTGTCACCTGAGCAGCACGTATCCAGCCCTTTCTTTCTTGTTCAAGTGTTTGGGACCAACCCTGTGGTTTTCCAAGCCCCTGCTGGAAGGTGTGGAGTGCCATCAATTCTCATTATAATCAATGGGAATTGAAGGTCCAAACTGCCTTATGGGAACAGACTTTTCATTTGTTGCTGGACTAGGGCTACTAATGAAATATTACTGCTTCTTTTCTATCAACCACAACTCAGTTTTAAACATTGCTACTAAAAGTATCCTATTATTTTAAATCTCCAAAAGATCACCAGAGTATTTAAGGGGTCTACTTACTCATAGGCAGAGCTCTTAGCTTGAACTAGAGTCACACACATGCATCAGTCGTATAAAATTCCTAAACTGTATCATGTATAGATTTACTTGCACCTCCCAATAAATAAAGGTAAACAGCATTTGAGATTGTGTGCGAGCACTGTGCAGAGGGGAAAACGGCACTGATAGATAGCATCCGTATGCTTTCTCCTCTCCTTTAAGCACCAAAGAACAAACTAGCCCAACGAAAGCGAACAGGTTCATAGATTCTAAAGCTAGAAGGGACCACTGTGAGCCTTTAGGCGGGTAAAAGTAAAATACTAATGTTAAAACTACAAATCTCTTCCTTATTTAGCCAGGATGGGCGAGGATGGTGTCCCTAGCTTCTGTTTGCAAGAAGCTGGGAATGGGAGACAGGGGATGGATCACTTGATGATTACCTGTTCTGTTCATTCCCTCTGGGGCACCTGGCATTGGCCACTGTTTAAATGTTTATTATATTAGGGGGATACCGCTGCTTCAGTACCAAGGAGACCAGTGATATCCAGTAAAAAACTGTTCTGGAGCCATAGATCAGGGCCAGCTCCAGTGCTTAGACTTTATTTGAGAGCATAGAAGCTAGTTTAACTACAAGAAAAACTGACTAAATACACAGTAACTGACAAAACTCCCATGGCAAAATCCACCATAAACTGAATGTCTGGTTGCAGCTAAGGATTCTGCTTCCAGTTGTTTTTCCCTCCTCACCAATCCAGGTGGAGAGCCCTGTATTTGGATGCCAAAGGCCCTTCCTGCATAGATAAACCCTTCTCAGTCATTTGAGGTCCTCTCCTACTTATTTATGAGAGGGAAGTGCCGGTATGTAGTGTTGCCCAGTGACACACATCTCACATGATTCTCAGGCCTGCAGCCCACCCTTTGCCACATCACACCCGTCCACAGCTCAGTAAAGTCTAATACAGGATATGAACACTTACTGTTTATGTTGAACCATTTCACTGCCCCAATGTCAGCTGTACATCACATCTATGGACACGCACATAGGCGGAACATAGTCCATCACTAGTGGCTATTGACAGAGTGAAGATTCTAGCACACTTTCTATTCAGCATGTATAATCTCAGTGATCATACGGTATAACCGAGCCAAGTCAGTTGTGTGTCTATGGCATATTTCTATAGTGCCAACAGTGTATCGCTGGCTGTTGCACAGCTGCTGCTAGACCCTGCTTTTCCCCAACAAAATTCCCATTCAGCTGAACATTCTGTGCTGGATGTCTGGTGCAGGGGTTGGGCTGCTTGGGAAGGGGAAACAGTTTAAAAGAGCCAGAAGGTCTGTTTGGGAAGCCATTGGGAAGTGGCCATTAGCCATTATGATTAGGGAATGGAGGCCAGTTGTGTACTTGGGCTTCTTTTATTTTCTTTTAAAGTAAAAGGGGGAGAGGTAGACTTATTTCCTCTACCCTACCTGCCAAGTTTTGTGTGGTTCCATGCATGTCAGGAAATCAGTGATCTCCTATTCCCTCCCTAAGTTATTGGAGCAAGTGTGGCCAAGATTGGGAGTCACAATCTAATCATCCCCCAGAGCAGTGAGAGCAAGTATCAGGATGCAGGGAACATATTCCTTCTCACAGACTTTAAGGTCAGAAGGGACCAGTGTGATCATCTAGTCTGACCTCCTGCACACTGCAGGCCATAGAACCTCACGCAGTCCTGTAATAGACCCATAACCTCTGACTGAGTTACTGAAATCCTCAATTCGTGGTTTAAAGACTTCAAGTTACAGAGAATTCACCATTTACACTAGTTTAAACCTGCAAGTGAGTTATGCCAAAGTTAAGTTCACCAAGCAGTGGAAATGTCGACAAATTCTGCTTGCTGTGGCAACAGAATCTCTTACAGCACCAGGGTTCTGCATAACACCAATGACCAAAGCAACAGGTGCGGCCACAGTACCATTCATGAATTTCTTGAATCATGTTGGCCCCTTTGTTGGTGACAAAGAAGTCTACCCTAAAATGAGTCATGTTCCCAGATTTTCTGCCCTGTCTGCTATGTTTGGGAATACATAGGTCTTTGGTACAAAAGGCCTGGTTGAGTAATGTTCATGAATGTACTCTGGAGATGGCAATGGCCAGAGAAGTAGCAGAGACATAGGAGGATACGGAGGAGATAACACATGAGTTGGGAACAGAAGCAGCAGGAGTGGAAAACAACTCAAATGAGTTGCTGAATGCAAACAGGCATCCATGGAATTCACACAGGTCCAGATACTACTTGTACAATGAATTATGTGAATTATCAGCCTTCGCGAGAAATTCGAGAACTCTCTTTAAATCCCTCTGTTATATATCAGGCAGTATTATTCTAGAAAAGATGGATCTTATTCTTGAGAAGAGTTTGGGTACAAAAGAGCAAGCTGTTGTCTAAAAGCCGTGTCCTATGCTACTGGGAAAAACTGCAGTTCTCGTGCTACCATCTCCCCAAAGAGCTGTGTGAGAGGAACTACATTTGATATGAAAGGACTGCATGTTGGAACTATGAATGCTAGTCATTAGTACTGCTACCACCAGTTAGGCTTTGCTTTTTCATATTTTGAAAGTGAGCCTGGCACAGAAAAGAGAGGATTTAAAGGCAGAAGTCTGAGGACTAGCATTACAAGCAGTGGGAAAGTATGACATCATCGAAGAGGGGAGTGGAGGTGGGTCCAGTGGCTTGTCACTCCCACTGCTTCATCACACAGGTATGTTGATTCAAAATACATACTGCGACTGACCATAGTGGGTGAGGTCAAAAGGGGCTCTGACTACACAACCAGTTTTGTTGGCTGAAAGAGGGTATACTTGCAATGTATTTGTGTTTGTGAAAGAGCTGCTTCTCAGGTTTTGTGGGTTTCTTCCTGGACTAATAATGCTATAACCTTGAGTTAATGACCTGCTTAATCGACTTGGCCAGACTTGACATTAGGCTTAACTAAGGGCTATTGGCAGATCCCACTGTCCCCTGATTCCTATGCTAAAATAGCCTTTTCGACCTGCATAGGCGTATTTTGGTCTGTTAATATGCCCTTTAGTTTGCCTGGTGTCCCAGCCACCTTTCAAAGACTGATGGACCAGATGTGGCGGCTACATCAACCCTACGCGGCAGCTAACCTGGATGATGTGGTAATCTATGGTCAGTGATGTAGCCGCAGTCCTTCAGGCTCCATAGGATACCAATTTAACCACAAACTCGAATAAATGTACATTAAGGAAGCAGGAGATTGGGTATCTGGTGGGGAATGGTAAAGTGCAATAATTGCTCAGTCAAGTGGAAGCCCTAGCCAGCACACTCCTTGAGAACATAAAAAAAGCAAGTTTGGGTATTTCTTGGGCTCGAAGGGTATTATAAGTGATTTGTGCCTGAGTTTGTGTCTCTAGTGGCTCTCCTTACCAATCCCATTAAGAAAACAGACCAGTGCCAAGTAACATGGTCTCCCCAAAGGAATTAAAAGGCTGTAATCAACCCATACTGCATAGCCCCAGTTTTTCACAAGAATGTATTTTATATGCAGACACCTGGGAGTGATACTGTCACAGATGTTCCATGGTCAGACGGCAGACTTTCTGTCCAGGAGAGATGAGGATGGGGAGCCACAGAGTAAGTGACCTGACAGGCCCACTCGGGGGGGGAGTGTATGTGTGGGAGGGAATTTATGTGAGGGAGCACAGGGAGTAAGACGGAATGAGGGAGCTGCCTGCAGGAGACTTGAAGCTTGGAGCAGGCTGGCTAACCAGAGACACCTGGCATGGGGAGGGAACTGCAAGCAGCTGGTTCTTTACTAGACAGCTGAAACAGTTGTTTGGGGGAGCTGATTCTGGGAAGTCTACAGGGCAGTCGGCTCTGAGCACTGCAGGACAGCTGCAAGTTAAACCCAGGCTCTGAGGTAAGAGCCGTGCCTTGGAACAGATTTTGGGACTCTATGTTTTGTTTTGAATTTATTGTCTGAATAAACCGAAATGCACTGTAAGCGTGGCGATTGGATGTGTAAGGAGCCTGTGTAAAGAAAAGGGCCTGGATGTGGGAGAATAGGGGGCAGTGCCGGGCAGAGACAGAGCCCACTGGGGGCCATCAACTCCTCTGCACACTGATAAGGGACCACCAACTCCTCTGCACACTGATAAATTATAAAATTCCAGAATTAAGGTTGCAATTTTAATTTGGTTCTTGAGAGTATGCATTATGATACAGCTTTACTTACATGATCACATATTATTTTTCCACAGTTGCCAGCAGAGGGAACATTTAGAGCACAGGAGAGACAGCCTCCCTGCTCTCATTTCCAGTACCCTGCACTGCAGCAGACAGGAGCAGCAATTGCAGTGAAAGTCCTGCACCACTCCTGGAGCCCCAGGCTAGAACATGTTAAGTGCAGACAGAATCGTCAGAGAATTTATCTGCCAAATTCTAACATGTCTCTACTGAGCATGTGCAAACTTTTCTAAAGGCTTATAACTTAGCCAAATTTGGGTGTTTTTCACAAAAATAGCAAAAGGCACAACCCTGTCACGAAGGCAACCCCACTGTCAAATTTCAAATCCATGCTCCAAAGCATGAGCATGCTAGAACTTCTCAATAAAGGTTGTACAAAGGTTTTAAACATGGGCAAAATACTGTATTTCCCCCCCAATCTCATTCTTGGAAATAGCTGAAATATTTTTGCTTAAACTTGCTAAAAGCTTTCAGCCTGAGGCAGATACCCAGCATGAAAAATTTTAGTCGGAATGGTTAGAGTTTGGCTAATTTACAAGCAACTGAAAATAAGGCCTTTTAATGGGAAATATTAGCCAACCTCAGCTCTAGTCTAAGCAATGTTAGCAGCTTTGCTTATATTTTTGTTTGTTGTATTAACTGACAAACATTTTAAATGTTATTATATGAAGAAAGTGCATATATATAGAGACTACCCTGGCTTAACCAAGAGCTCGCTTTCAATCATCTGAAACTCAAAAAAGAATCCTACAAAGAACCGAAGCTAGGTCAAATTACAAAGGATGAATATAAACAAATAACACAAGTATATAGGGACAAAATTAGAAAGGCCAAAGCACAAAATGAGATTAAACTAGCTAGAGACATAAAGGGTAACAAGAAAACATTCTACAAATACATTAGAAACAAGAGGAAGACGACCAAGGACAGGGTAGACCCATTACTCAATGGGCGGGGCGGGGGGGGGGAGGAGGAATAACAGAAAATGTGGAAATGGCAGAAGTGCTAAATGACTTTTTTTGTTTCAGTTTTCACCAGAAAAGTTTAGTAGCAATTGGACATAGCGAATGCCACAGAAAATGAGGTAGGATCAGAGGCTAAAATAGGAAAAGAACAAGTTAAAAATGACTTAGACAAGTTAGATGTTTTCAAGTCACCAAGGTCTTATGAAATACATCCTAGAATACTCAAGGAGCTGACTGAGGAGATATCTGACCTATTAGTGATTATCTTTGAAAAGTCATGAAAGATGGGTGAGATTCCAGAGGACTGGAAAAGGGGCAAATATAGTGCCAATCTATAAAAAGGGGAATAAGGACAACCTGGGGAATTACAGACTAGTCAGCTTAACTTCAGTACCCAGAAACATAATGGAACAAATAATTAAGCAATCAATTTGCAGACACCAAGATGATAATAAGATAAGTAATAGTCAGCATGGATTTGTCAAAAACAAATAGTGTCACACCAACCTAATAGCTTCCTTCGATAGGGTAACAAGCCTTGTGGATGGGAGGAAGCAGTAGATATACCATATTTTGACTTTAGTAAAGCTTTTGATAATGTCTCACATTACCTTCTCATAAACCCAGGGTTGTGAGTTCAATCCTTGAGGGGGCCATTTAGGGATCTTGGGCAAAAATCTGGCATATCTCTATTTTAAGAATTTAAGAAACTAGGGAAATACAATCTAGATGGAGCTACTATAAGGTGGGTGTATAACCGGTTGGAAAACCATTCCCAGAGAATAGTTATCAGTCAAGCTGGAAGGGCATATCAAGTGATCCCTGCAGGGATCCATTCTGGGTCCGGTTTTGTTCAATATCTTCATTGATGATTTAGAAAATGGCATAGAGAGTATACTTATAAAATTTGTAGATGATACCAAGCTGGAAGGGGCTGCAAGTGCTTTGGAGGATAGAATTAAAATTCAAAATGAGCTGGACAAATTGGAGAAATAATCTGAAGTAAATAGGATGAAATTCAGTAAGGACAAATGCAAAGTATTCCACTTAGGAAGGAACAATCAGTTGCACACACAAAAAATGGGAAATGATTGCCTAGGAAGGAGTAGTGCAGAGAGGGATCTGGGGGTCATAGTGGATCACAAGCTAAATACGAGTCAACAGTGTAACACTGTTGCAAAAAAAAAAAGCAAACATCATTCTGGGATGTACTAGCAGAAGTGTTATAAACAAAACATAAGAAGTAATTCTTCTGCTCTACTCCACACTGATTAAGCCTCAACCGGAGTATTGTGTCCCGTTCTGGTGCCACATTTCAGGAAAGATGTGGACAAACTAGAGAAAGTCCAGAGAAAAGCAACAACAATGATTAAAGATCTACAGAACATGACCTATGAGAAAAGATTGAAAAAATTGGGGTTGTTTAGCCTGGAGAAGAGAAGACTGAGAGGGGACATAATAACAGTCCAAGTACATAAAAGGTTGTTACAAGGAGGAAGGAGAAAATTTTTCTCCTTAACCGCTGAGGTTAGGACAAGAAGCTAATTGCAGCAAGGGTGGTTCAGGTTGGACATTAGGAAAAACTTCCTAACTGTGATGGTGGGCAAGCACTGGAATAAATTGCCCAGGGAGATTGTGGAATCTCCATTATTAGAGGTTTTTAAAAGCAGGTTAGACAAACACCTGTCAGGGATGGTCTAGATCAGTGGTTCTCAAAGCTGGTCCGCTGTTTGTTCAGGGAAAGCCTCTGGCGGGCCGGGACGGTTTGTGTACCTGCCGCGTCCGTAGGTTCGGCTGATCGCGGCTCCCACTGGCCACGGTTCACCACTCCAGGCCAATGGGGGCTGCAGGAAGGGCGGCCTGCACATCCCTCGGCCCGCGCTGCTTCCCGCAGCCCCCATTGGCCTGGAGCGGCAAACTGTGGCCAGTGGGAGCCGCGATCGGCCGAACCTGCGGACGTGGCAGGTACACAAACCATCCCGGTCTGTCAGGGGGCTTTCCCTGAACAAGCGGTGGACTGGCTTTGAGAACCACTGGTCTAGATAATACTTAGTCCTGCCATGAGTGCAGGGGACTGGACTAGATGACCTCTCAAGGTCCCTTCCAGTCCTATGATTCTATCATATTTTAAGATATAATTATGCACAAGGTGACTGGAGTGTGCATATTTGAGATTTTGACCCTTACTTTGTTTTTCTGACTGCTTGATTTCTCAACAGTAATGTTTCATTCATGTTTTAGCTTTACAAAAAAAAAGGCATAATTTTTATAAATGCTAACGGAGCGTCTTAACACCATAGTCTAAAATTCTTTGGTTGGATGCCCCCTGAACTCTTGACTGAGTACCCTTGACTGAAGCCACTGAAACCCACCTGCCCTTGACTGTGGACTGGAATCCCCAGCCTCCCTTGACAAAGTCCTTCTGAGTACCCAGGCAAATATATTACATAATATTTGTCACCTTGTGTATTGAAAGACCAGAGCTTAGCATTTCAGACCCGTTTAACACTTATACCACTTAACTACTTGGCACTAGCTAAATTGCTACCTATTAAGATGAATTGATGCTAATATTGTACTGATTAAGCAGCTTTCTTATTTCATTCTCATTAGGCTAAATCAGTTTCCAGGGAGACAATTCCGATTCAGCAAGTCTCAATTACATAGAATAAATTGCGAGCAAGGGGACAGGAAATTCCATGACTTCCTACCCATACCTTCTTTTAAATCAAGGCGTGTGGGAGGGGCCTGTCTCTACCATCTATGGACTATAAATGAGGCGCAGAACCCTAAACTCAGGGATCAACTGAGATCTTGGAATACTTTTCAGAGGCAAAGACAATACAAGCAAAAACATTGCACTGGTTCCCATACTTTCCCACCCTCTTGAAGCTGTGCTGTTATGACATGGCCACTGAATGCCCAGCCAAGTCCCAACTACTCAGGGGAATACTTATCGCAAGAATAACCAATATAGATAGTGCTGATTGGGTCAGTATTATCTTATGAAGCTTTTTAGCATGGTATTCTGGATCCATTGCTATTTTCTGGAACTCTGTGTAGTTTGAAAGCTTCATGAAACGGAAGTTGGTCCGGTAAAAGATGGTACCTTGCCCACCTAGTCTCCCTAATATGCATAATTAGAGAACCTTTTTTCCCCCCCTTAGGGCAGTATTTTACTGTTACTGCCTTCTGAGCTAATATTTAAAGACCAAAACTTACACACACAAGCTCCCTTTTTTCCCTTAGTAGAGGTTACCTATGTTTTCTTGTTTACATAACATGTAATTGATGTACTCAGTAATTTTAGCCTGAAAATTGAGCTTTTAACCAGTCTGTGGCACTGTACAGTACCAGCTCTAAACTCCACACTGACAGCTCATCAAAACATGCCCATGCCCAGTTTTCTGCTTGGATATCATCATTCTGTGACCATGAAAGCATAAAACTGGATACTGTGCTGGTAGGTCAGTATCACTACAACTTGCCTAAACAAAAATAAAATAGCTTTTCATGCTTATTGATCTTGATTTTTTTGTTGCAATTTTTATGCTTCATTGACTATAATCGCGTAAGGATGTGTCTTGTAAAAAGAACGGACGTTTCCCCTCTGAGTAGTTTAGACATTTCACATTTTAGCTGCTCCTACAAACGTTTTTATTTTTTTTTCCAAATGCAGTCCTTTCCAAGGACTTAAAAAAAAAGAGGTTGATCTTTAAGTAATACATGTGATATTAGTTTTTCCGTTTTAAAATAATCACATTATTGCAGACATTTTAATAGCTGTAGAGGTTGCTATGTATTAACATGATTCATGGTCCTTGACAGCAGTGTCTCTGAAAATCCCACAGGAATGCAAAATACAAAACTCCACACACGTTCAAATTTTACTGCCTGCAGCTAAAAGAGGGGAAAAAAACTTAAAACTGTTGAAACCCTTCAACTTTAAAAGCATTAATAGATGGTCCTGGGGGATTAAATCTAAATCTTAATGTGTAAAAATCAAGTTAATAACCACAGAGATTAATATGGTTGCATTTGATTATTGTGATAATGCAAACAATTAGTACTGCTAAAGTGAGATATATTAGCCTCCTACTTGCCCCACACATCTGCAAAGCATTGGAAATAAATGGAAATAAAACATTTTGCTCTGAGAGCTTTTTTTGCCTTTGTCTTACTTTCTCTGTAGCTGACTCATTTTTGAAATTATAATTTTCAACATTTATTTTTAAGATCCTCTTTTATAAGATATCCTGATTATGGCAGCTGATTTTATACATATCGTCAATTCTATATTGTCAGCAAACTATGCGTTGCTTACCCGTATGAATAGTTAGACAAATTTTCATGATAAATAGTGTTAGTTTTTTTTTAAAAGATAGAAAAACCATGTGCATGTATCAGCTTGACAAAAACATGGGCTTCCTCCTACTCCAGTTTAATTCAATGGGTATAATTCCAGACTGCAATGGGAGCAGAATCAGGCATCTGATCTAATCTATATTTTAGACAGAATTGGAACTGCCACCTATACTTCAGGTTGCCTGACATTTCCCATTATAAGACCCTGTTCTCAGTTGCTTATAACTTGGCCAAATTTTAACTGTTTGAGTTGAAATTTCACATGCCTAGTGTTTGCTTCAGGTTGCTGTTTTTTTCTGGCAAAAGTGGTTTATCCATTTCCAAGCTCTACATCAAAGGAAATGTTATTTTGCTCCTGTTAAAAGTATTCTTGCAACCATTTAATTGAGAGCATGGACATTGGGAACAGTAGCAGAGTGAGGGCAAAAGACTAAACTTGGATGAAGAGACCAGGGGAGGGAGACTGGACTGAGTGAGGGAGCCCTGGAGACTAACATGAGGACTGGTTGGGCAAGCAAACTGGGACTGGGATAAGAGACCCAGGGTTTGAAGACTGAGACTAGCTGGGCAAGGAATTAGGAGGAGAGACTGGGATTCTGAGCCCTGGGGTGAGGATTAGGAGATGGGGTTGTGAAAGACTGCAATTTGGATGGGAAGCCCAGAGCAGGCAACTAGATTTTGGATCCCAGGAGCTGGAGGAAGATTAGGATGAGGAGCTGGGGCTGAGGGAAGCTAGGAGTGGCTTGGGGACAGGATGGAGGGGATAGGGCAGAAGGGTCAGGCGCAGGCTTGTGGGGAACAGGTAGAGAAAGACCTCTGTGATCGTTAAGAACACTCCTTTCCAGAACCTGAAATAAAAAACAAGATTCTGGAATCTCACTATTTCTCTTTTGGTAGCCAATGTGTGTGAAACCTGTTGGCAGACAGTATGTCTCATCCCCCCTAAAGTATTTATTTACTTAGGGTATGTCTACACTATGAGAGTAGTTCGATTTTTCTTAAACCGAACTTGTGAAACCGATATTACAAAGTCAAGCGTGCGAATCCACACCAAGGACATTAATTCGAGTTTGTGAGTCCACAGTAACGAGGCAAGCGTCGACATTGCAAGTGGTGCACTTTGGGTAGCTATCCCACAGTTCCCGCAGTCCCCGCTGCCCATTGGAATTCTGGGTGTAGACCCCAGTACCTTCTGGGGCCAAAAATATGTTGAGGATGGTTTGGGGTAAATGTCGTCATTCGACCCACACTCCCACCTTCCCTCCGTGAAAGCGCCGGCGGGCAATTAATTTGCGCTCTTTTCTGGTGATTGATAGCGCGGGCGCCACAGGACAGCGAGCATGGAGCCCTCCGCGATTATCGCTGCTGTTCTGTCCGTTGTAAACACCTCGCACCTTATCGTCCACCTTTTCCAGAGGCAGATGCTGAGAAATCGGGCGAGGAGGCAACGGAAGTTCCGAGAGGACATGAACTCTGAGAGGGGCACAGACCTCTCGCAAAGCACGGGACCCCGGCCCGTAGACATCATGGTGGCAATGGGTCATGTTGATCCTGTGGAACGGCGATTCTGGGCAAGGGAAACAAGCACTGACCGGTGGGACCGCATAGTGCTGCAGGTCTGGGATGAACCCCAGTGGCTGCGAAACTTTCGGATGCGTAAGGGCACTTCCCTTGAACTTTGTGAGTTGCTGTCCCCTGCCCTGAAGCGCCAGGACACCTGAATGAGAGCTGCCCTGACTATTCAGAAGCGAGTGGCCATATCCCTGTGGCAGCTTGCAACGCCTGACAGCTACCGGTCAGTCGCGAATCAATTTGGAGTGGGCAAGTCTACCGTGGGGGTTGCTGTGATGCAAGTTGCCCATGCAATCGTTGACCTGCTGCTCTCAAAGGTAGTGACTCTTGGAGACGTGCAGGTGATCATAGATGGCTTTTCTGCTATGGGATTCCCAAACTGCGGCGGGGCTATTGATGGGACACACATCCCTATCCTGGGACCGGACTACCAGGGCAGCCAGTACATTAACCGTAAGGGCTATTTTTCTATGGTGCTGCAAGCACTAGTGGACCATAAAGGACGTTTTACCAACATCAACGTCAGATGGCCGGGCAAGGTTCATGACGCTCGTGTTTTCAAAAACTCTGGTCTGTTTAGATGGCTGCAGGAGGGTATTTACTTCCCGGACCGCAAAATAAGTGTTGGGGATGTGGAGATGCCTATAGTGATCCTCGGGGACCCAGCCTACCTGCTAATGCCCTGGCTCATGAAGCCATACACAGGAGCCCTGGACACTGAAAAGGAGCTCTTCAACTACCGTCTGAGCAAGTGCAGAATGGTGGTGGAGTGTGCTTTTGGGCGTCTCAAAGGGAGATGGAGAAGCTTACTTACTCGGTCCGATCTCAGCCAAACAAATATCCCCATTGTGATTGCAGCGT
Source organism: Chelydra serpentina (assembly GCA_037349315.1). Lineage (NCBI taxonomy): Eukaryota > Metazoa > Chordata > Testudines > Chelydridae > Chelydra > Chelydra serpentina. The sequence continues at coordinate 61,752,184 of JBAIAC010000002.1, read as the reverse complement.
GCTGTGTGCTCCACAATCTCTGTGAGAGCAAGGGGGAGACGTTTATGGTGGGGTGGGAAGTTGAGGCAAATCGCCTGGCAGCTGATTACGCACAGCCGGACACCCGGGCGATTAGAAGATCCCAGCGGGATGCGCTGCGCATCCGGGAAGCTTTGAAAGCTAGCTTCCAGACTGACCAGGGTAACCAGTGACTGTTACGCTTGTTTAAACACAAGCTGAACCTGCCCCCATTTCTTTACCCAGTTAATGTTGCCTATCCTCTCCAATTACCAACCCCCTATCCCCCCTTCATTCAACACTTTAAAAGTATAATCAAGAAAACATTGTTTATTAAAACCGTCTTCTGTATTAATGATTTCTCGGTTAAGGGTTTAACCTGGGACGCCAACTGCGGTTGGGGAGCGGGTGGAGTGATGGAAAGGACGCTTCCAAACTCGGGGAATGACAGGCTCCTGCTCCCAGAGTAGTCTGCAGTGGTGGACTGCTTGTTTCAACGGAGCCTGCAACCCCTCCTGTTCGCAACTCTGTGAGGGGGGGGCCTGTGTGACTTTTTGGCCGTGGATTGTGGCCACAGATCCCCTGCTGCATGGATCTGTCATGCAGGCTATTGCTGGCCACAAAAGATCTGCAGCCACCCTCCCCCACCAGAAAGTCACAGAGCGCCCCCCCCCATAGAGAACATGAAAACCCCCTCCCAGAATGACAAGTGTGCCTAGTGAATGCAATGTGAGTGTGACTTTCTGTTGAACCTTTCCCCCTGTCTCTACTCTGGTACAGGCGCCTGTCATCTCAAATTACAAACCCCCTTACCCCTTCCCCCCAAATCAAACCGTCCTGTGAAAGAAAGTCAAGGAAACAGCACTTTACAGAACAAAAATTTGTATTAAGGGGAGCATAGTTTTGAGATGAAACCTGGGCAGGGAACTGTTGTGGGGTGCGGTTGGAGGGAAGGAAAGGACCCATCTAAAGTTTTGGGAATGAGAGCCTGCTGCTACTGGAGCAGTCCGCAGGGGTGGAGTGATTATTTCCACGGCCCCTGCCTCCCCTAGTTCTAGTGACTTTGGGTGAGGGGGGGGATTGGACTTTGTGGCGGGGGAGGGCGGTTGGAAATAACATACAGAGGGGCTCTTTCCTCCTGTCTCCAGTCCTGGAGAACGTCTACCAGGCGCCGGAGCGTGTCCGTTTGCTCCCTCAGTAGTCCCAGCAGCGTTTGAGTCGCCTGCTGGTCTTCCTGCTGCCACCTGTCCTCGCGAGCTTCAGCCCTCTGCTCCCGTTCGCTGACTGCTCGCTCGGACCTTGAGACGTCCTCTCTCTGCTGTGCCGCCTCCTTTCGGGAACAGACCATCAGTTCGGAAAACATGTCGTCCCGGGTTCTTTTTTTGTGCCGCCTGATCAGCGCAAGCCTCTGGGAGGGTGATCCATGGGTAGGGCGGGAGACACTCGCAGCTGTGAGATGGGAGAAAGGGAGTGAATTCCTCAGAAAGATACATTTTCCCGAACAATGCCTATACTCTTTCCCTGTGAATAAGACCATGCACACTACCTATCACATGTGCACTCAGTACAAGGTCGAATATTATATCTTTATACTGAGTGCCTGGGGTCCTGGTGTACAGATCACACAAGCGGGGCTGGACACTGGAAATCGGCTCTCTGGAGACCATGGTAAGCCGTTGCCTTTGGACTGCTGAGAGCTTACTTCACAGCAGTGCTGTACTCCCATGTTTCAAGCACAGTTTCTAGCGGTGGCCAGTTCCTGCTGCTGCCAAAACCGCTCATCTACAACGGCTCGCCTACCCGCCACCCCCCACAACGCGCGGCCGTTACCGGGAAATGTCCCTGCCCGCAAACCACTCTGTTTGAACGGCTCGCCTACCCTTTCCCCCCGTCCACGTGGCCGGTCCACGGACACTGGTGGTGTAGTGGTGGTAGCACCACCGAGCATAGCATGCAGTGCCTCGTAAAAACGGCATGTGTGTGGCTGCGATCCGGAGCGTCCATTGGACTCTTTGGTCTTCTGGTACGCCTGTCGCAGCTCCTTGATTTTCACGCGGTGCTGCGTTGCATCCCGGATGTATCCTCTCTCTGACATTGCCTTGGATATTTTCTCATAAATTTTCGCATTCCGTCTTTTGGATTGGAGCTCCGAAAGCACGGACTCATCGTCCCACACAGCGATCAGGTCCAAGACTTCCCGATCAGTCCAAGCTGGTGCTCTCTTCCTATTCTGCGATGGCATGGTCACCACGGCTGCAGAGCTCTGAATCGTTACCAGTGCTGCTGAGCTCGCCACGATGTCCAAACAGGAAATGAGATTCAAACTAGCCAGACAGGAAAAGGAATTCAAATTTTCCCGGGGCTTTTCCTGAGTGGCAGGTCAGAGCATCCGAGCTCGGATTGCTGTCCAGAGCGTCCACTGAGTGGTGCACTGTGGGATAGCTCCCGGAGCTATTAGCGTCGAATTCCGTCCACTGTCACACGAATTCGACATGGCCATGTCGAATTTAGCGCTACTCCCCTCGTCGGGGGGAGTACAGAAATCAAATTACAGAGCCATTTATGTCGAAATAAATAGCTTCGTAATGTGGACGGGTACAGGGTAAAATCGAGTTAACGCTGCTAAATTCGACATAAAGTCCTAGTGTAGACCAGGCCTCAGCGGATGACATCTTTCTGCTGTTATCAGTTACTCAGTTAGCTGAAGTAGCAGAGCTCTGTGTTGTGGATCTGCAGGTTACAACCCTGCTGATGAGCCAGGTGGTTGGCAATATGACGTCACATGGTAGAATTTCTGTTATTTCACTTTGTTTTGGGGTCTAATTTCCTAAAAAAACAATGTTGAGAGTGTTAAAGTTGCAAAGTCAAGCACTCAAAAGTTAGGAAATGCCAGAATTAAGGTTGCTTGTGCAACTTAATTCAGCCCGCTTGTGTGTATGCACTATAATACAGTCTGTAATTACATGGTGTCATAAACATGAAGGGAAGGGGGAGAGGGTCTGATGCAGTGCTATAAAATCCTCTTTCCAGTAAAGGGTTAAGAAATGCAGGTAGCCAGACTGACACCTGACCTGGCTGGCATCTGACCAATAAGGGGACAAGATACTTTCAAACTTTGGGAGGGGGGAAGGTTTTTGTGTGTCTCTTTGTCTGAGTCAGAGTGATCTTGGAAGACAGAAGGAACCTGCAGAAAATCAAACCTCCCTTTTCTGAAGTAAGTTTAGATAGCATAGCGAATAGATTTCTGTTTAATTTTGGCTTGGTGTATTCCCTGTGTTAGAAGGGGCGGGGGGGGGGGGGTTATTCCTGTTTTTCTGTAACTTTAAGGTTTTGTCCAGAGGGGGAAATCTCTCTGAGTTTGGAAATTAAGTGCCCTGTAAAATAGTTACCATCCTGATTTTACAGAGATGATTTTACCTTCTTTATTTTTAATAAAATCCTTCTTTTAAGAAGCTGACTGTTTTCTATGGTGTTAAAACCCAGGGGGTGGGTTTTTAGATCACTGTGTAACCAATTGGTTGGGAGATTGTTCTCAAGCTTCCCCAGGAAAGGGGGTGTACGGCTTGAGGGGGTATTTGTGGGGGGGAGGGAAGTTCAAATGATTCCTTTCCTGGATTCCTGTTAGATACTTGATGGTGGCAGCGAAAGAAGCATTTCTCAGGGTGCAGGGAATTTTGTACCTTGGGGGATTTAACCTAAGCTGGTAAAAATAAGCTTAGGGGCTCTTAATGCGGGTCCCCACGTCTTTACCCTAGAGTTTAGAGTGGGGAGGGAACCTTGACACATGGTCACATACTATTTTTTACACAGGACTCTAACCTCATTTAGTACACAGGATGGGCCTTCTCTGGTGATGAATCAGAGTTGTGGAGGTGTTGTCTATAGGACTCCTGCTTGATTGTGGCAGAAGTTGGAAGGTGTGTAGTGAATGAAGCAGGGGAATGCAGGAAGAGAAAGGAGGGTCTCATGATTAAGGCAGTTGAACGCTGCCCAGGGCCAGCTCCAGGCACCAGCCGACCAAGCACGTGCTTGGGGCGGCACCTGGAGGGGGGCGGCACTCAGGGTTTTTTTTAATTTTTTTTTTTAATTAAAAAACCCCACACTCTTCCTGGCGCCCCGGCGGAGGGAGCAGGGGGCGGGCATGCCGCGCTTCCCACCAGCGCCTCGGCTGGGGCACCAGGGCCGCTGGCATGCCGCCCTCTCCGCCGGCGCCCCGGCCAGGGCAGCGGGGCCGCAGGCGTGCTGCGCTCCCCGCCGGAGCCAGTGGAGCGCGGTGGCTTTTTTGCCTGGGGCGGCAAAAAAGCCAGTGCCGGCCCTGATGCTGCCCTAGAGAACTGGAATTTATCCCTGCCTCTGCTGTAGCATTCCAGGGTGGTTTTGAGCCAGTCACTTAAACCAAGCTATTCACAGGTGGTCACTAATTATGCATTTGTTATTTTCTGGGTGCCCAATTTGAGACCCAGGTGTCAGATTTGCAGGAGTGCTGAGCACTCACAACTGCAACTGAAGCCAATGGGAGCTCTGCTTTAATATATAAAACTCGATATGCGAAGTACTCTGAAAAATAGGGTCTAATGGATACTTTTGACTTTAATCTCTATGTGCCTCAGTTCCCCATCTGTAAAATAGGGATAATCCCATCCCCTTATCTAACAGGGGCATTGTGAAAATACAGAGAGCACCCCAGAAAAGCCTAATAATTGTGTCTTCAGAGCAGGGTTTGAATAGTGTGCAGTAGACAAGGCCTGGGGCCACACATACAATGGGGATAAAATTAAATGTGGTATAGCAGCTCATCTGGTAGGCATTGTCCATTCTGTGCACTGAATGAGGCAGGGCCCTCTGGAAAATACAGTTTTGACCATGCATTTAAAGATTATATCATAATGAATATGCACAAGTGGATGAATTAAGGTCTCACAGCAATCTTAATGTTGGCATTCCCTAACTTCTGAGTACTTGACTTTGAATCTTAATAATTTTCTTCTGATATTTTTTGTGTGATATATTTATTTATGTGACCCCATCACTGTAGTATCTGTGTGCCTCTTGAATAATCAAAATAAAAATGTGGTAAATCATATCCCTCAAATGCACATATTGTAGAGAGAAATCTCTGTATTAAGTATCTCTATGAATCTTTATGATGTATTGTGTGTTGCATTGTGTTATTTTGTGTTTATATGACTTGGCATTGCGCCTCTCTATTTTCATACAACTTTGTATTAGATCCCTATTTGATATGGGAACTTTGTATTAGAGTCCTATATAGAAAACTTGTAGGAAACTTTGTATCAGATGTTATAGCCCCTAAGGATAGTATAGTTAAAGTAGAAGAAACATGTGTCGTTTTGCTAGGAGTAGAATCAGATTTTCCCCCACTCTGTAATCAATTGCCCTGTTGACTGAATGAGATGTGAATGAGTGAGGCTTGGAAGACACCCACCTTCAGACAGCTACAACAGTTGGAGAGGGGATGGGAGCCAGATCAAAGGACAATGAAGTGGCAAAGAAGAGCAGACATATTGACGGCCTTGGGAATTAGAAGCAAGCACCTTCTTTGGGAAACACCCTCTTTAAGCAGCCTTGGGACAACACCCAGAGAAAAGCAGCACAAAGACCAAGGGACACAGACCCAGATTTTGAATCTGGAGTGGATTTGCATAAGAGGGAAGCTGCTATAAAAATGAGGTGTCTTGCAGAGGACCCCGGGTCTCGTCCTGTCACCATCGGAGCATCGATCCGGATCGGCAGAAGCCTGGCTCCACCCCTCCCACATCTAACTCACCTGGCCAGTGCAGTTAAGGGGAGCAACCAGTTGGTAACAACAGCAAGACGGAGTGTGTTTGTGTGTGTGTGTGTGTGAGTATATATATATATATCATATTCATATGCTAGAGTATTAATTGATACCTGTATTACTAATAAATGTGGCGTTTTGCCTTATTCCCCCTGAAAAGATCCTGTATAGTACTTTGAGTACAACAATATGGAGGGGATCCTCCATACATGGAGCATACAGCCCTATTCAGAGGGGGGCTCTAGAACTTTTGGAGGCCCTACAGAGGACAGTCTGTGTCATTTGGGGTTCACAAAAGTGTGCAGTTGTACTTGGGATCACCTGGAAGGGAAAGTGATTAGGCCCGGGACAGAGATAGGGAGAACACACCCTTCCAGCACCACAGAAGTTACTCAAAAATGTTAATACAGACCTAGGCTTTTCCATGAAACCTTTTTCTGGGGAACAATGGAGCTGAGCTCCTTAGGGAGAGGGGTCATGCCATCCCATGGATCTGCCTGGTTTCGGGGCAGGTCCCACGCCCATTCCTGCTGTGAGCCAAACCCAACTCTCCTCTTCCCCCTGCCATGATGGGAGGGAATCTTAGGAAGGGAATCCTCACTGAGATTCCCTGATAAAATTTCACCTTCCACAGCTGATCTCTTGGAAGGGGACAAGTCTATACAAAAAATTAACTTGGTGTGTGTGTGTTGTATGTACATGTGCAATAGCTGGATTTTACAGGAGATGCCTTGATACTTTGGGCTGATGCAGTTGCATATTTTTAGACATATCTGCTAATTTCTGAAAGATAGAAATCTGTGCAGAAACATAGAGATATTTTTAACTCAACTGAAATTATTTGGATTTGGAGAGCTCTTTTGAGGGACAGATTGAAAAAAATAGTAAACATGTAAATGTGGCAACTGTGCATTTCTGTTATAGAGCATTTTACATGTGGGAGAATGCTTCATTGTCTTGCAAAAGTGAGAACTTTGGGATTGAAACTGATGACAGTAATTAAAATGATTTAAAAGAAAAAGCCCAGCTGTAGAAATGAATAAAAAAGAAAGGTTTTGCCAACATTTTCCTGAATGATAGTAGAGATGTATACTAAAGAATAGGGGTTGACAGAAAAGAAACATAAACCTGAGGCCTTGGCTACACTTGCAGATGTACAGTGCTGTTAGTTAAACCCGTGTTCGTACAGCTGAGTAGGGAAAGTGCTGCAGCCTGTCCACACTGGCAGCCGCCAGCGCAGTAACTAGCACTGACGTGGCTACATTTGCGGCACTTGCAGCGGTTTTGGGAGAGGTGCATTATGGGCAGGTATCCCACAGAACACCTCTTCCAATTCTGGCGCCGTGGGTTGTGGGAAGGGGGCGCGGGGTATGGTGCATTCTGGGTCCTGTCCCAACGCCCCGTGATGCATCGCTTCGCATCCCAGCAATCCCTGTGTTTCCGGCCACAATTTGCGCCATCTTTCAACGGTTTCTTTGTAGCGCGATCTGTGCTCCGTTTCGGTCAGTGGGAAAATGGATCCCGACCTGGTGAGCAAAATACTGACGAGTCTCGCCAGCACGTCACATTTGGCAGTCGAGCTGTTCCTTAAGCTCCACAGCGACAGCGAGGAGTCCGACGATGACGATGACAATGAAATTGTCACGCAAAACGCGTACGACACTAACTTGCTTGTGGGATTCACGGACATGCTATGCACCATGGAATGCCGCTTTTGGGCTCGGGAAACCAGCACAGAGTGGTGGGATCACATTGTCATGCAAGTCTGGGATGACGAGCAGTGGGTGCAGAACTTTCGAATGAGAAAAGCTACTTTCATGGGACTGTGTGAGGAGCTCACCCCCGCCCTGCGGCGCAAGGACACGAGATTGAGAGCTGCCCTGACAGTGGAGAAGCGGGTGGCTATTGCAATCTGGAAGCTCGCAACTCCGGACTGCTATCGATCAGTAGCAAACCAGTTTGGAGTGGGAAAGTTAACCGTTGGAATCGTGCTGATGCAAGTTTGCAAGGCCATTAATCGCATCCTGCTCAGAAGAACCGTGACTCCTGGTAACGTGCAGGACATTGTGGCTGGCTTTGAACAAATGGGTTTCCCTAACTGTGGAGGGGCTATAGATGGGACGCATATTCCTATTCTGGCACCACCCACCTAGCATCCGAGTACATTAATCGGAAGGGGTATTTCTCCATGGTTCTCCAGGTGCTTGTGGATCACCGTGGGCGTTTCATTGACATCAACGCAGGCTGGCCCGGAAAGGTGCATGATGCACGCATCTTTCGGAACACTGCCCTGTTCCGGAAGATGCAGTCCGGGACTTTTTTCCCAGACCGGAAGATCACGGTAGGGGAAATTGAAATGCCCACTGTGATCCTTGGAGACCCCGCGTACCCTTTAATGCCATGGCTCATGAAACCCTACACAGGGAGCCTTGACACCAGCAAGGAACGGTTCAACTACAGGCTGAGCCAGTGCAGAATGACTGCGGAGTGTGCTTTTGGCCGTTTGAAGGGCCGCTGGCGATCTCTATATGGGAAGCTGGACTTGGCTGAACACAGCATCCCCGCGGTTATATCCGCGTGCTGTACCCTCCATAATATTTGTGACGGGAAGGGTGAAATGTTCACTCAGGCGTAGACCTCAGAGGTTCAACACCTGGAGGCTGAATTTGCACAGCCAGAGAGCAGGGCTATTACAGGGGCCCAGCGTGGTGCTGCAAGGATTAGGGATGCCTTGAGGGAGAAATTTGAGGCTGACAACCACCAGTAATGTGTGCTGCCCTGCACGACCCTGAAGTGAAGTGGTTCCAATGTTATCAGTTATCTGTCTTTGCTAAGCTGATTTGTGTTTGCTCAGCTCACTTGCGTTGCCTGTTTCTTTCCTGGGCTAAGGTATCTTTTTTCCTTATGCAATAATAAAGACTGTTTGCACATCTAAAGAATCTGTTTATTACAGAGAAAATACATGTATTAAAAAGAAACACAACTGCTTGTGAGACAGAAAGGACAAGGGGGTGGTGGGTGGTGTGGGGAAGGGTTCAATCACAGGGTATGGTATGTCCTGCTTTCATACTCGGGCTTCCTGTCTGGAGTGCTGTGCAGTGAGTGCTGGACCTCAGGATGTCTATAATTCGGGATGGGAGTTGAGTGCAGTGGGTAAGGGTCATAGTTTCCAGGGCTGTCTGGTGAAGCTACAGGTGTTGGGGGCATCTGGTGTGGGCGATAAGAACCTGTATGTTGGGTGAAGTGGGCAGGTGGTGACATGGGGGCACAAGTGTTTTGGGACACTGGCTGCAGGGGGGGGCGGGGGCGGTACTGCTCCGCCTGCATGGCGACGAGCGCCTGGATAGAGTCCGCTTGGCGCGCCATGATGCTAATCAGTTCCTTTGTGCTTTCCTGCCGGAGCTGCATGCTTTGCTGCCGCTGTGCTGCATTTTCCTGGCGGAGCCTGCTTTCACTCTCCCTCCACTCCCGAGCCTTTTGATTCTCTTTAAGAGACTGTTTCATAACTTCCTGCAGCATGTCTTCTTTCGTTCTTCTGGGCCTCTTCCTGAGCCTTTGTAGTCTCTCAGCCGGTGATAAGAAGGATGGCGGAGATCTCAAGGTTGCATCTGGAAGGCAAAATGCAACATTTAACAGAGGCATCATTGTTTTATGCCAGACAGAGCAATGATTCCCCCACACTTAAGGAGGGGACACACAGTCTCCAAAACAGCACAATTTTCCCGTCCCAAACAGAGCGCACAGAACCCACGGGAGCCCCAAAAAGGTGAGTAAACACAGGGTAAAGGGGGACTGATTGTTTCACGGATGTACTGTCCGACGGGTTTCTGTGCCTTGGGGAGAGCCAACAGCTGCAGGGGGAACCTACATTGAACACTATCCCCACATTTTCCACAGGAGTTCGTCCTGGAAGATATCTCACTGCTGAGGGTGTCCGGGGAAGCAAGGGAGGGTCTTCTACTGCAATGCGGCTTCCGCCCTGGCCCATATGCAGCTTGCCTGTGTGCAGCAATGGTCCCCCCGCCCCTCGCAGCACAGTGGCGCAGACACGTTACCCTGAATGGGACAAGGACCACGGCGGCTCTCCCAATGAACCTGCGCAAGCACATTGCCCACGTCCTGGCTGAGACTTTCGAAGAGATTACCGTGGCCGATTTCTCCGATGTGATAGACCACATCAATGCGCTCTTCCGCATCTAGGCATGCATGCAGCCCAAACCCTCCTCGCCCAAGGACCCCACACCGAAAAAACTCCTTCCCGAAAATAAAAGCTGCTTACCGCGAACCTGTTCTTCTCTTTCTCTCCCAGCGCGTACCGGCTGCTGCGACTGGCTCCCTTCCTCCTGGCTCGAGAAGAGCTCCTGGCTGCATGCACCCAGGGAGTCAGGGGTGTCTCCCCCAGCCAGAGCACCCTTGCTTCTGTTTTCTTCAACCCGCTCCTCCTCCTCCTCTCCCTCCTCCTCCTCCTCCTCCTCATCCCGCTCTCCCGTGTCCACGGTGGTGCTCGGAAGAGTAGTGGGGTCAACCCCAAGTATTGCATCCAGCTCTTTGTAGAATCGGCAGGTTTGGGGGGGAGCACCCGAGCGCTTGTTTGCCTCACGGGCTTTGCGGTACGCACTCCGCAGCTCCTTTACTTTTATCCTGCACTGCATTGCATCCCGGTCATGGCCCCTTTCAATCATGGCCCTTGATATCTGGCCGAAAGTATCGAAATTCCTCCGGCTGGATCGCAGCTGGGACTGGACAGCTTCCTCCCCCCAAACAGCGATGAGGTCCAGCAGCTCGCCATTGCTCCATACTGGGGCTCGTCTCGCACGTGGAGGCATGGTTACCTGGAAAGATGCGCTGAGAGCACTCCACGCCTGGCTGAGCAAACAGGAAGGGGATATTTAAAATTCCAAAGGAATTTAAAGGGTTGGAGTGGCGGTTGGTCACCTGAGGCCAGGGCAGTAGAGTGCTAATTGATGACCAGAGTGGCTAGAACAGGCGTTGTGGGATACTTCCGAATACTTCTGGAGGCCAATAACAGCGCATTGGGTGACCACACTGTAGCCGCAGTGCACCAGCAGCAGCGCAACAAACGTTATTCCTCTCAGGGAGGTGGAGTACATGCAGCGCTGTACCTGAGGAGATGCAGCGCTGCACGTGCCTTGCGAGTGTAGCCAGTTAGTGAGTTGCAGCGCTGCAGGCAGTTTTATTGCGCTGTAACTCGTGAGTGTAGCCAAGGCCTGAGAAAAAGAGGCAAGAAAACAGGCATGTAAACTTGTGAAACTTCAGCATTTCAGAAGACCTGTGAGCAGAGTACAGAGGAAGACACGGAAAACTTAAGCATGAAAGATTTTTAACAGCTGGGCACCTTTTTAATTTTTTTTATTATTGCATATGCTATTTCATTGGGGAAAAGAGAAGATTACATTAAGATATAAAAAATAAAGGGACAAGAGTTATAAAAATAACGAAAGAAGATGGGAGAAAGAATATGTTAGCAATTTATTTGGGCTCCCTTTCCAGCTATGTTCTGCACTATATCCTATTAAAATCTTGCATTTTGTTTCTCACTTGAGCTCTCTCCTGAAGCATTTGCTGGATACCCCATTTTTTGAGCAAAGTTTGTGTAGATTTGGGGGAGGTCTCTATGCAGTCATAACAACAATGGAATATTTGTTCACTATTTCTTAGCAAAGCATCATAGACACAGTGCCTTTGGATGGGGGAGAAAGGGGAGAATTGATGTCGGTGGCTCCAACTTCCCAAGTCTGACAGCCTCTTGACAGTTACTAATATCAGCACATTTAATGTGTTTAGTCTAGTTGTAAGGTTTGTGTGATGTGTTTTTGATTTCCTGATTCAGAAATGCATTTTGGCTAGAAAACAAGTGAGGCATACAATACTTTTTTGGCCATCCAAATATCAGAAAATTATTACCTGTCTACCCAATTTACATTATATAATCGGTTACTTGCATCCAGTTGGAGATTCTTGTTTATTGGTTATTCAATCATTGCGTGAACATGGGTAAACAAATGTAATTACTTTTGAGGAATGTGAGGTCAGCAGGATCCAGTCCTCACCTAAGCCTTTGTGAACAGTGTTAGTTTCCACAAATTGCACTTTGTTTTTTGTCTCTCAACTACTTTAGTTTATCTTTATTCTCTGGGGTTCATGTGATTGCTTCGTTGTCTTCTAAAATCTTAAAAGTTCTTGCCTGCATTTTAAAATTAGTTACTAAAAGAATGTATAGGACCAGAAGTAAAAGTTAACCAAGACACCTTTCTCTACAAATTCAGCAAATTAGTTGTGTTAACTCTATCCATCTATCACTCGAAACAAGAAGACATCAGATCAAGATAATCTGTTGCTCCACCTATAGTCAGTAGTTGTTCAATTTGATACTTTTAACAGATATCCCAATTTTCTCATGTTTTATACTTCTGTATCTTGAGTGCTTTTGAGTCTTCAAAGTCTTATTTTCATCTGAGTTCTTTTACTTTGTGTTTTTTATTATTATTTTTGATGAACAATGTGACAAAACGATTTTGTGACCAATGTGAGAGTACTTTTTAATAAAAGAGCTTAAAATTAAGACCCTGACCCTGCAACAGATGCAGGCAAGTGAACGACGTCAGGGCTCAGCACAGGTGCATATGCTCACCTGCCTGCATCTCATTGCAGGATTGGGACCTAAATGAAACAAAGTGTAAACTCAAATCTACATTTGTTGTTTATTTTGTTGGGTGTGTGAAAGGAAGAGATGATACTTTTTATAAAACTGCAAGTGCTTACTTGTGGTATTGTGTGATATGAACTAACAGGGGACTATTTCTTTAATTGTTTAATTTATCTGGATCTTGATCCTGCAAACCGTTACTCACAGGAGTAATCCCATGGAAGCCAGTAAGACTACTCATGTAAATAAGGTAGAATGATGCAAGTAAAGGTTGGTAGGATCAGGCTACTGAATATATTTCCAGATTCCTTATTAAAGCTGTATTTTATACATTAGGGCCCAACCGTCCTCCCATTGAAGGAATGTCAACAATCCCATTGATCTCAGTGAGAGAAGGATTGGGGCATTATAAAATAAGATTTACAAATATATTTTTGTACATTCCTTAGTAATCCAAAAATATATTACATTGAAATATATTGTTGGCTCAAGCATCTGGACAAAGTAACAAGGATTACAAAAATCCAGTACAATTGTTATTACTTTTTAAAATGTAAAGAAAAGGGGGTTATGGAGAAGATGTGTCCCTAACAAACTTTATACCTATAAGCTAACAATTCTAAATTTTAAAACAAAGGGAATTTAAATTAATTATACCATTTTTTGCAACTCCCCAGTATATCGCCATTATGGATATACTTCACAGCTCAACTAAAATATCATATTGCTTTAAAACAGAGATACTAAAATCAAGGATGCCTGAAAGAGAATTCGTGAACACAATTATGTCTGCCATATAGTTGCCAGGTCAGTGGGTGGTGTATGGTGCACCCATCTTTCTAGGAGCAGTAGTATTTCCTGCTGTTTTTTTCAGTAGTGACCTAGAAGGAGGTTAATGATTCCAAAGAATGACTTTTCCCTTAGGGAAAATTTAATCTTCTGACCTTTTTCTCTATCTGTCCATTCCTTTTAAGTCACAGGCCCCCTTCATTTAGCTTACATCAAGCTGTTTTATTTTCTTCAAAAACATGGTTGAAGTGATTGCTTTTGCTTTCATTTAACCCTTGAACTGGATGCATTTCAAAACTAAAGCACTTGCACAAAATATGGGATCGCTTGTAAGCACTTCTTTCAAATCTCTATATTTGTCTTAAATGTGACTGCCAATCCTCAAAATCACTTTGACAACTGACTAACTTCAAAATGCAAGCCTTTAATGTATTCTTGCAATCATCTTAGAGATTTGCTTTAGAAAAAATGACAGGAGTAAAGCAGCTATTGGATTTTTTGAATCCCATCAAAAAGCTGTTGGTACTAAAGTGATACAAAAGAAAATTCTATTTAAAAAATGTTAACAATGACCATCATGCCCTCTTCAGATTAACTTTAAATTTCAGATCATGAAGAAATATCACCATTTCAGTTAAACTGTTGAAGTTTTGGCTTTGTTTGAGCTATGCAGACAGTGGATCAAATTTAGTGTCAGAATATAGTAAAATAAGATTGTAATTACTTTATTATTCTCAAGAGTGTTGACTCTCGGGCGCAAGGAGTTCTTGAGGGTAAGTGAAAACAGAAATTGCCTTGTGCTCAAAGCTGTCAGCTAACTTCCTTATACTCTGCAGCAGACATTGGTTTTGTCTGTATTGTATTACACTGCATTATTGCCAACATAAGGATACATGAATATTCCTCCATTTTCAGAATTATAATTAATGCTTGATTTTGACATTATAACAAACTAGTGCAAACATCCGAATCTAGGAACAAAGGAATTGCCATATTGGAAAAGACCAATGGTCCATCTAGTCTAGTATCTTTCTGTCTCTGATAGTGGCCAATGCCTGAGGCTTCAAAGGAAGGCATAAACCCCCCATAATGCACCTAATTGCAATACTATACCACAGAGGGAAATTTCTTTGCAACCCCAGCTGGTGATCAGCTTATGCCCTGAAGTATGAGGATTGATAGCCCTTATAATTTGTATTCCAGCTAGTGTAGCTGCAGATGCTATATTTAATCAAATAAATGTCTAATAGTTTTGTAAAGCTAAGTAAGGGCTAAATACTGCTGTCTCGCGGGAAAAAACATGGGGGAAGAAAATCTGCTGAAAAATTTCACAAGGAGAACCTCATGGAGTTTGCACTGCATTCTTCCCTCAGGGGAAAGTAGTTTGCATTCTCATGGAGGAAGCTGGCATATAGACTTCAAACCCTTCACTGGCCTTAGGGTTAGCAGGGGTATCCGGCTCCAGCCTTGACCATTGGCTCCTCTTGCCTCTTTTTATGCCCTAACCCATCACTTCTGAGAGTGGAGTTTAGAAGGCAGAGTGGGAGTTAATGCTACCTACAGCAGCAATTACCTCCTACTTGGATTTCTGCCTGAAAATCCACCAGGTTTTGATGAAACAACATTGCATGGAATAGTTGTTCCCCAGCTTTCCCCCTCTCAACCTGATATGTTCCCCTCCTCAAACCTGGACACCCTGCAGCCATGCGATGATTGTGTGAATGAACATCAGTGGAACTGGAGGAACATGCCAAAGAGCAGAACTTCCTCCTTTTGTTGGCTTTCATAGATCATAGAATCATAGAATATCAGAGTTGGAAGGGACCTTAGGAGGTCATCTAGTCCAGTCCCCTGCTCAAAGCAGGACCAATCCCCAATTTTTGCCCCAGATCCCTAAATGACCCCCTCAAGGATTGAACTCACAACCCTGGGTTTAGCAGGCCAATGCTCAAACCACTGAGCTATCCCTCCTCCCATAAAGGGATAAAGGCCCTTTATGGCCTTTCTACTTCTATTTTATTTTCTTTATTCCCCTTCTTGCACTGAAGATCAGCAATTGTTGCCCCAGAGTTTTCTGCCTCAGTAATATCCTGGAGCAGTGATTTCCACAGGTTCACTGTACATTATAATGAAAAAAAAAGTACTGTATTGCCTTATATCCACTTAAGTGTGTTTCCCTGCTTTTGTGTGTGTAATGGAACAGGGTAGGTAGGAGCACCAAAGTAGCTTTTTCTGTATTATCCATAATCTTATAAACCTCAAACACACCTCTTCCTCTTCTTTCTAAAGCCATGTCTATACTATAAATTATGTCAACTTACATCACAGTTATTCAGTCGCTTGTGTGTGTGCACTTTGGGTTGACGGTGCGCATCCTCACTAGGAGCGTTTGTATTGATTGTATTGTCAGTGTGTGGCATTGTGGGATGGCTCCTGAAAACCAGTAATAGTCAACATAAGCAATGCAATGTCTACACTGACACTGCATCGACCTAATTACAACAACCACGACTCTGTGCTGCTCAGGAAGGTGGTGTTATTAAATCGGCAGAGAGAGGCACTTATGTCAGTGGGAGTCAAATTTAAGTGAAGACATATTCACAGCTAGGTTGATGCAAAGCATATTACGCCAGTCTAACCCTGTGGTGTAAATCAGACCTAAATTAAATGTTTTAATTGTTTAATTTTATTCTTATATCAATCCCCTTCCTCTATATCTTTAATCATATTCAGTGCCCTTTGCTGGATGTTTTCTATTTCTGCTATGTCTTTTCTAAGTTTAAATGATTAAAATGTAACACTGTGTTCAAGATGAAAACGTACCATCACTTCCTACAATGCCATAATATTTTAATACTATTTTCTTTTCTCCTCTTAATGTATTCTGACATCTAATTTGTTTTTGTTTTGTTTTAGTTTTTTTAAACCACTACGGCACATTGAAAAGAAGTTTTCACTGAGTTCTCCAAAATGCTGCTTAATCTTTTTTTCTTGCACTGATCAACAATCAGTCGGCGTAACTGGTCGGGTAGTTGAAATTGTTCTTTCCAATGTGTACCACCTAGTGCTTGTCTGTGTTTTTGTTGCCCTTTTGTCTTGGTTTGTAAGGTTGGTCTGCAGTTCCTCACAATTCTTCTTAGGTTCAACTAACATAACTAAGGGCTCTTCCCATTTAAATCAATGGAATTTGTGTGCACACATGAGAGAATAGAATTTGGCCATTGCATGGGGAACAAATTTTGCCACCTTACTACTCAGAACTTTTTCAAGGTTGTTAATAAATAGGCTGGAGATAACCATTTCAAATATGATCACTGGGGCACTTCAGTGATAACCTCTCTTTCTCCGCTATGAATTGGCCATTTATTCCTTTGCATTTCTGATAGAAAAGCATGTGGTATACTGGTCTGAACACATCATTGGAACCCATAAGCTCCTGAACTGAAATCCTCATACTGACATGGATTCCCTTTGTGGCTATAAGTAAGTCACTTAGCCTCAGGCTAAATGAACCTATCTAATAAGGAAGTTAAGATAATTAATGTCTATAAAGTGCTTTGAAAATGGAAAGTTCTAGGTATGCTTATTTTTGTTTCCCGTCTCTTACCCATTTTTTAACCCATCACAGGATTTTACTTCTCATTCTGTGGTTACCATTCTTTTCTATCTCTTGTGCAGAACTTTTATCATAGGTTTTCTGAATGACAAAAAAATCATATCCTCCAGTTCTGCTTTATCCACTACTTCATTAACTCTTTCAAATAATTCTAACAGATTAGAAAATACTTATTTATTTTTACAGAAACTTTGCAGGATTTCTCTATTATTTGTGTGCTTTATCATTCTGTTTTTATTGATTCTCTCAATATTTTCCTGGTACTAAAATAAGACTCAACAGTCTAAAATTCCCAGGATCATCATTAACATCTTTTTAAAAGATGGGTACAACCGTGGCCATCCTCCAGTCCTGTGGTACAGTAGCTGTTATTAATAAAAATTACATTGGTCTTTAGTTCCTTTAGAACTCTCAGATGAATACCATCTGGTCCTACTGATTGATTGCAATTTAAATTCTCGAATTGTTCCATCACCTTTTTTTGATATTCCCATTTCTGATAGCGCCTCACTTTCAATACCTAAAAAGAATAAATGATGGGTAGGTATTTAATCTTCTTTCGTAAAGAACAGTGTAAAGAAATCATTTAGTTGCTTCCTATTCTTTTTCAATTGTCTACTGCAGATAAACAGGAAAACAAAATACAAAAGCAAGTAGATTTTTTTCTTCTCTGTTTTAAAAGGACTTCAACATTTTCTTTAAAAAATACCACAGATGTTTCTGAGATCTTTAAGTGAAACAATATGATAGAATCCGACACCCAAAATTTCAAGTTCCATTGGCATTTTCTATTAATTGTATCTTATGATTTTCAGCATATGATCAATAGTGGAATGCAATGGAAGAGCTGCCAAAATGTTTGGCTTTTCGTGTTGAATGTTTGCTATAGCCATGTAGAAAAATAAAGATGTATTTATACTATATATAGTGCCAGAATTTGGGTAGGGGGAAATAACTCAGAAGACAAGCTCCTGTAATTGAACATTTAGCTGATAAACAAGCAAACAAAGACAAAACTATTACCATACTGAAATGAAAATAGAGTAAGAAGTAAAACTACGATCATTACTGTCAATTTGTATCATACTTCGCAACTCTATATATCTATCTCCCCTCCCCCACATGCTCACATACTTCTCACCATTGTCTGTTGTGTCTTCTGACTAATTTAGACTTTAAGCTACTCAAGCAGGGAACTTTTCTTTGTATATGTCTGTACACTTCCATATATGCCAATGATGCTATTTAAATTATAATAATTCCATGTTTTAACAAATGCAAGTAAATAATAAGTTCAAATCAAAGGTAACTATTAGTTTAAAACACCCTCAGGAAGTGTCCCAGAAAACATGACCTTTTGAGCTACAACCAAACCAGCCAACTTTATAGCGTCTTGAGGTCAAGTCTCCTATTTCACATGACTTCAGGGGCTTTAGGTACATGCTATACAGAAGTAAACCACACAGAATGTTATGATCAAGTAAACTTTGCACTCCAGCTCCAGCCTTACATTGAGGCATAGCAACCAGCTTCAAATAAACTTCTGACACAATATATCCAGAACCAGGCTCAGAAACAACTTGGAAAATTCATAAATGATAAGTGGAGAGATTAAAATTAGGAGAAAAATAATCAGAAGGATGGTTAACATATAGTCAGAAAATTGGGATTAAAAAAAAATGGTCTGGACCTTATGATTGCTGTCTCACCATGATTTGAAACCTATCAAAGGGATTTATGCTTTGCAGCTGACATTTTAAATTGAGGATTTACTTAAACTTGTATTGAATATTTATTTTGTAATTAGTTTTTGTAGTCATATTTCATTATCAGTATTTTTTCTATTTACTTTTACTGTAGCAATGATGTATATTGTAAGAGTATCTGAGAAATATATGAATATATTTATTCACTGTTAATGAGAGTTAAATTGCAAGATTGCTATTGGGTTGCATCATAGCATTTTTTCTTGAGGTACTCTATATTTCCCACTTGAATATGATATTAAAATCAAGCAAGAGAAAGTGAGTGACATCTGACACTATATAAATAATCCATCAATAACAAATGGACGGTTTTAATTCAAGGATTTGTTCCTCTTATGTGTATGGGTTTTTATTTTTGGAATATTATCCAGGTCATGTATGGATATTGCCTGAAGCTTATGAAAAGCTTTGTGTTTTTCTCTACTTTTCATTTTTGTGCATTTACAGAAATAGAATTAAATTTTGATGTAGCTGAATTTCTAAATTCTTGAATTTAGTTTAAGTACTGGAGAAGGAAAGGATATTTTCACTTGGGTAGATAATTAATTTAAGAGGTTTGTGTCCCTTTACCACCTTTCTGGCCATCCACCTCAAAAACAAAGAAGGCTAGAGAAAAAAAGTGTATTATATTTACACAACAATTCTTTCTTAACTTTCATATGTGTCTGTGTGTTTGCATGTAGTTTCAGGAAAGAAAATCAGGCACTGTGTCTGAATTTTGGAGGTAATTTTCTTTAATGGTTGTATACTAAGAAACAAAGTCATAGGAACTAGGTGGTACAATGGTTTAAAGCACAAGCCTCAGGTCACCATAAATGAAATTGTGCCAGTCTAAATATGGTCCTTCCTGGATATTTCTGCATATCACAAACCACCAAAGAATTTAGCATAACTGATCCCCTCTCTCTGAATATGCTACCAGTCAGGATTTATTTTTATTTAACTTCTGTGCCAGGCTATTACCAGTACTATTACTTTAATTCTCTGAACAGTTAAATTAAACTGAAAAAGTTTTAAGAATCCAGTTTATATTTTTTAGTTTCTAGTTT